>CM048751.1:325960648-328360648 GCA_026315105.1 Locusta migratoria | reverse complement strand
CTTTTAATTATAAACACCAGAAATCATGTTATGAATTGTAAAAGTGTTTTCCATGCAAAGGTTTCGCATGTTTTTTGGAATGCTGGTACACCTCTACCGATGGAAGCATGCATATAAGCTTACATTTTTCCTAATCTACAAAGGATGGGGTTTTAAATGATGCTAGAAATTTGCCTTTCTGGCTCTTAGTTACTGTACAGTTATTCATTAACGTTACATAAAAATCGCCAGTTCACCTGCACATTCGAGGTACATACATAGCACTGTGGAATGCGTTAAACTGACTTCTTCAATTTTCACACTTGTCTGCATTTGCTTTCTTCGTAGTCCTGACAGCACGTTTTCAAGAACCGGTCACCGGACGTTCTCCAACGTTTCCGGAAGTTTTAACATGGCAAGCACGATAATTATGCTGATGAGCGCATTACGTGCGCGGCCGGTTCGCATGCGAAGCCTAACTGGCAAGTGAGAACTCACTCCGTTACCCCCACGTTAGTCGTTCTACGGCGGCCAACAGCCGCACCTCAAATCTCGCGCAGACGTCCTTACATGAAACAAGGAAAACAGAGCATAAGCACCAAGCGTCGATAATGCTACAAGAATGATAATAAAAAATGGAGGATGTAGTCAGTTGACTCTAAAGTTCGAATGTTACCTGGTTTACTTGTCTTTTGAATTCTTTTGAAGGCTTTTGACACCGTACCTCACAAATGGGTTTTAATCAAATTGCGTAGTTAGGGAATATCGCCCCGACTTATGACTGGATAGGGGATTTCCTGTCAGAGAGGACACAGTTTGTAATAATTGTAATAACTGTAATAACAAGGTAATAATTGTAATAACAAGGTAGTGTTATTGGTTCTCTATTGTTCCTTATCTACATAAACGATCTACGAGAAAATCTGAGCAGCTCTCTGAGGTTGTTTGCAGATGACGCCGTCATTCATCGTGATGTAAAGTCATCTGAAGATCAAAACCACTTGCAGAACAATCTAAATAAGATATCAGTATGGTGAGAAAATTGGCAATTGACTCTAAATAATGAGAAGTGTGAAGTCGTCACATGAGTACGAAAATAAATCTGTTAAACTTCGTTCACAAGATAAATCAATCAAAAGTGAAGGCCGTAAACTCCACAAAATACCTAGGAATTACTATTACTTCAGACTTAAACTGGAATGAAGACGTAGATAATGTCGTAGCAATGGCGAAGACTACGTTTTATTGGCAAAACACTTAAAAGATCCAACAGAACTACTAAAGAGACTGCATAAACCACGCTTGTCCGTCCTCGTTTGGAGCATTGCTGCCCAGTGTGGGTTCCTTCTCAAGTGAGTTTGACCGCAGCCGTCGAAAGAGTCCAAAGGAGGGCAGCTCGTTTTGTATTATCACGATACAGGGGAGACAGCGTTATAGAAATGGTACAGGATCTGGGATGGGAATCATTACAACAACGGTTTTTATCGCTCCGGCGTTGTCTACTTACGAAACTCCAATCGTCAACATTCTTCTCGGAATGCGAGAATATATCGCTGACTGCCACCTACATAGGTAGAAGTGATTATCAGAAGAAAAGACGAGAAATCAGAGTTCGAACGGAGAGATACATCTGTTCTTTCTTCCCGCGCGTCATGCGAGAATGGAATGGTAGATGAATAGTGTAAAGTTGTTTCGATGAACCGTCTGCCAGGCACTTAAATGTGATTTGCAGAGTTTCCCGTGTAGATGTAAATATATTACCGCCGGGTGGCGGTGTTTTCAAACCGCGACGTTTCCAGTGACATACTTGAGCCGAGCCGGCTTTTTCGAGAGGCGAACGTAATCTTCAACTCGAAGATTTAAACATTTCTTATGTTTCAATCACATTTTTAGAGGCATTGAGCCGTGCCGGCTCGTTTCTTGGTAGTTGTGTGCTGTTTCCATCGTGTCAGTTTTGTGGCAATACTTTTGCGAGCTTGTATTCCGCTTTCGCCACTGATGGAGCTAGGAAACCTTTTCAGCTGAATCACGGGGAGCTCTGATAATGCAACACACTTTTATGTTAGAGTACGCATATTATCGCCTTCTGTATCTATGCATATCGGTATACTTCGTCTTTTTGTCCACCGTGTTTAGTCGCGCAGTACAATGTAGTCGGCGAGGTACTGGCCGACCTAAAGCTGTGCCGTGTTGGAGGGCCGAGCGTTCTAAGGCGACACGCTGCGGAGCACGCGGTTGCTCGCCGTCGGAGGTTCGAGTCCTCCCTCGGGCATGCGTGTTTGTGTGGTCCTTAACATTAGCTGCTTTAAGTTAGTTTACGTAGGGAATGATGACCAACGTAGTTAAATCCCTTAGATTTACAAAAATTCGAACATTTGATTTAAAGTAAAGCTTTGAGCCACCTACATACAATGGGAATAACAGAAGAGGACCATAAATGTAGGATCCGTGATGACGGTGATGAAACTGCATCACATCTAATCTTCGAATGCATTGCATTGGAGAGTAAAACGCACAGAACATTTGGGACAACCAGACCCGAAGAAATTGTATCTAATAAAGAACTGGTAAAGGGACTCCTTGCACTGTTGAAGGGCATTGGTTGGCTTTACTAGATATACAGGGAGCGATACCGCACAATAAACTTAGTTTCGGTGCGGGCAGTGGCGAGTTGGACCAAGATTGTTTTGGCTTCCCTGGAAAAATCAAATCAAATCAAATCAAAGCTTTGAGCACTAATCGTCGAGCTGTGGTAACTTAAGTCTGATGAGAATCATACAGATAATCCAGAAACTACTTGGAAAGAGTGCTGCCTAAACGACGCCTTCAGTTATCAATGAAAAACGAAACATCGACTTTCTCCTGAATTTATGTAGTTATTATGTAATTGACTCTATAATCATTAGAGTGTATGCTTATAAAATGATAGGAGAAAGTACCGAATTTTTACGGATTTGCGGCCGCGCCGGAGTGGCCGAGCGCATTGAGGCGCTATGCTTTGATGCGCGAGGCCGTTCCACGTCGGGCATGGATGTTTGTGTTGTCTTTAGTATAAAGTAGTTTATAAGTAGTTTGTGAGTTTAGGGTCTGATAACCCCGAAGTTAAGTCCCATAAGCTTAACAAACATTTGAACATTTTGGAAAGGATTTGCCCAATAAATGTGTATTGGTAACTCCCAGAAAATATTGCTTAAGATAGCTATATTAGGTATTATATGGTTAGTTTTTCCGATACCAGAGTCTGGTTTTCACCTGCTGTTGTATTTCGCTCAACAGTGATAGCTGGCAGCTACAGATAAATATAAGCGCTACCAGACGAACAGCAAATATCTGTAGTTGCAGACGAGATAATATACTGAAGAACTGATAGATAACATTAAGAGCTTCTGAACGATTTGCAGATAAACAAAGTTACTGACACGGTAGTATACTGAAGAACTGAAAGATAATTTTGAAAGCCTCTGAATGCAGAGCAGTTTGTGTTGAGATACTGTAAATGTACCAAAGAAGTAATTTCTATTTCACGATTCGTAATTGATTGATAACTAGAACAGCTCTATAACTGTGGAAGTAAATGTAGCCTCGATTAATATAAGATGTAATTAGACATAAACTCTCATTTGAAGGATAAGAATAATGACCAAAGACAGACAAATAATCAACTTAATACAAAAACGAGTGGAAAAATGTATATTTATTTTGTCTTCTGCGGAGCTATTGGTCAGTATACTTAGATATCAAATCCTGGAAATAAGAAAGTTCAGAATTGAAATATACCTTAATATATTTAAATCTATACAGGATCACAGATGACTAAATACAATATTTCAGGTTACTTAATCTTCGAAATTGTCTGTTGCCTTTTGCAACACCAAGCCACCTGATTTGAAACAGATTTCTTGAATCTTCGTCTGCAATTCCCACAGGAAAGCTGTAGCAATACTAAGAAGTGGAAGATCAAGAAAGATAGTCTCATGTTAGGACTAGCCAGGTAGGGCTACCTTTATCGCTAATTTTATCTCTCTTCTACGTCTAAGAAGGAATGAACGGTGTAAAGGGAAATTTGTACAATGGAATAATCTTTCAGTGAAAAGATATACGAGCGTTAAACGTGTGCATATGACGCAGAATGTTCCTGCTGAAAGTAAGGCCTTCTGACTGGAGTGAACAGCACAAATGCGACACAGCTCGCTTTAAAAAAATAATAAGTGAGTGTCCAAGTGAATTGACTTTAATGGACAGTGTCACCTAGGAAGAATCTTTCTAAGCAATAATCCTTGTCATTCTAAGAAAGTTAGAGCTTCTAGAGTCCACGAACAGGTAAACTGCGGTTTCGTTTATATCAGGATGACTTCAAGACTACCGCTATTTTGTCAAAAACTGACATTTTGAGAACCGTGGCTGTGGTATTATAATGTTTTAATTATAAACAGCTACAAGTATGGAATAAAATGTTTATTTTTTAAACCATGACGAGTTCAAGACTTATTTCAGCTGCTGTTTGATTGTATAGGATGATATTGCCAAGTACCCAATAGGATTTATTTGGCATGAAGAATAATACCAAGCGTAACTAAGAACGGTAATAAAACTGACACAAAAAATTCTGGAAGTAATAAAAGAACTTTATTTAGCGCAATAACAGTGGTAATCGCTCTCTGAATCTTGTGGATAATATATAAATAAAATATTTTAGTGACCTGACAATAAAACTACACGAGGAGGAAGCCGCTTAAGGTTCGTATAGGATATGGACCTGTTGCTGTAAAGGAACAACAGAAGGAACCTACATTGTACAGAATTTGGCTTACGGTTGAGTAACACAAAGAATTAAAATTGATCTTAGAAAGGTCTATATGGCATATACATTTATCGAAAGGTGGCTGCTGTAAATCTTTACAAGGTGATCTTCACACCCATTACTGGAGCAGGAATTGCTGAATGACAATGGTCAACTGCTGAAGAGACTAGACGGTTTCAAGATTAATTCTTACCATTGCGTTATAATCGCTGATATTATTAGAGAATATTTACAAAAATAATAAATATAAAATTGATAAACCATGACGAAACTGAGAATATAAATTTTCTGCATGTAGAAACTCCAAGACAGAAAACTGAAGGCTGTGTTGGAAAATACATCTAGAGAGAGTAATAAATCAAAAACAGTGGCTCAGAAACCGGTAATAAAATTATTTGTAGAAAACAGGTTTTCTAATATTGTATATTGTAAACATTTCTGAAAATGTATTTCAACAATGAAGTGAAACCTAGCCAGACGACAATCTGGAAAAGAGAGCAAAGAACTGCTAATAAGGAGTTGTAAAACGATGTAATTGTAGCCAATCCTATATGTTATTCAATTTGTACACTGATTAAAATCTGAGGGAAACTAAGAAAACATTTAGAAAGGAAACTAAAGTTCAGGTATGAGAAATAAAAAACAAGGTTTACGGTTGGCATGTATCAGAGTCGGAGAAGGAGTCAGAATTTAAGTAGAACAGAATAGATAGTGCTTTGAAGAGATGGTGTAAGACGAGCGACAAAAATAATTAATTAATTAAAAATAAAAAGAGGGCGATGTAGCGTAGTTGAATTCGGCCCAGATGAGGAAGTTAGATGAGTAATTGACGGTAAGTTATCGAATAAAACAGAAGTGAGTCTGACGTTCCACAGGGAAGTGTAATAGCACCACTACTGTTCCCCGTCTTCAGAAACGATTTAGGAGACAATCTGAGCAGCCCTCTTAGGCTGTTTACGGATGATGCGGTCATTTCTCGCCCAGTGAAGTCACCGAATCAACACCAGCAGTAGAACGATTTATGAAAGATATCCGTTTTGTGCCCAAAAACGGCAGTTGTTTCTAAATAACGAAAAGTGTGAGGTCGGCCATATGATCAGTAAAAAGAAAAAAAAATCCGTTGAACTTTAGCTACGCGGTAAATCAGTTAAGCCTAAGTGCTGTAAATTCAATGAAATATCTAAGAATAACTATAACGAACAACTAAAAGAACACATAGAAGATGTTAAGGGGAAGACAAAACAAAGGCTACATTTCATTGGCAGAACACCAACAGCATACGATAGTTTCAGTTACGAGACTGCCTTCACAACACTCGTACGTCCTATTTTGGAGTACTGCTGTGCATTGTGGGATCTTTACCAGGTGGAAATGACGGAGGATATAGAGTTCAGAGGAGGGCAGCTCTTTTTGTGCGCCGGCCGCGGTGGCCGAAAGGACTGAGGCGCTCCAGTCACGGTCTGCGCGGCCACTACGGTCGGGGGTTCGAATCCCCCCTCGGGCATGGATATTTGTGCCGTCCTTACTTCATAAGTAGTTCATAAGTAGTTTGTAAGTTTAGGGACTGATGACCCCGTAGTTAAGTCCCATAAGCTTAACAAACATTTAAACATTTCGTTTTTTGCAGTCGCGGTACAGGGGAAAGAGTGTCACGGAAATGATGCACGAATTGGTGTGGAAATCATTACGGGTATTTTTTTTTCACCAACTGAGATCCGAATGCGAACATATTTTGTTAGTACCCTCCTACGTAGGGAGACATGATAATGAGATTAAAATAAGAGAAATCAGGTGTAAAACGTAAAGATTTAGGTGTTCTTTTTCCCGGGCGCTATTCGAGAATGGAATGCTAGAGAAATAGTCTGAAAGCGGTTTGATGAAATATGTCAGGCGCTTAAAAGCGAATTGGAGAGTAAATGTTATTTAGATGCAGGTATATTAAATGTTACACTGAAAATAACAGATTAGTTCTGCTATCTGGACAGAAAAATTCGTGAGGATGGAGGATATAGAGAGGATAAAAAAGGGGAATGGGTATAGTAAGTAAAATATTTATAAATAACACAAAAATTTTTTCACTTCGAAAATCAGTTTAAATGTTGTTAGGTCTTTTTGTCTGGGATATAGCCTCGTATGGAAGTGATGCGTATAATGGTTAATTGTTCAGACAAGAACGGAACAGAAGTTTTTGAAATGTGAAGTTTCAGAAGATACCTGCGGGAGGTTCAAGTCCTCCCTCGCGAATGGATTTGTGCGTTGTCATTAGTGTAAGTTACTTTAAACAGTTTGCAAGTCTAGGTACTAATTATCATAGCAGTTTCTTCGAATAGGATTACAAATATTTGAAGACTTTTATAACGCTAGATCACATACTAATGAGATAGTAAAGCACAGGATTTTTTTTTTGGGGGGGGGGGAGAGAAACTAGGGACTGACTGACAGGAAACAATACGTGAATTTAGTAAGTAGGGGAAGGGTGAGATTGAAAACTGTAGAGGGAGACAGTGACTTGAATATAGTAATCAGATTTAAAAAATGTACAAATGTTTGTAAAGCTATTGGAGTAAACTGCAATGGTCATCGGTCCCTAGACTTACGAGCTACTTAAACTAACTTAGACTAACCTAAGGACAACACACACGCACATGCTCGAAGGAGCACTCGAATCTCCGGCGGAGAGCAACTTCGCGCTCCGCAGCAAGGCGCCTTAGAACGCGTGGCCACTCCACCGCGGCAAACAGGTTCAAATTTATGCCGTTTGTAGTAATTATTCAGATCTGTGGCTTGGTCAGGCATGGAAGGATGCGTGAAATCAATCTTTGGACTGAAGACAGAACAATAATGCAGGGATAAATGGAAGAGACATTAATGTAGAATATGTTCAAATGTTTGTAAATCTAAGGGACTTAAATACTTTGGTCATCAGTTCCTAGGCGTAAAAGCTACTTACACTAACTTAAAGTAACTTATGCTAAGCCAACACAAACACCCATGCCCTAGGGACGACTCGAACCACCGATGGCGAACGACCACGCGCACCGGAGCTGGGCGCCTTAATGCGCAAGGCTATTCTGCCGCGGCACATTGAAGTAGAATGTGGACTAAAATAACGAATAAAAGCAGTTTTAAAGACAAAGGGAAGATGAACATAGAACTGTGCCAAGCGAAAATATGGAAAGGCGAGGAAATAAACGCTGGGTAGCTTAGCGGTGGGCTTTATAACAAGTTAGGAAGAAGGAAGGTATATTAATGAAACTTCCTGGCAGATTAAAATTGTGTGCCGGAATCGGGTTTCCAGGTTCGAGTCCCGGTTGGAAGTTTCATATCAGCGCACACTCCGCTGCAGAGTGAAAGTTTCATTCAGGAATATTAGTGTTTAACGTCCAATCGACAGCGTAGTCCTCATGGACGGAGCACACGCACGGATTTCGTGGGTAAGGATGGGAAGGAATTCGGCCGTACAGTTTCAACGGAACCATTCCGGCCGGCCGCGGTGGCCGAGGGGACTGAGGCTCTCCAGTCACGGTCTGCACGGCCACTACGGTCGGGGGATCGAATCCCCCCTTGGGCATGGATATTTGTACCGTCCTTAGGATAAGCTAGTTGATAAGTAGTTTGTACGTTTAGGGACTGATGACCCTGGAGTTAAGTCCCATAAGATATACAAACATTTGAAACATTTTGGAACCATTCAGGCTCTTGCTTTGAGTGATTCAGGGGAATCACGGAAAAAGTAAAATTTGGATGGCCGGAGATGGATTTGAACCACCGTCCTCCCGAACGCGAGTCCAGTGTGATACGACTGTACCACCCCGCTCGATAAGATAGGAAGAAGAACAGGAGACATTTAAGTTTGCAGACGAGCAAAGTTAAGAAACAGTGAAAACTAATGCTAAAGGAGAAGGGGAGAAATGAAAAAGTGAGAGGTGATTATACAGGCAGACAGAGACGAGTGTATCGTCAGGCGTGCCCCAGGGGAGTGTGATAGGACCGCTATTATTCTCTATCTATATAAATGATCTGATGGACAGAGTAAGTTGTAATTTGCGGCTGTTTGCTGATGATGCTGTGGTGTATGAGAGGGCGTCGTCTGTAACTGATTGTAATAGCATACAGGATGACTTAGACAAAATTTCTAGTCGGTGCGAAGAATGGCAGCTAGCTCTCAATGTAGAAAAATGTAAGGTGATGCGCATGAATAGCAAAAACAATCCTATAATGTTCGAATACATTATTAGTAGTGAGCTTCTTGATGCTGTCGCGTCGTTCAAATATCTAGGCGTAACATTGCAGAGCGATATGAAAGTGAACGAACATGTAAGGACAGTTGTGAGTAACGCGGAGACAGCCGACTTCGGTTTATTGGGAGAATTTTGGGAAGATGTACTTCACCTGTAAAGGAGACCGCGTATAAAACGCTTGTACGACCGCGTCTTGAGTATTGCTCAAGTGTTTGGGACCCGCAGCAGATCAGTTTAAAGGAAGACATAGAGGCGGTTCAGAGGCGAGCAGCTAGATTTGTTACCGGTAGGTTCGACCAATGCGCGAGTGTCACGGAAATGCTCCGGCAACTCAATTGGGGATCGCTGGAAGAAAGACGACGCTCTTTTCGTGAATTTCTGTTGAGGAAATTTAGAGGGCCGCAATTTGAAGCAGAGTGTAGTACGATGTTGCTGCCGCCTACTTATATTTCGCGTAAAGATCACAAAGACAAGATAGAGAAATTAGGGCTCGTACGGAGGCATATAGGCATTCTTTGTTTCCTCGCTCCACTTGGGAGTGGAATAGGAAAGGAAATGCCTAGTAGTGGTACAGAGTACCCTCCGCCACGCACCTTATGGTGAACTGCGGAGTATGTATGTAGATGTAGATGTAGAAAGACAGGAAAACGAAGTGACTTACCGATGGCCTTCATGTACTCCTCGAAGTTGGTCTGCGAGTCGAGCTTGTACTTGATGCCGGCGAACTCCTTGACCATGGCGGCGGCTGTGCGGCTGTGGCAGTGCAGTAGACAGGAACTGGCTGAGAAGTGCCTGCGCGGCCGCCGGCGGGCAGATATATAGGCTGCTGGCGGCGGCGGCGGCGGATGCGCCGGGGGCGGAGTCCGGAGGGCGCGCGATTGGCCAACCGCCGCCACGGATAGCGCGCTGCGAGGGCGGCCGCCGGGTGCCGGCAGCGGATGCGGCACGTTCCCACCAGCCGCCGCGGCGCACCGGCCTCTGCCGCTGGTCTCAGCTTCTTAACCCTGCTGTTATCTTCGGATCATTATGACCCGAAAAGGAATTTGTTCTTTCATAGCTTTTTGATATTTAAATATTATTTCTTCAAACTTAAAGACTTTGTTTTTCGAGACATTATAAATACTTCAAATATCAAATTAAAATCAATACTTTTTGCCCCTTCCTAAAACTTAATTTGTTACAGTTGTGTTCTTTGGGTCAATATGACCCGGTGCAATTAAAAATCCACAGAACGTACAGATATCATAGTCAAGTTTTATTTCGTCATGTGTGAAGTACAAACACGGGTTTCATGTCAAAGTAAACTTCTGATTCTTTATTGTTGAAATGTGTGAAGGCTACTCAACAATCGAAGTCGCTGATTGCGTTCAAATTATTGTACCACATTATCGCTCATTCCAGTTCCATTTTCTCGTCTGTTGTGTGCAGACGCAGCTCCTATATCTATCGTAGTAACGTTTGTGGAGCTATTATGACAAAAAGAGTTCTTTCCGATGAGCAATTGGAAGCTTTAGTAAACGCATCTGACAGTGAGGATACGATTTCTGAAGATGAAAATCACACCAGTGATGATAACATTCATACTTCATCTGAATCAGAAGACATTTCAGATGCCGACATATCAAATGACAATGTACACGCTGTTCAATTCATTCATTCTAAAGACAAAAACATCACATGGAGCTAACAACCTTTACCGCAAACTGGAAGAGCATCTAGTGCAAACATTATAAATGTCACTCCTAGTCCGACAAGATACGCTATCGCCAAAGTAAGTGACATGAATTCATCTTTTCTTGTTATGATGAATGATAATTTTCAGAGTATTGTGGTGGAAATGACTAATATGGATGGTCAAAGAGAGTATGGAGATGGCTGGGATGCATTAGATAAAATTACACTTCAGGCTTATATTGGCCTGTTATTACTGGCTGGTGTGTACAAATCATACGGTGAATCAACAAAGATTATGTGGGATCCAGAAACGGGAAGAGCCATCTTTCCTGCCGTAATGTCGCTGAAACGGTTCTGTTGCATTTCACGTTTCTTACGTTTCGATGACAAGTCTGATCGAAGAGCACGAAGAGTAAATGAGAAGTTGGCACCTATAAGAGTTCTGTGGGATAAGTTGGTGGAAATGCTTTCGAAACTATATAATCCTGGCAGAAATGTAACTGTGCAAGAGCAACTTATGGCTTTGAGGACGTTGTCCATTCAAACAATATATACCGAGAAAACCATCAAAATATGGGGTACAGATATGGACATTGTGTCACAGTGCCACTTCTTATGTTTTGAAGACAAATCTATACAGGAAAATTACCTGTACAATCACCTGAGAAAAATCAAGGTATGAGGGTTGTCATGGATCTGACGTATGAGCTAAAAGGACAACTTCATCACGTCATATCCATTAGGCCAAGGACTTCTCAAAAGACATCTTACAATGTTGGGCACAGTGAGGAAAAATAAGCCTGAACTCCCTAATAATATATCAAGCAAAGAAGATGTTCACACTACAAAGTTCTTTTTTAATAAGGACACCACCATCATGTCTTATCTTCCAAGGAAGAACAAACAGGTTGTCTTGATGAGCACAATGCACAACAGTGTAGAAATAAGCAACAGAGAAGACAAGAAAGCAAAAATGATATTAGACTACAATGCAAGTAAGGGAGCTATTGATACTTTGGATCAGCTTATTGGAACATATACATGCAAGAGGAAAACCAACTGATGGCCAATGATCATCTATAATATTATTGATATTTCTGCCTACAATGCTTTTGTGCTATGGAGAGAAATAAATCCAGGATGGAAAAAAATGTTCTTTACAAAAGAAGAATGTTTCTTGATGAAGTGGGAAGACTCCTAGTTTCTCATTACATTATAGCAGAAAAATGCAGCCATGAAATGAACAGTCAGCGGCAATTGTTAGAAAAATACAAACGGGAAATCCATCAACACCAAGCTTCATCGGTGGCAACCGAAATTGCAAACGTTCCAGATGCAAATTCTGTCCGTCGAGTTGCGACAACAAGACCCCAATGAAATGTTCAAATTGTAAGAAACATGTTTGTAAAACACATGTTAGATACGTCTGGCCAAATTGTGAAAATTAAAACTCTATTCTAATTTTGCCTTGTGATTGTGATTATACGCTAAGTAAAACTGATGTGCAACATATCATTGAGGACGAGAACTTACTTCATTGTTGATATTGTTGGCATTTAATAGTGTAAAATTTGTGACTATGGTGACAAATAAACCTACATTCATAATTATAACAATTTTAACGGTTTATTTTCATTGTACCCTTCAAATACCACACCGGGTCATTGTGACCCGAAATACGATGTGTGTATACCTTTTTTGAGGAACACAGCAGGATTAATCCTATCTTAATATACACAAAAACTGAGGTGTTTGTGCCTATATTTCACTCTGCAGCCAAAACTATTCGTCGCAAAATCAAATGTTCAAATACGTTACTCCAAAGTTCATTGGCCTTTTGTAGCGACAGTGAATCCATATTTGAATTGTAGTACTCTGTTGCAAATTATTATATTTATTTCTCTTTGCCGCGTTTCGCGCTTTTGGCTTATCATCAGGACACTGTAAAGGGTAAAGCAGTCAACAATCCGAAGATTGGTTTGAACACCACAGTTCTTTACTAGGCATGGTCCTGTTTGGAGGTGGTATGCCGTTGCCTTCCTCCGACCTTCGAACTGACTTACCCAGCCAGTTATAGGGGGATCTACAGTTTAACGTGGGTTCCGAACCACGGTGCTACTCGGTATTTTTCACATGAGAAATTCTGCCAGAGGTGAAAGAAGTGGAAAGTGACAGATAAAAACCCTAGGACCTGGCGGGGATCGAACCCGCGACCTTTGGATTTGTAGTCTGGCACACTACCACTGTGCAACCGAGGTGCACTAGGACACTGTAACGGGGAGACAATGAATTGGGAGCGTGAACATACCTCAGAAACAGCTGGATGGCATTAGTTGGTGTAAAATGTAGAATAAATCAAGTGGTGTGCTCTGGGCGGTGCCGCTGTGGAGTAGCCGAGCGGTCTAAAGCGTCTCGCTGCGGAGCGCGCGGTTGCTCGCCGTGGACGTTCCAGTCCTCCCTGGGGCATGGGTGTGTGTGTGTGTGTGTTTGTCCTTAGGTTAGTTTACCTAGGTTTAAGTAGTTTGTAAGCTACGGACTGATGACCACGCAGTTTGGTCCGATAGATTTACAAACATTTGAACATTTTGAATTTGAGCTGCGCGGTGGTTAAGTTACAGAATCGAGTTCAAGCTAAGACAACTATTTCGTGGCGAAGGAGAGGGGGAGGAGTTATTCAGGGGGGAGGAGGACTGCGAGTTATAACTTTTAATAAGGGGATCAGGTAACGTTTTATAAAGCTGACATCATCTCTATATATAAAACGAAGTGTCCCGATTGACTGACTGACTGACTGACTGACTCATCATCGCCCAGCCCAAACCACTGATGATAGAAACTTGAAATTTGTGGAGGGTGTTGATCTTACTCTGTAGGCGTCATTTAAGAAGCGATTTTTTGATATTCCGTCCGTAAGGACGTGAAATAGGGGATGTAACGTTTTTTGAAAATACGTAGCTATGTAGACAATTTTGAAGTTAGAACTATAAATTTTAGGATTTGGATTCGGGGTTCAAATTTAAAAGACATGTGTTTCGGTATTTTTGGAAATTCGATCAATAAGGGGGTGAAATACGAGATGCAAAAATTGATTTTCAAAAATATGGTGCTGTTAACTCAAATTTAAAGCTATAACTATGAAACTTAAGATATGGATTCTTCATCAGGATTAAAAAGAAACAACTGGTGCAGACCAACTAGCCTACGCATGCGAAGCGGGGGGGTTCAGCTAGTTATATCCTAATAGTACTGATTTTTACTTGTCTATTGGTCAATGAGGCTGAGATAGTCTGATGATTTAAGAAATTTCGTAATTTCAATTACCTCGAGAAGGTTAAGCTTTCTCCCCTTGGGGGCTCTGTGCAAGATCTGAAGTTCATCAATTGTAGGTTCACTGTGACCTGATGTTTTGAGGTGTTCAGCAAATGACGATTTGTTTTTTACAGAACCTTTTTTTGTTAATAGGTGCTCCTGGAACCTGGTTCTAACTGCTCGGCATGTTTGTCCTATATAGGCGCGAGGGCACTGTACACAAGTGAGTTTATATACCCCTGAATTTGCAAAGTAATCTCTATTTGGTCTTTCATTGTGGTTGAGAAGGAGAAGGAGATTCTGACGCCGCTGACTTTGAGTAGATTTGCTAATTTGTAAGAGACAGGACCATAAAATGGTAATGTAACATATAGTGGATCAGACCGAAAGTTTTGGGTGTCAGTTGGACGGGATGATTCTGCTGATGCCGAATGTAACAATTTGTCTATTAAGCTAGTGGCATAACCATTAGTCTTTGCGATGTATTTCAGATTGGTTATCTTTTGCTGCATGTGGATTGTAGAAAGAGGGGTGTCTAATGCTCTATGAATCACGGAGATAAAGATAGAATACTTGTGTGAGACAGGGTGACAAGAAGAATCATGTATAATGGCATCACTAGTGGATGGCTTGCGAAACGAAGATACGAGCTTATGGAATAGGTTCACAGATTTGTGACTGGCTGGAAGACTTCCTAAGTAATAGAACGCAGTACGTTGTTCTCGACGGCGAGTGTTCATCAGAGACGAGTGTATCGTCAGGCGTGCCCCAGGGGAGTGTGATAGGACCGCTATTATTTTCTATCTATATAAATGATCTGATGGACAGAGTAAATTGTAATTTGCGGCTGTTTGCTGATGATGCTGTGGTGTATGGGAGGGTGTCGTCTGTAACTGACTGTAATAGCATACAGGTTGACTTAGACAAAATTTCTAGTTGGTGCGAAGAATGGCAGCTAGCTCTCAATGTAGAAAAATGTAAGGTGATGCGCATGAGTAGAAAAAACAATCCTATAATGTTCGAATACAGTATTAGTAGTGAGCTTCTTGATGCGGTCGCGTCGTTCAAATATCTAGGCGTAACATTGCAGAGCGATATGAAATGGAACGAGCATGTAAGGACAGTTGTGAGTAAGGCGGACAGCAGACTTCGGTTTATTGGGAGAATTTTGGGAAGATGTACTTCACCTGTAAAGGAGACCGCGTATAAAACGCTTGTACGACCACGTCTTGAGTATTGCTCAAGTATTTGGGACCCGCAGCAGATCGGTTTGAAGGAAGACATAGAGGCGGTTCAGAGGCGAGCAGCTAGATTTGTTACCGGTAGGTTCGACCAATGCGCGAGTGTCACGGAAATGCTCCGGCAACTCAGTTGGGGATCGCTGGAAGAAAGACGACGTTCTTTTCGTGAATTTCTGTTAAGCAGATTTAGAGGGCCGGAATTTGAAGCTGAGTGTAGTACGATCTTGCTGCCGCCTACTTACATTTCGCGTAAAGATCACAAAGACAAGATAAGAGAAATTAGGGCTCGTACGGAGGCATATAGGCATTCTTTTTTTCCTCGTTCAATTTGGGAGTGGAATAGGAAAGGAAATGCCTAGTAGTGGTACAGTGTACCCTCCGCCACGCACCTTACGGTGAATTGCGGAGTATGTATGTAGATGTAGATGTAGAAAAATATAGTAAACAATACGTTCGTCCACCCAGCTCACACCATTTATTCTACATTTTACACCAACTAATGCCATCCAGCTTCTTTCTGAGGTATGTTCACGCCCCCAATTTATTGTTTCCTGATATTTTCCCTGTTACAGTGTTCTGATGATGCGCCAAAAGCGCGAAATGCGTTAAAGAGAAATAAATATAATAATTTGCAACAGAGACTACCTTTCAATTCAAATTTCAAATGTTTGTGAAGCTTATGGTACTTAACTGCGGGGTCACCAGTTCTTAAACTTACGAACTACTTATAACCTAACTAATACTTAAGACAACAAAAACATCCATGCCCAAGTGAGGATTCGAACCTTCGACGCGGGATGCCGCGTAGTCCGCAACGTGGTGCTCCAGACCGCTCGGCTACTCCCGCGCGACATACATATCGCTAACTAATAGTGTTTGTATGCGGTAGCAGGTATCAGTCTCCCATTGAGCAAAAGGGGGTGCAATATATTGGATTTGAAAGCTACTGACTAATATAAAATTCTACGTTTGGTGTCAATATTTTGCTCTTCAGCAAAAACTACACAATTGAGGCGAACAATGTCTCTGTACTGTTGTAGTACGAAGTCTCCCGTTGTACACCATATCAGTTCCGTGTCGATAGCTATAAGACGGTGGAACGTACAGTGGGTCAAAGTTGTCAGCTTTTATAAAATTCGGACCGAACACCAGCGATGACTTTTGACATTATAAAAGCAAAGAGGTTATATACAGCGAAATGTAAACGTGATGCTTATTCATCAGTTGTTTTTCTGCAACAAGCGTACGAATAAAGAAAAATATTGCAGTTTCAAAAGTAAAACTACTAAGAAAGATGCCAAAGCCTTAGAAAGAAATTTCGCGTTCTCGACCCGTTTCTAAAAGGCAGAAAACGGAGCTGAAAAGTGAATCTACAGACGATAGAAACTTGAAATTTGTAAACGTTGTTTATTTACATTGTAGGCATCAGCGATTTGTCGATATCCCCATCCATAATGGGACGAAACAGAGGATGAACGGTTTTCTGAAAATACGTTCGTATTGGGGAATTTTTGAAGCAAGAAATGCAAAACTTCGGACTTCGATTTTTGATTGGAATTTTAAAAACACGTGTTTCTTTTCTTTCTTTTTTTTTTTTCAAATTAACCATTAAGCGGGTAAAGTAAGACAAAAATCTTTTAAGGGTGCTACTAAGACTATTTTGATGCTAGAAGTGCAAAAATTTGGATTTGGAACCATGGTTAGAATTTTTTAAAATGTGTTTCGGAATGTTTTGAATTCTGCCATCAATGGTGCAATAGAGCGTGGTAATTTGTATCAAAATACTTGATTAGGAAAGAGTTTTTAAAGCTAAATATATGAAAATTTATATTTAGAAAAAGAAACAACCAACGCAGACCATCCAGTCAGCGCCTCCGAAGCAGCGAGAATTAAGCTAGTCTCTATATATAAAAATCTCCTGTCACAGTGTTCGTGTTCTAACTCCTCCGAAACGACATTACCAATTTTTATGAAATTTTTCATGTGTGTGTAGTAGATATGAGAATAAGTCGTAAAGTATATTTCATACCGCTAGGTGATTTGGGTGTCCCTACCCACAACGTTTTCTTTTTTAAATGTTTTTCGACTTGACACGGTTGGAAACCCGAGAGCATTTAACTGAATGTTATCGCCGCGAGACTCTGCATTCAAAATAAATTTTGCTCCATTACATTTTAGGAATGCAGCCGCACACAATTAGTCTTCCAACATTTCCGCTGTATAACGATCAGTGTTCGCGCCGTACTTTTCAGCCCGCGCCCATGTGCATGTGGTCACAATTAACACTCGACAAAGAGTTTGACTGATGAAATAGAAGTTATTTGACATTTAATACTGCAATTGGTTTACATCACAACGCAGTGAATTTATAAGAAACTAGCTAAAAACCCGGCGTTGTCCGGGTATTTATTTATTTATTCCTGCCTTGAGTTATTACTTCTCCTATCCATTCTCTCTCTGTCCATCTCATTTTTTCTAAAAAACATGTTATATTTATCGGAGCATATATAAGAAACTAGCTTAAACCCGCGGCTCCGCTCGCTCGTCGGTTGATTATGATAGATAAGCTATCTTTCAGTAGTGTGCTATGAGACTGGTTTTGAACGATGAAATGAAATAAGTTTATAGAAACAAACATTTTTAATCAACATTCAAATAAAAAAATTAAATTATGTGAAGTGCTTAATGATTTACAATAAATAATACGTACATTATTCCTTATAGCCTGTGTTGCAATATCTCAACACGTATGGTGATAGTACTGTAATGTCCATTTTAATATGATTTTAGGACATTCTGGTAAACTACGTTATTTGTAGTATTGTTTGGAGCGTAAATGTAGAGATATTTTGGGTTGCCCACTCTCGGGCGTTTCGAAGAATCCAATCACGAAATTCAACAATAATGATTGTAATAATATCACAGATGGATCACTTGATGTAATGCGCGAAACGTCGAATCGATTTTTTTAAAGAGATATATTAAAAGAATTTTTTACTGCTTTATTTATTTATTTTAAATTTCCTTATTTGTATGCTTATCCTTACAGAGAAAGAGCTGAAGACATTGTAGCACGCATAGACCAAAGATATGGTCTGTGGCATCACGTTTCGCTGTATGTAACCTTCTTGCTATAGAATCGCAAACGTCATCGCTCGACTTCAGTCTGAATTTTTTAAATAATTTTCCACCCCCTTACAGCTGTCGGCATGGAACTGCTATGGTGTACAACGGGAAACTTCGGACAACAGTTACACACAGACCATTCGTTGGCGTTCTGTAGTTTTCAGTGCAGAGCGAAATAGTAACACACACACACACACACACACACACACACACACACAAGTAGAATTTTATATACACCGATAACTTTCGATCCCAATATACTTCACCCTTTTATCATTATCAACCGTCAAGCAACACTGCAACCAATAAAACCATTTTGAAAGAGTAAATATAATTGTCAAAGAGTAATTATTGTTCCGCATTTCGCGTTATATTCTTCAAATTACTAAATATCTATCAGTTCGCTTTAAAACCGTGCCTAAAACCTTCCTCAGGTATAAATTAGTAACTGTATAAATATTTAAGTCTCTGCGTCTTGTCGTTCGGACGTGATAAGCGTACACCGAACAGACATTCACATTAATACATATAGATAAATAGCTATCCGATCGCCATAAAACCATGCCTAAAGCCTTCCCCGGGTAGACATTACTAACTGTACAAATTGTTAGCACTTTATGTCTTGTGGTTCAGACGTGATAAACGAACACCGAGCAGATATTCACATTGATAGATATAGATAAGACTGTCTTGCATAATATACAAAATTATACGTGCAGTATCCAAACAAAGAAAAAGTCTATTGCTATAGCCTGCATCCATGTGCCCTTCAGAGGTCAAGGTTGTCAACATTACTGTCAGCTTTCCAGGAATTTCCCTAGGCTGATTGGAATAAGTATTGCATGATGTAACAGGTTTTTACCCATCACAGTATATATGATCTCATATTTATTGAATTATATGTAGTACAATTGTATAATTTTGCAGATATATATGCATTTTTATAAGTGCTGTATGTCGGTAAAATCAGCTGGGAACAGAGTTCTTTGTAAAGAAGTAATAGATTAAAACCTTTTGCGTGATGGGGCGGTTTTCCCTAAACGTTAGTGTTATTGTTCTTATATCTCATGAACTACGTGTCACACTGCGATACAATTTCTAAAGTACATTCATCTTTATATGTGTGTAGTATCCCTAAAATTTCCTGCGGCTAAAATTTTAGTGTAGAAATTATAAACTGCAATGTCATACCGAATGCCGTAGTTTGGCTCCATGAGCAGCGGAAAAGTAGTAAGCGAGAAACTTTTTTCCTTTCATTACTTTGGTGTGGTTCTCAACGAAAAAAAGTTTAATAAAGGCTTGAAATTAAGTAGTGTTATTCTCATATAGTCATATAGTCCATTTATAAAATCTCGTCGCATTATGTGGCATAATGATTATGACGTTATATCTCATGAACCATGTGTCGTATGTGGTTCTTACTCCTACAGCAATTGTTATCTCACGTAAGGGATATGTGTACCAAATTTGGTTCAAATCTGTCTAATGGTTTAGGAGAAAATGAGCAGTATAGTCGCTTAATGCAGCAGTTTTTCGCGTTTATCATTGTTTTATGACGTCATATCTCGTGATCTATATGTCGTATGTGATTCTTACACTTACGGCGACCGTCCTCATGGATTGAAGCTTATGTGTACAAAATTTAATGAAGATTGGAGCAAAACAGTAGATTTGTATTCAAATAATTTTCAGATGAAGAGACTTGCACAGGACAGGGTAGCGTGGGGAGCTGCATCAAACCAGTCTGCGGACTGAAGACCGCAACAGTGTTTATTGCCACCGAAGATGACAGATGTATGTGAGTTTTTTTAGATACGGGGAGGAGTTCAAATGAAGGTGCCGAGTCAACAGAGAGAGGACGACGAGATTTAACGGGAAGGGTGAGGGGCAGAGAGTTGGGAGAGGAACAGTTCGACAAAGAGAGACGATTAGAGGGGCTTTTGACTGCGAGAGTATGGAATAAATAATTACGCAGACAACGCTGGGACTTCAGCTGTTACTACATTAAGAATTATGTGTAATATGAAAATAGTGCAATTCTTTTAGAGTAAGCGGTTTGGAAACATTATTCTGAAACATAAAGAAAGTTTCTCGAACAATAAATTTAATTTTTGCTGAATCAATGGTAAGCCCAGGGAGATTTGTGGACTTATTAATTGCTGGTGTTAATGATACTTACCATATCCAGACTTTAGCTTGCTGGTTTCAGGCGTAAATCGTTTACCCCGCAAGCTCTGATTCTATATGTCAAAAGACTGTTATTCACTATCGCGTAAGTAAATAGTTTTCACTCGCATTAATTCCTTCATAACTATATTTGCAATCACTCGATATTCTTTCTTTTATGAGAATGCGCTTCAGTCCAAATCAAATGTTTGTAAACCTAAGTGATTCAACTTCTAGGGTCATCAGCTGGTAGACTCACAACCAAGGGGGCGCAGTAAGCGATGCGCAGTAGGAAACGCGTTTTCGACGTTCTGCGCATGACGTCACTGTGGGACACCAGGGAGTGAAGCAATATGCGGTGTTGGTTCCTAACTCGTATGTGTTACCGTTTCTGCTACAGTTGCTTAAACCTTTCATTCCCACATTATGAATTGAGCTTTGGAAAACTTAAAATTCAGTGTTTTCTATTTTAATAAAACATCAAATTACGTGCTTCAAAATTTTTGATCGATCTGTTGTTTTCTTATGTCATGTATTTCATGCGTTAACACAGACGTTTGTATCGAGGTATTTTATTACTTGGGACGTTATTTTGATGATTGTTAACGCTGCCAGATCAATAATGCTAGCATAATCATCGCCTCAGCACCAAAGACAAGACAATTCACTGCTGAAATAAAATAACGTGTACCACAATCACGCTCCTAATTACAACCACGTACAGACGGCAACGTAACACCACCCTCAAGACGGACAGATTAGTGCCTCAGAAGTGACTAAACACCGTACCAAGCGGCAAAATGTCGTACTAGAAACAAGTTATTCGTCAACAACAATGCGATTTTAAGGATTGATTAAGAAAATACGGTATAAATCAGCTTTTAATACGTTGTTGTCGTCGAGGAACAACACTGGGAATGAAAGGGTTAAATAATATGTTTCGCTTCATAGTTTGGAAGTAAAAAGTTTATAGTGGAAAGTACATATATTGATTTCCCGAGTGCCTGTCGCGCGTGCTATCGTTCCTGCTGTAATTCTTTGAAATACTTCTGTTATTATTTATACAATGCCAGGCTGTGCTATTACGGGTTATAATTCTCACAGCGGGAACACAAAGGGAACTAAAATAAAGTATCATTTTTTCCTCGAGATGAAACGTTAAAGAAAGTGTAGCTCTCAAAGTGCTACAGGAAGGACAATGTAAATGTTGCACATTATCGAATAGGCTCCCGGCATTTCAATGAAACCGATTATGTATGGGATTTACAGTCGGAGTTGCTTAATTTGCCACGGAAAAAAGTGTTTGAAACATTCCTGTTCATATTAAAGAAATTGTCGATATGTTTGTGATTTGATATGTTACTGATATGTATCGCGTAAATGTACGATAGAATATGATCCAGCACTCTTAAATGGAATATTTTACAGCAGAATAGCACTTTGTATTTAAGGGAGAAACAATTTCTTTAGTCAAAAACTTATTATAAATACACATTCCGTGCTGTACCGAAATAAGCTTGTGCAGGCCGTTTATGAGCGCGCAGTCCCACAGTGACGTCACAGCGCTAGCCAATGGCAGAGCAGAGCGCTTACTGCCGAACCTTATATTTACTAACCTTGCTCACAACCTACTAAAATTGACTTACTACATCGACGACACACGCACCCATAGCTGACGCAGGAGTCGAACCTCCTGCGGGAGAGACAGCGCAATCCATGATATGGTGCATTACACCGCCTGGCTATTCAAAATGTTTGTTCAAATATTTGTAGATCTATCGGACCAAACTGCGTGATCCTCAGTCTGAAGCTTACAAACTACTTAAACTTAGGTAAACTAACCTAAGGACAACACACACACACCCATGCCCCAGGGAGGACTCGAACCTCCACGGCGAGCAACCGTGCGCTCCGCAGCGAGACGCTTTAGACCGCTCGGCTACTCCACCGCGGCACCTGGTCATTCACGCGCTGCTGCGGTTCAGTTTTTGAAGACCTTCTTCAAAGCAGAATCAGAAGATTGTTTCTCCCAGGCGCTGATAGTTGTAGCTTTTTAAATGAATCCTCTACAAGCTGCTCTCTTATCCGTAACAATTCAAAATGAATTCTTCGAGAGTAACTATTAAAACAAGAACCTTTTTTAATGATTCTAAAATGGCTGAGAGATTGCTTGAATAATCACTAGATGTTGTTAGTAGATTGTTTATTGTCAATTCGCAACATGATTCGGGTTAGCCCATCATTTGGTGACCAATATAATATATCCAGAATGAAAGTTTCACTCTGCAGCGGAGTGTGCGCTGATATGAAACATCCTGGCTGATTAAAATTGTGTGCCGGAACCGGGACTCAAACCTGGGACCTTTGCCTTTCGCGGCCAAGCGCTCTACCGACTGAGCTACCCCGACACGACTCAAGATGCCGCCTCACAACTTTACTTCCGCCAGTACCTCATGTCCTACTTTCCAAACTTCACAGAACTTCTCCTGCGAAACTTGAATACTAGCACTCCTGGAAGAAAGGCAAAGGTCCCAGGTTAGAGTCCCGGTTCCGGCACAAAATTTTAATTTGCCAGGAAGGCTCATATCAGCGCACACTCCGCTGCAGAGTGAAAGTTTCATTCTGGAAACATCTCTCAGGCTGTGGCTAAGCCATGTCTCCACCATATCCATTCTTTCAGGAGTGCTAATCTTGCAAGTTTCGCAGGAGAACTTCTGTGAAGTTTGGAAAGTAGGATACGAGGTACTGGCGGAAATAGAGTTTTGAGGCGGCATCGTGAGTCGTGTCGGGATAGCTCAGTCGGTCAGAAGGCTAAACGCCTTTTGTAATTAAAAAAGCTGAGCCAACCATTCAACGAAGAACCACGAACGAACGAAACAAACGACCGCGAACCATAGATTTACCAGATGAACAAACAAACAAAAAAGTCGGTAGAGCGCTTGCCCGCGAAAGGCAAAGGTCCCAGATTCGAGTCCCGGTTCCGGCACACAATTTTAATCTGCTAGGAAGTTTGTATAATATATATTTAGCTTTGATGCATTCAAATTTGTCATTTAAAATACTGTTATTATGTATTTACAAATAGGAATAAACATAAAAGATACAAGAACCAATTTTATGTAATACTTTTGCATAAAGAAACAAGTTTCACTGGACCTTTAACTTTAAACATAAAACATTAATCCGTAAACAATATCATTCTAAAGAAAACGAAGCGTTGGAGCTTTATTATTTCTTTCCTTTGTGGGGTTAAAAATAAAGTTATCAATATAATAGGACATATAAAAAGGTATTATAAAATACACTAACATTTTCTTTTTTTAATATTTTAAAGACCTCCGTCGACCCACCCAAAAACGAAATGGGACCCACAAGTCGATCGCGGCCGACAGTTTGAGAACCACTGCTTCGGAGTGGTATAACCAGAGTGCCACTACTACACTGAAGGACCAAAGAATCTGATACACCTGCCTAATATTGTGGAGTGCCCCACGAGCACGCAGAAGTGGTGTGGACTCAACTGGTGTCTGAAGTACTGCAGGAAGGAACTGAAACCGTGCATCCTGCAGGACTGTCGATAAATCCGTAAGAGTGCGACGGGGTCGAGATCTCTTCTGAAAAGCTCATTGCAAAGCATCCCAGATATGCTCAATGAGTTCATGTCGCGAAGTTTGGTGCTCAGCGGAGTTGTCTAAGCTCAGTAGAGTGTTCCTGGGACCAATGTGTAGTAATTCTGGATGTGTGGGATGTCGCATTGTCGTGCTGGAATTGCCCAATTCTGTCGGAAGGCGCAATGGGCCTTGCCCTTTATTCACATGAAGTGTTAAGTGCCATCGACAAGGGATCTCAAATCGATTCCATATTTCTGGATCTCCGGAAGGCTTTTGACACTGTGCCCCGCAAGCGCCTTCTAATGAAATTGCGTGCTTATGGAATATCTCCCCAATTGTGCGATTGGATTTACTATTTCCTATGAGAAAGGACTCAGTTCGTTGTAATTGACGTAAGTCATCGAGTAAAACAGAAGTGATATATGGGGTTCCACAGGAAAGCGTTATAGGTCCCCTACTCTTCCTTGTGTTTATAAACGATTTAGGAGACAATCTGAATAGCTCCCTTAGACTGTTCGCGGATAATGCTGTCGCTTATCGGTTAGTGAAGTCAACAGAGGATCAAAAGCAACTGCAAAGCGATTTAGACAAAATTTCTACATGGTGAGAAAATTGGCACTAAATAAAGAAAAGTGTGAAGTAAGTGACCACCAAAAGAACTCCGCTGAACTTAAATTACGCGATAAATCAGTCAAACCTTAAGGTTGTAAATTCTACAAAATACCTAGGAGTTACAATTATGAACAACGTAGACTGGAGAGTACACATAGGAAATATTGTGGAAAAGGCGAACCAAAGGTAAGGTTTCATTGGCAGAACGCTTCGAAGATGCACCAGCTCCACCAAAGAGACGCCTACATTACACTTGTGCGTCCTCTCCTGGAGTACTGTTGCCCCTTGTGGGACCCTCACCAGGTGGGACTGACGGAAGACGTTGAGAAGGTTCAGAGAAGGGCAGCTCGTTTAGTTTTATCACGTTACGGGGGGAAAGCGCCACGGAAATGTTGCAGGAATTGGGGTGGAAATCATTTAAAAAGACGTTATTCATTGCGGCGTGATCTGTTTGCGAAGTTTCAATCACCTACTTTTACTTCTGAATGTGAAAATATTTTGCTAGCATCCACCTACTTAGGGAGACATGACCATCCCAATAAAATAAGAGAAATCAGATCGAAAAGGGAACGATTTGTGTGTTATTTCTTCCTGCGCGCTATTAGAGAATGGAACGGTAGAGAAAAGTTATGAAAGTGGTTAATGAACCCTCTGCCAGGCACTTAAAAGTGATTTACAGAGTATCTATGTAGATGAATGGATGTAGGTGAAAAGCCAGGATGTGTACTTACGTGACACGTATAAGAGTCCTATCTAGACGTATCGGGAGACCTCTATAATTAACTGCTTACGTTCCACATCATTACACAGCCTCCACTAGCTTGAACAGTCTCCTGCTGACCTGTAGGGTCCATGGAGTCATGAGGTTGACTCCATGCCAGTAAACGTCCATCCACTCGATACAATTGTAAATGAGACTCGTCAGACCAGGGAACATGTAACTTTGTATCTTGCGGTCTGCAAGGGTTTACAAGTGGACCTTCGGCTCCGAAAGGCCATATCGATGATTTTTCCTTAATTTGTTTTTGCACGCTGACACTTGTTGATGGCCCAGTATTGAAATCAGCACCAATTTGCGGAAGGACTGCAAGTCTGTCAAGTTGAACGATTCTCTTCAGTCTTCACTGGTCCCATTCATGCAGGATTTTTTTTTTTTCAGGTCTTATAAGGTGAGGCCACCAATTGTGAAATTCAGATTCGATTCACACTGCGCATATCAAAAGCTCGTGGCCAGAGGTGTAATATGGCGAAGCACCAAGATGCACTTCTCAGCCGTCGTCGAGAAAATCGACAGTTAAAAAAAACCGTTGCCGTGAAGTACTCTCTACGATTAATAATTTTCTACAGCGTTGTGGCGCAGCGGTAAGCGCTCGAGTTCGTAATCCGAAGGTTGCGGCATGCAACTTTTTTTTATTATTTGTTTTTGTAATTCATATTCCCGGCAACGTTTCAACAATTATGCATATAATAAGTTGTTTGAAAGTCGTTTGTCGTGGACGAATAATACTTGGAATAAAACACAATATCACAAATAATATTCAAGTGGATACAATTTATTGAAAAGTTCGGTATACACTCACACATAATTAACAATTAGTAGCTAGAGTATCGCACGAATCAGAGTGATAGTTATCATAGAAACATGCAAAGCAGAAAACAGCACGACGTCGAGCACATCTGATATACGATGCGTTTTTACAGTAACAATTGTTTTTAAATTATCTGTTGGGAAACATACCTGATTGACATTCGTTCGTCAGGTTTGATGCATACCACGCGTATAGTATCATATCGGCAAAAATCGGAGAAGGCAATTGGTGGTGGACGATGAATTGGATTTTTATACAATCCTTTCTGGAGTTGATGTCACGGTTTCGCTCGATTAAAAAAGCACAATTTTGAAGGTGCTTGATAAAATTTTTTACTTGCCGGTAAAAATACAGGTCACACGGTTGGACGAGAGAAATGCACTTTGGAGGAAAGACTTTTATAGAGCAAGTTGCTAACTTGGGTTCGTTTGCCCACCCCAAGAGTCGATCAGAAGGAGAAATTCTTTCTTTTGTACGCATGGTTTCAAAACATTACGCAATTAATTCTATGAACAAACCCGTTTTTAGTTTACCAGATTTGGAGGATGTAACAACAACGTCGGGTCCAAACGTACCTGTGGACTCTTGGAGGCATACGAAAACAAGAGGCAAGACTCGTCCAGACATCGTAATTGAATATTGTGCCGTATACGAATGCGTCACCTTGTTCATGTCGTGTCGTGTTACCAGGATAGCCTTTGACAAATAATAAAAAAAAAGTTGCATGCCGCGAGACTCGATCCGGCGACCTTCGGATTACGAACCCGAGTGCTCACCGCTGGGCAACGACGCTGTAGAAAATTATTAATCGTTGAGAGTATTTCACCGCAACGGATTTTTTTAATTGTCGATTTTCTCGACAACGGCTGAGAAGTGCATCTTGGTGCTTTGCCACATTACACCTCTGGCCATGAGCTTTTATTATGCGCAGTATGAATCGAATTTGAATTTCATAATTGGCGGCCTCCCCTTGTTAGTAATGTAGGAGATTTGACGTTTTCCCGGATTCCTGATAATCAGGGTGCATTCGTGGAATGGCCCTACGATAAAATTGCCACCTCATCGCTACCTCGAAAATGCTGTCTCCCGTATCTCGTGCTCCGGGAACAGCACGACTTTCAACTCACAGCCGGCCGCGGTGGCCGAGGGGACTGAGGCGCTCCAGTCACGGTCTGCACGGCCTCTACGGTCGGGGGTTCGAATCCCCCCTCGAGCATGGATATTTGTGCCGTCCTTAGTCTTAGCTAGTTCGTAAGTAGTTTGTAAGTTTAGGGACTGATGACCCCGTAGTTAAGTCCCATAAGTTCTACAAACATTTGAACATTTTTCAAACTCACATAACCTGCCATTGCAGCAGCATTACTTATCTAACGCCGGCACCAGACACCTGGTGTCTTACAAAGGCGTTGCCGACCTCAGCGTCATCCTCTTACTGTTTCCATATCTTTGTGTTTGCATACGCATCTCTCTATACCAGATTCATTAGCTCTTCAGTGTACATCTTGTTTACTTCGGCCATCACCAGTTATTTTACTACTTAACTAACAAAACTCATCTACATCTTTTTACCTGTTACCAAATCTAATTCTTTCCAAATCGTCTGATTTTCTTAATCTACCTTTCATTACCTTTTGGTGTGTCAAGAAACTATCGATTCCGATCAATTTTTATTCAAGGTACTTGGTCCACTCTGAAAAGAGTACTATGAAGTCGATAACAGCGTTTTCCCTCCTCCCTGAACTGTAATTCCTTCTCCAAATATCTCCTTGCTTTCCTTCACAGCTTGCTCAGTGTACAGATTGAATAATATTTCCCATCCATTGTGTCCCTTTCATGCTCTTCGACTCTTATAACTGCTGTCTGTCTTATGTACAGGTTGTACTAAACTTTTCGTTCACTATATATGTTGAATATACCTGCAAACGTATGTCATTGTTCAAGGGATAGTTAAAGAGGTATAACGTAATACATTAAAATCCGTAAAAAAGTGAATTCACTTAAATGGAATGCAAGTAGTCTCTACTTACATGGTGCATAGACTAAGGGTGGAAAGTATGAACATAATAAAACGGACATGATTAGTATTTCTTCATGGACAGATAATCATTTTAATTAGTATTTGGTATTTTTTTAATTTTTTAAGTATTATTATTATTATAATTCTCTGCTTTCAGACCAATAGACTACATTGTATTTCAGATCCTCAATAGACTACTCTGTATTTCGTGTCCTCAGATTTTTCGGTCTTATCTTGCATGTCAGCAACATCACACCTATGTATGTCGTCCTTGAAAGTTTAAAAGTGGAGCATCGTCACACAGTTCATTTGTTTGTGTAACTAAGGTACCAAACTACTCTGGTCATCGGTCCCAAGAAATACAAACTACTTTAACTTACTCTAATGTCAACACAAACACCCATGCGCAAGGGAGGACTCGAACCTCCAGTGCGAGCTGCCTTACGATTCATAGCGTGAGACCACAGACCAC
The DNA here is from genome assembly GCA_026315105.1 of Locusta migratoria. Classification (NCBI taxonomy): domain Eukaryota; kingdom Metazoa; phylum Arthropoda; class Insecta; order Orthoptera; family Acrididae; genus Locusta; species Locusta migratoria. Next base: position 328,331,810 of record CM048751.1, on the reverse strand, counting down.
ATGGCCATTCCCAACTAGGTAAAAGAGAGTGATGAGGCTGCTTCCATACTCCTGATTTTATGAAGCTGTTATAGGACGAATTTGTCACTATGTAGAAAGATAATTACAAATGATGCAGACAGCATGTGTATTGAAAACTAAATAAATATGATGTTAAGCACAGAAATATACGTTTTTATGCAAGATAAACGATGACTCTATAAATACACACATAATCGTGGAGTACATAAGTGTTTCAAACTGGACGCACTTAAAAGCGAACGATCAGATAAACCTGTTGAAGTGTAAATGTAGATCGTAGGCTCTGCTCTAATTGTAAGAAACAGAAGGAAGTGTAAAGACTAGAGACAGTCACAAAGGTCATTAGATGCCTAGTCCTGTAACGAGTCGCTGACGCATTAAGCGATGTTAATAACACCAGGGCAACTTTATGCAGTGGTCCTTGCCTTAATGAAAACTATCTTATCGGCGAAATATATTTTCCCATGGGTGGACAAACATATGGCTTTTCTTTGGCTTGGTAAAATTAGCCTTCTTTTCTTTTTATCATATTATTAAATCTTTCATGATCGCATTATTATTCTCTATGTTTTTAATTATCTGTTCAATATGTTGTGTAAATAATAGCTTCTGGAGGGTATATGACTGCAAAATCCAGGTTTTAAAAATTTCAAATGGGACATGTCTCATTGGTATTTGGAGGTATCAACGGTGTTGAATTCTGTTGCAAATTACCCTATGCCGTGCACCATACAGAGTTTCAGACCTTCTCTATTCAAACATGAGAGGTGGTGGAATTTGTGTGACAATTTTATTTCTCTTATTTTCTCATTTTATCTGTTCGTACTATTTATTTATTTTTTTGACTGACAAATGTTAGCCATAAAAGTTTGTAGCATATTTTTGTCTCTTATTTTGATTTCATCTGTCATTTTTTTAAATCTTTTGTTCCTAAAGACTGTAATACCAGAAATACAAACTGAAAAGCCAGCCAACTGCCCAGCTGTAAAATGAACACTCACATGGATACTCCTGTACATGGTGTGTCTCCCAAGGTGGTCCATATGCAATTAGGGAATTAAGAATATACTTTAAAAAGGAACAACGAAAAAGTCAGATCACATGTTAATGAGCAAAGACGATAAAAAAAATGGTGTCCTATATTTAGGTGCCAGGTATCTTTTGATAGCCGTGGATTAAAGGTACGACGAGTAAATTACGACGTTTGATACTCGTTCTAGTGCGGATGCACACGAGAATAGAACTCTGGCGGAAATACAGGGCCTGCTGCCAGCCATGCACTACAATGGTCGAAGTACGAGAGAGTGAGAGTTTGAGTTGGGCCGTGTACGTGCTTGGGTATTTCTTCCAAGTTTTTTAAGCGCATGTGCTCCTGGTGGCACAGAGGATTAACGCAACTACCTAGTAAGCAACGTGACTGGTTCGAATCCCGACCCTAGCACAAAATTTTCAATTATTAGCGGAAGTATATTTCCGTCTTTTGCAACTAAACGAAAGACGTTTTTGTGCTATATGCGTTTCGCTTCTTTATTTCTGAAGCATCATCAGAGGTCTGTAATACAAGTTTGTTTTCTGTATAATATTGCAGTACAATTCTAAATAATATTTTTCTATGTTTCACAGCATGACGGTTATCAATATTTGCTATGTTACAATTTCTTAAATTCTGACCTACAAACAATATCTGTAGCAGAAGCTTCTAAAGAGTTAATGTAATTTTTCAGTATTACTTACGGTGTTTTTTGTTACTCCATGTGTGCCTTCATGGAGCTGTTTCAAATCAAATGTTTGTATAGTCTATGGGACTTAACTACGGGGTCATCAGTCCCTAAACTTACAAACTACTTATGAACTACTTACGAACTAGGACGGCACAAATATCCATGCCCGAGGGGGGATTCGAACCCCCGACCGTAGTGGCCGTGCTGACCGTGACTGGAGCGCCTCAGTCACCTCGGCCACCGCGGCCGGCTGGAGCTGTTTCTCTGTTGTCCAGGTGCACATATGGGCTGTGGTCTTCAGTCCGCACACCGGTTTGATGAACGTATCCACCCTTCTCTATCCTGAGCAAGCTTCTTCATCTCCTCATAAGAACGCCACCCTACATCCATTTTAATCTGCTTACTATATGTGTCTCTTGGTCTCCCTCTGCGATTTTTCCTCCTTATACTACCCTCCAATGCTAAATTTACAATTCCTTGATGTTTAAGAATGTGTCCTACCAATGGATCTTTTCTTTTAGTCAAGGCATGCCCAAAATTCCTTTTCTCCCCAATTCTGTTTAGTACCTCTACATTATTTACGCGATCTACCAAACTAATTTTTAGCATTCTTCCGTAGCAGCTCATTTCAAAAGCATCTATCCTCTTCCTGTCCAAACTATTTATCGTCCAAGTTTCACTCCCGCACAAACCAGCACTCCGCACAAATGTCTTCAGAAAAGGTTCCTTACACTTGAATTAATATTCGATGTTAGCATATTTCGGTTTTTCAAAGCCGCTTTTCTTCCCATAGTCAGTCTGCATTTATATCCGCTGTACTGCGACCATCATATGTTATTTTACTGCCAAAGTAACAAAACGCATCTACCACCTTTATTGTTTCGTTACCTAATCTAATTCCTTCAGCGTCGCCTGATTTTCTTAGCCCTGTGTTTCTCCCTTACCAACTTCTGCATTCCTTTCATGCCCTTCAGTTCTGATAATCGCTGTCTGGTCTTTGTACAAGTTGTAAATAACCTTCCGTTCCCTGTAGTTTACTCCTGCTGATTTCAGAATTTGAAAGAGTATATTCCAATCAACATTGTCAGATGCTTTCTCCAAATCTACCAAAGCTAGATACTTAGTTTTGCCGTTACTTAATCTATCTGCTGACATAAGTCGTAAGGTGAGTATTGCCTCCCGAGGTCCTACATTTCTCCTGAATCCGAATTGATCTTCCCTGAGATCAGCATCTATCAGTCTTTCCATCCTTCCGTAAATAATTCGCGCTTTCTTTGGAAAGGGGATAACTTCATTTTTCTTAAAGTCTGAGTTTTTTTCGCCTGTCTCATACATCATACTCACGAGGTGAAATAGTTGTGTCATTGATGTGTATTTGGTTCATTTCCAGTTACGCAGTATAATTGCAACGCCTCTCAGCATGTGAGACACAAAGACCGAACTTAAAATTCAATATACTTGTCATTTATGACCATTTCCGAATGTCCGGAAGTCCCGAAGGTACAGCTGCTTCTCGTATTGACCGCTGAAGAGCGTGGAAAATGTCATCATTGGTGTTGTACCACATCCCTCGCAGTAGTTCTTTCACTTTCGCAAACAGATCGCAATCGCAGGTACTAGTGCTGAGTGATGTCTGTGGATGTTCTAGAATCGCCCACTGCCAACGGAGCAACCGCTCCTGGACAGCAGCAGCGGTGGGAGATTCTGGAACATCCACCTTACTCACCCAACTTCAGTTCCCATGATTACCATCTCTTTCTCAAAGTGAAAGGACCACTGTCATGTATCCTTACAACGGCAGAGATGACACTATTCATGCCATTGGGCGGGAAATAGTAGACATCAAGAGAAGTAGATACGAAGATGGTATGCAACGCCTTCCGTACGTTTGGTAAAAGGTCGTTGATATCGGGTGGCCATTATATTGAAGGTTTGTAACCAACACTGTCAATAAAGTCGTTTCAGAGAAAAATAGTAGTTATCGTTACTTTTTATCCAACGCTTATACGTCATTCACTTCGTCAGTTATGACTGAGATTGCATTACAAACTTACGAGTTTTGCAGTTTGTGCGATCTTTATTTACATTTGTCGCGAATTTCTTTTTCGCTGAATATTTCTTCACGATTACAATGAAGAAAACAATAGAATAATTATGCGTATCTAACGTTTGAATTGTTGTGTTGATACAAAAATCAATCCGAATTTTCCCTTATTCCGGTAAAATATCACTTTTTTTTCCTTTTCCCATACAAACCTTTTCCTAACAATTTCAAAAAAAGTTTCTGCGTAATCGGTCGAACTGTTCTTCTTCCTCAAGTGACGATCAGTCATGCCAAAATGCTCACTCTATAACGAATTACAAAAATAAAGTCTGGGACAAATACTGGTCGCGTGATCAGTATTTTTTCAGCCAAAAACCCTTTAATTAGTAAAATGTTCAAATGTCTGTAAATCTATCGGACCAAACTGCGTGGTCATCAGTCCGTAGCTTACAAACTACGTAAACCTAGGTAAACTAACCTAAGGAGAAACACACACACCCATGCCCCAGGGAGGACTCGAACCTCCACGGCGAGCAACCGCGCGCCCCCAGCGAGGTGCTTTAGACCGCTCGGCTACTCCACCGCGGCTTTAATTAGTAATGATACACTTTTTATACCGAGACCTGAAGAAATACAACAATTAAATGATAAGAAACAGAAAAATATGTTACTATCGTTAACTTCCTTATTGATCCTATAAGATAAAATTAGAAAACTGCCTAAATAGTCACATAAGCAACGAAATATGCGCAATGCATCAAATATCTTCCAGCAGAATAAAGCTTTTTGAGTGAACAACTATCTAACGGTTTTAAGTTGTACAAAATGCTACCGGCAGTGGCAACATGCAAAAGATATGGGTTTTATTCCATGGATACATAGAAAGATCCTTTATTTTACGAGTACACTATTGTGGAACAATCACTAGAAGCACTTATTTTTATAGACTATACGGAGGTAGGCATAAGGAGTGATTTGAAGTGGAACAACTTATCGATGATGAGGCAGAAGCCAGTCTGAGATTCGGTTGAAGAATCCTCCAGAAGTATACTCAGCAAACCAAAAAAGAAGTTCACAAAACACTCGTTTGACCAATAAGGCCGACAAACTTCAATGGCAGACGCTGCAAGAGAGTCGTTCTGGATTAGACTTTGGACTTCTCTCAGAGATCAAAGAGCGTTAATTTCTGGAAGAATCAAGAGCTGGGCTTAAGTTGTTTGGTTGGGATAGGGGAACTAAACTACTGAGGTTATCAGTCCCCCGGTGGAGAGGGGAAGGAGTGATGATAGGAAAGGAAGGGAGGGGGAAAGGAAATGCAGTCAAAAATGTTAAAATGTTTGTAGAGCTTATGGGACTTAACTACGAGGTCATCAGTCCCTAAACTTACAAACTACTTATGAACTAGCTAATACTAACTACGGCACAAATATCCATGCCCGAGAGGGCAATCGAACCCTCGACCGTAGCGGCTGTGCAGAACGTGACTGGCGTGGCGAAGACCGCTCGGCCATCGGGGCCGGCGGAAATGCAGTCCGGGAAGTAAAGAAGGAAGGAAGACTGCATTAGCTCGGGGCCCCGTGCTCGCCACGCACGTACTCATGAAAGAACCGTGAGCACCCTGGGGGGTGGAAGAATCAAGCAATGATTTAGGAAGACTAGGAAATTTTTAAGAAGTGGTAATATATACGTATTCCAATAAAAACACTAAATAATATGTGTCTAATTTTTATTGAGTTCGGATTTCCAGCTCTTACGCTGTAACTAAAAGAAACTTAACGCAAGAGAAAATGAGTACTCTTTTCCCTGATATTTCCGTGGATTATTGGCAGGAAATCATTATCCTGAATTAAGAATATAATTTTGTGTATGTGCTACAAGTTTAGAATGAAACTTTCACTCTGCTGCGGAGTGTGCGCTGATATGTAGCTTCCTGGCAGATTAAAATTGCGTGCCGGAACCGGGACTCGAACCTGGGACCTTTGCCTTTCGCGGGCAAGCGCACTTCCGACTGTGCTATCCCGACACGACTCACGATGCCGCCTCACAACTTTACTTCCGCGAGTGAGGCGGCATCGTGAGTCGTGTCGGGATAGCACAGTCGGTAGTGCGCTTGCCCGCGAAAGGCAAAGGTCCCAGGTTCGAGTCCTGGTTCCGGCACGCAATTTTTATCTGCCAGGAAGTTTCATATCAGCGCATACTCCGCTGCAGAGTGAAAGTTTCATTCTGGAAACATCCCTTAGGCTGTGGCTAAGCCATGTCTCCACCATATCCTTTCTTCCAGGAGTGCTAGTCTTGCATGGTTCGCAGGATAGCTTCTGTGAAGTTTGGAAAGTAGGAGGCGAGGTACTGGCGGAAGTAAAGTTGTGAGGCGGCATCGTGAGTCGTGTCGGGATAGCACAGTCGGTAGTGCTCTTGCCCGCGAAAGGCAAAGATCCCAGATTCTAGTCCCGGTTCCGGCACGCAATTTTAATGCTACAAGTTTAGTTTTATTTAGTTAACCAGTTTCCGCCTCTAAGCCGGCCGCGGTGGCCGAGGGGACTAAGGCGCTTCAGTCACGGTCTGCACGGCCACTACGGTCGGGGGTTCGAATCCCCCCTCGGGCATGGATATTTGTGCCGTCTGTAGTCTTACCTAGTTCATAAGTAGTTTGTAAGTTTAGGGACTGATGGCCCCGTAGTCAAGTCCCTCTTTAGACTTTCAAGTCTGAAATCAAATTGTAGAACATATTCAAAATGGTGCTTTTAATTCAATATTGTAAGAGAGCTGCTCAGATTGTTTCGTAAACCGTTTATAAGGACAAGGATCAGAAGGGGTCCTATAACGCTTCCCTAGGGAACGCCAGGTATCAATTCTGTTTCACTCAATGATCCTCTGTCAGTTTTCATGTACTGTGTCCTTCCTCACGAATCGAGTCGCACAACTGTGGCGACATTTCGTAAGCATGCAATTTGATTACAAACTATTTTTGAGATACAGTGGTCTGGAAGTATGGATCAGTTTGAGATCTCTTATCAATAGAATTTATCACTCCTTGTGAGCAAAGACCTAGCTTGTACATCATAAGAACGATTATTTATTGACTGTGGCTCAATAGATCCTTCTTTTCGATATAGTTCACGATGTTCGAAAAAGTTTATGTTCCAAAATGCTACTGCAAATCGACGTTAATTATATAGGGCTGTAATTTTGCGGCTCACTCCATCCTGAACTATTGGACATATTATACGGCACTTTTATTGCTATTCATCTATAGCAGCACTTTCTAAAATATCTACTTCCCTCCTCAAACACCATGTATATTAAACTTCCTGGCAGATTAAAATTGTGTGCCGGAAGCAGGACTCGAATCTGGGACTTTTGCCTTTCGCGGGCAAGCGCTCTACCACTGAGCTATCCCAACACGACTCAAGATCCGTTCTCACAACTTTAATTCTATCAGTTTGGAAAGTATGAGGCGAGGTACTGGCAGAATTAAAGTTGTGAGGACGGATCGTGAGTCGTGTCGGGATAGCTCAGTTGTAGAGCGCTTGCCCGCGAAAGGTTCAAATGTTCAAATGTTTGTTAAGCTTATGGGACTTAACTACGGGGTCATCAGTCCCTAAACTTACAAACTACTTACGAACTAGGACGGCACAAATATCCATGCCCGAGTGGGGGATTCGAACCCCCGACCGTAGTGGCCGTGCTGACCGTGACTGGAGCGCCTCAGTCACCTCGGCCACCGCGAAAGGCAAAGGTCCTAGCTTCGAGTCCTAGATCCCGGTTCCGGCACACAATTTTAATCTGCCAGGAAGTTTCATATCAGTACACACTCCGCTGCAGAGTGAAAGTTTCATTTTGGACGCTGTATATTGCTTCTTCCTCCGTATTTCTCTCGAAAAGACTACGGGTATAAAGTTATAGATATTATACCCCACAAGGACGCGTGGCGGCAGGGTGTTTTATTGTGCAGCATAACTAACTGCAACTGGAAAAGGAGACAATGACAGCGGTGCAGAAAGGACACTCCGTCACACACCGTAAGGTAGCTTGAGATGTGTAGATGTAGATGGAAAGTGAAGAGGGGCCCATATGTCAGCGACCATGAAAGTGTTGAAAGAACGAGGCGCGTCCAGAAAGTAAGTTCCGTTTCAATTTATCTCCGCTGCAGCACTGCGATTGCAGTTCCGCACATGCGCTGTAGACGATGTGTATCAAGAAGAAGAACTGCGCCATTTGGAGATCGCTGTCAGTTACGTACGTTTTGTTGTGCTTCTTTGAAATGTCGGCGTTGATTGAAAATCCCGACGCCTGTGAAATCAGGTAGGTGATTCGGTTTCTGAATGCGAGGAAATTGAAACCAAGTGAAATTTATCGGCAAATTTGCGATGTTTACGGACCAAATGCGATGAGAGATTCGATGGTGAGAAGATGGGTCCGACAGTTCAATGGCGGGCGTAGTGATGTGCACGATGAAGAACGAAGTGGGCGTCCATCTTTGGTTACAGAAGTACTGGTTCACGCGATTGATGAGAAGATCCAGGAAAACCGTAGGTTTACAATTAGTGCTCTCGCTATGGACTTCCCCCAAATTTCACGATCACTGATGCATGAAATTGTTACCAAACAACTGAAATTCGGTAAACTTTGCCCAGGTTGGGTAGCAAAGATTCTCACTGAGCAACACAAAACACAACGGATGGGTAGTGCACTTGAGTTTTTGATCCGTTATGCTGAAAGCGGCGAAGAATTTCTGAGACGGATAGTCACAGGAGATGAAACGTGGGTTTCTTACGATACCCCTGAGAGTAAGCGGCAATCAATGGAATGGAGGCACTCTTCATCCCCAACAAAGGTAAAGCCGAAGCAAATCATGACACCTCGGAAAATGATGTGCACAGTGTTCTGGGACTGGAAAGGCATCCTACTCATTGTTTTCTTACCGCGTGGTCAAACAATCAAAGCAGATGCTTATTGCGAGACACTTCGGAAATTGCGCCGTGCAATTCAGAATAAGCGCCGGAGACTGCTGTCAAAAGGTGATATTTTTTTTTTCTTTTGCTTCACGACAACGTACGACCACACACTGCAAATGTGACGAGAAACCTCCTACGGGGATTTGGCTGGGACGTGTTTGACCAACCCCGGACAGCCATGACCTCGCTCCTAGCGACTTTCATCTGTTCTTACATCTCAAGTCTTTCCTTGGCGGTCATCACTTAACCAATGACAACGAGCTGAAAGAAACTGTTTCCAACTGGTTGAAGACACAGGCGGCAGATTTATATGAAGAAGGTATACAAAACCTGGTGCCACGCTATGACAAATGCCTGCAAAATTTCGGCAGTTAACATTGTGTTCTGCCGACGACATAGTAATTCTGTCAGGTACAGCAAAGGACCTGGAAGAGCAATTGAACGGAATGAGGTATATAAAACCTGGTGCCACGCTATGATAAATGCCTGCAAAATTTCGGCAGTTAACATTGCGTTTTGCCGACGACATAGTAATTCTGTCAGATACAGCAAAGGACCTGGAAGAGCAATTGAACGGAATGGACAGTGTGCTGAAAGGTGCATATAAGATGAACATTAACAAGAGCAAAACTAGGGTAATGGAGTGCAGTGTAAGAAAATCAGGTGATGCTGAAGGAACTAGATTGGGAAACGAAGCAATAAAGGAGGTAGATGAGTTTTGTTACTTGGGCAGTAAAATAACAATTGATGGTTGCAGTACAGAGGATATAAAATGCAGAATGGCAATGGGTAGAAAAGCGTTCTTGAAAGAGAGAGATTTGTTAACATCGAATATTGATTTAAGTCTAAGGAAGTCCTTTCTGAAGGCATCTGTATGGAGTGTAGCCTTGTATAGGAGTGAGACATGGACGATAAACAGTGCGGATAGGAAGAGGATTGAGGCTTTTGAAATATGGTGCTACAGAAGAATGCTGAAGATTAGGTGGGTGGATCACGTAACTAATGAGGAGCTACTGAACAGAATTGGGGAGAAAAGAAATTTCTGGCATACCTTGACTAAAAGAAGGGATAGATTGGTAGGGCACATTCTTAGACATCAAGGAATTGTGAATTTAGCATTGGAGGGAAGTGTGTGGGGTAAAAATCGCAGAGGAAGACCAAGAGATGGATACAGTAAGCAGATTCAGACAGATGTAGGTTGCCGTTCTTATGTGGAGATGAAGAGGCTTGCTTAGGATAGGGTATTGTGGCGAGCTGCATCCAACCAGTCTCCGGACTAAAGACCACAACAACAACACGTGGAAAAATAGTTTAAGAGTTGTATAATTTTGTGCATTAAAAATTTCTTCTGTATCTGTGAACAATTTCATTTTATTACCAAACGGAACTTAATTTCTGGACGCGCCTCGTATATCGTGTAGAAAAATTTTTCGTGAGTAATAAAAATTACAGAATAACGCTCGCACTGATGTACGGAAACACCGGGTTGATTAAGACACAAGTCGTAAGCCGATTTGCCAGCCGGGACTAACCGCTACGGACCCGCTGATAAGTCAGGGCTCTTAAAATAAGCTGTTGCATTTCCGGAGCACGCTGTCACGCAAGGGTTATGGCATCGCAGGCTGCGCCTGCCAGCTACCTCTACTTTGCGCAAGTGCTCGCGGCCCTTTGGTCAGCGAACTTGGGCCTTGGCACACTGGCTGTGGTCTGGCAAGCGTCCGAGCAGACGGGGCGCTAACAGTCCGTCTGCCGGTCCGCGTGACGTAACTGCTCGGTCCACTTAGGTGTTACGCGTTACATCAAACTGCCGCTTATCGCAACACGCCAAGACACGCGGACATCTGCGGTTTTCAGCCCAGGTGGCCACTAACAAACAGAACACCAAAGATGAACTTCTCGAAATTTATCATCTCGTTCCAGAGTGATGAATGAACAACCTAATAACTGGGTACCACTATGTTATTGTGGAATGGACTACCATATGTCACGAGAGGTCCACCCGCCAGAGTAACAGAATGTGGAGAGTTTAGTGTTGTCAATATGAAAGCAAAGACAGCAGAATACATTGACTTGGCACATCTCATGTGATTTGCACACCACACATCCGCAGTGCCAGCTGAATTTGTATCACAGCAGATCTTCTGGGACGTGGTGATGCAAGTGATATGTGATACATGCAACGTCGTCGTGTGAGCTAACGCTGTTCGAACAGGGTACGGTGATTGGTGCTCGACTAATGGGAATTACCATTTCGACAGTGATGCAGGAATTCGGATTCACACTTCATTCGTGTCCATGGTGTATCATGGAGTGGCTGAGTGAGTGTCTCACAGTCGACAAAATACGAACTACCAGCCGTCTAGCCACTATCAAGGACCGTGCCAGGCGACATCTGGGATGGATCGTCAATAGTCATAGAAGAACAACGGTGCAACAAATCACGGCTCAGTTCAGCGCAGAACGTGCTAGACACCTCTGCCAGTGAACAATCGGCTATTTTGGGATGTCTGTCTGTCTGTCTGTCTGTCTGTCTGTCCGTAACGTGTTCCCACTTTTTAAGTCGAACCGTTCAATCGATCGGCACCTAATTTTACAGACATAATTGTACGCCGACAGAGACCAGAACCTCCCTTTTTCAAATTTATCGGACAAAAACTACGTTAGTGACACAAAAAAAGCCGTTTGTAATGTAATTTTGATTGCAAATAAACCGTTCATCTTACTCGAATATTGAGTAATCGAATTTGTAGATGAGGAAATTCTCTACAAATTTGCTCTCTTATGGTTTTCTAAAATCTCGTATGGTTTGAGAGATAGCTGCAAAAATAACGGAGATTTAACGAAAACCAGCCGTTCGGAGATGTCACGTGACATTTCTCGCCCAGAACTCTCTCTGACATACGCCATCTTGCGTTGCGTATTTGATGAGTTTCTTATTGTAACTTGTACGTTGTCATTTCTAAACAGCGGCGCACTGAAGAATTAACAAAAACGCGTCGTTCTTCGTACGATAAATGATAATCTAGTATCTAAAAATGCCATATTAGAATCAGTTAACAACTGCCATTAATAGTAGGAGAATGTAGTTCGCATGCTAGATTTGTTACCCGTGGTGTAGTGGACAGCACGTTGAACTGTAATGCTCGTGGTCAGTGGTTCGGAACCCGCCACTACCTATAATTTTTCCCCTTTTTTTCCTAAAAGGGTTTCGGGCATCCTTATTAATTTAATAGTGCTATGTTCTTCAATGTTTAGAGTTGTGCATATGTAAAAATGCTGCCTCTAAATTGCGTGTTTCTTCTATTTCGCCGGCCGCGGTGACTGAGGCGCTTCAGTCACGGTCTGCACGGCCACTACGGTCGGGGGTTCGAATCCCCCCTCGGGCATGGATATTTGTGCCGTCCTAGTTCGTAAGTAGTTCAGTAGTTTGTAAGTTTAGGGACTGATGACCCCGTAGTTAAGTTCCATAAGATTTACAAACATTTGAACATTTTCTTCTATTTCGTGAAGAACCTGCCGTGAAATACGTAACAACGAATTGAACAATGGTCTTCTGAAGCATATGCACGTAAACTGTGAGGATACTGTAATAATGCACATTCTGAACAACATGCTGATACAGGTAGTTTCGTATATATAAAGGAAGCTCTAGATTTCTGTGGCAAGTGTAGTTCCTTAATGAAACGAAAGGGAAGTGTATACTTTGCCTTCTTTATTGGCCCACTTTTGGTTACGGTAGCAACCACAGTCTACCATATACAGTCGCGACACTCACTGCTGTGAAAGCTGTTACCTACTGACAGTTGCAACGACACTAGCGCTCCTAGCGGGGGGCAAGGTACCGTAACAGAAATGTTAGTTTGTAATTAGGGGAGAGTGGGGCTAGTGTGGACAATTTTTATGTTTCATGTTTTATCTTGAACATATTTGATGCAGGATTTTGATATTAACTGTCTTAGTGTTAAACAGATTCTACCCTAAAATAATCAGTGAATCAATCTGTCCACATGTACCCCTTGGTGGGGTAAGTGTGACCATTGTTTGAAATTCGATGGGGTTTAAGTGAACAGTTGTTTTTTTTAAATATAAATAAGGCCTTATGTCCCAACAAAGTTGTGTTTACACCTTAATGCATGTTATACAAATCAAAATTAACATAAAGAATTTTTCGTTGGTTATTCATTAACAAATATTGTACATTTCAAAACTAACATTGAACTGAACCATCCTTTCTCGTCTTTGGGTCTCAGTTGTTTTCGCAGAAGGCAAGAGACAATGTCAGACCTCTCCACTACTGACTCGTCTGGGACAACAGCGAACACAAATCCAGATCTTATTTTTTCCTCAAAAATGAAACAAACACATCCGATTTCCCATCTGAACTCTTTAACTTGGCCTACATAATATTTAAAAGTCTTCTTTGTGGCGAAACGAACCAAAACCAAATCACCAGACTTCAGTTCTTCTTTATCTGTTAACTTTTGTAAGATTTGGGCTTCATCATCTTCTGTTTCACAGCGTCCTTCATCCTCAGATTCCAGCACACTTGACGGATGACTGTCTGATTCAGTGTCTGTATCGTCATATATTTTATATTTTCCAGGCATCTTCAGTTCCCTCTTGTCGTGGAATAATGTTTTCTTTAAAGATGGTCTCATTTTAGCCATTGTTGGTGCTTTCAGCTCATCTTTGACTGGAGTGCTTGTATAAACTTCTGATTTCTTTTGCCTTGATTTTGCTTCTCGCCTCGCAGCTTTTGGGAAGGGTGTACATTCTTCAGGAGTTGGTATTTCAGTTAGGGCTGTACCTGAAGTGGAAGGTGAAGCATCACACACAGTTGCAGGTTCTCCAGGTGAAGGTGTATCACAACTTGATGTAGAGGCTGCTGGCTGCTCAGTTACCTCCGATGGCCTAAAATCTTCTTCGTTGTATGCCAATCTATTAAGTGGCCACAACCCAGCCACCTTGAAGACAGATGTGATATTTTTTTGTGTAAAGGAAAGTGGAAATGCTATTCCAGAAAACATAGCAACATATAGTGAGTGGGCGACCAGCATGCATTCTCATCCACTTAGCCAATGCTTCTTTTAGGTATCCCTTAAATGGTCCAAATAGTTTTTGTAAGTTTTCGTTCCAAACAATAGTAAAATATCGAGAGACATAAATAATCATGAAATAAATGTAAAAACAGACGAATTTCCTTGATTCAGTGATATAAACAACAACTTCTTCATGAGAAAATACTTACGAATATATGTATATTTTGGAGCCTACGCCGCTGATATGCTGATAGTGAGAGAATATAAACAAACGAGAAACAACTTTCTTTGACGTGTGAAACTTCGATGTGAAGTCTAATGATTTGAACATTTTTACACCTCACACATCTTTGTTATAGACCCGTATACTTTTGGGTACAATTACTTTTTATTATAAAACTAGTGTCTGAGATTTTTGCCGTATGTGGTTCAGCAACAATTGTAGAATTGGGTTCTGCTTTGTTGGGAAACTGTGTTTTTGCTTTCGATGTTTTATTGTCAGGTTTTTGAGGAATTCCCTACAGCCACAGCTGTAGTGGCTGACCTGGTATATTTAATGATGTAGGTAATACATTCCATGTAACTTTCTTATGTACAACACTTACTGACTTGCCTGGAATTGTAGTGAAAAAATACTGACGTTTCTGAGTAGAAAGCTGACGTCTTTCTTTAAATGGTTGGGTCTTCTGTTGTTTATTAGGAATTTTTGCTCTTATTAGAAACTGAAATTCTTAATTAAAAAGTTGGCCGAGGAGACTGAGGCGCTTCAGTCACGGTCTGCACGGCCACTACGGTCTGGGGTTCGAATCCCCCCTCGGGCATGGATATTTGTGCCGTCCTAGTTCGTAAGTAGTTCATAAGTAGTTTGTAAGTTTAGGGACTGCTGACCCCGTAATTAAGTCCCATAAGCTTTACAAACATTTGAACATTTTTGAATTAAAAAGTCGTAGAGTTCAAGACGATCTTTAATAAACTGCTCTGCAAAGTACCATTCAATGGTTCTTAAAAAAACCTCATAAAGACAAATGTGGAGTTATTTTCAGGTTATTTATTTTTATGGCACTACATACCTTCCCCATAGTAAAAAATCTCACTGACGTGTTTTACAGCTCACTTTAGATTTGTAGTTTTATACGTTTTTTCAGACATTGTGGACCAAAATAGTAATGTAAATAATAAAAACAATTAGTTAATAAGAATGTCTGAAGCCCTTTTAGGGGGAAAAATAGGTATTGACCTTCAGCGTCACAGTCTAACGCGTTGCCCACTACGCTACTGCTAATAACTAGAAGTTGCGTTCTTTAATCTCAAACTATTGATGGTTATTAACTGATTCTAATATGGCATTTGTAGACACTAGATTATCATTTATCGTACGAAGAACGACGTGTTTTTGTTAATTCTTCAGTGCGCCATTGCTTTGAAATGACAACGTATAAGTTACAATAAGAAAATCATCAAATGCGCAACGCATAATAGCGTATGCCAGAGAGAGTTCTGGGCGAGGAATGTCACGTGACATCTGCGAATGGCTCCTTTTCGTTAATTCAATGGACGGTGTCAAAACTCAGTTATTTTTGCAAATATCTCTCAAACGATACGGGATATGAAAAAAAAAAAAAGATAAGGGAACAAAGTTGTAGAGAATTTTCTCCTCTACAAATTCAATTAAACAATTTTAGCGTCAGATGAAAGGTTTATTTACAATTAAAATTAAATTACAAACGGCTTTTTTGTATTACTAATTTATTTCTTGTCCGAAATATTTCAAAAGCGAGGTTCTAGTCTCTAGTAGCCAACAATTATGTCTGTAAAATTTGCTGCCAATCGGTTGATCGGTTGGACGTAAAAAGTGGGAACACGTTACAGCCAGACAGACATCGTCAATTCGCCGTTATTTTTGCAAATATCTCTGCAACGAAACAAGATATGAAAAAAACATAATAGAGTGAAGTTGTACAGAATTTTCCCCTCTACCAATTAGGTTATTCAATTTTCGTATCAGATGAACGGTTCGTTTGCAAGTACAGTTACATTACAAGCAGCTTTTTTTAGTGTTACTGACGTATTTTTTGTCCAAAAAATTTGAAAAAGGGAGGTTCTGGTCTCTGTCGGCTCTACAATTATGTCTGTAAAATTTGGTGGTAACCGGTTGAACGGTTCGTCTTTAAAAGAAAGCGAACACAGACAGACATCCCAAAATCGCCGTTATTTTTGCAAATATCTCTGACACGAAAATTGAATAACCGAATTTGTAGAGGAGAAAATTCGCTACTACGTCGCTCTCGTTATTTATTTTTGTTTCATATTTTGCAACGCTGCAGAGATATTTGCAAAAATAACGGCGATTTGACGATGTCTGTACGTAATGTATTCCCACTTTTTAGGTCGAACCGTTCAATGAGTCGGCACCAAATTTTACAGATATAATTGTTGGCAGCAAGAGACGAGAACCTGGCTTTTTTTTAAATATTTCGGACAAAAACTACGTTAGTAACACAAAAAAAGCCATTTGTAATCTAATTTTAATTGCAAATAAACCGCTCATCTGGCACGAAAATTTAATAACCGAATTTGTAGAGGACTAAAGTCTCTACAACTTTGCTCTCTTATGGTTTTTTTTCTCCCATATCTCGTGTCGTTTGAGAGATATTTGCAAAAATAACGGCGATTTGAAACAGTCCATTGATTTCACGAAAACCAGCCGTTCGCAGATGTTCAAAATGTTTGCAGAGTCTATGGGTCTTAACTACGGGCTCATCAGTCCCTAAACTTACAAACTACTTATGCACTAGCTAATACTAAGGACGTCACAAATATCCATGCCCGAGAGGGGATTCGAATCCCCGACCGTAGTGGCCGTGCAGACCATGACTGGAGCCCATCAGTCCCCTCGGTCAGATGTCAGGTGACATTCCACCCCCAGAACTCTCTCTGGCATACGCCATCTTGCGTTACGTATTTGATGATTTTCTTATTATAACTTACACGTTGTTATTTCAAAGCAACGGCGCACTGAAGAATTAACAAAAACATGTCGTTCTTCGTACGATAAATGATAATCTAGTATCTAATAATGCCTTATTGGCATCAGTTAACAACTGCCATCAATATTACGAAAATAAAGGACAAATTTCGTAACTGTTCGCCGCAGTGTAGTGGGCCGCGCGTTGTGTGGTAAAACACATGGTCAATGGTTCTGAACCCGCCACTAACAACATTTTTTCCCTTGTTTATCCTAAAAGGGTTACGTGTTGTTTGCATAGATATTATCACAATAGTAGAGTCATAATCATATCACTAGAATCTTCTATTATTTTTGTCCTAAATGTTTGCAAAAAATTATAAAACTACATATCTAAAGTGGGCCGTAAAACACGTCAGTGCGATTCCCCCCCCCCCCCACCTCCCCTATTTTCGTGCTACAATAATAATGTAGGTTTGCGTTAAAAGTCAGACTTCCGCGCAATTTTAATGGTTTGTATTAAGCAATTACACCAGCCTCTCTCTTCACTTTCGGCCTGTGAATTAGATATTCAGTATTTGTTATGATTTACTAATTATTTCCAGTGGTAATGTTAGGTGTCGCACGCTGAATATCTGTCAAATGTGGTGATCTCTGGAATAAGGTACGCGGCGCTTTGCACCGTTCGATATCTTATATAGACAGCCGTGTTTCTCTAGATCTGAATGTCCTGCAAAATTTCATCAAGATCGAAGTAAAACTATAGACGTGTCGGATTATGCTTTAAAGTACCCTCCGATATGCACCGTACGACATATTATGTAAACAGTGACCATCTTGCTCTGATAGGTGTGCAAAATGTTATCAAGTTAGGAAAAAAACTGTATATTGTTGTCAGATTCCAATGCAAACTACCCTCCGCCGTTTACCCTACGAATTATTATGTAGACAATGCCGGAACTCTGGTTTTGAAGGCGAAATGTGCAACAGTTTATCGTAGTCAGATGAACGGTATGGAAGTGTTTAAAACACCAATCTAATCCCCAGTAGAGATGGCCATATAAAATTACCATTTCGATTTAATATTTTTATTTTTTTATTTTTAGCTATTCCTTTGGGTTTTTACTTTTTTATATGCCACCATTATGTTAAAGCGAACAAAAGAAAGAACAAAACAAAAATGAAAAAAAAAATACACTAATCGTTCGAACCATTTCTGAGCTTCAGCGAGACGCAAACACAGAAGTTGATATTCTCATCAGCAAGTTATTACAAACAGAAAGTATAAATAGAAGGGCGTCAAAAGTGCCGTGAACGCTTTCGTGAAAATGATGGCACGTCTGTACGCCCTCGGTTTGGCTGGGGTAATGCCATGTCCTCCGATGAATTACCTTTCAAGTGTAAAATATATGAAATGACATTACCAGTGTCATTGACTCAAACCAGCGATCTCGCCGTTGAGATGCTTGAAACGCTAAGCAGAGGATTGCCGCCAGCTCTCGATCTGTGACACAACGCACCGCATGCTATTACTCGAAATCGCCCAATTAGTGTGCCTCAATACGTAATGCAATATGATGTCATAATTCACTACTGAAATTGTACTAAGTTTCAAGAAAATCCGTGATGCAGATGTCGCGGTTTCCACCTGTCAGATTCCTCATATTTTTGGCACAACAGTGGGAAGAATTAAGGCGGTTAACTCTGGAGAAAGAGTGGCACTGTTATCTCTTGTGCATGAAGTCCTTAACACTGGATTCGTACTTACTCCGTTTCTGATCTCTACTGGCACACAACCCAAACATCTTCAGGCAATTTACAAAGTATGCGTTAGATTTCCACAGTGTTACAGCTGCTGATTTTGTCGTATCCTCGAGGTCTCATAAAATTGTCTTTCGACAAGATGACGAAAGACCGCATGCACCCTATGCTCTCCTCCTAACCTTCGTCGATACAGATGCCTTAGACGGTGCCCTCGCCAGCTCATCCTCCATATCTCTCACTCTTTGAAAATATCCCGCCATGTGTTACTGTGACATTGATGCGTCACCATACGCTGTCATCCGTGACTGATGGACTCTGGCGAAGAGGTGAAGGCACTTGCAATGACGCATCTGTATCTGGCACCCAAGCGCACTAGCCAGTTCCACTGAATACCGCGTAGTAGCGTTAGAGCCAGTACTGGTGCTCAGTACCAAATTTCAGAGACTGTACAGGCTGTTTGAAAATTCCCGTTAATGATTTGAAGAACTTGTAGAGGGGAATGGGTTCTTAATATTTTGAGTTATGAACCAATGTCCGGAAAATTTATTCATGGTCGCTCTGACCTATTTTTTCTACTGCAAGCTTTAGTAAACGTGGACTGTAAAACTCATTCTAAGAGTTGAGACCACTTGAAGCAGTTCACAGTATAGAAGAAGAAATGCCCATAGTTCTAAAAGCATGCATTTCAGAGCTCGTTTCTACTGAAACATATCGCGGATTTTGCGTCCGCTCCCGTTGGAGGTTCAAATCCTACCTCTAACATGTGTGAGTGTGTTTTGCCGTTGGCATAAGTTAGATTAAGTAGTTCTTTTTAAATCCTTTATTTAAATATGAAATAAAATCGCAATTTAGAATCAGTTATGGCTTCACTGTACTAGGTTTAGATTGAATACCAAAGTGCAGCGAATGAAAATTTGTGCCCGGTCGGGATTCGAAGCCGTGATCTCCTGCTTCCTAGGCAGACGCGTTGACCACTCCGCCACGGAGGACACAGTGACCAGCACGACTGAAGAGGACTCTTCTCTGCACGTCTCCCGCCACACCCAAATCTCCATTAGCAACACTGTCTCTTTCCTATACCACAGCGTATTGTTCTGTAATGCTCGCTGCCACAGTACTGTATTCCTGCATCAGGGAGAAAAGAGCATGAGGTATCGAGACACAATTATTTGCGGCAGGAGCCCAACCTCGGCTTGTATACAATTATAAATTTTGACGACGTTACAGCGTTCAAAGTATGAAACAAATCGGAATTAACAGTCATCACTATAACCCACCACCTGATACATTAATGGGCCAATTGATGCTACTACATAGTTTATTGAGATTTTATGCCCATATGTTGTAAATATTACACATTTTTTGTTAGCGTGACTACCATATTCTACAGTGTCCCAAATAACTACGGGGGGATAAGTTAATTTACTAATTCCTGCAGTGTCACAGGTTAGCCAGTGATGTACATTCCTACTTTGTGGCCATGTGTCTGCCGGGCGAAACCCAACAGACGTGCCCCTTGCCTTTTCTCAATGCAGGTGCAAAGGTTGGTGTGCAAAGGGGTTAGTATACTACTTAATCTAACTTAAGACTATCTTAGACTACGTCTTCATTTGTTGTCGCCCGGATCCCCCTGGTCCAGGAGGGCACCATTACATAGTATTCTTGGACTTTGTTGGAGATTATCTGTGCAAAACTATGGAGAACATTGAAGGTGTCAGCTTGTAGAATCAGAGTGTAAGTGTCGTAATCGGATAGTTGTCTTCTCAGATTGTTTGCTATATCGTCTTATGTGAGGCACTCATACACGACATGCTTCAGCTCCATAGTCACAGCCAGGTACCACCCTTCTCCTAAACCGACGTACGTACGCCGGATAGGGACCATGACCTGCGAGGAAGTATATCAGCCCACGACTAGGCTCAAAGTGCTTCGTAGTTAACCTTTCCCGCACACTCGGCAGTAGTTCATACCACCTTCTGCCAGTTTGCTCCACTTCCCACTGACCCTGCCACAGTCCTTCCCCTCTCCGCCTGATGGAGACCCAGTCCCCAAGAGGGATCCCCAAGATTAGTTTAGGTAGTTTGTAAGTCTAGTACCAATGACTTTAGGACTTGGTCACTTTTGTTTACAGACACTTGAATATTGTTGTGACTCTTCAGGCTTTTCTGGCGGGTATGTTGCAGATAGGCTTCACGAGTTTGCTGCCGGATAACGTTGTGCAAATCCCACAATTTTTCCTCGGAGCAACTGTCCGACATGTCCAGGTGGTTAGACGTTGTTGGTGGCACGTATGACTGACGATATCCACACATGGACGCTCCTTTATACAGAACTAGCTGAAAACCCGGCGTTGCCCGGGTATTTTTTTATTAATTTATTCCTGCCAGTTTTCAGGTGTATATTCATTAGTATAACGTCTGTACGTCTGTAAAATCTCTTGGTA
This sequence comes from Locusta migratoria, assembly GCA_026315105.1. NCBI lineage: Eukaryota > Metazoa > Arthropoda > Insecta > Orthoptera > Acrididae > Locusta > Locusta migratoria. The sequence goes on along the minus strand of CM048751.1, from coordinate 328,310,858 downwards.
ATTCAATTAGTGGTAAAGAAGTAACAGTTTAAAACTTGGTACGTGATGGGGCTGTCTTCCATGACTGTTATTGTTTATGTGCTAATATCTCATGAACTACATGTCGTACTATGATACAATTTAGAAGCTACACTCAACTATATGCGTGTATACTGTCTGTAAAATTTCCTGCGGCTACAATTTGTACTGTACAAATTATAAATTGTATCGTCATACCGAATGCCGTGTTTTTACTCCATAAACAGCGGAAAATTAGTGCGCGAGAAATTTTTTTTCCTTTCATCATGTTACTATGGTTGCCAGCGAGAAAAAGTTTAATAAAGGTTTAAAATTATGTTTAAAGTTTGTTGCAAGTCGCTAAGTACTGTCATTCTCCTACAGTGTATTTTGAAAGTCTCGCCGCATTATATGGCATTTTTTGCGATTTCTATTAGTTATGACGTAATATATTTTGAACCATGTGCCGTATGTGATTCTTAACAATGCAGTAATTGTTACCTCACGGTAAGGAATGTGTGTACCAAATTTGGTTGAAATCGGTCCAATGGTTTAGGAGAAAATGAGCAGCATTGTCGCAAAATACAGCATTTTTTTCGCGCATCTCTTTGTTTATAACGTCATATCTCATGAACTGTATATCGTATGTCATTCTTGCACTTACAGCGACCGTCCTCATGAATTGAAGCTTACGTGTACAAAATTTGAAAGAGATTGGATCAAAACCGTAGATTTGTATGCAACACGTACAAACATACAGACACTCTATATATTAGACAAGTGCGCGATAAATTCGCAGACGCGAAAATCGCGCATGCGCAATTATTTGCGAAGGTCAAGCACCCTCTGTAGAGCGGCCTACCTGCGCGTGCGCTGTGTGCTATGTTTACCAACAGTGCTACCAGACGTTACTTGCTATACCTAAACATATATTATTACGAGTCCGTTACTGAAAGATCTTCACTTTCTTGTCGTGATTCAATAGCATCAAATGCAGGGTTCCAAGCTATGTTGCTGCTGTGGTCTACAGTCCGGAGACTAGTTTTATGCAGCTGTCAATCCTACTCTACCTCGAGAAAGCCTCATCATCTACTCATAAAAACGGCAACCCACATCGAATTGAATCTTACTGAATTCGTGTCTTCGTCTCTCTCTGCGATTCTTAAAAAAATGTTCAAATGTTTGTAGAACTTGCTCAATGTACAAATTGAATAATAATGGAGAAAGGTTACAACCCTGTCTTACTCCCTTCTCAACCTTTCCATCCCTTTCATGCCCTTCAACTCTGATAACTGCTGTCTGGTTATTTTAAAAGTTGTAAATAACCTTCCGTTCCCTGTATTTTACCCATGCTGACTTCAGTGTTTGAAAGTTACTCCAATCAATATTGTCAAAAGCTTTCTTCAAATCTAAAAAAAGCTAGAAATGTAGGTTTTCCTTTCCTTAAGTTATCTTCTAAGGTAAGTCGTAAAGTGATTATTGCCTCCCGTGTTTCTACATTTCTGCTGAATCCAAACTGACCTTCCCCTAGGACGGTTTCTACCTACTTATTCATTCTTCTGTAAATATTTCGTGTTAAAATTTTGCAGCTATTAGTTATTAAACTGGTAGTTCTGTAAATTTAACTCCTGTCTGCGTCTGCTTTCTTTAGAAGGAGGTTTATTACATTGTTCTTAAAGTCTCAGGGTATTGCACCTGTATCATACATCTTACGCACCAGGTAAGTTTTGTCATGGATGGCTCTCCCAGAGAGTTCAGTAGTTCTGAGCGAATGTCTTCTACTCCAGTGGCCTTGTTCTGACTTCGGTCTGTCAGTGATCTGTCAAATTTATCTCTCAGTATAGTATCTCCTGTTTCATCTACTTCCTCTTCCCTTCCTACAATATTGTCTCGAATTTCATTTCTAGACTGTACTAAATTGAATCCGACGGAGTAGAAACATTAATGAGTGTCGCAGCGGATGACAAGCTCTCACTACTAAGATCCTTCTAGGTCATAGTTATTACCCTCGATTAATCTGGTGTTGAATGTTTCGGTAACAGTGTATACACCGGTGCTGCAATACAGTTGCTTAAACAAGACTGGCAATCAAGTGAATCTTCCGATCGCAACTGATGGTGCCTCACCATAACTCCGGACATGCTTTACAGTACTGTTCAGAACATTATTCCTCGACTACAGCTATTGTTGAGGAATGATGGTGAACATATTGAGCATTTTTTTTTTTTGTTCTAATAAAACCCCTTTTCATTCCAAGCATGTGTGTGAATTTTTACCTATCTACATTATTCCGTGATTTATTAAGTTTTCATATTTATACTGGCTTTTTGATCACCAGGTATATTAGTGTTTTTCAACCGTTCTCGGACTCATTTCGTATTTTTGGTGTTTACTGTTGTTTACCAAACGCAGCTAATATATTACCGCTGCATGCTTTCTTTTGGGTGTCTAGCGTCGCAATCTTTTGCGTTCATCATTATCATCACTTGTATTCTGCCTAGAGGCAGGTTTTTACATGGTAACTCTCCATTCTGTCCTGTCTTCCACCACCTTCTTCAGGTCTGCGTATTTTCAACTTCTCTTTATGTCATCTATCAACTTGTATCTCCTCATTCCTCTCAATCTTCTGCCACAAATTAGACCTTCTAAAGCATCTGGTATGAAAGACCATGGTCCAAACAGAGGTCCCATCCAGTCCTTCTTCCTGCAGCAGTCTTCTCCTCTCACCATTACTTTACAACACTCTTTCGTTGCTTATCTTCTCCGTTCTCCTCAACATCAGTATATCAAATGCTTTCAGCCGTTTTTCATCCCCTTGTCTCAGTGTCCATGTTTCCGCCCCGTAGAGTGCCACACTCCAAACAAAACACATGCCAAGCCTTTTCGTCAGGTGTCTATCCAGTTTGTCATGTAATAGTTTCATCTTTCATGAATGGCTCTTTCCCTATAACAATGCGGGTTTTGACTTCCTGATGGCATCTCAGATCTTCAGTGATCGTTCTGACGTGGTTTTTGGCTATTTTAACGATCTTAATATCTGCCAGTTTCCTTCATTTGCGATCACAACAGTCTTTGGTTTTGCTTTATTGATCCTTATCACACATTAAATACAACCCTCATTCATATCTTTTAGCATATTACTTGCAGCTCTTTCGCTTCTACCACTAACATCTTGTCATCAGCATATCCTAGTTATTCTATTCTAAAAAGAAGTTTTGTCATGGATGTATCTGTGCAATGAAGGCGGATGGGAGGGGGGGGGGAGGATCAGCAAAATATTTGAGCGACCGAAAGACGTGACGAAAGTTATGTACAGTTCCTAAAGCTATGGGAACAGACTGCAGTGGTCATAGGTCGCTAAACTTACTAACTATAGTACTTAAACCAATTTATGCTAAGGACAACATATGCATAACCATGCCCGAGGGAGGACTCGAACCTCCGACGGGGAACGGTCGCGCACTCCACAACAAGGGGCTCTAGAGCGCACGGCTATTTCCACGCAGCTGTGTCATGTTCACCTGACGCCAAGAAGAACCAATGAGCAAAATTATCAAGCTCGATAAGTTTGGTTTCCGTTGTCCTGTATGCGACCGCCTATGGTTTTGAAACAACTAACTGAGTGCACCGAAAGAACGTTTGGATTTACTCGTACGGGCCGAGGGGACTGAGGCGCGCCAGTCACGGTGTGCACGGCCACTACGCTCGGAGGTTCGAATCCCCCTCGGGCATGGATATTTGTGTCGTCCTTAGTGTTCGCTAGTTCATAAGTAGTTTGTAAGTTTAGGGACTGATGACCCCATAGTTAAGTCCCATAAGAAAAAAAAAATTACTCGTACAAACTTATCCAGACGGGAGTGTATCGACTTCAAGGTCTGTTAGACTTCTTACAACTTGGGTATTCGAAGTAGGGTGGGAGAAACAATATCAACTAATACCACATAGTTCTCCGAGGGGACATAAATACTGATTTTGATGGAACTCAGTGTATCGAATTCATGCGTGAAACTGAACAATGACCTTTGAATCTGGACGACCAGAAACAATGCCGGTTTTTACGTAATTTTCTCACGTCACGTTGATCATTTGGAAACAAAGAACTGCACTCCATTCTCTTCATATCACAAACTTTCGTTGAGTGTCAGTAATGCGCAATACTTTGTATACTACCTTCAGGATGTTCATAATTAAAGTCTCACTTTTTCAGGATGTTCATAATTAAAGTCTCACTTTAAAAATTCTGTCCCCAAAAGTACCACGGGGCATAATGATTGCAAATTTGAAAAGAAGATACTTGACAATGTGGGAAGCGCAATAGCATACACACACACAAAAAAAAAAAAAAAAAAAAAAAAAAAAAAAAATAGAAAAGTAATAGTATCTCACTTTATCAATAGGTAGCGCTGTAAGCGTCATAAGGAGAGTGGATGCCGATAAATGACGTCTATGTCATGCACAACTTGTGGTACTGTTAGTGGGAAGCACATTCACCACGGCACGGTCGTACCACATAGGATGGGAAAAATGGCTTTTAATTGTCCTTGGACAAGAAAAAAACAGTAATGTAAAACCTGTTGATTATCACGGTAATTGCGCAAGTCATTAAGTATCCTGCCCACCATTTTTCGCTTCAAGTTGAATCGGTAAACAGGATGTTCCACAACTGATGGCATTGAGTCAGGAGTCACAGTGTGAATATGATGTGTAATAAATGCCTTCAATTATGCAAAATTCGCTATGTGTCCACTGAACACAACACTTTTCAAATAACCCCACAGATGATGATTGGTACTCCTAATATAGACGCATCATGTAACAAAAGGTGTCTGTGTATACACTTGTAACAAAGAATAATTATTTTAATGTGTGTTATTATCTTTGTACAATTAAAATATATAAATGTATGTAATGTTAAAAAAGTAAGCTTGTTGTATCTTGTTGTATCTGGTTGCGTCTTGTCTTTTATCTGCGTCTTGTCTTTTATCTGCGTCTTGTCTTTTATCTGCGTCTTGTCTTTTATCATAATCGTGACGAGATTGTTTTTTATGAAAATGAAGGAAACATTGTAATGAGCTCTGCAAAACCAAACTGGACTGATATAAAAATTATGCCAACTTCTATGGTAATGTGTGGTAAAATTTGGTATCTTACAAAGATCTATAAATTACGAAGTGCATAATTATTCAAAGTGACTATTATTCTGAGTGAGAAGTGAATAATATTTCATTAAATAATTTCCTGATAGCCATATCTTAAAAAGATAAAATACACTTTTCATTTAGTTTCAGTGAATTCAGACTTTGTGATTTTACTACAAGTTGGACATTAAATTAAAGTTTCAATGATATACGTAACTGAGATTAATATTCAGAATTTTAATATAAAGGTTAGGTTCCATATTGACATCAATAGGGAATATTAACCGTGGTTCGGAACCCACGTTAAACTGTAGGTCCCCCTATAACTGGCTGGGTAAGTCAGTTCGAAGGTCGGAGGAAGGCAACGGCATACCACCTCCAAACAGGACCATGCCTAGTAAAGCACTGTGGTGTTCAAACCAATCTTCGGATTGATGACTGCTTTACCTTTAGGGAATATTAACAAGATTTGTATTTCTATAGCATTTAATGTGGGACTATTTTGTAAGAATACTCGTACCCGTTGAAGACCTTCAACGTTGAAGACCTGAATAATTACGTCCCTGATAAGGTTCATGTTTCATACGTTTACTGAGCTAGCTGGCAAAATAAATAATATAAAATACAAGACAATATTTTAGAATACAAACCTGGCGACTTTTCAAAAAATATTTTTCTTTTTTCAAACTTTTTTTTTCTTTTCTTTTTAGTATTCTTATACAAGCTATTGGAAAATGACGGCTGATAACTCTGTCATTTATGAAATAGCTTTTGAATAATTGCTTTATTTGCTTTGAAATGTGCGGAGGTGCGCCATCGTGCATGAGAACGATACTACCGAGACATTCACGCTGTTCAAGGCTTTGCATTACGTGGTTAGATATAAGATTTTTATACCGGTTATCAGTGACAGTACAGGTAACGGTGCTTGCAGAGATCATATCCTCGGAAAAAAATTGACCTTATATTAAGGGATGCTGTAAGCCCGCACCACATAATGAAGCAGCACTGCTTTATATGCGACTTGGTTTTGCGTTGCCCATATCTTGCAGTTTTGGACATTGACGTAGCCTTTGAGGTGGAAATGGGTTTCATCTGTCCTCAAAAGGTTTCATGGCCAATCGTTATCAAATGTTCAAATGTTTTTAGAGTCTATGGGAGTTAACTACGGGGTCATCAGTCCCTAAACTTACAAACTACTTATAAGCTACCTTATACTAAAGACGGCACAAACATCCATGCCCGTGAGGGCATTCGAACCCCCGACGGGGAACGGCCTCGCGCATCGTAGCATAGCGCCTCAATGCGCTCGGCCGTTCCGCTGCGGCACAATCGTTATCCACTTCCATTACGCTGAAGAAATTGTGGAGCGAACGTGTGTCTCGGTGGTAGGTCAGCAGGAAGCAACTCCTGCAGTTGCGTGATTTTATACAGATACCACTGCAGAATATCGTGTAGAATTTTATTTACCGTGCTCGGAGGCCTTATAATGTTCAGGCAATTCCACGTGCACTGCAGTCTTGCCCCTCAGTGCTCGTCCCTTCTTCTATAGCTATGGCCACATCTTCTACAGAGGTCGAGGTTCCCTTGGAACAGGAGGCGAGCGACACGAAACCTGCTTGTTTATGCTAAATGCAATGTATCGTGTGCATATCCTGTGATATGCATCGTATGCCGCTTACAGCGCCATCTGTTGATATAGGTAGAAACTATTTTTTTTTTTTTTTTTTGAATGTTATTGCGTTTCCCCTTCGTCAAGTATGTTCAGTTCAGATCTGTAGTAATTCTGCCCCGTCGTTGTTTTCGTACAGCATATTGAACGTGGGACTTTAATTATGGACACCCTGTATATAAATTAGTTTTCTATTCCTTCTTCCATATGAATACATTAATTGCCTAAGCCATCTCCATGCCTCTGAAGTGTTTCTCACTACGGAAGTGCTGAGACTGACGCAACATATTGAAGATGGTTTTGAGTACAAACTGATAACGGGAGCAGTCTTCATAGACCTATCAGCAGCCTACGACACAGTCAATAACCGGCGACTGCTAACCAAACTATATGACATTTGCAAGGACTACAACCTAACATGTATGATAGGCAATCTTCTCCAAAACCGGAGATTTTTCGTGGAGTTCCAGGAACAGAAAAGCCGATGGAGAAATCAAAAACAAGGTCTTCCACAGGGTAGTGTTCTGGCCCCTATGCTCTTCAATATATACACCAATGACCAACCCCTTCCTCGAGATACCCAGAACGTCATATATGCAGACGACCGTGCTATCACCGCCCAAGCAGACAATTTTGAGAGTGTAGAAGAAAAGCTATCACGAGCCCTAGAAGAGCTCACAGCATATTATAGGAAAAACCAACTCAAACCCAATCCTTCAAAAACTCAAACCTGTGCTTTTCATCTAAAGAACAAGGAGGCGTCAAGGCCCCTACAGATAAACTGGGAAGGTATTTCACTAAAACACAACGCCACCCCTAAATATCTGGGTGTGACTCTTGACCGAACGCTTACGTACAAAGAGCATTGCATGAACACCAAATGCAAAGTAGCTGCTAGGAATAATATTGTTCGCAAGCTCGCAGGCTCAAACTAGGATGCACAACCCAATACATTAAGAACCACAGCCCTGTCCCTGTGTTGCTCAGCTGCAGAATACGCGCGCCCAGTATGGTACAACTCATGCCATGCTAAACAAGTGGATGTGGCTCTAAACGAAATCTGCCGCATCGTCACGGGATGTCTAAGGCCAACGCCAGTTGAAAAACTATACTGCATGGCTGGTATAGCGCCACCTGGGACTAGAAGGGAAGTCACAGCCAGAATGGAACGAACAAAGGCATCGAAATTATCAACCCACCCCCTTTTTGATTATCAGCCAGCCCATAGCAGACTCAAATCAAGGAAAAGCTTTCTGCGTGCAACGACGGAGCTCGACAAATCACGACAACTGACCAGGCTGGAGATGTGGAGAGCAAAGATCGGGGACCTTGGTGGCTGGATGACCCCACAGGAAGCACTCCCACCTGGCTATGAGGAGGACTGGATGACGTGGAAGTCCCTCAATAGACTGCGGACCAACGTAACAAGATCCAAAGTCAACATGAGAAGGTGGGGCCTCTCTGATGCATCTGTCATGTGTGAGTGTGGAAAAGAACAAACCACCGAGCATCTGCTACAGTGTGAGCTTTGTCCAGCCTGCTGTACCATGCAGGACCTGACTGGTGCTACCCGTAATGCATGCGATGTAGCCAGATTTTGGGCTAGCATAGTTTAATGTTTAATCCTGGGGAAAAGACCTTTTGAACTGTTATCACTATTACTTGTAAATATGTGTACTATTAATGGCCAATTTGTATTTATATTCATTGATCTTAATTTTTGTGTGTGTTTCATGTTATGTTTGTACAAGATGCTTCTGACACGAATAAAATAAAACTACGGAAGTCGTTTCTTTATGGCTGGTTTTATTATTGCCTAAATCCAAATGGCCGCCGATTACAGAGTAGAAGAATACCACCGGCACCAACAACTCAGGCAGACAAACCTTCAGTTCGTTTCTGATATGAATACCATATCGCTCGTCTGCTATTGGTGCACCACTTCCCATATTCAACCCTACCCCTCTATTTAATATACAAATTGTAGCGCCTGTACCTTCCGACGATTGGTTGTGGAAAGAAACAAAGGAAACGAGATTATGAACTATATCCATCTGCCTGATTTCCGCTTCACAATAAACAGGCGACTTACCTGTTAATCTTCTGTTTCTGTGACTGTTACCAGCATAGGAACTCCTCTCTTCCAGCAGGGATGTCTATTATTTAATCCAATACATAAAGCAGAGTGTCCGTATGTGTGTACGTGTTGCATAGACATCTTTATGAAATTTTGTACACGTCAGCTTCAATCCATGAGGACGGTCGCCGTAAGTGTAAGAATCACATACGATATACAGTTCATGAGATATGACGTCATAAACAATAAGATGCGCGAAAAACTGCTGCATTTTGCGACAATGCTGCTCATTTTCTCCTAAACCATTGGACCGAATTCAACCAAATTTGGTAAACACATTCCTTACCGTGAGGTAACAATTGTTTCACGGTTAAGAATCACATACAGCACATGGTTCAAAAGATATTACGTCATAACCAATAGAAATCGCAAAAAATGCCATAAAATGAGGCGAGACTTTCGAAATACTCTGTATGAGAATAACAGTACTTAGCGACTTGCAACAAACTTTAAACATAATTTCAATCCTTTATTAAACTTTTTCTCGCTGGCAACCATAGTAAAATGATGAAAGGAAAACCGTTTTTCGCTTACTACTTCTCCGCTGTTTATGGAGTAAAACTACTGCTCTCGGTATGACGTTACAATTTATAATTTGAACACTACAAAGTGTAGCGACAGGAAATTTTACAGACAGTATACACACATAAAGTTGACTGTAGCTTCTAACTACGACACGTAGTTCATCAGATATGAGCACATAAACAGTAACGTTCCGCTGTTCATGGACTAAAACTACGGCATTCGGTACGACGTTACAACTTATCATTTCTACACTACAAATTGTAGCCGTAGGAAATTTTATAGACAGTATGCACGCATACTGTTGAGTGTACCTTCTAATTTTTATCATAGTACGACTCAGTCTATGAGATATGACCACATAAACAGTAACGTTCATGGAAAACCGCCCCATCATGCACAAAGTTTTAATCTATTACTTATTTACTACTAATTGTATTCCGAAGAAATTTTACAGATGTACAGCCTTTATACAAATGAATATACGATTGAGAAATGGCAGGAATAAATAAATACCCGGGCAACGCCGGGTTTTCTGCTAGTAAATGAATAAAAATGGTACAAACAGGGGAAGGCAAAAAGAGAGAAAACATAGGAAACAGAGAACATTGAAATAATTCGACCAGCCTTTAACGAGAGAGAAAAAGAGCGTATTGTGTTTCATGAAAATATCCGTTTGTCATCAATACAGTAGACTGAGCCCGAAACAGTGGCGGCACAAAAACTAAAGCAAAAGCATTTTAGTAACCATCGCGCCTATCGCCTGATATGAAAACTGTTGCATATTCAGTAAACTCGCGAAAGAGTTCGATTACTTTACTTTAATCGCCAGCAAGGTCCTGTTTCACGCCTTCTAGGGTGGTGGACTCTTCAGAGAGGGCGGGAACAGAAGTGTCCTACCGTGAAGGAGACGTCAGCTCTCCTTTTTTGTATGTAATGGCTCCGGCAGCCTTTGTGGTTGATCGCCATCTTGCCAATTTAATATATTACTTACTAGCTTATGATTATCCGCTTCGCTGGGTTAAAATTTTATATCAGTAGTTTTATAAATGTAATAATGAAGGGGAAAAAAACTTCATTGAGAGACTTTGTGTTTAGTTCTTTATTTTTTAAAGTTCTTTTTATTATTAATTATTTTTATTTGTACACATACCTTACATGCAAGCCGGCCGCGGTGGCCGAGCGTTCTGCGGCGCGTCAGTCACAGTCTGCACGGCCACTACGGTCGGGGATTCGAATCCCCCCCCTCGGGCATGGATATTTGTGCCGTCCTTAGTATTAGCTAGTTCATAAGTAGTTTGTAAGTTTAAGGACTGATGGCCCCATAGTTAAATCGCATAAGCTGTACAAACATTTGAACATTTCTTACATGCAAAATTTTTACATTAATTTACATTCTTATAAACTATAGATGCGAAGGAACTTCGTTATGTTTTAAATTCAAAAGATACCCGTTCTAAGAAGCACATTTTACTTGCAATGCCGGCAGTTTAGTGTTGGCAACGAAATATTGGCTTTAGGAGGCTCATTAATTTACTGACCGGAACAGCACTAATTATTTATTTCATTACCAACATAATGAATTATGCCCCTCATTCTATGTGACTGATTTTTCAAAAAGCATTGAACGGCCGTTGTCAGCATCAGCACACTAAGACGATGCCGTAAGTATTATTGTACCCCTTGTTGTAGTGTATTACACCGCAGTTCTGAGAATGAAAAAACGAAGCATCGGCAACTGTTAGTTATCCGGTGTGCTATGTAACTAACATCTCTTCGATTTATCCCTTCATGTACTATGACGTTTTCAACGCATTCCTAAACATAACTAACTCAAAATCTAATGAGGATAGGCCTACACCGAAATCATAAAGGAATCTACATAAATTCGATTTTCCTTTCAAAGAATTCTTATGTAAATATATTCAAAGAATTCACATGGGGGTAATTATGGATCTGGCAATGTAATTTTAGCACTTGATAAGCATATACTTATATATGAATTACGAACTTTCCATCACAGACATGCATTAACTTATATCTACAGTGTGTGTATTGCCTCTGAAGTTAATGTATTTTTGTGTTTTCCTTTGAATCTATCTCGATTTAAGTATTATACAATAACCGTATTTTCAGATGTTCGATAAACTTCGTAAGTCTTGGAGTACGTAGTTACTTGTTTTTCCACTTTAGTGCACAAATACTTTACTATTTGGTACAACTGCATTTAATACGACCCGGCTACTGCTCACTAGGTGGCGTAAAGACAATTCCTCTCATTTCCTGTCAATCTTTTTGCAGTTCCTGCTCCATGGTTAGCAAGTTCTCTATGTACTCTTGTCCGGTTAGTAAATTTGTAGTCTTCTCATTCCCTGTGAATCGGTGCACGCGACGCCACCTAGCGAGCGGTAGCCGGGCCGCATTAAATGCAGTTCAACCATTTATTTATTGATCTAGAAAATCTGAAATAAAGAATACAAACGCAGATGTTACTCACCTAACTGAATGGCATTAATCTGTTAGTAACGCGATCCTGTCCGCTAAACTAAAGTAACCTATAACTTACGAACTTTCCGTGACATACATACATTAACGTAAGTCTATGTATATTGTCCAGTTATCAGTATTTTGATCCTAAGCACTACAGTTGTCTTTCCAGTGTTTATATTGAGACCATTGGTGTATTGCCAGCGTAGTTAATGCTCAGTTAATGTATGTCCGTTTTTCCCAATGTTTTATCTTTGAGTATTTTTATCTTTGAGCATCTGTTGATCGTCGTATTGCTCCACATTTTACGGATTTTTGTTCGCCACACTCACCCACCGTCACACATCGCGACCAAAACACTACAGTGCACACCGAGAACCTAAAGGCTACTCTCATGCATAACCGCCATTGGTCTGCAGTGAATAATTTTTGCTACCATGTGAAATATACGGACACACGTCCCACGTTCAATTTTTATATATGTATATTGATTAAAGGACACGGAAAAGTATTTCGCCCCCACGAGACGATGGTCCTCTGATCAGGCAAGCAGACGGTGATTCTACATAGATTGTCGGAGAAAAATAGTTTTATGTGTTTTAATTCGAAATTAATTTTACCAACTTTCTGAATATTAACCGGCCAGAACTTTGTAATATATCAAACAAATCGTCATTTTTCATAAGACTGGAATCCGTTGTCAGAAATTTAAGAGTTATTTTATTTATGCCCACTCTCTTACTCATAAAGGCTGGCCATGTGGTTCATGACACCTTTCTGTTGATATGAGAAACGTCTTATCTCCACAAAGTAGTTAAAGCGGTAACAAATGCACTATTGAAACAACTGTAGGTTCCACGTGGAAAACAGGGACACACTTCTAGCTTGTGAAATAACAACATGACAAGCAGGCAGTGTTATCTGCAAGCACTACTGACACTGAAGGCATATCTCAAGTGCAGAGAATTATCAGTGGCGGTAATCCTTTGAGCGCTTGCTAATCGGACTTGTATAGGTATTCTGTCCTGTGACCTAACGGCGCTCAACCACCGTGTCTACGTGGGCTGCCGTACGTAATCGCTTAACGCCTGTGCAAAGACTATCAGTGTTTGTGTACCCACTTTGATATCACAGTAGTAGCTAGTTCTTGGAATCGGATACTTCACATTCTGATTTACCCTTTATATCCATAGTATCGATTACTACGTTACAGGACAAACAGTTGACGAGTAAAGGAAAAAAAAATATATCGCATCAGTTATTTTTCTTTGACGTTACATGTGTGGTACCACTTTTCATATTCTTCTCATAACTGGTTTGGCACTGTAACTGACTCATTTGATTGAGCGCTACGTGTCATACGAAGTATCCCCCGTCACGCACCTTGCGTGGATTGCGGAATATGTGTGTGGATCTAAAAGAATTGGCCATCCGGGATTTCTTAACTAGTTGTTCATTGATAAAAAAAAACTCTTTAATGTTCTCCGTTGTTTACAGTCTTTTTTTCAGTGACTGTATTAATTCCGTAAATAATTGAGTAACTACTTCCTGCCGGCCGCCGTGGCCGAGCGGTCTGCGGCGTGCAAGTCACGGTCTGCACGGTCGCTACGGTCGGGGGGTTCGAATCCCCTCTCGGGCATGGATGATGTGCCGTCTTTAGTATAAGGTAGTTCATAAGTAGATTGTAAGTTTAGGGACTGATGACCCCGTAGTTAAGTCCCATAATCTCTACAACCATTTGAACATTTTGAACTTCTTCCTCCGGGTACAATTCGTGATTTATTTCAGTGCTCGATACATTTCGAGCCCTGGGAACTCATCTTAGGGGCTATTGCCAGTCTATGCCATTTCTTTACGTCCAGTTCAGGTTAATCGTGGTCTTTTTAAGCCTACATTAGTACAGTGCAAAATGGCACATTGATAACGTAAGTTTTATTCAACAAACACACATCTGCTTTGTACGAGGGGGAGTCCGAAAATAAGTTTCCCTCGACGACTGTGAGCAGAGTTGTGTATGAAAAGAAAAAAAATAGAATGAGACATTAATGATACGACATATCTTTATTTTTCTACATAACTTCCAAAGACATTGAAATATTTGTCAAACCGCTTTATGAGCTTCAAAAAGCTGTCCATGAAAAAAATAAGGGCGTTGCATACGGAAGAAGCGTTGAACGGCTATCGGCTGAAGATGGAACAGCAGGTGAACGCGCACGTGCAAGACACCGATACACCACTGGGTAGAGGTCGACCATTAATATGACATTGACTTTCTGTTTCGGATTGTGACGGGGGATGAAACGTGGGTCCACCATTACACGCCCGAATCGAAGGTTGCATCCATGGAGTGGAAACATCCGTCATCACCTGTCCGAAAGAAGTTGAAAAGCATTCCGTTTGCAGGTAAAGTGCTACTCACCGTTTTTGGGAGGCCTAAGGAGTTTTGTTGCTGGACGTCTTGGAGGATGCAACCATCAATGCTGCGCGGTACTGTGCCACTCTGTCGAAATTAAAAGAGGTGATTCGAAAAAACAACCTCTGGCCTTTTCACATCTGGCGTTCTGCTGTTGGATGACAATGCGAGACCACACTCGACGACGGCAACACAAAGCCATAATGTAACTCTTGGTGAGGAGCGTCTACACCATCCGCCATACAGTCCTGTTCTCAAGTGACTTCCATCTGTTTCCAGCTTTGAAGAAGACTCTCGGCGTAAGGCGCTTTGTACGCAATGCTGACGTCAGACAAGCCGTTCAAGGCCCATTACGTATTCAACTCCCCGATTTTTTCCTGGATGGCGTTTTGAAGCTTATAAAGTGGTATGAAAATATCTCAGTGTACTTGCAAATGATGTAGAAAAATGAAATTATGTCTTATCTTGAATGTCTCATTACATTTTTTTTTTTCTTTTCATACTCACCACTGACCACAGTTGACAGAGTAAACTTATTTTTCAACTCCCTCTCGTGTAAAATCAACTGCTCTGCATAATCACGCTTTAATACAGGATTTCTGGTCAGTACAGAGTTATAATTACAGAATCAGTTAGTGGTAACGCAGGAGTAGATCTGATAATGAATAAGAAAATAGTAATGCGCGTAAGTTACTATGAACAACATAGTGAACGCATTGTCGTAGCAAAGATAGACACAAAACCAACACCGACACGGTACTGCAAGTTTATATGCCAACTAGCACGGCAGATGATGAGGCTATCGAAGAAGTGAATGAGGAGATAAAAGAAATCATTCAGAAAGTTAAGGAAGACGAAAACTTGATTGTAATGGGGGACTGGAATTCGGTAGTAGTAAAGGGAAGAGAAGGAAATGTAGTAGGTGAATATGGACTGGGAAAAAGGAAAGAGGAGATCGCTAGGTAGAATTTTGCGCAGAGCACAATTTAATGATCACCAACACTTGCTTTAATCATCATGAAAGAAGGCTATAAACGTGGAAGAGACCAGGAGACACTGGAAGGTATCAGATTGACTTAATAATGGTAAGGAATAGATTTAGAAACCAGTTTTTAAACTGTAAGACATATCGAGGGACAGAGATAGACTCTGACAATAACTTCTTGGTGAGATTAAAACTTACAAGACTGCAGTAAGGTAGAAAAGTTACGAAATAGAACCTGACCAAATTGGGAACCAAAGGTGGTTCAGAGTTTCAGAGGGAGCATTAGCCAAGGATTGGCTGCAACGGGGGAAAGTAATACAATAGAAGAAGAATGGGTAGCTCTGAGAGACAGGGTAGCGAAGGCCGCAGAGGGTCATGTAGGTAGGTCAAGGCCTAATAGAAATCC
The DNA here is from genome assembly GCA_026315105.1 of Locusta migratoria. NCBI lineage: Eukaryota > Metazoa > Arthropoda > Insecta > Orthoptera > Acrididae > Locusta > Locusta migratoria. The sequence goes on along the minus strand of CM048751.1, from coordinate 328,295,101 downwards.
CTGGATGACACAGGATATACTGGACTTAATTGATGAGAGGAGAAAATATAAAAACTGAGCAAGTGAAGCAGGCAAAAGGAAGCCCAGACGTCTGAAAAATGAGGTTTACAGGAAGTGCAGACAGGCTAAGCAGGAGTGGCTACAGGAAAAATGCAGAACCGTAAAAGACTGTGTAAGTAGAGGAAAGATAGATACCGCATATAGGAAAATAAAAGAGATATTTGGAGACAAGAAAAGCAGCTGTAAGAATATCAACAAGTCAGACGAAAAACCAGTACTAAGCAAAGAGCGGAAAGCTGAACTGTGGAAGGAATATATAGAGGGCCTATACAAAGGAAATAAATTTGAAGGCAGTATTTTAGAAATGGAATACGAAGTAGAGGAAGATTAGATAGGGGATATGATTCTGCGAGAAGCATTTGACAGAGCGCTGAAGGATTTGAGACGAAACAAGGCCCCTAGAGTAGATGATATTCCTTCTGAACTGCTGACATCGCTAGGAGAGCCAGTCATGAAAAAATTGTTCCACCTGGTATGCAAGATATATGAGACAGGAGGAATACCCTCCGACTTCAAGAATATTGTAATTCCAATTCCAAAGAAAACAAATACAGACAAATGTGAAAATTAGAGAACTATCAGTTTAATAAGTCGTTGTTGTAAAATATTAACACGAATTACCCACAGACATGGAGAAACTTGTGGAATCCGCCCTCATGGAATATCAATTTGGATTTAAAAGACATGTAGGAACACGGGAGGCAATACTCACATTACGACTTACCTTAGAAGGTAGGGCAAGGAAAGGCAAACCTAAATTTTTAACCGTTTGTAGATTTGCAGAACGCTTTTGACAATGTCGACTGGAATACACTCTTTCAAATTCTGAAGGTAGCAGGGTAAAATATAGGGAGCGAAGAGTTCTATTCAACCTATACAAAACCCAGACATCAGTTAGTACAGTCGAAGGAACGCAGAAGTTGGAAGTGGAGTAAAGACAGAGTTGTAGCCTTTCACCAATGTTGTTCAATCTGTACATTGAGCAAAGCACGGAGAAATTTGGAGAGGGAATTAAAATCCAGGGAGAAGAGATAAAAACTTTGCGGTTTGCCGATGACATAGTAATTTTGTCAGAGACAGCAAAGGACGGGGAAGACCAATTGAACGGAATGCATAGTGTCTTGATAGGAAGATATAAGAATAAAACGAGAGTAATTGAAAGTAATGTCACAAAATCAGGCGATGCTGTGGGTATTAGATTAGGTAATGAGACAATAAAAGTAGTAGATGACTTTTGTTATTTAGGTAACAAAATAACTTCTGTGGCCGAAGTAGAGAAGATATAAAATGCAGAATGGCTATGGGAAGAAAAGCACTTCTAAAGAAGCGAAACTTGTTAACATCCAATATTAATTTAAATGTTAGGAAGTCCTTCCTGAAAGCATTTGTCTGGACTGTAGAAATGTATGGGAGTGAAACGTGGACGATAAGGAGTTCAGACAAAAAGATGATAGAAGCCTTTTAAATGTGGTCCTACCGACAACTGATGAAAATTAGATAGATGGCATAACAAATGAGGAGGTGCTTAACCGAATTGAGGAGAAAACGACTTTCTGTCATATCCTGACTAAGAGAAGGGATAGATTGGTTGGACCCATTCTGAGACATCAAGGAATTGTCAACTTAGCATTAGAAGGAAGCGTGTGGGGTAAAAATCGTAGGGGGAGACCGAGGGAAGAATACAGTAAGCAGATTCAAAAGGGTGTAGGTTGCCGAACGTATTCTCAGACGAAGAGACTTGTACATGTCAGGGTAACGTGAAGAGCTGCATCAAAGCAGTCTGTGGATTGAAAGGTTTTTTTTTTTTAACTCTAGAGCTGGGTTCTGAATTGTATAAGCCCGAAGAGGTAAGCAGTAATTTTACTGAAGAATAATGCAGGCCTACATTTCCAAGTTTTTGTATCAGTATTTTTTATGTTTTAACATCCTTCCTCAGTATCAGTGCAAATAACATATATTAAAACGCCAATTTTGATATCACCTATTGTACCTTCTCCGTACGCTTGAGGTTTGATCAGGCAGCTGTTATCGGTTTCACGCCCATGTGCAGAGCTGAAATAGTGTATAATCTGTGTCTTCTCCTTTGCCTTCTTCCTGTATACACAGTGGCAGTAAGCAACCAGATTAGCAGACTCTACTGGGTGGTCAATCCAAATGAAGTGGTACAATAAAAATTAAGTTGGTTGCTTGACCATTTTTAAATATTTTAATTTTTTTATATGTGATTGCCCTATATTTGAGAAGTTCAAAACAGTTTTTTAAAGTAATTTATCTTGCACCTTTACTGAATGGCGGCCATTTTTATTTGACGGCGCGTGCAGATTTTTCAGTCTGGAGACATTAGCGAAAATTTGAATATAAAAATATGATTTTTGCACAGTTTGTACGCCTATATAAAAGCAACGTACTGTAAAAATTTCAACCTTGATATCTGAGTGTGAACAAAGATATGAATTTTTGAAAATGAGGAAATAATTCACATTACTATACAACTGATCTTATGTCTGTTACCTATTCATGTGTGATGTTGGTGGAATATAATCAATTATTATTGAAGCAAGGTACTGAATTATATACAAAAAATGGAAACATCACTGAAATTAACATTAATGTTATTTTGACATGCGATATTTAAAATAAATTAATTGAGAAATTAACATCCTTCAAGATGCGACTATTCTGAACCTGGCGGTGAATGTTAAGAACACTTATTTCTTCTGAAAGCTTTTGTGATGTACAATAAGACCTCCCAGTTGCTGTGCTAAGTTCAAGCACTGAAAGTTTCCTTAAAACATTTTTCATTGGTATCCAAACTTTGTCACTATTAGATTTCTTGAATGATGTTCTTGAGCCAGCAGGGTGGTAAAAATGCACAAAAAGTCATTGTTTTCCAAACTTATTGTTTCAACCTTGGCAAGCCACCACTGTCCGTCATACACACATGCTACTATGTCATTCAACGTTAAAAAGAGAGATGTAATTTTACTGACACAATGATCCTCATAAATTTCCGTTTCTGATGTTACATAGCATTTTTCAAGTTTTTTGTAACTGAACCATAAACTGTTTTGTGACACACTTCACTTGTTATCTGTCCAACAGAGCACTGTTCATCCATGTTATTGTATTCCAGCTAATATCACAAAATTAATTACAAATTACACACAAAACAAAGCACATAACACATTCTACACTCTCGATGAAGTATGTACATCCACTCTAACAGAGGTTTCAGAACAGACTGACTACAACAATGCCACACCCAGCAGTAATGTACTTCTACAATGCCACACCCAGCAGTAATTTAATTCTTTATTGACAATAAACCTAAACGTAAATGGACATTTTTATTACAATTGAACATAACCGAAAGCTCCTGTTGTTTAATATTGTGTTATTAAAAATAAATAAACTAAATGAATATTGTGTGATATATTTAGTTAACACTATGTCACAATTAAATTTTATTACAATGAAACAATAAACCATTTAAATAGGCAACAGTCATAACTGTTGTAGTGTCATATGAATTATTTCCTCATTTTCAAAAATACGTATCTTTGTTCACACTCAGATATCAATGTTGAAATTTTTACAGTACGTTGCTATCATACAGATGTACAAACTGTGCAAAAATCATATTTTTATATTCAGTCCCATCCGAGATAACTAGCCTCAAACTTTACAAAAAATGAAAATTTTCAAATTTCAAAAGTCACTCCGTGTATGTTGTTATTGGACCTAAAAAGTGGATTTTTGAAAATTTGGATACCAAACTTTGGAGGTCATTTGACTGGTTATTTTTGAATTTAGGGTATTTTGTGTAATAGACAATGTTGTAGAGGACACTTTTCTAAAAGCAATCATGTCAACTGCGATGTTGTAACTTAACCCAGTGTAGAGATATTCAAATTTTCGCTAATGTCTCCAGACTGAAAAATCTGCACGCGCCGTAAAATAAAAATGGCCGCCATTCAGTAAAGGTGCAAGATAAATTACTTTAAAAAACTGTTTTGAACTTCTCAAATATAGGGCAATCACATATAAAATTGAAATATTTAAAAATGGTCAAGCAACCATCCCTGTACCACTTCATATGGATTGACCCTGGGACTTTTTTCTGGCGTTTCTAAGCTGCCAGATACACAAATGCACAGAGCTGTCTGAGTTGGAATGGGATTAGACTCACATAATTCATGTTTTTATTTGAGGTGGGTTCTTAAAAGTCTTTAAGGCTGTTGCAATTTCCGCTTTGGAGTATTTTATAGTTAAGTTTCATAGTCAATCGTAAGGTAAGTATTTTATTTTTACCCTATAAAACACCTTTACACGTCGCCCGCGATAATTCAACCAGAAATGGCGGAAACACGTATTACCAGAGCAAACATCAAATATTAAATACTAAAATCAGCGAACAGGACTTTGCTGAAGACAGATACACTCGAGGATTTGCTGGTAATATTTGTGAATGGGCTTCCTATGTCTGAGCTGCCACTGATAAGTGGTACTTCTCCGCGGAAAGACGACACTGCACAAAAATGAAGTGCTAGACCGGTAGACTGTGGTACCAGTATATATTTTTCTACTAAACAATTTATTTGGTATGATGTGTAAAGATATTGCTCGAACGGTGCAGTGGCGAGGAAGGGGATTTATTTCATATTCCGATAAACGGATTGTGGCGAACAAAGTTGTTGGACTGGCTGAAATTTCGGATCCTCAACTACAGTATGAGTAAGCATGATTTTCTATGTACATACACTTTTCTTTTTAAAGCACTTTTCCAACACATTTAAAAACTAGTAAAAAAAACCTATCGAAAGTAAAGAACAATTGTAAATAATGTTAACGCAAAGAAAAATCTTCTGAAAATATGTGGAATGAGCACGATATATGACAGCCACACATTTTTCAACAATTTTCGAATACGGAAGACACAAAAAAAATACGTAACACATTCTGACGCACTACAAACTGCTATATGGGCGTGCAACCTATGCAACAATGATTCAATTTAAATTTAATAAAGCTCGGAAAATGTATATAAACATATATCTTTGTTATCGTCGTAAAATTCTCTTTTCTGGGCAAATCTTTCTTTTCTTTTTATTTTCTTTCATACTATATCAGCATGTTCTCTTAAAATGTCCGTTTTAAAACTGTACTTCTTTCTCTCACTTTCGTCCTGTCTTAAATAGCCAGAGACCGAATCCAGGAAGAATTCCGGAGTAACGGAATAGAACAACAGTATATCGGTATGTATGTACAAAGAGTTAAGTAAGGAAGGTTAGGGCTTAAAGTCCAGTCGACAATGTGGTCATTAGAAACGGTGCTCACGCTCGAATGTTTTGCTAAGGAACTGAAGGAAATGGACCGTGTCATTTGAAAGGAACCATCCAGGCATTTCCGTGGATTTACGCAAATCACGGAAAACCTAAATCTGGATGGCCACAGCTGGATTTGAGTCGCCTCCTCACAAAGGCGAGTCCACTGTGTTATCAATGCGCCACCTCGCTCGGTAGGTAAATATAGCAGGTTACTGCGTATTGAAATACAGTAACATACAAATACCGCTTGCATTAACACCTATCTTTCACGACACGTCTTTGTTTTAAATCGTGTCAGAATCTCTACGGTAATCTCCCATTAAATGGCGGTAGAGCCAGAGAGATGATAACCCGACACAACTTAGGAAGCTTAAGGGAGAGGTTTCAACCACACAATATTTTCTGAGCTTCAGTATCTAAATCCAACGAAAACGCCTTGATAAGCTGCTGTAGAAATGCTGGCTACAACTAATCTTGTGTCACAACTGCATGTCTGGCAGCAACAGATTGTTAGTCATGATTGACTCTGTTTTATCTTTTTAAATATCAGTACTTTTTTAATACTTACAATAGTTCCCAGGCCATTCCATCGGTTTTTCCCTACAAGAATCTCGTTGAAACATCAATTCTTTCATCCATGTTCTACGAAGCCTGTCTAATTGTTTTCTCTCCATCTTGCTAAAGATGCTAAATTTTCTCTTCAATTTCAACTGCAGTTCGTTAGTACCATATTAGTCCCCTTCAATTTGGTTATTGCTACTCTCATAATGACAAACTGTTTCACTCCATCGCCAAAAATATTCAGTGTCTTGAAATAACTAGGCCAAGAATTTTGTGTCAGCCTAGTGTTAAATTTGCAGAATAACATTACCTGAAAAATACGAGCTTATAGTAAATTAAAGTTTAAACGGGGTTTCTATTTCAAGTAAATCGATGATGGCGAAGAAGGCCAAAGTATTCCAAATTTAGAAAAAAAATGTTTCTCTTTATAAGTAAAAAACGGTAAACTCTAAATTTTAAATTAGAAAGTTGATGGGCTTAAAAACTGTCTATCGATTACTTCTTTCTGTATACACAGGGTAAAGCGCAATTATCCCACTGAGGCTTCGCAGCGCGATTCGTCACATGCCAGCAATAAAAAAGTGTCTCTCACAAAATTATTTACTGCACACATTTCCGGCAGTAAATGGACGTCGAAGACTGGTATGGGTGTGTGTTCCAAACGTCAGTGTGTTTCAGAATTACACAATTACACCAACAAATTTAGGGGGATGTAGAAGCGTCTTGGAGAGCAAAGTGTGTGTAGAAACCCATGCCCGGAAACGTCATTCAATAACACTACGCAGAGTCCGAGTTACAGGCACCAGCTCCTGCCGCTAGACATACCCTTCAGCAATTTCGACACTCTGTAGCAACATTGGATGATGTTTCCGGGCATGAATTTCTATGCTCATTTTATTCCTCAAGACACTTTTTACAACCCCTAGGAGTTTGTTGATGTAATTGTGAAACGCATTGACGTATGGAACGCACACCTATCTCAATCTGAGTTTTTTTTTTTTTTTTTTGCTGGCATTTGAGCAATAAGCTCGAGGGCGCGAATTTCGCTTCACCCCGTATATCAGTGTCGATTGCTTTGCTGTGTTTAGAGATATGGCGAAAAAACACAAACGGAATCAATATAACCCGTTAACGTCCACGTTGTTATTTACTACAATATTATATTATAGCCCACGATAAGTCACAAAAGTGTTCGAAAATTGTTTATCGAGATATCATTTAAAAAGCAAAAATGGCCTTTCCGAAAACTGCCTGAATTTTCTCAGGGGATCGACCTCCAGATATGAATATAAAAATGTTCAAATGTTTGTAAATCTATCGGACCAAACTGCGTGGTCATTAGTCCGTAGCTTACAAACTACTTAAACCTAGGTAAACTAACCTAAGGACAACACACATACATGCCCCAGGGAGGACTCGAACCTCCACGGCGAGCAACCGCGCGCTCCTCAGCGAGACGCTTTAGACCGCTCGGCTACTCTACCGCGGCGATATGAATATACCTCCGAAAATAATTAATACTTTTCGGACAAGAATTTTTTTTTTTACTTTTGACGGCTTATAGTTCCAATAAATTTTAACTTTGGGAACGTGTACGTTAACAGGATATACAGAACCCTGCAAAGCAGTCGAAACTTATAAAAGATAGCATTACATAGATCGTTTTAAGCCCTTCATCTTTCTGGTACAATGTTTTTCTATCGGAGCTTTAGCTTTTCCATAATCAAGAAAAACCGTTAATTCGAATTTGCGATTTTTCACTCTTTTGGTATGTTCACCTTCTTGGAACGAGTTTCGTGAAATACAATCTCTCTTTCAAATTTTCCTATTCGCTCTTTTTTATGGATACGTCTGTACTTTACAATGTGCTTAGTATACAAAGAGAACAAAAATCGTAGTGATGTGTTTCACGGTCCACTTTAGATTTTCCTGTAGTTTTATGACTTCTGAAAATATCTAGGACAAAAAATAATGAGTATATAAAAAGAATAATGTATAATTTTTAATAAATAATAATACATTTAATTATTTTATACATTTAATTTTAATTTTTTTTATCCGAAATTGTTGCAACAGTCGTCCGAAAGGCAGGCCAGCGCGATTTTTATTTTTACATTTTCTGATACTTTTCGAAGTTTTTGGAAGACCTTTTCACAAAAAATCGATTACAGCAAAAAAAAAAAAAAATATATATATATATATATTTGGTGCGCGCTTTCGGATATATAGAAACCAATCTCAATAATCATAAAACATGATTAGTAATGAAGATGTACGACTTTGTATAAATATTTTTATTTCTTTATAAAATTATGTTATCCTGCGATGTATTCTTTCGTAAGCCCAAACCTTTCACTGTGAACACAGTCTTCTTCTTGAACAACTAATTTATTACGCCTAAACTACTTCTACACTATTTAGAATGGTCGCTACTTCTAAGGTGATAACAGAAGTCCGTTGGAACAGCCGGAGTGGTTCCTCAGTATGGCGTCGACCGGTCTTCGGTCACTTCTTCCGTAACTGACTACTTGTTTGGAGTCTTCCACAAGGCTATCGTTTGCTTGGTGGATGCGAGACTGACTGGCGAGTTGCCTGATTGGTCCATAAAAGGCGATCGCTAGCCAATCGCGAACTGGCGTAGAAATACTTACTTGGTTCTCAGCTATGCTGCGACGTCTGTAAGGGAAGGTCTAAATTAGGCTCGAGAATACTCTATTTATAGTCCCGTGTTTGTCGCGGTATAACGCCTGTTAGCGATTTGATCGGCTGTCCCGCCGAGCTTGAGTTCGTGGCGTGCTGCCAGCTTGTTAGGAGTAAGCTTACAGACACCTTTGTAATGTCTGTAAAGCTTATGGGACTTAACTGTGGGGTCATCAGTCCCTAAACTTTCAAACTACTTATGAACTACCTTATACTAAAGACGGCACAAACATCTATTCCCGAGGGGGGATTCGAACCCCCAACGGGAACGGCCTCGCGCATCTTAGCATAGCGCCTCAATGCGCTCGATCGCTCCGCCGCGGCCACAGACACCTTTCTTCAAACCTCCATTAAATGACTTACAGCGAAAGAATAAGACCCCAGAATTATATCTTTAGAAGTGTGTATGAACTTTCAGGGTCAAAATAACGTAAAAATTTTCGAACAAAAGATACTCGATATTATACTGCGAACAACTGTTATATTTTTTTTTAATCAGACCTAACGTATGCCACTAGCGCTAAGTTCTGGTCGCTGGCGGCCAACTAAAACGTTTAGTAGCCATCGATAGCTCGGCGCGACCTAACACGTGGGAACACGTTACAGGCACATAGAAAGTGTCAAATCACCCTTATTTTTTCAAATATCTTTGAAATGACAGATATGGATAAAAATGTAAAGAAAAACAATAGAGAAAAGTCGTAGAAAATTTTCTCCTCTTCAATTCCGAATGTTCCATATTTGTCTGAGAAAATTTTTTAAGGAGTTATTTGCAATTAAATTTCGAGCTGTCGAAATGCCATCACAAACTGCTCTCCTACTGATCTTCAGTGGGAAAAAGGAGGAAAAAAAAAAAAAAGAAAAAAAAATTATCTTCGCACTAAAAGGGTAACAAAATCTGCATCGTTGGCCGCGGTGGCCGAAGGGACTGAGGCGCTCCAGTCACGGTCTGCACGGCCACTACGGTCGGGGTTTCGAATCCCCCCCCTCGGGCATGAATATTTGTGCCGTCCTTAGGATTAGCTAGTTCATAAGTAGTTTGTAAGTTTAGGGACTGATGACCCCGTAGTTAAGTCCCATAGACTCTACAAACATTTGATTTGAAATCTGCATCGCCTCCAGTCGTCATGAGCTCTTCATTACTGCAGGACAAAGGACAGCATGGACACTGGCACAGATGACCTATTATCTGCTGTCATCAGTATCAGTACCAAGGGAGATGCCCTTAACACCACAAAAGGAAACCATTGTCGGCGTATTGTGGAGTTAATAACATATGTGATAACGAGTATATATTGCTTTATTTCTTTCATAGTGAGTTAAAACTGGTATTATCTGATTATATATATATTTCATCGGCTATTGTACCCAGAAAATATTTGTTGCTAATTTAATAGATATTATTTGCTTCAGTGTTTTTCCCTCGTTGTTGTTGTTGGTGGTCCTCAGTCCGCAGACTGGTTTGATGCAGCTCTCCACGCTAACCTGTCCTGTGTAAGTCTCTTCATCTGAGAATACGTTCAGCAACCTACATCCCTTTGAATCTATTTACTGTATTCGTCCCTCGGTCTCCCTCTACGATTTTTACCCCACACACATCCTTCTAATGGTAAGTTGACGAGTCCTTGATATGTCAGAATGTGTCCCAACAACCTATACCTTCTCTTAGTCAGAATACGCCAGAAACTCCTTTTCTCCCCAATTCTCATTTTCTCCCCAATTCTCACCTCCACATTAGTTACGTGATCTACCCATCTAATTTCCATAATTCGTCTGAGCACCACATTTCAAAAGCTTCTATCATCTTTTTGTGTGAACTCCTTATCGTCCACGTCTCACTTCCATACATGCTAAACTCCAGACAAATGCTTTCAGAAAGGACTTCCTAATATTTCAACTAATATTGGATGTCAACAAGTTTCGCTTCTTCAGAAACGCTTTTCTTCCCATGGCCATTCTTTACTTCGGCCATCAGAAGTTATCTTGCTACCCAAGTAACAAAACTCATCTACTACTTTTATTGCCTCATTATCTAATTTAATTCCTTCAGCATCGCCTGATTTTCTGACGCTACATTCCATTATCCTTGTTTTACTCTTGGAGATGGTCATCTTATACCCTCTTTTCAATACATTGTCCATTCCATTCAGTTGCTCTTCCAGATCCTTTGCGGTCTCTGATAGGATGACTATGTCATCGGCAAACCGCAAAGTTTTTATTTCTTCTCCCGTTTTTCCCTCATTAACTTCTAATTATCCCTCATTAACTTCTAATTTTCATTCTTACAAGGGATAGGATCCCTTGAAATTTCAAAGACCTGATTGGTACAGAATTTTAGTATGAATATTTAATGACGTGGACTCTTGAGAAAGAATTTTAGTATGCATTAAACATAAAAATCGTCTCTTCAGTACTGAAGTTACGAAAATGATACAGCTTGGTTCTATCGTTTCTGGAAAAATCTTATTCTGCATTTCTTGCGAACTACTACAGCTGACTATTTCAGTTTTCGTAAAGCAATTGGTTACTGTCCCGATATGTAGGTCATGCTGATCGAATGACATTTCGCATTAATAAATCACAGTTCATATTTGTGGAACTACTGTATTTGTCCACAAAAGTATACTATATCACATATGTGGTTAATAATGACTGTTATTTAAATATCTGTAAGTTAACAGTGCTTTAATCTGAAAACATATTTCCTTAGGTCCGCAAGATGGCGGCCTGTCTTCAATCGACAGCTACGCTTTGCACAGTAGCGACGTCTCCCCTCATCTTAACCTCCTTGATCAGTCCCCTCAAACTTTGTGCCGCGTGCCGCATCTACCGCCAGCGCCTGCCGTCATGGAGGCATTCATTTCAATGTGGTCTTTATACACCGAAACCGTCATTGCACAAAAACAGTATTGCGATCTGGATTGTACTTAATTTTAAAATACATCAAGATATGAAACTTCCTGGCAGATTAAATTTGTGTTCCGGAACCGGGACTCGAACCTGGGACCTTTGCCTTTCGTGGGAAAGCGCTCTACCGACTGAGCTATCCCGACACGACTCACGATGCCGCCTCACAACTTTACTTCCGCCAGTACCTCGCCTCCTACTTTCCAAACTTCACAGAAGCTCTCCTGCGAAACTTGCAAGACTACACTCCTGGTAGAAAGGATGTGGTGGAGCGCTTGTCCGCGAAAGGCAAAGGTCCCACGTTCGAGTCCCGGTTCCGGCACACTGTTTTTATCTGCCAGGAAGTTTCATATCAGCGTACACTCCGCTGCAGAGTGAAAGTTTCATTCTGGATACATCAAGATAGCTTTTCATTCCCAGTATGCTTTCAAAAATTAAAGGTACGATGAACGATGTACGTAGTCAATCGTATCCGCACAAGCGTCACAAATTGGAAGGGAGAACAGGGAAAAATCTGTTTATTTGAACTATCTTACACTACATTTTAGGGTATTGATTAAAAGTCACATTAAGGACTAAATATTAAAGGATACAGATCAAATCTAAAAATTAACGAATAACAATTTTTAAAAAATCACTAGAACTGTGTCTTCTGTCGTTGATAAAAATTGTAATAAATAAGCAGATTTGTCTATATAATTCCTGTAAAACGTATGTATTACAAAGAATCCAATACTTACGCGCATTAAGATACAAAATAATAGAATACTTGTTTATGGACGCTAAACAGAATATGCGATGAAGTGGAAGTCCACAGTTCAGAAGGAGTCTGACACAAAATGAGAATGTGATTGTGGGAAAAGTACCAGCAGCTGTATATCAATTATTTATTTCATTTCGCAACCGGTTTCGTTGTTGCACAACGGGCGTCTGATGATGGTGTAGTGGAACAGTCAGTATTAGCACATTTGAAAAGGGTGGCCGTTAATACTGGTAGCCGTAAATTTCTTGAGATGAGAATTTTCTCAGGACGGAAAGCGTTCCTACATAGCCTTTGCCGGAGCGGTAACAAGTGGTCGAGTTCGACCGCGAGCCCGAAGCGGCAAATCCGCATTCTAATCCCAATCCAGCACGAATTTCCAGGTTCCCCATTGAATTTATTTCAGTGTACTGCAACGGTCGATATGTTTAAATATATAGTATTCGTAAATACACGGTGTTTCACGGACATACATCGTGCTGTTTCGCATTGAGTCTTTGTGTCGAGATTTCTTTGCTTTCCCTGTATTAGTGAGATCGTTGAAAATACCTTAATCCGCTTGTGTTATCAACTGATAGCAGCTTCACACGATCGTGCGCCAGTAGCAGATATTACGCCACAACTGCGACCTTCAGCGTATCTGCTCTCACTGAGCACTTTAATCACCGGCCGTTCGAAGATCAATCACTCCCCCTTGAATTTTTTCTCTTTTTCAGAGTACCTGTTGTGTTTGCCACGTAACATTACTCAAAGCCGTATACTGATCGAACGGTAAATCGACACCAGTTACCAACAACTACTGCTAATACTCTTCATTCTGATTCAGAAAAAATGTTTGTAAATCTATCGGACCGAACTGCGTGGTCATCAGTCCGTAGCTTACAAACTACTTAAACCTAAGGACACACACCCATGCCCCACGGAGGACTCGAACCTCCACGGCGAGCAACCGCGCGCTCTGCAGCGAGACGCTTTAGACCGCTCGGCTACTCCACCGCTGCTCTTATTCCGAACTAGAGGTGTTGCATATCCTAGGTAGTCGTTACAGGAGAACTCCAGAAGACGCGAAGAACCAATTCCTTATTGTTTGAAACCTTTCGTATTCCTTACTTGCCTGTCTTGTTTCCTGCACGTTCGTATATACAGAGTTGGTTTTCGTGTTAAATTGTAAACTCCGTCCGACATGTCTCTAAAGGTCCAACAGGTACCGACCGACCACCGTGTCATCATTTGCCCGAAGGCGTCAAAAAAAAAAATGTTCAAATGTTTGTTAAGCTTATGGGACTTAACTACGGGGTCATCACTTCCTAAACTTACAAACTACTTATGAACTACTTACGAACTAGGACGGCACAAATATCCATGCCCGAGGGGGGATTCGAACCCCCGACCATAGTGACCGTGCTGACCGTGACTGGAGCGCCTCAGTCACCTCGGCCACCGCGGCCGGCCCCGAAGACGTCAACACATGCGGTATGGATGGGGGCGTGGTTAACGCCCTGCACTCATAGCCGCCGCCTCAGATTTCTTGACCAGGGTGGCTGCTTCGCTATGAAGTAGCTTTTAACTTGGCCTCACAAGCGTTGAGTTAACCCACTTGCCAACAGCGCTCGGCAGACTTGGATAGAGACCCGTACAATTGCTATCCAAGCGCAACAGTGCTTAACTTCGGTAATCTAGCGGAAACCGGCATATATGGATGAAGGGCAACAGGGGGATTGTTCAAAAAAAGGCATTCGATGTGGTGCCACACTGCAGACTGCTAACGAAGATACGAGCTAATGGAATAGGTTCACAGATTTGTGACTGGCTGGAAGACTTCCTAAATAATAGTACGCAGTACGTTGTTCTCGACGGCGAGTGTTCATCAGAGACGAGTGTATCGTCAGGCGTGGCCCAGGGGAGTGTGATAGGACCGTTATTATTTTCTATCTATATAAATCATCTGATGGAAAGAGTAAGTTGTAATTTGCGGCTGTTTCCTGATGATGCTGTGGTGTATGGGAGGGTGTCGTCTTTAATTGACTGTAATAGCATCCAGAATGACTTAGAGCAAATTTCTAGTTGGTGCGAAGAATGAGAGCTAGCTCTCAATGTAGAAAAATGTAAGGTGATGCGCATAAATAGGAAGAAAAATCCCATAATGTTCGAATACAGCATTAGTAGTGAGCTTCTTGGTGCTGTCGCGTCGTTCAAATATCTAGGCGTAACATTGCAGAGCGATATGAAATGGAACGAACATGTAAGGACAGTAGTAAGTAAGGCGGACAGCCGACTTCGGTTTATTGGGAGAATTTTGGGAAGATGTACTTCATCTGTAAAGAAGACCGCGTATAAAACGCTTGTGCGACCACGTCTTGAGTATTGCTCAAGTGTTTGGGAGCAGCAGCAGATCAGTTTAAAGGAAGACATAGAAGCAGTTCAGAGGCGAGCAGCTAGGTTTGTAACTGGTAGGTTCGACCAGTGCGCGAGTGTCACGGAAATGCTCCGGCAACTCAATTGGGGATTGCTGGAGGAAAGGCGACGTTCTTTTCTTGAATTTCTGTTGAGGAAATTTAGAGGGCCGGAATTTGAAGCTGAGTGTAGTACGCTCTTGGTGCCGCCTACTTACATTTCGCGTAGTGATCACAAAGACAAGATAAGAGAAATTAGGTCTCGTACGGAGGCATATAGGCATTCTTTTTTTCCTCGTTCTATTTGGGATTGGAATAGGAAAGGAAATGCCTAGTAGTGGTACAGTGTACCCTCCGCCACGCACCTTACTGTGGATTGCAGAGTATGTTTGTAGATGTAGATGCACTGTGGCATTACTGTAGGTTTGCTTTTCGTCTTGCAGGAAATTGTTCATGACGCAGAGTACCAAATATAGCCGAATACAGTTTGCCACTATCCATGTTTGCTTTCCATATATGATATCAATGCCCGTCTTGGAATGAGTCGGCAGTATTCGTAAAAATAAAAATCCCTCTTTTGACAATCTACAATTTTTGCCTTTTTTTATGGTACTAAAAATAAATAAATGCATGTCTCCACTCCTCTTCAACTGCGCCCTAGAGAAAATGGTAAGAGTATGAAAACAAAAACTAACAGATCATATGCTACCACCAATCAGACTGGGAACTAAACACAAAGGTATTGAAATTCACTTCTAGCATTTGCGGATGATTTTGCCATTCTTTCTGAAAACCTAACAAAAGCAGCAATCCAAATCAATCTCTTAGAAGAAATAGCCAAGAAAGCAGGTTTAAGAATTTCTGTAGAGAAAAAATGACAAACATAAAAAATGCTCCAGCAATCCTACTTACAGATATTGGACCGATAGAGAGGGTATATAAATTTAAATATTTGGGAGAAATGATTCAGGAAAATGGCTTAGAAAAATTTGCTGTAGAAGAAAGAGTACATAAAATGGGGAGAGCATATGGTATAACCAGGAACACTTATAACAAAATGTCTCTGTCTAAAAATCTGAAAACACAGCACTACAACACAGTAGTAAAGCCAGAATGTCTTTATGCAAGTGAATGTTTAGTACTGAATTACAAATTACATAAAAGTGCTGGATATAGTAGAAAATAGCGGGTTGACGAACGGTGCAATTTTACAAGAGGCTGACGTCGACGATAACGACGCTGCCATTTCACCACCGTCTGACAACAACAGCGAGTCCCTCGAAAGGCGAAATTTGAAGAGCTAGGGAGATGAAGGAGGAAAAATATTACAAAATGAAATACATGTACTGTAACTGTTTCAAGTTTACTCCACTTCAATAGTGTCTGCTTTACATATAACAAAATGATGTACATAAGAGGTATTGAAAAACCGTCTCATTCGTTTCCAATTCAGTTGTGACGCGCTATATAAAACCAAAACGACTCGTTGCATATATTTTTCTGTTACAGAGACGGGCAAAATGGTATTCGACGATTTAAAATCATCAAAACAGCTATCACCATCACTGACGACCTCAATTCCACGCCCAAGCTCCGTCGAAGCAATGAAAGTGCTCGATGACTCAGACGGTGGTGAAATGGCAGCGTAGTTATCACCGACGTCAGCCTCTTGTAAAACTGCACAGTCCAACAAATTCGCTATTTTCTACTATATCCAGCGCTTCATCAGTGCAATTGTATATATCTGCGACGCAGTTGAAAGATTATAAGGAAAAAGCATAAAGAAAGTGCCGTGTATTTTCTTTTACCATGTATAGTACGTCTAATAACTGCAAAATGATTATGCTTTCAGTGACGACTGTAAAGACCTCTAATTCTTTAACATTTCAAATTAGTCATCATACCATACCGCTCCTGGAGATGTCGCTCGACAGCATGTGGGTTGATTGACATCGCGAACACAAACCTGTTACTAGACTGTTACTAGACTCTGCTCGCAGTGCTAGACGTTCGGGCATTAAATGGTCGCAGTGAAGCGGGCCGAGTGAGGAACAACCCGAGCGCGCGAATGTTTAAAAGCTGTACTCTGAGGAGGCCGTAACTGCGTAGTATCTGAATAATGGCCCAAATTTTCACGAGATATCGATTTCTGGGGTTGATATCTATCTCAAGTATTTTTTTTTCTCAAGAAAATATGAGGTCCGGTTGATGATGTAGCCTTGTTAGAGCGAGGCACCATGGGACTTCCATAATAGTGAAAACATTCTCATTGCCCTCTTATATGGTGTGTGATCACGTGGGACGGCCAGTACAGTTGCACAGCTGCGTGGCATGAACAGTATGAGGTTATCAATCAGCTCTTGAGGGGCATTTGGCCATTCTTCCACGAGTGCAATAAGCAGGTCTGCAACAATTGTGGGAGGTGGTGATCTGCCTGCAATGCGCCTTCCATATGCATCCCAGCATTGCTCAATCGGGTTTAATTTCGGCGAATAGGCCGTCTACTTCCTTCATTTAGTTCCCACAGCTTCGAGCATGTTGTCCGCCAGTGCAGCTCCGTGGGGACGAGCGTTATCGTCCACGAAAAGCAACCGATCTGCTGTGGCATCAGCGTAGGGCACGACAAAAGTCGAAGAATCTCGTCTGTATACCTATGAGCACCCAAAGCGCATTCAGAACGTCATAGACATTCACACGTCCGCCAATACTGTCTCCTGACTACACATTCGTCCACCACAATCATATGGTGATGTTTCCTGCACATAAACAGAATTGTTCCAAGTTCCACGTTCTCTCCACATAAGCGGACGATGATTGTCCGGCTGAAGACAAACTCTTGACTCATCTGAGAACAGAACCCGGCGCCATTCGTTACGACTCCAATCCTGATGTTAGTCCGCGCAGTTTCTGCGGGCTAAACGGTGTCGGGATTTTAATCTACATCTACAACCATACTCCGCAAGCCACCCGACGGTGTGTGGCGGAGGGTACCTTTAGTACCACTATCAATTTTCCCTCCTATTCCAGTCACGTATTGTTCGCGGAAAGAAGGATTGTCGGTATGCCTCTGTCTGGGCTCTAATCTCTCTGATTTTATCCTCACGATCTCTTCGCGAGATATACGTAGGAGGGAGCAATATACTGCTAGACTCCTCAGTAAAGGTAAGTTCTCGAAACGTCGACAAAAGCCCGTACCGAGCGAAAGAACGTCTCTCCTGCAGAGTCTTCCACTGGAGTTTATCGATCATCTCCGTAACGCTTTCACGATTACCAAATGATCCTGTAACGAAGCGCGCTGCTCTCCGTTGGATCTTCTCCACTTCCTGTATCAATCCCACCTAGTACGGATCCCACACCGGGGAGCAGTATTCAAGCTGTGGGCGAACAAGTGTACTGTAACCTACTTCCTTTATTTTACGAACTGCATTTCCTTAGAATTCTCCCTATGAATCTAAGTCTGGCACATGCTTTACCGACGATTGATTTTATATGGTCGTTACATTTTAAATCCCTCCTAATGACTACTGCCAGATAATTTATGGAATTAACTACTTCCACTTGTGGACCTGCTATAGTGTAGCTAAATGATAAAGGATCTTTCTTTCTGAGTATTCGCAGCACATTACACTTGTCTACATTGAGCTTCAATTGCCATTCCCTGCACCATGCGTCAATTCGATGCAGATCCTCCTGCATCTCAATACAATTTTCCATTGTTACAACCTCTCTATATACTACAGCATCATCCGCAAAAAGTCCCAGTGAACTTCCGATGTTATCCGCAAAGTCATTTATATATATCGTGAACAGCAACGGACCCACGACACTCCCCTGTGGCACACCTGACATAACTCATACTTGGGAAGACTTCTCTCCATTGAGAATGACCTGCTGCTTTCCGTTATCTAGGAATTCCTCAATCCAATCACACAATTGGTCTGATAGATCATATGCTATTACTTTGTTCATTAAACGTTTGGGACACACACCCTAGGTCTCCGAGCGTAGAAGCCACATTCTCGAAGGTGATTTCGGACAGTGTGGTTGCCTAGACTTTCCCGGCGTAATAACTGATAATATTCATCTCGGGTGTGCAGCCGGATACCGTCGTCAAGTAAACACGATATTTCGGCAGACCAACTGGCTGCCATCTTCAGGTGATACACTTACTCGCCGGAAACTGAAGATTTGACATTAAAAGTGTTTTTATGCCCCCACCAAAGACTAGGGCTCTCCTTGGGTCAGTCAAAGATGATTTAGTACTGAGGTAACCCGGTGTTTATAGAATTCCATGTTATTGTGATAAAACTTACATCGGCCAAACGATCCGCACAGTTCAGGATCGGTGTGTGGAACACCACCGTCATACTCGTTTGCTTCAACCTGAAAAGTCAGCTGTTGGTGAACATTGTCTGAATGAGGGACACAAGATGTTATATGATGAAACTAAACTGATTGCTCCTGCTTCCCGCTACTGGTAATGTGGTCTTAAAGAATCCATATAAATTCGTTTAGCCGATAATATTATTAATAGGGCATATCTGATACTAGCTGAAAACCCGGCGTTGCCCAGATATTTATTTATTTATTTATTTCTGCCATTTTTCAGGTATATATTCATTTGTATAAGGGCTCTATGTCTGTACAGTCTCTTTGGAATACAGTTAGTAGCAAAAGGAGTAATAGATTAAAACCTGGTGCGTGATGGGGCGGTTTTCTATGAACGTTACTGTTTATGTGCTCATATCTCATGAACTACGTGTCGTACTGTGATACAATTTAGAAGGTACACACATTCAACTATGTGTGTATACTGTCTGTAAAATTTCCTGTCGTTACAATTTGTAGTGTTCAAATTATAAATTGTAACGTCATACCGAGAGCCGTAGTTTTACTCCATAAACTGCGGAAAAGTAGTAAGCAAGAAACTTTTTTTCCTTTCATCATTTTGCTATGGTTGCCAGCGAGAAAAAGTTTAATAAAAGTTTGAAATTATATTTAAAGTTTGTTGCAAGTCACTAAGTACTGTCATTCTCATACAGTGTATTTCGAAAGTCTCGCCGCATTGTATAGCATTTTTGCGATATCTATTGGTTATGACGTAATATTTTCTGAACCATGTGCCGTATGTGATTCCTAACCATGCAGCAATTGTTACCTAACGGTAAGGAATGTGTGTACCAAATTTGGTTGAAATTGGTCCAATGGTTTAGAAGAAAATGAGCAGCATTGTCGCAAAATGCAGCAGTTTTCCGCGCATCTCATTGTTTATGACGTTATATCTCGTGAACTATATATCGTATGTGATTCTTACACTTACGGCGACCGTCGTCATGCATTGAAGCTTACGTGTACAAAATTTCATAAAGACTGGAACAAAACTGTAGATTTGTATGCAACACGTACAAACATACGGACAATCTGTTTTATATATTAGATTAAGCAACAACGGTCTTCATTTCGACTTGCTGTTTCTTTTAACTAGTCTTGTTTCGATCCATCGTTTTGCCGATTTTCTCCACCGGCGCGCTACTAGCTCCATTGCGCCTAGATGGCTTCCACTTTGGTGGGTCGTCAGCGGTGTATAAAGGGGCCGCTGTTTCTGTTCTGCCTCAGTTTCCGGCGAGTAAGTGTAATCAGCGCACTCACCTGAAGATGGCAGCCAGTTGGTCCGCCGAAATATCGTGTTTAATTGACGACGGTATCCGTCTGCACAACCGAGATGAATATTATCTGTGATTTCGGAGAGTTGCTCTTCTAGTTGCTGCCTGGAGTGTGCGCTGCTGGTGGGTTGCATTCATCCTCCTGTCTCAATAAGCTGTTAACCGGAGATAACGGTCATCTCATTCTGATGGTACCCGTGAATGACCTCGGCCTTGCCTTCTTTTAACGGTTCCAGTTGTCTGAAATCGCGCCCAGCTTCTGAAAATTACACTTTGGAAGACTACAATAGCTGCAGCCACCTCCCCCCGCGTCTGTCCAACACCACCAAGACAACAGGCCGTACCTACGTCACACTTAGAGGCCGCGGCCGCCATCTGACTGGCCGGCCGCTGCGCGTGCAACAGCCAGTGAGGTGTGACGTAGGCATGGGCTGTTGTAAGGCCTTGTCTCTAGGTGGTGTCGGTCTGTCCCGTTTCCGATCTTCCTATGGCTCTCCACGCCGTAGTCAAGTTATTGCAGTGCACTACCTGGTCACTACACTTTCTGAACCCAACTGCTTGTGCAATTCATTTGGTAAACACAAGTCATCACCAACCCCATCTGCAGCAACTTTGTGTTATTACTCGTCGAACCATTTTAGTTCATTCTGCCGAGGACAATACTTCAGAACCTATATATTTCAACTGATCTCCTAATTAGAAATATACAGTCCCTGAGACGGTTTTTCGTCTCGAATATGTCAAAGACATTTAAAGATAAATCTGAAGCATTGAATTAAAATTTGTGATGCGACCGGGAATCGAACCCGGGCCTTCATTCTCACTAGGCAGACGTCTTACCGCTTTTTTTCCCCCTCCTCCTGTGGTTAGTTCTGTTCGTTGCGGACGCTGATCGTGTTTGTTCGTTTTTGTTCGGTGAGTTCTTGGCTCAGCTTTTTTATTACAGAGGGCACTAAGCCCTCTGACCGGGCGCGCTGAGCCACGGCGCCCGGCGATCGCTAGACCACGACGTCACTAGCAGCTAACGCGCCTCTGAATAGCCTAAGCACGATTTCCTCCACGTTATAAACTTTAATTCTGCTTCTGTGTTCCATAGAATATTGCCACCACTGCCAATTTTAATTCAATGCTTCAGATTTATCTTTAAATGTCTGACATATTCGAGGCGAAAAACCGTCTCAGGGACTGTATATTTCTATTTACATCGATATTTATATCACCTTAGAAAGGAATGTTCCAACATGTCCACTGCCGAGGTGCTATTCCGCTGCATGGAGAGCCTTGGCAGTAGTGGTAATATTCTATGGAACACAGAAGTAGAATTAAAGTTTATAATGTGAAGGAAATTGTGCTTAGGTGCTAGTGATGTGGTGGTCTAGCGGTAAGACGTCTAGTAAGCATGGAGGTCCGGGTTTGATTCCCGGTTGCAACAAAAATTTAAATTCAATGGTTCAGATTTATCTTTAGATCTCATAATTGTTTTGGCCAGTGTACAAAATGAACCGAGCGAGGTGGCGCAGTGGTAACGCACTGGACTCGCATTCGGGAGGATGGTGGTTCAAATCCACCTCCGGCCATCCAGATTTAGTTTTTCCGTGATTTCCCTATATCACTCCAGGCATATGCCGGGATGGTTCCTTTCAAGGGGCACGGCCGATTTCCTTCCTCATCCTAACCCAAAAGCTCCGAGCGTTAGCTCCGTCTCTAATGGTCAAGCTGTCGACGGGACGTTAAACTCTAAGCATCCATCCATCCATCAAGTACTAAATGAATGCATGTGTGTTAGTCACGCCAAAACTCAGAATTTGCTTGGCCAGTTGTAATAATTTCGTTTTGTTCTGTTCGCTTTAAAACAGGGGTGGCTTAGCAAAAACAGAATAACGGAAACCCTGGGAAATGAAAAAAAAATCCAAAATATTATTATTCCCTCAAAATGCAATCCGGCAATCACAATTGTTTGGGAGCTGCGGTCGTAGGAAGAAAAACGGCCACAGTGCTACTCCTCTGATGCAGTATAATACGAATACCGAAACTCGAAAATTGAAGTACCTATTTTTTTAATCATACCATACTTGTATTTGAGTGTCCTTTCGTGTATTTGTTTGTTCGAAATTCATACAAATCTACGGTTTTACTCCGATTTTGGTGCAATTTTGAGCCGCGCGGGAGTAGCCGAGCGGTTTGGAGTGCTACGTTGCGGATCGCGCGGCCTCCCGCGTCGGAGGTTCGAATCCTCCCTCGAGCAGGGATGTTTGTGTTGTCTTTAGCATAAGTTAGGTTCATAAGTTGTTTGTAATTTTAGGGACTGATGACCCCGCAATTAAATCCCATAAGCTTTACAAACATTTGAACATTTTGCAATTTTGAACACCTGATCTTCAAAACAAGGGTCAGGTTACTGTCTACATAAAATTTCGTATGGTGAATCGCGGACGTTACTTTACTTGCAGACTTCGACACATATCTACTGTTTTATTCCGATCTTAAAAAGAATTTTGCACACTTGACCATGAAAACAAGAAGAAAGACACTTTATACATAAAATTTCCTATGGTGGATGTCAAACGGTACTTAGAGATTTCGAGAAAATCTACAGTTTTATTCGTATCTTGAAGAAATTTGCGCACTTGACCATCAAACCACGAGGGTACCTTATAGACGTTTCGCCCATCTATGAATGTTTTCATGGAGAGTTTTTTTTATAGGCCGCAATTCAGCGTATTGTGCATGGCAAAGAGTACCTTGCAATAAACTTTGACAGTTTTTCACTGATCACCAAGAAAGCTGACAAAGATATGAGTTTTCATTGGAGGAGGGTATGAAGGGACGAAATGAAGAGAGAGGAAGAGGAGATGGAAGGGTCGGATGAGATGGACAGATATAGGGAGGGGGGGGGAATTGGAGGAGAGATGGACTGCGACAGAATGGAATTAATAAATACCCAGCCAACGCCGAGTTTTTAAATAGTTATATTTTCAGTGTCATGGAGACTATGAACGTTGTGATATATTTTGCTGTGAAAGAACTTAAAAAATAATTAAGTCAACTGTAATTCAATGACCTTAAATATTGGTTTACCTAATATGACGATAAAAGTTAATTTTTTGCTGTTAAAACAAGACATCTATATAAAATGTAACAGCAATCGTAAAAGATTATCGATCAGGTTAGTGAGAAGTGCAGAAACGGCTGAGTAGTGAAATGTCGCAAGGGCCCTTAGTAATTATGTTTTAGAAAATACAAAATATGTTGAAAAAGTAGCTTTCAGTATAGCAACATAATATTAAATAAGCGATGTTAGTGCGGCAAGATAATATGAAACAAGAGCTGTCGGTAGAGCATAAGAGTATTGAAAAAGAGTTTCTGTCCTCTAGGATAAATTTAAACAAGATTTACGGGATGATATGTCAAAGAAATGAGTCTTACAGATGTAGGATATACGAGGGAGTTTTGCACAATTACATAAATGGCGCTATGTAACGAAATAGTAGGTGGACATGTGCACATGCGATACTGTAATAAAAAATGCAAGAGATAATAGTGTCTCGTGCATCAGTTGTCAGTGAGATAGCTGAATCCTGGGAAGATTATTGGATTTACCTACAGCTTCTGCAGAATTACAGACAGTGGTCAGTGATATCAAGAAAGGCATTAATCATTAGACGTTATTGTGAATGGATCACTGAAGCGCGTATCTGGGACTGCGTTCTAGCCAGGAAGGTTTATGTCTGAGCAGTCTGCAGAAAAAAAAAGTACATTGGATGAAGATTTTCAGTCCTGAATTAATGAGAAGTGTACGAAGTTAAAGAAGAAAGTGCGTGCTGAAGTCAGCTCAGAAGAAAGTGCGTGCTGAAGTCAGCTCAGTGTCGAAGCTATTAACTATAATGAACAGGAATTGCATACATAGGGAATAAAATTGAAACAGTAGAGGATTTTGACCGATGGAAAGCCAAAATTAACCAGCGTCTTCTACGTGTGAACAGGAAAGGTACCGACCAAAGAGGAGAGTTCCTTGAAAATCAGAAAATCAGTCTACAGTATAGGGAGTGAGAGTGATCGGGCAAAATAAAATTCCGAACCAAAGTGTGCGTTAGATTTCTCCTTATTTCTACAGATACAATTGCATGGTTGTTGGATACTTTGTTCGTTACTTCGTGGATTGGCGTAGGTGATGTAAAACACTGGCCTTCAGCCAATGGCAACTGTTTATTGGCAGGAGTTGCATCTGCCAAAATACCGATTTTTTTTTTTTTTCAATATGTTTAATCTTTTCTTTCTTCGCCATGTTATTGATTGATTTAGTGGCCATTGTGCCTTCCAGTCCTTGCCCCATATTTATGCATGGCGAGTCAGGAAGAAATGCACATGCCTTGAGGGGTGATACTACTGGTGATTCTCAAAAACGTTCAAACGTTTGTTAAGCTTAAGGGACTTAACTACGGGGTCATCAGTCCCTAAACTTATGAACTACCTACAACTAAGGACGGCACAAATATCCATGCCCGAGGGGGGATTCGAACCCCCGACCGTAGTGGCCGTGCAGACCGTGACTGAAGCGCCTCAGTCCCCTCGGCCACCGCGGCCGGCTACTGGTGATTCTGATCGCAACTCTTCTAAATAAACATATGCCATTTTCGTAACCAGTGAAAACAACTAGGTACGGGGAAAGTGCAACGTCGTCTTCACTAAGTGTTTCAATATGCAGTTCTCTTGCGCATGGTGCAGTTGTTTACCTCAAGTCTCAGTTCGGCATTGCTTGTCGTAGTGCACGCTACTACAGTGTTGTTACGTGAACAAAGAATACAGTTCAGTGTAATGAGAATGCCACCGATCTTCACTTATGCAGAGTATACTGACATGATCTTTAAGTATGACTTGTCCAATGGGAATTCCAAAACTGTTCTTCGAGAATACCAACAACGATGTCCGAATCACAGCATACCAGATAGCAGGGCGTTTCGCAGGCTGTTTTACGGATTGCATGAGCGTTGTACGCTTTCCAGCATAAATGTTGTTTTTGAACGTCCCAAACAACTGACTCTTAATGAAGTTGATAACATTCTTCAAGCAGTGTAACGCAGCCCAACTATTAGCTCTACAAAAATTGCTGTCAAACTCTGTATTCCTGAAACACGAGTCAGACACACAGTACATGAGCAAGGTTTGTACCCGTTTCATTGGCGGACTGTACAACATTTGCGTAAAGGAGATGCTGCCGCCCGGCAAGAATTCTGTTCAAAAATGTTCAAATGTTTGTAAAGATTATGGGACTTAACTGCGGGGTCATCAGTCCCTAAACTTACAAACCATGAACTAACTTACACTACAGACAATACAAACATTCATGCTCGAGGGAGTATTCGAACCTCCGACGCTCCAGACCGCTCAGCTACTCCCGCACGGCTAGAATTCTGTTAATG
Source organism: Locusta migratoria (assembly GCA_026315105.1). Taxonomy (NCBI): domain Eukaryota; kingdom Metazoa; phylum Arthropoda; class Insecta; order Orthoptera; family Acrididae; genus Locusta; species Locusta migratoria. Next base: position 328,269,310 of record CM048751.1, on the reverse strand, counting down.
GATCTTGGTGAGTCAACATTTACCCGAAACGGAATCCACAACATGCGCAACTCTCGCGTATGAGCAGATGAGCAGATTAAAATTCAGCGACGCTTCTCAGTCAACGAGAGGTGCGGTATTGTTCACGACCAAGTCATCGGTCCATTTGCTTTAGATAAGCGTCTTAATGGGACTCGGTATCTTGATTTTCTCCAAATGTGTTAGCAAAATACGTGGAGCATGTCCTTTGGCATCACGAGCTCGTATGTACTTTCAGCAGGACGGAGCTCCTACACATACCGTAGTCAATGACACAATATCTCAACACAACGTATCCCATTCGTTGGATCGGTCGCCGTGGAGTTATTGCTTGGCCACTGAGGTCATCTGGTCTTACCTCATTGGATAACTTTTTTGTGAGCGTGGCCTACGAGAAAGACAGGCCTCAGCGCAGTCGTCATGCCTCGTAAGCAAGGTAGCTCCTAGCCGGCGCGATCGCTAGCTCAGTGGCTGCCCACTATGACGCAGTGGGCAGTGCCCCAGCGGCCGGCCAATCGGCTAGCGATCGCGCCGGCTCGGAACTACCTTGCTTACGTGGCATGACGACTGCGCTGGGGCCTGTCTTTCTCGTAGGCTTCGTTTGTGAGGGTGGCTGAAGAGCTAAGTGCACAAACGCAAAGTAGTCACAAGAAATGAACTCGCTCGTGTTTTCCATGCCTGCGCTCAAGTAAAGGAATGCAGAACTGAGCTCCGATCAGCAACACAGCACCTGTCTACAAGCGCAGCAAACTTGATAGTGAACTGTTTGAAAATCTTCTGTGAGGAAACTTAACACAATTAAACAAACCTTAATTTATCACATGAACTTTTCCAGTTCCTAGTTTTAATTGGTTTGCCCGGAGACAGTTAATAAAGTGCTTTATTAGAAATTTGTTCTTCAAAATGTTTGACCTTTGCTGATGACCTGATCAAATTAACAAACAATAAAGATGAAGCCAAAGTAGTAATAAATAACTGAATTCCAATTTTTCCATGAATAAACTCAATATGTTTTCACCATATATAAAGGATAATTTTTTACTGAAACCTCAATATAGGAAAATCTCGCAGGGCACTCACCTCAACTAGTTATAAGAAACCATTCAACCCGCAGGATGAACACTATATCTAACACTAAAGGAATACTCAAAAGGCAAAAGCCTTACAAAATTAGATAGAATCACTACTGAAAAGAACTATTATCCTGTAATGCTAAATTATGACATTATGATATTCTTGTTGTAACAGAAACCACAGGATGGCAAAAATTCACGACATCGAGAAACAGGAACAAAAATTCTTAGAAAAATCTACGCCGCTATACTCCGAGAGGGGACGTGTGTCTGACGACCTACAAAGCAACTCTACGAAAACACATTATAGATAAATTTAGGAAAAGTCGCCCATATTTCTATGGATACCTACGTAGGATGGTTGGAAACAGACTCACTGAAAGAATTTTCAACATTGATAATGCAAGTAAATTAAAGACCAGTAGGCTGGAAGAAATACAAGATTGTGCCTCCTATTTTGGAGTATTGCTGCGCATTGTGGAATCCCCAGCAAGTGGGACTGAGACGATTTAGAGAAAATTCAGAGAAGTGCAGCTCGTTTTATACTATCGCGGTATAGGGGAGAGAGTGTCACGGAAATGATGCACGAGTTGGGGTGGAAATCATTAAAACAAAGGAGTTATACGTTGCGACGAGATCTTTTTGCGAAATTTCTTTTAGCACTTTTTCTTCCGAATGCAAACATTTTTTGATAGCGCCCATCAACATAGGAAGACACGATCATCAAAATAAAATAAGAGAAAACAGATCGAAAAAGGAAAGATTTAGGTGTTCCTTTTTCCGCGAGCTATTATAGAATGGAACTGTAGAGAAACATCATAAAAGCGGTGCGACGCCGTGCACTTCAATGTGATTTTCAGACTATTTATGTATATGTAGATTTTGAAAGGCTAAAAATTTCATATGAAGACATTATGCATTGTAAAAAGTTCAGAAGAGAAATTAGATCAAGGAAATTGAATAAGCCTCATCCAACGGAACAACTTGAAAAAAAGTCGACAGACGAAAGGAGGAAAAAAACAGTGTGAATTAATGAAGAAGTTTTTGAGGAATCATACGCTTTTCTGAAGGGAAACTATATACCCTATTAGAATATTCCAATGCACTCTAGATTAAAAGTTGAAAAATTATTTAAAAAATGATCAAATATTTGTAATCCTATTGGACCAAACTGCTATGGTCACCAGTCCGTAGATTTACAAACTATTTAAACTGACCTAAGGACAGCACACACACACACACACACACACACACACACACACACACACACACACACACACACACACACCCATGTCTCAGGAGGACTCGAACCTCCGACAGCGAACAACCGCACACTCCACAGCGAGGTACCTTAGAACATTCAGCCACTCCACCGCGGCTTCAAAAAGTGCAATTCAGTACGTGAAATGATTTCATTTATAGATGAATAGCTCATGAGGTGCTGAGGTGTTGATCCATGCTTAAACACTCATATTAGTATGTGGTTTAGCCCATGGGCATAGCAAGATGGAAAGGGGGGGAGGGTTCAAACCCCTACAGAAATGTTGACAATGCTAATAAAAATGGCATTCTGTATCACGATAAAGCCGTTACACGTACTTCATACAGTCCCGATTTCTTCCCATGCGATTCCCATGTTTTTTGGAGCTCGAAAGAAAGACATTCATGGCCATCGGTATATGTCGACGAATACGTGCACGGTTGTGCAAAAATCATGGTCATGTAGCTAACTCCAACATGTGTGTATGGAGGAATTGGTCGTTTTGTCTCACAGTGCGTTAAATGTATTGACGTTTATGGTGATTACAACTGAAATAATGTGCAGTTTACTTAGTTTTTTCCCTTGGTGTCTTCTTTTAATTCGTCTGCACAGACTTCACTCGGAACAGGGAACTCATGACCTTGTAGTTTAGTCCCCTCTAAACTAAAAGAACAACAATCAAAACTTGGCTGTTTTCCAGTCACTAGCTGTAATTTCATGATCGAGGAACTTACGTTAAATTATGGTAAAGAGCGGGACTATATTCGGAGGTGATTCTCTGAAGAAAATGTCAGCGACTCTGATAGGCTCTGCAGCTTCATTCAGTTTTAGAGATTTAAGCTGTTATTCAAGTATCAGTAATTAAAATGTTACTCATATATTTCACTGTCAGTCAGCAATATTTCTTTATTTTCCTACGTAAACGAGTCAAGGTACCTGTCTAGTCAAAGAGTATCTGTACAATTACTTTTTGCCATTGACAGCTTTCGCGTACCGCAACAATTTGAGTTAGGTAGTGTTACTCTTGCAATGCTTCAGGAGTTAATGAAAGCTTCACGCAATGCCATTCCTGTTGCCATCCGTCTTTCGATCTGCATTTTCCTGTCTTCATGGTATTACTTGCATTGTTCCTAGTTTGGAGAAAACCTAGATTCTTAGGAAATTTACCAGTTGTGTTTCTATACTATGGTGGCTTTCCAGTACACAGTCCTTTGGAATCTGATATATAAAAGTGAAAGTTTGTATGTTCGTATTTAATACGCGGCCGTACCGTTCAACCGAATGTGGTGAAACTTTGTCAACATATTGCTTGCACTTTCGTGGTGGTCATAGGCACTATTAAATGACTGTACGACAAATAGTTCAGGAGATATGACGTAATAAACAACGAAATGCGCGGAAAAGTGCTGCATCATGCGAAGTCTGCTTCTAAACCACTGTACCGATTTCAACCAAATTGGTACACATATTCCTTTCATGAGGTAACAATTCAGGTAGGGGTAATAACTGATTACGACATATAGTTCAAAAGGTATGACGTCACAAACAATTATATGGTTGAAAACCTATGGCATCATGCGACATGCGAATAAGGACACACTATTCATCCTAAAATTTTCATGACATTTTGGGCACTTGACCTTCAAAATAAGAGGAAGGTCACTGTAACTAAAAATTTTGGATGGTTCATGACGAAAGATACTTTACATATGGGCTTCGTCAGATTCTACAGTTGTATTCCGATCCTGATGAAATTTGAATAATTCAGTTTATCAGTGCAGTATTAATATATTCAGATGATCTACAACCATTTCAATTAATTATAGTGACTAAAAAGTTAATTTTCAGATTTCAGCGAACTTCGAATGAAATAATATTTCTAAAAATTCTAGCGGCTCACTCTGGAAGTTACATTTTTCAGGGTTATAATACGAAAGAAACATTGAAAATATAAATATTGTTCACACCATGTGAATTTCACGTAAGCAATTAAAAATAAGAATTTTTTTTTCAATATGCTTCAGTGGAAAGTATACTTAATTCCAATTTTTAAATGACGGTTTTTTGGCTGCCATCTTTGATGCATACCAAGCGTACTGAATCATTGGGGTGAAAACCACCAGCAAAAGGAATTTGTTATTACCAACGTAAGGTTTTAATGCTAATTTGATAATAAATACATAAATCTAATGTATAAAATTTGATGTTTGTTTGTCTTTTTATTCGTATTTTATGCATGGCCATATCGTACATCCGATTGCGATAAAACTTAATCAACTCATTACTTGCACTCGCACGAAGGTTATAGACATACTAAGATTAATTCTATCGTGCGTGCCGGATGATGCTTTATAATTATTTAATTATTTTCTTAGGCATTCAAGCCGAAATGGCTGCCCGGATATAAATGAAATTTGGAACGGAGGTAGCTTATACCCTGATTAATACATGGGCTTCTTCCGTAAGCCACAGAATTGTACATGGCAGAGGGTACCTTACAATGGGATGATATGTTTGCTACTCCTTCATACTGAAAGGGGTGGGCAGATTTGAATGAAATTTGCAATGGAGGTAGCTTATACCCTGCATGAAAACTGCGTGTCTGACGGGACCTTACAGTGGGTTAACACGTTTGTTGCTCTTCCTGCTGAAATGGCTGGACGGAATTGTATGAAATGTGGAAAGAAGACAGCTTATACCCCGAATTAATACATGGTCTACCTTTCGTAAGTCTCCGTAGGTTCATGGCGGAGGATTAGTAGCAACAAACATCCAAATTGTTTGACTGACCACCAAGAAATTGTTCAAATGTTTGTAAATCTATCGGACCAAACTGCATGGTCATCAGTCCGTAGCTTACAAACTAGTTAAACTAAGGTAAACTGACCTAAGGACTACACACACACACACACACACACACACACACACACACACACACACACACACACACACACACACACATGCTCCAGGGAGGACTCGAACCTCCGACAGCGAGCAACCGCGCGCTCCGCAGTGATGCGCCTTAGACCGCTCAGCTACTCCACCGCGACTTGGCCACCATGAAAGTCATCTCATAAATGCAAGCTACAAACCAGTGAATTTAGCATGGTTCGGGGTACCTTGCGACTTTGACACCGTTGACCAGTCATCATGAAACGTGAAGCGTGATGTATGTTTTTATATATAGGAGGAAGAGGAATAGCTGAAGTAGATGGACAGAGAGAGATTTAGAGGAGGAGACGGAGAGAGATAGGGGAGAGGAGGACAATGAGAGGCAAGGAGATGGTGACAGACTGGTGGAAGGAGATGAACAGAGGGAGAAGAGATGGAAACGGACAGAGAGAAAGAGGGAAGGAAATGGATAGAAAGAGAAGGAAAGAGAAGGTGCATAGAGAGAGAAAAGGGAAGATGGACTAACTCAACACTGGAATAATAGAAATAGAAATAATGTTTGTACAGCTTATGGGACTTATCTACGGGGTTATCAGTCCCTAAACTTACAAGCTACTTATGAACTAACTAATCCTAAGAACGGCATAAAGATCCATGCCCGAGGGGGGATTCGAACCCCCGACCGTAGTGGCCGTGCAGACCGTGACTGGAGCGCCTCAGGCCCTTCGGCCACCGTGGCCGGCTCTACACTGGAATAAATATCTACCCGGGCGACGCCGGGTTTTCATCTAGTGAAATATAGAGTATACATTAGTGGTGCTGTTTCCATTTCTATTAAGAGTTCACGCTATTACAATGTCCATTTATTTAAAACCTCTTCCGAAATCACATCCTGCCTACGACTACGGTGTAGCCTCTAAGGGTGGCAATGCAGGCTTTGATTTTGCCATCCAACAGATCATACAGATGGTGAATACTGTCTTGAAGTACATTATTCCACGCCTGCTCGATCTGTTCACGTAGTTCTCCATGAATAGTGGCTTGGTAAGTCGCATGTGCCGTACGTCGTACCAGCATACCCCACATGAGATCGAGTGGAGCCAAACCAGAGATGGTGCTGGCCAGGCAAGCTGCTGCAAGTCTTGCAGAGCGCGTTGAGTTTCGCGCACCGTGGGTCGTATGAATAAAAAAGAGCACATCTCCAGAGAAGATTCTCAGAGCAAAAGAACGTTCTCTGAGTAAGTTCTCAATTTCGCATGAATAAAAACTTCGAAGCATATGCTCTGAGCAGGTAGTTCATTCTCGCTACCTCCCCTCCTTCTTGAGTAAGTTCTTCGTGTGTCATATCCACCATAGAACAGCTGTTCAATCGTGTATTTCTTTAAACTGGCCAAATCACGCAAATTATTAAGTGTACAAATACGGAGTAGGCGTCTACGTGTTCAAGAAGAACTGTACTATGTTTAGATATTATTTTGTTGTGAAGTAGCATATTATTAAGACTAAATGTGCTTCTTTTACGAAAATATATTCTTCTGGCGATACAAAATTTTCGTCACGTGAGAAACCTTTTTTGTTAATGACGATGGGTTAGCACAAATTGCGAACGAAATTATAAGAATGCATCACATATTTATCTGTTATAACGTTGAATGCTGTCGGAGTTTTCTAACATGAGATAGGCCTACTTGTTAAATATGACACTCAATGGTCTGCTCATAAGCGTTAGGCCATGCGATTTTGTTGCAAGAAACAGGCTGTTAGGTACGTAATTAATCAGTTATATTAATTTTCCTGTCGTGTATACTTACTTCTAACATTACAGAAGTTAACGATTACTAAGTCAGAAAACGCATCTTAAATAGGCCAATCGGTTTGGATATAAACAATACTTCAGTAGGCCTACCTGGTATTGCAACAATATTTATTTTGTGATAGAAACTGTGAAGTCTTGGGATGCACTTTATTTGGAACTAATATCATAAGGCCTTACTAATAGACCCTATTTAAAAACAATATTATTTTGCTATGTAGCTGTATTTCTTGTATTTCATTTCTATGTCGGTACGGTAATGAAAACATTCATCTTACATCACTCTCATCACTATATAAAATGCTTGAAATGTCACACTCACGATTTTTCTGAAGAAAGCTACTCGCCAACAAAATGTTTTTATATGCATTAGATACCCTAGTATTTCTTAACGACTACGTATAAAGGAACTTGTGTTTGCCTTCTAAGTAACAAAGAAGTTTCCAGAATGAAACTTTCACTCTGCAGCGGAGTGTGCGCTGATATGAAACTTCCTGGCAGATTAAAATTGTGTGCCGGAACCGGGACTCGAACCTGGGACCTTTGCCTTTCGCGGACAAGGGTCCTACCTCTGAGCTACCCCGACATGACTCACAATGTCACCTCACAACTTTACTTCCGCCAGTACCTCGACTCCTACTTTCCAAACTTCACAGAAGCTCTCCTGCGAACCATGCAAGACTAGCACTCCTGGAAGAAAGGATATGGTGGAGACATGGCTTAGCCACAGCCTAAGGGATGTTTCCAGAATGAAACTTGCACAATGCAGCGGAGTGTGCGCTGATATGAAACTTCATGTCAAATTAAAATTGTGTCCCGGAACCGGGACTCGAACCTGGGACCTTGGCCTTTCGCGAAAGGCAAAGGTCCCAGGTTCGAGTCCCGGTTCCGGCACACAATTTTAATCTGCCTGGAAGTTTCAACAAAGATGTTGTATTTTTATTATAAACCACAGTAAAACGTAACCTCAATAGAAGTTCCTCAGCACGAAGTATGCTAGAGAGCTCACTTCAGAAATCGGAGAATGTTCTTCGGTCGTGAGAAGCTTCTGTAGTTTTATTCATATGAAACTGTAGAATATTCTCTGCTGTGAGCAACTTCCCCCACCCTTTTACGCTGAGAACGTACTCGGCTGAAGTATATTCTCCAATTCCCTTTATTCATGCGAACCTGAGTATGTTCTCTGGAATTCAGAGCATAAATTAGATACTCCGTTTTATTCATACGGCCAAGTGTTTGGGCGAGCATTATCCTGTTGGAAAAACACGTCACTTTTCTGCTGCAAACACAGGAAAATAACGGTTCTATAACATTCAGCACGTATAGGGCTCGATTCATTGTTCCCTCCACAAGCAAAGGTGAACGAGTGTTGTAGCTTATCGCACCGCAGACCGCAAAGTCCGGGGTGCGGTCAGTGTTTTACACGAATGCACTCCACACCCGCCGAGTCTACGTCGTATGCACAAATGACCATTCCTTGCGTGCAGGCAGAATCTGCTTGCATCGATGAAGACCGCGGCCCGCCATTCCATTTCCCCAGTGACCCTTTGACGGCACCAGTCGAGCCGGGTACGTCAATGGTGTCTCATGCTTGAAGACGAGCCAGAGGCGAGGGTGTCCGTAGTCCGACTGCTAGTAACCAGTTGACAAAAGTACTTGTTGACACTCATCGCCTCGCAAACCTTCTTATCCCAACTGTCTACAAATTATACATTTCTTTATGTCGATAGTCGACAGCAATATATTTCAAGGAAATGCATTGTACACTTTGCTGTCATGTAAAATTTAATTTATTGTGCTACAGGTTTCGGGAGTGTCCCATCTTCCAGGCATTTCTATGATAGTACAGAAATTACTTAAGCTTCAATGTGACACAAATATAAAATATAAAGATCTTCATCCATGGTAGAAGTTCTTACAAAATTACATTAGCAATTTAGTTTTATACATTTTCTGAATAAGTTGACAGTGTCGTCATATCTACGAAACCAATTAAAATACAAGTTAAATGTGTTAGTGATAACAACAACATCAAGGGGTTCCTCCACTTAACGTAAATAAAAACAGTACTATTTCGTAATACAACAAGTCAAACATAAAATGCAACAGAAGGGTATGTCAAAGACGTAAAAAAACAAAAACAAAAAAAAACCTACTACTGTTCCTGTGTTAATTTCGTTACACATGTGTTAACGATACAAGAAGCGAGCACATTGTCAATTTGTTACATCTTTGATATACCCTGTTCTCTGAGTCTTACATTTTATCTTTGACTTGTTGTATTGCAAAGTAGTACTGTTTTTATTTACATTAAGTGGAGGAACCCCTTGATGTTGTTATCACTATCACTTTTAACTTGTATTTTAATTGGTTTTATAGATATGACGACACTGTCAACTTATTCAGAAAATGTATAAAACTAAACTGCTCATGTAATTTTGTAAGTACTTTTAGCATGGATGGAGATCTTTATATTTTATATTTGTGTCACATTGAAGCTAAACTAATTCTTGTACTATTATAGAAATGCCTAGAAGATGGGACACTCACGAAACCGGTAACACAATAAATTAAATTTTACATGACAGCAAAGTGTACCATGCATTTCCTAAAAAGAAATCACGAGGATCGTCCACTAAGTAAGTTCCGTTTCTATTTCTATCCCTGGCAGCTCTACGATCGCAGTTCCCAGCATGCGCGGCAGTTACTCTGACACAAGTAGAAGACATGTACGCCATTTTCAGGTAGCTGTTGCCGACGTGTGCTTTGTAGTGCGTCTTTATAATGTCAGCCGTAATTGAAAATACCACCGCGTGTGAAATCAGATATGTGATTCGTTTTCTAAATGTACAGAAAGGTTAAACCAAAGGAAATTCATCGGCAAATCTGCGAGGTTTACGGACAAAATGCTATGAGTGATTCAATGGTTAGAAGATGGGTCAGACTGTTCGATGAAGGGCGTGATCAAGTGCACGATGAAAAATGAAGTGGACGCCCGTCTGCGTTTACTGATGAACTGGTTCACACAATTGAAGAAAAGATTAAGGACGACCGTAAATTTACACTTATTGCCCTTGCTATGAAAGTTCCGCAAATATCACGATCACTAGTCCATGAAATTCTTACTGAAAAACTGAAATTTCGAAAACTTTGCTCACGTTTGGTACCCAAAATTCTTACTAAACAACACAAAAAACAACGGAGCGCAGTGCACATCAGTTTTCGACGCAGTACAATGAAGAAGGCAATCGTTTTCTTTCTCGGATAGTCACTGGGACTGTACCTTGGGTATCGTACGACACACCTGAAACAAAACCTCAATCAACGGAATGGAGGCACTCTTCATCCCCAACGAAGTTTAAGCCTAAGCAAATCTTGAACACCTCGAAAAGTCATGTGTACAGTTTTTGGGACAGAAAATGCATTTTGCTGACTGATTTCTTACCACGAGGCCAAACAATCAACGCACGTGGTTACTGCGAGACCATTAAGAAATTGCGCTGCGCAATACAGAACAAGCGCCGACGATTACTGTCAAAAGGTGTCGTTTTTGTCACGATAATGCCCGATCTCACACGGCGAATGTGACCAAACAACTCTTACGGGAATTTGACTGGAACGTGTTAGATCATCCTCCGTACAATCCGGACCTCGCTCCCAGCAACTTTCATCTCTTTTACACCTAAAAACTGTCCTTGGTGGTCAACACTTGAGCGATGATGACGAGCTGAAAGCACATGTTACCAAATGGTTGATTACGCAGGCGACAACCTTCTATGAAGAAGGCATACAACAACTTGTGCCACGCTATGACTAGTACCTACAAAATTTCGGAAGCTATGTAGAAAAGTGATTTAACAGTTTTAGATTTTTGTACAATAAATATTTTTTTTCTATATCTGTACACGTTTTTTTACAACCAAACGGAACTTACTTTGTGGACATGCCTCGTATTTTACTTATGTTGTCCCTCGTACTACAGTCTGTCGCGTTGAACACTCGGCTACTCGCCGGGACTTGAATTGAGAAAGTCACAGTTGATAATTAGACTTAACTTCGATGCAAATTGTTTCTGAATACTGCTAGAGGATCCAATTTGGTGAAACTCGTAAGATTCAATACCAAATATAAGTGGAACCGTAGAACTTAAATCGAAGTATCCGCCAAGAGTGTCAATTCTTTGGGTAGTGCGTTGATTTCAAAACCATACAATAACATTATTATATGCAATATTTATTCCTCCTGGCACCTGTCTAATTGGTGTGAGCCACGAGGTCGTGTGGGTGACGGATTCCATGGTGGGAAAATGTAGTGAAACGTGTATCGTCAGAATAAGATAAATTCTTAAGACGAATGATTACATAAAGAGGGAATTGAACATTTGAGTCCCGGTCTTGCACATATTTGCGTATGTCTAACACAAAATTTCATTAATAGAACTGTAATTCATCAGCAATTATAAAAATACAGATGTAAATAAATTAATGAATACGTGTGTTAGAGATTGAATGTTCCGCTATCTATTTATTTTCACGCTGGTAACAAGCACTGTTTATGTTATACGTATCTTCCTATACGTCTTATCGTTGGGATCAAAGAAAAGATTTCATTAGGTGACGGTGCGAACAATGTTATCGCCTAATACTTAAGTCACATCTCAGTGTAAACAGCAGAAGTCATTTACACACGATTACTTTACATCAGTCGCTCACTCCGCAGGTGAGACCATTGTTACTCGCAATAACAATTTATTTTTCGTAAAAACGAATATCGTGGGGGACGGGTCTTAATATGCCCATCCTAAACAAAATTCGAAAAAATACGAAATTTGGTAATTCTGGTTGATATATAATATTAATAAATTTGAAAAGATTTGTCGTATTTAAATATGGACTACAGCCTTAAAATAGCTTTTACCACATTCGTAGTAATTCCACCATACTTTTAAAACACATAGTATCAGTTACTACCTTCCGGCTATCAGCCAAAGATTTTTTTAAATTACATGTTCAGTTAAATGTTATCGGCTTATACTCATAATATACTTTTTAAAGAAATATTGGTGTGTAAAACTGTTCTGAACCTAAAAATAATGAAAATGACGTTCACTGTGAAAGTTCCATTTACTGCTAAAAGCTAATTTTTTGGTTTACGTTCAACTTAAAAATTTAAAACATTTGTGGAATCTGGTAGAAGACGTCTTTAGAAACAACAAACATTATTTCCAGAATTTTGAAATATATCTGATTAAATTACCATACTTTCAGCAGGTGGTCATAAAATATTGGTATTGTGAGAGTTAAGCATTATGGCATACGTTGTTGGCGCTTGCTTAATTGCTTCTTGATCTACATTCTATGGTGTTAACTATCCGTATGTATGTCCTCAAGTCTTGGTTTCCACTAGGTACCACATTCCAAATGTCCCAAGGAAAGAAACACCACGTTAATTCCGTCAATTCATTCTAGTTCAAAATGAGACACTCACTTTATTAAATCCATTACATCGAAAGCAGCTTGTTCAGTATCTTCTTCAATATGTCACCGAAACTTTGCTCTTCTGATCCTTTCATGTTGTTGATATGGTCTTCAGTCCGGAGACTGGTTTGATGCAGCTCTCCACAATACCCTATCCTGAGCAAGCCTCTTCAACCCCACATAAGAAAGGCAACCTACATCTGTCTGAATCCGCTTACTGTATCCATCTCTTGGTCTTATTCTGTGATTTTTACCCCATACACTTCCCTACAACGCTAAATTCACAATTCCTTGATGTCTAAGAATGTGACCTACCAATCGATCCCTTCTTTTAGTCTAGGTACGCCAGAAATTCGTTTTCTCCCCAATTATGATCAGTACCTCCTCATTAGTTACGCGATCCACCCACCTAATCTTCAACATTCTTCACATTTCAAAAGCATCTATCCTCTTCCTCTCCGCACTGTTTATCCTCCATGTTTCACTCCCATGCAAGGCAACACTCCACGCAAAGGCCTTCAGAAAGGACTTCCTTAGGCTTAAATCAATATTAGATGTTAAATTTCTCTTTTTCAAAAACGCTTTTCTACCTATTTCCATTCTGCAATTTATATCCTCTGTACTGCGACCATCATTTGTTATTTTACTGCCCAAGCAACAAAACTCATCTATCTCTTTTATTCCTTCAGCATCACCTGATTTTCTTAGACTGCACTCCATTACCCTAGTTTTGCTCTTGTTAATGTTCATCTTATATGCACCTTTCAGCACACTGACCATTCCCTTCAACTGCTCTTCCAGGTCTTTTGCTGTCTCTGACAGAATTACTATGTCGTCGGCAAACGCAATGTTTTTCATTCTTCACCCTGAACTTTAATTCCTTCTCCAAATTTCTCCTTGCTTTCCTTTATAGCTTGCTCAATGTACAAATTGAATAACACTGGAGAAAGGCTACAACCCTGTCTTACTCCCTTCCCAACTAATGCTTCCCTTTCATGCTCTTTGACAACCGCTGTCTGGTTTTTATAAAAGTTGTAAATAATCTTACGCTCCCTACATTTTACTCCTGCTTGTTTCAGAACTTTAAAGAGTTTATTCCAATCAACATTGTCAAAAGGCTTCTCCAAATCTACAAAAGCTAGATATGTAGGTTTGCCTTTTCTTAATCTATCTTCTAGGATAAGCCGTAAAGTGAGTATTGATTTCCGTGTTCCTACATTTCTCCTAAAATCAAACTGATCTTCCCCGAGGTCGGCTTCTACCAGCTTTCCCATCCTTCTGAAAATAATACGCGTTAATATTTTCCAACCATGACTTATTAAACTCATGGTTCTGTAATTTTCACACTTGTCTGCGCCTGCTTTCTTTGGAATGGGGATTATTACATTTTTCTTAAAGTCTGAGGGTATGTCCCCTGTCTCATACATCTTACACGGCAAATGAAATAGTTTTTTCGTGGCTGGTTCTCCCAGAGACTTCAGTAGCTCTGAGGGAATTTCATCTACTCCAGGGGCCTTTCTGGACATTCCCAAATTACTTGGTGCGTCCTTAGCGGAAATATTGTTTGATGGGACTTCAATTTTCTTTTTATTTTGCTGCGGAAGTGTTAAGTATTATTTTTGTACTTACTTCTATAATTTTGATGTTGCTTAGGAAATAACTATCTCGTTACCTAAGTCTGACGATGGCGTGCTTGCCGAAACCTGGTTAACTATATAAAAATTAACTTGGACAACATACACAAAATTGAGCTTTTAATTCAATATGATGATATTCTACCAAGAACCGACAGAAGAATCCATGAAAATTTTATCCGCCTTTGCTTTAAGTCGTTTAGAGTTACATACGGCCACGGTGGAGTGGCCGAGCGCTCTAAGGCGTCTTGCTGCGAAGCGCGCGGTGGCTCGCCGTCGAGTCCTCCCTCGGGGATGAGTGTATGTGTTGTCCATAGAATAAGTTATTTTAAGTAGTTTGTAAGCCTAGAGCTGATAACCGCAGCATTGCATTACAAATATTTGACCATTTTGGTTACATAAGAAAAGCAGTGTCTCTCTATTCAGTAAATATCTAATACATGTTATATGACATTTTTACTTGAACTCGTCTGTACTACCAATTCCAAAGAAAGCAAATTCAGACAATTGTGAAAATTACAGAACTATCAGTTTAATAAGTCATAGTTGCAAATTATTTACAGACGAATGGAAAAACTAATATAATCCGACCTCATGGAAGATTAGTTTGGATTTATGGGAAACGTGAGACACATTACGACTTATCTTAGAAGATAGGTTAAGGAAAGGCAAACCTACATTTCTAGTTTTTCTAGAATTGGAGAAAGCTTTTGATAAAGTTGACTGGAATACACTCTTTCAAATTCTAATTGTAGCAGGGGTAAAATATAGGGAACCAAACGTTATATGGAAGTTGTACAAAAACCAACCAGCTGATTAGAGTGGAAAGGCATGAAAGGGACGCAGTGATTGGGAAGGGAGTGAGGCAGGGTTGTAGCCTTTCCCCAATGTCAATCACTGTGTACCATGAGCAAGCTGTGAAGGAACGCAAGGAGAAATTTTGAGAAGGAATTAATGTTCAAGGAAAAGAAATAAAACTTTCCGGTTCACCGATGATATTGTGATTCTGTCAGAGACAGCAAAGGCCCTTGAAGGGCAATTGAACGAAATGGACAATGTCTTAAAATGATTATAATATCAACAACAACAAGAGCAAAACAAAGGTAATGGAATGTAGCCCAAGAAAATCAGGCGATGCTGAAGGAATTAGATGAGGTAACAGCATAATAAAAGAAATAGATTAGTTGTGTTACTTGTGTGAGGGGTAAAACTTGTTGAAGGAGAGCGAGAGACGAATACAATAAGTAGAAGCATACGGATGTGGTTGCCGTTTTTATGAGGAGATGAAGAGGCTCGCTCAGGATAGAGTAGGGTGGAGTGCTGCATCAAACCAATATCTTGACCGAAGACCTCAACAACAACCGACTCATAAAATAATCACTAATCCTCCTGAAACACCATCGTTGATTCCTTTGGAAACACACACTTTCAGAAACCCACAGTGCGACACAGAACACCTGTCTTACAAAGTCTGCCATTGATTTTTCCTATCACCTCCGAGAAGCTCTCACGAATACTAAATGAACATGTAAAAAGTGCATGGATGTTTGTGCTGTCTTTAGTATAAGTTAGTTCATAAGTAGTTTCCAAGTTTAGGGACTGATGACCCCGCAGTTAAGTCACATTAGCTTAAAAAACATTTGAACATTTTTCTTTTGTCTCTTTTCCGTCTCTATCAATTCTCTCTTGTACAGCTCCCACACTCAGAGTCTTCCCTAGGGATTTAGCAGCGATAGGAAGACTGCACTCTGCCTTACCCACGCCTGAGCCTGTGATCGTTTCATGTCATATCCCTACAGATTTTCAGACCTAGAGATTTATGAGCTGATTTCAGTTGTTCGAATGTTCAAACGTTTGTAAATCTGTGGGATGTAACTACTTAGGTTATCAGTCCGAAGAATTACAAACTACTTAAACAAATCTAAGGACAACACACACATGCATGCACGAGGGAGGGCGCAAACCTCCGACGGGAGGTAAGCACGCGCACCGCAGCAATGAGCCTTAGAACGCTAGGCCATTTCACCGTAGCTATTTCAGTTGCGACACCCTAATGTAATTGTCATAGCAGATTTGTACGTTATTGCTAACGACAGCTGAACTCACACTTCTTACACTGC
This sequence comes from Locusta migratoria, assembly GCA_026315105.1. NCBI lineage: Eukaryota > Metazoa > Arthropoda > Insecta > Orthoptera > Acrididae > Locusta > Locusta migratoria. The sequence continues at coordinate 328,253,022 of CM048751.1, read as the reverse complement.
CCAAGCACTACTGTACATCTCCGAATTTTCTCGATGACATCCAGTCAAAGAATGACACGTAGCACATGTTAGAAAATTCCTACTAACTACAGACACTAAACAAGAGAATCTATCCCCGCAAAGAGTGAAGTATTGTCCGGTATCTTCTTTAATGACTCATATCAAATTCATAGCAAACAATTTAAGAAAATCGAGGGAAAACTGCAGCAGAAGCACCAAAGGAGAATTTCACGGGGCAAAATGGCAAACATTTCCGCTTGCAAGAAAAGCCATCGAACACACAGCAGGTCACTCTCAACACTATGGAACGTATTTTATTCTCACGTACTATGAAATTTCCAGAGAACGCCAGCTGCACAGTAGCAGTCAATTCTTGTAAACAACAGTCATTAGAAACTTAATCCGCTTAGTTCGTCAACGAGATCGACAAGAGCAGTAGATACAGGCGACCAAGTTGATATCGAGTATCTTGCCTTTTGAAGGCGTTCGACAACGTTTAACAAACGCCTAACAAAACAATGTGAGCGTACGGGATATCACATCAGTCAGGTAACTGAAGAGTTTCTACCAAACAGAAGATGGCATACAATTAAAGAAGTCTTCCGACGTAAAAGTAATTTATGGTGTACCACAACGGAGTGTTGTAGAACCGTTACATTACTGATTGGGGAAAAAATGAGCCTAGTGGTTAAGGCGATCGCTCGCGATAACTGGGAAACCCGGGTTCGAGTCCCGGCCCGGCACAAATTTTCATATATCACATTTGGTAAAACATCCATACCTTACACAGTGACACTAACAAGGAAAGTACTTGGGCTCGAACAAACACATATACACCAAAATCGTGTGGGAGATAAAATTCCCTTATTGCACTAGTGATACTCCCATATCTGCAAAACTCCGCAGTCGTCCGTTAGAGGCCTCTGCGTATGCCTTGCCACATTGCACTTTGACCTGTCGGTTCGCCAGTAGGGACGGTGCAGTGTGCCTCCGAAGTTGCGTTTTGTAACATTTGTGTGGTGAAGCGTCAGATGGGGCGGCGATTGGTGATCAATCCTGCTAATGTATTGCGATTGGTTGATATGAAGTTACGAAGAACCCTTCTTCGTGAAGATGGTATTAGTGCAGAAGATGAATCATTCGCATGCTTTCTCGTATCTGTTATGGTACAGAAATATGAGCATAAGTTAGATACTGTTGTAACACCAACACATAATGATGATAATGACGAACAACTCATTGCAAGCGGTATTGCTATGCTAAGTGCGGGAAGAGGCGATGGAAGCAGTGGCAGTGAATACCAACAGTCTTCCGAGAAGAAGGTTAAAGTTGCAACTATCATCACAGCTTTTGATAACAATACGCTAGACAACATGTATGATGATTATTGCATAAGTTATAGTTACGATATCTGCTTTACGTATGGTGTCTACAATTACATCTACAGTGCTATCTAGAGCATCATTGCAGAGTTTTGCATACAAACGACACCCAACAGCACATTGACGTGTACGTAGAGATTCTTTAACCAAACGTTCATACAGATGTGTTTGTTCGAACCCATGTACTTTCCTTGTAAGAGGAATTCGCTGTTGCGGAAAAATATTGATAAAATGGACACCTGGAAAGACGAAGTTGATTTTTAACGTCGTCTGTCAACAGATAGCATACTGTAATGTAACGGTTAGAGCAGGCGACTACTGTAGTATCCGATTCCATCATCTATTCTATAACCAGATACCACATCTTTATTCATTCATCTGATACTGTTTATCTCTTTTACTGTTCATTTTGTTACAGCTATATACTTATAGCATGAGCTATCGTATATCATGTATCTGGTTTACTATGGCAGTTTTAATTATTTTCATGCATCAGACGATAATAAATACTTTACCATATATCTCGGAACTATCGTACGGCAGAAAAATCGTGTCACTTAGTCAGAAATAGAATTTGCCATGCCGGAACATTCTAGAAATGTATTTATTGGGCATTGTTGTAATTAGCATAATTACTTGTAAATGATCATGATGATGATTAATTGATTATATATATATATATATCAATTAATCTAATTAAGTTTTAGTATTAGAAGAATTAAAACATTTATTTCCTATTGGCTTGAACTGTCAGTTTCATCTCTCCCTCTACGATTTTTACCACACACTACCTTCTGATACTAAGTTGACGATTCCTTGATGTCTCAGAAAGTGTCCCAACAACCTATCCCCTCTCTGTCAGGATATGCCATAAACTCCGTATCTCCCCATTTCTGTTGAGCACCTCCTATTTGTTACGTGATCTACACATCTAATCTTCATCATTCGTCTATATCACCACATTTCTAAAGCTTCTATCACGTTTTTGTCTGAACTCCTTGTCGTCCACGTTTCACTGCCATACGTTGCTACGCTCCAGACAAATGCTTTCAGGAAGAACTCCCTAACTTTTGGATGCCAAAAAATTTCGTTTCTTCAGGAACGCTTTTCTTCCTATAGCCATTCTGCATTTTATAGTCTTTACTTCGGCCATCAGAAGTTATGTTGTTACCTAAATAACAAACACATCTACTACTTTTAATGTCTCATTTACTAATCTAATTCCTTCAGCATCGCCTGACTTTCTGACACTAGTCAATTACCTTTGTTTTACTCTTTTTAATGTTCATCTTATACCTTCCTTTCAAGACACTGTCCATTCAGTTTAATTGCTCTTCCAGGTATTTTGCTGTCTCTGACAGAATTACTATGTCGTCACCAAACCGCAAGGTTTTTATTCCCTCTCCCTGAACTTTAATTCCCTCTCCAAATTTCCCCTTGCATTGTTTCACAGCTTCCTCAATGTATAGACTGAAAAACATTGGATAAAATTCAATCTATTATATTTCTATAAAAATACAATAATTACGAAGTTCATCATTAGCAGTCAATGAGACCATATGTCAATAACTTCCGATATATGTAACTAAATTTCTAATGAGATATTAACATCTGTAATGTCAAACCTAATGAAACTGTTCAATAATCATATTGTGTGAAACATATTCTAGTTGTTCATAAAGTTCTAATTGTATCAAATTAATGACTATGTGTCAATAATGAGATGGATTGTCATAAACCTGTAAATGATAGTCTTAGAAACAGCAGGCATTGCATATAGAGGAAAGCGACTGTTGAAAATAAATTTGATTTTATAAAACAGCCAAAAGTAGCTAAAATTATTTATTGAATTTTACCGGTTTCACTCTATGAACAAGAGCGTCGCCAGAGTGTACAGTTTGCTAATACTTGAAAGCTGTCGATTTATATAGTCATATTTCAGTATAGTAATATACAATAGCAGTCATACTACAGTTATTGTAAATTACTACACTGAAATATGACTATATAAATCGACAGCTTTCAATTATTAGCAAACTATACACTCTGGCGATGCTCTTGTTCATAGAGTGAAACCAGTAAAATTCAATAAATAATTGTAGCGACTTGTGGCTGTTTTACAAAATCCAAAATGAGTTAGTCTTCTTCTGATAGCCTTGGATTATTAGTCTTGAATTGTGTATCAGTCATTTCAGCAATAAAAGAAGTATCAGTGCGTATCAGTGTTATTTGTTGCACACTAAACATAAAATCTGCAAACTTACGCAAATATTCTGCAAATCACATTTAAGTGCCTGGCAGAGGGTTCATCGAACCACCGTTATACTATTTATCTCCCATTCCATTCTCGAATAGCGTACGGGAAGAAAGAACACCTGAATCTCTCCGTTCGAGCTCTGATTTCTCGTATTTTATTCTCATGATCATTTCTACCTATGTAGGTGGGAGTCAACAATATATTTTCGCATTCGGAGGAGAATGTTGGCGATTGGAGTTTCGTAAGTAGCCCACGCCGCAGCGATAAGCGTAGTTGTTGTAATGATTCCCATCCCAGATCCTGTAGCATTTCCGTAACGCTGTCTCCCCTGTATCGTGACAATACGAAATTGAGCTGCCCTTCTTTGGACTCTTTCGATGTTCTCCGTCAAACCCACCTGATAAGGATCCCACACGGGGCAGCAATACTCCAAAAATGGACGGACAAGCGTAGTGTATGCAGTTTCTTTTGTAATTCTGTTACATCTTTTAAGGGTTCTGCCAATAAAACGCAGTCTCTGGTTCGTCTTTCCCACGACATTATCTGCGTGTTCTTTCCAATTTAAGTCTGAAGAAATAGTAATTCCTTGGTATTTTGTGGAGTTTACGCCCTTCACTTTTGATTGATTTATCTTGTAAACAAATGAGGACGACCTCACACTTCTCATTATTTAGAGTCAATTGCCAATTTCTACACCATGCTGATATCTTATTCAGATCGTTCTGCAATTGGTTTTGATCTTCAGATGATTTCACTAGACGGTAAATGATGGCGTCATCTGCAAACAACCTAAGGGAACTACCTAGATTTTCCCCTAAATCGTTTATGTAAATAAGGAACAGCAGATGACCAATAGCATTACCCTGTGGAACGCCCGATATCACCTCTGTTTTAGTCGATGCCTTACCATCGATTACTACGAACTGTGTCCTCTGACAGGAAATCCCCTATTCAATCGCAAATTTGGGGCGATATACCATAGCTAAGCAATTTGATTAAAAGCCGTTTGTGATGTACGGTATCAAAAGCCTTCTGGAAATCAAGAAATACGGAATCGATTTGCGAACACTTGTCGATAGCAATCACTTCGTGTGATTAAAGAGCTATTTGCGGTTCGCATGAATGATATTTTCTAAATCCGTGTTGACCTTGGGTCTGTTTGAGATAATTCATAATATTTGAATACAGGATATGTTCCAAAATCATGCTGCAAATTGACGTCAATGAAATAGGCCTTGTAGTACATGTATGTACGAATAATTAAAAGAGCTGCAGCATTTGTCGGAATAGCTTAGGTGGTAGCGTTCAAGCGTTACACAGTTATTGGGTCGGTGATTAGCATTCCATGGTGACAGTTTTTTTTCGTTGTGTTCCAGTATTTACTGAATTTTAATATCTAATGGTAAAGTTTACGAAAAATGCAGTTATTTTTATTTGTAATTTTCTATATTTTATAAAAGTTTGTTAAGAATGATAGTTTCAATTTTTAAAAAATTGCAACAAGTTAAATTTTTGACGGTATTGGTTTCACTCCTCTACATACACAAGAACAAAAAACTGACACTACACGTGGCATTAAAGATTCCAAAATGTTTCATTGTCACATCATCGAAATCTGGCAAGTTCATTTCAAAGCAATATAAAGACTTATTAATCAATGTCGTAAAACCATATACAAAAAAAGGAAAGGTTTCTTTTACAGATTGATTCTTGTAGTGGACAAATCAAAAGTGGAGCATTCTTCAAATATTAAGAAGTCATGTATCAGCTATGATGGTTTCATACTCGCACATGACAACACGTAGCCACAAACTACACATTTAGATTTCTTATTCATGGCAACAAACCCATACATAAAATACTTGTAGCCATTCTTTCAGTTTTGATTCGTTTCCGCCACTGCAACTTTTAGCAGACGTGTATTGGTGCGAAGTTCTTAGAGGCGTCTAAGAAAGAAAATTAAATACTTTGCCTTTCGAATGACTGACATAGCTTTATTACGTGCCTGGGCGGGGGGGGGGGGGGGGGCACCGGACACACACACACACATGTTGCTGTGGTCTTCAGTCCAGAGACTGGTTTGATGCCACTCTCCACCCTACCCTATCCTGAGCAAGCCTCCATCTCCTCATAAGAACGGCAACCTACATCCGTTTGAATTTGCTTACTATATCCCTCTCTTGGCCCCCCTCTGCGATTTTTACCCCACACGCTTCCCTATAACGCTAAATACACAATTCCTTGCTGTCTAAGAACGTGTCATACCAATCGATCCCTTCTTTTAGGCAAGGTATGACAGAAATTCCTTTTCTCCCCAAATCTGTTCAGTACCTCCTCATAAGTTAAGCGATCCACCCACCTAATCTTCAGCATTCTTCTGTAACACCACATTTCAAAAGCCTCTATCCTCTTCCTGTCCCCACTGTTTATCGTCCATGTTTCACTCCCATGCAAGGCAACACTCCACACAAACGCCTTCAGAAAGGACTTCCTTATGATTAAATTAATATTCAATGTTAACAAATTTCTCTTCTTAAAAATCGTTTTTCTTCCCATTTGCCATTCTGCATTTTATATCCTTTGTACTGCGACAATCATATGTTATTTTACTGCCCAAGTAACAAAACTCATTAGTCACCTTCATTGATTCGTTACCTAATCTAATTCTCATCTTATATGCTCCTTTCAACAAACTGTCCATTCCGTTCAATTGCCTCTCCAGGTCCTTTGCTGTCTCTGACAGAATTACAATTTCTTCAGCAAAATGCAAGGTTTTTATTTCTTCACCCTGAACTTTAATTCTTTCTCCAAATGTACAAATTAAATGACATTGGAGAAAGGCTACAACCCTGTCTTACACCCTTCCCAATCTCTGCATCCTTTTCATGCCCTTCAACTCTGATAACAGCTCTCTGGTTTTTGTAAAAGTTGTAAATAACCTTCAGTTCCCTATATTTTACTTCTGCTGATTTCAGAATTTGAAAGAGTGTATTCCAAACAACAGTGTCAAAAGCTTACTCCAAATCTACAAAAGCTAGAATCTATCTTCTAAGATAAGCCGTAAAGTTAGGATTGCCTCCTAAGTTCCTTCATTTCTCCTGAACCCAAACTGGTCTTCCCCAAGGTTGGATTCTACCAGACTTTCTATCCTTCTGTAAATAATTAGAGTTAAAATTTTGCAACCATGACTTATTAAACTGATGGTTTCACACCTCTTAGCACCTGCTTTCTTTGGAATGGTGATTTTTACATTTTTCTTAATGTCTGAGGGTATTTCCCCTATCTCATACATCTTACGCACCAGGTGAAATAGTTTTGTCATGGCTGGTTCTCCCAGAGACTTCAGTAGTTCTGAGGGAATGTCGTCTACTCCAAGAGCCTCGTTTCGACTTAGGTCTTTCAGTGCTCTGTCAAATTCTTCTCTCAGTATAGTGCCTCCTATTCCATTTTCATCTAAATCCTCTTCCCTTCCTACAATATTGTCTGTAAGGTCATTTCCTTTGTAGAGCCCCTCTACATACTTTTCCACCTTTCAGCTTTCCCTTCTTTGCTGAGAACTGGCTTTCCATTTTCTTTATATTCATATTGCTGTTTTTCTTGTCTCTAAAATTTCTTTTATTTTCTTGTAGGACGTATCTATTTTTCCCCTATTTATACATTCTTTTATAGACTTGCATTTGCCTTCTAGCCACTCCTGCTTAGCTATTTTACACTTCATGTCAATCTCATCTCTTGGTCGTCTGTACTCCATTTTTCCTGTTTCATTTACTGCATTTTTTTCTCCTTTCATCAATAATATTTAGTATTTCCTGTGATAGCCAAGGATTTTTTTGTAGGTCTTGCCTTTCTACCTGTTTTGTCCTCTGTTGCCTTCACTATTTCATCTCTCAAAGCTACCCACTCTTCTACTGTTTTATTTGCCTCCATTTCTGTCAATTGTTGCGTAAAGCTCCCTCTGAAATTCTCAAGAACTTCGGATTCCTTCAATTTATCCAGGTCCTATCCCCTTATTTTCCTACCTTCTTGCAGTTTTTTCAGTTTCAACCTACAGTTCATGACCAACAAGTTCCGGTCGGAGTCTATATTTGCCTCTGGGTATGTCTTACAGTTTAAAACCTGGTTCCGAAATTTATTTCTTTCCATTATAAAATCTGTGTGGTACCTTTCAGTGTCTCCTGGTCGCTTCCTCGTATACAATATATATGAGAGCATATCTTGAAATAATCCTGGGGGGAGGAGAAAATAGACGGAAAAAGGAGACGGACAGAAAAAGGGGAAGGAAATGGGTCAAGAGAGGAGGAAGAGAAGAAGAACAGAGAGGGGGGGAGAGGGGGGAGATACATAGAGGAAGGAAGAGAAAACGGACTAACAGAAAATTAGATTAACAAATACCTTGGTGTTACTCTCGCTGAAACTCAAAAATGGCTTGACAGATTTGAATAACCTTTTTTTTTTTCGCTTTAATACAGGGAAAATACAGAACTGTAGGATGAGTATCATTTCCCATGGATATATAGCAATTGCGAAACATTGCCAGGTTCGCTATTTCTGTTGGAATAGACTCCCCCATCGTCTAGAGGGCCGTTGCTGCAGACTGTGAGAGAACAAAGCACGAGCTGACTGTAGTAGGATGCAGGATGACTTGGATTAAATTTCTAGGTAGTATGATCAATGGCAACTAGCGCCAAATGTATAAATATGTAAGGTGATGCAAATGTGTAGGAGACACAATCCCGTAATGTTCGATTACAGCATTAGTAGTGTGCTGCTTGAGAGGGTCGCATCCATTAAATACCTAGGCGTAACGCTGCACAGCGATATGAAATGGAACGAACCTATAAGGACGGTCGTGCGGAAGTCAAATGCTCGACATCGCCTTATTAGGAGAATTTGGTAAGGTGAGATTCGTCTGTGAAGGAGACCACATATAAAACACTTGTACGAAACCGTGTTGAGTATTGCTCAGGTATTTGGGATCCCCACCAGATCGGTTTACAAGAGTACATATAGGCAGTTCAGAGGCGGGTGGCGAGGTTTGTAACTGGTAGATTCGATCAGTGCGAGAGTGTTACCGAAATGCTTCGGGAGTCACCGGAGGAAATGCGACGTTCTTTTCGAGATGCACTGTTGAAGAAATTTAGAGGGCCGGAATTTGAAGCGGACAGCAGAACGATTATACTGCCACCAACCTACATATCGCGTAAAGACCACAAGCGTAAGATCAGAGAAATTAGGGCTTGTACGGATGCATACAAGTATTTATTTTTCCCTCGTTGTATATGGGAGTGGAACAGGAAAACAAGTAACTAGTAGTGGTACTGAGTACGCTCCGCCACGCACCTTTGGGTGGATTGCGGAGTATGTAACTACATGTAGATAAAAATAACCAACGACATCGTCTGTATGGTCCCCAGACTACAAGATCTCGCCTCAAATGCCACAAGACTTTCCTTACCTGGTCTCTACCGCTGTAGGGAGCTCCAGAAACAATTCGTGTTAACAACTGGACGAATTCAGTGCCTGCAGACATGTCACCAAAGGAAGAATTAGCTCCTAGCACAAATCTACCGTATCCCGTATGAAGGTCCCTCAAAAGCTGAAGAGTGGGCGTTCCTCGATGCGAGACCAATCTGCAGAAGTGGGGATGGTTTGTGACACACAGTGACCAACGCCGTTTACCGTTCATGTGTGCGTACAGTATGTAACGTAAAACGATGATTGATGTATTTTTCCTTATTATTTGTATTTTTTTGTAATTTATTATATAATTGATGTTAATTTTGTTTGTTCATTTTAATATTGTGAAAGAAATGATATTTATATCGATGTAGTAGACACGCTGGTTTAGCGAGGGTTTTGCTATTGTATAGAATCATCTTTGAGTAGGGAGTTTTATCGCTGGTAGCGCAGAGGCGCACAGCGAGAGAGAGTCGTTCTGAAGTAGTAGCGGACAGACGTAATACTGAGACGGTGCGCGCCATGGTGTACGGCAAAAGTACGTGAAGGAGAATGCGTGTTGGATTGGCACTAGAGGAGACGGCGAACAGGCAATATTATTTATTCATACTGGCACAGCTCAAATAATTAATAAATACGTCAAGAGGAATGCTGTGGGCCCAAAATTATAATTAACATTCGTCGCCAAGAAGAGCCTGTGTTTGCCAGTTGTTAAGTGCCAACATTCTCCAATCAGCAGCACATATTATTTTGAGGTAAGGTTTTTACTTGCAAACGTTTGTAATGCTAATAATTCTTGGTTAAAGAGAGAGCAAAAGTTAATCAGACGGTTACGTAGTTCATTTCTAAATATTCAGTGTTATCACGTCAAGTCATTAATTAATTTAAAAGCTTGCAATTAGTACAGTTAATAGTTCAGTTGCAACTTGATTATTGCTAAAGCACATGGCATACTCGCTGTTGAATAATTTCTGTTACTTATATAAGGAATTAATTATTTGAAGCTGTAAATAGTAAGTATAAAGGTGAGAGTTTTGCATGATCTGCTACATGTTGCATTTGCGTGGCTATTGCTTACATTTCACTGTTTTATATTCAACCCATGTGTTAATGAATTGCCGGCCGCGGTGGCCGAGGGGACTGAGGCGCTCCAGTCACGGTCTGCACGGCCACTACGGTCGGGGGTTCGAATCCCCCCCCCCCTGGGCATGGATATTTGTGCCGTCCTAGTTCGTAAGTAGTTCATATGTAGTTTTTTTTTTTTTTTTGTTTTAGGGCGCACAACTTCTATGGTCATTAGCGCCCAGCCAAGAACATTGATTCGCTATGATCTCAAAAAAATGGTGACTGTCAGAACATCAACGAGAGGCTAAAAACGATAGATAAAAGACAATTAAAAGGGTTAAATATCCTTGGATAGGTTGGCCAAGTTCATAAAACGCAAAACCCGAGCAGCTGCTCGTGTGTCATCAGCTAAAATTTCCTCCAGAGTAGACGGAAAGTCAAGGGCTACACGGAGATGATTAAAATTAACACAAGTCAGTAAAACATGTCGCACTGTCAGCAGTTCACCGCAGGAGCATAGCGGTGCAGGTTCGGCGGATAGCAAGTGACGGTGGCTGAAACGGCAATGACCGATCCGCAACCGAGCCAGGATGACCTCCTCCCGCCGAGAGGGGCGTGAGGATGTCCTCCAAGCGGTCGGGATCGGTTTGACAGTTCGCAATTTATTGTTGTACGGTGAAAGCCACACACTGTGCCATTGCGACACGATACTCCGGCGAAGAGCCCGTTGAACATCGTCCGATAGGACGCAAAAGATAGCCATGCGGGGCAAAAGAGCTGCTGCCTTGGCTGCTGTGTCGGCGGCCTCATTCCCGGGCACACCCACATGGCCAGGGACCCACAGGAAAGAAACGTGATAGCTGTCATCCGCCAGCAACTGGAGGGAGCGTTGGATCCGATACACGAGAGGATGGTTCGATAAAGGGTCCTTAAGACTCTGCAGGGCACTAAGGGAGTCAGAACATATGGCATAGAAAGGTTGGCGGTGGCGGCAGGTATACAAAACGGCCTGGTGGAGGGCGAAAAGCTCAGCCGTGAAGGTCGAGCACCGGTCAGGGAGCTTGTATTGGAAACAGTTGTCCCCGACGACGAAGGCAGATCCGACACCGGCAGTGCTCTTTGAACCATCAGTGTAAATAAATATGGCATTATCGAACCGCGAACGGAGTTCGACAAGCCTCGAGCGGTATACCAAATCCGGAGTGCTCTCCTTGGGGAGCGAACTAAGTTCGAGGTGTGTGTGAACCTGGGCCTGATGCCACGGTGGCAATGGGCTTTCGCTCAACCGAAGGGTGGAAGGAAGGGTAAAATCGAGCCGTTGTAGCAGGCGGCGAAACCGAACTCCCGGTGGAAGCAAGGCAATCGCAGACAACTGATATTGGCGATCGAGTGAGTCGTCAAAAAATAATCTGTAAGAGGGATGGTTGGGCATCGACCGTAGGCGGCATGCATACCGACACAAGAGTATGTCACGTCGAGTGGTCAAGGGTAATACAGCAGCCTCGGCATACAGACTTTCAACAGGGCTGGTATAAAATGCACCGGTCGCCAGACGTAATCCACGATGGTGGATAGAGTTGAGACGGCGGAGAATCGACGGCCGTGCTGAAGAGTACACAAGGCTTCCATAGTCGAGCTTCGACTGAACAATGGCCTGGTAAAGGTGAAGCAGGACGGTACGATCCGCTCCCCATGACGTGCCACTGAGGACACGAAGAACGTTAAGGGATCGGGCACAACGGGCAGCCAGGTAGGACACGTGTGTGGACCAGCAAAGTTTCCGATCCAACATGAGTCCCAAGAATTTCGTAGTCTCCACGAAAGGGAGAGCAACAGGGCCGAGACGTAGAGAAGGTGGAAGAAATTCCTTGTATCTCCAAAAATTGATACACACAGTTTTCTCAGTGGAGAATCGGAAGCCGTTTGCGATGCTCCAGGAATATAGACGGTCAAGACAGCGTTGGAGAGAACGCTCCAAGAGACACGTCCGCTGGGCACTACAATAAATTGCGAAATCGTCAACAAAAAGAGATCCGGAGACGTCGGCTGAAAGGCAATCTACGATCGGATTGATTGCAATGGCAAAGAGCGCCACACTCAAGACGGAGCCCTGTGGTACCCCATTCTCCTGGCAAAAGGTATCTGACAAAACAGAGCCCACCCGTACCCGGAACTTGCGATCCGCCAAAAACGCTTGAATGAAAAGAGGAAGGCGGCCCCGAAGGCCCCATGTGTGCAATGTGCGGAGAATGCCCGCTCTCCAACAGGTATCGTATGCCTTCTCCAAGTCGAAGAACACTGCTACTGTTTGACGCTTCTTTAGAAAGTTGTTCATAATGAAGGTCGACAACGTAACGAAGTGGTCAGCAGCAGAGCGGTGTCGACGAAAACCGCATTGGATATTAGTCAGGAGACCGCGAGATTCGAGGAGCCAGACCAACCGAGCGTTAACCATGCGTTCCATCACCTTACAGACGCAGCTCGTCAGAGAAATGGGACGATAACTGGAAGGAAGGTGTTTGTCCTTCCCTGGTTTGGGGATGGGGACAACAATGGCTTCACGCCAACTTGTGGGAACATGACCTTCAGTCCATATGCGATTGTAGGTACTAAGAAGAAAGCACTTGCCCGCAGGAGAGAGGTTCTTCAGCATCTCAATATGAATGGAATCAGGCCCGGGAGCAGAAGACCGGGACAGGGCGAGAGCACGATCTAGCTCCTGCATGGTGAAGGCGACGTTATAATTTTCACGATTAAAAGAGCGGAAAGAAGGCGGCCGTGCCTCCTCTACCTGTTTGCGAGGGAAAAAGGCAGGGTGGTAATGGGCAGAGCTCGAAACCTCCGCAAAGAAACGACCCAATGCGTTTGAAACATCAGCTGGGTCCACGAGGACCGCGTTCTCCACGGTCAGGCCAGGAATCGGGGAGTGGACCTTGATGCCGGACAAACGGCGGAGGCCACCCCAGACAACCATGGAGGGAGTAAAACGGTTAAAAGAACTAGTAAAAGCTGTCCAGCAAGCTTTCTTGCTGTCGTTTATGATACGACGGCACTGCGCTCTCATACGTTTGTAATTGATGTAATTCTCCAAAGTTGGGTGGCGGCGGAAGGTGCGTAAGGCACGGCGTCGGGCTCGAAGCGCGTCGCGGCAGGCTGCAGTCCACCAAGGGACCTGGACACGACGTGGAGAAGAGGATGTACGAGGTATGGAACGTTCAGCAGCAGTGAGAATAACCTCTGTGAGGTATTCGACCTGACTGTCACAGTTGGGAAAATGCTGATTGTGAAAAACAGCCATGGAAGAATAAAGCCCCCAGTCGGCTTTAGAGATGTTCCAACTGGTGGGACGTGGAGATGGGGAATGATGTAGGAAGTGGATGATACAAGGGAAATGGTCACTCGAGTACGTGTCAGAAAGTGCATACCACTCAAACCGACCGGCAAGCTGAGGAGTGCATATTGCGAGGTCTATATGGGAATAAGTGTGTGTTGTGTCAGAAAGGAAGGTCGGTGCACCGGTGTTGATGCAGACAAGATCGAGGTGGTGGAGAAGGTCCACCAAAAGGGAGCCTCTCGGACAAGGTGCCGGAGAGCCCCATAGGGGGTGGTGGGCATTAAAGTCGCCTACCAACACGAAAGGTGAAGGGAGCTGGTCAACAAGGTTTAGCACATCTGCCCTAGTAAGGGCAGATGACGATGGCGAATATATATTACAGAGGGAGAAGGTAAATGTGGATAAGGTGATGCGGACGGCAACTGCCTGTAGGTGAGTGTGCAAGGAAATGGGATGGAAGTAGACGTCTCGAAGGAGCATCAGAACCCCTCCATGGGCTGGGACACCTTCCACGGGTGGCAGGTCGAACCGCACAGAGGTGTAGTGTGGAAAGTCTGCACGATCACGTGGACGCAACTTAGTTTCCTGGAGGCAGACTAGAAGCGGGCAGTGCAATCGAAGGAGTAGTTTTAACTCCTCCCGATTGGAACGAATGCCGCGAATGTTCCATTGTAGGAGCGCCATGATAAAAATGAGAGAAGAAATAAGGATAAAAACCAAGTAGCGAGCTGGGTCACCTCGACGGCCGCTGAGGACCGGATTTCGAGGGAGCACCGCTATCGCTGTCTGGGGGCAAAGGGTCATGTTCCATTGGTTCGACCGACGCGCCTGCCACCTCCCTGAGTTGATCAGGAGGGGCAGTTTCCACCGCCGGTAAAGGGCCGGGCGCCCGGCAAACGGAGCGTCCCGGTGAAACAGAAGACGGCCGAGGCCGGCAACTGTTGGACGGCGCGACAGATGGGTCACGCCTCGGCGGGGAAGGAGAGGAACTCTTTTTCTTGTCAGCTCTTCTGGAAGAGTGACGGAGGGAAGAGGCAGTTGACGGTTGGGAAGCCTGAGAACGCCTCACGGACGGGTTCCTTTTTTAAGGTCCGGGCATCTTGTTTAGGTGCTCTCGGTTTACTAGAGTTTGACGAAGACTGTACCCTAGAAGCAGCAGGAGGAAGCGGGGACGTGGAACGGGCAATCTTCGGGCTGGCGGATCGCACAACTGTGTCAGCGAAAGTCAAGTCACATGTCTGGGTACTGGAATCCTTGGTAGGTCGAGTTGAGGTGAGTACCTTACTGTATGTACCCACTGGGAGGACAGTGGGCTTTCGACTCGCCAACAACTTTCGAGCGGCAGATGTTGATACCTTCTCTGTAACCCGAATTTGCTGGATTACCTTCTCATCCTTGTATACAGGGCAGTCGCGAGAGGAAGCCGCATGGTCACCGTTGCAGTTTAGGCAGTGAGGGGACGGAGGTGGGCAATCCCCCTCATGGGCGTCCCTACCACAAGTGACACACTTTGCTGCATTTGGGCAATGTTCACGGGTATGGTTGTACCTGTGGCACTGAAAACAGCGCGTTGGGTTAGGTACATAAGGTCGGACGGAGATGACTTCATACCCTGCTTTGACCTTCGACGGGAGGTCAACTCTGTCGAACGTCAAAAACACAGTACGAGTCGGTGTCAATTGGCTATCGACCTTTTTCATCACCCTGTGGGACGGCTGTCACACCCTGATCGGACATATACGATTGGATGTCTTCATCAGACAACCCGTCAAGGGATCTCGTAAAAACTACCCCCCGTGACGAGTTGAGTGTGCGGTGCGCTTCTACCTTAACTGGAAACGTGTGCAACAACGTAGTACGTATCAGTTTTTGGGCTTGGAAGGCATTTTCCACTTCCAGCAACAATGTGCCATTGCGCTGACGTGAACAGGTTTTAACAGGGCCAGCAATTGCATCTACACCTTTCTGTATAACGAAAGGATTGACAGAATTGAAATCCTTTCCGTCGGTGCGAGAGACAACCAGAAATTTAGGTACATTAGGCAGAGTCTTTTTAGGCTGAGGCGAGTCTAACTTACGTTTCTGGGTCAACGTCACGAAAGAAGATAAGGAAGTCATCGCGGAAGTGTCCCCCGTGATTACCGGCGTCTCCGATGGCGCGCTCCTTCCTAATGGGGGCCCTCTTCGAGGGCTTACCCGCCTTAGGTGATTGTCCACACCTCAGGTCACACCTCCCGAGAACTGACGGAGGGACCAATCGGCACGTTCGGAAGGTACCAGCTCGGGTAATCACCCCTCCCTGGGCCTGGCCTTTACCAGGGGGTACGTACGTGCCTTACTTGTCTACCCGGGGCGGGGAATTACGCGTTACCCCGTCACCTGCTACGCACGATAATGCGTGGGTCGGCCTTCAGACACGCACAGGGAGGAAAGAAGAAGAGGATAGGAAATGAAGAGAAAGAAGGAAAGAAGTGTCTCAAACGCCGAGGCGGAGACTAATGAGGAGGAGAAGAAGGCTAGGAGAGTACAAGGAGAGAAAGACAGAAAACGAAGGGTAAGAGAGGAAGGAACGGAGGAAGAAAAACCACAACAAGAACCACCGTATCTCACGAAA
Source organism: Locusta migratoria (assembly GCA_026315105.1). Classification (NCBI taxonomy): domain Eukaryota; kingdom Metazoa; phylum Arthropoda; class Insecta; order Orthoptera; family Acrididae; genus Locusta; species Locusta migratoria. The sequence goes on along the minus strand of CM048751.1, from coordinate 328,236,913 downwards.
TATGCCCGTCTCCGGGCGAAGGCATAAACCGGGAGGGAAAGTGAAGCAGCCTGGGGCAGAAGAAAGGCTGCTCCGGCTCGGGGCCCCGTGCGCGCCACACACGTACCCACAAAAGAACTGTGGGCCCCCTGGGGGGCATATGTAGTTTGTAAGTTTAGGGACTGATGACCCCGTAGTTAAGTCCCATAAACTATACAAACATTTGATTTGCTAATGAATTATTTCTCAGTAATTAGTATATTGTCAGTGTCTTTTGTACCGGATTTGACGCGCATACTCTGATTTCCTGCCCACCCAAAGTTACGTAATTTGTCACGTTGTTAATTAACTTTTCTATTATTGAGATCCCAGCAAATTATTTGCTCGTATAACGAGCTGGCGGCCGTAAATCAATAAATTAATCATTTTTAAGATTAATCCATGTGTCCCGTTTGTTCCGCATTTTTTTTTTCCATTTAAACATTAATCATTTTATTCCAAAATTTGACTTTCCACTTTCTATCGATCGTTGTTCTTTACCAAAGAGGTACAGAAACGTTCCGGTTATAATCTCCGCTACATCATCGGCTTCATTTCCTATAGCCTTTCCAAGGCACACTGGTCTTTTTCTAATTATCGTATACTAACCGGTGGTGTAGGACGGGTAGGATTATAGGTTCCTTCCAGCGAACGCAGACAGTTCTTGTGAATGTGGAGCTGTACAACAACCAAGCTACCTACTTACATGTCCCCTCCTGGACAACACGCGCACAATACAAGATTTTTACGAAGGAAACGACAAGGCTGTCGCATGTGCCAGTTTTTTGGAAATGCTCAACAGACACGGTAATGAATGAACGACCACGTTTTCTGCGTGCTACGTTGACGCTTCAAGGCGAGTTGACTCAGCGCAAAATTTCATTTCATTGCACACCTCCATTGGCGTTACAGCTTCCGCAGGAACGCCGCTCTACGTGAGACACCTTGCGGCGGCCGTGTGGCATCAATGAAAGCAGTCGGGGGCAGTGACCAGCAGCGACAGCGCGTGGCCCGCCCGACAGACGGTAAGGAGCCGCTTACGAAGTTAATGCGGCCGACAATGGTCGGCATTGTGTCGGCGCATTACCGTGGCTGGGCCGCGCTGGTGATTCATCGTGCCTCTGACAGCTGTGGGTACCACGCCACCGCGCAGTCGCACACGCCGCAACCACACGGACTACGCATTAGGAGACCGTCCCTCGAAAAGCCTGACGTGGAATACACAGAGGCCAACACAAATGAGGAGCCTATTATCAAAGACGGACGTCTGTCGTTTTCCAGAAACTGAGATAAACGTCTATTTTTTATTGCGAAACGTAGAGCTGATATATTTATAAGCTGATTTGAGCATTATCAAAATTTAATATTCAAGGATTTCTACCTGGAAGTGGCTAATATCAATTTCATTACTCAACCACCTTCAAGTTGTGTTTGAAAATACAGATGCTCGTCTTTGAAACTTTTATATCCCATCCTCGTCGCCACTTTTGTGTCTCGTTTCCGCCGGTTGTCGTAGGTGTCGGTGGCCGAGTAGAAAGAGACCGACACAGGAATAAAGGATGCACGCTTGTGCAGGTACGGAGGTGACCAGCCAGTGGGACAGCAGAAACTAGAACACTAGGCTAAATTAGAACAAGATATATATATCGTGGAGTCTTGGAAATACTTAACTTTTATATAGTTCTTGACTGCAGAATGCTGATACATAGTTTAGAGAGAGGCCTGCCTACTGATGATTCCTAGTGACTATCCGATAGCCAAGTGCTAACTGGTGCCTATCTTAATCCCAAGTGGCCGATGTAGCAGTCGTGGCCACGAGCGGAGTTGCAGCAGAGGGCGCTCGAGGCGGCGTCGTAAGAACGCCGCGCCGTGTGCGCGACGAAAGTACAGAAACCAAAACGTGTAGGTGTCCGTATTTTATGTAAACACGCTTTCAGATGTCCATGGAAAAATGGAAATGAGTGTATACCTTTCTTGGCCGGGAGAACCCTTGCGGGATTGTTCGGCCGCCTTAGTGTAGGTCTTTTTATTTGACGCCGCGTGGGCGACTTACGTGCCAATGATGATGAGATTCCCTGCCAGGAATCGAACCCGAGCCCCCTGCGTGGTAGTCAGCGACGCTACGGCTGAGCTACGTAGGCGACTTCAGATGTCCGTTTTTGATACACAGAGATTCGCTTACAGCGGACGAGAATCTTTTACAGGTGTATGATCTGGGAAATTATAGGAATATCGACATAAAGTGCAAAATATTAAATTCTGAACTCTGTTACATATTGGAAAAATGAAGAACTACAATAATCATAATAATCCTTTTAATTTCATACAAAATGAGTGCGCCTCGGTTGCACAGTGTTAGAGTGCCAGATTACGAATCCAAAGGTCGTGGGTTCGATCCCCGCCAGGTTTTTTTATCTGTCACTTTCCACTTCTTTCAAATGGTCAAATGTTCGTTAAGCTTATGGGACTGAACTACGGGGTCATCAGTCCCTAAACTTACAAACTACTTATGAACTACTTACGGACTAGGACGGCACATATATCCATGCCCGAGGGGGGATACGAACCCCCGACCGTAGTGGCCGTGCAAACCGTCACTGAAGCGCCTCAGTCCCCTCGGCCACTGCGGCCGGCTCCACTTCTTTCCCCTTTGGTAGTATTGCTCATGGGAAAAATACCGAGTAGCACCGTAGTTCGGAACCCACGGTAAACTGTAGGTCCCCCTATAACTGGCTGGGTAAGTCAGTACGAAGGGCGGAGAAAGGCAACGGCACACCATCACCAAACAGGACCATGCCAAGTAAAGCACTGTGGTATTCAAACCAATCTTCGGATTGATGACTGCTTTACCTTATACAAAATCAAATGTTATGGCACTGAATCTCTAATATTATTAGAATAAGGTTTGTTGAAACTGTTGCCCAGATTTTTCCTCAAACATCCTTACGTTATTTTTGAAAAATGTTCAAATTTTGTAAATTTATCGGACCAAACTGCGTGGTCATCAGTCCGTAGCTTACAAACTACTTAAACCTAGGCAAAGTAACCTAAGGACAACACACACACCCATGCCCCAGGGAGGACTCGAACCTCCACTGCGAGCAACCGCGCGCTCCGCAGCGAGACGCTTTAGACCGCTCGGCTACTCCACCGCGGCGTTATTTTTGACATCGAACTTACTTCCAACAAGTGATAATTTCGTACAACACACCTTACAATAGAACAGTATAGTTTACAAGCTAGTCTTACCCTTGTTTCTTTTCAATGTTTATTTTCCACTTTTCAAGTTGTCTCAACCGCTTCCTAACTTTTCCTTCGGACGCTGGTGATATGTTTCATTTCACTCGCTTTAAGGTGGTTATTAGTAATAATACTATTAAACATTACCAAATAAGTTAAGTACGGACTAATACCTCTTAGTACCTGGCACATACCGTCGCCATGTCTGATTTTCGAGGTCATGTAATCATATACTTTGTCCCTTTTGGAGCACACTGCTTCATTGAACAAGTGTCAGAATTTGATATCAAGCTCTTATGTAGGTGTCTGCTTTTGATGTGAACAATAAAATTTAACATGTGATTTATCACATATACGTCAATTTTTTTGAAAAAAACGGACTTCAATGAAAAGAGCGGAAAAACTTTCCTTAGTATCGACTGCTAACTAAATTTCGACCATTAGGTCAGATGTCCAGGTTTGATATTAGGCTACTCAAATATTCCCAGAATTAACAGGTTTACTAGTTCCTTCATTTCTACAGGGCGATTTTACTTTTACATAAATACTCCGCTACTCATATTTAAGAGCATGGCAGAGGGTTTACCGATCCGCTTTTATAATATTTCTCTACAGTTCCATTCTCTAACAGCATGCGGGAAAAGGGACAGTTAAATCTTTCCGTTTTCGATCTGATTTCTGTTATTTAATTCAAAAAAGTGTTCAAATGTTTGTAAATCTATCGGACCAAACTGCGTGATCATCTGTCCGTAGCTTACAAACTATTTAAACTGAGGTAAACTAACCTATGGACACACACACACACACACACACACACACACACACACACACACACACACACACCTCAGGGAGGACTCGAACCTCCGACGGCGAGCAACCGCGCGCTCCGCAGCGAGGTGCCTTAGACCGCCTTTTTTCGAATAATTTTTTATTTACTCTACTTCTTGTACATTCTACTGTATATAGTGAACATTAATTATGACATCTTAGGACACAAGTAAGATACTTTACACAGGTACTCATAATGATATACTCACACATACACAATCATAAAAACAACATGTTGATTTACTCATATTTTGCAGGTCAATTTCTAAATAAGTTAACCTTAGCATTTAGGCTTTTCATAACACTTTCAGTTGCCTCTTTTTTTGCGTAGCCATCGATAAAAATTTATATTCAATGAGTCCATGTATATACATTATCCTATCGCCATTCGTTCAAATAAGATGATAAGCATGTTTCCATATTTGAATTTTTGGTCCATATACTTGCTAAGTTTTTTATATTCGTCCTGCATATATAGTTTGAAGTCAATGGTGGTGTCCGGTCCAAGATTGTTAATCACATATCTCACGTACTTTCCCCAGTAACTAGTATACTGCGGGGGTTTTTTTTTTTTTTTTTTTTTCCTTCTTCTTCTTCTTCTTCTTCTTCTCTGGAAAATATCTTGCATCTGGTCTACATAGTATGCACGGAGATATGCATTCAGGTGAAGTTCTTGTGAGGAGTGCTATTTGCGCTGTCACCCATTTCCAATTATTTAAGTTTGGCTACTCCACGGCGGCTGTTATTTAATTATGATGATCAAGTCTCTCTATGCAGGTGAGTCCTAACAAAATATGTTCGCATTCGGAGGTGAAAGAAATTTCAGAGATAGTTCTCGCCACAACGAATAACGCCCTTCTTTTAATGCCTCATTTCTGTGTCACTCTCTCCCCTGTAACGCGACAATTCAAAAGGAGCTGTCCTTATCTGAATTTTCTCAATATCCTCCGTCAGTCTGTAGCACCAATATCTTGGGCTTCCTAACTGCTGAAAGAAGGCAGATGCAAATGACAGATAGTCCAGCTCTGTGACAAAGGGAGAGTGCCGTAATAAAATTAATCCCGTGATTTTGACAGTAGATTCGCCCCTTGCGTGAAATTACGAATCGAATGATAACAGTCGTTGGCTGATCGGCCCAGTTCTTTACAAGTAGTATAAGTTAATTGACAATTTAATCGCATAAAGTGAATTTTCCCCGACAAGTAAGAACCTCCACAGGCTTTGCTGACACCTTGACTCCCTACTGGCGGAGGATTTATAATTTTATCAAGTTCCATTTAATTTATACGTAAATGAAGCGATGTGGCGCACCCTTGAAAGGGCCGTTTGGCCGTTAGTTTAAATTCGCTTCTTCCTCACCAACGGCGGAGGATCACACGGCCTCGGCCGTTTGGCTGAAGAACCGCTATTCCAGGCGTCCCAACCGCCCAGGGCGCTGACCCTCTCCGTACGGGACGGGGGACGGGCGCAGAAGGCGCGTTGTCAAGTTGGCTGCGGAGTCCCACTTCTCGGTGGAGCAATCCCCCTGGTACACAAAACAGGTCAGGACATTGATGCAAAAACAACGGAAAAGACATGCTAAATTTAAACGAACACAAAATGCCCAGGATTGGCGATCCTACACAGAAGCTCGAAATTTAGCTAGGACTTCAATGCGAGACGCCTACAATACTTATCACAACGAAACTTGACTGAAAACCCAAGGAGATTTTGGTCACATGTTAAATATCTAGGGGCAAAACACAAACAAAACACTAGGTGATAGTAATGGCGATCCAGCCGATGACAGCGCTACTAAAGCAGAGTTACTAAACATAGCTTTTAGGAACTCATTCACCAAAGAAGACGAAACCAATATTCCAGATTTCGAATTACGAACAGAGGCCGTATTGAGTAACGTAGAAGTGGATATCATCGGAGTAGTGCAGCAACTAAAATCAGTTAAAAAGAACAATTCTTCTGGTCCGGACTGTACACCCATTAGATTTCTGTCTGATTATGCTGAAGCGATAGCTCTTTTCTTAACAGCCACATACAACCGCTCTCTCAAAAACGGATCTGTACCGAAAGATTGGAAAGTTGCACAGGTCACACCTATATTCAAGAAAGGCAGTAGGAATAAACCACTAAACTACAGGCCTATGTCATTGACGTCAATTTGCAGCAGGGTTTTGGAACATATCCTGTATTCAAATATTATAAATTATGTCTAACAGAATTATCTATTGACCCAAGGTCAGCACGGATTTAGAAAATATTGTTCATGCGAAACACAACTAGCTCTTTATTCATACGAAGTGATGAGTGCTATCGACAAGGATTCGCAAATCGATACCGTATTTCTTAATTTCCATAAGGCTTTTGACACCGTACCTCTCAAACGGCTTTTAATAAAATTGCGTGGTTATGCTATATCGCCCCAAATTTGCGATTGGATAGGGGATTTCCAGTCAGAGTGCGTAGTAATCGATTGTGAGGCATCGACTAAAGCAGAGGAAATATCGGGCGTTCCACAGGGTAGTGTTATTGGTCCTCTGCTGTTCCTTATTTACATAAACGATTTAGGGGAAAATCTAAGTAGCTCTCTTGGATTGTTTGCAGATGACGCCGTCATTACCGTCTACTAAAATCATCTGAAGATCAAAACCAACTGCAGAACGATCTGAGTAAGATATCACTATGGTGTAAAAATTGGCAATTGACTCTAAATAATGAGAAGTGTGAAGTCGTCCACATGAGTACGAAAAGAAATCCGTTAAATTTTTTGTTTACAAGATAAATCAATCAAACGTGAAGGCCGTAAACTCCACAAAATACCAAGGAATTATTATTACTTCAGACATAAACTGGAAAGAACACGTAGATAATGTCGTGGGAAAGGCGAACCAGAGATTGCGTTTTATTGGCAGAAACCATAAAAGATGCAACAGATCTACAAAATAAACTGCATACACCACACTTATCCGTCCGTTTTTGGACTATTGCTGCCCAGTGTGGGATCCTTATCAGGTGGGTTTGACGGAGGACATCGAAAGAGTCAAAAGAAGGGCAGCTCGTTTCGTATTGTCGCGATACAGGGGAGACAGCGTTACGGAAATGATGCAGGATCTGGGATGGGAATCATTACAACGACGCTTATCGCTGCGGTGTGGGCCACTTACGAAACTCTAATCCCCAACATTCTCCTCCGAATGCAAAAATATATTGTTGACTCCCACTTACATAGGTAGAAATGATCATCAGAATAAAATACGAGAAATCAGAGCTCGAAAGGAGAGATACAGGTGTTCTTTCTTCCCGCGCGCTATTCGAAAATGGAATGGGAGATAAATAGTATAATGGTGGTTCGATTAACACTCTGCCAGGCACTTAAATATGATTTGCAGAGTATCCCATGTAGGTGTAGATGTAGCGATACACTGTCCTGGAGTGACGGGCACAAAAATGACGGGAGACACTCCCGACGCCCCAGTCGTGCGCAGTTCTACTCACTGCTAGTGAGCGCAGTCGTTATTATCGTCCGCACGTGCATTGTCGCTATGATGCACAGGAGCGCAGACTATCAGTACCTAGATACCGGGGATGCACTACACTAAATAAGCGGCTACTCGGATAGCAGAGTACTTGTGGAGTGCACATGGGGTTTTCTTGGGCTAGGCGCTAACTCTGATGAGCACTCGCCTGTCAACATTCAAACAGCGAATTCACGCCAAGTTCGGCTCAAAAATTTGAATATCAAAATATTAGCCGCGAACTTACAAAGTATTAGAAACAAAGTTCCCGAATTTGCCGCACTGCATGGAATTTATTGTGCTCAGATAGTTTTAGGCACCGAAAGCTGGCTAAATCATGAAGTGGCAAGTTCAGAAATATTTAGCGTGGCGTGGAACGTATATCGGAAAAATAGATCGGATAAAACTGGAGGAGGAGTGTTCATCGCTTTGGACAAAGATATTGTTCCTACTGAGATCGAGGTTGAAAGTAACTGTGAAGTTATCTGGGCACGTATAACAGGTCTAAAAGTAAATTTAATAGTTGGGTGTTTTTATCGGCCCCCCAGTGCTGCTGTAGCAGTTTTAGAATCTTTCAAAGAAAGTCTACAGCAGGTAGTGCATAAGTATCCCGGCCATGTAATATTAGTCGGAGGAGACTTCAACCTTAAGAGTATAGATTGGGACATCGCTAGTTACATTTCAGGCGGTACAGACAAGCAGTCTGGACACATCCTCCGAAAACTGTCTTGAGCAGTTAAACCGGCAACCCACGCGCAATGGAAATATTCTAGACCTTATAGCCACGAACAGGCCTGAACTTATTAACGATGACTGTGTAGAGACAAGAATTAGTGATCATGATATCGTCATAGCGTCGATAGTGACCAAAGTTCCTAAACCAATCAAGAAGGCTAGAAGCGTGTTTTTGTTGGGAAGAGTCGATAAGCAATTGTTAGGATCGCACTTAGAAAATGAATGGGCATCGTTTAATTCCGGGACAATGGATGTAGAGGAATTGTGGACTAAATTTAAGTGCATTGTAAATGAAGGGTTAGAGATTAAGGATGGAAAAGATCCATCGTGGCATAATAATAATGTTAGAAAGCTACTGAGACAGTTGCAATCTCGATTCAAAAAAGAACACGCAAATGATGACAGGCGAAAGTTAGTAGAGATTCGAGCGTCTATAAAAAGATCGATGCGAGAAGCATACAATAATTACCATAGCCATACCTTACCAAAAGATCTTTCCGAGAACCCGAAAAAATTCTGGTCCTATGTAAAATCGATAAGCGGGTCAAAGCCCACTGTCCAATCACTCGTTGATCATTCCGGGGCAGTAATAGAAGAAATCATACGGAAAGCTGAAGTTCTGAATTTAACGTTTAAGAAATCTTTCACGCAGGAGAGAAGCGGGTGAGAGAGCTAAATACGAAAATGTCTGCTGGTCCGGATGGAATACCAGTTCGGTTTTACAAAGAGTATTCTGCGGCATTGGCCCCCTACTTAGCTTGCATTTATCGCGAATCTTTAATTCAGCGCAGGTGACTCCAGTTTATAAGAGAGGAAAGAGAACTGACCCACACAATTACAGGCCAATATCGTTCACATTAGTTTCATATTCTCAGTTCGATTATAGTAAATTTCCTTGAAACGGAAAAGCTTCTTTCTATGAATCAGTACCGGTAACCATCGTTCATGTGAAACTCAGCTTTCCCTTTTCTCACATGACATCTTGCGAGCCATGGATGAAGCGCAACAGGCGGATTGTGTTTCTCTAGACTTCAGAAAGGCCTTCGACGTGGTGCCACGCTGCAGACTGCTAACGAAGATACGAGCGTATGGAATAGGTTCACATATTTGTGACTGGCTGGAAGACTTCCTAAGTAATAGAAAGCAGTACGTTGTTCTCGACGGCGAATGTTCATCAGAGACGAGTGTATCGTCAGGTGTGCCCCAGGGAGTGTGATAGGACCGCTATTTTCTATCTATATAAATGATCCGATGGACACAGTTTTGTGTCCCGACTTCGTCGCCGCTTTTGTGTCCCAGCCTCGACGTAGGTGTCGGTGGCCGGGTGGATGAGACCGACACAGGAATATAGATAGCACGCTGGTGCAGGTACGGAGGGGAGCAGCCAGAAACTATAAACACTAGAGTAAATTAGAAAGAGATATATATTGCACAGAATGTAACAATACTTAACTTTTACATAGTACTGCAGAATGTTGATACATAGTTGTTAGAGGCCTGCCTAGTGCCTGTAGGATAGCAAAGTCTTCACTGGTGCCTATCTGATTACGAAGGTCCTAACTCGTTGCTATCTCAGTCCGAAGTGACCAGTCCTTCAGTGGTGGCCACGAGCGGAGTTGTCGCAGAGGGCGCTCGTGGCTGTCGTCGTGAGAACGCCGCGCCGAGCGTGCCTGGCGGCGCGCGGCGAAAGTAGGTGGCGCGCACTTTGTACTTGTGGGACACCACACCCCTCCCCCCCAAACCGCCGCGCCGTCGTGGCATGGGGCTGAGGGCCACGGTGACGGCACTGGGAGGAGGGCCTGGGCGGGGGCGTTACTGGTGGGACGGGCGTCGTAGCTGAGGCCGGGATCGAGACGCCGTCCGCGCCCCGGCATCCGCCTTGCGATCCTCCAGGGAACCCGCCGAAACCTGGGGAAGGGCGCCCGCCCCCGCCCAGAGGGAGCAGGTCATCTTCTTCTGAGGTGCGTGGCCCAAGCTGGGGGGGCCCGCACGGTCCCGGAGTCCCTCTCGGAGACGCTGTCATCTGCGGCGGCGACAGCGGCGGCGACGACTGCGTCGGATGTACGTCGACGTCCATAGGGATCTCGTAGTCCGGGGACGAACGATGTGGCTGTGCTCCCTGGCGGTGAACTGGGTCTGGAATCAAGAAACCGGAGACAGGATCGCGCGGCCTGTGCAGGCGCAATTGGTTTGCGTGGCGCCGCAGCTCCGACCCTGTGGAAGAACGTACAACATACATCTTGCGACCAAGCACGCGTTGAATGGTGCCCGGCAACCATGTCTTCTTGTTTCCAGCAAACACCCTGTACAGCACCGGCGTAGAAACCTGAAAACGCGTAGCGCCATACGAACCGACTCGGTGCGTGGGAGGCTGCAGCAGGTGAAGGAGAGTGCGGTGACGGCGGCCGTGTAGCAGCTCGGCAGGAGACGGGCCGTCACGTGGCATGCACCGATACGTAGACAGGAAAATTTGAAGAGCTTGCTGCCTGGAGTGCTGACCTTTCATCTTCTCCATGTGAGACTTGAATGTTCGAACGAAACGTTCTGCTTCACCATTGGACTGAGGGTGAAAAGGTGCGGTGGTGATATGCTGAATGCCATTCACACGACAAAACTGTTGAAATTCCGCACTAACAAACTGAGGTCCATTGTCACTGACGATAGTTTCAGGCAAGCCTTCGATGCAAAACACTGATGTTAAGGCACTGATTGTACTAGACGCCGTCGTTGAGTTCATGGCAATCACAAAAGGAAACTTGCTGAAAGCGTCTACAACAATTAACCAGCGCGTATTCCAGAATGGTCCGGCAAAGTCAATATGTAAACGTTGCCATGGTCCCTTGGGGAGTGGCCAGTCTGAGAAACGCTGTGGAGGAGCCGCCTGATGCTCCGCACAAACTGTACACTGTGATGTCATGCTCTCTATCTGAGCGTCCATACCAACCCAGGTACAATGACGTCTGGCCAATTGCTTTGTCCTAACAATGCCCCAATGTCCTTGATGCAGGAGGCGTAACACTTCTCGTTGCAGGGAACGAGGAACAATCACTCTTGTTTGGTCGTTGTCCGTATGTAACAACAGAACACCCTGACTTAAAGATAATGCATGACGTTGTGCAAAATAACGTCGAACCAGAGGCCGATCAATGTCTTTGGCTCTGGCAGGCCACCCTGAGCGAACAAAACGTGCTACCACACTTAGGTCTGCATCCGCAGCTGTTTCCTGTGCAACCCGACGAGAGTTCAAAGGAAAGTCTGCGACAGCGGAAGCATCTCTGGAGTCTATCTGACAACATGCCATTTCTGAAGAATCAAATGATACATCCTGGCCAACCGGAAGTCGGGAAAGTGTGTCCGCGTTGGCATGTTTAATGGTAGGTCGGTACAAAATCTCATACTGATAATTTGACAATATCAAGGACCATCTCTGAAGCTTTTGTGCCGTACGTGGCGGAATTGGCTTTGTGGGTGAGAACAACGACGTGAGAGGCTTGTGGTCAGTCAACAAATAGAATTTTCTGCCATAGAGATAATGATGAAACTTTGCGACGCCGTAAATGATTGCTAAGGCCTCCTTTTCTATCTGACTGTAATTCTGTTGCGTCGGCGTCAGTAGCTTGGATGCAAAGGCAATAGGACGATCGTGACATCCAATACGATGTGAGATTACAGCGCCCAGACCATACGTCGAGGCGTCAACTGCTAACACTACAGGCTTCTGTGGGTCAAAAGGAATCAAACATGCATCACTGAGTAGTGCAGACTTTAGTTTGTCAAAGGCAACCTGACAATCTTTAGACCATACAAAAGGAACATTCTTCCTACGTAAGTGATGCAGTGGAGCTGCAATCTGAGAGGCATTGGGAATAAACCTGAAATAATAGTTAAGCTTTCCCATCACTGCTTGCAATTCATGCATATTCTTAGGAGGAGGCAAGTCTTTGATTGCTCGAAGATGTGACTGTAAGGGATGAATTCCTTGTGCATTAATCACATGGCCTAGGTACTCTATTTCAGTTTGAAAAAACGAACACTTTGTTTTATTGCAACGTAGACCTGCTGCAGTCAAAACTTTGAAAAGGCACTCCAGGTTTGCTAAATGTTCTTCAACTGTACGTCCGGATACCACAATGTCATCTAAATAGTTCGAGCAACAAGGTACCGAAACTGTCAGCTGTTCCAAAAAACGCTGAAAAATAGCAGGGGCGGAAGAACTGCCAAAGGGTAGGCGTTGAAATTGAAAAAGGCCCATGTGAGTATTAATGACGAAAAACTTTTTTGACTCGTCATCAAGTGGAATCTGTAAGTATGCCTCTGCTAAATCAATCTTAGAAAAGAAGCGAGACTGTCCTAATTTGTCCATCAGTTCCTCAGGTCTGGGCAGGGGATAAGTGTCCACAATTGTTTGACTGTTCACCGTTGATTTAAAGTCCGCACAGAGACGAAGTTTTCCTGACGGTTTGGGTATAATTACTATAGGCGAGGCCCACTGACTCGCAGAAACAGGAGAAATCACCCCACTATCTTGTCAACGTTTAAGTTCTTCGGCAACTGTATCACGCAAGGCGATAGGCACTGGTCTAACTTTACGAAACTTTGGAACTGCAGATTCTTTTAAAGTTACATGTGCCACGAAGTCTTTTGCACAACCTAGTTCCGGCGAAAACAAGTCACTATATTTGTCACACAATGCATTGATTTTATCCTGAGGCACTACTGACGAAATTTGAAGCACATCTCTTTGAATTGATAAACCAAACAAGTCAAAAGCATCTAGTCCAAAAATGTTCTGTGTCGATTTGGCCTGAAGAACTACAAAAGCAACTGTTTTTGTTACACCTTGAAAAGAGGCGGGCAGGCTACATGTTCCTAGCACGGGAATATTTTCACCTGTATAAGCTGTTAACACTTGCTGTGACGGCAACAATTTTGGCGAACCCAGAAGTTCATACGTCTCTTTATTCATTAATGTGACAGAGGAACCAGTATCGAGCTGAAATTGCACAGTCTTATTGTCAATGGAAAGATTCACAAAAAGTTTTTGCTTGCGGCGCTCGACAGGTGCGCGAATGTGGGCAACGTCTGCTACGGTTTGTTTACGGCGCTTGCGCGGGCCGCGTAGTGAAGGAAGCGGCGCAGACTCGGCACGCAGCGGATTAACAACACTGTCACTAGATGACACTACCGCCGGATCGGCGTCCGCGCAAGCCTGCGAAGCTACTCCAGATTTACTAACTACTGCACTACACTTTTCAGTAGCTACACCAAGTCTACTGTTACTAGCTACACAGTACTGGGCACTTTTACAATAAGAAGTTGCAGAAGGCACTAGGTTCACAACAGTATTGCACTGTTCATAGTCATTTTGCTTGTCCCGAACCCTTTTCCGTTGCACTGTTTTACGCGCTCGTCGGCGCTTGCTACGTGGTGCACTATATAGTTTTGCCATAGGCGCAGAACTACTTTCTTGCAATTGAGATCCCAGGAAAGCACTGTTCAATTCCACAGCCCGTATAACATTTACAGAATGAACTGTTCTCGCACTCTGCGAAGCACTGTTTCTAACGTTACTGTTCTTTGAGTTTTTAATTTGCATACCCACAGACTGCACATGTCCCAATTTGCCACATTGATAACAGGTTGCGTTGCGACTAGGGCAATGAGCACGCTTGTGGCGAGACACACACTGGGGGCAAGATTTACGTACATTTTTCTGAAATGAGCGTTGGCGCCCGTTATGCAAATTACTGTGTCTAACACGACGGGGCGAGCTTTGCGATGCACTTTTACACTGGCTACTGTTCACTGTCTGTTCAGCACGGCCTGTACTATTGTAAGAATCACTAGTGCTACACTGAGAACTACGGCTAGGAAAGCGTCCGTTACGGCGCACTGAATTTACACTGTGGCTTTGCATTTCTACATCTGCTAAGTCAAATGTATCATGCGCTTCCATAAGCTGCAGTACACTGTCTAATGAGGGGTCAGACTGTTTTAAAATAGCTGCCCTAATTCTGGGGTCCTGAATGTTCTGAGTGATAGCGTCTCTCAACATCACGTCACTATACGAAAGTCCACAAGAGCAAGTAAATTTACATTGGCGGGTTAAGCCCTTCAATTCCGTAATCCACTCTTGGTGTGACTGCTGCGGTAATTTTTTAAGTCTGAAAAATCGGTACCGCGCAGCGGCTACGAGAACTTTCCTCTCGTAATGAGCATTCAGTGCATCTACAATTTGTTCAAAGTCTACATCACGAGGAAAGGCGTGAGGGAAAAGCTTTTGCAATAATACGAAGGTTTTGGGGCCCACCACGGACAATAAAAGATGCTTAACAGTCTGACCTGTAAGTTGATGAGCCGCGACGAGTTCTTGAAACTGTGCGAAGTAGTCGCTCCATTCTTCCTCACGTTCGTTGTACTGGCGAAAGGTAGGAAGCGTTGCGGCGGCAGGTGTGGGCTGCTGAAGCGGCGGCTGTTGTTGGTTAGCTGCTTGCGCCGTGAGCTGGGCCACAGCCTGGAGAAGTTGTGTTATTTGCGCCGTCTGTAACTGAATAATTTCCATTAAGTTTGGGTTCGGGGTAGTGGCCATGCTGACCGATTAGGCTCCGCGCATACAAGTAACTTATAACAAAACACAAATGCAATATGAAAGAGGACTCGCTCTGCAACAAAAAAGTCCACAAAACACGTAACAGAATATGTTCCCCCAAAAATCTTATAATAAGGGTGGGTGGGCGGGAGCAATTTCTGCGTGCTCCGACTGCTGCTGTCTGGCTGCTGCAAGCGGGCTGGTCCAAGGTTCTATCACTCCTCGTCGCCACTTTTGTATCCCATCCTCGTCGCCCCTTTTGTGTCCCGACTTCGTCGCCGCTTTTGTGTCCCAGCCTCGTCGTAGGTGTCGGTGGCCGGGTGGATGAGACCGACACAGGAATATAGATAGCACGCTGGTGCAGGTACGGAGGGGAGCAGCCAGAAACTATAAACACTAGAGTAAATTAGAAAGAGATATATATTGCACAGAATGTAACAATACTTAACTTTTACATAGTACTGCAGAATGTTGATACATAGTTGTTAGAGGCCTGCCTAGTGCCTGTAGGATAGCAAAGTCTTCACTGGTGCCTATCTGATTACGAAGGTCCTAACTCGTTGCTATCTCAGTCCGAAGTGACCAGTCCTTCAGTGGTGGCCACGAGCGGAGTTGTCGCAGAGGGCGCTCGTGGCTGTCGTCGTGAGAACGCCGCGCCGAGCGTGCCTGGCGGCGCGCGGCGAAAGTAGGTGGCGCGCACTTTGTACTTGTGCGACACCACACACAGTAAGTAGTAATTTGCGGCTTTTTGTTGATGCTGTGGTGTATGGAATGGTGTCGACTTTAACTGACTGTAATAGCATACAGGATGACTTGGACAAAATTTCTAGTTGGTGCGAAGAATGGCAGCTAGCTCTCAATGTAGAAAAATGTAAGGTGATGCGCATGAGTAGGAAAAACAATCCCATAATGTTCGAATACAGTATTAGTTGTGAGCTTCTTGATGCTGTCGCGTCGTTCAAATATCTAGGCGTAACATTGCAGAGCGATATGAAATTGAACGAACATGTAAGGACAGTTGTTAGTAAGGCGGACAGCCGACTTCGGTTTATTGGGAGAATTTTGGGAAGATGTACTTCACCTGTAAAGGAGACCGCGTATAAAACGCTTGTACGACCACGTCTTGAGTATTGCTCAAGTGTTTGGGACCCTCAGTAGATCAGCTTAAAGGAAGACATAGAGGCAGTTCAGAGGCGAGCAGTTAGGTTTGTTACTGGTAGGTTCAACCAATGCGCGAGTGTCACGGAAATGCTCCGGCAACTTAATTGGGGATCGCTGAAGGGAAGACGACGTTATTTTCGTGAATTTCTGTTGAGGAAATTTAGAGGGCCGGAATTTGAAGCTGAGTGTAGTTCGATCTTGCCGCCTACTTACATTTCGCGTGGTGATCACAAAGACTAGATAAGAGAAATTAGGGCTCGTACGGAGGTATATAATCATTCTTTTTTTCCTCGTTCTATTTGGGAGTGGAATAAGAAAGGAAATGCCTAGTAGTGGTACAGTGTACCCTCCGCCACGCACCTTACGGGCCCCAGCCATATCATTTACAGCAGCGAATGAAGATTAATCGTTAGTACTGCAAAGAAGCTGAACAAGTATCAATAATTAAAGGTCACACTTCAGGTACAGCATGACTTTACAATAAAGCATTTAGGAATTTTTTCCATAAAAAATGTTCTAATGTTTGTAAATCTATGGCACTTAATGTGGTGTCGCACAAGTACAAAGTGCGCGCCACTTACTTTCGCCGCGCGCCGCCAAGCACGCACGGCGCGGCGTTCTCACGACGACAGCCACGAGCGCCCTCTGCTGCAACTCCGCTCGTGGCCACCACGGAAAGACACCGGTCACTTCGGACTGAGATAGCAACGAGTTAGGACCTTCGTAATCAGATAGGCACCAGTGAAGACTTTGCTATCGTACAGGCACTAGGCAGGCCTCTAACAACTATGTATCAACATTCTGCAGTACTATGTAAAAGTTAAGTATTGTTACATTCTGTGCAATATATATCTCTTTCTAATTTACTCGAGTGTTTTTAGTTTCTGGCTGCTCCCCTCCGTACCTGCACCAGCGTGCTATCTATATTCCTGTGTCGGTCTCATCCACCCGGCCACCGACACCTACGATGAGGCTGGGACACAAAAGCGGCGACGAAGTCGGGACACAAAACTTAACTTCTGTGGTTATCATTCCCTAGGCGTACAAACTACTTTACCTAACCCAAGGAGAACACACAAACCCATGCCCGAGGAAGGAATCGAAACTCCGACAGGGAGCAACCGAGCGCTCCACACAGCGCTCGGCCATTCTATCCCGGCCTTTTCCATCATCAAACGAGGGTTGGAACTTAAATAGTGGCAACACTGTTGTGGACACACTATGCAATGGAATCTTCCAATGTCGCTGATAGCACACGTTGTTGACATACCGACCTTACCTTCGAGCAAATGGACTCGCCCGTCCAGCGTCAACCGCGTGCGCACAATCGAGGGAAAAACAGTCACGTGTGAGCGATCGCTCTAACGTAATGGTGTCACTATGTTTTAGATACAGGAACAACGGAGTTGGATCAAGATTGACTGTGACAGAGGTCGCACAGCACGACAGTCTTATCAAGGTCTTCAAGATGCGTGGAGGAATCGGCATTGCCGTACAGAACAGTGGCTCATTGGGTGAAAGCCTTCAACGACTGTGATGGTGTGCGGAGGGCTCGTACGGAGGCAAATAGGCATTCTTTTTGTTCCTCGTTCTATTTGGGAGTGGAATAGGAAAGGAAATGCCTAGTAGTGGTACACTGTACCCTTCGCTACGCACCTTACGCTGGATTGCGGAGTATGTATGTGGATGTAGATCCTAATGCATTACGCTCCTCCACGACAGATCGTCAATGCACAGTATTAGTTTTTGGAGCATCACGTGCAACTATCTTTGCGACAGAAACGGCAACACGTTTTGCGCACCCGCCCATCATTTTGCACGACAATGCGCGGGCGCATACAGCGCAAGCTGTGGCTGCACTGTTCGGCCGACGGGAATGGAAAGTACTGTACTATCAACTATATTCCCATACTCAAGCCCTTGTGACTTTTATTTGATTCCGAAGATAAAGGATCCGCTTCCTGGCATTCGATTCAGAAATATTCCAGAGATTCGACAGTCAGTAGACCGCTCCATTCGCACCATGAACAGAACAGGCTCTGCTAACGGTATATTACGCCTTCCAAATCGCTGGCAACGGGTTCTACACAATGCTGGTGACTTTGAAGGACAGTAACAGTTGCAGACGTGTAAAGCTTTTTGTATCGGTTGTGAATAAATAGTTGTCACTATTTAAGTTGCAAACCAGGCATATTCATCTGTTTGTGACCGACAGCTCAAAATGTTCAAATGTTTGTAAAGCTGTGGGACCTAACTGCGGGGGTCATCCGTCCCTAAACTTACAAACTACTTTAACTTATGCTAATAACAACACATTCTCCCATTCCCGAGTGACGACTCGAACCTCCGACGGGGAAAGTTCGAGGACTCCGCAGCAAGCGCCTTAGGGCGCACGGCTATTCCCGAGCGGCGAGCAGTAGCTACACACAGACATGTGACACAGATATTCAACAACATGTTTGCTGTATATGTATATACGAGGTGCGTCCAGAAAGTAAGTTCCCTTTGGTAATAAAATGCAATTGTACACAGATACAGAAAAAATTTTTATTGCACAAAACTACTTTTCCACATAACTGCCGAAATTTTGCAGGCATTTGTCATAGCGTGACACCAGGTTTTGTATACCTTCTTATAGAAATATGCCGCCTGTGTCTTCAACCAGTTGGAAACAGTTTCTTTCAGCTCGTCGTCATTGGTGAAGTGATGGCCGCCAAGGAAAGACTTGAGATGTAAGAACAGATGAAAGTCATCAATCGCGTGAACCAGTTCTTCTGTAACCAAAGGTGGACGCCCACTTCGTTGTTCATCGTGCACATCACTACGCCCGCTATTGAACTGTCGGACCCATCTCCTCACCATCGAATCACTGATCGCATTTGATCCGTTAACATCGCAAATTTGCCGATAAATTTCACTTGGTTTCACTTTCCTCGCATTCAGAAACTGAATCACCGACCTGATTTCACAGGCGGCGGGATTTTCAATCAACGCCGACATTTCAAACAAGCACAGCAAAGCGTACGTAACTGACAGCGATCTCCAAATGGTGGACTTTCTCTTTGATACACATCGTCTACAGCGCATGTGCGGAACTGCAATCGCAGCGCTGCAGCGGAGGTAAATTGAAACGGAACTTACTTTCTTGACGCGCCTCGTATATGCAGACTACCAGATGAAGATACACGATTGGAATAGCGTCGTTGGAAGCTTGAAAATCGCTGAGTAATCCCACTTTCACTCTTCATTAATAAACCCACTTTCGCTCTTGAGAACATCAATAACACTCGTAATTCACAACAATGGTCTGAACAAAATCCACATGCCATTGTTGATTCAAATTCTCAAGAACTCTTATCTGTAAATGTGTGGTTTGGCTTGATAGAGAATCCATTGACTGGGCCTGTAGTGTCATCACATCGTCTTTTAGGAGTCCGCTATGTACAGTACCTTGAAAATGAGCTTTCAGTATTATTGGAAGAGAAACATTTCGCTACAAGAAAGCGAATGCTCTTCCATTATGACGGAGCTGCTCCACATTATAGTTGAGAGGTGATACATCGTTTAAGCATAACATCTTTCGGAAGTTAGGTCGGTAGATATGGACACGTTTCTTGGCCACCCAGTACCCCGAACCCTGTGGAATTTCAATTCCAAAATTCCACAGTTCAATTTAGTTCAATTTCTTTTAATGAAACTAGCTGAAAACCCGCCGTTGTTCGGGACTTATTTATTCCAGTTTTCACATCCTCATCCCTTCTCTCTCTCTTTCTTTCCTTTGTCCATGTCCTCCTTTCCCCTTTCTCTGTTCGTCTCCCCCCTCCCTTTGAATGCCTTACTCCACGCCACCCGCTTTATTTGCCGGAAATGGCCTCATCTCTAACTCCTTCTTTACCTCCTCAGCCCATGTACTCCTCCATTTACCAGTGAAAAATTAAATAACTGTTAATTCTAATGATGATCAGTCAAGTGTTGTTTACGTTCACTGCAAGTTCCTCTCCAAATGATATCTTAAGTAGACAATGAAGTGTTGTTTTGAAGGTGCAGTGTGCCAAATTTTATCAAGATTGGAATAAAACCGTACATTTTGACCAAGTTCATAAGTAAAGTACCCTCCGCCATTCACCATACAAAATATTATGCACGCAGTGACCTTCCTCGTAGTTTGAATCTCAAGTGAGCAAAATGTTATCAAGATCGGAATACAAATCAAGATTTTGTCGATTTCCGTTGGTTAAGTATCCTCTGCGACGTACCATACGAAATTTTATGTAGACTGTGGCCTTACTCTTGTTTTCAGTTAAGTGTGTAAAATTTCGTGAGGATTGGTGGATGAATTAAATCTAGTTATTCAAACTTCCCATCATGCAGCTTCAGTATCACTTGACTATTATGCAAACTAATCCTCCACGAATGTCCAAGCAATATGTTGACAAACATTCATCGCAATAGAATCAACGGTACAGACTTGCATTCAGGAGGATGGAGTTCCAAGTGAACGATGTCGTTCAGTGGTGGCCACGAGCGGAGTTGCAGCAGAGGGCGCTCGTGGCTGTCGTCGTAAGAACGCCGCGCCGTGCGTGCATGGCGGCGCGCGGCGAAAGTAGGTGGCGCGCACTTTGGACTTGTGCGACACCACAGTTTTCACCCACAATGATACGGTACGCTTTGTATGCATAAAAGCTGACAGCCAAAAAAACTGTCATTTTAAAGTCTGAATGAAGTACGCTTTCTGTGGTGTCGCACAAGTCTGAAGTGCGCGCCACGTACTTTTACAGCGCGCTGCCATGCAAGCATGGCGCGGTGTTCTTACGACGTCGGTCACGAGCGCCCTCTGCTGCAATCCCGCTCGTGGCCACCACTGTACTGCATTGGTCACTTGGGAATAGGACAGGCACCGATTAGGACTCTCATCAGTAGGCAGAAATCTACCTAGTAAACTATGTACCAGCATTCCACTAGTCTGCTGCCCCCCAAGTTAAGTATTGTATTATTTCTACGAAATACATATCTTGTTGTAATCTAGCTTAGTGTTTCTAGTTTCTGCTGTCTCACTGGCTGGTCACCTCACACTGTACCCGCACACGCGTGCATCCTATTTTCCTGTGTGTCTCTCTCTACTCGGCCACCGACACCTAGGACAACCGGCGGCAACGAGACACAAAAGTTTCCACTGAAGCATACTTTTGTAAATAATTCTTACTTTAAATTGCTTACATAAAATGCACATGGTGTGGACAATATTTATGTTTTAAATGTTTCTTTGATGATTATCACCCTGAAAAATGTTACGTAACTTCCAGAGAGAGCTGCAAGAATTTTCAGAAATTTTATTTCATTCGAAACTTCGCCGAAATCTGAAAATTAACTGTTTATTCAGGTAATTAATTGAAATGATTGTAGGTAATCTGAATATATTAATACTGCACTGATAAACTGAATTGTTCAATCATATTTAAAAAATTCATCAGGATCGAAATACAACTGTAGAATCTGACGAAGTCCATATGTAAAGTATCCTCCATCATGCACCATTCAACATTTTATGTGACAGTCTCCTTCCTCTTGTTTTGAAGGTCAAGTGCCCAAAATGTCATCAAGATTTTAGGATGAATAAAGTGTCCTTATTCGCATGCCGCATGATCCCACAAGTTTTCAACCATATAATAGTTTATGACGTCATATCTCCTGAACTATATGTCGTAAGCAGTTCTTACTCCTACGCGAAATGTTACCTCACGGAAGGAATATGCGTACTAAATTTGGTTGAAATCGGTACAGTCGTTTATAAGCAGACGTCGCATGTTGCAGCACTTTTCCGCGCATTTCATTGTTTATTACGTCGTATCTCCTGAACTATTTGTCGTACAGTCATTTAATGGTACCTATGACCATCACGAATGTGCAATCAATATGTTGACGAAGTTTCATCACAATCGGTTGAACGGTACGGCCGCGCATAAAATACGAACACACACATTCATTTTTATATATTAGATTGGGACTGAGGCTATTCTAGTTTTAATTCCAAATAATTAACGAATCCACCAAAAGCCATAAAGTTTATGTTGTTTTATTTAACGACCGGTTTCGGTATTACATTAATAGCGAAACCGGCCGTTAAATAAAACAACATAAACTTTACGGCTTTTGGTGGATTCGTTAATTATTTGGAATTAAAACTAGAATAGCCTCAGTCCCAATTTCATTATAAAATGGAACTACATCTACCCGTGGAATTTTGCCTCTGCGGATAGTTGAAAGGCGAAGTCTACAAAAAAAGTAAACACAAGAGCCGATTTAATCGTTAGGATTATGAAAAGTGTAGCCCTCATAATAGAATGCAAAGACGATCTCAGAGAAGATACACGTGGTGTTATCAAGAGACGTAAAAAGAGGCTGAAGCTGGTCTTGGAAAAATTTTAAAATGAACTTTTAACGTTCTCATTTGCCTTTGCCTTAATTTTGTTTGGGTTACATACTAACATCTGTATCTCTCTACTCAAACACATGTTCAAAATGTTCAAATATTTGTAGAGCTTATGGGACTTAACTACGGGGTCATCAGTCCCTAAACTTACAAACTACTTATGAACTAGTTATCACTAAGAACGGCACAAATATCCATGCCCAGAGGGGATTCGAACCCCCGACCGTAGTTCAAAATGTTCAAATGTTTGTAAATCTATCGGACCAAACTGCGTGGTCATCAGTCCGTAGCTTACAAACTACTTAAACCTAGGTAAACTAACCTAAGGACAAACACACACACCCATGCCCCAGGGAGGACTCGAACCTCCACGGCGATCAAAAGCGCACTCCTCAGCGAGACGCTCTAGACCGCTCGGC
The DNA here is from genome assembly GCA_026315105.1 of Locusta migratoria. Taxonomy (NCBI): domain Eukaryota; kingdom Metazoa; phylum Arthropoda; class Insecta; order Orthoptera; family Acrididae; genus Locusta; species Locusta migratoria. The sequence goes on along the minus strand of CM048751.1, from coordinate 328,213,981 downwards.
TACTCCACCGCGGCCCCGACCGTAGTGGCCGTGCAGACTGTGACTGACGCGCCGCAGTACGCTCGGCCACCGCGGCCGGCCAAACACATGTTATATGGCATTTTTCTGTGATTCTTCTATACTTAAGCAAAGGCTTAGACGTAACTGACGCTGGTAGAAAGTAGAGACTCCTACAAAACATATGACACATGAAAAAACAACTAAAACTTATTTATACATCAAGGAAGAAAGAAAATAATTTCTTTAGATCTAGACATTAGTACACGAACAGGGAAGAGCAAGTATTAATTACCATCTCCTTTTAGTGAATTACGGTAAAGCTAGTAGACTCTTCGATATTTTTGTACGTGTGTTTTGCCCGCTGAAGAGTCCGTATTGCCCACTGTATTTGTATAAGTTCTTTCAGGTGATCTTTCCTAACACGATTTTCAGATTCATTCTAAGTGTGAATCCTGCGCTTCTTGTGCGTCATATTAATTCTCCTGCTGCCAATCGTATCAAACAATGTATTGGATTACCTCTCGTCCATGAAAAGGTCCGCTATATCCTTCAAGAATTAAATTTTTCCAAGGAATTATTTAGACTTCATTTAATGATTACGTTGAAAATTTCGGAATTTTTCTGTGTCTAGCGTCTTGGTAACGGTCTGACTAGGAATTTCAGTCTGTCACTGCTCGGTATTGGACAAAGGCTAATCGTTTCTAGTTTCTAGTGTAACACTATAACTGGACGTTCTGTGGTCATTATCACAGCAAAGGGTTAGAATTTTGTATCGACACCCAAGCGTTTACACGTCGTTGAATGTATTGAGCAATCTGTTTTTAAACTATCTCCTGATGCTGCAGAGTATGCTAGATGGGAATCGTGCCGTGTCTTGACTAGGGCTCATTCGCCTGTGAGGCTAACAGCAGCTGGGGCGGCTGATTTCCTGATGTTGTTATTTCACTTGCAGACAAGGGAAATGCTGCGGTTCTGTTGACACGCAGAATTACGTTCAAGAGAGCAATATTTACTGCAGTAAAGAAACACTTCAAAGTCTCTCGCGTCGGGGGTTCGAATCCTCCCTCGGGCATGGATGTGTGTTGTCGTTAGGATAGTTGAATTTAGTTTAAGTAGTTTGTAAGACTAGGGACTGATGACCAACAGAGTTTGGTCCCATAGGATTACAACCAATTGAACATTGTTTTGAAATTAAACTAGGGAATGAACTTATATACATTGAGGTTTTCGCTTAAATTCTGCGTGGAATCCCCTCTCTTTCTCGATCTCATGTCAAAAATAGGACAGAATTAAGTCCGCCTCACTCGTTGATTAACATTCACCATCAGTATTTCCGACGCTTGTAATACTTGCTGCTGCTTGATTGTTGTATTGCGTTATCTTTCCTGTTTTCATTGAGAATGAGCGTGTGTTCGGTCGAAACCTTGGCTGTCGTCGAAGATGTTAGCCGGATGCAGTGCCTGCAGTGGCGTATATAAGAAGGGGAAGGGGGGGGGGGCAGGGTGCCTGGGCCCCTCCGAAATAGTGAATTTAAAGAAAAAACACTAGTACGGTATTCTCTTCTCAAAACGCCATAACCAAGCATAGACCGGAATATCCAACACTTTTTTTTTTTCTTTTTATGCATCAATTTGAAATATTACGCCACAAAATTTTTAAAAAATGTTCAAATGTTTGTTGAACTTATGGGACTTAACTACGGGGTCACCAGTCCCTAAGCTTACAAACTACTTATGAACTAGCTAAGACTAAAGACGGCACAAATATCCATGCCCGACGGGGGGATTCGAACCCCCGACCGTAGTGGCCGTGCAGACCGTGACTGGAGCGCCTCAGTCCCCTCGGCCACCGCGGCCGGCCACAAAATTTTTAGTCTTGTCTCCCCTCCCTAAAATATATGTTATATTCGCCACTGTGGATAGGCCTATACGTGGACTATCAATTTTAACGTTTCTGGAATAAACATGAAATATGTTGTACATTTTTCGTACGTCGTACTGACCGTCACATGCACCGCAACGTAGTCCATCCCGCCAGGCAACTCAGTATTTTAAAAGACGTTTTGCCTTCTAGTCGCTTTTTAGAAATCATGTCAATACTTGTATTCCTCTTCTGAAACATAGATCAGAACATCCAACAAATTTCTTTTGAGGCATCAGTTTGGGAAACGATGCTACAAATTTTTTAGTTAAGTTATTGTGGACATATAGTACACTACGTACCGGTATCAAAAGAATTTCAATTTCAGCAGTAGGCTTTGGATCAGTGTCCTGCTGGAAGTAATAATCATTTCTCAATCCCAGTTCTCTGCATTCTTATTAAGATTGTTTTCAAGGATCTTCTGGTATTAAAACTTCTCCAGGATCGTATCTATAAACACCAGTTTCCCAGCGCATGATGAAGCCATACAGCGCCCTTTTCCTCTCGTACTGGGGCCTACTGGTCTCGAAAGCTATTTTATTCTATACTGACCCGTAACTCTCGGCCTGGATGCTCCAAATCTCAAAAGTTAATTTTTTCTATAGTATTACATGTATTTCCAAGTGGTTGGGGGGGGGGGGGGGCGCTCATTTTGTTTTACCGTCGCCCAAGGCCTCCGACAGTCTTAGTCCGCCACTACAAACAGTCCCGTACCATCGCACTACCGACCAGAGAACGTTGTCCCAGAATTCTTTTGGTTTCACTACCAACATGTATGGGTTTTTGCGCAGTATCTCTGTGAGTCACACGACTGACATATGGTACCCTTGTAGGAATACGGGCAGTGTAAGCTGCAGAAATGTTTAACTGATATTGGACTATTTTATCACATTTGAAATTCTTCATCCTGTATTATTACGAAACCAGTATCATTGTAAAGTGATCTAGGGTGAATAAAATTCTTGATTATTTACCATATAAAAGCCAAAATCCGCAATGACTGAATATTGATCAAGGTTTCCTTTAATCACCGGAAGATCCGTACCCAAAGACTGGAAAGTTGGCCAAGTTACTCTGATATTCTAGAAAGGAAATAGGAGTGATCCCCAAAATTACAGGCTAATCTCATTGACGTCGATTTGGAGTAGGATTTTGGAACATGTACTTTGTTCGAATATTATGAACTACCTCGAAGAGCGGGGAAGATCGGTTTGGATTCAGGAGGAACGTAGGATCCCGGGAGGCAATACTTCCCTTACGTCTTATCTTAGAAGATAGGTTAAGGAAAGGCAAACCTACATTTTTAGCTTTTGTAGATTTGGAGAAAGCATTTGACAATGTTGACTGTACTACACTCTTTCAAATTCTGAAGTCAGCAGGGGTAAAATACAGGGAAAGGAGAGTTATTTACAACTTGTACAAAAGCCAGACCGCAGTTATTAGACTCGAAGGGCATGAAAGGGAAGCATCAGTTGGGAAGGGAGTAAGACAGGGTTGTAGCCTTTCTCCGATGTTATTCAATTTGTACATTGAACAGGCAGTGAAGAAAAGCAAGGAAAATTTTGGTATAGGCATTAAAGTTCAGGGGGGAAGAAAAAAAAACATTGCGTTTTGCTGATGACATTGTAATTCTGTCAGAGACAGCGAACGACCTGGAAGAGCAGTTGAATGGAATGGACAGTGTGTTGAAGAGAGCGTATAAAATGAACATTAACAAGAGCAAAACAGAAATAATGGAATGTAGTCTTAGAAAAATCAGGCGATGCCGAAGGAATTAGATTAGGTAATGAGACAGTGAAGGTAGTAGATGAGTTTTGTTACTTGGGTAGTAAAATAACATGCGATGGTCGCAGTACAGAGGATATAAAATGCAGAATGGCAATGGGAAGAAAAGCATTTTTGAAAAAGAGAAATTTGCTAACATCAAATATTAATTTAAGGGTAAGGAAGTCTTTTCTGAAGGCATTTGTGTGGAGTGTTGCCTTGTACGGGAGTGAAACATGGACGATAAGCAGTGCAGACAGGAAGAGAATAGAGGCTTTTGAAATGTGGTGCTACAGAAGAATGCTGAAGATTAGGTGGGTAGATCGCATAACTAATGAAGAGATACTTAACAGAATTGGTGAGAACAGGAATTTTTGGCATACCCTGACTAAAAGAAGGGATCGCTTGGTAGGACACATTCATAGACATCGAGGAATCGTAAATTTAGCATTGGAGGGAAGTGTGTGGGGTAAAAATCACAGAGGGAGACCAATAGACGCGTACAGTAAGCAGATTCAAGTGGATGTGGGTTGCCGTTCTTATGAGGAGATGAAAAGGCTTGCTCAGGATAGAGTAGGGTGGAGAGCTGCATCAAACCAGTCTCCGGACTGAAGACCATAACAACAACAACCTCGAAGAGAACGACCTATTAACCAATAGACAACACGGATTCAGAAAGTATTGCTCTTGCGAAACACAGCTTGCCCTTTATTCACATGAAGTGTTAAGTGCCACCGACAAGGGATCTCAAATCGATTCCATATTTCTGGACTTCCGGAAGGCTTTTGACTCTGTACCCCACACAAGCGGCTTCTAATGAAATTGCGTGCTTATGGAATATCTCCCCAATTGTGCGATTGGATTCACGATTTCCTATCAGAAAGGACACAGTTCGTTATAATTGACAGTAAGTCATCGAGTAAAACAGAAGTGATATCTGGCGTTCCACAGGGAAGCGTTATAGGTCCCCTACTCTTCCTTGTGTTTATAAACGATTTAGGAGACAATCTGAATAGCTCCCTTAGACTGTTCGCGGATGATGCCGTCGTTTATCGGTTAGTGAAGTCAACAGAGGATCAAAAGCAACTGCAAAGCGATTTAGACAAAATATCTACATGGTGCGAAAATTGGCAATTGACACTAAATAAAGAAAAGTGTGAAGTAATACACATGACCACTAAAAGAAATCCGCTGAACTTCAATTACGCGATAAATCAGAACGCTTCGAAGATGCACCAGCTCCACCAAATCGACTGCCTACATCACACTTGTGCGTCCTCTCCTGGAGTATTGCTGCCCCTTGTGGGACCCTCACCAGGTGGGACTGACGGAAGACATTGAGAAGGTTCAGAGAAGGGCAGCTCGTTTTGTTTTATCACATTAAGAGGGGGAAAGCGTCACGGAAATTTTGCACGAATTGGGGTGGAAATCATTAAAAGAAAGACGTTATTCATTGCGGCGTGATCTGTTTGCGAAATTTCAATCGTCGACTTTTACTTCTGAATGTGAAAACATTTTGCTAGCACCCACCTACTTAGGGAGACATGACAATCCCAATAAAATAAGAAAAAACAGATCGAAAACGGAAAGATTTAGGTGTTCTTTCTTCCTGCGCGCAATTAGAGAATGGAACGGTACAGAAAAGTTATGAAAGTGGTTATTGAACCGTCTGCCAGGCACTTAAATATGATTTGCAGAGTATCTATGTAGATGTAGATGAATCTCTGATGGGTGATTTTTTTATTATTTACTTCTTGTCTCTATTAGAGCTGGTTGATGTAGAACACACTACGGTGGGGGGTTCGAATCCCCCCTCGGGCTTGGCTATATGTTCCGTCCTTAGTATCAGCTAGTTCTTAAGTAGTTTGTAAGATTAGGGACTGATGACCCCGTAGTTAAGACCCATAAGCTATACAAACATTTGAAACTTTTTTTTTATGTAGAACACCGTAGTTTTACTCCTATTGACTGCACTGACAATTTCGGAAAGCCTTGTGTGTTTGTACAACTCTCTTCCAAAATTGTCTCCTTATCTGTATGCCCTATTTTATTTGTGGGCGCTTACAAGAACACCACAACTGTGAGCGGTGACGGATATTCAAATTTGCCGCCAGTAGGCTATTCAAATTTTGCCGCCCCTACCGACCTCTACAATTCGACACTCTACTTCACAATCATACTAATTACAATTTTTTGACAATGACATTGTAGCTTTATGTTTTGTGCACTGTGGTACTAATTACATCATATTTTTTCCGTAATTAGTACGACTGTGAACTAGGGGATCGAAGGTTCACTTCCCAGATTATTTTTTCAACCCAACTGTTTGGTTAAGTTTGCACAAAATATAGCTTTTGTTTATATTTATGAGTTAATAATAGCACAACACTTCTTACAAAATAATGTACATTCGCAAACGTAACTGAATAACTTTTATTACACTTACAGTTTAAAAATTTGGGCCCCAAATTTGCCGTCCCTTGGCTTCAGCGTCCAGCCTACTGGTAAATCCAACTCAGCGGCTGTGTGGCGCGGACATAAAACATGGATCCAATCAGGTATCTCTCTACTCGCTTGGGTACATTCGAAAATTACGTCACCCTATCGCAGGTTAGGTACATTATAAACTACCGTATATAATAAATACGTGAATTTTGACACTTTAAATAAAGTTTTTGAGTCACACGATGGTAACGCTTATATGCAAAGTCAACAGCAGTAAACAATTATTAGGGGAAAGGGTTGTACCTTGGGAAACTTTTTAATAAAGACAGTGCACTCAAGTGACAACTCTAAGAAGTACAAAGTAAAGTTTTCATCCTATTTTCAGAGGGAATAGGAGGCCATGTTGTATTTGGATGACGTTTCCGATCTGAGGAGGAGTTTTACAAGTTTTCGTGTTTGAAAGTAAAATATAGCCACTCTCCATAGAATATATAAATAAAAGCTAAAACTAAAACCTGGACTTTCCATTATTATATAAATAAAAGCTAAGCATCATTATTGTCATTTCTTAAATGCAGTGTTGTAGGGCATTGTTTAAGTAAGCTATTGATACCATAAGTTACAAAGATATAAGTTTGTACATAGGATAGGATACTGTTTTCTGTTATTGTGTATTTGGTAGTACCTTGGGACACTTTTCTTCGTCTACAGTTCTTTTATCATTTTAGATGAGTAGAAGTAAGATGGGAACAGAAAGAGAAAAACCATGGAGGCAGCTGCCCATGAGGCTATTACACAAAAACTGTCTACATGAGAATCGGCTGAAGTATATGGAGTGTAGAAAAGTACTCTTGATAGGCACTTCCAAATACACAAATTTTCTGATCAAACTCATTTCAAATATGAAGTAGAGATGGCGGTTATTGCTGAAACAACCGGTTTTCGGTTATATCGATTCTTTCCATCTTCAGTTTAACCGAACTGTAAAAATTGCTCAAGATAACCGGTTTTTTTAAATAACCGGTTTTCGGTTTTTATTGCTATTATTTCCAGTAGAGTTCGACCGAACATATTTTGCAGCCGAAGCAGAAACCGTAATCGAATTTTCGGAAAAATTTACGTTATACGACAAATCACTAGTCTTTCCATATTTTGCAAGATCACCTCCAAATACTACGCCTTGTTGACTGTGTGTAAGCCTAGCCAGGAGTCCGTAGAAGACGATAACGAAGCATACATATTTACTGGCCTAGTATTTCCATCCGGCAGTTGCGAGTATTGAGCCAACCACTCCGTAAATTGGACTTGTGAGTCGGCTCATACAAATATATCGTTATATACACTATATATATATATATAAAGTTACAGTCAGTAAATGAACTTCAATCAGTGCCGCAGAAGTTTTTTCGAAAAATAAAGTCACAGTTTCGACTAAAAAAAAAATGTTTGTATAGTCTATGGGACTCATCTACGGGGTCATCAGTCCCTAAACTTACAAACTACTTATGAACTAGGACGGCACAAATATCCATGCCTGAGGGGGGATTCGAACCCCCAACCGTAGTGGCCGTGCAGACCGTGACTGGAGCGCCTTAGTCCCCTCGGCCACCACGGCCGGTACAGTTCCGACTAACAGTATGATTGTCATCAGTGTAAATTTACGCAAATTGAACTAGGAAAGCTGTGTACCACATGATCAAAGAATGTTCATATGGATGTGAGTTCTTATGAGACATAACTGCTTAGGTCATCGGTCCCTAAACTTAAAAACTTTTTAAGCTAACTTAAACTAACTTACGCTAAGGACAACATACACACCCATGACCGAGGGAGGAGGGAGGACTCGAACCTCCGACTGGAGCAGCCGCACAGTCCGTAACATGGAGCCTCAGACCGCACGGCTATCTCGCGAGGCACCACATGATCAATGTTACCTAAACCCATGTTGGTTATTAAAAAAGCCCCTCGCTTTCAAGGAAACACATTAATAAAACTTGTTAGCATAACAATATGTTAATGTATTAAAAGTTATTATTCCAAGCTTACGTAATAGGTATATGAATCGAATTTACCTTCTCGTCCAAGAAACATTTTAGATGCTTTCTCCTTTAATGAAACAGCATGTTTGTAGTAACTCCACCCGTTTTCTGCTTTTTAAAGCGAATCGAGCATTGTACCTCACTGCTCCCGTACTTCGTGAAGTACTTCCACACTCGGGATGGTGCCATTTAAGACACAACCGATGTCTGACGACGACAGCAAGTAGCTGCCGCATGACCATACGGAGGCAAGTCTCGTACACTGCCGGTGCACGCGCGTCGTCCGATAGGCCACGCCACACGGCAACAGGTGTGCATCGATGCCTCAATAGCTGCACCAGTTCTTAACTTCTTATGCCACGCGTTTCTGACTGCTGAGATTGTTCTTAAATTATCACTGATAGCTTTTCTTAGTTACTGCTATGACCTAATATTTCACAGCAGTGGAAATTTTAGGAATAAACCTAAATATTAGGGTCTACTACTTTTAATTTTTTTAAATTATTTACAAAAACATATTTTGAACCACTACTACAGGAAGTAGTCATACCGGTTTTTTACCCAGTTCTTGGCAATAACTAAAAAATACCGGTTACAACCGACACCAAATAAATACCGATAAAAACCGGTTATTCAAAACTGAAATACCGGTATCGGTTTTAACCTGTCGGTTTTTCCCATCCCTAATATGAAGCCAGCAGTGCTACAAAAAAAGTCTTCACTACAGAGTAAGAGGAAGAACTACTTCAAAAAAATGTTCAAATGTTTGTTAAGCTTATGGGACTTAACTACGGGGTCATCAGTCTCTAAACTTACAAACTACTTATCTACTACCTTATACTAAGAACGGCACAAATATCCTGGAGCGCCTCAGTCCCCTCGGCCGGCAAGAACTTGTTCCTTATATAATAAGGGCTGTGCATTGGAACTCTGGTGTGACTGTGAACGATCTGAAAAAGTTCGCCTTCCAATATACTAAAGCTAACAACATTAAATATCCAGTGACATGGGAGGAAGAGGAATTGGCCGGAAGAATGCTACAGAACCTTTCGGAAGTCTTAAAAGAACAGAATATCCCTTAGAAAACCAGGTCAAGGGGCATCTTTCAACAAACCCAGTGTTGAAACTTTTTTTTTAAGAAACTCCAAGAAGTTTTTTCCAGGTTTGGTCCTCAACCTCAGAAGTCTGTAATCTTGATGAAACAGGATTTTCTACAGTACACAATTGAGGGAAAAAACAAGAAAAAGAAGTCTTTTACAAAGATAGAAGCCACCTACGGACAAAGGAGTTTTCATCTTCCACTTCTTCTGATGAAGAAATTCTCGAGCTTGGCGGAAGCTCTGGAGGTAGCAGTAATATAGTGAGAGAACTACCAGCTCCAGTGGTGTGTTGTGGGTTTCATTCATTAAATATTTTATTCCCACCATCTCCTGTTTTAAGGTAAAATAACTTTTGTATTTGGACTAACAAATAAACAAGTACTACGTAATTTCAACACTATTTTTTCATTTGTAAAACTAAGAAACTGAAATACATCCCAAGGTAAAACCATAGGTTGTACGTTGGGGCAAGTGTCACAAAAGTCTTTATTGGTGAGTAATTGTGTAAATATTGGAGCTAGCCTAAACTGTTGTTCGTTCAACACTACCTAAAATTGGTGCCTGTGATGGGGTAAATTTTCAAATTTTTGTAAAATAAATTATAGTAGAAAAACATTAAAATGTAAAAAATGTCCCAAGGTACAACCCTTTCCCCTACGTTCTTTACAATACCTATAATGTATTAATTTGGCTACAGTACTTCTATCAATCTCTGTATTTTTGCTTGCCTGGTGATCACATTGCATAATTGCAGTGTTATCATTTCGATTTCCATAAACATTTCAACTGTTGCTTCAGCCTCTTCCATCCCTGTCTAGCCATTCTCTAATCTAGTTCACTATTGCTTAGTAAAAATATCATAACTTATCAGACGAGAAAACTATGTAGCAACTTCGTCAGGGTTCAAATCGTACCTCGGACATGGATGTTTGTGTTGTTTTTAGTATAAGTTATTTCATAAGTATTTTGAAAAATTGTGCCTTGATGTGCCCTTCTTTTGCTTTGTGTTTATACATTCCTTTTCCCCAGTCTGAACATGTGCCTGTGTCAGTATACCTGCAGGGAGGTGACACACGTTTTCCTTGATCATCATCATCTGATGAATCAGAATCTTGATCAATTTCTCCACGAGGAGGGATGACATAAAATGATTAACTTATCTTGTTTCCACATGGAAAAAGGGGGGGGGGTCAAACATCTGCAATACATACTAGTGCTCAATGGGAACAAGATTCCAGACATTTTTTTCCCACCATAAAAGATACTAAAAACAAATTTATAAATTCCTAAGAAGAAATACTTATAATTTAAATCATTTATAGCAATACAATAAAAAAATAGTCTTCATGGTGAATTACTGCCTATCCACATACTATTAACAGTAATAAAACGTTATTTCCAATACTGAGCTCTTATCCTGTACATACTACTTTCTTCTTTTCTTGTGGAAGCTGTTCTTAACATACACGCATACACACAAAGAGATTTAATAGTCATAAACAATAACAATAAACTAACTTCATGCTGCAAAATTTAAACAACAGTGTAAAGGGGCCCTTAGACTCTCAATGTACTCAGTATTGCACAATAATGTTAACCATCTGAGAGCAGTATTGATGGTTTGTGCAATATATTGAAGGAGACTGCCGAGCTTTAAAAATATTGATGGTCGATCAATAGTTTGCACAATATATTGTATGGTGAAAGGGTGGTATTGTTCAATAAACTATGGCTACTGCTGCAGCAGTCTGTCACTTCTGATGCCCATTATGAAAGTCTACAAGGCAAATGAAACAGCATGTTAAAGATGTCCCCAAAACATGTATTTTAAGGTAAGATATGTAGAAGTAAAGTATCAGGAAGTGCAATGTCAGTATATAAAACCCCTACCATTCGTTTAATTTGTGCATAGCCTATATGGCAGTTCCTGCCAATATTTCGTGGAAAAGTTCCTTTAGCACGTTAATGTGTTCATGTTGTAGAATGCATTCCAAGCGAATTTTTCACACACCACCATCTCTTTCTCTTCTTTTTCTTCTTGCAACACGTAGCAGTCACAATCGCAATACATGCGAGATCAACTTTGTGAAGCATCGACAGTTCGCTATGGAGGCAGAACTGTAACTGACATGTCCTAGGCATAAATATTGTCTTTCTTGGCTTGGCACTTTAGCACAATATACTGACACAATATTATTGCTTGATAAATATTGCACATGTAAGGGCCCCTGAATGAACCTATAACATCTTCCAGCAGTTAAATTGTGTACCACACTATCAAAATCAATGTTTAAAATCCTCAAAACTTTAGTTACGATTGGGCATGAATGAGTTAATACTGACATGAAATAATTTGTTGTGTCCCTTGCCCAACCTAAGCCTGAAGCAACACCATGCTGTTTAAGTGACATCTCATCTTGGCACCATTCCTGCTTGGTGCACTCATCTCTTGTGTGCTATCATCTGTATTGGTATTTCACTGTATCAGGATTTCAATAAACCTGTTCATATGTCAAATCAATTGATTACTGTCAGGCTTTGTGCACAGCCCACATGCATACCTGGTATGTTTATGCATGGAAAGACAGACAGGTAGATGCTTCTGCCACAATATATCTGTGGGACTGATCCACCCTCCAATTGGTGTTAGAACACTCCCTGTCTTTTCTGAACCATGGAATCACAACTGCAGTTTATAATTTTGTGTAAATTGAGAATACCTATGATGCTTACAGACTACATGTTACTTTCTGTTTTACACAGCAAAAATACTGTAATGTTCTCCCACGAACACAGCCATGTTACACTGTATGCACGTATACTTACAGATAATTTTGGGAAACCTCTATGGAGTGCAACAGATTGTGAAATGTAGTCACAGATTTGTATAATCACAATGTACAGTTGTTCTGAGAGCAAAATAATATGACAAAGTGACCAGACAACAACTTTCTTCATTCAGTCCTAAAATGTCAAAAGTCAGTTCTAGCATCCAATTGTACATGATTTTGAAAGATTACCCATTTTCATCCCGTCAAATTCTGCATCTTTGTTTTGTTTTATCCAGACAACCCAAAAATGTAGCCGGCCGCGGTGGCCGAGGAGACTAAGGCGCTCCAGTCACGGTCTGCACGGCCACTACGGTCGGGGGTTCGAATCCCCCCTCGGGCATGGATATTTGTGCCGTCCTAGTTCGTAAGTAGTTCATAAGTAGTTTGTAAGTTTAGGGACTGATGACCCCGTAGTTAAGTCCCATAGACTTTACAAACATTTGAACATTTTTCCAAAAATGTAGCTTTCAACACACATTTCATACAACTTTAATTATGTCATTCAGCATTAAAACTAGAAGACATGGAACCAATGAAATAAATCTCTCAACATGGTCATTTATCATGTCCTGCAAGACCAAATTGAGGAGCAGGTCTCTATGATCATGGAACAAGTCAGTATTCAAATTGCAACATGAAAGTAGTAATACATACAGTGATGTACAGATTGGCCAAGCTAGGATTGTGGGCTACAGGATAGGCATTGAAAGTCAGGATGATAAATTAAAGTCATTATTGACACTGAAGTGATTTATTTATGATAAGGAATAAATACAGGGGTCTACAAAGGGGGAGGGAATGTGGTAATCTTGCATCTCTTCAAGACCAATCCAAAACATGTCATAGCTAGTAACATAAAGAGCTGCTCATAGCTCCACTTCATGTAATAAAGATTCAAAAAAATCTTATGGTTCACATGGGCTGTGCCGCAACATCAGCACTGATTTCGCAGCATCAGCTCTGGCGATATCACATGTGGGTCCTGGCCTCCCTGCTCTGGCTGTGACAAACGGCTCGAAATTATCATGTTTGTTACAGAATTAATAATAATAAATTTGCATAATACAGTGAAACATATAGCATTTCTGTGCACATGACAGGCCTAAGCACAAGTAAAAAGAATCAACAGCATAACACATGAATTATATTAATTTATTTTTTGTTTTCCAGGAATTCCTCAACGGAAGCATCAGTCATGATGTAACTCTTCAGTGTAGCCTGGAAAGTGTGTGGATTACTACTAAGCTTTTTGAATTCTTTTGGCAGCTTATTAAAAATGAATGCAGCAGAATACTGCAGACATTTCTGAACAAGATTCAAGGAGATGTGATCCAAGAGCATATTTTTATTTCTTCAATATTAATTGAATGAGAGACACTAGCTCTTGGTAATAACTAAATATTATAAAGTACAAATAACACTAAAGAAATGTTTATTGAGAGGCTAATGTCATAATTCCCAGACTACTAAACAGGGGTCAACAAGAGCTTCACAAGCTTGTACCACATATTGCTCAAACAGCCCGTTTCTGTGCAATAAATAATCTTTTTGAATCAGACGAGAGTTATTGATCCCTCAAAATATAACATCATACATCATAAGTTAATGAAAATAAGGAAAGTCAACTAATTTTCATGCTGAACTATCACTTATTTCAGATTATGTTCTAATGGTAAACATTGTAGCATTTAATTTTTGAATAAGATCTGAATAGTATCTGAATGCCTATAAATTTGAAATGCTTAGTCTTACTTATCAAATGCCATACTGTTTAATCTAAATGTCATTTTTTGTTGAATTTTATGTTGAAAACTGTAAAAACTGTGTTTTATTGTCATTTAGCATCCATTTATTTTCTACAAGCCATCTTTACCTGCATAATTTGATACTGTATGAGTATTGCAAACAATAACCTTCACAACCATGCTGATGTCATCATCAAACAGAAATATTTCAGAATTCAATTAATATTATAGAAATTCTCTGCTGAGAGAGCATTAAAACAGATAGAGTACTTAGCTCACCTCATCTCATGCATGTGGACACAAGCTTTCAGAAATATTTTCCCTTTTCAGGTACGAGAGAGGAGGGAAGAGAAAGGGGACAGAAGGATAAGTTTACTCACAACCTAGGCCATGAGTAAGTATGGGTGGTAAGTGGAAGTCACTTCTGAATAATAATATTGTAGAATTACCTGTTATATTAGAAGACATATCATTTAAATAAATAAGAAACAACAGAGGCCCCAAGCAGACTCTTATGACACCCGCCGCTCTCCAGACCCCCCTGTTAACTGTGCTCCATTGTGAGTACATATCATAGCCATTTTCAGCACTACAGAGAACTTCCTCATACTGTATGTTAGGTTGTTTGCAGATGACGCCATCATTTATCATGTAGTAAAATCATCTGAAGATCAAAACCAACTGCAGAATGATCTGAATAAGATATTAGTATGGTGTAAAATTGGCAATTGACTCTAAATAATGAGAAGTGTGAAGTCATTCACATGAGTACGAAAAGAAATCCATTAAACTTTGTTTACAAGATAAATCTATCAAAAGTGGAGGCCATAAACTCCACTAAATACCTAGGAATTACTATTAATTCAGACTTAAACTGCAAAGAACATGTAGAACATTTAAAAAAAGCAACAGTACTACTAAAGAGACTGCATACACTACACTTGTCCATCCTTTTTTGGAGTATTGCTACCTAGTGTGGGATCCCTATCAGGTGGATTTGACAGAGGACACTGAAAGAGTCCAAAGAAGGGCAGCTCATTTTGTATAGTCATGATACAGGGGAGACAGCATTACAGAAATGATACAGGATCTGGGATGGGAATCAATACAACAACAGTGCTTATCGCTGCACCATGGGCTACTTATGAAACTCCATTTGCCAACATTCTCCTCTGAATGTGAAAATATATTGTTGACTGCCTCTTTCATAGGTAGAAAAATCATCAGAATAAAATACAAGAAATCAGAGCTCGAACGGAGAGATTCAGGTGTTCTTTCTTCCCACGTGCTATTCGAGAATGAAATGGGAGATAAATACGTAATATAAAGATGGTTCAATGAACCCTCTGCTAGGCACTTAAATGTGATTTGCAGAGTATTCCATGTAGATGTAGAAAGTAAGATGTGACCCAATTGTCAGCTGTTCCTTTTACTCCATAATGATCCAACTTCTGCAACAATAATTTGTGATTAACACTAATGCTTTTGTTAAAGCAAAGAATACACCTAGCATCGGTATTCCTTTGTTTAATCCATCCACTGCATCACAGAGAAAAGAGAATATGGAATTTTCGATTGTGACACCAAATGGTACATTTGACAGCCAATTATGGGACTGAAATGATCAACTAACTTTGAATATACAGCCTTTAAATAACTTCAGCAAAAACTTATGGCATATAAATAGGTCTAAAGTTGCTACATTATCAGTTTCTCCTTTTTTATAAAATGGTTTCACTACTGAGTACTTCAGTCTATCAAGAAACTGACCATTATCAAATGAAAAATTACAAATATAGCTAAGTACTGGGCTAAAAGATGCAGAACAGTACTTTTGTATTCTACTAAGTGGATGAGACTGGGAGCAATAGCAGAGAGTTTTGTTGAGAATTATTGGAAGATATATTTATAATGTTTTTAACCACATCAGATGAGACAAGTTGATGGCAATTCTAAAGAAAAATGGAGCTGATTCAAGGTATAGAAAGCTAATTAAGAACAGAGAGCAAGAGTAAGAATAGGAGATATGATGGGTCAAAAAACTGAGTTGGGAAGAGATGTAAGACAGGGCTGCTGTTCATCATAGACACAGTTCAACATTTATCTCAAGTAAATAAGCAACCATGGAATTAGAATCAACATGAAAAGGACCAAAAACATGGTGATCAGAGAAACAGAAGAAAATATATGTATGATTAAGAAGAACAGATCCTAGGAGAAATAGCAAAAATAACCAAACATAAAGAACACTACTTTGCCTAATGTCAGCCACTTGCATGGTTCACTTAGCCACACATAAGTGCACATTGTTGTTGTCGTCTTCAGTCTGGAAACTGGTTTGTTGCAACTCTCCACCCTACTTTGTCCTGAGCAAATGTCTTCATCTCCTCATAAGAACAGCAACCCATGTCAAACTTCATGGCATATTAAAATTGTGTGCCGGAACCGGGACTCGAACCTGGGACCTTTGCCTTTTGTGGGCAAGCGCACTACCGACTGTGCTATCCCGACACGACTCACGATGCCGCCTCACAACTTTACTTCTGCCAGTACTTCGCCTCCTACTTTCCAAACTTCACAGAAGCTCTCCTGCAAACCAAGCAAGACTAGCACTCCTGGAAGAAAGGATATACTAGCCTTGCATGGTTCGCAGGAGAGCTTCTGTGAAGTTTGGAAAGTACGAGGCGAGGTACTGGTGGAAGTAAAGTTGTGAGGCGGCATTGTGAGTCATGTCGGGATAGCACAGTTGGTAGTGCGCTTGCCCGCGATAGGCAAAGGTCCCGGGTTCGAGTCCCAGTTCCGGCACACAATTTTAATCTGCCAGGAAGTTTCATATCAGCGCACACTCCGCTGCAGAGTGAAAGTTTCATTCTGGAAACATCCCTTAGGCTGTGGCTAAGCCATTTCTCCACCATATCCTTTCTTCCAGGAGTGCTAGTCTTGCATGGTTTGCAGGAGAGCTTCTGCTGATGCACTCACCTCCCTCCAATGCTAAATTCACAATTCCTTGATGTGTAAGAATAGATCTTACCACTTGATCCATCCTTTTAGTCAGTGTCTGGCAGAAATTCCTTTTCTCCCCAATTCTCGTCAATAGAGCCTCATTACTTATGTAATCTACCATCCGATCTTCAGCATTCCAGTGTAGCTCCACATTTCAAAAGCTTCTACACACTTCCTGTCTGAACTATTTATTGTCCATGTTTCACTCCCATAGAAGGCAACTATCCACACAAATGCCATCAGAAAGACTTCCTTACACTTAAATTAATATTCGATGTGTGTGTGTGTGTGTGTATTGTTGTGTGAGTGATTGTGTGAAAGTATGCGTAAAATTTTCTGATGTAGGCCGTACCAGAAAATTTAAGCTGTGTGAATGAGATTGTTTATTTTATGTGCCTGTCGGTGTCTCAGAGATCATCTTTATGGTGAGCTGCAATCTATCCTCTATTATTAACATCCCAACCTTGTTTTTCCATTATTACAATCAATAGAACTCAAGGGGGATGGCAGTAAGTGATTGTCAAGGATGTCAATGAAAGAAGTATCTTTTTGATAATTGTATATCTTCTTTGGAATATTGTTTATTTGATTAACCATGAACTGACATAATGTACCTTGATACTCACAGTGTGAAAGAGTATAATTAAATTTTATTACTTACTGTTTCACTTTTTGTGCTTCTGGGACTTTTCCTGTAGTTGTCAATGGTTTTCTGTTTGTGTATATTTTATTCCTAGTAATTATGAATATAAGTAGGAACAACACTTAATTTCAAGATGCACCCAGATGAGTGAGTCCTTAATCACATTCCATATCTATAAACAGACTTTATATAAATATTTTCTGTTGAACCCAAGTTAAAAATGCGTATGCTACTGAATGTTGTAATGATACTGCTGGCCCTCTCATCTCAATGTTATCGTACGATACTGGCTGCGTCGGACCCGGAATCGTGTGGTCTAATAGTGATATATGTTGCATGTGAAGTTAGTTACAAACGAAATAGCCAGTTTAGAAATCATTGTAGGACAGTGTCTCAGTGATACTGTGATTAGTTAACAAATAATGGATTTCATTAAGAGATTCATATATTTTCTTTCCAGACAGTTCTATAAACAATAGTTTTGTCATTGTACATTATTTCAAGATCTAGACAGAAAAAGACATCAAAATCCAAAAGACATGAAAATAAATAGCATTGTATATATTTTAGGCTCATAAACAAGTTGTGTTGACCAGTTAATTAGGTTAATTAATGCAATAGTCGGGATTTGAATATTGTTATTCTTTGTATATATTGACTGACGTAAGATTTGGAGTATATTTTGAAAATGGACAAGATATTTGGTAGTTCAATATACGTTAGGAACATGTATGATGTACTCATTAACTAATTAACTGACATTTAATATTTTGGTTTGTTGTCGTACAAAAAGAACCGATATTACGACTTAAAAAGATATGTCGCCTGTAAAATTATTGTATGTATAGTTTTCATTTTATATTGTGATTATTTTTGTGCATATGAAATGTTTTACTTGAGTGTTCCTTAATTGCAAATTAGTATATTCAATTGTTATGAACAATGTGTAATGTAATGTCATTATTGTCAATGTTATATATTTGCCTCACCACCTTGCTTGGGGAAGTTCGAGTTTGTAAAGTGCTTTGAAATCTATGTTAGTCTGCGTTTTAAAATGGAAGGACTATCAGCTAAGTTCTGTTGCATTGTGTACGTTATGAAGTTGTAATGTTTTGGTGGAATAAGAAGCAGTTTGATTGAAAATTAAATAAGAAGTGAAAAATTGTACCTACGAGTATTTATTTCCACCATGATACCCCAGGTGAATAATATTGCAGCGAGCAGAGCCCCCATACACCGTAATGTTGAAAAGATGAGTATTGGTAGAATGACTGAACTGTAATGAATTAATAATCTAGTAACGTTTAATGTGGATTGCACTGGTGGACACCAACCTCACATGCACAATATTCTCATATGAAACCCTGCCCATGCACTACTGCACAAAAAAAAGAAGAAGAAGAAAAAAAAACCATTAGTAATATTCCTTCTGTTCTCTTACAACTTCCATTCATTTTGGAGCCATATATTTTTATTTTTTAAATTATTATTTATAATTTATTTATTTATTCAATTTTTCATTCCTTAAAATTTTTTGTATAATATGTAGTTTGATGTAGTTACTATTTATCCTTAATGACTACACAAATAATCCATCCTCACAATACAACGCATTGTGCTAATTTTCACAGTGCACCTCTTCACGGATGACAGCCACAATTAACATTACATTTATTTTCTCTGAAAGAAATTGTTCTGTGTTATTGGGGACTTTTTGGTTTCAACTACATAGATAAATTTTAGTCCTCACATTCCAGTGATAATTCATTCATTTGTCACATTTTGTGGATCCCATCAAGAAAGAAAGTCTTAATGCATGTAAAACAAGCCAGGGCATGCAGTAATAAAAGACAATAAAATCACAGTAACATAAACTGCATAGTTTATATATAGAAAGTAGATGTGGTTTACTTACCAGGTAAAAGAGCACTGGTACATACATAGAAACACAAACTAAAAAAAAAAAAAAAAAAAAAAAACACAAATGCTGAGCTTTCACAATCCTGGGACTGATGACCCCACAGTTAAGTCCCATAAACTTTACAAACATTTGAACATGTAGCATAATATTTACTTAATTTTATTGGTATTTTTCACGGAAATAGTTATCTACATCAGAGAGCATAGACGTCTTTGTAAAGCACATTACTACCTATAATAATAATACATATAATGATACTTGCTATAAGATCAACACACTCTGCAGTATTCTAGGATAGTTCACATATATGTATTTTGAAAGCAATCTCTTTGTAGACTGACCAATTTTTATCAGTCTAATGCCATTTAAACAAAGTGTGCAACCTGATTTATCCATGATTCAGTCTATGTGATCATTTCACTTCATGTTAAACTTGTACCAACTGTCTTCAATTATTTGCTACAAGTTGTGTTTTTTTAAATAAGAGGTATTTGAAAATAATTATGAAATGGAAGACAATTTTCAAACACTATCTTTATTTGCAGGATCTGCTTTTCAACTTTTTTCAACATAGTTATAAAATTACTTTAAACATTCATCATACCTTACAACTACGTTTTGAATACCATCTTCATAGAAACTTACAACCTGCTCCAATAATCAATTGTTAATGGCTGTCTTCACTTTGTCATCATTAGTGAAGTGTTTATCACTGAGGTTATGTTTTACATTGCATGGCAGCTGGTAATGACTCACCTCAAGGTCAAGGCTGTAGTGTGAGTAGTCTAAAACTTCACTTATTATTATTTTTTCTATTTTATTTTTCCTTATTATTCTTATAATTCAAATCCCTCCCACTCCCTCTCCACACTCCTCTACATCTTCCTTTTATCCTTTCCTGCCCCTTCCCTTCGCTGTATTCAATTCTGCAATTCAAATTTCCATCTATCAGAGCCTTTACAATCCATCATGCAATGTGAAACTTTCCATCCCCACCCTTACTTGGCATCCTTCCCCCTCCACTCCCCACCTCACTAACAGTCTATATGCTTGTGGCACTGGAGTAGCTGGAAATGGTGGTTGTGTGTGTATAGTTGCCTGAAAGATTCTATTAATGTATGTATTTCTTTTCCTGATGAAATCAATGGCAGAAAATTTAAGTTTTGCGAATGTGATTGTCTATTTTTGATACGTGTAAGCAGCTCAGGGATCCTCTTTACAGTGAGTTGTTATCTATCCTCCATTATTGACATTCCAGTTTGTTGCTCATTTAACTCATAGGCATCTAAGCTGAACTATTAAGTTACTGCCTAACCACATCATCAGAAATCAGGGTGTATTCAGAAAGAAACACAACATATTGGATACAAGTGCTGAATTTTAAAGATTATACATATTGCTTAAGCTGCTCTTACCTAAACACAAACTGGGAAATCACTACTTATTCAGCAGTAAATAGGCAAATATTTGTGACAAGTAAGAATATAATGGCATTTCTGGTCCCAGAAACCATTACAAATGAAAAGATGAGAAGAAAAAGAATGGTTATAACAGAAAATGAATCGTCATTCTTTACTTTCCACAGAAGTACATGCCTTTAGTCACATGGCCATACTGAACATTTTTAATAATCATATTGCAATTCATTTTAGCATCTCTTGATGGCTATTACTGTCAGTGGATAATTGATTGCCAGTTAACCATATGAAATCCTATCAAGGGGAATATGTTTTCAATAAATACCTTGTGCATAAAAAAAGTTAGCTACTGCTATTTGAGAAGAAAACAGCAGGATATAGCGTCTTGTGGTGTTGAAGGGGTGCTGCCACCTGGTACGGTACTTGAGCATGCAGTTAACCAAGCTCATTGTCTATCGCATTCATATGGATTGGATGCCTAAGTCAGTGATGTCATGCTAGTTGTGCATGTACAGAAGCTCCTTAAAATGTGAACAGGTGAGCCATTCTTCTCATCATGATACCGAGTTTCAGAGTTTAGACAAGTAGCAATGAATCATAATACAGTATATTTATGTGCCTTATATATAAGATATAAGATTACTACATTTAAATAAAAATAATAAGTAAATTTGCAAGATGTTAGAAATTAGGTTACACAATTTTCTTCCATTAAAGATGGAAAAATTAGAGTGTTCATGTATTCTTGATCTCTTACATAGCAGACACCATTGTCATTGCTTTATCTGTCATATGATATATTGCACTGCAGGTAGCAGAATTTCATTACTTCATCTACTTCACAGTCCCAAGTTTTCATGTTAACTTTAGCACTGAACTCATTTTTGCTAGTTTCCATTACTTTTTTATTCCTTTAGTTTCTCAATCTGTAGTCTATGCTCATTAGCTATGCTATAGGCCATGCAATTCTTAGTCATTTTCTCTAAGGAAAACCATGTCATTAGTTAGTATTATCATTGATGCTTTCACCAAAGGTTGTTTTGACAATTCTGTGTTGTCTTACTCAACCTTTGTTTCCTACCCTAATTGTATTTTTCCTGCTGTAATTTCATCTTAACTTCTCTGCACTTTTTATTTATTTCTTGTACTTCTGAATTATTAGATTTTTGAATGTTTTTATAATTTATTATTTATATTTATTTGTTCATTCCTTTTCTTAACTGGCATATTTTTCCCATTACCCAAGATTTTCTTGCATTTACTTTCCTTGTAACTATATTAGTATGGCCAACACCTATGATTGCCCATTTCAGAGATATCCATTCTTCTGCAACTGAACTGCTTATTATTAGATTCATTATTGCATACCTATATTCTTCAAAAACATCACACTCCATTATTGTGCAGTACTTTGGTATCCTACAGCATTCCGCAGTGTTCTTACTGAACAATTCTATTAAACTTCAGTTGAGACTTCATTAGTACTAAATTGTTGAATGTATTCTACCACAACATCCTGTCACTCAGTATTATGCTCTCTTCTACATTTCTGTTCTGAGTTACATGACCAGTATCTCTTCATCTTGAGACATTGGCTTTTTATTTTGATTCCTTTTGAAAGATTTGGCTGTATAATTCTCAGCAGCATCAAAGTGTAATTTCATTATGGCAGCCAAAATGATGCTAAGCCAACAAGTCTTATGAACTAGAATGATTTTCACACAAAAATAATTGACCACAAAATGAAAGACTTTATCTCAATTTTAAATGCTGGAACCTGAATACCTTTAAGAAATCAGTGTGAAGTTTAGTTGTGATAGGTCATGCAAGAAAGGTTCTTACTGATGATTATGCATCAGTGTTAATAATTGGATACTTGTTTTTCTCATCATCACAGCCAGCTTGTTGAAAAGATCTTAGTGCAAAGAGATCTAAGGCATGGCAATGTTATTGTTATGGAAGCAAACAAAAGAAATCTGTTGTTGTTTTTTTTTCCGCTAGCTCAATGATGTCTGCAGTGAGATGCTATTCTTCTGACTTGGAAAAAATAATATGTAATGATTTAACACATCATGAGTTGTTATTGTGCTTCTTAACAATATGGCACCATTCCTACAGTTCCCATATTAGCTGATCTGAATATGATTATAATCATTGCAAATTCACAGTAGCACAATAGACTGACAGGAAAGGAAAAATGATTATTCTAAATGAAATGAAAAATAGTCAAATTATTTGTGGGCAAGTAGAGTGTAATGCTATAGTACCACTTACACACTTCTTTCCAGCATGTGACCAGAGACATGAGTGTCAACTACTACAAAGGTAACTCAGAGACAGTATTTAGATCTCATTTATCATATGGCTAGCAAATATCCTAGAAAAATACATGCATATCAATATGGACACTAAATAAAATTGCTTATCAATCACAGCATGAATTTTACTTGATCAAATCTGCACAAATGTTAAGTATTTACAAAAGAACAAAATAATTAAGAAAATAGTCCAAATATGTGCACCAATTTTATCATTTCTGTTGACTTCTTGATTATGTAAATAGTAAAGTTTCTGATTGTATACTTGAATTACTGTTGTTGGTGTTGATAAGCTGCTGAATTTGATGATAATAAGTTTATAACTTTATTGTTAATAGTAACCCACTTTCTCCCATATATTGCTATTCATAATGAATCAAACCCTGTGACTTTGTTTTCTGTTTCTGTTGATATTCATCTAATGAGAAATTCTTACCTTCTTTCTATTTCATTGCAGTGACTATTTCTGTACCTAAACTGAGTCTTTTCAGAATTTCTAGCTTTCCTACTGCATTCAGACTCTTAATAGGTTTCAGCTGTTTGACACAACAGAGGAGTTAAACAAGGAGACTTTGCAGGCCATATCCATTTTACAATATCATTTTGTTTTCATTCAGTATTTATGTTACAATACAGTGAGTTGGACAACCATTATTTTGCTGCCTTATATACTGTTGAATATATAGTGGTACTTTTGTGTCCCAGCGTCGTCGCCGCTTTTGTCTCGTTTCCGTCGTAGGTGTCGGTGGCGGAGTGGAATGAGACCGACACAGGAATAAAGATAGCACGCTGGTGCAGGTATGGAGGGGAGCAGCCAGGAACCAGAAACACTAGAGTAAATTAGAACGAGATATATATTGCACAGAATTTATACAATACTTAACTTTTACATTGCTCAGTACTGCAGATACATAGTTGAGCTAGAGGCCTGCCTAGTACTGCTTCCTAGTGCCTATACGATAGCCAAGTCTTCACTGGTGCCTATCTGATTACGAAGGTCCTAACTGGTTGCTATCTCAGTCCCAAGTGAACGATATAGTTCAGTCGTGGCCACGAGCGGAGTTGTAGCAGAGGGCGCTCGTGGCTGTCGTCGTAAGAACGCCGCGCCATGCGTGCATGGCTGCGCGCGGCGAAAATAGGTGGCGCGCACTTTGGACTTGTGCGACACCACACCCCTCCCCCCCAAACCGCCGCGCCGTCATGGCGTAGGGCTGAGGGCCACGGCGACGGCACTGGGAGGAGGGCCTGGGCGGGGGCGTTACTGGTGGGACAGGCGTCGTAGCTGAGGCTGGGATCGAGACGCCGTCTGCGCCCCGGCATCTGCCTTGCGATCCTCCAGGGGAAGGGCACACACCCCCGCCAAGAGGGAGCAGGTCATCTTCTTCTGAGGTGCGTGGCCCAAGCTGGGGGGACCCGCACGGTCCCGGAGTCCCTCTCGGTGACGCTGTCATCTGCGGCGGCGACAGCGGCAGCGACGACTGCGTCGGAGATGCGTCGACGTCCATAGGGATCTCGTAGTCCGGGGACGAACAATGTGGCTGTGCTCCCTGGCGGTGAACTGGGTCTGGAATCAAGAAACCCGAGACAGGATCGCACGGCCTGTGCAGGCGCAATTGGTTTGCGTGGCGCCGCAGCTCCGACCCTGTGTAAGAACGTACAACATACATATTGCGACTGAGCGTGCTTAATTGTACCCGGCATCCATCTTGTCTTGTTGCCAGCAAGCACCATGTACAGCACCGGCGTAGAAACCTGAAAACGCGTAGCGCCATACAAACCGACTCGGTGCGTGGGAGGCTGCAGCAGGTGAAGGAGAGTGCGGTGACGGTGGCCGTGTAGCAGCTCGGCAGGAGACGGGCCGTCACGTGGCATGCACCGATACGTAGACAAGAAAATTTGAAGAGCTTGCTGCCTGGAGTGCTGACCTGTCATCTTTTCCATGTGAGACTTTAATGTTCGAACAAAACGTTCTGCTTCACCATTGGACTGAGAATGAAAAGGTGTGGTGGTGATATGCTGAATGCCATTCACACGACACAACTGTTGAAATTCCGCACTAACAAACTGAGGTCCATTGTCACTGACAATAGTTTCAGGCAAACCTTTGATGCAAAACACTGCTGTTAAGGCACTGATTGTACTAGACGCCGTCGTTGAGTTCATGGCAATCACAAAAGGAAACTTGCTGAAAGCGTCTACAACAATTAACCAGCGCGTGTTCAGGAAAGGTCCGGCGAAGTCAATGTGTAAACGTTGCCATGGTCCCTTGGGGCATGGCCAGTCTGAGAAACGTTGCGGAGGAGCCGCCTGATGCTCCGCACAAACAGTACACTGAGACGTCATGTTTTCTATCTGAGCGTCCATACCAACCCAGGTACAATGACGTCTGGCCAATTGCTTTGTCCTAACAATACCCCAATGTCCTTGATGCAGGAGGCGTAACACTTCATGTTGCAGGGAATGAGGAACAATCACTCTTGTTTGGTCATTGTCGGTATGTAACAACAGAACACCCTGACTTAAAGATAATGCATGACGTTGTGCAAAATAACGTCGAACCAGGGGCCGTTGAATGTCTTTGGCTCTGGCAGGCCACCCAGAGCGAACAAAACGTGCTACCACACTTAGGTCTGCATCCACAGCTGTTTCCTGTGCAACCCGACGAGAGTTTAAAGGAAAGTCTGCGACAGCGGAAGTATCTCTGGAGTCTATCTGACAACATGCCATTTCTGAAGAATCAAATGACACATCCTGGCCAACAGGAAGTCGGGAAAGTGTGTCCGCGTTGGCATGTTTAGTGGTAGGTCAGTACAAAATCTCATACTGATAATTAGACAGTAATAAGGACCATCTCTGAAGCTTTTGTGCCGTTCATGGCGGAATTGGCTTTGTGGGTGAGAACGACGATGTGAGAGGCTTGTGGTCTGTCAACAAATAGAATTTCCTGCCATAGAGATAATGATGAAACTTTGTGACGTCGTAAATGATTGCTAAGGCCTCCTTTTCTATCTGACTGTAATTCTGTTGCGTTGGCGCCAATAGCTTAGATGCAAAGGCGATAGGACGATCGTGAGAACCAATACGATGTGACAAAATTGCACCCAGACCGTACGACGAGGCATCATCTGCTAACACTACAGGCTTCTGTGGGTCAAAGGGAATCAAACATGCATCACTGAGTAGTGCAGACTTAAATTTGTCAAAGGCAACCTGGGAATCTTTAGACCGTAGGAACATTCTTCCTACGTAAGCAATGCAGTGGAGCTGCAATCTGAGACGCATTGGGAATAAACCTGAAATAATAGTTAAGCTTTCCCATTACTGCTTGCAGTTCGTGCACATTCTTAGGAGGAGGCAAGTATTTGATTGATCTAAGATGTGACTGTAAGGGATGAATTCCTTGGGCATTAATCACATGGCCTAGGTACTCTATTTCAGTCTGGAAAAATGAACACTTTGCTTTATTGCAACGGAGACCTGCTGGAGTCAAAACTTTGAAAAGACACTCCAGGTTTGCTAAATGTTCTTCAACTGTACGTCCGGATACCACAATATCATCTAAGTAGTTCGAGCAACACGGTACAGAAACCGTCAGCTGTTCCAAAAAGCGCTGAAAAATAGCGGGGGCGGAAGAACTGCCAAAGGGTAGGCGTTGAAATTGAAAAAGGCCCATGTGAGTATTAATGACGAAAAACTTTTTTGATTCGTCATCAAGCGGAATCTGTAAGTATGCCTCTGCTAAATCAATCTTAGAAAAGAAGCGAGACTGTCCTAATTTGTCCATCAGTTCGTCAGGTCTGGGCAAGGGATATGTGTCTACAATTGTTTGACTGTTCACTGTTGATTTGAAGTCCGCACAGAGACGAAGTTTTCCTGACGGCTTGGGTATAATTACTATAGCCGAGGCCCACTGACTCGCAGAAACAGGAGAAATCACCCCACTATCTTGCCAACGTTTAAGTTCTTCGGCAACTGTATCACGCATTGCGATAGGCACTGGTCTAGCTTTACGAAATTTTGGAACTGCAGATTCTTTTAAAGTTACATGTACCACGAAGTCGTTTGCACAACCTAATTCCGGTGAAAACAAATCACTATATTTCTCACATAATGCATTAATTTTGTCCTGAGGCACTACTGACGAAATTTGAAGCACATCTCTTTGAATAGATAAACCAAACAAGTCAAAAGCATCTAGTCCAAAAATGTTCTGCGTAGATTTGGCCTGAAGAACTACAAAAGCAACTGTTTTTGTTACACCTTGAAAAGAGGCGGGCAGGCTACACGTTCCTAGCACGGGAATATTTTGACCAGTATAAGCTGTTAACACTTGCTGTGACGACGACAACTTTGGTGAACCCAGAAGTTCATAAGTATCTTTATTTATTAATGTGACAGCGGAACCAGTATCAAGCTGAAATTGCACCGTTTTATTTTCTATGGAGAGATTTACAAAAAGTTTGTGCTTCTGGCGCACAACAGGTGCGCGAATGTGGGCAACGTCTAATACAGCTTGTTTTCTGCACCTGCGCGGGCTGCGTAGTGAAGGAAGCGGCGCAGAATTGGCACTCAGATTAATAGCACTGTCACTAGATGGCACTACCACCGGATCGGCGTCCGCGCAAGCATGCGAAGCTACCACAGATTTACTAACTACTGCACTACACTCTTGAGTAGCTACTTGATGTCGACTGTCACTAGCTACACAGTACTGGGCACTATTACAATTAGAAGTTGCAGAAGGCACTAGGTTCACTACAGGATTGCACTGTACATAGTAATTTTGCTTGTCCCGAACCGTTTTCCGTTGCACTGTTTTACGCGCTCGACGGCGCTTGCGACGTGGCTCACTATATAGTTTTGCCGTAGGCGCAGAACTACTTTCTTGCAATTGAGAACCAAGCAAAGCAGTGTTCAAGTTTACAGCGTGTATGACATTTACAGAATTAACTGTTCTCGCACTCCGCGAAGCACTGTTTCTAACGTTACTGTTCTTTGAGTTTTTAATTTGCATACGCACATGTCCCGATTTGCCACATTAATAACAGGTTGCGTTGCGACTAGGGCAATGAGCACGCTTGTGGCGAGACACACACTGGGGGCAAGATTTACGTACATTTTTCTGAAATGAGCGTTGGTGCCCGTTATTCAAATCACTGTTTCTAACACGACGGGGTGACCTTTGTGTCGCACTTTTACACTGGCTACTGTTCACTGTCTGTTCAGCACGGCCGGTAGAAAAATAAGAATCACTAGTGCTATACTGAGAACTATGGCTAGGAAAGCGTCTGTTGCGGCGCACTGCATTAACACTGTGGCTTTGCATTTCTATATCTGCTAAGTCAAAAGTATCATGCGCTTCTATAAGCTGCAGTACACTGTCTAACGAGGGGTCAGACTGTTTCAGAATTGCTGCCCTAATTCTGGGGTCCTGAATGTTCTGCGTAATAGCATCTCTTAACATCACGTCACTATACGAAAGTCCACAAGAGCAAGTAAAGTTACATTTGCGGGTTAAGCCCTTCAATTCCGTAATCCACTCTTGGTGTGACTGCTGCGGTAATTTTTTAAGTCTGAAAAATCGGTACCGTGCCGCAGCTACGAGAACTTTTCTATCATAATGCACATTCAGTGCATCTACTATTTGTTCAAAGTTTAGATCACGAGGAGATGCATTGGAGAAAAGTTTTTGCAGTAACACAAAGGTCTGGGGGGCCCACAATTGATAAGAAAAGGTTCTTCACTCTCTGACCTGTAATTTGATGAGCCGCGACGAGTTCTTGAAACTGTGCGAAGTAGTCGCTCCATTCTTCCTCACGTTCATTGTACTGGCGGAACGTAGGGAGCTGTACAGCGGCAGGTGTGGGCTGCTGATGCGACGGCTGTTGTTGAGTTGCCATCAACTGCGCCACCCCTTGGAGAAGTTGTGAGATTTGCGCCGTCTGTAACTGAATAATTTCCATTAAGTTTGGGTTCGGGGTAGTGGCCATGCTGACCGATTAGGCGCCGTGCATACAAGTAAATTATAACAAAACACAAATGCAATATGAAAGGAGGGCTCGCTCTGCAACAAAAAAGCCCACAAAACACATAACTGAAAATGTTCCCCCAAAAATCTTATAATAAGGGTGGGTGGGTGGGAGCAATTTCTGCGTGCTCCGACTGCTGCTGTCTGGCTGCTGCAAGCTGGCTGGTCCACGGTTCTATCGCAATTCGTCGCCACTTTTGTGTCCCAGCGTCGTCGCCGCTTTTGTCTCGTTTCCATCGTAGGTGTCGGTGGCCGAGTGGAATGAGACCGACACAGGAATAAAGATAGCACGCTGGTGCAGGTATGGAGGGGAGCAGCCAGAAACCAGAAACACTAGAGTAAATTAGAACGAGATATATATTGCACAGAATTTATACAATACTTAACTTTTACATTGCTCAGTACTGCAGATACATAGTTGAGCTAGAGGCCTGCCTAGTACTGCTTCCTAGTGCCTATACGATAGCCAAGTCTTCACTGGTGACTATCTGATTACGAAGGTCCTAACTGGTTGCTATCTCAGTCCCAAGGGAACGATATCGTTCAGTCGTGGCCACGAGTGGAGTTGTAGCAGAGGGCGCTCGTGGCTGTCGTCGTAAGAACGCCACGCCGTGCGTGCATGGCGGCGCGCGGCGAAAGTAGGTGGCGTGCACTTTGGACTTGTGCGACACCACAGGTACCTCTTTTGAAGAAGTGGCAGAATGTTCATAATAAAAGTGTGCCTACAAATTTCCATTTAGCATACCAGGGGTTACGTATGGTGCCACAATGTAATTTCCTGTACCACACCTTAAGTTTTGCTCCATAGCAATTATAATAGTCTTTTCAAGTGCCATCAAATAGATTTATGTGAATAATATGATTCAATTTGAAAACACGTACTTCATACAATATTTCTCTTTATACCAGCACTGAAAACATTGGACAAACAAACAAATATATGCCCCTTGAAATGTTAACCATTGCCAAACACAGTGTTTTGATATATGCAACCATTTATGAAAAAATGGTGTGTTATCAATATATAATAGAACAGTTTACAACTCACTGCAAAGACCTGACAACGAGCCGCTACAGAAACACAAAAAAGACACACACATACAACACTTTCAGCTATCAGCCATAGCCTTCTTCAGAAATAGGAACATTCACGCAATCACACAGGCACAAAACAGTCACACAACCGTCATCTCTGCCTGCCACACTTTCAATCACCCACTGCGGTGTGGAAAGAGAGGAGGGGGGGGGGGGGAGGGATAGGAAAGTTGTGTCATGGTGGTGGGGATGGATACAGCACAGCCTTACAGAGTATGTACATATTAGATGTGAAAGTGTTCTATGTATGTATCTTGTTTAGTGTTCCTGTCACATTTCGTTGTCACATCTTTGTGATGAGTTGTAAACTGTCCTAGTATATATTTTAATATATAATATGTAAACAACTAATATGTAATAACAATCATGATTTTACGTATTCAAAGAAAAACTTTTAGATATACATTTGTTATGCAGATTCTGAAAACTATTATAAAGCAAAAATCTCTGTAGCATTAACATATAATAACCATCAAGAATTTTACTTGGTACAAATAAATTTTAGTGGTACACATGTAATTTTACAAATACAAATATTTTTGGAAGAACATCATAAGTCAAAATTACTGTAAAACATTAAATTTGCATTCAGTTCTAATGAATTTGTAACAATGAATATGTACTAGTGTACAACCTTTCTGTTGTAACTCACTTAGTTGGCTATAGGAAGCAGGAGTGCATCTTCATTGCATGGTGTCCACTTGCTTTATATGTTGATATCACACTGAGTCTAAAGGCTTTTTTTTTATTCATGTACAGAAGTTTATAAAGGTATAACATACAGAGATTACTTACATACATGTAAACTACGAACTATAAACAAACAGACAGAAATTTTATATGCATGTGGCCCAAAAGTGGTTACGTCAACAGCATTTGGGGTTGCCAACATCAGGTCCTCTAAGGTGCAGTGTGGAGGACATTCAGGGCAGTTATTCGCGTGCTGGGTCATCTGCACATCTCCACCGTGCAGTGTTGGTGTGTAGCCCGTTTAGTGACTTCCAAACCGTCCAGTCCTCATTGTGGCCTGGTGCCAATTCTTCCTTTGGTTCCATCCAGTGCCTTTCTCTTGATCTCTTCCATCTCTGCACTCTAGATCCAGGTTGGTCACTGAGATTGTCGGTTGCTCTGAGGAAGCTCCGACTGATTTTCAGGTGTCTGGTGGCTGGCTGAATGTTGTGGAGGAGGTGGCTCTCAGACAACTCACCCCTCACTGTTTCACTATAGGCTGCAGCTTCTCTTTGCATGGAAGGAGATGCATTGCTAGTAAGGTGGTATAGCTTGTTGATTGGCGTAGGTTTCAGACATCCAGTGACGAGCCTGCAGGACTCGTTCAGAGCGATGTCGTTCTGTTTAGCATGGGCTGAATTATACCAGACGCTGCTCGCATATTCACTTGCTGAGAAGCAAACTGTTAGTGCTGTGGTCCTCACTACCTCTGGCTTTGCACACCAAGAACTGACTTAACTATAGGTTACTCATAATACTAACAATTGAGGATTGAGCATTATTTACTGTACTTAAGGAAATCAAGCAATTCTCACTTAATTTAATGATGAAGGTTATATTAAATCATAGTTTGGGAAACTATTGGTCAGCCTACAATATATGTAGGAGGAAACTTTTCTGGTGGGATAAATTTACATAAAAATCTTCTATTTTGTATATAAATTTATCCTACAATATATATAATTTGATTAAATGCTAATTATTAATACAAATAGACAACTTGGTAAAAAAAACTAATGACTTTCAACACCATAAAGTCAGTAATCACCACAAATCAGCTGGAAAGGGCAGGGTTCAGTTCTCTCAGATCAGTAAAAAAAAAAAAAAAAAACAACAACAACAACATTCAACGATTTCCACATTTACACATTTAAAACTGGAACATAACTTACATTGTGAGTGAGTAAAAGGAAAAAAAACTTTGTGGATATGACTCTGGTGACAGGGGGAGGAGGTGTTGGTGCCTCTGTCTCCCTTCCCCTTCCACTTCTCATTATCTATGCCACTGTTGATCACATTGAGAAGAGGCAGTGAGTTGCATACAACCCACTGAAAAAAATCTAGAAATGTTTCAGTTTTCAGACAAAGTTGTCATCCAGAAGTAGAAGACTCCTAAATACAGTAGAGTCCCAAAAACTCGGCACTCGGTAACCTGGCAGTTCGGCTAACTCAGCCACACCCCGCACACCTCCTGGAATTATTCCATGGTCGCAGAATGCAGGATAGAACTGTAATTGTAGTGTGTAGCAGTTACAGGCTTTGCTATGTATGGGCTCAGACATCATCGTTTCTTGTGTCACCTCTACTCTATTTAAGAATCTTCTGAGTTTCATAAGTGCAGTATGTAGATGCTTAATATACTAAAAAGGCTTGATCAAAACTAAAGGAATTCATTTTTTCACAGTGTCGTTTAAAATCAGCTTAGGCGTGATGGACAATGATGAACTTTGTTACAGCAGACGACAATGACACTCGTGATGGGGCCGCGTGCACTCTGCCACTCAGTCTGCCTACAGTCTTTGTCTTAAGCCTCTAACCGGAACATCCCTTAAACTGCAATATGTAGGAATACCAGTCTCCTAGACCAATAACACCTTTAAACTGTATTTTTCTCCACTTTGACTCTTTTGCACTTCTACAGTGTTTTTGTCACTCATTGATGGATAATGTGTTTCAAACTACATTGAAGAGCCAAAGAAACAGGTGCACCTTGCTTTCTAGCATCCACTATGACAATATCTCCGACCGATGTTCCATTCACAAGATTAAACGCACTTTGTAAGTCCATGTCAATGTAAGTAACGAATTTCATTTGTTAGATATTCTCTTACATTTATTGTGTTACTGTATTCCATCAGTTGTATTGTATTCTAAAATAACAATAGAAAGTATTTTATAACAAAAAATCTTACCTGTTATTTTCAACACCGTTCCCAATAACCCGGTATTTTCACAAAGCCTGTCAACCTTCGGTCCGCATTAGACCAAGTTTTCCGGCCTCTACTGTATACACACATGAATAATTTACACACACGTATGACCATCATCTCCAGGCAATAAGCTCCATCTATGGTAGGGGGTAGGTGTATTGGTAGAACAGAAGGTGTTTGGAGTTCTGGAGTGGGAACAGAAAAGGGGATAGAAACGTGGAGGACAATAACTAGCAAAGGCTAATGTCCGGTGGTGATAGAAATTGTGGGGTGAATTTCTACCTGTTCAATTAATATATATATATATATATATATATATATATATATATATATATATATATATAAAATAGACGAAGATTACTCACCAGGCGAAGGAGCACAGGTGTGACAGCATCACAAATAAATAAATGAATACACACACACACACAATCGCAAGCTTTCGCAACCCAGTTGCGTCTTCAGGCAGTAGGGAAGGAGAGGCTACTGCCTGAAGACGCAACTGGGTTGCGAAAGCTTGCGATTGTGTGTGTGTGTGTATTCATTTATTTATTTGTGATGCTGTCACACCTGTGCTCCTTCGCCTGGTGAGTAATCTTCGTCTATTTTTTATATTTTATTTTTCCTGCTAGGAATTTTTCGTCTTAATAATCGTTTCATATATATATATATATATATATATATATATATATATATATATATATATATATAGAGAGAGAGAGAGAGAGAGAGAGAGAGAGAGGGAGGGAAACTTTCCCGGTGGGATAAACAAAAATAAAAATAGAAAAGAGATGACTTACCAAAAGGACCGGCTTGTCGAGAGAAACAAATAAAAAACAAATAAAATCACACACAAACACACATACAAGCTTTCGCCACCACTGGCAGCTTCTTCAGGAAAAAGAGGGAAAAAGGGGAGGAAAAGGGAAGGATATGGGTTTTAAGGAAGTGGAAAAGGAGTCATTCCAATCCCAGGAGTGGAAGGACTTACCTTAGGGGACAAAGAGGAAGGTGTGTTTGCGTTTCGATATGTCTGAGTGTGTGTGTATTTGTTTACCTTCCTCTTTGTCCCCTAAGGTAAGTCCTTCCACTCCTGGGATTGGAATGACTCCTTTTCCACTTCCTTAAAACCCATATCCTTCCCTTTTCCTCCCCCTTTTTCCCTCTTTTTCCTGAAGAAGCTGCCAGTGGTGGCGAAAGCTTGTATGTGTGTTTGTGTGTGATTTTATTTGTTTTTTATTTGTTTCTCTCGACAAGCCGGTCCTTTTGGTAAGTCATCTCTTTTCTATTTTTATTTTTGTTTTATATATATATATATATATATATATATATATATATATATATATATATATATATATATGTGTGTGTGTGTGTGTGTGTGTATGTGTGTGTGTGTGTGTGTGTGTGTGTGTGTGTGTTGGAGGGAAAAATATATCTGGCACACACTGTGACGCAGTCATTACATTGAAGCACATTGTGTTGGATAGCCACAGTTGGTGATGGGAATTCATTCTCTTTATGTTCCTGTTTTGTCCTTTCTGTTGCACTGGAGGCTACTTTTGATACCTGTTGTTATGATTCCTTGTCAATGAGTGATGTGGCACAGTTGGTAGCACACTGTACTCTCATTCAGGAGGACCATGGTTCAAATCTCCTCCAGCCCTCCAGTTTTAAGTTTTTGAGTGATTTCCCTAAATCACTACAGAGAAATGCTAGGATCATTCATTTCAAGGAGTATGGCTGATTTCCTTCCCCATTCATAGCAAAAACAATACATGATTATGCTTTATTTCTAATGATTGTGTTGTCAATGGGACATTAAACCATAATCTTCCTCCCTTAGACTTCCTTCTCCACACAATATATAATCCATGTTGTTTCCTTTCCTTTAAACATGTTCAGAAGAGTTCTTTCTGCCATTACACATTCCAGTACCTCATTTTGTTTTCTCCATCCACTATGAATCCCAAATCTTGAATGCTACAAAGTTGTTTCTTTCTCTCTCAGTCAATATCCAGCTTTCACAGCAATTCAGAAAAACACTCTACATGAAGCATTTAACCAACTTTTTCTTAACACGAGCCCAAATTTGTTTCATTATAAACAATTCTTTCTTGGAAAACTTGCCTTACAACTACAGCTATTGGTCTTCCTTAGCTGTTGTATTCGCCCTTGTGTTTTTTCAGCTTTTGTATCTTCTTTGCCTCATACTTTAAACACATTATTTTTATTTGTGTTGTTTTGCTTCCATACTTTTGCAATCCTTCTTCAAGTCTTTTTGAAGTGATATGGTTTTACCTGCAAAAATAGCATGTTATCAACAAATCTTAGGCAGTTCATTTTCAGACATCCTACACTTACTCCTTACTTTTGTACTTCTAGCATCTTCATCATGAAATTTGTGAGGATACATGGTTTTAGGTTTGTAACCTCTTTGGTTAGTTTTGGCCGAACGATAGTTATCGTTGGCGTGCAGTGAGAGCTGCTGGCAACAATGCTTCGGGTGAAATGTTCTTTGTTTGTTGGCCGGTGTGCGGCAGTCTCCCGCCAACCGCAGAGCGAGGCGGTAGCATTTCGGCAGTGAGTTCGTAACCTGCGTTTAGTGGTGGCTAAAGTTTTTGCCATTCCGTCGTATCGCATACGGGTTGCAGTTGTATATTGAAATGTTTCAGTGTGGACTTGTAGACATTCATCGTAGTGGCACGCAGTTATTAAATCAGTGTGTTTAAAGGGAAGAGTTTTTAACATTTGTCGTTCCATAATAAAGGAAGTTTACTGTTATGAATCAACCTCGTAATTGTCTGCATCCCATACTGTCAAATCATTGGAACAATTATTAAGTGATTAAGCATAAAATAGTAAGTAACGGCAACTTCGCCCATCGAGAATTAGGTGGACGCAGCAGTGACGTTACAAATTGATACATATAGTGAATAGAACTGGAGAAATAAAATAGCTCTGCGTCCTCTTCTGATTTCAAACCTGTTTGACGTGCCATTTCTTAGCTGCATGGTTGCTTTCTGCCTTGTACATATTCCCTTAGCCACCTATCCTTGAAGTTAATCTTCTTCACTGTTATAATTTCCATTTTCTTACCACTTTCACTTTATCAAGGGCATTTTCTACATTTTTAAACACATACTATTTCCCTTTTCTTTACACCCTTCACCCATTGTAATTAAGTAGTTATTAAATAGAAATGACTATAGTCATGGGCATAGCCAGAGGAGGGATTTTGGGCCAAGGAAAAAAAAGTCACTTTTGGCACCTTTCCTGTAGTTTTATGATTTTTATTAGAAATATGTCAGACAAAAATTAATAAAAATAGAAGTACAGTATAGTCCCGAAAACTCAGCACTCAGTATCCCAGCAGTGTCGTTTAAAATCAGCTTAGGTGTGATGGACAAATAATGAACTTTGCCTACAGCAGACAACAATGACACTCCTGTGACATGCAGCTGCATGTCCTTTGCCACTCAGTCTGCCTACAGCCTTTGTATTTCCTTAATTGCATTTTGTGAAGTCCATGTGAGTGTAAGTAACGAATATAATTTGTAAGAAATTGTCTTAAATTTATTTTGTGTTACTGTATTCCACTATATTCTAAAGTAACAATAGAAAGTATTTTATAACAAAATAATCTTACTTGTAGGTGTAGTTATACCTTCTTCTACAGTCTTGCATTTGTCCTCTAGCCACTCCTGCTTAGCCAACATGCACTTCATTACACTTCATATTAACTGTGAAGTGGATGAGTATTGGCACCACTTACAGTAATACTTCATTGTAGGCAGCGGTGACAAAAGTGACACCCCCCCCCCCCCCAAAAAAAAGGGCATTTTCATTGTAGAGCAGTGCCATGAAAGTTACATTAAGCATGTAGCAGTAACTGTTGGCCAGCAAATGTTTATGTTCAGTGACTGTTTCTTGAGGGTACACAGTCCCCAGTGATATAGCACATTGTCCAGTTATGTGAGAGAGCAAAAAGTGACTGATGCATGTCCAGCAGTGTCACAAGTCTCTGCCTGGCATGAAGATATGGTATGCCATGATGATGAGATGGCAAATGGACAGTGCAGAAAAGAAACTTCCATATGTGTTTGTTGGGAGCTAGCGTTAAGCTCCACTCGTGACCCACAGCCAGAAACCAAATCAGAGGAAACAAGCAGACATCTGCACAGTGTGGTTCTACAGCTCACATTGGTTTTGTGCTTTGTGTCCTGGGAGGATGTGTATTTTTGCACCATTGCCAAAATTGCACATAACAGGAATTTGTGAGCACATTGAAGAATTCAAGGAAACACTAGCTGTGTGGTGGCTCTGAATGTCTGCCGTTCATACACTTCTTGGTGCAGCTTCCACAACCCAATTGTTTAGGCATCTGTACTCCTTTTGACTGCCTCATTTTTATAGTTTCTCCTTTCATCAGTTCATTACAGTGTCTTCTGTGTTATTCAAGGATTTCTGTAAAGGCTTTTCTTTCTACCTGTTTCAACCTCAATGGCCTTCACTAATCCAACTCTCAAAACTACCAATTCTTCTTCTACTACATTACTTTCCCCCATTTAAGTCAATCATTGTTGAATTCTTCCTTTGAAATTCTCAAAAACCTTGAGTTCCTTCAACTTATCCAAATTAAATCTTCTTACTTTTCTACCTTTTTGTGGTTTCATCAGTTTTAATCTGCAGTTCTTAAACAACTAGGATAGTCATCTACCCCAGAATATTTATTATAGTTTAAAACCTGATTCTAAAATTGATGTTGTATCATTGTACAATGAATTTGAATTGATGTCTCCTGGTCTCTTCAACATTATAATCTCCTCTTGTGATTTTTAAAGTTAGTTTTTTTTGTGATGATTTAATTGTGCTCCATACAAAACTCCACCAGTTGACTACCTGTTTTATTCCTTTTGCCCAGTTCACATTCACCTACTATTTTTCCTTCAATTCCTTTTCCTAGTGCCAAATTACAGTGTCACAATACAGTAAAGTTTTCCTCCATCTTAACTGTTTTTCCAAACTCCTCATCTTCAACTGAGTTAGTTGGCATACAAACTTGTACTACTGCAGTGGGTGTTGGCTTCATTTCTGTCTTGTTACAATAATGTGTTCACTATGCTATTCATCATAGTTTACCCCTATCCCTATTTTCATCTTCATTATTAAATCTACTCCTGTGTTAGCCCCAACTTGTATTGTATTTATAAACCTGTAGTCACCTGAGCAAAACTCCTATTCATCCTGTCACTGAACTACACTAATTCCCACTATATCTCACTTTAATTTATCCATTGCCTTTTAAAATTTTCTAATTTACTTGCCCAGTTAAGGAATAGGACATTCCATGCCCCAACCTTTAGAACACCCACATTGTTTTTCCTGGTGACATTGTCTTGAGTAGTCACTGCCCAGATATCAAAATGTTAGACTATTTTACCTACGGAATATTTTACCCAAGAGGACACCATCATCAAGTGTCCATACAGTACAGTTACATGTCCTTGAAAAAAGTATTGAGTGTGTTTCCTCATTCTTTCAGCCATTCACAGTATGTGAGAAAGCAATAGTAGCTAATAAGCCAGATTTCTCAATCATTCAGACTGTTGCCCCTGCAATAATTGAAAAGCTGCTGCTCCTCTTTAGGAACCGTACTTTTGTCTGGCCTCTGACAGATTTCCCTCTGCTATGGTTGCACCTACGGTATGGCTATCTGTATCATCTAGGCACACAAACTACCTCCACCTCATCATTGTCTGTGGTTCACGGGTGTGTGTGCTGAATCATATAGGCCATAAAATCTTAATTTATCTAATAGTATGTTACTGTTAACAAGCTCAAATGTTTTAATTACTCACAGAAGATCCCAGTTATTGATATTAATGATATCATCTAAATCTTGAATTATATGCTTATAGAAGGTACAAACAGCTTCATAGTTAAAGGAACACTTCTTAAATCCAGACTACTATTGGAAGGTTGATAACCCTTCAGTATTTTAACTTCTCAGAAATTTTATTGAGTAATTTTTCATGTAAGGGGGGTGGGGGGTAACAATAGTGTATTTTAACCTGTCAAAATACCCTGAACTAATTGTGCATTAAAATATATGACTGATTATAAAGACATAGCATTGCAGTGTCCAACTGGAGATTTAAACAACTTCACATGAACCTTTACTTTGCAGATAAAGATGGGTGGCAGGAAGTTAATTTCAGTAAATTGCTTCTTTTGGTTAGATTCTTCAGTATAGTGGTTCCCTTGCACTTGAAAATATTTTCTCTCTTACTTTTATAAATAAATCAGAATAAATATATGCTACACATGAACTGCTACTTATAATGATCCCATTCTCTTAAATAGAAACAGAGTATCTTCAAAGACTTCTTCTCTGCATCTCTGTTCAAAATATTCTATTTTATTATATACTGCCTACTATGCCAATTTCTGACAAGATGCATGTCATCCTAGATACTGGTATTCTTACTACTTTTATTAAAATGGTACAGTAGGCTTAATGTTTATAATAATGAAAGTACAGCACAATCTTTAATGGTTCTAGGTATATTGTGGATTTATCCCTTTTGCTCTGAAGTTATTTTAATACCTTTAGTGATACAAGTTTTCTTTGAAGGCTTCCTTTAATTATCTTTTCAGCAAAACTATTTCAGTATCTATACAAAATAGGTTATATTTAAAGACAGCTTTAGTCACACTGTAAGCTTCACTCCAGTCAACTTTTTTTTAATTACCTTTCTGTGTTTAAGCATCCGTAATTCTTATTCTATTTTCGTAAGTGTTGCTGGACTACATGAATAATATAATTTGGCTACTGGTGATAATTATCTGGTATTCCACAGTGCCATATACCATAAGGTGAACATTTGTTCCTTTAAGAATTTTTTTAATGCATTATCCATGGAGTACTACTTAAAATATTCAATTATGATAATTTTCAATTAATGATGTAAATTCTCCACAGAGATGATAAATTATTTTTCAAAAGAGATAGGTTGGCTGGGCAGTACTTACCTTCTTGCTGTATTGCCAATAGTCACGCATAAAAAGAAACAAGTACGAAAATAAAACGAGTTTCCGGGAGAAGGTCCCTTCTTCAGGTAGTTGAGAAGAAAAAAAAAAAAAAAGGAATGGAAAAGGAAGGAGAAGGTAATTCATGACCTAGGTCATGAGGATGGTGTTTGAGGATTGCATTATGGTAATTTATAATTGCAACAATGGAATGTCCAGTAAGGAATGTTAAAAATAGTATGTATATAGGATATAATTCACCGTAAAGACGAATGTTGAGCCACCTACAGACACAAATAAAAAACACACAAACACACCCACCACATGGTCATTCACCTGGATAGACAGCTTGGTGCTGGTCATGCCCATATAGAAATCTGCACAGTGGTTGCAGCTCAGTTTGTAGACAACATGACTGCTTTCATAGGATTCCTCGTCTTTTATGGGTTAGGAAATGCCTGTGACGACTGGAGTAGGTGATGGTGGGATAGTGGATACGACATGTTTTGCATCTGGGTGTAATGAAATAATATAAGCAAGGAGTTGGGAGCAGGGCTAAGGATGGACGAGCATATTACTTAGGTTTGGTGAGCAGCAGAATACCACTGTAGGGGTGAGGGGAAGGGGGGGGGGGGGTGAGAAGTACCCTACCCAACATCCACAGTGGCTGGAGACAGCAGTCATGTCTGCATGAGTGTGTGTGTATGTTTCTCTCTAGCTGATGAAGGCCTTAAAAGCCGCAAGCTAAAAGTTTTATTCTATTATTTGTGCCTTTCTGTGGCACATTGGACATCTCTGTGGTGATTAAGCAACCTATCCTTCTAAAAAATATTGTTGAATCCTTTCTGGAATTTCCATTATTTGATTTTAAGTTGATAGTTCTATAATATTCACACCAGTCTGCTCATTGAAGTTATTACATTCTTCTTAAAGTGTGAGGTTACTTCACCTATATTATACATCTTGCACAGCAGATAGAACAACTTGTCATGGGTAGCTCACTCAAGGACATCAGTAGCTCTGATGGGATGTTGTCTACTCCAGGGGCCTTCTTTCAGGTTAGGCCCATTAGTGCTTTGTCAAATTCTTCTCTCCATATTCTATTTCATATATCAATCTGCTTTCTATTTCCTTTCAAAAATACTGCTTTTAAGTTCATTTCCCTAGTATAGTTCCTCTACATATTCCTTCCATCTTTCAAGACTGCAACATTTTCTGTCCTAGTGGTCATGTGATGTTTAGACAGACAAATAACAATTTTTTTCCAGCTATTGAGATATTTTACTCAATCTAAGAACTTATTTACTTTATCATTATGCCCTTAATATTTTTATGAAGAAATAAATTTCCATTTCTCCACTTCAATTTTGTAATGAGTGGGACTATCTGTCACTTTAACTTCCTATGTTATTGTCTGACTGAATTCTGAATTATTCCAATGACATTTATCTCACTTTATCCCCATTAACAACAGGAATTTGCTTTTGTGTGCTGGTAGATACCGTATTTCTGTGAATATAGGCTGTGTGCAAATATAGGCTGCACCTAATTTTTTGACACGAGATTATAGAAAAAAAAAAGTATTGTGTATGGCTGCAGTTTTTTAATTTATATTGTATTTTTATTTTTTTATTTTTTGTATAATCAAACTTTTGCATAATCAGAAACACAAAATTAACAAAATAATGTCATCTTTTCAATAAACTCAAAACAAATATGCAAAACTGTATATCAACGAATAAAAAAGTAAGACGACAGGCCGATCCGGGTGCCCCAAGTGAGGGGACGCCGAACCAAGGCGTGTTACCGGGCATTTCAAGTGTTGTACAGTGTAGGCATGAGCTTCAAAAATATAGTTCTCGGTGTGTGTGTGTGTGTGTGTGTGTGTGTGTGTGAGAGAGAGAGAGAGAGAGAGAGAGAGAGAGAGAGAGACGATGTCTTGGCTTGTAAGTTTGTAGCAGGAAACGAATGTACGAGTTACACCACTGAATGTAAGCTTCAGGTTGCCTAGTCACAGAAACGGACATGGAAAACGGGAAGTTCAACATAAATTTGACGCTGATGAAGAAAAGGTTCTACGCTAGTGTGTGAGGAGGACAAACTATTAAAATGTTCGAAGAGTCATTGTGCATTTCAAGGGCTAAAATGTAAATCTCCCCATGTTTGCTTGACTTCATAATTCAAAACAGGAACTGTGATTTTGCTGTTAAAACAGAAATGATTCAGTTGCAAGGCTGCAAAATAGCCCCAAGTTCTATGTAACCCCCAATGAATGTGAAACCGGTGAATCTGGTCGTAGTAAAATACGTTATTTTAAAACATAACATTGGAACTCAACATCAGCATTAGCTACACAGATCAGTTGTTCCGCTATCTTAACCTCCCATCATTGCTCACGGTAGGTGTTACCATACCAACGTAAACGTCATGGTAAAATCTCTCACGACACGCACTAAACTTTTATCGCAAAGACTAGCTTCTTTGACAATATCAAATTAAAATAATTTGTGAGCTTAGGGAGTGTGTGTTACATACTATTTTTGTTTTAGGCCACGCACACATGTTACAAAAACAGTCGTCAGCTTTTGTATGCTGTGGTACATAATGACACCATTTGATTTATATCGACTTCCACGAATTCCCGCATCCTTTCCGTAAATGTGTACAAAAACGTATATGCAATTCGGGAAACTGTTACTGTAGCATTTTTGAAGACTATCTAGTTTATTATGTTTCTCAAACCAACATAAAAGTGATCGTGTAATTTTTGAAAATAACGACTTTGAGAAAAGGAGCAGATGTGGGGAGGGGGGAGGATTGAATCTCGATTATAGGCTGCACCACGATTTTGTACACCAAAATTTGGGAAAAAAGTGCGGCCCATATTTGAGCAAATACGGTACTTGTGGTGTCTAAGTTAGGGGATGCATCAGTGATAACAAAAGCACTATTGATTCTGTCATAGTCATGGCCATCACAGGAACTTTGTAACATTGGCAATAACACTTCCTTAACTCCCATCAGACACCACAAGCATTATGAATAGAGTGCTTTGCTTTGTCAAAGAGTGTCCTCAACAAGCTACAGTATTCTTTCTGAAGTACTTCAAGACTCATCACTACAGACTCCAAGCCTTATTTATGGGCCAACACTTACAGTTATTGCTGACTGGCTGAACAGAATTTTGAATCATCACTAAGTGTTTAGAATTACTGTATTTTCTTCAACATCCAGAGATACCTCTAAATTTCTTTTATTAAAGTAGTGGGGTCATTTCTGTTAAAGTGTACCATGGCTCCTTATCAACACTACCCACAGGACATGCAAAGTCAGGGAATTTGTCATGCATTTTAGATATTTTTTCAAATGGAGATTTCATTTTGTGCCTTTTCATTCATGCATGTTCTTGTTGTGGACAGGCACTTAAATTACCTTTAATAATTTATAAGTAAACTTGTACTTAATTTTGAAATGCATCCATTATAGCTAATGAAACTTTGAACTTACAAAAATATGTTCTTGTATTAGTCACAAAAGATGACACAGCTTATTACTGCATTACTAGAACTGGTGTGTAATCAGCAGATGATAAGTACTGCTCAGCCACTACCACATTTTGCATGTTTGAAGAACAAAAGGACGTATATATGGATTAGCCTGTGAAAATAATAATAATAAAACAAAAATGGAGCAGTATTTTTCAGCATACAACTTTCAAGGTGAGGCATGATTTGCATTTCTTCTTACATGAAGACTCCATTAGGAGTGCACCAAATTACCATAATATTATTATCAATAATAGACATTTCTGCATGGTGGTTATGATATAAAACATTTATTTAAAATTATAGCATATTAATTTTGTTCATTGAACGAACATCATCAGTGCAGTTTCAAGACAAGGGTACTCATGTACACCACTTAAAATTTTTGTACAGTTAAAATTCCTAAATTAGCTTGCCAGGTGTGCATTACACATTCAACTGATTTTTTTCTCCTTGCCCCACATCCAGCCTGACACATTCAGTTACA
Source organism: Locusta migratoria (assembly GCA_026315105.1). NCBI lineage: Eukaryota > Metazoa > Arthropoda > Insecta > Orthoptera > Acrididae > Locusta > Locusta migratoria. The sequence continues at coordinate 328,169,714 of CM048751.1, read as the reverse complement.
ATGAAATTGATTTTGGCATTGACAGAATATTTTGATCCTCAAATTCATGTTGCTACTGCTGTATTCAAGTAGTTCTGCTTTTCAAAGCAACCACAGCAATCATACCAAGGATGATGGAACTTTGAGGTCTCATTATACAAAGTGAAGTTCACTGTATTTATGGCAAGTCCTTTTTGGATAAGATGCTTCATGATATAATCAGGCCGAATGTTCCAGATTAATGCATCCATTCACAGATACAGCACAGCAATCCAACCCTGTCAGATGTGCCACAAATCATTGAGGCATGGAAAATCTTTGATCCACAAATACTGATTTGCCTCTTTTAGTTGTGGTTGCAGTGTACAATGTGACATGGCCACAAACATTGCTGCACCAGCTGTGCACTATTGTGGCATTGAACCAAGCAGTATGGCCTACTTTTAAATACTTCTGCTTGCCCATCACAGCAGATGCACTTGAAGTAAACACTCTTGGTCAAAGCACGCTATGTCTCGTTTGCCGTACACTTGTTGACTGTCACGGCTGTCACGTCGGCCGTTTGACGGGGGGCCCGCCAGCAGACGGCGCGCAGCTCGCGTCAGCTGTTAGGCCGACCGTGCCCTCCTGTGGCACGGCTGGGAACTACCATGGCCGGGCCCGCGCCTGCCACGGAACCCAATGACGGCGCGCGCGATATGAATGGCCCTTAGGCCATAACATCCCTCCCCCCTTGGGGTGAGGAGCTGGACCCCTGAACGGCGGTGCAGAGGTCTGGCTGCTGGGACGCTTCCACCTCCATCCGATCGTCTGGCGGCTCCATCCACTCCCTAGCCGGAACCACCTCATACGGGCGGAACCCCTTCGAGCGACGAGGGGTTCGCCCACGCGAGCGCTGTCTTGCTGCTCCCAGCACTGGCGATGGCGGCGGGTCCTCCATTCCTCCCTCCTGTGGCTCCTCCATTGGAAACCGGGGCCTCCGTCGGCAGGCTGCAAGGTGCCCCCACTGCCGGCGACCGGAGCTGTCCACTCCTCGTAGCTGGCCGCTGGGACTGCGGCGGGGAAGCGGGCCCCGGACCCCGACGGTGACGGGAAATTCCCTTGCCCCCCAGCCAATGCCCGCAAAGCGGAAGTCGGGAGAGAACTGTCCCCTGATGGCACCCGCAACAGTGGGGGGCTGGACCTGGACGAGGAGGAAGGGACTGTAGGCGTTTGAGGAGGGTGTCGGACCCGCAGCTGATCATGGTGGCGGGTGAGGACCCCGGTGGGAGACGTCGGCCACGCTCCCGAACGACCACGGCCGGGACCCAACGAGGATGGCGGCCGTAGCCTCGAGCCCAGACAGCCGAGCCTGGGGGAAAACGTGACTGAGGACGAAGAAGAGGTGTGGGAGGGCCTGGATGCACGAGGGATAACAGTGTCCTATGAGGGCGGCCGTGAAGGAGCTCTGAGGGGCTCTGCTGACCTGCCGGAGTGGACCGATAAGATGTCAGGAATCGAAGGAGGGCCTCCTCCACCGAAAGATGTGCCACATACTTGCGCATTTGCGTCTTGAAAGTGCGGACGAACCTCTCCGCCGCCCCATTGGACTGCGGGTGGAAAGGTGGGGCCAGGACATGTTGGATCCCATGGGTAGAACAAAAATCGTGAAAGTGTTGTGAAGTAAACTGTGGCCCGTTATCTGTCACCAGTGCGGCCGGGAGACCCTCAATAGAAAATATCTTTAACAGGGAACGTGTGGTAACTTCCGCAGACGTGGAGGTCAGGCGAACAACAAATGGGAAGTTGGAGTATGCGTCAAGGACGCAAAGCCAGTAGCTATCTAAGAAGGGCCCCGCAAAATCGACATGGAGTCGTTCCCAAGGTGCAGACGGAGTGGGCCAAGGAGAGAGAGATGAGCGTGGAGCCGCTTGTTGGGATGCACACGAAGAGCATCCTGCAATGAGGCGAGTGATGTCCCCATCTATGCCCGGCCAATATACATGTCGGCGAGCCAGCATCTTCGTGCAAGAGACACCCCAGTGGTCCCGATGGAGAAGACCGAGAATCCGGCGGCGCAAGGACCCAGGAACCACCACTCGATGGGAGCCGTCTTCCGTGGACAGAAGTAAAACACCCTCGTAGGTGCTAAGGCGGTGCCGAATAGCATAATAATTGCGGAGAGGGTCTGATGCCCGGCCCGGAGGACGCTCTGACCAGCCTTGCCTCACCCGTTTAAGGACGACCCGGAGGACCGGGTCAGCCGCGGTAGCCTCCGTGATCCGTGAGCTATTGATAAGAAAACCGGAGACTACATCTTTAGCCGACTCGTCAACTGCAAAACACAAAAGCTCTTCAGCATCGAAGACTGGATCAGGGCCTACCGGGAGGCACGATAGGGCGTCGGCATTGGCGTGATGAGACGTCGAGCGGTACTGTATCTCGTAATGGAAACGAGAGAGGTACAAGGCCCAGCGTTGAAGACGATGGGCTGCCTTGTCCGGAAGAGCCGCTGACGGGTGGAACAACGACACTAACTGGCGGTGGTCCGTGTAAAGCGTGAACTTTGACCCATAGAGATAAAAGTAAAATTTTTTTAAAGCAAAAACGATGGCTAGGGCCTCCTTGTCCACCTGGGAATACCGGCGCTGCGCATCCGTAAGAGTTTTAGATGCAAACGCCAACGGGTGCTCTGACCCATCGGGAAACCGATGTGCCAGCACCGCCCCCACACCATGCTGGGAGGCGTCCGCTGCCACCACAAGTGGGACCCCCGGGGTGTATGCAGTGAGGCATGGAGCCTCCAGGAGGGCCCTTTTCAGTGACTGGAAAGCTCGCTCGCACGCAGGAGACCAGCGGAACGGGACGCCTTTACGTAGCAGTTGATGCAAGGGGTAAGCCACTGTGGCTGCCTGCGGGAGGAAGCGATGATAATAGGCGATCTTGCCCAGGAATACTTGGAGTTCGTGAACGGAAGAAGGACGGGGAAGATCTGCGACCGCCCGCACGTGCTCGGCCACGGGACGTACCCCCGACCCGGAAACCTCGTAGCCCAAGTACTCGATAGTCGGTTGGAAGAAAGAAGATTTCTGGAAATTACAGCGGAGGCCAGCCCCTTCCAGAACGGAAAACAAGGAACGGAGGTTGGCAATATGGTCAGCAGCTGTGGATCCCGTCACCACAATATCATCCATGTAGTTCACGCTGAAAGATTGCTGGGGCACTGGCCACCCCGAATGGCAATCTCTGATATTGATATAGGCCAAAAGGCGTAGAAATCACCAGCGCCTGTTTGGAGGCATCGTCTAAAGGCAACTGGAGATAAGCCTCTGCCAGGTCTATTTTCGAAAAATACTGGCCCCCGGACAACCGATCTATCAATTCCGCTGGGCGAGGCATGGGAAAAGAATCAATGACGGATTGAGAATTTACAGTTTTCTTAAAGTCGCCACATAAACGCAGGGCACCCGAGGGCTTGCGTATGACAACTAGAGGGGAGGCCCACTCGCTTGCTGTGACAGGACGCAAAATACCTTCCGCCGTCAGGCGATCTAATTCCGATTTAAGAGCGCCACGGAGGGCGATCGGGAGAGGCCGAGCCCGACAGAAGACGGGGCGAGCCGTATTTTTAAGTGTAATAGTGGCCCGAAAATTCGTAGCACACCCAAGACCCGGCGCAAACAGGGACGAGAACTCCGCGCGAAGCTGCTTGAGACTCTCGTACGGAATTTGATCGGAGACCAAGCAGACAGAATCGGTAATAGAAAAGCCAAAAGCGTGGAAAGCGTCGAGGCTGAAAATGTTCGTAGCCGTTGCACTGTTTACTACCACAAACGGTACCGCGCGGCTAACGTTCTGATATGTAGCTTCGGCGACAAACGACCCCAATAGTAGAATAGGGTGGCCGCCGTAGCCAACCAACGCGCGAGGCGCCAGACTTAAAGTGGGGGAGCCTAAAGCTTGATGAGTTGCAGCACTTAGAAGCGATGTCGTCGCGCCTGCGTCCACTTGAAGCGTAACCGTTTTCCGCAGAATGCGGAGGTCTATAAACAACTTCGGCGGCTGCACGCCGACGGGAACAACCTTATTAATATCCATGGGCGCTGCGCCGAAATCGCGAGGGGGAGAGGTCCTTTTGCGGCCCTTAGCCGAGGAGCGGCACACTCGGGCGAGGTGTCCTAACTTGCCACAACGATTACAGGTGGCCCGCCTGTGCGGGCACGATTCCCGAGAATGGGACGCTCCGCACGAAAGACATGACATCGGCTCGCCCTCTGAAGCGGGCGACGCGCGCCGCCTTTCCCCCCGCCCATACGACGCAGGCGAGCGCCGCGGCGTCCGAAGGGAGGGAGGGGAGGGCGACGCAACAACAGCCACCGAAGAACCCGGCGCCGCGGATAACGGGGCCGAATCGTCAACTGGGGATACCGCCCCCCAAGCGGAAAGTTGACTCCCCACGGCCTCCGAAACTTCAAATGCGCACGCAATACGCAAAACCTCCGCTAATGAGGGATCGTCAGACTGAAGAGCCTGCTTGCGAACGTCCAGGTCGGGAGCAAAACAAACCAAAACATCGCGGACCATAGAGTCCGCATACGAATCACCGTGCGGTTCGGACCGAAACATACAACGACGGGCTAGCCCCTGCAGTTCCGTGGCCCACGCGCGGTACGACTGACCCGGCTGTTTCCGCGAACGGTAGAAAGATATGCGGGCCGACACCACGTGAGAGTGGCGGCGAAAATACGCCGTAAAAAGAGAACAGATATCCTGAAAGGACAGGGATGCCTGCGTCTGAAGCGGCGCTAAATCGCCCAGCAAACGAAAAAGACGAGGCGAGAGCCACGAAAGGAAATAAGCTTTTTGCTTACCTTCATCACACACCTGGAAGGCTACGAAGTGTTGGCGTAAACGCTGTTCGTAGTCGGACCAATCCTCGGCAAAGTCGTCAAAGGGAGGAAACGGAGGAACGGGCACAGAAGACCGCAACCCGACCTGTTGTGTCACAGCCCTAGTCAATGTGTCAATAGCCGCCGTGAGAGAAGCATTCTGTTGAGCCAAAATTTCCGGTAACGACTGAAGATTCGTCAGCAACGCGCTAAGCTGTTCCGCCATGACTGCGGCAGGACGACCACGCAACCAATATCCTCGTCGCCACTGAAGTAAACACTCTTGGTCAAAGCACGCTATGTCTCGTTCGCCGTACACTTTAGGGATGGGTCGAAAATCGCGTATCTGTTAAGAGTCACAGTGATTTGGAAGTAGCAGTATTCACAGTCGCAACTTTACGGATTCTGACTGCGATTTCAGTCGCAGTTTAGAAGCGCAGTAGCACTAAAAGTAGCAAGTCGCAACTAAGAGTAGCAAGAAGCAGTTTGCACTCTGCCATCTGTTGGTCGAAGTTTGTACTAATATCTTTGCATTGGGCAGGCTATAGAGTCTACCTGCGATTTCAGTGACAAATCGCGTTTAAGAGTCACAAGTAGCAACTAAGAGGCGCAGTTTAGACATTGCCGGCTGCCATCTGTTGGCCGAAATTGGTACTTCTAGCTTCCCGCTGTCTGCGTCGTGTATGTGTGGCTTTTTGTGTATATGTTGGTCGAACGCCATCGGCTCAAACCAGTGAGCTCGAACGTCCTCACTGGTCCAAACTGCGATTTCTGTGAAAAGTCGCGATTAAGAGTCGCAAGTAGCAATTGAGAATAGCATTTAATATTCCGCCTTATGCTACTTGTTGACCAACTGTCGTACTTTCACTCGTGTGTTGTTTAGGGATGTTGTCGAATTAATGAACAAGAAGATAATTTTCTTTGTGAAAATGTTTACACTTTGTGGCACTATTTTACCTGGCGGCAGCATTTACATGTTGTGAAGCAAAGCCTGGCATGTATGTTTTTAGGTTATAGTTGGTAAAAACAACAAATGTGAATGCCAAATAAATATTGTCTTACGGACTTGATCCCTGTTTAAAATAATTTTTCGTCATAGAACCTACAACTATTATGGGAATTCAGAATACTTATGTTACATTGCAAATCTGGTTTCGACGAATATTTTTGCTTGCGTTATACATCGTACATAAAATAAATATTCCAAGGGGGTGGTATCAAGTGGTCAACTATGTACAGGTAATTTTACGAAATGTTTAACAGTAGGCCAACTCCATTTTCAATGTGGACTGTGTGAAGTACTGCTATATAGGAGTAAACTTGTACCTTCGAGGATTCTATAAAAATATTACACTTGAAAATAAACAAGTTTTCGCGTAATGGAAAGTTTTCTTTTATCAGATTTGTTTTAGGATTAGGAATATTGTTTTCCGTCCTTTTCTTTTTCGTACATTCCGTCCTATGATGACATGAGTGAAAGCAGATGGGTGGTATCGGATCCTTCAGTATTATTAACACTTTTGTTTACTGCAGTGGTGGCATAGTGTGCTTATGTTGGCAACGACCGATGAATGATCGTAGAAATTTAAATCATACAGAATGATTGAAATAATATTTTGTTTATCATAAAATAAATAGTTAATATTATTCTTTATCTGTGGTTGTAAGATTTCTTGTGTGTAACCCTGTACAGTCAGTAAGTTAAAAATTCTTATAAAATGAAGCTTTAGTTGCCAACATGAGCACACTAGGTCGGCACGTCAATTAGTAAAATATAACGCAAGCTCTTATCTATAGTTATTTGGCAGAATATGTAGTGATACCGAAAGGTTTTAAAGAGAAAAGGGAATTTTCAGAAGTCACTCACGTTGTATTTCACATTTACTTATCTCTTTCAAATTGGTAAGTGACTTATATCACACAATGTTAAAAAAATCTATTCATTCATTCTACAGGCAAGAACATAGCACTTTCGTTGCACTGTTATAGTTGCTGTGTGCCTAATCTACCAAATGTTTCTGTTAAGGTAGACTATAGGCCTACTTGCTGATTTCGGTTACACATTACTTGCGAATAACCTCACTTTTAACTATACATTACACACCAAACACTGAAATAGCTTTTATAAGACTAATTGACATTTGTCGATGTGTAAATAATCCCAACATTACACGTAAATTGCGCATCAATTATTTTTTTTTTTTTTTTTTTTTTTTGTATATATTTACACGTAGGAAGAGGATCTGATATATATATATATATATATATATATTGCATTTGCCACACACATCGCATAAGTCACGGAAGTAGCAGATATCACGAAAGTAGCAGAAATCGCAGAAGTAGCAATATCAGTAGCAGAAATCGCAGAAGTAGCAATGTAGCAATATCAGTAGCAGAAATCGCAGAAGTAGCATTCAGATTTCAGAGTCACCGAAATCGCAGTTTGAGCGCGGAGGGATACATGTCGAGGATTTGTACAGTGCGATTGTAAACAGTGACAAATCGCAACTAAGAATCACAGATATATAAAAGTAGCAGTCACAGAAATCACTGATATCGAAAAATCGCAGTTTAGCCCATCCCTAGTACACTTGTTGACTGTCACGGCTGTCACGTCGGCCGTTTGACGGGGGGCCCGCCAGCAGACGGCGCGCAGCTCGCGTCAGCTGTTAGGCCGACCGTGCCCTCCTGTGGCACGGCCGGGAACTACCACGGCCGGGCCCGCGCCTGCCACGGAACCCAATGACGGCGCGCGCGATATGAATGGCCCTTAGGCCATAACAGCACTCTTTCTGGAACTCTTCTCACAAGTTAAAGTCTTGCCCACAATGCTTTGTCTGTCATGACCACAACACAAGAATGGCTGGATCAACAAGTGGTTTTCTTTTCTTAATTACAAACATTCATTGAAGTCCAAGAAAGGTTCCCATAAAGAGAAAAATTGTACAGGAAAATTGATAAATGTAAAAACTGTCTCCCTTTTACCCATTAAAACTTCTGTGTGTAATTACGTACATCACTAATATCCTAAATCAGTGGAGCAATTCTATTGAAATATTGTGTGTGTGCATGCTTGAGTGGGCCCCGTAGTTGCTAAAACACGTTTGAATCTACAAGGCATTGCTAAAAAAGTGTAAAAATTGAAATTGGTGATTTTTTTTTTCTTTTGTGGATTTTACCACTTTGGATTAGATTCATATTCATGACCTATGACTATCATCTGGTTGTGATGAAATGAGGATACACACTTATCTCCATAAATATTGTCATGTTGCAAAGGAAGCAGGCTTGACTTCGAAGGCAACTGAACACAGCACTTATACTCAAAGCACATTTATTACGAACTCAATATACACTCAGCACTGGCTGCCTCTCAGGCAGAATGCTCTGCTATTTATACACCGACAGAATTTACCAGAAATTAGAAGAACAGTTAGCATAAGAAACAAGTAGAATTTACAAGTGAACATAAGAAAGATGTAGAACATTCTGGAATTGTTAATTACAAAGAAATAAATTTATGCCGGTGGGCGGGATTGAACCGGCGACCTTCAGCACCGCAGTCCATGATGCTATCCCCTGTGCCATGCTGGCTGTCAGTGTTTGTGGTCTCTCATGGCATTGCTCCCTCTCCTGGAGAAACAGCGACCCGCTATTATGATCCCTGTGGAGCCATCTGCAACATCCTGGATCTTGACCGTGTCATGGGTCCTCTGTATGACAGTTCAAGAGAATCCTTCCCTTCTCCATGATTATCAATGACAGATGTTCCTGTCATAGATTCATCAGGAACATTACTGTTCTTAGAGTCCTTGAACAAGAAGCCATAGTCGTCTACCTGCTCTTCAGGATCGTAGTAAGGCTTCAGGCGCAGGACATAAACAATGTCTCTTCGTTTTTGACATTTCGACGACGGCTCATAATCCTCAACTTTGTATGTGACGTCTGACAGGCAGCGTATGACATGATACGGACCAAAGTATCACTTCAATAACTTTTCTGATAGCCCAACCTTCCATACAGGGATAAAAATCCATACCAGATCTCCTGGGCTGTACACAACTGGTCGGTGCTTGTTGTTATACTGCTGACGGTCCTTCTCCTGGGCGTCCAGTGTCCATATGCGAGCCAGCTTTCTTGCTTCTTCGACCCTGGTGATGAGCTGTTTAACATAGTCAACCTGAGTGTTGTCCGGTTGGAACGGGAACAGCGTATCCATTGTTGTTCAGCTTCACGGCCATGGAGCAGGAAAAACCAAGTGAAGCTTGTGGTGTCTTGTCTTGCAGTATTGTAAGCAAATTTCAAGACTGGTAGAATTGTATCTCAATATTTCTGCTCAACATCAACATACATCAACAGCACGTCGGCTAACGTCTTGTTAAAACGTTCCGTTTCTGCATTCTCATTGTACAAGGCTAGCACTGGTGCAGAAGTTAGTCTCCTTAAGTGCCCGCCAAGCTCTTTCTTTTGTCTCATCCCAGTAAAACTTGGTGTCTCCCTTCTTTTAATGGAAGTGCCTTGTTACAAAATCCTTTTATGAAACGTCGGTAGTATGAGTACAGCTCGCGAAAACTTCTCACATCACGTATGTGCTGAGGAGTTGGAAATTCTGTGACTGCCCTTACTTTATCTGGATCAGGACGGACACCATCTCTGTTGACTAGGTGCCCAGGATTTTTATCTCTTTGGCGACGAAGAGGCACTTCTTTGGATTGAGGTAGAGACCTGCAGTCTGAACACACGTCAACACAGTTGACAGGTGACTCAGATGTTCTTCAAATGTTTTCAAGAAAACGACAATGTCATCTAAATAGCAGTATTACATAATCCAAATGGCATTACTTTAAATTCATAGAGGCCGTCAGGTGTAATAAAAGCCGTCTTCTCCCTGTCAGCTTCGTCAACCTCGATTTGCCAGTAACCTGTCTGCATGTCCATAGTTGAGAAGTATGTAGCTCCTTTCAAGCAGTCTAAGGTGTCATCAATGCACGGCAATGGGTAGATATCTTTCTTTGTGATTCTGTTCAGCCGCCGATAGTCGACACAGAATCGCCACGTGCCATCCTTCTTCTTTTCGAGCACCACCGGAGACGACCAAGAACTCTCCGAAGGTTGAATAATGTCATCTCACAACATCTTCTCCACTTCCTCCCGAATTATCCATCTTTCAGCTGGCGACACGCTGTATGAACGCTGGCTAATTGGTGGATGATCCCCAGTATTGATACGGTGCTTTATCATGGGCCGTTTCATCTGACTTTTCCCCTGCTGAGGTGTGAATGCACCCAAACATTGGTGTAGTATACTTAACACCTGCTGGCGTTGTTCCTTGGTCAGTTCAGGCCCTATTGGCAGTTCCACGTTTGTTTCCTCCAGCGTGTTGTCTGTACTATCAGCAGGGCATGGGTCTTCATTGATGACGTTGAGCTCACTGTCCTGGATTGGTTCAGCTGTCCTAATACAAATTCCCTTGGGGATAAGTTGTGACTGCTCATGACAATTTGTGATCCAAATCTCTCATTGACCACAGGTAATGCTTATGATAGCCGCTGGTATGTAAATTTCTTTTGTGAGCCTGATAAACTTTTTACTATCAACAAGAACTTCACAGTTTAACCGGTCATCTGTGTTTGTGACTGCAACTCTTCTCATTGTCAACGGCGGTATCGTCACATTGTCAACGACGAATAAGTTCCCAGAAAATTCTGTATTACTTGTATCCGGCGGAACAACTTCTTCATTTTGCAGCTCAGCTCCTCCACAGTCAATGATAGCTTGGGATACCTGAAGGGAGTCTCATCCGAGGATGACATTGTGACTACATTCTGTTAACATGACAAATTCAAACGGCTGGGTCCTGTTGTTGATAGTTATTCTTGTGACACAAGTTCCTGCTGGATGGACGTACTTTCAATTTGCGACCTTCAGCACAGTTTCCCCCGTATCACAGAACATTGTCTTCTTTAGTGTGCAGCAGCAATTATCTGACAATAAAGAAAAAGATGCTCCTGAATCAACAAGTGCCCAGACAGATTGGCCGTTGTTTATGACGTCGATGAGATTTCCCGACATCTTAGCGACTGTTGTCCAGGGAGGATTTTCATCTGTGGCCGTAGATGGTCGCCTTACTTAGTTTTCCTGGGCACGGCGGCTAGGGGAGCGGCTGGTACCTCTGTACGGCGATGGTGAACGGCTGCAACGCGTCAGGGAGCGACCTCAACTAGGATACGGCGATGGGCTTCTTCTCATAAGTCGACTGAACTCATCGGCAGGTGATTGCCTGGGATAGAACTGCTCTGATGGCTAGCGTCTTGCGGCAAAATAATTGTCGAATACTTGCCTTCTCTCTCTGCAGTAGCGTACAACATGTCCAGGGCGCCCACAGTGGAAACACAGTAGTGTGTTGTCTTCTGTCCTCCAGACGTCTGTTCTTCTGCGGGGCGTGATTAGTACTGGGGGACTTGGTTGTGGCCACGTTGGCCAGTTCATAGGCTGCAGTTTGGCGGTTGCAGCGTATGTCATAGCAGGGCGACGCCATTCTTCACGTCGGGTGCGACTGACAGGGCAGACAGGAGCTAATGTCTGAAATACCTCTTCCTCAGCGGCGTTGGCTCCCTCGTGACTTACATGGCTTACATCTATGGCCATAATCTGATGCTTGCTCAGTCTAATAGTTCCCGCTGCCATGCACTGTTGTAATTCTTCTCTCACAATTTGACATATGAGAGAAGCGAAGTCATGCTGGTTTTCCACAATGGCCATAGGGACTACATTGGGGAGTCGGTCATACTTCTTGCATCCAGCTCTCCTTTTTTGCATCTCTTCAATACGTTGGCACCACTTGATGAACTCTTCTGTCATAGTGACGTCTTTTATCAGAAGGGCTTGGTACATGTCTTCTGCTATACCCTTCATCAGGTGTGTGATTTTGTCAGTCTGTCAGCCTCAGTCCTGTCCAGTGTCTCCAGAGAACACCGACGGGTGTCTGATGTGCAGCTGACCTACCGTTGATTTCGTGTCCATGGTTCTTCTGATGATACGGACTTTCGTCAGGATGTACTTGGTATATCCCTTGTATTCTGGTTCTAGTCCATGTAAGTGGCAGCTTCTACATTGCCTAATCAGAGCAACGGTGATGCAGCTGTTGTACAGGGTACCCGGCACCTCCACCAAACAATGTCGCATTCCAAAGGAAGCAGGCTTGACTTCGAAGGCAACTGAACACAGCCCTTATACTCAAAGCATGTTTATTACGAACTCAACGTACACGCAGCACTGACTGCCTCTCAGGCAGAGTACTCTGCTATTTATACACCGACAGAATTTACCAGAAATTAGAAGAACACTTAACATAAGAAACAAGTAGAATTTACAAGTGAACATAAGAAAGATGTAGAAAATTCTGAAATTGTTAATTACAAAGAAATAAATTTTTGCCTGTGGGCGGGATTGAACCAGCGACCTTCAGCACAGCAGTCCACGACGCTATCCCCTGCACCACACCAGCTGTCGGTGTTCGTGGTCTCTCGCAGCAATATTAGTGTAGTGTATGGTGGAGGATACTTCACTTACAGTATGGATGTCAACAAAATATACTGTTTTCTTCCAATATTTAAGAAATTTTGCATACTTAACCTTCACTTCCTACATAATAATTTGTTTGGTGCATGGGCAGAGGGTATGGTCTTTGATAACAGATTCCAACATCAGTCTACAGTTGTATTCTGATCAGGACAAAATTTTACACACCTGCCCTTTAAAGTATACTGTCTACAAAAGATTTCATATAGTACACGGTGAAGGGTATCATACTCCAGACTTCAATATGGTGTGACCAATCACCATTAAATTTGGCCGATATATGCAATTTTTCATAAAAATGGGAGGGAGGAGATGGACAGAGAGAGGAAGGAGGGGAACATGGAGTAACAAAATCTAGTTAATCTGTAGAACGGTTGACTGAATGTGTTATTAAGTAAAACATGTATGCATGTCTGAAGGAAATTTCCATTGGTTTCATTGATAAACATGGACACTGCATGTTGAATTTAAATGATGCTTAGGACAATCATTATAAATTTCTCTCTCTGTGTGGGACTTACAAAGTAGAATCTATGATCAGGGGGTAGTAGCTAATGAGCTTCATATGGAAGTTTGTGTCGGTCAGCAGGTGTGCACAGATATCATAATAGTTAATGCATCCACTCACGAAAAGTGGGAAATCCAGGTTTGAGTTTGATACCATTTGAGTTTAAATGACTGCAGTTTCCAATGTGTGGCAGAGGGTTCATTCAACAGCTTTTATGATTTTTCTCTACAGTTCCATTCTGTAATATCATGCAGAAAAAAAGGAACACCTAAATCTTTCTGTTTTTGATTTGATTTTGCTTATTGTATTTTGATGATCCTCTCTTCCTATGTAGGTGGGTGCTAACAAAATAGTTCCACAGTTGGAAGAGAAAATAACTGAAAGAAATTTCAACGCAATGAATAATAACTTTGTTTTAATGATTTCCACACTAACTTGTCCGTAATTTCTGTGACACTCTCTCCCCTGTATTCTGATAATACAAAATGATTGCCCTTCTCTGTACTTTCTCTAAATCATCTGTCAGTCCCACTTGGTGGGGATCCTGTAATGTGCAGCAATACTCCAAAGTAGGACATGCAAATGTGGTGTAGTGTAGGCAGCTTCTTTAGTAGAACAGTTGCATCTTTTAAGTATTCTGCCACTGAAACATAGTCTTTGGTTCACTTTTGGTACAATATTTTATATGTGTTATTTCCAAATTAAGTTGTTTGTAATTTTTATGCTTAGGTATTTAGCTGAATTTAGGGCCTGTAGTTTTGACTGATTTATCATGTAAATGAAGTTTAATGGATCTCTTTTAGTGCTCATATGGATGACTGTACACTTTTCATTATTAAGCATCAATTCCCTTTTTTTTTTTTTTTTTTACCATGCAGATATCTTATCTATCACCATAAATAAATCCAATGGGCAGTCAATGAGTGCTTGTAGCATTAGTAATGAAAATCCATGTTTCTCACATGGCCAATTGTTTGTTGTTCTCACATTGGAAAACCATCAGATTTTTTTATATGCCAGGTAATCAAACAAAATATATCATTACATTGAAATAAGTATAAAAAATAGAGATTGTTTAACTTTCCCACAGCACAGGCTCCTTGACAGATACACGAAACCACAAATGAAAGCACACACAAACACAAATATTCAAGCTTTTGCAACCATTTCTTGCTTCATCAGGAAAAGTGGAAGGAAGGAGGGGAAAAAGGGAAGGATGCAGGTTTTATGGGAGTGGATGAGGAGTCATTCCAATTCTGGGAGTGGAAGGACTTACCTTAGGGAAAAAAAAAAAAAAAAAAAAAAAAAAAAAAAAAAAAAAAAAAAAAAAACCCACACACACAAACACACACACACACACACACACACACACACACACACACACACACACACAAAACCACACCAAGGCAGACATTTGTAAAAAGCAAAGTAGTTGAACAGATATGCCAGTTGAGGCAGAGGCCCTGTCCAGAGAACAGAGGCAAAGATGTTATAGAATAGTGGGCGGGAATTTGAGACCAGGTGGGCAACAGGAAGAGAGAAGGGCAAGTTCCCATCTCCAGAGTTCTGAAAGATTGTTGTCAGTGGGAAGTATCCAGATAACTCGGACGATGTAACACTGTGGCAAGATGTGCTGGCTGTGCACCAAGGCATGCTTAGCCACAAGGTGATCCTCGTTACCAACAAACACTGTCTGCCTGTGTTCATTCATGCAAATGGACAGTTTGTTGCTGGTCATTCCCACATAGAATGCTTCACAGTACAGGCATGTCAGTTGGAAAATCACGTGGATGGTATCACAAGTGGCTCTGCCCTTAATAGTGTACACCTTCCGGGTTACAGGACTGGAGTAAGTGGTGGTGGCAGGGTGCATAGGGCAGCTTTTACAATGGGGGAGGTTACATGGGTTGGAGCTAGAAGATAGAGAAGGTGGTTTGGGGATTTCATAGAGGTGAACTAGGAGGTTACGAAGGTTAGGTGGATGGCGGAAAGACATTCTTGGTAGAGTTTATGCTCATTCATTTCCAGATAAGGTATCATAGCCTTTAAATCTTTCTTCTTTTCATCTGTAATTGAATTGATTGAGGAAATAGTCAAAGGTAGCAGACTGAATGTTTCTTTCATGTTTCCCTTTTTTGAGCACACGCACCTTATGGATCGTTTCCATGGCGGTGTGACATTCTTTTATTCCTACATGTGCTACATCTATTGAATCATATGTGCTGCTGACAGCTTCTGAATTGTTCATCTTGTTTTAAGGTATCTCATCTGCCACTGTTTGAATATTTAAAAAACTGGAAAGTATTCACAGAAATTACTTTTGAAAGGTCTAACAACCTTTGCTTCCTCGACCGTTTTGCAATTGTCACTGGGTACAAATGCCTTCATCACCGATTTCCTTCTCTCTATCATGGCAAACTCAGAGTCACAGGAAAGGAAGCTATGCTCACTAACAAGGAACTGTTGTTCTATTCATGTGAACAATCAATTCACTGCCAGAAAAAGAAAGAGAAATACCATTATTCGATTATTGTTTTGTGCAGAATAGTTGTCACTCCAAACAATAAGGTTTCTGTACATTGTTATCCTGCTTTTTAACACTTTCAGAATACATGACGCGATTTCATTTCCACCCCTACCAGCGATGCTCTGATTCCACATGTGCATGTAACTTGCCACAAGATAACTGGCAGAGATAAAACATTTCAGAGTGTGTAAGTGTGGG
This sequence comes from Locusta migratoria, assembly GCA_026315105.1. Lineage (NCBI taxonomy): Eukaryota > Metazoa > Arthropoda > Insecta > Orthoptera > Acrididae > Locusta > Locusta migratoria. Next base: position 328,154,050 of record CM048751.1, on the reverse strand, counting down.
CACAAACATAACCTGCTGCATGTCAGTCGATATGCAGCAAATGTCACTGTCAGGAAACTGAGAAGAACAGATGTCACTCTTTACAAGGCTCTGTGCCATCTCGGCCTTCCTATGGTGAATCTCTAAATGCACCTGTGACTGTGGTGAACCTGCTTTTGCTTCAGTGTTAAGTAGGTCACATGTCTTTCAGGCATATTTCCTAGGTCTGTGGAAGGAAAGATTGGGAAATTCTTTCAGAAGGACTCTGCAATAAGAACTGGAACTCATAGTGCACCTTTTTATAGTGAGAGTACATTCTTGAAATATTCAGGTCAGGACTGAGCCATTCCTTGCTTGATCTTGCTGGGCTGTAATTGCTAACTTCCCAGGGAAAGCCATTTATATGCTTTTTATACACTTTTCATCTTCATCACTGTATTTTGATTAAGTGTGTCTTGTTCTGCGGTCGGTGAATGTTGTCTCTCCAAGTTTTTTCTTCTTGACAACTATTTTGAGTCTTTTTTCCAACAGAAAAAATATTCATTAAAGTGGTTTTGCAAAATGCAACAAGATCCCCTGAACCATTTGGAATAGTATACTGAACTGTTTCCAGCTGGCAACTCTCAGCGGTGTTATCACAGGTTCCATGCCAATGATGCTGTACTGGTGTGACACAAAGAAGACTCATCAATAAGGTTCCTTGTGTTCAGTCATTTTGCTTATAGAACTTAGAAAACAAATCTATTTCCACTGCAGGCATCAGCTCACTGCATCTTAATCTACATTTGTATAGTACCTAAAGGAAATAACAACAAAACATTTTTACAGGACACTGGATATATGTACACTTACAACAGAAATAATTCCTTAGATAGATTTCACAGTCAGCAAAGGGCTTAAAATCGTACCTGCAGTGAAAGACGGTTCTTAGCTGGTGTAACTGTTCTTTTTATTTATTTATTTATTATTATTATTTTTTTTAATTTTGTGTGTGTGTTCATCATTAATTTCTTCTATTTGTCTCTGAATTATACGCTACCATTCTTCCTCCATCTCCTACCCATCTGGCATTCATCTGCTGTTTCCTAACATATGGACATCACATATGTAGAAAATGATTTAAAGGTAATATATAGGTATATAATATTTGATTTATATAACAATGTTATGTGATTGTATATGATTGTAATATTATGTGGTTATTATACACATTCTTTATAAGTTGAATAGCAATGTTTCACAATAAAGGAGAGAATAGAAGTCTTTGCATACACTTATCACGGCATGAAAGTATAACAAACAACCAAATGATTCATTGCACCATTCTTATGAAATCAGCAGGCAACTTAACACCATTGCCATCTAATGGTAGAAAGTGTAATCACTTGGAATACTCGGTCAACACAGCCCTCTTTATATGTGATCCCCTTCGGTATGTTGCACCTTTCAGAACACTTATCGCACCTTTCTACAGTTAAGCATGCAGTTTCTATGTAAATGCATAAATACACCTGATTCCTTGTGGGAATACAGTATAGGCTGGAAACAGGAGGAAATAATTAACAGGGGACATTTCCAATCTTAGTGTGCTATATGTTGAGAATTTGGGCAGGACAGGAAGTGTGTCTAAACAGCTTAATTGGTTAAGGTGGCTGTTGGCCCAAAGTGGGAAATCCAGTTTTGAATCCCAGTACAGCCTGAATTTTCAACTTCACTAATGAATTTACTTTAATGCCCTGAAATGATAAAAATGTTAGAATATTTCAAATTTGTAAATTTACAGCCATTAATGTTAACCAGTGGTTTCTGTTATTTCAGACATGATCAAGAGGAGGAGTGGAAGAAATGGGCTGAGAGATAAACAGAGAGATGGGAGAGGAAGAGATGGATGGAGAGAGATGAGAAGAGAGTAGATGGGCTATGGGAGTATAGAATAAATAAGAGCCTGAGCAATCCTATGTAGTCTGCTAGTCTGTAATATGTTTCTTTTGCAACAAGTCTGGTTATGTTAACAAACTAGAACACATTGATATTTATTTCCTGAAGTAATCACCACAAACCAGCATCCACTTCACTTCTGTTGCTTATGCAAAACCAGTTGATTTCATTTCTTCAGAAGAGCAAAAAAAAAAAAAAAAAAAAAAAAAAAAAAAAAAAAAAAAAAAAAAAAAAAAAAAAAAAAATCAACTATATGCAAGAACTGTCTGATCAATTACAAGAGTTACAAGTTACTTGGCAGTCCATCTTTCTGTCATTCCAACAAATTTGTTACTACATATGATGGCTCCAAGTTAGATGTCCTGGGATCTTGCATTCTGGATGCTACTTGCAGGCATACATTGAAGTCCCTGCCATTTACCTTTCTGCATGAACCAACTAGTAAAAACATTTTTGGACTAGATATCTTTGACATATTCGGATTTGAAATTCAAAACACAGTGTCGCACATTGCTTCATGTACACTAGCTCACAATGTGAGCGCCTTATGTTAAGAATTTAAAGATTTGTTTGATTACTCAAAAGATTACACAGCACCAATCACTCTGCCACCTGACACATGGCTGAAATTTTGAAGAGCACACTTCATGACATCATGCCAACAGAATGTGTGTGAATGTGTGGGTGTGTGTGCATTTGTTTATCTTCCAATTTTTCCCCCAAGGTAAGTCTTTCCTCTCCCGGGATTGGAATGGCTCCTTACCCCCTTCCTTAAAACCCTCATCATTTCCTTTTCCTTCTCCTTCCCTTCTGCCTGATGAAGCAGCTAGGCTGCGAAAGCTAGCGTTGTGTGTGTGTGTGTGTGTGTGTGTGTGTGTGTGTGTGTGTGTGTGTGTGTGTGTGTGTGTTCATTTATTTATTTGTGATGCTGTTACACCTGTGCTCCTTCGCCTGGTGAGTAATCTACGTCTAATCAAATGTTGCAAGACTGTAAGTCTCCATATCAAGGAGTTGTATATTTCACTGTGGAAGCACATGAGGACTGGACTTCTGGTGGGAATACAGGGCCAGATGTAAGCCATAGAGTACAATGGTTAATGTATAAGGACACATGAAAGTTTGGGGTGGAGAGTATACATGCTTTGACAAGCCATGCAAGTGTGTTAAGCTTGTGTGCCTGGAGTGGCACAGAGGTTTACTGCAATTGCGTAGTAAGCAGGAGGTGTCAGGTTCAAATACTGCCCATCACAAACTTTTATATATCCATGTTGTATGATTGCAACACCTACCATCAGATGAACCAAAAATAGGCTAAAAACAATTTAAACATTAAAGTTTCTAGTATTTTTATCTGAAGAGTAGCTAGGGCTAACTTAAAAATTTGTGATATTTTACTCAGAAAAAATATTTTTCAGGTAAGAAATAAATGTAATGCCATTACAAAAATATAAACATTTATTAAAATTCTTCATTTATGACTTTGTGAATGGCTAAGAGTTGGACAATGACACTTAAATTACATAAATACAGTATGTACATAACATGTAAAATATTGACTAGCTATTGTACAGCAAGTTTCTGCTTTAACTTAGAGGATTCAGTTCATCTCTGTACTGCCAGATGACTATTCAGGGAATACAGATTTGCAACTTTTCTGAAGCTGAGATGTCCTGCATTACACTGATTTGTAGATCTTCGTACACACGATGTCATCAACCTGCATTGTCTGAAAAAGAAGTTGCCTTATTTATTTCAACGGAAATTTGATATTCATCTATAATTTGAATGTACACTGTCTGTTGGTTGATCTCGTGATCAACTAGAATGTACAAAAACTTCAAGAATTAATGTGGTTGCTTGAGAAACAATAATTTTTATTTTTCAACTTTACCATAATTCAGAAAACACTTTTATTGGTTGCTATTTTCTAAATAATATGATTAACACAATGCTTATGGACTCTTCAGTATGTTTAATCCACAATTACATACTAATGTCACAGATTGGCTGGCGATAACTTATCTTAGTTCTGTTCTGCCAACAGACACACAAAATAATGAAAACAGAAATGAAAAAAGTTGACACAAGCTTTTGGATGAATTTTCCTTCATCAAGTTGCTCTTCTCTTCTCTCATACCCAATGAAAGAAAATATTTCCTAAAGCTTGTGTCAACTTTTTTCATTTCTATTTTCATTGGTCTGTGTGACTGTTGGCAGTACAGAAATAAGGGAAGTATTGGCCAGGTACTGTAGGCCTACTGCATAAAGACAGAATTGATTAATGAATGCTTGTTACTAGTGTAGCACCATTAGATGTCATTAATGAAAATAACTAGTGCTACAGCTTACCACTTGTTATGACAACAAGAAGGTATGTGGTTGTGCATTTTCTTGCTGAAAAATGGCATCTGGGGTGTGTACAGGAAAGATATTGCTACATGTCACTAGCAGTCATTTGTGTAGGTCAAACTGCTCATAGTGCCAACTGTGACTTGTGGTTGAAGTCAATACACAACTTTATAAGACCTTGAGTTTGTGCTGTGTGTCTTGTGCAAATGCAATCACTGCGATGCCACTCCTCCTACCTGCGATGCCATGGACATGCCAATCAATAACATCATTTTACTGCATCTGTAATGTGTCTTAACTCGAGATCCCTGGTTCCAATCACATAGATTTGTTATGACTCTGCAAATTTTCATTTTCTAATAAATCATTATTTATTTCCATAGTGTTTACTTTGTAAATTAAGATTTTTCTTAATAATTTTGGATTTAGTTACCCCATTATAACCTTATTCATACAGTTGCGTTTCAACACACGATGAGCCTGTGTTCTAGGAATAGTGTAAGTACAGCATGACATACAGTAGTGTAATAACCAATTTTCTGAGTATGTTTCTTTCCTCTTTGGGTTTTCTTCTTTTTACGTTTCTTTCCACTTTGGGTTTTCTTCTTTGAGTGTCTTGAACTCATTGTCCATCATTGCATACCTATTATGCGTTTGTCTTCTGTGTGAGACATGCTTGGTTTTGCAAGATGCATTACGCCATATCAACTTTACTTGCAACAGGGGACTGATGACAACACAGTCTAGTCCCCTCTAAACAACAACAACAACAACAACCACTGCAGGTAGTTTTGACTCACTGGAAACAACTGTATTGGCACAAACAGCTATCAGTTGGTGGAGGAAGAAAGGGAATATGTGTTTGTAAACTTGGGGAATACTTGTTTCACATGTTAACCTCAAGACAGTTACTGCATAACATGTCAAGATGTCTAAGTTTGCAACAAAATACAGTGATATGCGTGGTACTTCGACAACAACAAAAAGTGAAGCTAACGAAGAAGCCAAATTTCTTTACAGTGAAGTTTCGAAAGTATGATTAAAAATGGCACTTGTGTATAGTAAATAGTTGTTTGTCCAAAAACAGACATGCACTCAAACATTCTGCAGTAATAATAAAAGAATACATGGAAATAGATGAAGAAATATTTCACTACACTTTTGAAATGGTGCCAGAATAGTAACTCATGGTATGGTGTAAGATGACATAATTGTTTGCCAAAAAATTCGACAGAAAGGGTATGTTCAAAGAAACCAAAGCAGTTACTTTGCCTACATCAGATCATTACGAGTGCGCAGGGAATCATGCGAAAATAGACAACAATTATGTTCCACTGGACTTCAAAATTAGTGTGGCCAGTCTAGGTAGGTAGATAGAGAGAGAGACAGAGAAAGAAAGAGGGTGAAAGAGAGAGATAGCATCAGGGATGGGGTTTGAAGATATCCACAACCACAGCAATTATGTTTTAGTATTACGTGAGAATGAAGAAAAAGTTTTAAGAGTGAGATTGGATTTGGAGACCTGGCATTTATAAAACTATCCTGCCAGCAGACTTGTTGAATATGTGTCCATTCCAAAAGTATAGTCATATTCACAGAATGTATTTGAAGAGTAACTTTTCAAAACGCGATTAGTCCACAAATAAAAATTTTACAGGAGTAGCAAAAAACTAGTATTAGGCAAAGTTATGCAGTAAATTAGGATTTGTGTATGAGAATTTACTAAGCTTCAGGAAGTTAAAAGAATGGAATCAGTGAGACAAATGTCACTCTTTATTTAAAGGCAGTGTTGCCAACTGAATTTTTTAAATCGATCGACTTTTCTTGTTTCGCACCACCCGAAAGGACATAATGTGTTTTGAAACAAATTTAGACAATAAAAAAAAACAAGAATCCAGTTTTTGTCTTTTATTTACACCAATATGACACAACACAAATGAAGCAGGAATATGTGTCCTGTCCTGATGTAGACTGTTTAAGTGTCTGTAGACTTTCATCCTATTTCTGATACAGGGATGCTATAGTATGTCAATCTTCCCTCTTTGTTTCCATGAGGAGGCTCAAACTCCAGAATTTCAGGATCATTATCAAGGTATCTGAAAGATTTAAATAGTGCATGTTTACGTGGACTCCTATCCACAAATGAAATCAATACTCATAGTTAGTGTGTGCAGTAAAATCAGTTTAGTAGACAAATGTCTCCATCTGCCCTATCTTCCTTTTCACAAAGCCTTTCTGCCACTTCCTGGATCCAGAGCTGTGGTCCCCCACACATCAGTCATATTTTTTACAAACAGCAAGTTTACAGTTAACAAGGTACTGGCCACCCAATCTTTTCATGTGACAATACACTGTCCACAACAATAAGTGGTTCAGTTACAGCAGGTACATTGTAGTGAAGTTTTAAAATGTATTCTGTGTTGGCACCACAGACTTTACTTGTCTTACTGAAAAAGTTTCGCTAGTAATCGGTAGTAAATGGACTTATCAAGATTTGAATCAGTTTCACTGATGGACTTATTGCACTTTGAACCGAAAGTAGAATTTTGCACCTGACTAAAACAGTTAAACATATCATTTTGAATGAAAACATCATCATAAATCAATGTATCACACTTTGTAGAGTAAAAATTTGCTTCAAACTACTTGCGTTTTGTAACGTCACTCCTCATTTATTAACTGCAACTCGGTAAAGTTGAAAATGTGTACACAGCCGGGATTCTAACCCAGGTCTCCTGATTTCTTGGCAGTTGTGCCGACCTGTACACCACTGGGGATGCAGTGATCATCACACCTGCATATATTACTCAAGCATTCCTTCCATTAGATGTATGTACTCAACTTTACCCTGCTCACTATTACTCAAACTTGTAATTTTGTAAACTGATCCCCGTAAGAGTAAGGGTGTAGGAGTGCCTCTGCATTGAAGAAAGGATCATTGCTGTCATTGGCATATTGTATACTTTATATATGTCGTGTCTGTTCTTTTGGACATGTCTGACATGTATAGCTTATATATATATGCCAATGATGGACAATGATCCTTTCTTCAGCACAGATACATTTCTTACTTTTATGGGGATCATTTTGAAAAAAATAAAAAATAAACAAAAATAAATAAAAAATAAAAATAAATAAATAAATGAGAATTTATATCTGACGGCAAACGTACTTGATTAATCTGTGCAGGTGTGATTATCACTGTATCCCCAGCAGTGTACAGGTCATCGGAACTGCCTAGAAATCAGGAAGCCCAGGTTCGAATCCCAGCTGTGTACACATTTTCAACATTACTTGTTCACATGTAATGTCACACATTCTGTGAATATGAACGAATAATATCCGCAGTATTAAAGGTGGTGTCGGGGTTTTCGGACATGTGTGAAATAACAGACATCACACATAGTCTATATATAACTTATCCAAAAATATAGGTTTGTCCAGAATTCCTATTACATAGTTATTGGTGTTGAAGTGTGGTATCAGGACAGCAATATTTCCATGAACCCATGTCCGGAAATCTGCCATATGGAAAATAAATGACTTTGAAAGAACATCAGAAGATACACTGTACATGCATAACAACTTGAACCATTGAGAAACAAAACATACGGCCAAAGTGGTGGCTATGAGTTAAGTTTACAGAGTGTACTTACAGTCAATGCTCACATATATATGCTTCAATATTTATGGGGTTTTATTAACTATCTATGCTGCAGCCATTAAAAGACTGAAGACTATTGTTTGGTAACTCCGCAGGTGTCTCGTAAATAATACTACTCACATAGGTGCATGGGAAAATATGCAGAGGAGTTAAATGTGGCAGACTAAGGGGGGGGGGGAAGGGTGGACCGCCCTGACCTCTCGTCTTGGAGGACCTCCAAATAACTCGAAAACACACGTTTTTTTCTTGTTTTTTTTTTAACTTTTTTTTTTTGAGCGCCCAACGTTTAGCTTCTCGTTCTGCAGCCTCCAAATCTCGAAAGCTATTTATTTTTTCGACTGTCCTGTGCCTCTCGTCCTGGGGGGGGGGGGGGCTCCAAATCTAAAAAGTTACTTTTTTTTGTAGTGATACATGTATTTCCAAGGAACGGGGGGAGGGGACTCATTTTGTTTTGCCGCTGACCCGGGCCTCCGACAGCCTCAGTCCACCACTGATCCAATGTGTGCAGCCTCTGGAAATGGTGTGGGTAAAGTTTCTGTTCAAAGAAAACTCACCACAGGCTACTCTGGGGCACATCCACTGCACTTGATGGTTTGTAGTTGACCCGTCAGAGGACTTAAAATGTTCAAATGTTTGTAAATCTATTGGACTTAACTACTCTGGTTATCAGTTCCTAGTCATAAAAATTACTTATACTAATCTAAGGAAAAATACAAACACCCATGCCCGAAGGTGGATTCGAACGTCCGATGGCGAGGTGCCTTAGACTGCTCGGCCACTCCACCGTGGCTCGGTGGACTTCTCCCATGTCAATAGTGCAGGTGCATCTGGTTACTACCAAAGTCGTAACTATTTTCTTCATAATGTAAGAATTCACTGTTTTGCAGTGATAACATTGAATAAAAAGTTCTCAGGTATCCATCTGGGTCAAGTGGTTAAAGCTCCAAGAGCTTTTGGCCAAGCACTTTTTTGCCATTGTCAAGTGGTATGATTGACTATAGTTGGTGTCATGTAAGACGGCGCTTTCGCACTTAGAGGTGGACTGATAGGGGAAGCGTGACGGGGAGGAGCTACGGCCTAGCACCAGCAGTTGAACGTGAGGGAGAAACATGCGTATCTCGCAGCCAGCCAAGCACCTAGAGAATGAATATTATTGGCTGCAAGTGCGGTAATAGAGGGGGATGCGCAGATCGGCTGAAAACTCGGCCGCTTTCCTACATGATATAGTGACTGCTATTACGGGTTTATATACAGTACACTCGCTGCCGCAAGGGCACCAAGAAAAAATGCCATGCCGCGTACGCACGACACGTCATTAGAGAAGGCTAGAGAACGCAATCACTAGCTGATTGGATGGCGGCCGCTATGAGACAGTGGGATGTGCCCCAGCGGCCAGCCACTCAGCTAGCGGTCGTGTTGTCTCAAGCCTTTGATGACTCTTGTGACGTATGCCCCACGGTCAGTCTTTCTCTTTAGCCTCGAGCTGCCGGCTGTGACGTCATTGGTGTCCTACGACTACGCCATATATGGGCATGCGTTGAGTCCCTGTTAGATGTACCCACTCCGTGATCACTGGATTTCACGCTGCACTGAGCTGCAGGCCACAGTCTCTGTTAAGGGTGTTGTCAGTTGTTTTAATTTCGATGGTTTCTTTAATTATACAGTCCAGGAAACATTAGTGCGAGCCATGATGGAGGTGCCGCGGCGGAGTGGCCGAGCGCATTGATGCTACGATGCGCGTGGCCGTTCTCCATCGGGGGTTCGAATCCCCCCTCGGGCATGGATGTTTCTGCCGTCTTTAGTATAAGCTAGTTCATAAGTATTTGTAAGTTTAGGGACTGATGACCCCCCAGTTAAGTCCCATAAGCTTCACAAACATCAAACATTCTTGAGGATGTGTACAACACACGATCACACAGAGCCATACGCAGTCACCAGAGCGTTCGCAAAGTCGACGCTGGTACCGTGTATACCATCCTTTTGTAGCAAAGCAAGCTGAAATTCTTCTACGGAAATGATCGTAGAGGTGCCGAATGTAGTCTTTCGGAATGGCCTGCCATGTAATTTCCGCCTGCTGCCTCAGGTGGACAGAATTCGTGCCGGTCGTGCAGACCACATGAGATGACGTTTCATCTAGTCCCAAAGATGCTCAATGGGAGACAGATCTGGGGATCGTGCTGGCCATGGTAGTTGACATACGGCTTGAAGAGCAATTTGGTGGTACAGGATATATGTGTAGGTGCATTGTCCTGTTAGAAAAGCATATCGCCTTCTTGGTGCATGAACGGTACAAGACGGGTTGAATGGTTGTTTGATTATACCGTGCGCTGTTCATGTTCCATCGACAATCATCAGCCGGCCGCGTCGACCGAGGGGACTGCGGCGCTTCAGTCACGGTCTGCACGGCCACTACGGTCGGGGGTTCGAATCCCCCCTCGGGCATGGGTATTTGTGCCGTTCTTAGTTGTAGCTAGTTCATAAGTAGTTTGTAAGTTTAGGGACTGATGACCCCGCAATTAAGTCCCTCAAACTCTACGAACATTTGAACATTTATTTTTTATTTATTTATTTTTTTATTTATTTATTTATTTTTTACAATCATCAGAGGAGAACAGCCGGTTCAGGATAAGGCTTCGTACACCATGATGCACGATCGTGTGTGCCTTAGGGCGCTCCCGCCCACACTCCAACGTCGTTCATCCCACCTACAGTGGTATGGCGGTAGGCGCTTACGGAAGGACGAATGCAGACGTGTTGTCTTCAGTGATGTGAGTCATTTCTGCTCAGAACCGGCCCGAGCAGTCTTGGCGACCTAGGCAAATTATTGTAATGGTTCCCCATTTAATAAAATCGAAATAAAACATGAATGTAAAATATACATTGCATTTTTTATTCAAATACATAATCACAATATAATCATTACATAAACATATTTCCCCATTAAAATGGGACACATCATAAACTTTTATACAACAATGTTACTTTTTCATCGTTTTTACATTATTTAAAAAAGGTTTTGGTTGATACTTTACAATAATTGGTAAAATTATAAGCTTCATTATACTAAGAGTCACACAAATTTCATTTTTCTTGCCTTGGGGTTTTCAAAATCTGAGACGGTCTCCTTTAAATCGATTGTGTCTGCTGTTTCTCTTCACTTGACATAGCTGCCAACCCCACAAATCTTCCTTGAGTCATTGTGGATCGCAGATATGTTTTTATGAGTTTTAATTTCGAGAAGCTGCGCTCACCATCGGAAGTGTAAGCAACACTCTTAGTGCAGCAACTAAATTAGGTTCAATGTTTGTAAGCCCTTTTTTACAAATATAACTTAGAACGTTCTGTGGCCCTGCGTTATTGGGTACTCTTGTAGCAATGGCTTAAAATTCAGTGCATAGATCAGTAGCATCAATATCTTTGGAGTCTTTGTATATTAGACCCTCAAATTTACAAATTTTTCAAGAACAGCTTTGGGAGTTTCTTTGTTTTGTACATAATGTATTTTGTACAGACAGCCAAATACACGATTTAGGTTGTCAATGTGATGAAAACTCTCGTCAGTTGAATTTATTGCAGTATTCATTAAACGCTTACTAGCAAATTTCTGAAGAGTGAAGGCGAATACATGAAACATTGACTTGCGTCTTGTCTCTTGCCTGTTGCTCTGTGTATATGTAGTAACCGGGAATTCGCAGCTCCTGGAACCGCAGCGCAACAGCCAAGAAAACCGCCTCGGAGCACACGAGGGTTCGATAAGTTTGCCGCCCCCCCCCCCCCCCCCCCCCAAATTCGAGTGCCCTAGGCAATTCCCTAGTTTGTCTATATGGACGGGCCGGCCCTGCTTCTGCTTCGGTACCAATGATGGTCATACGAGCGTGTGGCGTCGTGTAGGGGTAGCGCGAAAATCTGGAGTGTGTACGACAGAAACACAAAGGGCCGACACCCGGCATCATGGCGTGGGGAGCCATATCCTATACTCGCCGTTCTCCTATAGTGATCGTAGAGGGAACGCTGAGCAGTATATGGTACATTACAACCATCATTCAACCCGTCTTGCTTCCCTTCATGCACTAGCAAGGCGATATGCTTTTGCAACAGGGCTACGCACGTCCACATGTATCCCGTACCAACTTGCTCTTCAAGGTGTACAACTACCCTGACCAGGATGATCCGCACATCTGTCCTCCATTGAACATGTCTGGAACCGCATGAAAGGTCATCTTGCGTGGTGTGTATGACTGGCACAAAATCTGTCCCAACTGAGGCACCAGGTGGAAACTGTATGGCAGACCATTATGTAAGAATACATTCAGCACATATACGATCGTCTCCATGGGAGAACTGCAGCGTGGATTGATGCGAAAGCAGGGTATACCCGGCACTGGCGTCGACATTGCGCATGCGCCGGTGACTGTACTCACTTCAGTGACGTAACCAGGATATTGTCAAAGGGGGAGGGGATCCGAATGGTTAAAGAGAAATTTACAAAGGCTCATGTTTTCCATTTATTCTAAAGACAAACTTAGGCTAACCTATTTTTTATATTTTAAGCAAGACCAAGGCCGGCGCAAGGCACGTGCGAAACGTGCGGCAGCACGGGGCGGCACTTTCCGAGGGGCGGCAAATCTGACGCCCACCCTTATTTTTTCGGACAAACTCGACATTCATGCCTAAGAGAGGATTCGAAAGCAACCTCGGGGGGAGCGGCTTCGGGAAATGTGGCATGACGACTCGGCTACCTGCCGGCCGCCCTTGTTGTAACAGGGGAGGGAGGAGGACTGATTTCTTCCTCGCCATTGTGGCAGCACCGTCGTGTTTACGCCGGAGGAACAGAGAGGGGGAAGCAGTCTGGCGTACACGTCGACGCCAGTATTCTTATGAGTGGAGCGCTGCCAGCTTGCTACGTCCCGTGCGTTTACTCACAACTAATTTTGTAGCAATTTTGCTAAGCCCTTCAAAGACGACAGTTTCCGAGTGTTTCATTCTTACTGAATTATGGAAAAAAATGGTTGAACTGTACAGTCAGACATGTCCAACACCTACAATGGCTAGAAGTATTCCGAATGGGTAAATACGCTGCGAGTAATTACACGGGATAAAGACATTCGTAGTAAGCCTGGCATAAGTTGGGTTTCGACGTATTTTTGAACATTTTTGCTGAGTGATAGTCGGCGGTTTTGGTTTTTGAGTCATGAAACACCTGTCGCCGCCCGCATGAACAACAAACTCTGACTGGCACTTTTATTTGACAATACTACTCGCACACTATCACTTTGCCAACATTTATTTACTGTATAATGAGTGTGTATCCACGTTTCAACTAAGTTAAACTACTGGTCGCTTTGATTCTGATGAAAACCTGAGAAAGTATGGTCTTTTATCAACAATGCCCTCTCGTCCGCACAAAACAAAACATTAATTTTCACACCTTGCAAAACGAAAATCCATAGACAGAACATTGCTTCTAAGGGTTTCCTTGCTAGCTTTGAAGCTCATTCATGTTTTACAAAATTTGTGCAGTTTTCGCAAAGTTCATATTTCTTTCTATTGTTCGTAATACCATAGAAATTGCTGCCTGATAATACATTTATCCATATCATCGGTCACGTACTTATTGTGAGCTTCTTCTTCTTCTTGGGCGCTAGTTTAACCGTAGCCTCGCTGTACCTCGTCACGTGACCTACAATAGTTCCTGGCACTGCCACGTCACCACTTCGCCTTTCCAGGCGATAGGTAATGTTCATTGTTGCGTTCTCTACAACGAAAACTACAGAATTCGTTTCGATAGATGACCAAGAGAGTCAAGATTGGTCAGAAGCACTTTCATCGCGTTTCCCAATAACAGAAGAGTGGTGCGTCCGAATTTCTCGCAACTTGAAATGTAATAGGTAAGATCTTTTCATATAACGTACAATTAGTATTGCGCATGCATGTTACTCATAAGTTAGAAATTTTCTCCTTCCAGATTACAGAATACGAAAATTTATTTTTCTTATGATCTGTTACTTCAAAAATTGCAAAGTCGGCAAATAAGCACGCGTCGTCTCAACAGCTAGAATGAAAATAAAGCGCAGAAAAGTAACGTGATACGGCGATGACTAATATGTTGCCCCTTATTCCATAATCAGAAACGAAAGAACTGACACCAAGAAATCACGACAGATGTCGAGTGTCAGTTCTTTGAAATAAACAACCGCAGTGCTGTGAGTTAATATGTTTCGACTAGCACTAGTACCCGTCGATTCCCAGGTGTGTATTTATTGCATTATATTTTCCTCCATCTCCTTATTCTTCCTCTCTCCATTGTCTTCCGCCCCACTCTTTGACCGTTTCACCTGTGTGTGTTGTGAAATTCGGTCTGAAATGCAATTTCACGTGGCTCAATTCTCATGACTTCAACTCCTAAACAGTGTATCCTACAGTAATATAAGATTTCACACACATTTGAACATTTTTGTAGATTCACAAGGCTTATTAAAATTAACTAGATTTCTTCAATCAGGTTGGAGTCCATTTTTGAGCTGGTGCCCACGACTGTTTTGTTCAAATCTGAAGAGAATGTCACCAATCAGTCGTAATTTTTGTTTTTATTTTCCAGATTTCGGGCACAGCATGGCTCTTCTCAATGCTTTATGTTTACATCTATACCGTCATGATGAATGTAACTGTAAACGTGACAGTTAGATGGAAGCACATATTAAAAACTTTGAGACTGGCCACTCATTGGCCGAAACCTAGGTAGATCGGAAAAGTAAAAAATTGCGATTTATTGCTGGTATTTCCTACAGATTTGTATAAATAAAATTCCACAAACTTTTTGTAAAAAAAGGGGGGAGGGGGGCGGCAATTTAGCAGCTCGCACGGAGCGGCATTTGGGCTTGCGCCGGCCCTGTGTAAGACCTTATAAATACTGCAATATTTTATATGCAAAATTGATGAAACCATTTCGTAATAATTTTTTCAATATACGCCAGACGGACCTTCAGTTGTTATTCCAAACGAAGTCAGATTATCAGAATGAGAAATGTTTCTTTGTATTTGAACACTGGGTACGACACGATTTCATGTCACCAAGCTCGCTGCCTGGCACCACGACTATAGCTTGGTGTTTTGCAAAATCTGAATTCATTTTTGCATCAGTATAAATACCTTGCATATTGATTTAGGAAGCGTAAGTCTATAATTTTATTTCCAAGATTAATGGTTCTTTTACTCTTGTTGGCATTGCAACGTATCCATTCTCTAGATAAAATATTAATCTTAAACCTAACTTAAAAAAGTATTACACATACTGAATGATGTGCCTTATGATATACCGAAATATTGCTACTCCAAATAACGACTTCACTGCTGTAAATAGATAAATAAGCTATTATAGTAGTAAGTATTTTAACTTACAATAACGCTAGTGTGGACAATTGAAACTTGGTTTTTCTCTTTTCTTTTCTTGTTATGAACTTATTCATAATTGGAAACTTATCTTAACAACACAAAAGAAATAAACGGCAGTGGCAGCATTCCACTGTAGTGCTTAACATAGCAGTAATGTAGCAAGGCCAACAATGGACAACGGCTAAAGGAGGACTGGACAATAAAATGTTCAAATGTTTGTTAAGCAAAAAAAATGTTCAAATGTTTGTAAAGCTTATGGGACTTAACTACGGGGTCATCAGTCCCTAAACTTACAAACTACTTATGAACTACTTACGAACTATGACGGCACAAATATCCATGCCCGAGGGGGGATTCGAACCCCCGACCGTAGTGGCCGTGCAGACCGTGACTGAAGCGCCTCAGTCTCCTCGGCCACCGCGGCCGGCGTTTGTTAAGCTTAAGGGACTTAACTGCGGGGTCATCAGTCCCTAAACGTACAAACTCCTTATGAACAACCTTATACTAAGGACAGCACAAACATCCATGCCCGAGGGGGGATTCGAACCCCCGACGGGGAACGGCCTCGCGCATCATAGCATAGCGCCTCAATGCGCTCCGCCGCGGTGACTGCGCAATAGCCGATGCTGTTATCGATGTATCGATAATTAAAATCTATAGATGGCTTTGTTGACTGTCGATAGTGCGTATCCCTTTTTCGGCGTATGACTGATAACGATATCAAATGTTCAAATGTTTGTATAGCTTATGGGACTTAACTATTGGGTCATCAGTCCCTAAACTTACGAACTAAGTAATACTAAGGACGGCACAAATATCCATGCCCGAGGGGGGATTCGAACCCCCGACCGTAGTGGCCGTGCAGACCTTGACTGGAGCGCCTCAGTCCCCTCGGCCACCGCGGCCGGCAGCGCCTCAGTCCCCTCGACCACCGCGGCCGGTGATAACGATATCATTCAGTTTCACTACACGGTTGCTAAGGTCGTGTCTTATTTCATTTAGTCCCTTTGGAGGTTCGAGTCCACCATCGAGCATGGGTGTGTGTGTTGTCCTTAGCATTGAGCATTGTTTCAGTAGTATTTTATCGTTTAGGAGATGGGGGGGGGGGATCCGTACCCCCAAGACCCCCCTTTCGCTACGTCCTTACTCACTTGTGTACGGCTGTTTCTGTGTGATGGTATGTCGTATACATCTACATAGATACTCTGAAAATCACATTTAAGTGCCTGGCAGAGGGTTCGTTAACCACTTTCATAACTTTTCTCTACCGTTCCATTCTCTAATAGCGCGCGAAAAGAAAGAACACCTAAATCGTTCCGTTTTCGATCTGATTTCTCTTATGTTATTGGGATGGTCATGTCTCCCTAAGTAGGTCGGTGCTAGCAAAATATTTTCATTTTCAGAAGTAAAAGTCGGTGATTGAAACTTCGCAAACAGACCACGCCGCAATGAATAACATCTTTCTTTTAATGATTTCCACCCCAATTTGTGCAACATTTCCGTGACGCTTCCCCCCCCCCCCCCTCCCACCCCGCAACGTCCTCAAGAATTTGTCAGTAAAATTTCCCTCTTTACGGTCGACGAATTTTTTCAGGGGTGCATCTCTAGGAAACCGTGCGTCGCGATATTGTCTTTCTTCCATCAGGATATTTGGAGGTTTTGCAGGGTTATTGACACATCAGCGTAATGTATCGCCGTAGTGGCGAGTACTTACAATGGTGAGTGTGTCCGGCGTGAAGCGCCTGGTGACGGTGGAGTCGCGGTCGCCGCGCTGCAGGTGGAACAGCGTGCAGGCGTCCTGCCGCTGGATCAGTGACGTCACCACGGCGCCGTCGTGGCGCTCCTCCTGGAACTCCTCGCCCAGTCTGAACGTGAGGGCGCTCCTCCTGAACGTGGACGCCGACGTGAACGTGAACGTGTCGCCGTCCCGCGTCAGCTGCACCACCGGCGACGCCAGCTGCGCCATCTTCCGGACCAGGTAGCCCACATCTGCAACCACGTATTCAAAATGTTTGTATAGTCTATGGGACTTAACTACGGGGTCATCAGTCCCTAAACTTACAAACTACTTACGAACTAACTAACACTAAGGACGGCAAAAAAAATCCATGCCCGAGGGGGGATTCGAACCCCCGACCGTATTTTTTTTAAATTATAATTATAATTTATTATAATATCAAACAATACAACCCATTACCTAAGACTAAAATGGGCAATAGAATAATACATGAATTTCTTACGGCTAAATGGTGACATTAAATTTCATTACATTACATGTTTCTGCAGAAACCACTGGATATCTTGCTGGTTGTTGATGTTTATACTGGGTGATGTGTATGATGTTGTGTCTTATGCTACTGCTGTGGTGTTACATGTGTGCCAGCATTACAAAATGTTCAAAGTTTGTTAACCTTATGGAACTTAACTTCAGGGTCATCAGTCCCTAAACTTACAAACTACTTATCAACTACCTTACACTAAGGACGGCACAAATATCCATGCCCGAGGGGGATTCGAACCCCGGACCGTAGTGGCCGTGCAGACCGTGACTGGAGCGCTCAGTTCCCTCGGCCACCGCGGCCGGCGCCAGCATTACAAACCTGCTTGTGGTGGCCAGCTCACCGAGCGAATCCCAGTGAGCATGCCCCTGGCACTGGGCTGTCAATTTCTTTTGTCACCACAGCCCCCCCCCCCCCCCCGCAAAAATTTTTCCCCTGTGTGTCTTATTCTACTATTTAAGAAAAACCTACAGCTAACTTACGTCTATGATCTAATTCGGTGTTTGCCACATCTAACCCCCGACTCCAGGGGATGGCAGATTGTTCCATTGCTGGAGACCAGTCCATCCCCCTGCGGCATGGCAGATGTGGCTGTCTCCCCGACCGTTTTTGCCGTGCAGGCCATGACTGGAGCGCCTCAGTTCCCTCGGCCACCGCGGCCGGCACGTATTCCTCCAAAGTAGTCTTGTGTAGTTCGCGAACGAACTAATTCGGAAGAGCGCTTCCACAGTCGAACTACGCCAACTAGTTCGCAGATCTCTCGCCTCTTAGTTCGTCCGCTCCTATTCCGAAGACTGACGGGGAACAGCGAGAGCGCGCTGAATCGCGTGATTCCCTTCTGCCAGTTACCTTCATTGCGAGCTGAGATGTAGCTCAACTGTAGTTCCACAGTTCACTGCCACAAGGAATCTATTTTAAAAATAAAGTACTACGAGTACTCTGTATGCAAAGTATTTGAATACCATTGTATCGCCCATTCGTGTAAATAACTGGTTTATTTGCCTAAGTATTTGATGTCAATGTAAACGAAGGCTTCCGCGGCCGTTGTCATTGTTGATAAAACTCTTCTGGGTATTGGACCGCATCGTCAATATATCAAATATTTCACCGACGTTTCGGCCACCATTGCAAGCGGCCATCTTTGGGTGTTACATTTATTGCTGGATGAGGGAACGCTGTTGTCTTAAATATTAAATGTTGCCAGTTATGATTGGTGGTTTCAGAGCTCTTATCATTGGTGTTTGCTTTATTTCTTCCTATTGCTGGAAAAGGAAGTCCAAAATTGGTGTTTACATTAATGTTTGCCATTGATTAAAACTGGCCAATGAGGAGCGGTTGGTAGCAATGACGCAGCACTGCTGCCTAGCGCCGGCTAGAGCGTGCTGTTTGTTCTGTGTACGCGCGGCCGCTGTTGTCTCCAGGCTATGTGGGCCCCTGTGGACTGTATTGCGCGCGGTGTCGTCGCGAATCGCTGCTACTGCTGGCAACCAAGACGCGGGAAGTCTATACTCGTCTTCTCTGTTCATATTCACCAATGATAAGAGCTCTGAAACCACCAATCATAACTGACAACATTTAATATTTAAGACAACAGCGTTCCCTATCCAGCAGTAAATGTAACACCCAGAAGATGGCTGCTTGCAATAGTGGCCGAAACGTCGGTGAAATATTTGATATATTGACGATGCGGTCCAATATTTGATGTCAAATTGCCCAAAAATACGGGTAATAGCACACGCTTTGGCAACACTGATTCATTATATAAAAAACCTGTCATTAAAAAAAGAGCTTTTTTAGTAGCGGTAACAAAAGCCAAAAAGAGCGGACGAACTAGGAGCAGCGGACGATTATGCCAAACCTATCTCGCTTCTTAGTTCGTTGGATTCTTTTCCGAAGACCGACGGGCAATAGCGAGAAAGCGCGCAGCAGATTAAAAATCACGTGTTTGCCTTCTGCTGATGAGTCATTTCGAGGTGCGCGTCTGCCTGCTAAATTACATAGTTCAGTGCTACAAAATTTCTGTTCTGATGTGTTCTGCACTCTGCAGTATGTGACTAATAAATTCCATAAGGCCAAGATATAGAGATAACTCTAAACTTAAACGCGAGAAATTATCCACAAACTGTTTCTTTTGGTCTGCTTGATATCGTTAGCGGCTCAAGTAGCAAGCGCATGAAGTAGCTAGGTGGGGGAACTTCCTCCTCCACCTGCACGCGCAGACCACTCCTAACATGTGCGTTTGTTTACATTAGTATTCCTCCTTTGCCTTGTAAAAGTCATCAATCACATACTACTGTTGCATTGTGACGTACTTTCTGGAAAGATGAGAGGCATAATAGTGATATTTACTACATCGGGTAAATCAAGGAAGTACTAAGTAGCTGACCAGCTATCAACTTTCTGTTGCTAGTAGTACATAATAATCGTAAGGATTTTTTTCATTATTTTTCTCAGTATATACGCAGTATACATTAATGGTGGTATTTCTTATAGCTTCAAATAAAAAGTCGTGCTTTAAAAGGCTACGAGCTCTGAGCACTTGTTCAGTTAGAAAGACTAGATGACCCATGCGAATAATTCGCACTCTATCCTGATCAGTCACAGATAGGTAAGATAGCAATGGAGAAAAGGCAGATGCAAGTACATATGTATAAAAGACAATAAACTTTGAATAGTAGCAACAAATATTAGTCTCATTGTAAGAAAATTTATATAATTAAATACAATTGTGAAACATGAAAAAAAATCAGATATTGACTTTTTCATGTTTATTTTTTGAAAACTTGTTTATTTTACCAAAGAATTCTTTGAAGACAATGTTAGTAGCAAAAATCTAAACAACTGCAAGAACTGTCGTGCCTGTTAGTTAAATTATTTGTGTATTTTTCGCCGTTACATTGACGTTTATAACCGAAATCGTGTGATACACTAGGCTTTTATCAAAGAAGGTCTTCGGCTTTCATAAAGAATCTAAGCAACTGCATGAGTTGTCGTTCATGTTAGCTAAACAGATTGTCAATAGATGGCACTTCCTATATTTCTTTAATATCGGCGCACAAACTTAGCTGATACTCGGCGCGATGGCTGATAAGAGCATTCGTCAATACATGTCCCATTTACTATCGTTCACCGGGTATCAGCTTCGATTGTACGAATTGTACAATTTTTTTAAATAATTTTTTATGTGAAAACAATAACTTTCTACTATCTGTGTTTTTTTTCGTCGTTAGCGGAGAACGAGAACTTGAAAATGATACCTCAACGCTTAATTTTGGATAAGTAATTCTGGAGATATGGCGTATCCGCAAAATAAATAAAAATAAAAAACACCGATGGGAAATAATATATATGATTTATTACAGAATAACGAAGATGAACAAGGGCCGATAGCCGTTTAGGTATACGTTTTAGGGGCCATGTTTACCGGACCTTTTAGCTCTGAATGATCGTTCCTGTTATATTCCTGAATGTTGAAAATTTCTCCTGGGACGCCCTTTATATAAATTATCAAGATAATGATGTCATATAAAATATATAAACGAATTACACACCATAACTTGTAGTGGATTAATCACAAATGAAAAGCTGCCATTACTAGTAAGATGAATATTATCATTATAGATCAAATTTGAGTCAGAAAATATACATAAAGGTAATAAAATAAGACGTTTCAGCTTGGCGGGCGATATGAAATGTTTATTTTACAAAATTTACATATCGATTTCGGTCCTATGATGAAACATCATTAGTGGAGATTGCAAATCATGATGACTCATGTACCACGCATAAAACATTTGATGGTCAGATCCATAAAATAACTAAACCAATCTTTCTCGTGCACAAGGTAATAAAAATAAAAATATCTTCTGATGTGTTTATTTATTTTACGAATCTGATCATCGAATGTTTTATGCAGTGTACATGAGTCATCATGATTTGCAATATGCACTAATGATGTTGCATCATAGGAACGAAATCTATATGTGAATTTTTGTAAAATAAATCTTTCATATCGCTCGCCAAGCTGAAACGTGTTATTTTATTGAAATATTGTGGTGGGCTGGCACAATTTTCATTATGGAATCAAATTACAAATATACGTAAACGTGTTTTCAATCAATGTACACCACTTCGATAATATAACAGGCTTTTGATTGCAGACGCGTTCTTCTGCAAGAAATGATTATTATCCTGAAGGTTTCTCAAAAGGGAACGTAATCAAGCGCTCACAGTGCTTTTCCACACCGTTGGAAAGTTCGCGCGGCGACACTAGAGATATCACGTACTCACCGAAAGCCTTGAGGAACTCGTCGAAGTTTTCGCTCTTCTCTAGTTTGTATTTGCGACCAAGGCACTGTTCCAGAGTCATGGCGGAGGGCGCTGAGCCGAACAAACAGAGTTGACACAAAAGCCAGGCTCCCCGCCGTTGGCCACGTCGCATTAACCGTCTGAGACGAGGCGGTGAGCCAGGCACTCCATCAAGCGCAGCTGGCCAGCGAGTTCCCGTGTAACGCCAGCTTGAGATCTTAACTCCGTTATCAGTGCGTAGTCCCACATCAATTGTCCTCTGCAACTAACTCATCCTTAGCCCGAAGCCTGAGAAACAATGGTGCAATTCTGTCGCGCAGTGAACCGTACGACAGAGGGTGATAAGGTATCTTTTGTAGCCGGAGATAGCGGCTGAAGAGTGCGTTTCTTAACTGCCACAAACACTTACCTAGAGACGAAGTACGTCTTACTTGTGACACTATTCAATAACCAGTACAATGTATACTTCTATGCAGGGCCGGCGGAAGGGAAAATATCACCCGGGCAAAGAATCCATATGGCGCCCCCTACAACCCATTGGTATTACTGGCTTTAAATTTGCTGCTTATAAAGGATAACTCTTTGAACTCTATAAGGATCAGTTATCAAACTGAGTAAGATCTTAACTGTTGTCAGTTACAGTAAGTTTTGGTTAACGACATACGAAACAATTATTTACACATGAGCATGCAGAATATTCTACGTCACTGATTAGAAATTTACAGAACGATTCAAGAAACAACGATTTATATAAAATTAAGATTGATGATGCGATACAGCATTTATTTACACATATATATACATAAACAACCTTGTTAACTGCGAAAAAGAACACATATATGAACAAAAGAATATACAAATATATTTTGTAACAGCATTGTACAAAGATTTCGTAATACAAATAATACAACCAGTAATATAATTTTATATCTTTATACAGTTTTAATGCAAATTGTCGTTGAGTTGTTTAGAAAGCTAAGTGAAGTTAACTTTTCGTGCCTTTTTCTCTGCAAAGTCTTTCATTAAAGTTGGTTAATACACATCTCACGAGTAAAAGTCTTATCGCTCTGGTACATGTATCAAGCATCAGTGTTGGTATAGAATGTAATTATTGCTACTTATATCAACGGGGAAATAACTATCTTTGGCCCTGAAGTTCGCCGCCAATCTGAGAGGCCACCATCCTACCCACCCCAGCCTGCTAAGCCGCTACGTGTGTAAACACCTCATCTCTATTAAACGTAATAAAAGGCAAATACGTTACGTAATGTAGGCCTACTTACCTGTACTGTATTGTTATCTTCTGGAATGTTTGTTGATTTCTTGCTGGTTTCCTCATTCTCTGGTTTTACATTTTCACTTCCATTATTGTCTGTTTCAGGAGTACGAAAGAATTTCTTTAATGCTGCTGCCTGTTTCCCATTTTCAGCCGCTAATTGTGCTCTTCTTTTTCTGTATACATTTCCAGAAGGCTTCTTTTTTCCGACATGTTGATAAAGAACACATTAACGCAACGATTCTTCTACTAAGAGTCGAAATTCAGAAGACGAGAACACGCACACCATGAAGCTTGCATTACATGTACATGACTTCTGATTTATAATTTTCTTTCACGAGACATTTGACAGTACAAACAGGACTAATTTCTTTTTGGTTGCCGATAACTCAATATTGTTTGTGTGTATTGTTAGAGCGACCGACATAGATTTGTCGCAAGGAGTGCAATTGTCGGCACCGCAGCGGTCAGAGCGTGTTATTGTTACTCAAAGCTCCCAACTCTCAACAATAGCCTTTAGCTTTGTCAGCGGAGATTTTTTTATAGACAAATAAGGTGAAGGGCTGAAGGGATTCCCTGTATAGAAGATTGAAGAAGAAACCGGGGTTGTTACAAAGAGTGAGGCCTATGGCATGAGGTAGTAACCAATGTTGCTACACAATTTATAAAAAAGTTAATTTTTGGTTCACTGTTTACAGTAATATAAATTTAGCGAGGATTTTGGCGCCCCCCAAACTCCCTAAAATTTGGCGCCCCGGGCGGTCGCCCGGCTCGCCCGGCCCTTCCTCCGGTACTGCTTTTATGCTTCCTATTGCGGTGTTGTTGGTATGCTATCATGGATCTACAGGGTGACAATTATTGACCCATAAATAAAACGTAAATTAGTTTGAAAATATGGAGTGCACACACTTCATTCAACATGTAAACGTCGCTACACATATTCCTATTTATGCTAGTCTTCCGTAGCAATGATGTGGCGTAGATGAATAGTGAAATTCTGCCTGACTCGCTACGTGTCGGAACATCGATGCTTTCGACGACCTGTGTGGTTATTCCTGCACACCTTATCTTTACTACAGCTTCGTGTGTTCAGATACCGACAATATGGCAGCCAGTCTAAGAACATTATAGATTGTGGCCCCCAAAGTGCTCCTCCGGGACAGCCAACACTCTCCGACTTCGATGGGAAGAAAGGTACGTCTTGCATGAAGCACATCTTGTCGAAATCCTGGTCTCTTTGGATAACTGTGATAAAATTATCTTCAGAATGCCGTTACGTTATCCAACTCCCTAAATCGCCAGTTTTGCTTATTGACGAACCCATATTCACTTCAGAGTCATGTCCGTCAGTTCTGTGGACAAAAGCGTTGGCGAAACACAAAGGTTGTTCCATGGCACTTGGGCTAACCCATTAGCGCTCAGCGTCCAATTTATAAGACATATTTTTCGATTGTTTAATCCTGCAACAGTGAACACTGTATACACTACTGGCCATTAAAATTGCTACACCAAGACGAAATGCAGATGATAAACGGGTATTCATTGGACAGATATATTATACTAGAACTGACAAGTGATTACATTTTCGCGCAATTGGGGTGCATCGATCCTGAAAAATCAGTACCCAGAACAACCACCTTTGGCCGTAATAACGGTCTTGATACGCCTGGGCATTAAGTCAAACAGAGCTGGTGTGGTGTCGCACAAGTACGAAGTGCGCGCCACTTACTTTCGCCGCGCGCCGCCATGCACGCACGGCGCGGCGTTCTCACGACGACAGCCACGAGCGCCCTCTGCGACAACGCCGCTCGTGGCCACCACTGAAAGACACCGGTCACTTCGGACTGAGATAGCAACGAGTTAGGACCTTCGTAATCAGATAGGCACCAGTGAAGACTTTGCTATCGTACAGGCACTAGGCAGGCCTCTAACAACTATGTATCTACATTCTGCAGTACTGTGTAAAAGTTAAGTATTGTTACATTCTGTGCAATATATCTCTTTCTAATTTACTCGAGTGTTTATAGTTTCTGGCTGCTCCCCTCCGTACCTGCACCAGCGTGTCGGTCTCATTCCACTCGGCCACCGACACCTACGACGAGGCTGGGACACAAAAGCGGCGACGAAGTCGGGACACAAAAGCTGGGATGGAGTGTACAGGTACAGATGCCCACGCAGCTTCAACACGATACCACAGTTCATCAAGATTAGTGACTGCCGTATTGTGACGAGCCATTTGCTCGGCTACCATTGACCAGACGTTTTCAGTTGGTGATAGATCTGGAGAATGTGCTGCCCAGGGCAGCAGTCGAATATTTGCCGTTTTTTATTTTTTATTTTTTATTTATTTATTTTTTTAATGGGACTTAACTACGGGGTCATCAGTCCCTAAACTTACAAACTACTTACAAACAAAACAAACGACATACAGAGTCTGCCAGGCCACAAAAATGGTTGTGTTTCAAAAACTTTCGTAAGAAATGTTACTGTAAAAAGTGTAAAATAGTGTAAATAAGCAGTGACAGCAAGTGACAAGGTGCTACAAATCACACATGAAGATAAAAACATAAAAAATTCGTGAGTAATATTAATAGTCCAATTTATTCAGAATGAAAACAATCCAATTGCATGAGATTGCAGATCGAATTTCGTAATAACTAAAACAAATAATGTAATACAAACCATTTATTGTACAGCTGACCACTGAAGATGCTTTAAAATAAAGCGAAACGCGTCTGGTCTAAAGTAGACTAATTTACAGTTGCAAAAGACGGTCCCATATCCTATACAAAATCGTATTACTTATTTATAACGCGATCGGTTTCGGGCTTGTGCCCACCTTCAGGGCTTAAACATTCAGAATTTTATATATGTAGTATTTTGATGGTGTTCACTGTTTGAAAACAAATTATTTGGTATTCATAATAGCGAAAACAACTACAGTTAGACTGTTTATGGAGTACATCTCGACGATTCTACAAAATGTTCTTTATGGCAGCGTTTACGTAGGACACGTCTCTGTATATGAAGATGAGAAATCATCATATGTTCTATACAAATCTGTGTAACACAGAAAAGTATTCTGCTAATATATCGATAGTAGTATGAGATCTTTGTTGTGCTCTTTTTGCTGAAAGAATGACATTTACAATCTGCCCCCGAAATCTGTTGTTTTTGCAGTCAGTTGTATTTACAGACAGTTGCATCAACAGTCGGCTGTATGAACAGGAACGCACAAGTGCGATTTATACCTGTATGTTTCAAAGTTTGTTTTCTTGGTACTGCAGCTTATACCATGCCAGAAGAAAAATTAGTACACATTGAAAAATGTTGTTGATGCAAATCCCATGACGGCAGGGGCCATGTGTGGGGATAGCAGATGTACTGATAACGGTTTCAACGTCACACGCCGACAGATATTGTAGTGACGTACCTGAAAGAGCACCATTTGTGTACATTTTTAATATGGAATGTTTGCAGCCATAAGGCTCTGTGTGATATCAACGTGTGAAGCAAACAGGCACCATGCCTGAAAGAGTCACTCGTGCTTCCAACAGCCAACCGAGGTTCATGAAATGGATCAGTTTTTGGCTTCGGGTTTCGACCACTGTTCCTCTTCACAAATGATATTAAATCTTATTTTGTGTGCGCTGTCATTACCGAGAAAATAAGTAACACTGTATTTAATTTCATGCAATGTTAAGTGTCTATAAATTTTCTTGTAATGTTTAAATTTATTATAGACGTTATTTTGATATCCATTTTTTTACATTGAACACCTGAAAATGTCTCTAAAGCCGAAATCCATATTGTGATTAAAAAGAATAAAATGGCAGTGAAATCATTCAATAATTATATTTATCTGAACTGTTGATGAAGTTTAAACGTCTCATTACTCCACAAGCTTTACTTTGCGTTCGGCACACTCAGTTAATGCCAAGAACGCCAAGCAGTCACTATTATAATATTTCAATTCAATGTTACTTACGTAGTGATTTACGCCCCAAAACGCTCTCAATTTGGTAAAACGTAGTAACTACTTGATGGCCATCTGGGCTATAAGATGGATGTTAAGAGCTTCCTAATTAAATTACCGAAGCAAAACCTGTGTCACTGCAGCATAATGAGAGATACGTTTATGGCGAAGAAGCACAATGCCATTAATGTCGTCCATCAACAGTATACGGCCTTTGTTTTGAACGGAACGGCACTCATGGCCTCTCCTTAACTCATAAAGACCATGCTTAAGAAGCCATTTCGTTGCGAAGGAAATGTGGCCATAACCATTTCGGTGCTCAAAATATGATTGGCTTTTCCAGTTTCATTGGGTATCGTGAATGATGCCATGCCACTCACTGGCGGTTAACATCTAGACTTCAATGTGAAATCCAGGTCCGTCACTAGTAATGATTTGGATCAAATACTTTGAGTAAAATTGGGAAAATCTATGCGGCAACCATACTTGGTTTTTTATGTTCGTCTCTAAAAAATCGAGGAAAACATCAGGCTCGTGCTTTTCTATATCCAGTAATAATTTCATGAAGTTATGAACGTGAAATCGATGAAACGAAAATCTCAGTCCACCAATAATGAAGTGTATGTTCCGTTTGTTTTCTTCCAGGATTTTTGTTTTTGAGTCAGTCACAATTAAAGCTCGATCTCACCGTTCTTCATCTTGAAAATTTGTTCGTCTGTCATTAAAATGATGTACCATCGTAAAACTGTAGCGTCTTTCATCAAATTTTCATAAACTTCTGTTACCCTTCCGTAGACTCCAACAGGACGAAATATTTTTCATTCAGAAACCGTACGGCAATTGGAAACTTACAGTTGCTCTTGCTAGATTTTTCCGTCATATTGTCAACGACTGAAGACGATCTATGACACGGTGACTATAGATGGAGGGAAAATCGCGCGAATTATCAAACCGGAATGCTCTCTACTTTTAAAATAACCTTCCTGTCTCCCTTGTGTCATACAGGGAGTGCACAAATATGAACACTATGCAATATATCACATCTTGTTGCAAATTGGCGGTCTGCGTGCGTATTACCACTTAGACGTGACCGCAGTGAACAATTGACGTACGAAATCTCGGACTTTAACCTTGCAGTATATTATACGTTTCGTTCTCCGACCGTCCATATAACTGATCGATGAAATACGTGATCTCTCAGACTTCCAAAGAACCCAACTAGATGGTGCGGATCGCATCAATGCGAAAACGGCTGCTTTGTTTAACATTTCAGAGGGTTTTTGAACCCCAGAAAGCACCCCCCTGGCTACGCCCATGATCAGACGGTAGAGAGGATCACTCTGCAGACACGGCCGGCTTGTCACGCAGTGAGGAAATGTAACACCAGAGCGACCTCCGGCGGAGCCCCGTGGCTTACATACCAGACCAGGACTACGGCGCCGCTTCCTTCTCAGGGTGGGAGAAAGGAAGGAGGAGGCCGATCGGGTGACGAGCGACTGTGGTCTAGCCGAAACCCGACTCTCGGCCACAAGCACGCAGTCTGCTCACGGCCGCGCTGGGTCGCTGCGACTCGTCCAGCAGGCTTCTGGAATGCTCAACTGAAGTCTTGGCGTGGTTCGTCGAGAGACGTAGTATAAGTAACGTGTAGCGGAAGAGGAATATTCGATTATTGGAATAGGAAAGGAAATACCTAATAGTGGTACAGTAAACCCTCTGCCACGCACCTCACGGTGGATTGAGGAGGATTTCTAGTTGGTGCGAAGAATGGCAGCCAGCTCTCAATGTAGAAAAATGTAAGGTGATGCGCATGAGTAGAAAAAGCAATCCCATAATGTTCGAATACAGCTTCTTGATGCTGTCTCGTCGTTCAAATATCTAGGCGTAACATTGCAGAGCGATATGAAATGGAACGAGCATGTAAGGACAGTTGTGAGTAAGGCGGACAGCCGACTTCGGTTTATTGGGTGAATTTTGGGTAGATGTGCTTCACCTGTAAAGGAGACCGCGTATAAAACGCTTGTACGACCATGTCTTGAGTATTGCTCAAGTGTTTGGGACCCGCAGCAGATCAGTTCAAAGGAAGACATAGAGGCGGTTCAGAGGCGAGCAGCTAGATTTGTTACCGGTAGGTTCGAACAATGCGCGAGTGTCACGGAAATGCTCCAGCAACTCAATTGGGCATCGCTGGAAGAAAGACGACGTTCTTTTCGTGAATTTCTGTTAAGTAAATTTAGAGGGCCGGAATTTGAAGCTGAGTGTAGTACGATCTTGCCGCCGCCTACTTACATTTCGCGTGGTGATCACAAAGACAAGATAAGAGAAATTAGGGCTCGTACGGAGGCATATAGGCATTCTTTTTTTCCTCGTTCAATTTGGGAGTGGAATACGAAAGGTAAAGCCTAGTAGTGGTATAGTGTACCCTCCGCCGCGCACCTTACGGTGAATTACGGATATATATATATATGAATTGCTGTTCGTTAGTCTCGGTAAAACTCGAGAACGGGTGAACCGATTTGACTAATTTTAGTCTTGAAATATTGGTGTAAGTCCAGGGAGGGTTTAAACGGTGATAAAATATGGAAAAGTTGTCGGGAAAAGAGGAAAATCGGGAAAAACTGTAACAGCTTTTTTCAGTGAACTATCAATACCGTTTGTCCAACTGCGATAAAATGTTTTACATTTCATGTTGAAAGCAAGATGAAGGTTTGCATCAAATAAAAATTTGGAAAAATTGTCCGGAAAGTCAAACAATTTAGGAAAAACCGAAAGCGATTTTTTTTCTACGAATAAAAATAAATAACCACATGGTTGTAAGAGCATCACTTGAGTACGGCTCGACAGGACGAGGTTTGTATGATTTTTTTATTTTATTTTATTTTTTTATTTTGTAAAATCTACCGGAAAATTGGAAAATTTCAGAAAAACTGAAAGTGCGTTTTTCAAAGTGCTTTTGATTAATTCAGCATTCTAACTGACTATTCGCACGACGGAGAGGGGTAATTCTTTTGTTGTTTTGTTCATTATGGTCTTGGAAAAGTTTTCACTAAAAAATGGTGACAGTTAAAGAGGAAAGTCGCTAAATTCGAACCAAGTTTCTTTTTCAACTTGTTTCTAAATGTACTCAATAGTATAAATTGAGAACCGTTCATCCGCTTGCTCTAAAATTTTGATCACTTGACGTTCAACAAAAGATGAACGTTCTTATGAACTAAAGATTCGGAAAGTTACCTGAAAAATTTGGAAATTTGCGAGAAACTGAAAGAGCTGTTTTCAGTAGAATATCAATATCATTCGGATGGTGGCAATAAAATTATGCATATTTGACGTTCAAGGCAAGAGTAAAGTTCTTATGAAATAAAAATTTGGAAATGTTTCCCGGAAAATTGGAAAATACGGAAAAAATAGAAAGAGATTTTTCTATGAAATATCAATACCATTCGTCTTCCGATAAAATTTTGCCGGACTACAAATCTAAACGTCGCGGGTTCGATCCCCGCCAGGCCCTAGGATTTTTATCTGTCACTTTCCACTTCTTTCACGTCTGGCAGTATTGCTCATGTGAAAAATACCGAGTAGCACTGTGGTTCGGAACTCACGTTAAACAGTAGGTCCCCCTATAACTGGCTGGGTAAGTCAGTTAGAAGGTCGGAGGAAGGCAACGGCATACCACCTCAAGACAGGACCATGCCTAGTAAAGCACTGTTGTGTTCAAACCAATCTTCGGACTGTTGACTGCTTTACCTAGTGGTGAATAGATGAACTAGTAGGCACTTGCCTGACAGTGCTGGTAGCCATTTTGAGCACACCATTCGGAGTGAATACATCCAAACGTGTTTTCGTCTGTGCTGATATAATTTTTCGTCATTTTCAGACGTGAAAAGGTAATAGAAGTAATTGTTTCTCATACTCTTAAGTATTATCAGTGCAAAAAACTTGTTTAGCAATAAATTAATGTATGCAACAACTAACTGAATATATCCCCCGCTTGCTTCAGTTAAAAAAAAAATATGTTTGTTAAGCTTATGGGACTTAACTACGGCGTCATCAGTCCCTAAACTTGCAAACTACTTATGAACTACCTTATACTAAAGACGGCACAAATATACATGCCCGAGGGGGGATCCGAACCCACGACCGTAGTGGCCGTGCAGACCTTGACTGAAGCGCCTTAGTCTCCTCGGCCACCGCGGCCGGCTTGCTTCAGTTGGCTCACATAAGTAGTTTATGTCAGAGACAAGATTGTCCTGTCAACCAAGCCGGTACTAAAGAGCAAGATGCGCTTGCTGTAGACCTAAGCCTGGGGTGCTCATTTTGGAATGATAATAACCGCAATTACCACACTACAAACAAGCAGGCTTTTGAGAACAACATCAATCAATTAAGGTCATTTGCTGTCTCACCTGAACAAATTGTCCCGATTCCTCATATAGGAAAGAAAAACATCCGAAAACAGGCCGCAAAAAAGAAAAAAAAACGGTTGTTGTTAATAGCTCCCCTTACAGAAGAGAACTCCTGGAGAGTGCAAATGAAGTTAAGTCTGGAAAAAAAAGGAACAAGAAGGAAAGAGTTCACCGGAGAAGACTGTTAAAAAGTCCCTCTGTTTGTAAAGGCAAAAGTTGGAAAAATGAAAAAGCAATGACGAACTTGGAAAAGAAGATAAAAAAAAAAATGAAGAAGAAAGCACATTAGAAGAAGATGACACTGCGTGCCTGTATTGCGGCTATCTCTATTTGCTGTCAACAGGAGGATGGATGTCATGCGTCTCTTGCAAGAAATGGGCTCACTGTTCATGTACGGGAGAAGAGGACGAGGATGCAGAAGTACATCATGTGTGTGTTACAAAACGACGATAATAAACTGAACTTTAACATCACACAATGTTTACTTAATGCATTTTCATTAGATATTAAAATAAATCTTTTATAAATTTGTAAACCTGCGTTCATTGAAACATTTAATTAACTTTGCCTTATACAGTATTGAGTTAAACCATCTTGCCCCACCTGCGTACCCCATCTTGCCCTCATTGTAGGGAAAGATGTGGTACTTGGTAAACCCTGGGAAAATGTATTTTTTTAAATAGTAAATACCAACAATTTTGGTTCTATTTCTTTTTTATAAACTCTAGAAATACTGAAGTTTAAGGTGGAATATCGGGTATTTTACTAGAGCATTTTGTAAGCCTACAAAAATTATTAAGTGCTTAAGTACCCCGTCTTATATATGAGTGAGTGAGAGAGAGAGAGAGAGAGACAGAGAGAGAGAGAAAGAGAGAGAGATACCGACCAGGACCGCTCAATAAATAAAGGTCCAATCTTTTCCAGCCACGAATAAGTTCCGTGTGGCTGGACGAAACCAGTGCTCACACCAGTTTTCAAGCACAGAAGCAGAAACTATTGTAACGATTATAGAAGTATCACTTTAATTAGCGTTATAGGCAAAATCGTCTTTGATATATACGACGTATGTCCACAAAGTAAGTTTCGTTTGGTTATATAAAACAAATACTTGTTGTACAAAAATCTACAACCGTTAACCTACTTTTCTACATAGCTCCCGAAGTTTTGTAGGCACTGGTCATAGCGTTGTTCATAGAAGGTTGTCTTGTCGTCTGTGTATTCAATCAAGTGATAACATGTTCTTTCAGCTCATCATCATCGTTCAAGTGTTGACCACCGACAGATTTTAGGTGTCCGACGAAATGAAAGTCACTATGATCAAACACGTTTCAGTGAAATTCGCGTAAGAGTTGTTACGTCATATTCGCCGTGTGAGGTCAGGCACTAAAAAAAAAAAAAAAAAAAAAAAAAAAAAAAAAAAAAAAATAAAAATAAAAAAAAAAATAAAAAAAAAAAAAAAAATCGTCGGCGCTTGTTCTGTATTGCGCGGCACAATTTCTTAAAGGTCTGACAGTAACCATGTGCATTGATTGTTTGGCATTGTGGTAAGAAATCAGTCATCAAAATGCCCTTCGTATATATATATATATATATATATATATATATATATATATATATATATATATATATATATAAACGCGCACATTACTTTTCGAGGTGTTAAAATTTTCTTAGGCGTAATCTTCGTTGGAGATGAATTGTGCCTCCATTCCAATGACTGCCGTTTGGTTTCAGGGGTGTCGTACGATACCCACGTTTCATCCCCCGTGACTATCCGACGTTGTAGAGTGTCAAAAAGTGAAGTCCACTGCCCCTGAGCTATTTTTTGTATTGTTCACTAATAATTTTGGGTACACAACCACTTGAAAGAACAGCGTGTATGTCACTGAACTTCTTTTACTGCGCTAGACAGATTTTGATGAATACTTGTGCGTCTGTTTGAGTTGCTCCGAGGATAGTTTGGATTGACATTTGTACCCGATAGGTGGCGCTCAAAATTCGAAACAATTGAGATTCATAATTTTGGTAACTTCGGATTAAAGTAATATTTTATGCATTTCCTACTGTTCATCTGACAGCGATAAAATTATCAAATATCAATTTTTCTGTAACAATTTCATGATTTAGTGATCGTGACATTTGCGGAACGTCCTTAGAAAGGGCACTAAGTGTAAACTTACGGTTGTGTTTAATCTTCTCTTAAATTGTGTGAACCAGTTCATCAGTAACCACAGACTGGCGTTCCCTTCGTTCTTCATCGTGCACTTGATCACGTCCTTCATTGAAACACTCATAGCATTTTGTCCGTAATCCTCGAAGATTTGGCGATGGATTTCCTTCGATTTAACTTTTTTTGCATTTAGGAAACGAATGATAGATCTGATTTCACACACGGAGACATTTTCCATTACGGCTGACATTATAAAGAAGCACTACAAAGCACACGTCGGCAGCAGCGATGTGAAAAAGGCATACATGACTTCTCGGCCAAGGTGGCTCGTCGTCGGAGGTTCGAATTCTCCTTGAGACATGGGTGTGTGTGTTGTCCTTAGTGTAAGTTAGTTTAAGTAGTTTGTAAGACTAGGGATTGATAACAGAGTAGTTAAGTACCATAGATTTACAAACATTTGAACATTTTTTTGTCTTCTCCTTGAGTCAAAATAACTGTCGCGCATGCTCGAAACTGCAATATACATCTACATCTACATGGTATACTCTGCAAACCACATTTAAGTGCCTGGCAGAGGGTTCATCGAAGCACCATTATACTATTTATCTTCCATTCCATTCTCGAATAGCGCGCGGGAAGAAAGAACATCTGAATCTCTCCGTTCGAGCTCTGATTTCTCGTATTTTATTCTGATGATCATTTCTACCTATGTAAGAGGGAGTCAACATTATATTTTCGCATTCGGAGGAGAATCTTGGCGATTGGAGTTTCGTAAGTAGCCCACGCCGCAGCGATAAGCGCCGTTGTTGTAATGATTCCCATCCCAGATCCAGTATCATTTCCGAAACGCTGTCTCCCCTGTATCGTGACAATACGAAACGAGCTGCCGTTCTTTGGACTCTTTTGATGTCCTCCATCAAACCCACCTGAAAGGATCCCACACTGGGTAGCAATATTCCAGAAATGGACGGACAATCGTAGTGTATGCAGTTTCTATTGTAGTTCTGTTGCATCTTTTAAGGGTTCTGCCAATAAAACGCAGTCTCTGGTTCGCCTTTCCCACGATATTATCAACGTGTTCTTTCCAATATTTAAATCTGAAGCAATAGTAATCCCTAGGTATTTTGTGGAGTTTACGGCCTTCACTTTTGGTTCATTTATCTTGTCAACAAAGTTTAACGGATTTCTTTTCGTACTCATGTGGACGACTTCACACTTCTCATTATTTAGAATCAATTGCCAATTTTTACACCATTGTGATATTTTATTCAGAGCGTTCTGCAGTTGGTTTTGATCTTCATATGATTTTACTAGACGGTAAATAACGGCGCATCTGCAAACAACCTAAGAGAGCTACTTAGATTTTCCCCTAAATCGTTTATGTAAATAAGGAACAGCAGAGGACCAATAAGGTCATTACTGCCGATGTTATATATTTGCCTCATCGCCTTGCGTGGGGGGGGGGGGGGGGGGGGGTTAGAGTTTTGGCGATCGTTATGTGCTCTGGAATCTGTGTCAGTCTTTGTCTTAAAATGGAAGTACTATCAACTAAGTTCTGTTGCATTGTGGATGTTTTGAAGTTGTAATTTTTTGGTGGAGAAGCAGTTTGATTTCAAATTAAAGAAGAAGTGACAAATTGTAACTACGAGTATTTATTTCTACCACGATGCCCTAGGAGAATAATGTTGCAGCGAGCAGAACACCCATACCTCGTAATGTTGGAAAGCTAAGTATCATGTTTGGAAGTGGTAGAAAGGAATTGTAATTACTTAAAAACCGAATAAAACATTACAGTGTGTGTGTGTGTGTGTGTGTGTGTTGTGCAGCGTTTGCTTGGTAACTTCCGTCAGGCCGGTGTGGTGCCGCTTGGATGCTGCCTTAAGGCGTCATCTCGGGCATCGCTATTGATCGTCGCTCTGTGTGGCTATCAAGCGTGGGGTGGAGGGGTGAATGCAACGTAGCCGCCCCTGGCGGGAAGCATCAGCAAGCTGCGTTGCGAGTCAACTGGCAAGCGATATAAAAGGGCCGACCGGCAGGCATTGGTAGGGTATATAGTGGCGTCTATTCCGAAAGAACAGACGTCACTTCTGATCCAGCAGTTGTTATTATTTAATATTCACCGAATATATGACATCAACTGCGATTGGGCAAAGCTGAAAATGCGTACCCAGTGGTTAGTGGGGAGGGGTTGGCAAGTTTGAAGCCCTTACTTTTTTTTTTTTTTTAATGTTTGTTAAGCTTATGGGACTTAACTGCGGGGTCATCAGTCCCTAAACTTACAAACTACTTGGATGGATGCTTAGGGTTTAACGTCCCGTCGACAGCTTGGCCATTAGAGACGGAGCTAACGCTCGGAGTTCTGGGTAAGGATGGGGAAGGAAATCGGCCGTGCCCTTTGAAAGGAGCCATCCCGGCATTTGCCTGGAGTGATTTAGGGAAATCACGGAAAACCTAAATCTGGATGGCCGGAGGTGGATTTGAACCACCATCCTCCCGTTACCACTGCGCCACCTCGCTCGGTACATACTACTTATGAACTACTTACGAACTAGGACGGCACAAATATCCATGCCCGAGGGGTGATTCGAACCCCCGACCGTAGTGGCCGTGCTGACCATTACGGGAGCGTCTCAGTCACCTCGGCCACCGCGGCCGGCTTGCTTCAGTTGGCTCACATAAGTAGTTTATGTCAGAGACAAGATTGTCCTGTCAACCAAGCCGGTACTAAAGAGCAAGATGCGCTTGCTGTAGACCTAAGCCTGGGGTGCTCATTTTGGAATGATAATAACCGCAATTACCACACTACAAACAAGCAGGCTTTTGAGAACAACATCAATCAATTAAGGTCATTTGCTGTCTCACCTGAACAAATTGTCCCGATTACTCATACAGGAAAGAAAAACATCCGAAAACAGGCCGCAAAAAAGAAAGTCTGCGTCATCATCTCGCACTGCAGGGGAATATTCGCTTTTTCTTAGAGAACACATTCATAACACACGCAAAGGATATTACTCACCTCAAGAGAAACGTTTCTGATACTACACAACCTCGCCACTGACCTTCTACATGGATACTCTGCAAGTCACATTGAAGTTGAAAGACGACCGTCTGTCGTCATCCATATATCTATATCTATAAATGTGAATGTCTGTTCGGTGTACGTTTATCACGTCTGAACCACAAGGGCCGGCCGCGAAGGCCGAGGGGACTGAGGCGCTCCAGTTACAGTCTGCACGGCCACTACAGTCGGGGTTCGAATCCCCCCTCGGGCATGGATATTTTGTGCCGTCCTTAGGATTAGCTAGTTCATAAGTAGTTTGTAAGTTTAGGGACTGATGACACCGTAGTTAAGTCCCATAGACTTTACAAACATTTTTGAACCACAAGACATAAAGAGCTAAAAATTTGTACAGTTACTAATGTCTACCCGGGGAAGTCTTTAGGCATGGTTTTATGGCTATCGGGTAGCTATATATATATAAATGTGAATGCCTGTTCGCTGTAGGCTTATCTCGTCCGAGCGACGAGACACAGAGACTTAAATATTTGTACAGTTACAAATTTAAACCTGAGGAAGGTTTTAGGCACGATTTTATAGCGACCTGATAGATATTTAGTAATTTGAAGAATATAACGCGAAATGCGGAACAATAATTACTCTTTGAAAATTATATTTACTTTTAGAAAATGGTTTTATTGGTTGCATTGTTGCTTGAGGGTTGATAATGATAAAAGGGTGGAGTATATTGGGATAGAAAGTTATCGGTGCCTATAAAATTCTACGCGTGTGTGTTAATATTTCGCTCTGCAGCGAAAACTACAGAACGCAGACGAATGATCTGTGTGTAATTGTTGTCCGAAGTCCCCCGTTGTACACCACAGCAGTTCCATGCCGATAGCTATAAGGGGGTGGAAAATACGGTGGTTGAAATTCGTCAAATTATAAAAAAATTTGGACTGAAGGCCAGCGATGACGTTTTCGACTATACAGCTAGGAGGTTACATACAGCGAAACATGATGCCACAGACAATATCTTTGGTCTATGCGTGCTACAATGTCTTCAGCTCTTTCTCTGTAAGGATAAGCATACGAATAAGAAAATATAATAATAAATAAATGAAGCAGTAAAAAGTAAATTTCTTTTAATACATCTCTTTTTAAAAAAATCGATTTGACTTTTCGCGCATTACATCGAGTAATCGATTTGTGGTATTATTAGAATCATTATTGTTGAATTTCCTGATTGGATTCTTCGAAACGAGTGCATTTTTATGTATGATTTGATTTACACTACTTACTTTCCTGATAAACGGTAAGTATATAGACTTCTACAATCTGATAGGAATATTTTTCAGTTCCTTCAAAACCAGTTTCATAGCACACTACTGAAAGATAGCTTATCTATCATAATAAGCCAACACGCGAGCGCAGCCGCGGGTTTAAGCTAGTTTTTTTTTTTTTATAAAAATGTAATTTATTTGATGTCGCAAGATTAGAATTTTGTTAAATTAGAAACCCACTCTTTTCAAGGCATGAGGAATAGCATTTTTATTTCATGTTTAACAATATTAGTTTCTGAAATGTTAGTTAATATTACTAGGATTTTGTTATTTTAATAATTTATTATTGTGGTTATGAATGTGGCAATAAATACGGCTTCTCCGCTACCCCACTGTCCCTGTGAGAATATGTACTTGTTTCACATTTAAGTGGATGTGCGAGAATCTGATGGCTGTCTGAATGTGGGTAGTGATAGCTCGCTTTGCATGGTTCTCTCTGGTTCAGAGGTTTCTACACCGTTTGGTTACAAGCCAGTCGAAGACCCTTCTCCAGGACGAGTCACGAGATCTTCTCTCCCCACCACCGCTGTTTTCTTGGATTTTTCAGTTTCCGTTAGCTGTTCCTGGCCGCTCGATCGTCACTTGATGCTGGAATCGCGGTGAGTTAAGGTTGGTTCTTCTCTTGTGCCTGCGGAGATGGTAGTGATTCTTTGTCTAGCATGCTTAACTTAGACTCTTGAACTTAGATTCATTTTTCGGAATATTTATTTTTGATCGTGCGCGGAAAGGTGTTCTAGTTCTTCAATCCAGTGATTTACAACAGATAAACGCGGTGTATGTGTTACTAGTTGCAGTCTGATAACAGCCTGGTATATTCAAACCTTTTGTGATTATGTGGCGGTGTACGAACTCTGTGTAAATTCTCTCTAGCTTTGTGGGGCCCGATTTCTACCAGACGATATGTTCATTTTTGTACAGTATATGTAAAAATCTTTCTTATCGTTTCCTTCCGTGAGTGATATGTGTGTTCCACGTGGTTGGTTCTTAGAACAAAGCCGTCAGCTTCCACTATTGTTTGTTTCATGCCCATCAGGCAAGTAATTATCCGTGTATCCGTCTAATTTCCACTAACATTTCGCGATGTTCTCTCCCAGCCTATTTTTAATTTTGCTGTTTCTTCTCCGAACTTGTAGTATGCACTCAGTCTTTGTCAGTAATTCTCTCCGAGTCTTGTACAATCTCCTTCAATAGCTTGCTTATGAAATTCTAAACATTTCTATGTAGCAAGGAGTAGCCGGTAGTTCACACCGATCTTTTGCTAATTTTACTGCTAAATTTAAGCTTTTTATAACAATAAATTCTTATCTGGATACCTCCTCCCAGAATTAAGCTTTTATATCGTACAGTGGCCAACTCTTAAAGTGCATGGCATAGATTTCATCGAACCATTTTTATGATATTTCTCTATAGTTCCACTCTATAATAGGTTCGAATTCTTCCTCGGGCATGGATGTGTATGTTGGCCGTAGGTTAGTTTAAGTTAGTTTAGGTAGTTTGTAAGACTAGGGGCTCATGACAAACTTAGTTTGGTCCCATAGAATTACCAGTATTTGAACAGTTCTCTAATAGCTCGCGAAAAAAAAGAACACCTAACTCTTTCCGTTTTCGATCTGATTTCTCTTATTTTATTATGATGGTCATATCTCCCTATGTAGGAGGATCCTAACAAAATAAGTTCACCTTCTGAAGAGAAAGTTGGTGAAAGATATTTCACAAATAGATCTTCCCGCAACAAATAACAGATTTCTTTTAATGATTTCCGATTTGTTACGGTATATACCCCACACACATTAACCACTCCTACGCGTTGCCGGGTTTGCTAGTAGTTTACAAAAAAATAAAGAACGGTAGCAGCCCTATAACACTTTCATGGGAAACGCCAGAAATCACTTCTGTTCTAATCGATAACTTACCGACAATTACAACGTACTGTGTGCTTCTCAAAGGAAGTTACGAATCCAAACGCTTAACTGTGGCGATATTCCATAAGCATGTATTTTGATTAGAAGACACTTGTGAGGTACACTGTCGAAAGCCTTCTGGAAATCTAGAAATACGGTATCTGTTTGGCATGCCTTATCGATAGCATCCTTCACATCATGTGAGTAAAGAGCTTGCTTGATAATGTAATCAACATGACGAGACAGAGCCTCCACAAGTTTCTTCGGGCCTACCATATCCAACTGGAAAAAGTCATGGGCAACTAGATGATGCCGAGCTATTGAAAAACAAGAACGTTGATTGCTGTGTTGAGGACGCTGTTTCAAATAGTCCCAACCATACCAGCTGAAAAACCGACGCTTCTAGGGTATTTATTTATTACAAACTAGCTGAAAACCCGGCGTTACCCAGTATTTATGTATTTATTCCTGCCGTTTTTTCAGGTATATATTCATTTGTATAAGGGCTGTACGTCTGTAAAATCTCTAGGGAATACAATTGGTAGTAAAGAAGTAGTAGATTAAAACTTGGTGGGTGATGGGGTGGTTTTCCATGAACACCATTGTTTATGTGTTCATATCTCATGAACTATGTGTCGTACTGTGATACAATTTAGAAGGTACACTCAAATATATGCGTGTATACTATATGTAAAATTTCCTGCAGCTACAATTCATAGTGTCGAAATTATAAATTGTAACGTCATACCGAATGCCGAAGTTT
This sequence comes from Locusta migratoria, assembly GCA_026315105.1. Lineage (NCBI taxonomy): Eukaryota > Metazoa > Arthropoda > Insecta > Orthoptera > Acrididae > Locusta > Locusta migratoria. Next base: position 328,113,314 of record CM048751.1, on the reverse strand, counting down.
TAGACCACGAACAGCGGAACGTTACTGTTTATGTGCTCATATCTCATGAACAACGTGTCGTACTGTGGATCAATTTCGAAGGCACATTCAGCTGTATGTGTGTGTACTGTCTGAAAAATGTCCTGCGGCTACAATTTGTTGTGTTCAAATTATAAACTGTAACGTCGTATCGGGAGCAGTATTTTTACTCCATAAACAGCGGAAAAGTAGTAAGCGAGAAACTTTTTTCCTTTCATCATTTTACTATGGTTGCCAGCGAGAAAAAGGTTAATAAAGGTTTGAAATTATGTTTAAAGTTTGTTGCAAGTCGCTAAGTACTGTCATTTTCATACAGCGTATTTCGAAAGTCTCGCCGCATTATATGGCATTTTTTGCGATTTCTATTGGTTATGACATATCTTTTGAACCATGTACCGTATGTGATTCTTAACCATGCAGCAATTGTTACCTCACGGTAAGGAATGTGTGTACCAAATTTGGTCGAAATGGGTCCAATGGTTTAGGAGAAAATGAGCAGCATTGTCGCAAAATGCAGCAGTTTTTCGCGCATCTCATTGTTTATGACGTCATATCTCGTTATCTATACGTCGTATGTGATTCTTACACTTACGGCGACCGTTTTCATGGATTGAAGCTTACGTGTACAAAATTTCATAAAGATTGGAATAAAACTGTAGATTTGTATTGAACACGTACATACATACGAAAACTCTATGTATTAGATTTCAGTTTACAATTTCGCCGTCTGTTCTTTTCGACCCCGGCGGTATGTCATGTTGTAGCTGTGTCAATTGACAGGATTTCTAGTCATACAACATGGACATATAATTTTTTTCCCGTGGCTGTGGGGCTGTGATTCGAACGCGGAACCTCCTGCAGTTGTGCTAAGACCCTACGCCACAACAGGCTGACCGGCTTAACATACCTGCTCTACCCGAGGATGTAAGCCGCCCGACCCAAACTTCCCTATTCCTTCCTACTTCGACCATTTTACTCCATTGGCCTGTAACTGGCCCTCTTATTGACAGGAACCCGTTTGTCATACGGCGGGGTAGTTTAGTCCGTGCAGGTGTGTTAAGCGTGTGTGCTTTGGCGTGGCGCAAGGGTTTAATGCAACTGCCTAATAAGCAGGAAGTCCCAGCTTTGAATGCTGACCTCCGCATAATTTCTCGTATGTCCATGTTTTATCACCAGGTCCATCACAAGACCTAACAGCAGCTGACACTAAAAAATCTCACTGACGTGTTTTACGGCCCACTAGAGATTTGTAGTTTTATAAGTTTTTGCAAACTTTTAGACCAAAATAATAATCTAAATAATAAAAAGTTAATTAATAAGAGTGTCTGAAACCCTTTAAAGAAAAAAAATTTGTAGGTAGTGGCGGGTTCCGAACCATTAACCTTCAGCGTCACAATCCAGCACATTGCCCACTACGCTCCATCTAACAGTTAGGAGTTGGGTTTATAATGTCATACTATTAATGTCTGTTGTTAACTGATGCTAATTTGGCATTTGTAGACACTAGATTATCATTTATCGTACAAAAAACGACGTGCTTTTGTTACTTCTTCAGTGCGCCATTGCTTTGAAATGACAACGTTTAAGTTACAATAAGAAAATCATCAAATACGCAATGCAAGATGGCGTATGCCAGAGACAGTTCTGGGCGAGGAATGTCACGTGTCACCTGCGAACGGCTGGTTTTCGTTAATTCAATGGAAGGTGTCAAAACTCCGTTATTTTTCCAAATATATCTCAAACGACACGAGATATGAAGAAGACCTAAGGGAACAAAGTTGTAGAGAATTTTCTCCTCTACAAATTCGTTTATTCAATTTTCGCTTCATGTGAAAGGTTTATTTGCAATTACAATTACCATACAAACGGATTTTTTTGGTATTACTAACGTATTTCTTGTCCGAAATATTTCAAAAAGCGAGATTCTGGTCTCTGGTAGTCAACAATTATGTCTGCAAAATTTGGTGCCGATAGTTTGAACGGTTCGATCTAAAAAGTAGGAATACGTTACAGCCAGACAGACATCGTCAAATCGCCGTTATTTTTCCAAATATTTCTGCAACGATGCAAGATATGAAAGAAAAACATAATAGAGCTAAGTTGTAGAGAATTATCCCCTCTACCAATTAGGTTATTCAATTTTCGTTTCAGATGAACGGTTCGTTTGCAATTACAATTAAATTACAAACAGCTTTTTTTGGTATTACTACCGTATTTTTTGTCCGAAAAATTTGAAAAAGCGAAGTTCTGGTCTCTGGCGGCCTACAATTACGTCTGTAAAATATTGTGCTGATCGGCTGAACGGTTCGTCTTAAAAACAGGGGACACGTTACGGACAGACAGACGGACGCTGTTATTTTTGCAAATATCTCAGAAACGATACGAGATATGAAAAAAAAAAAAAAAAACATAATAGAGCAAAGTTATAGAGAATTTTCTCCTCTACAAATTCGGTTATTCAATTTTTGTGTCAGATAAATGGTTAAGTCGTTATTTTCATTTAAATTTCGAGCTGTCAAAAGACGATCGCAAAGACCCACTTTTAGTTTTACTACCGTAACCTGAAGTGGGCCAAAAACGCCAGTTAAAATCTAATCTTCTGTTAGTCCTTCTCCTCCTCTCCCTCTCTCAGTTCATCTCCTCCTCAACCTGTCTACGCCGCGCGGGAATGAGTGCATGATCCACGGAGCCATGCTACGGATCGTGTGGCCGCTCCCCGTCGGAGATTCGATTCCTCCTTCGCACATATGTGTGTGTGTCTGTGTGTGTGTGTGTGTGTGTGTGTGTGTGTGGAGTCCTTAGCGAAATATACTTTACGTTATTTGTAAGAGACTGATAGTGTTAGTAGAATTTCGGCCCTGTAGATTCACAAACAAATTATAAAACTATCAGTTTAATAAGTCATGGTTGCAAAATACTAACACGAATTATTTACAGACGAATGGAAAAACTTGTGGAATCCGACCTCGGGGAAGATCAGTTTGGATTTAGGAAAGGGAGGCAATACTCACATCACGACTTATCTTAGAAGATAGACTAAGGGAAAGGAAACCTACGTTTTTAGCGTTTGTCGATTACGAAAAAGCTTTCGACAATGTCGACTGGAATACACTCTTCCAAATTCTGAAGATAGCAGGGGTAAAATATAGGGAGCGAAGAGTTATATTCAACCTATACAAAAGCCAGACAGCTGTTATTAGAGTTGAAGGGCAAGAAAGGGACACAGAGGTTCGGAAGGGAGTAAGACAGGGTTGTAGCGTTTCCCCAATGTTCAATCTGTATATTGAGCAGGCAGTGAAGGAATGGAAGGAGAAATTTGGAGAGGGCATTTAAGTGCAGGGAGAAGAAATAAAAACATTGCGGTTTGCCGATGACAGTAATTCTGTCAGAGCCCGCAAAGGATCTGGAGGAGCAATTTTATAGAATGGACAGTGTCTTGAAATGAAGATATAAGATGAACATTAACAATAGTAAAACGAAGGTAATGGAATGTAACGTCAGAAAATCAGGCGATGCTGAAGGAATTAGATTACGTAATGAGACAATAAAAGTAGTAGATGAATTTTGTTATTTGGGTAGCAAAATAAATTCTGATGACCGAAGTAAAGAAGATATAAAATGCAGAATGGCTTTGGGAAGAAAAGCATTTCTAAAGAAGCGAAACTTGTTAACATCCAATATTAATTTAAATGTTAGGAATTGCTTTCTGAAAGCATTTGTCTGGGTGTAGCATTGTATGGGAGTGAAACGTGGACGATAAGGAGTTCAGACAAAAAGATGATAGAAGCTTTTGAAATGTGGTTCTACAGACGAATGATGAAAATTAGATGGGTAGATCACGTAACTAGCGGGGAGGTGCTTAACCGAATCGGGGAGAAAAATTGTCTCTGGCATATCCTGACTAAGAGAAGGGATAGATTGGTTGGACACTTTCTGAGACATCAAGGAATCGTGAACTTAGCATTAGAAGGAAGCGTGTGGGGTAAAAATCGTAGAGGGAGACCGAGGGACAAATATAGCAAGCAGATTCAAAAGGATGTAGGTTGCCGAAAGTATTCTCAGATGAAGAGACTTGCACAGGACAGGGTAGCGTGGAGAGCTGCTTCAAACCAGTCTGCGCACTGAACACCACAACAACAACAACATTTTCAGTCATTGCCTTTAGAGCGGACCGTGCAATTATGAATATGTTTACTGATGTTTTGAGACATTGCAAGTTAAGTGAGTAGGTCTAACTTATTGACAATATTAGTGACAGGCTCCAACATACAGCCTTCTCCTCCGAGGGTGAAACTGCTCAAATTGGTTATCAGGCGAATGCTTAAGGGCGAAATCATTCGACCTTCCTGCCGTCCTATTTATCACCGATGCTTTTAGTTCAAAAAATTCAAATGTTTGTAAATCTATGGGACTTAACTGCTTGGTTATTAGTCCCTAGGCTTAAAAACTACTTAAACTAAGGTAAACTAACATAAGGACAACACATACGCCCATGCTCGAGGGAGGACTCGAACCTCCAAAGCGAACGACCGCGTGCACCGCAGCAAGGCGCCTCAGTGCGCACGGCTATTCCGCCGTGGCGATGCTTTTATTCCCGAATAGATTGGGAGAATTCAGGCAGTTGTCGACTGTTGTGCATTGAGAACAAAGATAATTTTACAGCCCACCTCACTGCCCAATCGAAGCCCATTACCAAATTCTCTTTTCTGAATATTCAAAAACCAATTACAATCTTTGAACTGACTATTTACCGACGTCACATTTTGGATCTTGAGAGGAGTGTCAATAATGTCCAACCTTCATTTCTTTATATATCAAATTTAAATTTGTCTATGCCTACTTTCACGATTTGTTTACGTTCAATGAGAATTTAGCTGAACGTTTTATATTTGACTGTTTACCCATATCACATTTTGGACCAAGAGAGGAGTAGCAATAATGTCCAACCTTCATTTCTTCAGTTATCAAATTTAAATTTGTCTATGCCTACTTTCACGATTTGGTTACGTTCAATGAGAATTTCGCTGAACGTTTAGATTTGTTGAGTGAGTCTTGTGCCACTCAAGGGAAGGGGGAGATAATACAGTTATACCTTCTAAGGTGATATTTTCTCAGTCACATATGTCGTTTTTGGAGCATATAGTTTCTTCCTAGTCTATTACAGTTCATCAAAACTGCACTAAGGCTGTTCGCAATTGATCAACATGTAAGAGCCCCAAGGTTGTTGCAAGGTTCCTCGGCATCATTAACTTTTTTAGAATGTCCATACGTAACTTTCCCAAATGACAAGTCCATCGGGTAAATTAAGAAACAACTGATAGACCTTTTAAACGGGACCCCTTCTAACGAGGGTTTTAAGACTATCGGGAACAGCCTCGATTTTGGCAACTCTTGACATTTCCATACAATTTTTACTTTCCATACAATTTATACTTAAAAACGAAGCCTCTTTGTTAGTAGGGACAGCTGTTCTCTTACTAGAACACATGTCAGGGAGAAGACTGACTGATTTGTTAAGATTTGAAACGACATATTCATTTTATCACCTAGAATTGTTGGTCATATTGTTTCCGCTTGTGAAATTCTATAGACATCTGGAATACTGGCAATTCATCCTTAATACTGATAACCAGGCCTTTAGTTGGGCGATTGCAAAACGATGATGGACACGCAATTCGAATCTCTGACTTTCAATTTAGAGTGCAACATACAAGCAGAGAGCATAATGTTCTTGCAGACAGCCTTAGTCAACGTTTGGGAAAGATGGTAGTGCACCAGCCAGTGAGTGGACCTTTTCTGGAAGAAGTCCGCACGAAATAAAGTTCATTAATGCTGAAATCAACCCTCTACTAGGGTTATTTATGGACACTTCTGACCACCAGAATTCCAATGTAGTAAATTAGTAGAAAACAAGGAGGGGGGGGGAGAGAAAGGATGAAGTTCTATTGCTTAAGTGGTTCAAATGTTCAAACGTTTGTAGAACTTATGGGACTTAACTACGGGGTCATCAGTCCCTAAGCTTACAAACTACTTATGAATTAGCTATGACTAAGGACGACACAAATATCCATGCCCGAGGGGGGATTCGAACCCCCGACCGTAGTGGCGTTGCAGACCGTGACTAGAGCTTCTCAGTCCCCTCGGCCACCGCGTCCGGCTTGCTTAAGTGGAATTATTTTATGCAGTACCAGAATATGAATCTAAACGGGACAAAATAGTGTCACCCTCTCAACCAATGATATGTTAATATTACGAATCGTCAGTAGGTGACCATTTACGGATTATTTAAAACCGGGATGAAGTTGGGTGAGAATTTTATCTGGCAGGGCATGGACGAGACAATTAAGCAATGTGTACAGTCTGAACAAAGAGAGCACTTCAGTGCGTAGTACCTTCTAAAATGGTTTCGTCACCTATTTCGAGGTCACACATAGATTATGTAGGACCTGATACACAATCGCTTGTGGAGAATAGGTTCATACTAGTTAGCGTGGATGTCTTCACCGGCTTTTGCTGGTTATTTCCGGCCTTCGATACGAGTGCACGATGAACTATGAACTGTTTGCAGTCTTTGTTTGGTACATTCAGGCAATGACAATATTTAGACTCTGATAATTTTGGGATATTCAAATGAAATCGATTTCAGGCTTTCTGTTTCGAAAAGAGAATGGGGAATTCCAGTACCCTGTCCTGTTTCTTAAACATTTGTGGAATATATCAAACGCAAAGCTTACCACCATCAAGGCCATTCCTAGTGTTACTAGTCACTTCAACGTTGGCTTTTACCGTCGATTTGGTGCTGCATAAATTTCACAAGCAGACTTTCATTAACGTTATATTCGCAAATAAGCTCTTCTAGCGAAATCAAACGAATGTTACCATAAGAAACTGATTCAGCACGCATACCTCACAATTGAAGAGTGAAAGAGATAGTCCGAAGCTAAACATGACGGAGAAGCCCATTGGTACAAGATAAGACGTCCTAATCACCTGTAACAGAATGATAGCGAGTTTTTGCGTATGCGACTCCCAGACAGCTATGAACGGTAAAGAGACAATAATGGGAGAATTTCTACTCAGCTTAACGGTGCTGGTACAAATCATCCAGTTCGTAAATCTGGTCATTCGTTAATTAAATAACAATAATAGAAATTTTGCGTGCACTCGTTCCATGTTGGAACTTATCTTGATGATAAAGTAATTTGTACTATTTTAAGCCCGTAATACTAAAATGATTTAATAATCTATTGTTAAAATTGAGATGACCGGTCTAACTCTCCTCTTATCTGTATCTATAAATGTGAATGTGTGTTCGGTGTACGTTTATCACGTCTGACCCACAAGACGTAAAGCGCTAAAAATTTGTACAGTTACTAATGTCTACCCAGGGAAGGCTTTAGGCACGGTTTTATGGTCATCGGATAGCTATATATGAATGTCTGTTCGGTGTACGCTTATCACGTCCGAACGACAAAACGCAGAGACTTAAGTATTTGTACAGTTACTAATTTATACCTGAGGAAGGTTTTAGGCACGGTTTCATAGCGATCTTATAAATATTTAGTAATCTGAAGAATATAACGCGAAATGCGGGACAATAATTACTCTTTGAAAATGGTTTTATTGGTTACATTGTTGCTTGAGGGCTGTTAATGATAAAATGGTGGAGTATATTGGAATGGAAAGTTATCGGTCTATATAAAATTCTACGTGTGTGTGTGTTAATATTTTGCTCTGCAACGAAAACTACAGAACGCAAACGAATAGTCCGTGTGTAATTGTTGTCCGAAGTCTCTCGTTGTACACCATAGCAGTTCCATGCCGATAGCTATAAAACTGGGAGATTTTATAAATACGCTATATGAGAAAGAGAGTACTTAGCGACTTCCAACAAAAATTCAACATAATTTCAAACCTTTTTTAAAACCTTTTCCCGCTGACAACCATAGCAATATGATGAAGGAAAAAAGTTTCTCGCATACTACTTTTCCGATATTTATGGAGAAAAACAACGGCATTCGGTATGACGTTAAAATTTATAATTTCTACACTACAAAGTGTAGCCGCAGGAAAATGTTACAGTATACACACATATAGTTGAATGTACCTTCGAAATTGTATCACAGTACGACATGTAGTTCATGAGCTATGAGCACATAAACAATAACATTCCACCGGCCGCGGTGGCCGAGGGGACTGAGGCGCTCCAGTCACAGTCTACACGGCCACTACGGTCGGGGGTTCGAATCCCCCCCTCGGGCATGGATATTTGTGCCGTCCTTAGTCTTAGCTAGTTCATAAGTAGTTTGTAAGCTTAGGGACTGATGACCCCGTAGTTAAGTCCCATAAGTTCTACAAACATTTGAATAACATTCCGCAGTTCATGGACTAAAACTACAGCATTCAGTATGACGTTACAATTTTTAATTTTTAAACTACAAATAGTAGCCGTAGGATATTTTAGAAACAGTATACAGGCATATAATTGAGTGTACCTTCTAAATTGTATGACAGTACGACGCACAGTTTATGAGATGGAGCAGATAAACAGTAGCGTTCATGGATAACCGCCCAGTCCCGCACGAAATTGTAATCTATAACTTCTTTACTACTAACTGGATTCCAAGAGATTTTACCGACTTACAGCCCTTATACAAATGAATGTATACCTGAAAAATGGCAGGAAGAAATGAATAAATACCCGGGCAACGCCGGGTTTTCAGCTAGTTACAAATATGTTTGTCTTCTTACACACAGAGTGAGTCAGGAGGAGAAGTATATGCTTTGAAAGATGATACTACTGCTGATAATGAACAAAAATGTCTAATAATCATATGCCCATTTCTTAACTATTTCCGGGTAAACCAATGGAAACAAGCGGGGAACGGGAAAAGTGCGAAAGACAGTAAATTACGATATTGGTATGTTATAGTTTGCAAGGAAACTTAACACAATTAAAACAGAGCATGTTCCAACATTCCACCGTCAACTTCACTGCATTTTGCTGCTCGTGTTGACAGGTATTGTGTTGCCCATCGGAGCTCAGTTCTGCATTGCTTTACTTGAGTAAGGGCATGGAAAATAGGAGCAAGAAGTTCCTATCTTGTGTCCAGTTTGCGCTTCTACAGCCGCGGTGGAGCCGAGCGGTCTAAAGCGTCTCGCTGCGGAGCGCGCGGTTGCTCGCCGTGGAGGTTCGAGTCCTCCCTGGGGCATGTGTGTGTGTGTGTGTTGTCCTTAAGTTAGTTTACCTAGGTTTAAGTAGTTTGTAAGCTACGGACTGATGACCACGCAGTTAAGAGTTCTTGTTGCTAAAAGGATATCCTCCACGTATTCTGGTAACACATTTTGAAGAAAATCCGTATACCATGTCCCGTTAAAACAGTTGTGTAAACCAACTGGACCGATGAGTTGGTTATCAATAATACTGCACCAAACGTTGGCTGAGAAACGTAGATGAAAATTCGATTCCATAGAGAACGACGAAGTAGAGGAACGTGAGATAGGATATACTATACTGCGAGAAGAATTTGACAGAGTACTAAACGATTTGAGTAGAAACAAGACCACTGGAGAAATGATGTTCCGTCTGAATTGCTATCATCTTTAGGAGAGCCAGTCATGAAGAAATTGTTCCACCTGGTATGCAAGATGTATGAGACAGGGGATTACTCTCTGACTTCAAGAAGAATAAAATGATTCAATTACCAAAGAAAGGAAGGCAGTCAAATGTGAAAATTACAGAAATATCAGTTTAATCAGTCATGCTTGCAAAATACTAACGCAAATTATTTACAGACGAATGGGAAAAGTGGTGGAATCTGACCTAGGGGAAAATCAGTTTGGATTTAGGAGAAATGTAGGAATACGCGAGGCAATATTCACATTAAGACTTATCTTAGAAGACAGATTAAGGAAAGAGAAACCTACATTTTTAGCATTTGTGTATCTGGAGAAAGTTTTGACATTATTGACTGGAATACATTTTTTTCAAATTCTGAAGATGGCAGGGGTAAAATATAGGGAGCGGAGAAATATATTCAACTTGTACAAAAACCAGACAGCAATTATTAGAGCCGGCCGCGGTGGCCGAGCGGTCTGCGTCGTGCCAGTCACAGTCTGCACGGCCGCTGCGGTCAGGGGTTCGAATCCCCCTTCGGGCATGGATGTTTTTGCCGTCTTTAGTATAAGATAGTTCATAAGTAGTTTGTAAGTTTAGGAACTGATGACCCCGTGGTTAAGATCCATAAGCTCTACAAACATTAGAACCATTAGAATTATTAGAGGCGAAGGGCATGAAAGGGTCACAGTGGTTGAGAAGGGAGTAAGACAGGGTTGTAGCCTTTCCCCAATATTGTTCAATCTGTACATTGAGCAAACTGTGAAGGAATTCAAGGAGAAATTTGGAAAGGAAATAAAAGTTCAGGGAGAGTCAATAAAATCCTTGCCGTTTACAAACGACATCGTAATTCTGTCAGAGACAGCAACGGACCGGGAAGAGCAATTAAACGGAATGGACAGTATCTTGAAACGTAGGTATAAGATAAACATTAACAAGAGTAAAGTAAAGGTTATGGAAGGTAGTGACAGAAAAATCGGGCAACGCTGAAGGAATTATATAATGTAATGAGACAATAAAAGTAGTAGATGAGATTTGTTATTTGGGGTCACAAGACAACTTCTGATGGCCCAAGTAAAGAAGATATAAAATGCAGAATGGCTATGGGAAGAAAAGCGTTTCTGAAGAAGCGAAATTTGTTGACATCCAATATTAGTTTAAATGTTAGGAAGTCCTTTCTGAAAGCATTTGTCTGGAGTGTAGCACTGTATGGCAGTGAAACGTGAAGGATAAGGGGTTCAGACAAAAAGATGATAGAAGCTTTCGAAATGCGGCGCCACAGACGAATGATGAAGATTAAATGGGTAGATCACGTAACTAATGAGCAGGTTCTCAACAGAATTGGGGAGAAAAGAGTTTCTGCCACATCCTGACTAAGAGAAGGGATAGGTTGGTGGGACACATTCTGAGACATCAAGGAATCGTCAGCTTAGCATTAGAAGAAAGTGTGTGGGATAAAAATGGTAGAAGGAGACCGAGGGACGAATACAGTAACCATATTCAAAAGGATGTAGGTTGCTGTACGTATTCTCAGATGACAGGGTAGCGTGGAGCCGGCCACGGTGGCCGAGGGGACTGAGGTGCTTCAGTCACGGTCTGCACGGTCACTACGGTCGGGGGTTCGAATCCCCCCTCGGGCATGGATATTTGTGCCGTCCTTAGTATTAGTTAGTTCATAAGTAGTATGTAAGTTTAGGGACTGATAACCCCTAGTTAAGTCCCTTAAGCTTAATAAACATTTGAACATTTGATTTGGTAGCGTGGAGAGCTGCATCAAACCAGTCTGTGGACTGAAGACCACAACAGTGGCGTGCACAGTTTCAGCTGACCATACGTGAGAGTTGCGCATGTTGTTGATTCCGTTACGGGTAAATGTTGAATCATCAGTGAACAGAATACGTAAAATTAATCGATCATTTCGATGGTCCTCTGACAGAATTCTTGCCGGGTGGCAGCATCTCCTTCATGCAGATGTTGTACAATCTGCCGATGAAATGGGTACAGATCTTCATGTGTTGTGCATCACTCGTGTTTGTGGTATACCGAGTTGGGAAGCAATTCTTCTAGAACTAGTAGGTGGGCTGCGCTCCACTACTTGAAGAATGTTCTCAACTTCAATAAGAGTTTGTTGTACGGGACGTTTAGATACGTTGGTGATGGATATCAAGTTCACGCAGTCCATGAAACACACTGCTAAACCCTGCTATCTGGCACTCTGCGATTCGGAAATCATTGTTGGCATTCTCGCACAGCTTCTCTCGAATTCCCATTGGACAAACCGTAGAAAAACATTACGTCAGCATACTCAGCATGTATGAAGATCCGTGGCCTTTTCACTACGCTAAACTGTATTCCTTGTTCATGTAACAACACGGTAGTACACTAGTATCGTGAACTTCGACAAGCACTGTCGGACTGAGACTTGAGGTAAACAACTAGACCATGCGCAAGTGAAATGCGTACTGACACGGTTTGTAAATACTAACCTACACTTTCTCCGTTCCACGTTGTTTTCATTGTTTTACCCGGTTCCCTACTTCAGATTGTTCAGTGGATCATAGTCTATGACCTGTTGAATTTTCTCACGCTCTAACGGAAACACCCTGTATTAAGAGTGATTCTAATTCTCCCATCAACGCTGTTTTGTGCAACCTACTCCCCCCACGATATAATTTTATATGTTGTACACCACGTTATACGTATTATTCATTTCAGTATAGTACTTTATCATAAAGTTTGTCTTTACTTTCTTTATCCGATAACTTATTATTTTTATGGTGCGGTGCGTGAGTCGAATGAAACGGAACCGTTACAAAATCATTTCGTTCCAAAATGAAACTTTCACGTTGCTGCGGAGTGTGGGCTGATATGAAACTTCCTGGCAGATTAAAACTGTGTGCATGGAACAGAGATCCGAACCATACGACATTTGCCTTTCGAGGGTAAACGTTCTACCGCCTGAGTTGTCCTGGTACGCTTCACGATCCGTCCTCGCGATTTTAATTCTGCCAGCACCTCGCCTCCTACTTTCCAAACGTCACAAACGTACTTCTGCGAACCGTGCAGAACTAGCACTCTTGGAAGAAAGGATACGCTGGATACATGTCTTAGCCACAGCCTATGGAAAGTTTCCAGAATGAAACTTTCAATCTGCAGCAGAATAAATTGCAACTTACATAATACGCTAATAATCACTAACACGCTGTGCACTATACGAGAGACGTAGCCAGTGTACATACCAATAAAACTGCATTACAGCTAATTTCATTCGTTACACAGCCATGCGAGCTAGAGCACAGTACGTCAAAAATTTCAACTTGTCTGCCTTTTACTGATAAAAAGGTGTCTGGCCAAACTAATAGACAGAGAGGACAGGTAGATCAGGCGGATAACCAAATGATTATGCATGGAACCGGTATTCGAACCTGGGACCTTTGCGTTTGGAAAGTAGGAGGCGAGGTACTGGTAGAAGTAAGGTTGTGATGACGAACCGTGCAGCTTGCCGGGATAGCTAAGACTGTAGAGTGTTTGCCCGCAAAAGGCAAAGGTCCCAGGTTCGAAACTCGGTTCCGTGCACACAATTTATTCTGCCAGGAAGTTTCATATCAGTGCACACTCCGCTGCAGAGTAAAAGTTTCATTCTGGAACGAAATGATTCTGTAACGGTTCCGTTTTATTCGACTCACGTACCGAACCATAAAAATAATAAGTTATTGGATAAAGAAAGTACAGACAAACTTTATAATAAAGTAGTACACTGAAATGAATAATACGTGTTACAACTTTTCAGCATCAAAAATGTGGAAAAAGACTACGTAAATTTCTTCAAAATTGTCCGTAATAAGAATGCTTTTTTTTTTTTTTTTTTTTTTTTTTTTTTTTTTTTTTTTTTTTTTTTTTTTTTAAAGTGTCTTAACATTTCTGAATAACCGAGAAATATTGCATGATCGTACCCTTTAATAGTATCTTGACATAAATTTGCTTGTATGAAAAAAGTATGAACCACAGACATTGCCGAGGTGGGGTGGCTTGCGTGCCTCAACGATACAGATAGCCATATCTTACGGTGCAACCACAGCGGAAGGGTATCTGTGGAGAGGGCAGACAAACGTGTGGTTCCTGAAGAGGGGCAGCAGCCTTTTCAGTAGCTAAAGGGGCAACAGTCTGGTTGATCAACTGAGCTGGCCTTGTAACATCAGCTAATGTGGCTTTGCCATGCAGTTACTGCGAACGGCTGAAAGCAAGGGGAAACTACAGCCGTTACCTTTCCCGAGGACATGCAGCTCTACTGTATGACTATATGATGATGACATCCTCTCGGGTAAAATATTCCGGAGGTAAAATAGTCCCCCATTCGGATCACCGGGCGGCGATGACTCACGAGGATGTGATCATCAGGAAAGACAACACTGGCATTCTACGAATCGGAGCGTGGAATGTTAGATCCCTTAATCGGGTAGGGAAGCTAGAAAATTTTAAAAGGGAAATGGATAGGTTGAAGTTACATATAGTGGGGATTAGTTAAGTTCGGTGGAAACACGAACAGGATTTCTGGTCAGGTGAGTACAGGATTATAAATACAAATTCAGTTGGGGGTATTACAGGAGTAGGTCTGACAATGAATAAGAAAATAGGAATGCGGGTAAACTGCTATGAGCAACGCAGTGATGGCATTATCGTAGTCAAGATAGATACGAACCCAACAGCAACCACAGTACTACAGGTTTATATGCCAACTAGCTAAAGGAAATTATTCCGACAGTTAAGGGAGAGGAAAACTTAGTTGATATGGGAGACTGGAATTCGGTAGTAGGACAAGGAAGGGAAGGGAAGATAGTAGGTGAATATGGTCTGGGCAAAAGGAATGAAAGAGGAAGCCGCCTAGTAGAATTTTGCACGGAAAATAATTTAGTTATGACAAACACCTGGTTTTAAGAATCAGGAAAGAAGGTTGTTTACGTGGAAGAGACCAGGAGACACAAAGAGATACCAGATAGATTTTATAATGGAAAAACATATATTTCGAAACCAGGTTTTAAATTGTAAGACATACCCAGGGGCAGATATAAACTCTGACCATAACATATTGGTCATCAATTGTAGGCTGAAACTGAAAAAAACCGCAGAAAAGTAGGAAAATAGGAAGATGGGACCTGGATAAACTGAAGGAAGCTGAAGTTCTTGAGAATTTCAGAGGGAGCTTTAGGTAACAACTGACAGAAACGGGGGAAAATAAAACAGTAGATGAGGAATGGGTGGCACTGAGAGATGAAATAGTGAAGGCGGCAGAGGGCAAAATAGGTAGGAAGGCAAGATATCAAAAAAATCCTTGGATATCACCGGAAATTCTAAATTTAATCGATGAAAGGAGAAAATATAAAAATGCAGTAAATTAAACAGGCATAATGGAGTACAGACGACTAAGAAATGAGACTGATAGGAAGTGCAAAATTGCTAAGCAGGAGTTGCTAGAAGGCAAATGCAAGGATGTAGAAGAATGTATAAATAAGGGAAAAATAGATACAGCCTACAGGAAAATAAGAGATATTTGGAGATAAGAAAAACAGCTCTATGAATATCAAGGACACAGACGGAAAACCAATTCTCAGCAAAGAAGGGAAAGTTGAAATGTGGAAAGAGTATATAGAGAGGCTCTACGAAGGAAATGAACTTAAAGGCAATATTGTAGGAAGGGGAGAAGAAGTAGATGAAGATGAAATAGGAGATACTATACTGAGAGATGAATTTGACAGAGCACTGAAAGATCTAAGTCGAAACAAGGTGCCGGCCGCGGTGGCCGAGGAGACTGAGGCGCTTCAGTCACGGTCTGCACGGCCACTACGGTCGGGGGTTCGAATCCCCCCTCGGGCATGGATATTTGTGCCATCCAAGTTCGTAAGTAGTTCATAAGTAGTTTGTAAGTTTAGGGACTGATAACCCCGTAGTTAAGTCCCATAAGCTTTACAAACATTTGAACATTTTTTCGAAACAAGGTCCCTGGAGTAGATGACATTGCCACAGAGCTACTGAAGTCTGAGTGAACCATCCAAGACTAAACTGTTTCACCTGGCGTGTAAGATGTATGAGTCAGGCGAAGTACCCTCAGACTTTAAGAAAAATGTTATAATCTCCATTCCCAAGAAAGCAGGTGCAGACAGATATGAAAACTACAGAACCATCAGTTTAATAAGTCATGGTTGCTAAATATTAACACGAATTATTTACAGAAGGGTGGAAAAGCTGGTTGAAGCCGACCTCGGGGAAGACCAGTTTGGATTCAGGAGAAATGTAGTAACACGGGAGACAATACTCACTTTACGGCTTATCCTAGAAGATAGATTAAGAAAAGGCAAACCTACATATCTAGCTTTTGTAGATTTGGAGAAGGCTTTTCACAATGTTGATTGGAATAAACTCTTTCAAGTTCTGAAGCAAGCAGGAGTAAAATATAGGGAGCGTATGGTTATTTACAACTTGTACAAAACCCAGACAGCAGTTGTCAGAGTTGAAGGGCATAAAAGGGATGCAGTGGTTGGGAAGGGAGTAAGACAGGGTTGTAGCCTTTCTCCAATGTTATTCAATTTGTACATTGACCAAGACACAAAAATGCAAGGAAAAAATTGGAGAAGGAATTAAAGCTCAGAGATAAGAATTAAAAACATTGCGTTTTCCGACGACATAATAATTTTGTCAGAGACAGCAAAGGACCTGGAAGAGCAGTTGAACGGAATGGCCAGTGTGCTGAAAGGTGCATATAAGATGAAGATTAACAAGAGCAAAGCTAGGGTAATGGAGTGCAGTGGAAGAAAATCAGGCGATGCTGAAAGAATTAGATTAGGAAACAAAAACAATAAAGGTGGTAGATGAGTTTTGTTAGTTGGGAGTAAAATAACAAATGATGGTCGCAGTACAGAGGATATAAAATGCAGAATGGCAATGGGTAGAAAAACGTTCTTGAAAAAGAGAAATTTGTTAACAGCGAATATTGATTTAAGTCTAAGGAAGTCCTTTCGGAAGGTATTTGTGTGTAGTGTTGCCTTGTATGGGAGTGAAACATGGACGATAAACAGTGCGGACAGGAAGAGGATAGAGGCTTTTGAAAGGTGGTGCTACAGAAGAATGCCGAAGATTAGGTGGGTGGATCGCGTAACTAATGAGGAGGTACTGAACAGAATTGGGGAGTAAAGGAATTTCTGGGATACCTTGATAAAAGAAGGGATCGATTGGTAGGACACATTCTTAGACATCAAGACATGGTGAATTTAGTGTTGGAGGGAAGTGTGTGGGGTAAAAACCGCAGAGGAAGACCAAGAGATGGATACAGTAAGCAGATTCAGATAGATGTAGGTTGTCGTTCTTATCTGGAGTTGAAAAGGCTTGCTCAGGATGGGGTATTGTGGAGATCTGCATCAAACCAGTCTCCGGACTGGTGACCACAACAACGAAAAAAATTATATTTCCATTGTTTACTATACTTGTGATTGATGGAAATTTATCTTAGCTTTTACGAGTCTTTGGAATATTAATAAATCAAATTTTAAAAATTTGTTAATGTAGGGGACCAAACTACCATGGTCATTCGTCCCTAGACTTAGAAACTACTTAAACTAATTTATGCTATGGACAGTCACACATATATATGTCCTAAGGAAGACTCCAAAATGTTCAAATGTTTGTAAATCTATCGGACCAAATTGTGTGGTCTTCAGTCCGTAGTTTACAAACTACTTAAACTAAGGTAAACTAACCTAAGGACAACACACACACCCATGCCCCAGGAAGGACTCGAACCTCCGACGGCGAATAGCCGCGCGCTCCGCAGCGAGTCGCCTTAGACCGCTCGGCGTCTTAGACCATCACGGCAAGGAAGACTCGAACCTCTGATGGGAGCAGCCGCGTAGTCCCTGATATGGTGCCTAGAACCATACGTCGATTCCCGCGCGGCAGAATCAGAATATGAATATCTGAATGTGAAAGTTGCAAGATACCTGCTATGGGAAGGTATACATTTCATATTCAAATGTACTGCGAATTTGAGACCAGTGTCAAGCTAGTCAGACATGGGTCTTTTATCTTTGGTTGCAGGCTTATTTTTCGATTGCAGTACTATCGATATTGGTGACGGTGATAGTATTGTTGCCGGGAAGTAGGGTTGTGTTTATTGAGAGTGCAGACTTTGCTAGGCGCGCGGATGAGATTGCAGAAGCGTGGGGACCGTGGTTTTGTACAGTAGTCGTTCCGGCGGGATAGCTGACGAGATGAGATTTTGAGACTTGAATGCTGAGCCAAGCTGTTTGTTTAAGATATGGAGACGAAAGGAATAAATGATGTTGGAGAAACGATCTTTTGAAGTTTTTAGAAGAATAAGAAGGAAAAGTGATGTGTCTTTTATAGCTAATTTTCTCAGAACAGAATGTAATAAACAGCAAAGAAGATCAAAAAATGTAAGAGAGACCGAATTTAGGTCAAAAGAAATGAGGTTGATGCCCCCAGTTTAAATTATGACACAGTGATTGTCACGATGAAAAATATAGCGACATAACGTAAGATTATATTTTTTTTCATAAATATGCAAATAGAGAAGGTACGTATCAGATTTCAGTATGATTTTTATGTGGTTTATGGGATATGTAAAGATGATAATAATATTGATATTTTGAAGTGAAGGTGTTTTTCAGGTTTTGTATAAATTTTAGGTACATACAGGTAAAAGGAAGAAAAATTGAGATGAGGTAATAGATAAGAAAGGAAGATAATGGAAAAGGATTAAGCAAGAAAAAGAGGCGGTTATATGAGCTAGCAATTTAACATAATTATTGAAGAATAAAGAAAGATAAAATAATGGACATGCATGATATGAAGACAATACGTACAGGAGAAGGAAGGGTAACAGGTTTTATTTTCTTGGTTTGACCGATCACGCACTTGAGCAAACGACATGACTTGACAGATGACCTTGAGCACAGTTCCCTATTTTCCTTGTGCATCCTATTGTGTAATACAGATCCCTTGCACGTATATGTGTGCTGTAGTTAGTTACTTATGCACTGAGTTGTATCTCTCATGAAGGGTAATCTTTAAGAATATGGGGCCCCACAATAGAGATAAGTCCCCCACAATAGAGATAAGTTCTCTACCCTAGAAATAAGTCCCCTATACTAGACATAAGTCTCCAATATTAGAGACAGTTCCCACAATATAGTATAAGTTCCCCAAACTACAACTACTTTATGTAAAAGTATACAGAAATATTTCTCTTTGTACAATGTTGTAACATTTCCTCGATATTTTGATTATTTTAACGATTATTATGTTTTGTATAATTTCTACTACGTCTTTATGAACATTTTTCATTGGTGCATTGTCTCACACTATACTATTTGTAACTTTATTGTACAATATATATTTATATAATCTTTTCCATGGCAAATTTCAGGATGTATATTTTGTAAATTTATGACTAGTATGCTAATTTCTCTGTTTTATATATAATTTCATGTACTCTATGAGAAAGCCAGGGAGTGAAGCACAAAGAATATCCCTGAGAAACCAAACCACAATATGGAGATGACTTGAAGGATGACCTACTTCTAGCTTTTACCAGCTCAAGTCCCTTTGGTACTGGTTTTTCTGCTAGATCCAAGGGGTATCTATTGCTCTGGAGCAGTCCCACACTCTTGGGCAAAATTATGGAAACTCCGCCTATACCAGATGTCAAATGGAACTCAGCTGACACTGGATGACTGAATCATCATTATCACCATTTATCTGCAAACGACATGTACTCAGCTGAGCACATTCCACTAGCTGAGAGTACCAACCATTTTTCTACAAGAATATCAACGTATCGACGGAGGAGTGGTCTGCAAAGAACTTTCCATGCTACATCTGATGACGATAATTAACACTGAGTCGTATCATGAAAAAAGGTCTTCCAGTGAATGACATTTGACATATTAGCCATGGGTTGTTAGCGCTGAACATTCACCAATGGATTCGTTGCCCATTCCCATGACTACTAAATCCATTATTTACTCAACAAAAACGTGTGCATTGGCGCCATCAAAAGAAAAAAAAAAAATTCAGTGGTTTCTCTAAACAGTAGCGTGTGTATTCCAGTGACAAACTAAAACCTCCCTGTGAAAACTATATTTTCTCCCACTTTCCAAGAAATTTGTAATAATTAAAAAAAAGCACATTTACGAAAATGTACCATCTGTAAATTCATTTATTTATGTATTAGATTTAATATTAGGGCTGATTTTGTTAAAATGTTTCTTATTATTCAAACTTTTTTTACTATTTTGCAAAACATTAATTAATGTCTAGCTACACAAAATTTATTTCTGTACATTTTTTACATTTGATAATTTTTTGATGTAGTTCTTCATTTTGTCCATGTAGTCAATAGCACATTTGCTATTACACTTATTTTGCTTTGTTTCTCATGTTTTGTGACGAATTTGGAACTATTTTCTTTGCCATTGCCAGACAAAATCCTATCAAATTCTTGATAAGGAGAAAGGGGATGATGTAAGATACCTGCTATGGGAAGGTATACATTTCATATTCAAATGTACTGCGAATTTGAGACCAGTTTCAAGCTAGTCAGGCATGGGTCGTTTATCTTTGATTGCAGGCTTATTTTTCGATGGCAGTACTATCGATATTGGAGACGGTGATAGTATTGTTGCCGGGAAGTAGGGTTGTGTTTATTGAGAGTGCAGACTTTGCTAGGCGCGAGGATGAGATTGCAGAAGCGTGGGGACCGTGGTTGTGTGCAGTTGTCGTTCCGGCGGGATAGCTGACGAGATGAGATTTTGAGACTTGAATGCTGAGCCAAGCTGTTTGTTTAAGATATAGAGACGAAAGGAATAGATGACGTTGGAGAAACGATCTTTTGAAGTTTTTATAAGGTAAAGTTTTTCATGAAATACTTGGCATGTTTCTATGGCACAACTTCGCATTGTTAGGCTGAACTGATGGTAACAGTACGGTCGGGAAAGATCTTGATGATAGCTTGTGGTCTCACGATTCATGCTAGGGACCCCTTTCAGTGTTAGGAAAAGTATTAATTGTAATAGTTTAGTTTTGAAATTGCGTTTTTTATGAAATAGGAATTTCATTCATTGAAATATGGTATTGATGTAACATTGTTTGTGTAAATCGAGTTAAATTTATTAACAGTAAAGAAATGTTTATCTTTGTTTAAAAATAATTTTGTAGGCAGATTAAATATGAGTTATGTTTTTCTCTGAAAGATTTTAAAATTGGTAGTAATTTTCATGAAGTTACATCAGTTAGAAATAAATCAGATATTTCATTTTTAGTAATTCGTTCGAGTTTCTTAAACAGAGTACCAGTTTGTCCCTCCTCACATTTTTATTAAAAGTGCCATAGATTTTTCTGTGGTTAGTTTTCCAGTAGTTAGTACAGCAGGAAGCAGTTTGGTGTTGCGCAAATTTATGCAGTAAGGCTAAAATAAATAATAATAAGGTTAGTAAGTGAAAGTAATCGAAAAGTGAAAGTGAGAAGGAATCAGTTTTTGTCAAGCTTACAGTTCAGTATGATTTACAGATTTCAGGGTAGGACAAGTCATACAGTGTTCAGGTTGACAAGTGTTTTCACTGAGTCAGATTGAATTGATAAATATTGTGTTCGTTACATTCCGTTAAAGATTGTTAGTTCAGTCAGAAACAAGTTTGTAGGGCTAGATTTATTAACACAGTGATTTTTAGTATCAGTAATTTTCAGACAGTTACGACATTTTCATACAGAAACAATTAGCAGTTTTTTGTCTCATTATAATAAACATTACGCAGGCAGGTAGGTTTTGCAATACTTTGACAGTCACATAGAATACAGTTAAAAAAGTACACAATCAGATTAACATAACGTTTTGCAAAGGCATTCAGGTAGAACAAGTTCAAACACATTCAGTTTCATTTCATTCAAGTAGCGGCAGTCAGTTACTTTTTTAGATCATATGGTAAAACACGTAACTTTCGCAGCAGAAGTAAATCTTGTAAGAGAGAAGGTGAAGCAAGAAATTTTTAAGGTGTTATGTGATAGTGTTGCATCTCACGATGGTGCACGTTGCTGAAACACCTAGTGCTGAAAAACATTGGTGAAAAGTGTCAGGGGCAGTGAGAATTATTCAATAAATTTTGATACAAAGGTCACTTCATTAATTCCGTGCAAGACGGACAAATTTCAGTAGACCAACATTATATTGTAGATTACTTCTGTGATTTTTTAATGAATGTTGCGAACTCAGTACTTCAGAGATTATATTTTCCTGATTACATTATTCGTGTGTGTCTAAGTCAGTTTGTCTCCGTGGTTTAACTTTCTCACTTTCCAACAGGTAAGAAAAAAAAAATAAAAATAAAAGACAGATGATATAAGATGTTTGCAATTTTTGAAAATAAGAACACCAACACAGAAAATGTTCATGATCTCTGACACATAATGAATCCTAATGGCCTTTACAGATAATAAATGTTCATCTATTAGATTTCAGTACATACTTTACACATCACATTCAGAATCATTACAAAATTATGTACAAATAGTTTTACGCACTTAAATAAAGACGGTTATACATTTGATGTACAATTTTTTCCATTAATACATGGTAAATCATGAAATGAGATGAAATCGTCGGAGTTCTTTAAAGTTCGGGTTATGTATTATGCAATAAATATTAATATTTTTATATAACAATATGAGACTCGCAGGAAAGGAAGTCACATCGGTCCTTACAGCGCTTCTAGACTGCTTTGTAGATTTTCTTGCATATGACGTCATTCAGCTGCATAGTCTGAAACAGAGATTGTTAGCAAAATTTATTAAGTGTACAAGTAATACAGATGGTGTAGAGGTCTTACACAAATTATGTCTACTTTTATGCATCATGACA
This sequence comes from Locusta migratoria, assembly GCA_026315105.1. Classification (NCBI taxonomy): domain Eukaryota; kingdom Metazoa; phylum Arthropoda; class Insecta; order Orthoptera; family Acrididae; genus Locusta; species Locusta migratoria. Next base: position 328,090,758 of record CM048751.1, on the reverse strand, counting down.
TTAACAACAACATTTATTTTCAGTTTTTTCCTTCAGCCACAAAGCTAGAGAATAAGAGATTCCACCGACACTCCATTAATCTCCAAAATTTTCGAGTTTGAGGGGGACACATACACTACACTTACACAACTTCTTCTGCGGGCAAGTGCTCTGCACATTTACACTGGTGAAAAAGAAAAAGAATCAACAAAAAGTCTTTAAATCTGGATCATCTTCATAAGCAGTCAGTGACGAATGACAAGGCTTTGACTCAGATACAAAAAAAAAATATTCACATGTTTGTAGAGCTTATGGGATTTAACTACTGGGTCATCAGTCCCTAAACTTACAAACTACTTATGAACTAGGTTATACTAAAGACGGCACAAACATCGATGCCCGAGGGGGGATTCGTATCCCCGACCGCTGTGGCCGTGTAGACCATGATTAGCACGTCACAGACCGCTCGGCCATCGCAGCCGGCACTGAAATACAGATAAGATCCAAACATTGAGGGATGATTCCAATAATAACATCAAAGGATATCATATTCTCAAGAAACTGTGGCCAGCTTAGAACTGACTGAACGAGTGTTGATAGATGTAACTGATGACATATATGGTGCGTCTTAGACATTCCTGGATAAGGATGTTCAATGTTTGTAAATCTAAGGGACTTATCTGCTGCGGTTAACAGTCCCTAGGCTTACAAATGTATGCTAAGGGTAACACGCAGCCGACCGCAGTGGCCGAGTGGTCTGCGGCGCGCCTGTCATGGTCCGCACGGCCGCTGCGGTCATGGGTTTCGAATCCTCCCTAGGGCATGGATATTTGTGCCGTCTTTAGTATAAGCTAGTTCATAAGTAGTTTGTGGGTTTAGGGACTGATGACCCTGTAGTTAAGTCCCATAAGCTCTACAAACATTTGAACTTTTTTTTGACAACACACACACACCCATGCTCACGGAGGACTCGAACCTCAGACGGCGCGCATCCGCGCGCTCCACAGCAAGGCGGCTTACAGTGCTCGGCCACTGCAACACGGCTGTCCTGGATATAAGTGTGGTGAAAAATAACCCTTTACTGTCAAAGAATGCGTTAATCATTGTCTTTGTTCTCGAAGGTTGACGTTTGACATTTTGTTACGTCGGTTTTCCAGGACTTTGTCATTCAGCATCGTGTGATGGTGATTGTGGTAGCATAACATTCATCTCCATAAATAATGTTTGAGAGAAACGTACGATCAAATTTGTTTCTTTCTAGAATTTCAGCAGAAATTATTCGTCTTTCAGTGAGGGACGAGTTTTGCATTAATTTTCCGTTTGCCTAAATTTTCGCGAAGAATACTATGCCTCACACCACGATTCAAACTTTCTGATACCGCACGCGCAATTACATGGCGGTTGTCTTGCGATAACTGGCTTACAAGCGGCACTTTTACAACTGTATGTGCTCTAGACAGTCGACCAGCACTGGGATCGTCTTTAGATTAGATTAGATTAATACTTGTTCCATAGATCACGAATACGACAATTCGTAATGATGTGGCACAAAACGTTATATTACACAAGATGTTATGTGACACAATTTTTTATTTATTTTTTATTTCATTTATTTATTTTTAGATTTACTTATTTATATCTAAAAACTTATCCAATGAATAGAAGCAGTTGTCATTCAGAAATTCTTTTAATTTATTTTTAAATGCTAGTTGGCCATCTGTCAGGCTTCTGATGCTGCTTGGTAGGTGACCAAAGACTTTTGTGTCAGCATAATTTACCCCCTTCTATGCCAAGCTCAGTTTTAGCCCTACATAATGAAGATCATCCTTTCTCCTGGTGTTACAGCTGAGCACACTGCTATTACTTTTGCACTGGGTTGGATTATTAATAACAAATTTCATAAGTGAATATATATACTATGAGGACACCGCAATTATTCTGATTACACGCTTTTGTGCAATGAATACATTTTTACTCAATCATGAATTACCCCAGAATATGATGCCATACAAAAGCAGTGAATGAAAATAGGCATAGTAAGCTAATTTACTGAGATTCATATCGCCAAAATTTGCAATAACACTAACAGCATACGTTGCTGAACTCTAACGATTTAGTAGACCGTCTATGTGTTGCTTCCAGTTTATCATCAATGCACACACCTAAAAATTTTGAAAATTCTACCTTAGCTACAGACTTACGTTCAAAGTCTATATTGATTACTGGAGTTGTGCCATTTGCTGTGCAGAATTGTATATACTGTGTTTTATCAAAATTTAATGAGAGTCCGTTTGCAAAGAACCACTTAATAAATTTCTGAAAAACATGTTTTACTATTACATCACTTGGTCCTTGATTTTTTGATGTGATTACTATATTTGTATCATCAGCAAAAAGAACTGACTTTGCATTTTTATCAATGTAGAATGGCAAGTCATTTATGTGTAACAAGAACAGTGAAGGACCTAAGATCGAACTCTGTGGTACCCCATCCTTGATAGTCCCCCAGTTTGAGGAATCGGCTGATGTTTCGAAATTACACGAACGACTTATTTCAACTTTTTGCATTCTTCCAGTTAAGTATCAAGGGTTTCCTCAGCCATGGGCTCCGAGCTGATAGTCCATGCTGCTGCAAATGTCATCGAACTGTTCGTATAGATGGTTGTTGTCTTGCAAACGTCCCCATCTGTTGACTAAGGGATCGAGACGTGCCTGCACGATCCGTTACAGCCATGCGGATAAGATGCCTGTCATCTTGACTGCTAGTGATACAAGGCCATTGGAATCCAGCACGGCGTACCGTATTGCCCTCCTGAATCCACCTATTCGATATTCTGCTAACAGTCATTGGATCGCGACCAACGAGAGCAGCAATGTCGCGATACGATAAATCGCAATCGCGATAGGCTTCAATCCGTCCTTTATCAAAGTCGGAAACGTGATGGTACTCATTTCTCCTCCTTACACGAGGCGTCACAACAACGTTTTACCAGGCAACGCCGATCAACTGCAGTTTGTGTCTGAGAAATCGGTTGGAAACTTTCCTCATGTCAGCACGTTGTAGGTGCCACCGGCGCCAACGTTGTATGAATTCTCTGGAAAGCTAATCATTTGCATATCACAGCATCTTATTCCTGTCGGTTAAATTTCGCATCTGTAGAACGTCATCTTCGTGGTGTAGCAATTTTAATGGCCAGGAGTGTATACCTGGTGACCCACGGACACCGTCTATTTTAATTCTATGCTTCCCGCGTTACAAGACGTGTTGCTTTGTCCAAAGGGGAAGTGAACTTACAAGCGAACCTCTACTGAACTGTGCCGACACCTGAGTACGTTTTCCTCCTTGTTTCGCTCTGACAAGATCGCGTGGCCGTCTGGTAGTAGTTCGAGTGAGAACCAAACAGGTAACTACTGCAATGTAATACACACATATGATAGTGATATACAGGAAGAGGCACTGCAGTGCATCTTCGGGCCGAAGGCTGTATTCATAACGTTTTACTTCGGTACAAAGGATACTGAAAGAACGAAAATGGCACCCATTTAAGGTGCACCTACACCAACAGCTGTATGAGAACGATTTTCTAAATCGGGTATCGTTCTGCAAATTTCTGTTAAATAAAGTACACGTAAATCCGAACTTCATCAGACAGATTTTATGGGAAGCTGAATGCTATTTCGCTAATGACGCCACTGTGAATAGACATAATCTTCATTACTGGGCTCCTGCAAAGCCTCACTGGTTACGACCACATCACATGCTAGCGGAATGGGGTGTTAACGTATGGTGCGGGATGCTAGGAGGCCACATCATTGGACCAGTTTATTTGCCTCCCAGACAAATTGGTCGGCAGTATTTGCAGTTCCTACAGAATGAGCTGGACCTTGGACGTCTCCTAGGAACATCCCACTTTTGTTAGTTGTTAGGCACTGGTTTCATCACGATGGTGCTCACCCAATTATTGTAGGGGGGATGGGATTATCTGAACAATGTGTACCCTGAACGGTGGCTAGGTCGTGGTGGTTTCATTCAATGGCCAGGGAGATCGCTTGATTTAACGCGCTTGCATTTTTTATAATGGGATACATGAAATTTAGGATTACGACATGGAAGTGGAAAATCCAGATGTGTTGAAAAAGAGAATACGTTATACCTGCGCTTTAGTACCAGCAGAAATGTTAAGAGCTGTCCGTGCTAATACCGAGAGGCGCTTACACCAGTGTATCCAACAAGGTGAATATGCATTTAAACATTTGTATTATGACAAATGTAATAATGAAATTGTGTCAGTCTGTTAGCGAAGAATTGCGTTTGTCAATGTTTCGTGTTGAGTTAACCTGACATTAAATGACCTCAAACTGGCCGTTAACGAGTAGAATTCTACTCGTTACACGGCTAACGACCGGTTAAGTGAGAATGTGTATGAAAATGGCAGGATTACAAACGCTAAAATACCACAATATATTACGTGATAAAGACGGATTTGTCGAACAAAATAACAGAAGCACTACGTGTATGAGAAACGTGTGTGGAAAGCACCTTACTGGAAAATTTTATCGTCATATTATTCGCCCCATCCATGTCAGAGCGATGAGTTTGATATATTGCAGATACGTAACATAACCTTAAAATTATTGTTACGATATCAAAATACAAGCCTACGAGTAACGGCTAGTTAAGTGAGAATCGGTATGATGAAAATGGCTGGACTATGAGATTTGGTTTAAAATGAAGAGGATGTCAAACCACCAAGCTAAAAGGATTATTTGCAATGCTCCTTGGTTTCCACGAAAATCAAGATCAAAGTCCAGTGCGTAACAGCTATACCTATATTAAGGCATCAGCGGTACGACAGTAAGTGTGATGTGACTAGCGCCGGGCTCCGTGGCTCAGCGCGCCCAGTCAGAAGGCTCAACGCCCTCTGTAATAAAAAAGCTGAGCCAACAACACACCGAATAAGAACGAACGAAAACGATCAGCGTCCGCAACGAAGAAAACTATTCATAGGAAAAAAACGAAAAAAAAAAAAGAAAAAAAGAAAAGGCAGCGCGCTTGACTGTCACGCAGACGACCCGAGTTCAAATCCGACTTGGAATTTTTATTTTTACACTTGAAAGAAGATTTGTTGTGCATAATTATATGTTTTCATAGTCACGCTTATGATCATGCTTGAGTAATTGGTCATATAATAATAACTTCTGTTAATTGCTCGATATGTTATGTATTGCGCGACGATTATTTTATTTAATTAGTTAATTCGAAGCATACTGTTACGGCGACTGAAAGATCGCCGGCCGCGGTGGCCGAGGGGACAGAGGGGCTCCAGTCACGGTCAGCACAGCCACTACGGTCGGGGGTTCGAATCCCCCCTCGGGCATGGATATTTGTGCCGTCCTAGTTCGTAAGTAGTTCATAAGTAGTTTGTAAGTTTAGGGACTGATGACCCCGTAGTTAAGTCCCATAAGCTTAACAAACATTTGAACATCTGAAAGATCAGTAAACCGCCTGTAGTTATCACCTATAACATTTGTGCAGCATTTGCTAGCTGCGTTTAGTCCACGGCTCCAGTGTTATACCGCCGAATGCAGTGTGTGCCCACTTGACTCGTACCAGCGGATTACTACGCTGCGGCCAAGTGGCTAGTCATACGTAGCGTGTCGTTCACATGTAACTGTAATTATGTGATAGAACTTTGTCTTTTCAATAAGAATTGATAAAATGGGAAAAAAGGAATGTGATTATACACAATCAATCGTCGGACAAATGTTAAAAAAAAGTGAAGCTACTGTAATGAGCATTGGAAAAGAAACAAGTGAAGCAAGACACTCTTGCCTTGATACGCCAGGGAAGAAGAGACATTTTCAAAAACGTGAACAAATTTAGATCCTTTCGCACAAGAAGGTATTAGTCGTCACGTTTACAGCTATTACCATGACAGAAATCGGCCTGCATTAGATAGGCTTCAAACTACATTGCGCGAGGCCGAACTTTTCTAAGGCAGCAAATGGTCGTTGCGAATAGTTATGCAGAATCTCGATTTCAAATACAAGAATATTTGAGGTCGTAAAATGTTGTTGGAACGAGAAGACATAGCCGCATGGCGGTGCAGATTTTTGCGGGAAGTGAAAGTCATTAATTTCGAGGACATTGTGTGGATAGATGAAACATGGGTGAATGCAGGTCATACAGTTAACAAAGGTTGGAGTGACGACAAAGGGGAACGTATAGCACTCCCTACCGGCAAAGGCGGAAGAATAATTCTTTTGCATGCCGGTACGTGCCGTGGTTTTATTCCCGGCTGTCAACTGTTATTCAGTTCAAAGAAAACGACTGAGTATAATGCTTCATACCATTCAGTTTTGAAGGTCAAGGCTCCAACCATGTCATCTCGAAACTCGATTTAAACTCGAGTCGTCTTTGTGACAGTCGACCTCCTTGCTAATTACACCACGCTGACTCACGTATCCTTGCTGACTTAGTACAGGTGTAGCTGTTATGCGCTGGACTTTGATCTCGATTTTCGTGGAAACCGAGGCGCACTGTAACAGATCCTTTTAGCTTGATGGTCTGGAGGAGTTCCCGCATAACATACCTGCGAGTCAACAAAATTCGTTGGTACCATTCTTGGTGTTCCCCTTGTCAGTCCCAAGTGTCCTTATATTTCTCTATTAAGGCCGCAATACACACGCACTCACGTCTTGTAAAATACGAGTTCCTTTCACGTTTGTTACGGTCTGCTAACCTCTTCCCTGCCAGTCAAAATATGGCGAACAGCTGTTCATTCAGACGGCACTTTCATAGTCGAAATATATCATACCTTCTCGTTTTCTGTAGGTTAGCAAACGAGAGGTGTATCTTGCAATGACAAACGCAATGCACTTAACGAAAAAATTTAACTGGACGTTAAAGTCATCTTCTCGTTAACTAACGAGAAGATTAACGAGGGGTGGACAATCCGGCCCCTAATCTGTAACAAGACACAGCAACACGTCGCCCGCTACAGCGATTTCTGAATAAAATATTCATAGAATATATGACATCAACTGCGATTGGACAAAGCTGAAAATGTGTACCCAGCCGGGATTCGAACCCGGTTCTCCTGCTTTCTAGGCAGTTGCGCTGACCCCTACACCACTGGGGACACAGTGATCACCGCACCTGCAAGGACTATCCATGCACGCCTCCCGTCAGATACAAATTCCCAGCTTCGCCCTGGCCATAGTACTCAAACTCGTAGTTATAACTAATTCCCGTAAGAGTAAGGGCTTCAAACTTGCCCACCCCTCCCCACTAACGATAGGATCATTGCCCGTCACCGGTATATTATATATATATACATGTGGCGTCTGTTCCGAAAGAACAGACGTCACTTCTGATCCTGCAGCTGTTATTATTTAATATTCATAGAATATATGACATCAACTGCGATTGGAGTTTGAGTACTATGGGCAGGGCGAAACTGGGAATTTGTATCTGACGGGAGGCGTGCATGGGTAGTACTTGCAGGTGCGGTGATCACTGTGTCCCCAGTGGTGTAGGTGTCAGCGCAACTGCCTAGAAAGCAGGAGACCCGGGTTCGAATCCCGGCTGGGTACACATTTTCAGCTTTGTCCAATCGCAGTTGATGTCACATATTCTATGAATATTAAATAATAACAGCTGCAGGATCAAAAGTGACGTCTGTTCTTTCGGAACAGACGCCACATGTATATATAATTCTGAATAAAATGTGACAAGAAGTTGACTTTAGGTGGAGCACTTGCAGTCTGACCAGTGGCAGTCACATTCAGCCAGAGTGGAAGTTTAAGTGGAGGTGAACATGTGGGATGGAGCTTGCAGTATTTCGCTACAGGATGACACCGTCTTGTCAGTCGTTCTAGAATCACTCTGTAGAGTGGTGGGTACTCACGATGGTGACCTGCTCGGGCGTGAAGTGCCTGGTGACGGTGGCGCTCCTGCCGTCGTCTGCCATCTGCCTGTGCAGGAGCGTGCTGTCGTCCTGCAGGGTGATCACCGCCTTCACGATGGCTCCGTCGTGGCGCTCCTCCTCGAACTCCTCGCCCAGCCTGAACTTGAGCTCGCGGTGCTTGAACGAAGAGCTGGACGTGAGCGTGTACCAGTCGCCGTCCAGCCGCAGCTCGATGTACGGGTTCACCACCTGCGCCATCTTGCGGACCAGGTAGCCCACGCCTGCAACATGGCGCATCGAGACTTGGCGTCACGTCCATCACAACACAACCTAAATTCGTCCTCACCCGGAACGTGCTCCTTTTGAGTCACACGCGGTTCACATTTGCTTAAGCCCTTTCTACACGGGAAGTGAGAGCTTTCGAGCTTATCCATGATGCACCGGTCACGCCGTCCGCGTACAGTGTAGACGCGTCCACTTGCACAAGATGCACGCATACGATCGCTATTAGCGGTATAGGATGGATCCTATTCTCGCGCATATGGAAGTGCTTCGCGCATGCGCAGACTACCGAATGGGGAACCCAGCTGACAAACGAAGCCAAGTCAGGAATTTGTTTGAGAATGTGTACTTGTCTCCTGCTCAGAGCAACGTAGTTTTTCGACTCACAAGGAAAGTACATGGGCTCGAACAAACATATTAGTATGAATGTTTGGTTACAGGATCTCTACGTACACCTCAATGTGCTGGTGGATGTCGTTTTTCTGCAAAGCTCTGCAACCGTGCTCTAGATAGTACTGTAGATGTAATTGTAGACACCATACGTAATGCAGATATCTTAACTGTAACTTATGTAATAATCATCGTACGTGTTCTCTAGCGAATTGTCATCAACAGCCTTGATGATAGTTGCAACTTTAACCTTCTTCCCAAAAGACTGTTGGTATTCACTGCCACTGCTTCCATCGCCTCTTCCCGCACTTACCGTAGCACTACCGCTTGCAATGAGTTGTTCGTCATTACCATCCCTATTATCATTATTATGAGTTTGTAACAACAGTATGTAACTTATGCTCATATTTCTGTACCATAACAGAAACGAGAAAGCATGCAAATGATTCATCATCTACACTAATACCATCTTCACGAAGAAGGGTTCTTCGTAACTTCATCTCAATTAATCGCAATACATTCGCAGGATTGATTACCAATCGCCACCCCATCTGACGCTTCACCACACAAATAACGTCACAAAACGCAACATTGGAGGCACACTGCACCGTCCCTACTGGCGAACGACAGGTCACAGTGCAATGCGGCATGGCACACGCAGAGGCCTCTGACGGACGACTGCAGAGTTTTGCAGATACGGGAGTATCACTAGTGCAATAAGGGATCATTACATTATCTCTCATACGATTTTGGTGTATATGTGTTTGTTCGAGCCCAAGTACTTTCCTTGTCAGTCATAAGTATTTTAGGAGGTGATACTATAGAGGAATTGCATTAAAAATTTAATATAACCTGTGTACAGTTTTTATTGAATACAGAGATATAGCTTTTAAAATGAAATCCAAACAAACGTAGAGCAAATGTAAATCAAGAAATTTTTACTGATTTATATGTCAGTTCTTGGTAGTACAACATCACACTTACTTAAAAGTAGAATTTTTTGTATCTTTTACACGTTCATTTCCACTTAGTTACCCGGTTTTCGGCTTCCTAGGACATATTCAGACTTTAAACTACGTCGAAAACCGGTTACTTAAATAAAAGTCAATATGGTGATCTACCAGGAACCGACCAAGGAATCAGTCAAAATATCCAAATCAGTTTGTTGTACATACCAAGAGCTGTATCTCTGTACCCTATAAAATTGGACACACATTATATGAAATTATAACTGCACATCGTCTTTATTACCATCTTTTAAAATATTTACTATTTTTCCTGAAACATGCTGTAGTTAAAAGATGAAATATTTGTTTTTGAGGAGCATTATTTGAAGCTTTATCAAAGTGAAAGTTTTATGTATAGACACCTGAGCTTGTTCATCATATACATAGGCGCCTCAAACTGCAGGGGCTGCAAGTATGTAATCGCACTTTATAATGACGTTAACTCAAGTAATCGACGTAGTTACGCATGAACTGCACGAAAACAATTAAATACAATTTCACAGTGGCAGTCTAAAACACAAATAAATGTTTTAATCATCACAATATATCATACAGTGATGTGATGTTAACGCGGCGATTCATTTGATGTAAGTTGACAACAAACTAAGTAGACGCATGAAGGAGACGACTCAACAAATGCGTACCGTTTGAACGCTTCTTTGTAGCTCGACGATCTATCGCAAGGGGCGCTGCAGCTGACAACGTCTTCCTTGTGGGTGTTGCACGTCTCGTATAGAAAGGGCTTTATACTGCAATCAGTCCGTTCTATACGGGACATGCGACGGTCACAAGGAAGACGTTGTCTACTGCAGCGCTGGCTTGCGATAGATCATCGAACTACAAAAAAGCGTTTCTCTATATAGTTGTCTGGTTCACGTGTTTACTTAGTTTCTTGACGATTGACGATTTAGAGCAGGAATGGCGAACCTTTGTACACATACCTGCAAATTTAAAACATGCATTTAATTTGATTTTCCAAGAATGATTTATAATGAAATATAATTTTTACCTGATAGCTGCCGTAATATTTATATATTTCAAATAATGGCCATTTCGGCTACAAAGCCATCTACAGGTTATTTCCTGAAACCTGTTTCACATAGAATATCAAATGTTCAAATGTTTTTTAAGCTTATGGGACTTAACTTAAAAACTGCTTATGAACTAAATTATACTAAAGACAGCATATACATCCATACCCGAAGGAGGATTGGAACCCCCGACGGGAAGCGGCCTCGCGCATCGGAGCATAGCACCTCAATGTGCTTGGCAACTCCGCCGTGGTCCACATAAAATATCGTTAATTGTTGTCACACCACCAGTTTTTCCTACAATTCGTATGTATTGTAATTTATAGCTGTTATGCCAAGGTGGGGTGGCTTGCGTGCCTCAACGATGCAGATAGCCGTACTGTAGGTGCAAACACAGCGGAAGGGTATCTGTGGAAAACCCAGACAAATGTATGGTTCCTGAAGAGGGGCAACAGCCTCTTCAGTAGTTACAGTGGTAACAGTCTGGATGATCGATTGAGCTGGCCTTGTAACATCAGCTAATGTGGATTGGCAATGCAGTTACTGCGAACAGCTGAAAGCAAGGGGAAACTACAATCGTTAACTTTCCCGAGGACATGCAGCTCTACTGTATGAATATATGATGATGGCATCCTCTCAGGTCAAATATTCCGGAGGTAAAATAGTCCCTCATTCGGATTTCCGGGCGTGGACTACTCAGGAGAATGTCGTCATCAAGAACAATAAAATAGGCATTCTACGAATGATAGCGTGGAATGTTTTATCACTTAATAGCGTAGGTAACTTAGAAAATTTTAAAAGATAAATGGACAGTTTAAAGTTAGATATGGTGGGAATTAGTGAAGTTCGGTGGCAGGATGAACAGGATTTTTGGTCAGATGAGTACAGGGTTTTAAACATAAAAGCAGTTGGTGGTAACGCAGGAGTAGGTCTGATAATGAATAAGAAAATAGGAATGCGGGTAAATTACTATGAACAGCATAGTGAAAGCATTATCGTAGTAAAGATAGACACGAAACCAACGCCGACCACAGTAGTACAAGTTTATATGCCAACAAGCTCTGCCGATGATGGAAATCGAAGAAATGTATGAGGAGTTGAAAGAAATTATTCAGACAGTTAAAGGAGAATAAAACGTAATTTTGATGGGTGACTAGAACTCGGTAGTAGGAAAGGGAAGAGACGGAAATGTAGTAGGTGAATACAGAGTGCCTCCCTGGGGCATGGGTGTGTGTGTTGTCCTTACGTTAGTTTACCTAGGTTTAAGTAGTTTGTAAGCTACGGACTGATGACCACGCAGTTTGAGCCGATAGATTTACAAACATTTGAACATTTGAATACAGAGTGGGGAAAAGGAATAACAGAGGAGATCGTGTGGTAGAATTTTGTGCAGAGCAGAATTTAATCATCACAAACACTTGGTTTAATCATCATGAAAGAAGGCTATGTACGTGGAAGATAGGAACCAGACTGACTTTATAATGGTAATTCAAAGGTTTAGAAAACAGGTTTTAAACTGTTAGACATATCCATGGGAAGGTTATGAACTGTGGATTAAAACTTAAGAGACTGCAAAAAAGTAGAAAATTGAGGAGATGGAACCTGGACAAATTGAATGAACCAGAGGTGGTTGAGAGTTTCAGAAGGAGCATTAGACAAGGATTGGATGAAATGGGGGAACGTAATACAGTAGAAGAAGAATGGGTAGCTCTGAGAGAGAGAGAGAGAGAGAGAGAGAGAGAGAGAGAGAGAGAGAGAGAGAGGGAGAGGGAGGGAGAGAGTAGTGAAAGCCGGAGAGGACCACATAAGCAGGATCACAAGGCCTAATAGAAATCCTTGAGTAAGAGAGGAGATACTGAACTTCATTGATGAGAGGAGAAAATACAAAAAAATGCATCAAGTGGAGCAGGCAAAAGGCCTGCTCAGTCGGTAGAGCGCTTGCCCGCGAAAGGCAAAGGTCCCAGGTTCGAGTCCCGGTTCCGGCACACAATTTTAATCTGCCAGAAAGTTTCATATCAGCGCACACTCCGCTGCAGAGTGAAAGTTTCATTCTGAAAACATCCCTTAGGCTGTGGCGAAGCCATAAGCCATGTCTCCACCATATCCTTTCTTCCAGGAGTGCTAGTCTTGCAAGTTTCGCCGGAGAGCTTCTGTGAAGTTTGGAAAGTAGAAGGCGAGGTACTGGCGGAAGTAAAGTTGTGAGGCGGCAACGTGAGTCGTGTAGGGATAGCTTAATTATTCTTTTGATCTTGTCGGACGTAATGCCGGGCGCCGTGGCTCAGCGCGCCCGGTCAGAGGGCTGAACGCCTCTCTGTAATAAAAAAGCTGAGCCAAGAACTCATCGAACGACAACGAACAAAAAGGAACAACGACCGCAATGAACTGATCAACCCAAGGAACAAAAAAAAAAAAAAAAAAAAAAAAAAAAAAAAAAAAAAAAAAGTCGGTAGAGAGCTTGCCCGCGAAAGGCAAAGGTCCCAGGTTCGAGCCCCGGTTCCGGCACACAATTTTAATCTTCCAGGAAGTTTCACATCTACATAAATACTACGCAAGTCACATTGAAATGCATGGCAGAGGGTTCATTGAACCGCTTTTATAGTATTTCCCTACAGTTCCAGTCTCTAATAGCTTGCGGGAGAAAGGAACACTTAAACCTGTTTTCGATCTCATTTGCCTTATTTTATTATGATGATCATGTTTCCGTATTTAAGTGGGTGCTAACAATATATATTCACATTCGGAAAATTGGTGAAACAAATCTCGCAAACAGATCTCGCCGCAACGAATAACACCTTTGTTTTAATATTTCCACCGCAACTCGTGCATCATTTCCGTGACACTCTATATCGCGATAATACACAACGAGCTCCCTTTCTCTGAACTTTCTCTTAATAGCCCGTCAGTTCCACCTGTTGTGGATCCCATAATGCGTAGGAATATTCCAAAATTGGGCGCACAAGTGATGTGCAGGCAGTTTCTTGTAAGTGTTCTGCCAACGAAACGTAGTCTTTGGTTCACCTTGATTAGCATTTCGGTGCAGGCGGACGTCACGAGTGTCAGAAGGTTCACACCGAACCGCTTTATAAAGAGGAAACAGACGGCAGTGTGGACGTAATGGAATTGTTCTATCGTGCAGATGTTTTGCATAAGTAGCTTCAGTATGCCAGATGGAAGACAGCGATCGTCTTCCGAGAACGTTTCGGTGTTCGACTGAGGAACAACAGTTGCCTGTGGATATTGCTGATTATTCTTTTGATCTTGTCGGACGTAACCATGCACCTGTAATGCGTATCTATAATCTCTGGATGCAGTAGGGAAGGAAGGATCGTTGGGACCTACTTTACGCACCTCTCACCACCGTGATGACAGGCGTGTTGTGCGCACGCAAGTGATGGATTGCACTGCCACATTGCGAACCGTATCACAACACGTCAAGATGTCTCCGCTCGTACAGTTCGCCATGGTTTCCTGCAGAGATGTTTCTCTGCAAGGCTTTCATTGTTGCATTTTCGACTGATCCAATGCCACACGCGATTGCGATGAACGACGTACATGGAAAACCATATGGAACGACATTGCTTTTATCGACCAATCCCTATTCTGCCTGCTCCACCAGGATGGTCGCATTGTAGTCTGCAGACATCGTGGTGAGAGACTGCCTACCTCTTCCTTTAGGCGTTGCCATACTGCTTCTGGACGCAATATGCTTTGGGTGGTCTGTGGGAGCACTCCCAAAGTACACATTTCCAGTATACTAACCAGTTTACGAAATATTCAAATGTTTGTAGAGCTTAAGGGACTCAACTGCGTGGTCATCAGTCCCTAAACTTACATACTACTTGTGAACTACCTTCTACTAAAGTCGGCACAAACATCCATGCCCGAGGGGGGATTCGAACCCCAGATGGGGAACGGCCTCGCGCATCGTAGCATAGCGCCTCAATGCGCTCGGCCGCTCCGCCGCGGCGTCAGCTAATGTATGGGTAGAACTTATACCTGACAACCAAAACAAATTAATAATTGGTTACTTTTACCGACCCCCTGACTGAGACGGTTCGATTGTAGAAATGCTCAAATGAAGTATGGATCAAATTTCAAAAACGCACCCAAAGCAAACAATTTTATTTGGTGGCGTCTTTAATTAACCCTCGATATGTTGGCAAAAATAAATGTTCAAAACCGGAGGCAAACATAAAACATCGTCAGAAATTGTACTGAACGCATTCTACGAAAATTATCTCTCGCAATTAGTTCACGAACCAATTAGAATAGTAATAAGAATTACCTCGAAGAGAACGATCTATTATCCCATTGTCAACATGGATTCAGAAAGTATCGTTCTTGTGAAACACAGCTAGCTCTTTAATCACATGATGTGATGAGTGCTATCGATAGGGATGTCAAATAATTTCTGGAAGGCATTTTAAAGTGTACCACGCAAGCGTCTTCTAATCAAATTGTGTGCTTGCACAATATCGTCACAGTTGTGCGATTGGATTCGTGATTTCCTGTCATAAAGACACAGTACGTTGTAACTGGCGGTAAGTCATCGAGTAGAACAGAAGTAATATCTGGCCTTCCCCAGGGAAGTTTTATAGGTCTCCTACTGTACTTTTATAAATGATTTAGGACACAAAATGACTAGCTCTCTTAGACTGTACGCGGATGATGCCGTCATTTATCGGTCAGTAAATTCATCAGAAGATCAAAAGCAACTGCAAAACTATTTAGATACGATATCTACATGATGTAAAAATTGGCAATTGACCCTTAATAATAATAAGTGTGAGGTCATCCATATGACCACTAAAAGAAATCCGTTAAAATTCAGTTACACGATAAATTAGTCAAACCTAGAGGCAGTAAATGCAACTAAATACCTAGGAGTAACAATAAAGAAAAACTTAAATTGGAAAGAACGCATAAAAAATATTGTAGGGAAAGCGAACCAAAGATTACGTTTCATTAGGAGAACACTTAAACGATGCAACCGTTCTACTAAAGAAACTGCCTACACTACACCTGTGCGTCCTATTTTGGAGCATTGCTGCGCATTGTGGGATCCACATCAGGTGGAACTGACGGACGATTTAGAGAAAATTCAGAGAAGGGCATCTCATTTTGTATTATCGCGATATAGGAGATAGAGAGTGTCACGGAAAGTTTGCACGAGTTGGGGTAGAAATCGTTAAAAGAAAGGTGTTATTTGTTGCGGGGCGATCTATTTGCGAAATTTGTTTCACGAACTTTCTCTTCAGAATACGAACATGTATTGTTAGCACCCACCTAGAAAGGGAGACCTGACCATCATAATAAAATAAGAAAAATCCAATCGAAAACAGAAAGATTTAGGTGTTCCTTTCTTCCACAAGCTATTCTGGAACTATAGAGAAATATCCTAAAAGTGGTTCGATGAACCCTCTGCCAAGCACTTCAATGTGATTAGCAAAGTATCCTTGTAGATGTAGATGTAGCGTTACATTTCTGAAATGTTAAACACCTTTTTACAGGATCGACTTTCTCGTCTCATTTGACTACTCGCGACGAGTAAATCTTCTATATAGATTGGTAGTTTTCGTTTAAAAGTTATTGCCAAAATCATTTAACTGTCGCATTGTAGTTTCGCATCTGAATGACGACGTTTGGTTATGAAGGTACTTTTCAAGTGGTAGATTAACAAGTGAGTTGATTAATGACGAAACGATAATATATAGTTCATATTCTTCTCATATGTGATGTTTTAAATTCTGTACATTATTGAGGACCTAGAAAAATTAGAAAATGTTGTCCAATCATTTAAAAACGTATACACTATTGGCCATTACAATTGCTACTCCAAGAAGAAACAGATGATGAACGGGTGTTCATTGAACAAATATATTATACTAGAACTGACATGTGATTACATCTTCATGCAATTTGGGTGCATAGAACCCGAGAAATCAATACCAAGAACAACCACCTTTGGCCGTAATAACGGCCTTGATACGCCTGGGCATTGAGTCAAACAGGGCTTGGATGGCGTGTACAGGTACAGATACCCATGCAGCTTCAACACGATACCACAATTTATCAAGAGTAGTAACTGGCGTATTGTGACAAGCCAGTTGCTCGGCCACCGTTGACCAGACTTTTCAATTGGTGTGGTGAGAGATCTGGAGAATGTGTTGGCCAGGGCAGCAGTCGAACATTTTCCGTATCGAGATAGGCTCGTACAAGACCTGCAACATGCGGTCGTGCATTATCCTGATGAAATGTAGGGTTACGCAGAGATCTAATGAA
This sequence comes from Locusta migratoria, assembly GCA_026315105.1. Taxonomy (NCBI): domain Eukaryota; kingdom Metazoa; phylum Arthropoda; class Insecta; order Orthoptera; family Acrididae; genus Locusta; species Locusta migratoria. The sequence goes on along the minus strand of CM048751.1, from coordinate 328,073,877 downwards.
GGGTAGAGCCACGGGTCGTAACACATATGAAATGTAACGGCCACTGTTCAAAGTGCCGTAGATGTGAACAAGAGGTGACCGAGACGTGTAACCAATGACACCCCATACCATCACGCCGGGTGATACGCCAGTATGGCGATAACGAATACACGCTTCCAATGTGCGTTCATCGCGATGTCGCCAAACACGTATGCGACCATCATGATGCTGTAAACAGAACCTGGATTCATCCGAAAAAATGACGTTTCGCCATTCGTGCAGCCAGATTCGACGTTGCGTACACCATCACAGGCGCTCCTGTCTGTAATGCAGCGTCAGGGGTAACCGCAGCCATGGTCTCCGAGCTGATAGTCCATGCTGCTGCAAACGTCGTCGAACTGTTCGTGCAGATGGTTGTTGTCTTGCAAACGTCCCCATCTGTTGACTCAAGGATCTAGACGAGGCTGTACGATCCGTTACAGCCATGCGGATAAGATGCCTGTCATCTCGACACCGATCCATATTCTGCTAACCGTCATTGGATCACGACCAACGCGAGCAGCAATGACGCTATTCGATAAACCGCAATCGCGATAGGCTACTATCCGATCTTTATCAAAGTCCGAAACGTGATTGTACCTATTCCTCCCCCTCACACGAGGCATCACTACAACGTTCACCAGCCAATGCCAGTGAACTGCAGTTTGTGTATGAGAAATCGATTGGAAACTTTCCTCATGTCAGCATGTTGGAGGTGTCGCCACCGGCGACAACCTTGCGTGAATGCTCTGAAAATCTAATCATTTGCATATCACAGCATCGTCCTTCCTGTCGGTTAAATTTCGCGTCTGTAGCACGTCATCTTCGCGGTGTAGCAATTTTAACAGCCAGGAGTGTACATTTATTGGTTGCAGAAACATGCAAATACATCAAACAATACCGAAAACGCGTTAAAAACCGCCTGTTAAATTTAGTTTTTTTTTTTTTTTTTTTTTTTTTTTTTTTTTTTTTTTTTTTTTTTAAATCGTGTTTACTGACTGTTCCGTCGGTTCTTGGCAGAATATTTGGTTCATTTTGAGTGAAACGAGATAATTGTGCAATATTCTGCAAATTTTATTTGTTACTAACGGGTTTTCGGCAGTTACGCCATCATCAGGTAAACACTACAGAGATATAGTTATGCAGCTTAGAAGTTCACAGGTCAAAGATCTTAAGATAGTATGTATACAGAAATTTCTTAAAGAAGACTAGTGTTATAGGTATAATTATATCACTGAACTTACAGAACTTTGATAAAATATGTGACACAAAATGTATATTACAACACAAAGAAATAATTAGTAACATTTAAAATTGAACAAAATGGTCTATTGATTAACTGCACAAATATTCATAATATAGAACGGTGAGTATAAGATGAATGAAAAATCTGTGAATATATAGATGTCAAAAATAATTTTTGGTGTTGCGTCGCTGTTTGCTGCAACGCCGGCGGTCTACACAAGTCGCCGAACAACTTTAAGAAGAGGCGATAAGTCGCTCCACAGTACTTCGGCCGCTGGGGGCGCTTGCAGTCTCGGTACCTCTTTGCCTGCTTCTCGCGCCGGCAAATAGGTAGAAGGGGGCTCTGTTAGATATGTCGGCGCACCACAGCCACGGCAGTCAATACGGAAGAGCATGGAAATTCCAGTCAGTACGAAGCAGTCCCAGAAGCACGACAGTACCATAAGTTCGTCGTAGAAGAGCCAGCGTTCTGTATATTCTATGGTGTAGCAGAACTATTTAATAGTACAAGAAGTTTGTACCAACACAAGCACACCAAAGTTAAGTATTGATTTCACTAAATCCTTTGAGTACTAATCGCTTCTTAAGAGTCTCAGACCTTGTCCACATCCTTGCCAGTCACAGGCCACCTCCCAAACCTTCCGCTCACATTACAGCATTCCTAGCCCACCACAATTTTGTCTTCTAATAATTCTGACTCTTTCAACGTTGAAATAAAATTCGTTAGTACACGTTTCAGTATTTAAATTGGTATTTAAGTATTGGACAGTCAGGCAGGGCAATAAGCACTAGATTGAAAGAACATCGCAGAAGTTGGAAACTCAGGAAAGGAAACTCAACATTTGCAGACCATCTTTTAAATGAAAACCATAGCTACCATGTTAAACATGATGTCTTACATCATATCCAAAAAGGGAAGAAAATGAACTTTTTAGAAATACTGGAAATTAATAAACATATGTCAACTTCTCTACACATTGTGCTGAATGATCAAACTCAGTTTCCCTACTCACCACTTCTGTCTGCAGAATGTAATGGACCCACATAAACCACTGACTCCTTTTCACTTGCCTCACATCCCTACCACAGTTCCATAGCCTACTTGCCTGATATAAATTAGTTATGTTATTAATGGACATTTATGCCAGTAATAGCTCATAAAAGGGAATCTATATATTCACAGATGTTTCATTCATCTTATACTCACCGTTCTATATTATGAATATTTGTGCAGTTAATCAATAGACCATTTTGTTCAATTTTAAATGTTACTAATTATTTCTTTGTGTTGTAATATACATTTTGTGTCACATATTTTATCAAAGTTCTGTAAGTTCAGTGATATAATTATACCTATAACACTAGTCTTCTTTAAGAAATTTCTGTATACATACTATCTTAAGATCTTTGACCTGTGAACTTCTAAGCTGCATAACTATATCTCTGTAGTGTTTACCTGATGATGGCGTAACTGCCGAAAACCCGTTAGTAACAAATAAAATTTGCAGAATATTGCACAATTATCTCGTTTCACTCAAAATGAATCAAATATTCTGCCAAGAACCGACGGAACAGTCTGTAAACACTAAAGATTTAATTATTATTAAAGAAACCAACACGTTACAGCATAGTGTAAAGTAGAAATCTCTTTGTTTGTAGATATTTGGTCTCTTTTGCAGGAGAACACCAGTACAAAAAATACTAGACCTAGTGCTAAATTTGCGGCGTGATGAGAACAAGAAACAGAATAAAGCTGAAGAAGATGCCCAAGTTTTCCAGTAATATGAAAGAGTTAATATAGGTTAACTTCAGATGTTAGCAGACGCAACTACGTTTCCATGCTTCTGTGTATGCGCATTCTGCAGCACAGAACTCCACGCTCGGCACAGTCTACAGATCAATGCCGTTATAGATGCACTCTCAGTTTGATCGGCGACTGGTATACAAGCTGATAAGAAAAGAGCAGTCATTTTGAGCAGTCGATTTTCAGCAGAAAGTCGCGCGTGTAATACGGGCTCGGGCTCCAGAGCTTGTTGACCACCAATATATTGGGAGTCTGCCGACAGCCACATTGCAAACATCACAATAAGTGACACGCAGTGTTCCAGAATAATTCGTCGCCCATCGGAGTGCACTGCCCTCAAAGGCTTGCAGTTCTGTATAGCGAAAATATGGCCATCCTTTTCCGCACCGCTTGTCGCTTTCTGCAACTCGTGATTGGCTGAAATCGAGTTACATGATTTTTTCCGCCATCTTAGCCCTATACGTTGCTTGCCTGCCATAAGAAGTGTTGTGAACATTCGTATGTTTGGGTTTGTATACTGCCTCAGGGTTGTACTTTAGGGTGTTCTTTATAAGCCAAGAAGGGAGGTAAATATTATAGTGCTTCCATCGAAATTCAGAAATCCAGGAAGAAGAGTCTGGCTAACGACATTTGTCAGACAAAACTAAGACCCCACAAGCGACCTTCGGATCTGTGTTGTGATAATTTTAATCAATATACATATATAAAAATGGAACGTGGGACGGGTGTCCGTATAATTCACCTGGTATCCAAAATTATTCATTGCAGACCAACGGCGGTTATGCATGAGAGTAGCCTTTAGGTTCGCAGTGCGCACTATGGTGTTTTGGTCGCGGTGTGTGGCGCTGGGTGAGTGTGGCGAACAAAAATCCGTCAAATGTAGAGCAATACGACGATCAACAGACGCTCAAAGATAAAAGCACTCAAAGATAAAACACTGAGAAACACAGACATACATGAACTGAGCATTAACTTCACTGGCAATACACCAATGATCTCAATATAAACACTGGAAAGACAACTGTAGTGCTTAGGATCCAAGTAGGTTAGAATAACCTCCTTCTTAGGATAACGTGATGTTTTTTCTGCAACAAGCGTATAAAGAAAAATAATTGCATATTGCAGTTTGAACAAGTAAAACTGCCAAGAAAGATGCAAAACATAAGAAAATTTTTTCGCATTCTCGATCCGTTTGTAAAAGACAGAAAACTGCGCTGAAAAGTGAATCTACAGACGATAGAATTTTGAAATTTGTAGACGTTGTTTATTTTACACTGTAGGTATCAGCGATTTTTCGATATTACGATCCGTAAGGGAGTAAAATAGCGGATGAACCATTTTTGAAAATACGTTGCTATTCAGGCAATTTTGAAGGAAGAAACAAAAAACTTCGGATTTAGATTTTTTACTGGAATTTAAAAAAACAAGTGTTTCGATATGTTTCGAAATTCAACCATTAAGAGGGTGAAATAATGGAAAATCATTTAAGGGTGCTACTAAGACTGTTTTGATGCTAGAAATGCGAAAATTTGGATTTTGAACCTTGGTTAAAATTTATTAAAAAATGTGTTTCGGGATGTTTTGAATTCTGCCAGCTATGGTCCAATAGAGGGTGGCAAGTTGTATCAAAATACTTAATTAGGAAAGCATTTTAAAGCTAAATCTATGAAAATTTATATTTAGAAATAGAAACAATCAATGCAGACCATCCAGACTAGGCGTGCGAAGCAGCGGGAATTAAGTTAGTTCATAATAAAAATTAATAGATTAAAGATTCCCGAACGATTGGATCACGCAACAAAAACCTAACACATTTTAACTTGGATAAATTTTGTGAAGAAAATTCCCGCATAATAGTATGTGGTTAAATTATTCACGCGTCGTTGGTTTTATTTGCAGGTAATTGCTGAAGCACACAAAATTTTTTACTTATGAGTAAACTAAGTAGATCCTCGGTCAGATACGAAATTAATTTACAGTTCCTGAAGCAAGATTTTCTCATTTGTGTGCATGTGTTTAGTGTATTATTACAGGAAACAAAGAATCGAAGCAAGAAAAATAAGACACCGCGGAGTGGCAGAGCGCATTGAGGCTCTATGCTGCGATGCGCGAGGCCGTTCCCCGTCGGGGGGTTCGAATCCCCCCTCTGGCATGGATGTTTGTGCCGCCTGTGGTATAATGTAGTTTATAAGTAGTTTGTAACTTTTTAAGTTAAGCCCCTTAAGCTTTACATACATTTGAACATTTTTTGACGAAAAATAATATATACAAATTTAAATCAAATGTTCAAATGTTTGTAGAGCTTATGGGACTTAACTACGGGGTCATCAGTCCCTAAACTTACAGTCTACTTATGAACTAGCTAATACTAAGGACGGCACAAATATCCATGCCCGAAGGTGGATTCGAACCCCCGACCGTAGTGGCCGTGCAGACTGTGACTGGCGCGCCGCAGAACGCTCGGCCACCGACGCCGGCACACACAAATTTAAATGGTGTTGTATGGGCACTTCTGTAAAAGTCATGCGGTGGGTATCTCCTTACACTTTCCGTAGTTCATTTAAGGTTTAAGTACATAATTCGCAAGAGAATATTCATCAAAGAATTGACCGTTATCTCATTGGTTTCTTAACTTATACTTTGCTCCGATGACGAAATACTCACGGGCTGTTTGAATACTGGGCTACACTGCATGACAATCCGAATTTATAAGTGAACTCTTCCGATCTGGAGCTACAAACGAAACTGTTTTGTGAAAAGTCGGATAACGAGTATTTCGTAGAGCCGCCAAGTCGACATGGACAGAACTGAACGCAGTTCCGCGTCTGTAAGTTGGACATAACACACTATTGTAGTTATTGTCTTCAGTCCGCAAACTGGTTTGATACAGCTCTCCACCCTATTCTATCCTGAGCAAGCCTTTTCATCTCCTCATAAGAACGGCAACCCACATCCATTTGAATCTGCTTACTATACGCGTCTCTTGGTCTCCATCTGCGATTTTTACCCCACACACTTCCCTCCAATGCTAAATTTACGATTCCCCGATGTCTAAGAATGTGTCCTACCAAGCGATCCCTTCTTTTAGTCAGGGTATGCCAAAAATTACTTTTCTCACCAATTCTGTTCAGTACCTCTTCATTAGTTATGCGATCTACCCAACTAATCTTCAGCATTCTTCTGTAGCACCACATTTCAAAAGCCTCTATTCTCTTCCTGTCCGCACTTCTTATCGTCCATGTTTCACTCCCGTACAAGGCAACACTCCACACAAATGCCTTCAGAAAAGACTTCCTTACACTTAAATTAATATTCGATGTTAGCAAATTTCTCTTTTTCAAAAATGTTTTTCTTCCAATTGCCATTCTGCATTTTATATCCTCTGTACTGCGACCATCGCATGTTATTTTACTACCCAAGTAACAAAACTCATCTACCACCTTCGTTGTTTCGTTACCTAATCTAATTCCTTCAGCATCGCCTGATTTTCTAAGACCGCATTCCATTATTTTTGTTTTTCTCTTGTTAATGTTCATTTTATACGCTCTCTTCAACACACTGTCCATTCCATTCAAGTGCTCTTCCAGGTCCTTTGCTGTCTCTGACAGAATTACAATGTCATCAGCAAAACGCAATGTTTTTATTTCTTCCCCCTGAACTTTAATCCCTATTCCAAATTCTTCCTCGCTTTCCTTCACCGCCTGCTCGATGTACAAATTGAATAACATCGGAGAAACGCTACAACCCTGTCTTACACCTTCCTAACTGAAGATTCCCTTTCATGCCCTTCGAGTCTGATAACTGCGGTCTGGTTTTTGTACAACTTGTAAATAACTCTCCTTTCCCTATATTTTACCCCTGCTGACTTCATAATTTGAAAGAGTGTATTCCAGTCAACATTGTCAAATGCTTTCTCCAAATTTACAAAAGCTAAAAATGTAGGTTTGCCTTTCCTTAATCTATCTTCTAAGATAAGACGTAAAGTGAGTATTGCCTCCCGGGTTCCTATATTCCTCCTGAATCCTAACTGATCTTCCCCGAGGTCAACTTCTACCAGCTTTTCCATTCTCCTGTAGATAATTTGTGTTAAAATTTTGCAACCATGACTTATCAAACTGATGGTTCTGTAATTTTCACACCTGTCTGCGCCTGATTTCTTTGGAATGGGGATTATTACATTTTTCTTAAAGTCTGAGGGTATTTCGCCTGTCTCATACATCCTATACACCAGTTCAAATAGTCTTGTCATGGCTGGCTCTCCCAGGGACTTTAGTAGTTCTGAGGGTATGTCATCTACTCCTGGGGCCTTGTTCCGACCTAGGTCTTTCAAGGTTCTGTCAAATTCATCTCTCAGCATAGTATCTCCTATTTGATCTTGATCTACTTCCTCTTCCCTTCCTACAACATCGTCTCTCAGTTCATTTCCTTTGTAGAGCTGCTCTATGTACTCTTTCCACCTTTCAGCTTTCCCTTCTTTGCTGAGAACTGGTTTCCCATCTGAGTTCTTGATATTCGTAGAGTTGATTTTCTTGTCCCCAAATGTCTCTTATTTTACTGTAGGCGGTATCTACTTTTCCCCTTCTTATACATTCTTCTACAGATTTGAATTTGGCTTCTAGCCACTCCTGCGTAGCCAGTTTGCACTTCCTGTCAATCTCATTTTTAGTCGTCTGTACTCCATTTTGCCTGTTTCATTTACTGCATTTTTATATTTCCTCCTTTCATCAATTAAATTTAGTATTTCCTGTGATATCCAAGGATTTTTTTAGGTCTTGCCTTTCTACTTATTTTGTCCTCTGGTGCCTTCACTATTTCATCTCTCAGTGCTACCCATTCCTCCTCTACTGTTTTATTTCCCCCTGTTTCTGTCAATTGTTGCCTAAATCTCCCTCTGAAATTCTCCAGAACTTCACTTTCCTTCAATTTATCTAAGTTCGATTTCCTTATTTTCCTACCTTTCTGCAGTTTTTTCAGTTTCATCCTACAGTTCATGACTAACAAGTTATAGTCAGAGTCTATATCTACCCCTGGATATGTCTTACAATTTAAAACCTGGTTTCGAAATCTATGTCTTACCATTATAAAATCTATCTGGTATCTCCCGGTGTCTCCTGGTCTCTTTCATGTATACAACCTTCTTTTGTGATTCTTAAACCAGGTGTTTTTTATAACTAAATTATGTTCCGTCCAAAATTCTACTAGGCGGCTTCCTCTTTCATTCCTTTTGACCAGACCATATTCACCTACTATCTTCCCTTCTCTTCCTTGTCCTACTACCGAATTCCAGTCTCCTATAACAATTAAGCTTTCCTCTCCCTTAATTGTCTGAATAATTTCCTTTAACTCCTCATACAATTCTTTAATCTCCTCATCATCTGCAGAGCTAGTTGGCATATAAACCTGTACTACTGTTGTCGGTGTTGGCTTCGTATCTATCTTGACAATGATAATGCGATCATTGTGCTGCTCACAGTAGTTTACCCGCATTCCTATTTTCTTATTCATTATCAGTCCTACTTCTGTGATACCCCCAACTGATTTTGTATTTATAATCCTGTACTCACCTGACCAGAAATCCTGTTCATCCTGCCACCGAACTTCACTAATCCCCACTATATCTAACTTCAACCTATCCATTTCCCTTTTTAAATTTTCTAATTTACCTACCCGATTAAGGGATCTAACATTCCACGCTCCGATCCGTAGAATGCCAATATTGTCTTTCCTGATGATTACATCCTCCTGAGTAGTCCCCGCGCGGAGATCCGAATGGGGGACTAATTTACCTCCGGAATATTTTACCCGAGAGGATACCATCATCATATTTCCATACAGTAGAGCTGCATGTCCTCGGGAAAAGTAACGGCTGTAGTTTCCCCTTGCTTTCAGCCGTTCGCAGTAGCTGTGTGGCAAAGCCACATTAGCTGATGTTACAAGGCCAGCTCAGTCAACATCCAGACTGTTGCCCCTGTAACTACTGAAAAGGCTGCTGCCCCTCTTCAGGAACCACACGTTTGTCTGGCCTCTCCACGGAAACCCCCCTCCGCTGTTGTTGCACCTACGGTACGGCTATCTGCATCGTTGAGGCACGCAAGCCACCCCACCTCGGCAATGTCTGTGGTTCATGGGGTCGGAACACACTATATCTCGAGAATGTAACGAGTTATCGTTCTGCTCTCAACCTTAAATAACATTTAGATATCTTACCCACATTTCATCTGAAGCATTGTGCTAAAATCAACCCTACGCAAAGTCTACGCAATTATTATCCAACTTCCGATTTTCTGAAGGCTTTTACAGCCGATACGTCATTAGTTGATTTTATAGTTACAAGAAAATAGCTAAGAACCCGGCTTTGCCCAGGTATTTATTTATTTATTCCTGCCTTGAGTTAGTACTTCTCCTATCCCTTCTCTCTCTCTCCATCTCTTTTTTCTAAAAACATGCTATATTTATCGGAGAATAAATAAGAAAGAAGGCTGTCTCGCATAATGTACAAAATTATAAGTGCAATATCCAAACATAGAAAGATAGTGATCAAAATACAAATGACATGTACAACGCGTACGATCTCACATTTATTGAATTATGTATTGTAAAATTGTATAAATTTTCAGGTATGTATGTCTGTAAAACGTGTTGCGAATACAGTTAGTAGTAAAGAAGTAATAGATTAAAACCTGGTGCGAGATGGGGCCATTTTCCATAAACGTTACTGTGTATGCGCTCATATCTCATGAACTACGTGTCGTACTGTGACACAATTTCGAAGGTACATTCAGCTGTATGTATGTATTCTATCTGTAAAATTAAATGAAAACACAATTTTGTGTGTGTTCTACGACTTTATTTTTATTTACTTAACCAGTTTTCGACTTATTAGGCCATCTTTAGCGTATTGACTGCTGTGTCAAGGAGGTTACGAAGTTTAGATACAGTATTGGAAGAGATGAGAAATGTCTAAACTTAGTTCGACATACAAAGTAAAACCCTTCTTTGACATTGTGTTATTACAGTTATCAACATAAAAAACTAAACAGTATGAATGTACAATGTGTGGAGGATACATTTTGAACCTGAGGAAAACAAATCTGTCTAATGAAATTAGTATTCTAAAACTTCTACACTTGGACCAAATTTTCAAAACTTAAAATAAATCATAATAAATAAATAGACAGGAGTGTGAGACTGTGGAGGTAAACAAGGAATCCGTTTTTGAAATTAATATTGAAACTGTGATTGTCTGACTTTGATATATTAGTTGTATAAATAAATAAAAGCCCAGGTTAAAATTTAGGTTATTTTGTGTGAAACACAGGCACCTTGAAGACTATAGTATATAAACCCGAATGGAGGGACAATTGAGAACATAAAATTAAACTATAAATATATGTACAGGAGGGTGGAGGTGAGAAAGGTTGACATAAATTGTAGCTATGAACTGGAAACTGTGACACTCTTAAATACAATATTTTGATTAAAATTAACAGTTCCAACATATAAACGCCTATAGATTGATAGTTGTAAGCACTTAGGTAGCATCTGTAGTATAGGCCTAACCATATTTGCAAGTGGAATATGTACAGAGGTATAGGTTCCAAACTGAAAAATGGGGGCCTTAATGGAGGAATGAACAGACAGTGTGGTAGTTGATGGAAAACTTAGGTAATTGATTGTATTATGAGGAAATGTATGAGGAGGCTGGAACTGACAGTGTGGGTGGTTATGTAACTCAGGAATGAATTAAATGAAATCCAATAGGGGTGAACTGCTGAGTTGTGTTTGATCATTTAATATTAAATTAGGGCTATGGGCTAGGTGTTTCTTGATTTCAAGAGCTTCTAATTCCTGCGGCTACAATTTGTAGTGTAGAAATTATAAATTGTAACGTCTTACCGGATGACATAGTTTTTCTATGGTTGTTAGCGAGAAAAAGTTCAATAAAGATATGAAATTATGTTTAAATTTGGTTGCAAGTCGATAAGTACTGTCATTCTCGTACAGTGTGTGAATAAAGTCTCGTCGCATTATGTGGCAGTTTCTTTCACCTATATTGTTTATGACCTATCTCCTGAACCATGTGGTTTTTACACCGACAGCATTGTTACCTTACGGTAAGGAATATGTGTACCAAATGTAGCTGAAATCGGTCCAGTGGTTTAGGTGGAAATATGCAACACTGTCGTTTGATGCACCAGTTTTTCGCGTATCTCATAGTTTATGACGTCATATCTTGTGAACTATGGGTTGTACTTAATTGTTACACTTACGGCGACTGTCCTCATAGATGGAAACTTACGTGTACAAAATTTGAAAAAGATTGGAAGAAAACTAGATTTGCATGCAATTCATACACACAAACACTCGGACACTCTGCTTTATACATAAAGACTAACTGAAAACCCGGCGTTGCCAGGGTATTTATTTATTTATTCCTGCCTTCAGTTAGTACTTCTCTTATCCTTTCTCTCTCTGTTCATTTCCTTTATTCTAAAACATGCTATATTTATCGGAGAACAAATAAGAAATAAGCCTGTTTTGCATAATGTACAAAATTATAAGTGCAGTATCCAAACGAAGGAAGATAGAAATCAAAATTCAGATGACATATAAAATACGTACGATCTCATATTTATTCAGTTATATGTTGTACAACTGTATAATTTTTCAGGTATATCTTCATTTGTATAACTGGTGTATGTCTCTAAAATCTGTTGCGAATACAATTAGTAGTAAAGAAGCAATAGATTGAAACTTCGTGCATGATGGGGCGGTTTTCCATAAACGTTACTGTCTATGTGCTCACATCTCATGAACTACGTGTCGTACTGTGATTTCGAAGGTATATTCAGCGGTATGTGTGTATACTGTAAAATATTCTGCGGCTACAATTTGTAGCGTAGAAATTATAAATTGTAACGTCATATCGAATGCCGTAGCTTTAGTCCATGAACAGCGGAAAAGTAGTAAGGGAGAAACTTTCTTCCTTTCATTATTTTGAAGTGGTTGCCAGCGAGAAAAAGTTTAATAAAGGTTTGAAATTATGTTTAAAGTTTTTTGCAAGTCGCTAAGTAATCTCATTGTCATGTAATGTATTCATAAAGTCTCTTCGCATTATGTGGCAGTTTCTTGCAACTCTTATTGTTTATGACAAATCTCCTGAACCATGTGTCGCATGTGGTTCTTACCATTACAGAGTTGGTACCTCACGGTAAGGAAGATGAGTACCAAATTTGGTAGAAATCGGTCCAGTGGTTTAGGGAGAAAATGAGCAGCATTGTCGCGTAATGCAGCAGTTTTTCTCGCATTTCATTATACATGACGTCATATCTCGTGAAGTATGTGTTGTACATGATCCTTATACTTAACGGTGACCGTCCTCATGGATTGAAGCTTTCGTGTGCATAATTTCATAAAGATTGGAACAAAACTGTAGATTTGTATGCAATACGTACACTCAATTAAACACACAAACATAAGGACACTCTGCTTTATATATAAAGACTAGCTGAAAACCCGGCGTTGCCCGGACATATATTTATTCAAGCCTTCAGTTAGTACTTCTCGTCTCTCTTCTCTATCTGTCCATCTCCTTCTTTCTAAAAATCTTTATTTTGTGCACGTATTGGATACTGCTTACGGAATGTGCTGCGAACAGAGTAATAAAGACTTAAGAAAAGTGAAACATAATGCAGTACCTATTTACGAATGTCACGTTTATGACGTAATATATCCTGAAAGATGTGTCCTACAAACACATTATTTACCAGGTTCTTAGAGTGGAATATTAGGAAACTGCCTGCGAAATGTGTTGTAAATGGTGCTGGTAATAAAGACGTACTAAATTACAACCTCATGCTTATTAGGGCGAATTTTCATGCATTTCATTGTCTTTGACGTCATAGCATCTGAACTATATGTCGTAATACGATTTTATTTCGAAGATTCATCTACTGGTGTGTATGTAAAATGTCTGCAAAATACGTCGTGAATAGGGTTAGTAGAAAAGGCGTAATAAATAAAAATATTCATGCCTGATGAGGCGGTTACTCATGAACATAATTGTTTATGACTCCATATCTCATGAACTGTGTGTCGTACCATAATAATATTTCGAACGGACGTTCAACGGTATGTGTGTAAACTGTATGTAACATTTCTTGCGAATACAGTTAATTGTTTGTTTGTAAATCCATCGGACCAAACTGCATGGTCATCAGTCCGTAGCTTAGAAACTACTTAGACCTAGGTAAACTAACCTAAGGACAACACACACACCCATGCCCCAGGGAGGACTCGAACCTCCACGGCGAGCAACCGCGCGCTCCGCAGCGAGACGCTTTAGACCGCTCGGCTACCCCATCGCGGCAATACTGTTAATAGTGTAAGAGTAATAAATTGGAACATCATGACAAATACCATAATTTTACTCCATGAACGCAGAAAATGTAGTAAGCGACAAACTTTTTTCCTTTCATCATTTTGTTCGGGTTGTCAGCGATAAAAAGTTTCCTAAAGGTTTAAAATTGTGTTTAAAGTTTGTTGCAAGTCGCTAAGTGCTCTCCTTCTTTTAGATAGTAGATAAAGTCACAATATCATCTACCGAAAGACGGGGAAGGTTCCATTATTTACTAAGTCATATCTCCTGAACTATCGGTCCTATCGCAAAATCATTTCGTAGCTGATGTCTTCTCCCATTAAACTAAATTCCTGCCAAATTTCAGCTTCATAGGTGAAGTAGTTTTCGAGATTTGGTGTTTAGTCAGTGAGTGAATGAGTGAGTGAGTGAATGAGTGTCCTTTCGCTTTTATATAGATAAAAATCATACCAGATATGATGTGTTTTTGATAAACCTTCAATACACCAAACACAAGTGTGAGGCGCAGGTGTGGCCTTCAGACAGGCTTTGCGCATGCGCAATCTGAGGTGTGGAAACGAGCTACTTTGTCTCGCATTCGGACGAATTCGCGCGTTTCCCTCAGAATCTGATTAGCACGAGAGCTGGTACCTCATCCAGCGCAAACGCGTATATTACGAGCGACCTTCCCCTCACCCACTCCTGCTGAAGTAGCGCCCCTAGGTTTACTCAGGAGGTTCAAAAGAGACTCTGAATTTCAGCAGTGTCCGGTCAACGCTATGGCACGTATGCCTGCCATCTACACGATTCTAGAGTTTCCAATGCAAAAAAACTGAAAATGTAAACAAAATCATCTGATACGAGACTGAAACGAAGAATGATAGTTTCAATGTTCAAATGTTTGTAAACCTATTGGACCAAACTGCTATGTCGTGAGTTCCCTAGACTTACAAACTGCTTAAACTAAATTACACTAAGGGCAATAGACACACCCATGCCCAAAGGAGTACTCGAACCTCCGGCAGGAACGGCTGCCCAGTCTGTAGCATGTCGCCTTAGACCAAACACCCATTCCGCGTGGCGCAATGATAGTTCAAATAAAAAAAAATACTTCTTCTTTTTGGGTGGTTAGATTTGTCCAGATGTTCACTGAACATAGAACGCGTCGTCACTGTTGAAATATATACAGGGTGTTACAAAAAGGAAACTTGCAGGAAACATTCCTCACACACAAAGAAAGAAAATATGTTATGTGGACATCTGTCCGGAAACACTTAATTTCCATGTTAGACCTCATTTTATTACTTCTCTTCAAATCACATTAATCATGGAATGAAAACACACAGCAACAGAACGTACCAGCGAGACTTCAAACACTTTCTTACAGGAAATGTTCAAAATGTTCTCCGTTAGCGAGGGAACACGCATCCACCCTCCGTCGCATGGAATCCGTAATGCGTTGATGCAGCCCTGGAGAATGGCGTATTGTATCACAGCCGTCCACAATACGAGCACCAAGAGCTTTTCATTTGGTACCGGTGTTGCGTAGACAAGAGCTTTCAAATACCCCCATAAATGAAAGTCAAGAGGTTGGAGGTCAGGAGAGCGTGGAGGCCATGGAATTGGTCCACCTCTACGAATCCATCGGTCACCGACTCTGTTGTTGAGAAGCGTACGAAAACGTCGACTGAAATGTGCAGGGGCTCCATCGTGCATGAACCACATGTTGTGTCGTACTTGTGAAGGTACATGTTCTGGCAGCACAGGTAGAGTATTCTGTATGAAATCATGATAACGTGCTCCAGTGAGCGTAGGTTTGAAGAACATGAGGCCCAATCAACACATCACCAACAATTCCTGCCCAAGCGTTCACAGAAAAGATGTGTTGTTGACGTGATTGCACAATTGCGTGCGGATTCTCGTCAGCCCACACATGTTGATTGTGAAAATTTACAGTTTTATCACGTTGGAATAAAGCCTCATCCGTAAATACTAAAATCAGCTCCAACATGGAAATTAAGCGTTTCCGGACACATGTCCATATATAACATATTTTCTTTCTTTGTGTGTGAGGAATGTTTCCTGAAAGTTTGGCCGTACCTTTTTGAAACACCCTGTATATATATCTCTGGAACAATAACTGCTACTGGAAAACGACTTTCACCGGTATCAATGTACGGCTGGGGCCCTTGAATGTACATATTTGGAAACATTCTAAAACGAAGGCAAATGTGTTTTTTAACACAAACTTATGTTTTTTTTTAAATAAACATCCTATATTTTTTCTTCAGCAATCCATAGCATGACAAATCACATAAACAATGGCGTTGATTGCATCGCAATATTCCAATTACATCCAGAGATATTGGGAAGCGAAGTTGACGCTTGAAATACGCGAAAGGCGCGGTAGCGCCCGTCCTAAGACTCAGGCGAAACCCCATGCTGCACAGGACGTGCGCTAGCCGCGCGTTTCGCGTATTTCAAGTGTCAACTTCGCGTCGCAATATCTCAGGATATAATTGGAATATTGCGATACAATCAACGCCATTGTTTATGTGATTTCTCATGCTATGGATTGCTGAAGAAAAAATATAGGGTGTCCATTTAAAAAAAAACATAGGTTTGTGTTAAAAACACATTTGCTTTTGTTTTAGAATGTTTTAAAATATGTACATTCATGGACCCCACCCGTACATTGATACCGGTGAAAGTTGTTTTCCAATAGCTGTTATTGTTCCAGAGATATTTTCGGCGGACAAGATAGCTGGGACACCCTGTATATATACATGGTGTTTCACTAAGTGTGTTTGTCTCTGTAACTTATAAAATAATAGGTGACGGGAAATTTTAATGCGGTAGGTCAACACAAGAAATGTTACACTTTCTGCGGAGCTATGAACATAGTTTATTGTATCATTTTCCACAGAGTTGCCATACAAAGATATAATTTTTTTTAAACGGAACAATAGTTTTTTCTATAGTGTATTGGATTCGTTTAAACCAGCTGTGTCCAAATCAATTTAAACTAGATTCCTATCAATGTTAGTTTGGGAGCTACAACCCTTCAAAGTTCCGGGCGCGGAGGCTACGAAAGCGTATCTGACTGGCTGGAGGTCATGAGACAGTGGGCTGTGCCTCAGGAGATAGCCACTCGGCCAGTCAACTATGCCATCGCAGCCTCCGCCCCCGGAACTTTGAAGGGTTGTAGCTCCCAAACTAACAGTGATAGGAATGTAGTTTAAATTGATTTGGACACAGCTGGTTTAAACGAATCCAATACACGATAGAAAAACCTATTGTTACATTTAAAAAATTATATCTTTGTGGTGTAACACTTTGAAAAATGATACAATAAACTATGTTCATAGCTCCGCGGAAAGTGTAAAATTTCTTGAGTTGACCTACCGCATTAAAATTTTCAGTCACCTATTATTTTATAAGTTACAGAGGCAAACACACTTTTATATATATATATATATATATATATATATATATATATATATATATATATATATATATATATATATATATATATATATATATATATATATATATATTCTTCAGACAGGATGGAAGGGGAGGGAAAAGGAAATGATGAGGGTTTTAAGGGAGTGGGTACTTCTACATACATACTCTGCAATTTACCGTAAGGTGCGTGGCGGAGGGTACACTGTACCACTACTAGGCATTTCCTTTCCTATTCCACTCCCAAATAGATGGAGGAAAAAAAGAATACATATATGCCTCCGTACGAGCCCTAATTTCTCTCATCTTGTCTTTGTGATCACCACGCGAAATGTAAGAGTAGGCGGCAGCGAGATCGTACTACACTCAATTTCAAATTGCGGCCCTCTAAATTTCCTCAACAGAAATTCACGAAAAGAACGTCGTCTTTCCTCCAGCGATCCCCAATTGAGTTGCCGGGTAAGGAGCCATTCCAATCCCAGGAGAGGAAAGACTTACCTTGGGGGAAAAAAGAGGGTAAACAAATACACACACACCCACACACATACACAAACGCAAACACATCTAGGCAGACATACTGTGAATGTCTGTTCAGTGTACGTTTATCACGTCTGAACCGCAGGACATAAAGAGCTAAACATTTGTACTGTTACTAATGTCTACCCGGGGAAGGCTTTAGGCACGGTTTTATGGCGATCGGATAGCTGTGTATCTACATATATTAATGTGAATGTCTGTTAGGTGTACGCTTATCACGTCCGAACGACAAGACGCAGAGACAAATATTTGTACAGTTACTAATTTATAGTTGAGGAAGGCTTTAGGCATGGTTTTATAACGATCTAATAGATATTTAGTAATTTGAAGAATATAACGCGAAATACGGAACAATAATTACTCTTTGACAATGGTTTTATTGGTTGCATTGTTGCTTGAGGGTTGATAATGATAAAAGGTTGGAGCATATTGGGATGGAAAGTTATCGGTGTATATAAAATTCTACGTGTGTGTGTGTGTGTGTGTGTGTGTGTGTGTGTGTTTTAATATTTCGCGCCGGCCGCGGTGGCCGAGAGGACTGAGGCGCTTCAGTCACGGTCTGCACGGCCACTACGGTCGGGGGTTCGAATCCCCCCTCGGGCATGGATATTTGTGCCGTCCTCAGGATTAGCTAGTTCATAAGTAGTTTGTAAGCTTAGGGACTGATGACCCCGTAGTTAAGTCCATTAAGCTTAACAAACATTTGAACATTTAATATTTCGCTCTGTAGCGAAAACTACAGAACGCAAACGATGGTCTGTGTATAATTGTTGTCCGAAGTTTCCCGTTGTACACCATAGCAATTCCATGCCGATAGCTATAGGAGGGTGGAAGATATGGTGGTTGAAAGTCGTCAAACTATAAAAAAATTCGTACTGAGTGCCAGCGATGACGTTTGCGACTCTATAGCAAGGAGGTTACATACAGCGAAACGTGATGCCACTATGCTACAATGTCTTCAGCTCTTTCTCTGTAAGGATAAGCATACGAATAAGGAAATATAAGAATAAATAAACAAAGCAATAAGAAAAGAAATTTCTTTTATCTCTTTAAATCAATCGATTTGACGTTTCGCGCATTATCTATCATAATCAACCAACAAGCGAGTGGAGCCGCGGGTTTAAGCTAGTATTTAATGAATAAGAAAATAATTTTTCGTGCCATATGGTGACTTGGAAAAATATTTACGTTTGTACACGAGTTGCGTTAAATGGACTTACCGAAAGCCTTCAGGAAGTCCTCAAAATTTTCGCTCTTCTCGAGTTTGTACCGTCGTCCAAGGCACGCTTGGAGAGGCATCGCTGCACGGCCTGGTTCGGAGAGCACGCGCACGCTGTCTGCACTGGTGCCTTCCTGCCTCTGTACTGGGCCATCAAACAGCGACCGGCGAGAGCTCAAGTGCCCGCAAGCGCCAAGTGCTCCTCAGCTGTCGCCTGCTATCAGCGCGTCCGCCCGTATCGCCTAGATACTTCACTTCTAGACGGGGGCTGCTCTAGGCACGGCCGGCGACCGGCGGCGAAGTGTGGTTGACCATTGGACCCCTCCTGAGGGCTGATAGCTTATCTAGACATACATGCACTTGTGCGTAACGCGTCCAGCTGTCAACGATTGGTATTACTGAATCACCTTCGTTTCTTATTCTAAACTAGATGACCCGGTGAACTTAGTATCACTTACCTCTTAATATAAACAAAAATGTTCAAATGTTTGTATAGTTTATGGGACTTAACTACGGGGTCATCAGTCCCTAAACTTACAAACTACTTATGAACTACTTACGAACTAGAACGTCTCAAATACCCATGCCCGAGGGGGGATTCGAACCCCCGACCGTAGTGGCCGTACAGACCGTGACTGGCGCGCCGTAGTCCCCTCGGCCACCGCGGCCGGCTCTTAACCCTCGCACCTCGTACTAGGGACCCCAGCGTAATTTGTGTTGTGTATTACAGAGAGTACGTTGGCTACAAGTTTTTGAAACTTGGTGTATATTAGGTTGGTAACACTGCCTACACACACGTGATGTTAACTCAAACATCCGCATTGTTGTTACACTACTGTCAAGCTGTAAAGATTGCTGAACGCCCGTGGGGTCTTGATTACCCCAGTGTGCATTACAAGTAGCTCATTTATGGTGTACTGTATTCGAGAAAAATGGACACAAAAACCAAAATGTGTTGCCAGGATTGTAAAAGGGTGATCTGTGATGAACATAGAGCCATAATTTGTACCGAGTGTTCTCACTGACAATGTAAGTGGTGACTGATATATTAGTTACAGTTTTTGACTTCATTCTAATATACATTATTTTCATCTTTCTTATGTTTTCGCACAAATATGCTGCAATAGTAATTTTGTAAACATCCGATGCCAAAATATACTGTAAATATCAAATAAGCCATTATATTATATTACAATATATTACTTTGTACATTGAAGTTCATACCCAGGTTGAATTTATACATTATGTTGAAGTGTAACTTGTATCAAATTTGTAAATACCATATATTACTCATTGTAATAACTAAATAAAGTCATTAAGATATTCTGTTGCATTATATACTTTCAAATATAAGTAGGGTTAACTTATATAAATACAAAACATTTTTATTAATAATACTATGCACATTTTATAAATATCATTCGTGACTCATAGTTGTAATAATAAAAAAAATCACTACAGGTAACTAAATACTTATTTACAACATTACAGATACTTAAGACATTCCAAAGTATACATTAATGAGCTTGGAACACTTGATATATGATAAAAAAAATTTTGGGGTCCCCTAGACCCCAGTGTGCAGTGGAAGGTAATTCAAAACAAGTGTGCGGTGCGAGGGTTAATATAAACCATATTAATTTAAATCATATGTATTTTAGACCCAGTAGCTTTATAAAGCCATCATCAGATAGTCTAAGTATCGCTGAATGTCAAATGTGGAAAATTTTCACAGTTTTATGCATGGCTATGAATCAGCGACTGTTACAATACAATTACGTTTATAAGGGGCAGTCCTCAGTTGCAAAGTACGAAAATAATCGTTACCAGGTTTCAATGCCCCTATGGGCACCTTCTTCAGACGAAGATGAATATGTTAAACCTACCTGTCAAAATTTAAAATACAAAAAAAATATATCTGACGTAATCAGATAGTCATACCTAAAAAGTAAATAGTTGTCTGTCGACGTTGGCAGCGGAGACATTGCAGCCCCTCGTGACTGCTCCGCCTGTCTACAACTATTTACTTTTTAGGTATGACTATCTGATTATGTCAGATATATTTTTTTTGTATTTTAAATTTTGACATGTAATTTTAACATATTCATCTTCGTCTGGTGCCCATAGCGGCATTGAAACCTGGTAACGATTATTTTCGTACTTTGCCACTGAGGGCTGCCCCTTATAAACTTAAGTGCAAACTTTTATCGCATTCATATGAATGATTCTGATATCCCAAAGAAAAGAGCTCTTCCAGTTTCACACAAATTTGCCTATTTTCTGGCCAACTATTACAAACTTTTACTTCACTCAAACATTCCTCTCGCTTTGAACGACGAATGTGCAAAATTTTAGCGCAATCAGATGAATGGTATTGATATTTCATAGCAAAATCTCTTTCTATTTTTTCTGAATTTTCTAATTTTCCGGGAAATTTTTACAAATTTTTATTTCTTAAGAACTTTACTCTTGCTGTGAAAGTCAAATATGCAAAAATTTATCGCAATCAGAGGAATGATATTGATACCCGATTGAAAAGAGCTCTTTCATTTTCTCGCTAATTTTAAAATTTTCCGGATAACTTTTCCAAATTTTTAGTTGATAAGAACGTTCATCTTTCTTTGAACGTCAAATGATCAAACTTCTATCACAATCGGATGAACGGTTCTCAACTTATAGTGTAGAGTACATTTAGAAACACATTGAAAAAGGAACTTGGTTCGAATTTTGCGACTTTCCTTTTTAAATGTCCCTATTTTTACTACTGAAAACTTTTCCAAGACCATAATGAACAAAACAAAAATTACCCCTCTCCGTCGTGCAAATAGTCAGTTATAGTGCTGAATTCAATCAAAAACACTTTGAAAAACGCACTTTCAGTTTGTTTGTTTTTTTTCAAATTTTCGAATTTTCCGGTAGATTTTCCAGAACATTGATTTAATACAAATCTTCTCCTATCAAGCCGTACTCAAGTGATGCTCTTACAACCATGTGGCAATTCATTTTTATTCATAGAAAAAATGGTTATCGGTTTTTCCTAAATTTTTCTGTTTCCGGAGACTTTTCTAAATTTTTATTTGATGCAAACCTTCCTCTTGCTTTCAACATGAAATGTACACAATTTTATCGTAATTGGACGAACGGTATTGATAGCTCACTGGAAAAAGGTGTTTCAGTTTTCCCCGATTTTCCTCTTTTCCGGACAACTTTTCCATATTAAATCACCGTTTAAACCTTCCCAGGACTTACACGAATTTTTGAAGACTAAAATTAGCCAAATCGGTTCAGCCGTTCTCGAGTTTTAGCGAGACTAACGGACAGCAATTCATTTTTATTTATATAGACTAGGGTTGCGTTCGACAGCTCGGTCGCCATGGCTTTCTGAGACGATCAATGAAAACCTTTTTTCCGAACTGAGCTATTGTTGCAAAATACGTTTACCTACTTTGGTCTTTTGTCTGCAGGCTGGTTTGATGCACCTCTCCACGCTACCCTGTCCTGTGCAAGCCTCTTCATCTGAGAGTAAGAACGGCAACCTACATCACTCTGAACCTACTTACTATATTCGTCCCTCGGTCTCCCTCTACGATCTTTACCCCACACACTTCCTTATAACGCTTAGTTGACGATTCCTTGACGTCTCTAACCGTGCCCCACCAACCTATCCCTTCTCTTAGTCAGGATATGCCAGAAACTCCTTTTTCCCTAATTCTGTAGAGCACCTCATTAATTACGTGATCTCCCCATATAATCTTTATCATTCGTGTGTAGCACCACATTTCGAAAGCTTCTATCATCTTTATGTCTGAACGTCTACCTATTTGACTGTTATACGACGCTGAAATAAATTCAATGCTGAAGTTGAAAATTTGTGCTGGACAGGGATTCCAAGCCTGATTTCATGCTTCTGCCCAGCCCACTCACTTCAAGTGACCGAAAATCTATTTTCTCACTTAAACGTTCTTGTATTTTTCACCTCAGGTAATCTGTCCATCGCACTGCCATAAAATATCATTTGTCATGTTTGTAACAAAGCGAGGGTTTGACAGACAAGCTTTGTGAAATGTACGGCTGGTTACATTCGAAACTCGATGGCATTATAACGTGTCTTTTTTTGCCCATTTCATGCGAAAGTCTCAGTATTGAATATGGATATGGTAGCCAAAGGTATGTTTATTAAATAGAGAACAATACATTGTCATATTTATACTTGTGCATTTGTTGACTGTTAGTTCTGTAAATTCTAGGAACTCAAATGAACTCATTGTGACACGAGACCCTGATTTTTGGAGATAACACCAATGACGAGTATACCACAAGAAATGTTTTTACAGATATCATGAAATCTTCGACTGTAACAGGTCTAGAGTCCGAAAGATTTGCTAACATCCTAAGAGTTTTGGCTTGTGGATATAACGGTAATTTTAAAAACTATTGAACCGTAACAGCAAAAATCTGCTTAGATTGGTACAACTGTTTCAAAATGAGTGTATCTGTGCACAAGCTGCTAAAAAAGATGCAAACATAACAAAGAAACTATCTTTGCTATAGGGCTTTTGGCAGTATATGTCTTGGCGTCTAGTAAAAAAGAATATATACGATTACGGATATTGTACATTGGATGCTGATAGCTTCACATACTATCATTGCGTCCATCAGGAGACATATTAAAAGAAAAAGAAAACCCTTTCCTAAGGAGGTGCTAGAAATGTTGGAAGATCTGTTGTGTAAATGATTGAAGACGAAGATAATGGTGGCCAAGAAACGACGGATGATGATGACGAATCAGTGGATGATTATGATGACAGTTACTCTCTTACATACTAATAATTTTAGAAAACATTACTGCGGGAGTTCAGCGATCTGTTATAACAAGATAAAGTAATTAATCCGTTTAAGATCGCAATGTTTATATTTAAATGAGCGATTTCGGCAACATTGTATTGCGATCTTCAGATATAATCCACTGGAAATAAATACAGAATTACAAACCGATGTCAGAAATAAATAATACTGTTTACAAATGAAGAATAAATAAACTGCCTCTGATGGGTGAGCTGCCATGGATTAAATAGCTAAAAATTGCGAGCAAGTAGCTTCATGACGTCAGCGCCAGCCAATGGGAAATGACAGTCATAATAATTTAAAATTAACGAATAACGTTAAAATAATTATGTATAATCATTTCTCCGTTAATAATGTAAAAGAGAATGTTGTAAAATATTACAAACAGTGCTCAAAACAATTGAAATCATTTAAAACGAGGGCCGATGTTATCGGCGTCAGCTGTAGTCGGTTGGTGACGTCAGGGATAACGTTTCCACGATACCATGGCTGCTTACAGTCAGTGAACTTTAAGTAATACATACTAAATTTGATTTGGAATTTACTTTTTCGTTATTTAGCTACCTATAATTTACCTTTCAGTTACATAATTTGCTTAGTTCTGGTTTTCCATCCGAGGTCTTAATATTCATGTAGCTGATTATCTGGTCTCCAATTGTCTCTTTCAGTTTACTGCAAGCAGTATCCGCGTTTCTCCTATTTCTAAATTTTTCTACAGACTTGCATTTGTTCTCTATCTATTGCTGCTTAGCCAATATTCGTTTCCTGCGAACTTCATGTTTTAGTCGTCTGTACCCCCTTTTGCCTGCTTCATTTGCTGCATTTTTATGTTTTCTCCTGCATTATGCAAGTTCTTTCTAGCACGCCTTCTTCTTTTACCTATATGATCCTCTGCAGGCTTCACCAGCTTTATCTCTCGAAGCTAACCTTTCTTCTTCTACTGTATTACTTACCCATTTTCAGAGAAGCCATGTCTTATGTTCCCTCTGAGACACTTGACTACCTTTAGTTCTTTCAATTTATCTGGGTCCCATCTCATAACTTTCCTATATTATTGCACTTCCTTAATTTTTAATCTATAGTTCATAACCAAAAAGTTATGACTATAGTCTGTATCTATCCTTTGATATGACTTACGCTTTAAAGTCTGGTTTCAAAATCTATGTGTTTCCAATATAAAAGAAATATGGTAGGTTCGTCTCTCCCCCCCCCCCCCCTCCCACACACACACCAGCGGGTTCACGGTTCTTTCGTGAGTACGTTCGTAGCGAGTACGGAGCCCCGAGCTAATGCAGTCTTTCTTCCAGCTTTACTCCCTGGATTGCATTTCTTCCTTTTCTTATACCGAGTTCCAGTCCTCCATCACAATCAAGTTTTCCTCTCCCTCAACTGAGTAACTACTTTCATCTCATAATGCATTCTTTCAGTCTCCTCATCATCGGTCGAGATAGTTGACATATTGCTTTGTACTTCTATGGTCGGTGTTGGCTACATGTCTGTCTTTGCTACGATGATATATTTACTAATGCTGTTCACAGTAACTTACCCATATTCATATATTCCTATTTATCATTAGACTTACATTACTCCTAACTGATATTGTATGTATAACCCTGTATTCTCCTGACCAGAAATCCTGTTCATCCTGCCACTGCACTTCACTACTCCTCACCATATATATCTTCAACCTATACATTTCTGTTTTCAAATTTTCTAACGTACCTACCCTATTAATGGAAAGAACATTCCATGCCCAGATCTATAGAAAACCTGTTTTGTTTTTCCCGAAGATGACATCCTCCTGATTAATCCCCACTTGGAGATCCCTCTATTTCACATCCGCAATATTTCATCCAAGAGGACGTCATCGTCATATTTACATAAAGTAGAGCTGCAAGTCCTCGGAAAAGTAACGACTGCAGTTTCCCCTAGATTTCTGCTGTTTGTAATAATTCTATGGAGACCCACGTTAGCTGATGCTTCAAGGCAAGCTCAGTCCATCATCCAGACTGTTGCCCCTGCAAATTACTGAACAGGCTGCTCCCCTCTTCAGGTACTACACATTTGTCTGGCCTCTGCACATATGCCCCTCGGATGTGGTTGTAACTATGGTGTATTTGTATGGCTGAGGCACGCAAGCCAACCCACCTCGCCAGTGTCTACGGCTCATGGCGCACAGCAGATACATATAGAGTATTTAATTATTTTTTGAGTGTAGCATGTGAATAACAGAATCTTAGGAGCTACAGGTAACGCTCCTGGAAAATAGTATTCCGGAAAATGTTACCTGAAATACTCCTCCCTGATACTGACAAGGAAGAGATCGAGACAACAATTAAAGCAATGAAAACTAACGACACTTATGGGTATGACGGGGTATCTAGCGGTACACTAAAGTACTGTTCTGAATCTTTTAGTACACTACTGAGATACATTTGTAATTTTTCCTTTTGGAATGGTTAGTTTTCTATGCTATCGGCATTTGCTAAAAGGTATTGAAAAAGCTGTATATTAAAGGTTAATTGAAAGTTTCAGTTCACATGATTTCCTGTCAACTGTACAGTTTGGTTTTGGAAGTTGTTTAACATCTGAAAATTCGATAATCTCTTAGACGTATTCTTTGACTTAACAAAGCCTTTTCATTGTGGTGATCACAAAATATTGTTTAGAATTTGGTATATTATGGAATAAGGGAATTAGGTCACAACTGGTTCACCTGTTACTTCAATAACAGACAACGTAATTATTCGCAGTAGGTATGACACGCCTATGGGTATGACATGCACTCACAATGGGCCACAATTTGGTAGGTGGTGCTACACGGGTCTGTTCTGAGCCCACTGTTACTTTTATTAATACAAATAAGCCTTCTGGTATAGTACGTAATCCTAAAAATCTATTTTTGGAGATTACTCCAGCTTGTAAGTGAAGGATGTTGTTTGCAGTATTGAGATAGTATCAAATTATGCAGTTCAAGACATAAGATACAGCTTGTAGAAAATAAATTGATGCTAAATCACAGTAAAATTCAGCTATTACAGTTTCTAACACAACGTTCAACAAAATTTGACATTTCAATCACATAGATTAAGCATATGACGAGCTAAAATTTCTTGGTGTTCAAATCTTCGAAGTCTCTGCGCGTTTTCTGCCGGATAATAAAATCAAACTGATTCGATATTTCGACGGTACAGCGGGACTCGGCAGCAGCAGTTTCCTGATGATGGCGGACAGCCAAAATTTATTTAGTTTTTCAAGAAGGTACTGAACAGGCGCTTTCCACGAGAGCTTACTATTAAGATATAGAACATTCCATGCCCCGATCTTCAGAAGTCAGTTCCAGTAGCTGCAAAGAAAGCGCAGAATCGCTAGATGAGGCTGTAATTTTGATTGGATACTTCCCTTGCGGTAAGGAGGACACTTTTGTTTATATATATTCCTCTGTTTATTGCAGTTTGTGTCTTCTCTTGCCGCTGCGGATTATTGATTTTATTATCCGGCAGAAAACCCGCAGAGACTTTGAAGTTAGATATGGTGGGGAGTGCTGAAGTTCAGTGGTAAGATGAACTAGATTTCTGGTCAGGTGAATACATAGTTATATATACAAAATCAGTTGGGGATTGTGTAGGTCTAATAATGAACAGCTGTAACTGATGTTCATGAGACAGTGGGCCGTGCCCCAGGAGATAGCCACTCGGCCTGTCAGCTGTATCAGACGGTAATAGTGAAGATTCATGTATAGGTCAGACAACGCACACTGTCGACGAGAGTCGTGTTGAACACCAAAGACATACACGCTTACTACGGCCAGACAAATCAGCCGTGGCAGAACATTGTGGAGATACTGGTCATTTGATGAACTATAGTGATGTGGAAGTTTTAACTTCGTTGGTCATCAGTCTCTAGGCTTACAAACTACTGTAAAACAGCCGGGTATTCTTATATTATCAACTCACTGGCCCATAAGAGGGCTAGCTCCTTCTTGTGCCCTTGTTTGGTGGTAATGGGCCGCGGTGGAGTAGCCGAGCGGTCTAAGCGTCTCACTGCGGAGCGCGCGTTGCTCGCCGTGGAGGTTCGAGTCCTCCCTGGGGCATGGGTGTGTGTGTTGTCCTTAGGTTAGTTTACCTAGGTTTAAGTAGTTTGTAAGCTACGGACTGATGACCACGCAGTTTGGTCCGATAGATTTACAAACATCTGAACATCTGATGGTAATGGTACAAGTCTTGCGTCTAATACCGTCAGCCACTCGCGAGTAGGTATGTAACTCATACCTTAAGCTGAAGCCAACAGCGGCCTCAATGTCTCGGAAATATGGTGTGCCGTTATTGCATATCATTATGAACTTCAGCGTTACACTACATTCAATTATTACAATCTTCATAGGAGAACGAGTTTCTCTAGAATATAGCTTATCTTTGAGGAAAGAGCACCCACCTAAGGCAAAAGCTCTCTTGATCTGAAGGCATTACCTGCTTCTACCAGAACTCGTAATTGCCTATAAATCCGAGAATGCAAGTACGAGAGCTGGTCAATATCAGTGAAGATGCGGTTATCTATAAGTAATGTTGTCTCTGCAAGCTGTGACTGGTCTTATTTGACCACAGACAACTGGGAAACTATTGTTGTGTTACGATTAAATTGTGCAACAGCTAAGGTTCATGTCATTTTGTGGGAATTCGAATTTTGCTGTCTATACTGTTGCAATGTTTATTACATGCTGAGAACAGGTGATGGAATTCACACACCAACCTGTTACATTTGTCCGTTCAAGGCTCAGGAAAGTAGTTTTAGAACTCTATACTGCCAGTGTTCTGTAAATATTAAAATCAGAGCAACATCGAAACCGCCACTGTGACGAAGAAAATGCAGAACACGTCGTGCACAGTTACGCTTCCATGTCCCCACACTAGGAGGGAACTAGTGTTTCTTCTTCCGGCTCTCTCCCCACACCCCCCTTACAGATGCCTATGTTGACTGTGATGTTATCATCGTCATGGGACAGGAGTTACGCAATCGCAGTTGAAGATGTCACTACCTCAGTGTTTCGTACACTGTGTGGTTGCGCATTGTAGAAACAGTGCGCTTATCTCGCCGCACTCGAGATAAGGACCAGCGAGTGAGTGACACAGCAGCAGACACGCTCTCTTCAGGGGACGGGTTTCCCCACCGCCGTATTTACGTGAAAAGTAGGTTGGCGGCAGCAGAATCGTTCTGCGGTCCGCCTCAAATTCCGCGCCTCTAAAATTCCTCAACAGTGCTTCTCGAAAAGAACGTCGCCTCCAGCGACTCCCATTTGAATTCCCGAAGCATTTCGGTAACACTCCCCCATTGATCGAATCAACCAGTCACTAACCTCGGGCCCGCCTGTGAACTGTCTCTACGATCTCCTTTAAACCGATCTGGCGGTATATTTGGGCAATATTCAAGACGGGGACGTACAAGCATTTTTATAAGCGGTCTCCTTTACGGACGAATCACCCCTTAACAAAATTCTCTCAATAAAGCGAAGTCAACCATTTGCCTAGATATTTAAAGGAAGCGACTCTATCAAGAAGCACACTTCGAAATCTGTATTCGAACATTACGGGAATGAATGAAATTTTCACTCTGCAGCGGAGTGTGCGCTGATATGAAACTTCCTGGCAGCTTAAAATAGTATGCCGGAACCTGGACTCGAACCTGGGACCTTTGCCTTACGCGGGCAAGCGCTCTACCGACAGAGCTATCCCCACACGACTCACGATGCAGCCCCACAACTTTACTTTCGCCAGAACTTCGCCTCCTAATTTCCAAACTTCAAAGAAACTCTCCTGCGAAACATGCAAGACTAGCACTCCTGGAAGAAAGGATATGGTGGAGGTATGGCCACAGCCTGAGGGATGTTTCCAGAGTGAAATTTTCACTCTGCAGCGGAGTGTGCGCAATATGAAACTTCCTGGCAGATTAAAATTGTGTGCCGGAACCGGGACTCGAACCTGGGACCTTTGCCATTCGCGGCCGTTTGGAAAGTTTGGAAAGTAGGAGGCGAGGACTGGCGGAAGTAAAGTTGTGGGGCGGCATCGTGAGTCGTGTCGGGATAGCTCTGTCGATAGAGCGCTTGCCCGCGAAATGCAAAGGTCCCAGGTTCGAGTCTCGGTTCCGGCACACAATTTTAATCTGCCAGGAAGTTTCATTTTGGGAATGTTTCTCCTACTCAACTGCATCCCCTGAAAATTTTTCTACATTTAGCGTTAGTTGCTATTCTCCACATCGCCCAGAAATTTGGTCCAAGTCATCCTGTATCATAGAACAGTCATTCAATGATGACATCCTCTTGTACACCACAGCATAATCAGCAAACAGACGCAGATTTCAACTCTATTCATCAGATCATATATACAGATAACAGCTGCTTTATCACACTTCCCTGGGGCACCCATGACGATACCCTAATCTCTTATGAACACTCGCCATCGAGGACAACGAAATTGGTACTATTACTTAAGTAATCTTCGAGCCACTCACAAATTTGGGTACCTAATCCATAAGCTCGTACCTTCGTTAGCAGATTCCCCTCGAATGTAAAGATGTTTATAAATCTATAGGACAAAACTGCTATGGTCATCAGTTCCTAGACTTAAAAACTAACTTACACTAAGGACAACACACACACTCATATCCGAGATAGGACTCGACCCTCCGGCGGGAGCGGCCGTCCTGTGTGTAGCATGATGCCTTAGACCACGCGGCTTCTCCCGCTCGGCCCTCCTCCCCCTCTCCCTCCTCTTTCCCGCCAACTGCTCTTCCCTTGCCCGTCCATTTCAATCTTTCTCGGTTCTTCTCCACCTTCACCCTCTCTCTTTTTCCATATCCTCCTTCACCTCATTCCACTGTTCCTCCACCACCATTCGCACTTGCATCCTGTCCTTTTATGCAGTCCTCTCACGGGTCATGGAAACTCACGTGGAAGAGGAACTGCTGACGTCACAGAGTCGAATAGGGCACCTGTATATAGACGGGCATGCGCATCAATTTCTGCTGTAGCGGCAGCCCACTTTTTAAATATTACACTATCCATACAACATTATTTTAAGACTTCCTGGCAGATTAAAATTGTGTGCCGGAACCGGAAAATATGAGCACCATATCAAAAACTCGGCTCAGTTCGTGGAACGGATACGACAACTCAGACTGTCCAAATCAGATCTCATGGTCAGTTTCGATGTTGTTTACCTTTTCACCCGGGTACCACTGAAGGAGTCGCTGAAACTCCTAGAGAAGAAATATGGGCCCTCCTTCACAAAAGTATTTAATTTCGTGCTCACGTCGGCATATTTTGTTTTTGACGGAGAGTACTACGAACAGACTGATGGCGTGCCCATGGGCAGTCCCCTGTCACCTGTGATTGCCAACATGTACATGGAGGAATTTGAGGATAAGGCACTAGACACAGCGCCACTAAAACCGTCGATTTTCTACAGATATGTCGACGACACATTCATCATTTGGCCTCACGAAGAAGATGAACTTCAGGTGTTCTTGCAACACCTGAATTCCATACACAGCTAGATTCAGTTCACAATGGAAGTTGAACAAATCGGTCAGCTACCTTTCTTGGATGTTCTGGTTCACAGAAAACCGGACGGAACGTTGGGACACAGTGTCTATCGGAAGAAAACCCACACGGACCAGTACCTCCATGCCTCTGAGTGCGCTGAGCATAAGCGCCATACTAACTCCAACAGCCCACAAAATGAGCAATTGCTGAACATTGCTTGGAAACAAAACACAAGATGAAATACAAAGACACAGAGGTTCTACACAATACATCGCGGTACTGGGAGGCCATCGAAATCCGGCTACGCGAGAATCTCATAAACAAGGACAGTGGAATTAAGCCAAGAGTGGAATCCGGCACTGAAATTTCTTCGATCGCAGCGCAAGCAGAACACCGAGCACGGCGAAGGCAGAGCGCAAACTGAGGTCCGCCACTCGAGTCCAGAGCAGGAGCTACCCCCACCACCGCAGCATCCCGCTGCCCGCACACGAGGTCAGTGGAGGGGGGTGACTGCAGGTATATATAGCACAACCGCCGGTCGGAAGAAACACTGCAGTACAATAAACCACGCAGGATACTAAATTACAAGCGCGCAAATTGGGCTCTGATCAAGGAAACGCTTGATAATCGTATTCCTGATACTCACGAGATTACACAAACAGAACAAATTGATGAATCTGTTGAAGTCCTCACAACTGCTGTCCAAGACGCAATAGCCGAATCCATACCATTACGTGCCACACAACAACACTCAGCGGCCCTGCCCCAGGAAATCCTGGGCCTTATCTCAATGAGAAACCGACTCAGGAGATACTGGCAGCGTACCAGGCGTCCGGTGTATAAACATCACGTCAACAGGCTACAGGGTATCATACGGGGTAAAATAACAACATTCAAAACGACACAATGGGACCAGAAACTCGCTGGACTTGATACCACACGTCCTGGAGTGTGGGCTCTGGCCAGACACTTCACCAGGGAGAAACTCTACACGCCTACCTTACAGGGACCAAACGGCCCAGCATACTCAGCGGAAGAGAAAGCTGAGCTAATGGCCCAAACACTAGCAGCGTCATTCACACCGAACCTGGCTCCTTCCGACCCAGTGTTCACACTAGAGACGGACCAGGCGATCACACGCTTCATGGCCCAGCCTCCGCGCAACGAAATTAGACGTACTAGCACACATGAAATCACATGGGCCATCAAGCACACCACAGCCAGAAAAGCGCCTGGCCATGATGGCATTCAAAACCGGGTTCTCCAGGAGTTCACGGATAGAGCAGTAGAGTACCTGACACACATCACAAATGCCATCCTGCAACACCAACACTTCCCTGCCTTTTGGAAGGCGGCCAAGGTCCTGATGTTCAGGAAGCCAGGGAAAGACAACTCCCTCCCACAAAATTACCGACCCATCAGTCTGCTGAGCTCGCTCAGTAAGATAGTTGAGAAGGTAATACTTAAACGTCTCACTCGGCACTGCATCACCAATGACACCCTAAGACCGGAGCAATTCGGATTTAGGAATCACCACTCCACAACACAACAACTCCTCCGCGTAGTTGAACACATAACAGACGGCTACAACAAAAACAAAGCCACTGGGGCGGTGTTCCTGGACATCGAAAAAGCTTTCGATCGTCTCTGGCACAACGGCCTTATACGCAAACTTAACGACGCCGCGTTTCCCGACGGACTCGTGCATCTCATACACTCATATCTCACCAACAGAAGCTTCAACACTGACGTGCAGGGCAAACAGTCTACACGACATGGTATTCAAGCCGGAGTACCCCAAGGCAGCATCCTGGGGCCCCTCTTGTTTAACCTGTACATTAACAATTTTCAATCCACACATAACACGATGACTGCAATCTACGCAGATGACACCGCCATCATGGCGCAAGATTGGAAGCCATCAAAAACAGCCGGGTGTCGAGGAACCTCTACATGACACATATTAGACCTCTGATGACGTACGGTGCTCCGTGCTGGGCATACGCGGCGCCAACACGGCTGCGCCGCCTGCAGATCATACAGAACAAGGTACTACGCATCATTAGCAACGCTCCACGATACACACGCACCGTGGACCTTCACAATGAATACCGCCTAGAGCGCCTCTCGGTGGTATTCAAGAAACTCGCCACACGACTATACAGAAACTCGAGACACTCGAACAACCCCTTCATCCTACGCTTGGGGAACTACGATCACAACCATAGGTGGAAACATAATCGCCCAAAAACACTTCTCCTCAGAGACTAACCACCTACAGCCGTAGGGAACACCAACTCACAAACACGATGAACATGGCAAACCCCTGCAAAACAGCAATCTGACTGGCAATGCCAGCTGAGCCCACAGCCGACCTACAGGCAAAGCAGGGAAACCATATTCATCGCACTAAACACAAACAAACCTAAACAGTCCGGCACACTTAGCCAGTTCTATGACCGAACTGCCTAACTACCTTGACAGACTTGGCTATGTTACAGGTATTCTGCCACAGCCGATGTTAACGGGTAAACTGCCGCAGCCGACCCAGGAGGCATCATTGGAGCTCAGCTGCAGCAGAACCTCGCATCAAAACGGACTGATTCTTTATGACGAACCTAGCAAAGTTAATGGTACTGAGAAAATACCCATTAATAACATTACCAACCCTTGCATGATCTGTCGCAGATAGCATACCGCTACTGCCCGTCATACCTACCCCACTGTCGCAGAGGTTTTTTTCCCTTGGCTCTTGCCTTGGCACTTTTTTTCCTCTGCCCTTACATACCTTTACCCTTCGTATACCTTTCGACCAATTCTATCTCCAGATGCACCGTATTAATGGGTGATCGCGCCCACACGTACGGATAACATCGCGGTTCCCACATCCCGTGATCCACCTTAGCAAACTAACTTAATTACGGAGGTGACAGTAGAACTTTTGTGATGGTCACCACGTTGGTGTGGGCGTGGAGGGGCCCCATCCAGCGCCTCAGTCAGCGGCGTAACCTGATGATGGAACGTTACGCTGTCGAAAATTCGTTCCACAACGATCAATCCATCCGGCTGCACGCCCGAGATCTTCACTCAGCATCAGCATTATTTGTTTACTTTAGGGTCGGTATGATACACTAATCGAGTCATTCTATGTGGTTCGAACAAATGGGCAAAGATTTTCTATCGTGTTGTTGATGTTGCCAACATAATCACGCGAGGCAGCCGACGTGATACGTAAAATTTTACCCCCAGTGACCATTGTAAACACAATTGATCGATTTTCGACCACAGGCAATACTAGTACAATCAAAAATGCGAACAGGGGCTACTACTACACCAGAAGACAGAAGAGGCAAACGCAAGAACAGACCACATGCCTACTCAAAGGAAGACGTGCAATTAGTCAAAATCATATAGAAGGTAACCCAAAACACAAATGTCACTACAGTAGAAAAGATAAGGGTGATCAATTATATGTGTTGATGGAATATTCCATACCTAGTTGCTACAAGCATGATAAAGACGAATGTTGTCTTGATATCAAAGCAATGCCTGTATCTTTAGATAAGTATCATCGCAAAAAGGTGTTATTGCGAGATACTGTGCGACTCCTCCTTGATGCAGATCATCCAGGAATCTTGTTTGTATCAAATACATTTCATGGAGAAGACTGGCAGAATGTCAGTCTACACAAACGAGGTCGCCCTACAACCTTAGAAAGAACCTGTCTTCAAATAAGTATTCTGAGTCAGTTCCAATAGACTCGAAGAAGAAAAACGACCTCTTATCTGCACTGAACTGGAAACCTTCAATTTACCATGAATTCTACAAAGCAATAAAAACGAAAAACATATCTAAAAATGAGTATGACTATATAGATGCATCTGCGGCCGAAATGTTAGAATTTTCAGGTGTCCGATGTTTATTGCAGTAAAACAATGGAGTTTTGGACATTATTAACTCAAAGTTTGATTTTTTTTTTCATTGTTTGTGTACTTAAGATGTTTTACAGTGACTACCAGTTGCACAATTAATAAAATATTAATAACTTACAAATGAAATATTTTTGTAAACTTTTCAAATTGAATATCTCTATTCATAGCTAATGTTGCTTACCATTAGATTTCCCCATACCCTTCAATTGTGGGCATAGCTTCGTCTGCGGCTTATTGGAGTGCTGTCTCTGTTTGTTGCGTGTTGCAGGTCTTCGTCATCGGCGATGGCTATGGGGAGAGCTAGGCTTTCTATCAACAGATTCAGAAAGTATGGCTCTTGCGAAACACAGCTTGCCCTTTATTCACATGAAGTGTTAAGTGCCATCGACAAGGGATCTCAAATCGATTCCATATTTCTGGATTTCTGGAAGGCTTTTGACACTGTACCCCACAAGCGGCTTCTAATGAAATTGCGTGCTTATGGAATATCTCCCCAATTGTACGATTGTAATCACGATTTCCTATCAGAAACGACACAGTTCGTTGTAATTGACGGTAAGTCATCGAGTAAAACAGAAGTGATATCTGGCGTTCCACAGGGAAGCGTTATTGGTCCCCTACTCTTCCTCGTGTTTATAAACGATTTAGGAGATAATCTGAATAGCTCCCTTAGACTGTTCGCGGATGATGCTGTCGTTTATCGGTTAGTGAAGTCAACAGAGGATCAAAAGCAACTGCAAAGCGATTTAGACAAAATTTCTACATGCTGCCAAAATTGGCAATTGACACTCAACAAAGAAAAGTGTGAAGTAATACACATGACCACTAAAAGAAATCCGCTGAACTTCAATTACGCGATAAATCAGTCAAACCTTAAGGTCGTAAATTCTACTAAATACCTAGGAGTTACAATTACCAACAACTTAGACTGGAGAGAACACGTAGAAAATATTGTGGGGAAGGCGAACCAAAGATTACGTTTCATTGACAAAACGCTCCGAAGATGCAACATCTCCAACAAAGAAACTGCCTACATCACACTTGTACGTCCTCTCCTGGAGTACTGTTGCCCATTGTGGGACCCTCACCAGGTGGGACTGACGGAAGATATTGAGAAGGTTCAGAAAAGGGCAGGTCGTTTTGTTTTATCACGTTACCTTGGGAAAAGCGTCACGGAAATGTTGCAGGAATTGGGGTGGAAATCATTAAAAGAAAGACGTTACTCATTGCGGCGTGATCTGTTTGCGAAGTTTCAATCCCCGACTTTTACTTCTGAACTTGTAAATATTTTGCTAGCACCCACCTACTTAGCGAGACATGATCATCCCAATAAATAAGAGAAATCAGATCGAAAATGGAACAATTTAGGTGTCCTTTCTTCCCGCGCGCTATTAGAGAATGGAACGGTAGAGAAAAGGCACTTACATGTGATTTGCAGAGTATCTATGTAGATGTAAATGTAGTAGATGTAGATTTGAGTGTTTTCACCAGTCTATATTTTCATATTTCTTGATTGTTCGTCTTGTGGGTGCAGGGTCTTGCGGTTGCGTAGCACTGCTGGATAA
The DNA here is from genome assembly GCA_026315105.1 of Locusta migratoria. NCBI lineage: Eukaryota > Metazoa > Arthropoda > Insecta > Orthoptera > Acrididae > Locusta > Locusta migratoria. Next base: position 328,037,353 of record CM048751.1, on the reverse strand, counting down.
GAGTGTGAAGAGACTCGCTGGTGATATGTTCGCCTACCCTGTGTCTGGTGACGGTGTCATTGCCTTCCACACTACTCTCTATCCATCTCAGCCTCGTTTTCATGCAGGTCAATCCTTATAGCTACTGAACTATGTGCCGTCTGCGATATTTACATGTATACCACTTCCCTTCATCACACAGCGCCTAGCATAGGGTTAACAGAACCATTTTCGACTATTTATCTATCGTTAGACTCTAGTAAAGCATGCAGGAAAAACGAACACCCGGATACCTCCGTGAGGGCTCTGACTTTGGAACGTGTCTATAGAGAAAATGTCTAATATTGTGCCTCCTGTTTTGTGTCGAGTAACTTGCTTGCAAGAAAATGTATGATACTGCTTCTACTGTGAGTATCGATATGTGTACTTAAGTCTGTGAAGTTTCATCTTTGGCAAAGATTATGTATTGCATAGCATTGTAGCTCGCGCAGAGAGAGAGTGGGACTTGTGGTTCAGCTCGCTTAGAGAGCGGTTGAGTTGTGTGCATGGCTCCGATGTAGAGCACAGGCTGCTGTGTCAGCAAGTTGATTTGAATGTATTTGGAATATACATATTATATTTTTATTACTATGAAAACGTTGTACCTTCGCTGGAATGGAGGTAATTTCATTTGATGTCATTATGAAAAGTTTGTATTGTGCAGGTAATGTAATGGTGATTATTAATAATAAGTAACAAAGTTGACCTTTCTTTCCTGTTTCATTTACGTAGTTAGAAGATTGATCTATTTTCTTTATTTGATAATCAGTTAATTGTAAATTTAAAGTGCAGTATTGACTCTGATAACCTTGTTGAACAGATTTCGTTATCGGTGCCGTAGTGAAAGATTGTTATGCAACACTGCAGCTAATTGATTATGATACTGAATTTTGCTAATCAGGTACTGATCTACATAAAATTTTCGCAGTCAAATATTTTAATATCTTTCCCGCAATCAAATTTTTTGAATATATTCAGGGTGTGTTTTATGCAGCTTACTTGTCACAGTTATTTTGTTAAAAGATCCGTTGCTCACATAATCAGTTTAATGCACCGTTTCTTATTTAACAGTATATACATCAATATCAGGGCCATAATTAAACCAAATTACTGTGTTAATGAACAATTTGTTGTCTGATTTAACGACAGGTTCAACATCAAACTACAGGTACACAGCTTTTATCTTCTCTTGCTTTATTGCGATAATCATTTTCCCTCTGTAACTGGGAGTCAACAAAATATTTTCACCTTTTGTGGGGAAGTTGGTGATTTCATAAATAGATCTCTCCGCAACAAAAAAACACATTCTTTTAATTATTGTCACCCCAAGTTGTTAAAGCCATATCAAGAAGGCGGAAATACCTGCCATAACGCGCAGCAATTTCTAGCAGAGAACGGACAAGCGTTGTGAAAGTTTGATGGATATGTTGCACGTTCTTAGTGTTCCACCTACAGAGTGCAGTCTTTAATGTCTCTTCCCCACATTGTTATCTTGATATCTTTCCATTCACAGTTGTTCGTAATTGTAATGCCAGTTTGAAAACTGCTATCTATGTTACACAATACATTACAAAACAGCTTTTTTATGAAAACCTTTATCTAGCGATTTCGGTTTATGGCCATCATGACAGGGTGCAAGTTTTAAAACAAATCAGGGAAACACGTGATATAAAACTGTAATATGGTTATAACAGCGGTCGTCTATTAGTAAGATCAGATTAAAATGTGCTATAAGTATAAAAAAAATTAACTCCTAAAGGGTCGGTTGCAGACCGGGATAGCACCTGTCATCTTTGACCCATGACAAGATTGTTGTCTCATATAATACGAAACACTGATAATTTTTCTTGTGTTACGAAAATGACTTCTGTATTAAAAGAATCTACGGAAACTAAAGTCAGTCGCCCAGAGCAATCTACCCGGCCAATTTCCTTCATTTGTGTTTTAAACGAAAGATAATCAACCACAGATTTGTCATAAAGTATGAGAATTCACATAACTTTCGCCTTCCTTTTTCCATACTCAAACGCGATTTCCTTCTGCATATTTCTTATGGGGGTGTCCTTGCTGTAAAGTAATGCCAGTCGGTCAGGCCATTCTATCCGACCGATTTCCTTCATATTTGCTTTAAACGAAACGTACTCACTGGAAGATTTGTCATCATGTATTAGAATTAAATTAAGTCTCTCCAACCTTTATTTTTATTCAAACGCGGTATCCTTCTGTCCTTGCATTGAATATTTTAATCTGTTTGTTTTACGGTATCTTCGATTTTAATTACGATACGCAGTTCTTTTTGACCTAACAACACTCAGCGGATCAAGCTCTTTCGTTTGCTGTTTTAAACACTTGAATTGACTGATTCTGAAGAAACCTATGCGTGAACATTCAACTTTACAATCATTTTTCACAACATTTTTGTCATCCCATTAACGGTGGTGAAGTATTCGAACGGGTTCACTAGTTACTTTATACAATTCAAACTGATCAATTTACATTCACCCATCTACCTATCCGAGCCCCATGTTTCAATTAAAATACACTAATCACTTGATGCGTTGATCATTCATAATGGCAACTTCCTGGCAGAACATTATTACAAAGTAAAGTTTCTTTTTCCGTAATGTAAAGTTTTACTTTATGTGTATTGTTTGGTATTTCGGAATGTTGCTTTCCGTATTTTTGCCTCCGTTTAGTATGTCGCCACCAATGATATCATGGGTCAAAGCCGACTATGGAATACCGATCTTCAATTATGTCCTCCTCCAGCACCTTGTCTCTAATCGCAGTACGATAATGAAGTCGTTACTGAAGGCACTTCAGATGTACTTATATTTACTAACATTTACTTATGACAAATAACATGTATAAGTATGTGTTTATGCATTGTGCCGTTGCTTGCAAACGGTATAGAAATGGAGACGATCCAAAGAGGTGAATCAAGTATGGCGTTTGAAACATTAATGAAGGAATTTACCAGATTTGTACTAACGTGTGTCAGCGTAATTTAACCTGTCGCCAGGTAGGGCAGAAAATCCAGGAAGCAGAGATTGATGGAGTTTCAACTACAAACATGGAGCAGAGCTTGAAAATTTCTTTTGTTAGTAACTGTATCGAAGCGTTAAAGAACATTGAAAGCACTATCATCGTACAATCTCTATCGTTAAAACAAGTGACGCGCAATGTAACTGTGTTTTTAAAAAATTGAGCAACTTAAATGCACGCACCATCGCAGAGGCTGCAGACGAGGACATGAAATGTAGGTCCGGAGGGTGTGTGGACACCTTCTGGCGTTGGGCAAAATTGTTGTTAGAGACAGGCAAACCGGCTCATTCTTAGGAACTAGTTCACTGATTATTGTCCCTTTCTGGGAACCGTTCTTTTCTAGTCACTCAACTTTTACCTTTGTCATATTACAATCCAGTAACAGATAATCAAAGTAGTTAGAAACTAAGTACCGTAAAAGCGGGCTACTAGAGCCCTGGACGCTAACTTCAGCCCAAAACAGAAAAATGTATGGTTTTCTGCGCACTCTCTGCATCAGTATAACGACGTATTTTACTGCTTCGCTTGTTGTTGGCAGTACTAAGCAGGAGGTTTGGCAAGTCGACATTTTTAGCAGTACTGGTTAAGCTACCTACACAAGTGTTAGTTGTTTATTTCAGTCTGCAAACTTTCGTCTGTTTAGATATCAAGAATAGTCTAAAACTGGAGATATGTGCATATATTTAATATATATTATTATGTCTGTTCCAAGGGAACAGACGTTGGCGATGATCCGCAGCAGAGATAAATATATCCATGTATATACTTCGCAAAACGCGAAATCTCTCGACATCTGCTGCTCCTGTAAGATGGACAATCGATCTGAAAGACATGAAAATTTGTGCCGGAACGGGACTCGAACCCGGGTCTCCCGCTTTTCGCGAGTGGTCGCCTTAACTACTCGAGCATGTGAGCATGTGAGGGATAGAGACAAGTGCAACACATGAAAGTTTGTGTCTGGCCGGGGAGCGTGCACGGTTGGCCTAGTGGTTAAGGCGACCGCTCGCGAAATACGGGAGGCCTGGGTTCGAGTCTCGGTCCGGCACAAATTGTCATGTGTTGCAGATCGTTTGTCCGTCTTACAGGAGCAGCAGACGTCGGGAAATTTCGCGATTTACGAAGTATATATTCCATATATAGTTTATCATCAAAGCCAATTGAGGACTGTTCATGTCCTGAATAACTCATTAATTGTAAATATGTGGTTAACTACAACTGGTACACTTTACGTGCAAATACAGGTTACTTAAGCCCGTGGGCCATTGACCGTCGGAAGCTATCAGATGCAGGTAAAAGAATCGGTGTGGTTCCAAAGGATCACTTCCCAATGCTGTTGCGAACTGTTTTACAAGAAATTCGTCAAAACATGAAAAGCAACGTGAAGGCAGGTTTCAAGAAAGCTGGATTAGTGCCTCTAGGTGAATTTATTTATTTATTTATCGTATGACAAACACTTGGACACTTAGAATACATGACAATGACATTTCCCCAGGTGGGAAGCAGAGACAACAAACAGCTTATTTCAAAATTTAAGTGTATTAATTACAGAGAGGTATACAGGTATGCAGTAAAAAGTCCATTACTATGTGTGATGCAGTGGAATATGAAAAAAAAAAATTATGAAAGATATATTACATCGTACAGTAAGACGAACAATTGAATCAACACTAATAAAAGAATATTAACTTACTAAACCAAAATAAGTAATAAGAAAAACAACAATGAAATGAGCAGTAAATTTACACAATTTATATTAACTGAATGAAGAAAGATAAGCAGCGAAAATGGTCCTTAAATATTAATGTCTAAACCTGCCAGCCATGAAACTGCATCACCTGTCACTTTATACAGGTCTGTTTTTGGACCTGGGTAAGACCTGATGTTGCAGTCATACACAATATGGTCTATTGTCTGACCCAAAGCACCACAGTCGCATTGAGGACTTGTCGACATGCCCCACTTGTACAGAAAATCCTGACAGACTCCGTGAGATGTTTGGATTCTGTTAAGTGCTTTCCATTGTCGGCGGGGAAGTACGAATCCAGTAGGTCTTTCTGCGGGGTCGGACCAGGGAGCTGTGAAGTTGTCAGTGCTCCAGTCCGTTCGCCATTGCTCAGTGATGCTGAAATCCGCGTCTTGTAGTTGTTGCGCTGACACTAGCGGAGGCTTCCTGGACTTCAACCTTCTCAATGCTAGATGAGGAATCTTCGTAGCGCAGGTGGAGCAATGTGACTCAGCACAGGTAACCATTTCACAGGTGTGCTTTTGATGCATCCAATGATGGTACGCATGGTGTCGTGCAGCCTGGCATCTAGTTTGCTTACATGACTACTATTCAACCATGAAGGCTAGCAGTATTCTGCTGCAGAGTACACAAGTGCTACAGCAGAACCTCTCAGAGTGGAAGCATGTGATCCACATCTGCTGCCACACAGTTTGTGCAAGATGTTATTGCGAGTGTTGACTTTGGCTGCCGTTGCTTCCAGGAGTTTTCTGAAGGAGAGGGTGCGATCCAGTGTGACACCAAGATACTTTGGAAACTGATTATGGGGGAGCACTTTATTGTTGAGAAGTACTTTTGGAGATTTTGTTGCTTCCCTATTGTTAAGATGAAAACAGGTTGTTTCCGTTTTGCTTGTGGTCTAGATAAAAATCAGATCATTCGCCGTTTGCTAAATCAAGACATGTCCAAGGCAAATGTAAACTTGTCTATGATTGTGGATGCGTTTCTTCAACGACTTCAAGAGAATAGGAAAAAACTCCTAGTGCCCCCTGGACAGAGTGTAAGTGTCTCTGATTTCTGCTATGCCAGTTTGTTATCAGGAGGTGACAGCGACGTCAGCCTTCTCAACAGTGATTAGGAACATGTAGGACACTTGTCTATGACTTTTTGCCAAACCAAAGCCAAATCAAAACCATCATTGGCGCCTGTAGCAAAAGATGACCTAGAAATAGGCAAGTTTGTTCCTGTAAAATGGAACGTGAAGAAATACCCAGGAGTCATCCTCGCTATACAAGCAGAAGGTGTTACAGTCCACTGCATGAAGCCTACAGTAAGATCTTGCAGGTGGCCCAAAAACAAGGATGTATTATATTGACATAATGTGAAAGGATAGTCCAAAACACTGTAATTATATATTTATATATCACACAAGATATCTTTCGGCATTAAATGCCATCGTCAGGTGTTTAGTATTTAGGGGTTGTAAGTGCTTCAATTGACTATTTATTAGGTGGTGTTTTACTTTTGATTCACGAATTGTAGCCAGTAATAGCATCTGTCAAATATGAACCGCTGAGCCTGGTGGCAACCGGGGCTTTATTTCCGCGAGAAAGCGTTCCTGCACTTGCCATAGATTATTATTGTCATCATTTTAAACAGGTGGACACTGCAGACCTGAAATAGAACCTACACGTGTATTAAATTACGTGCCAGATCTACGATATATCCTAACTGTGGACTAACTTGATATCGCCGCCCCCCACCCCCTCCCACTGTCAGTGACCGACCTTAGCCCTCCCCTCCCCACCACTTGGCGTCCTTCCCCTTCTTTCTGGCGCCCTACCCCCCTCCCTTCCCCACTCGTCAGTACCATGTTACCTTCTATTGCAGCCCATTTGGCTCTTTCGGTTGGGGCAGGTGGACCAAACTGCGAACGTCATCAGTCCCCCGGTAGGAGCAAGGAGTGAGGACAGGAAAGTAGGGGATGGGAAAGGAAATGCTGTCCAGGGAGGAAAGAAAGACTGTGTTAGCTCGGGCACAGACAAATATATACATACGTGAAACCTCCGTAAGGGCCCGGTCCTATGCTCAGGGGTGTGGGGAGGGAGGGATTCCAGCAGTTCCGTAAGATGTCCCATGATGTCTCTGAGGTCAGAAGCAGCCTTTTAAACTGGCCAGAGCAGGCGGCAGGTAGCGGCTGTCCCCACCACCACCTGCCCTCAAACGGCAGCAAGCCGGACACAGGCGTGGCCTCGTGGGAGGCGGCACAAGCTCTCCCCTCAGCCTCCCCTCCACGCTACCCTCTGACGTGCGTGAGGCACCCTAAGCCAGGGAACCTCCTGACACCTGCTAGCATCTTACGGAACTACGAGGGGAGCGTAGGACAGTGGGTTGGGGGGGGGCTTCTCCTCTGTATATGTTACTCTGTGGCTCGGGGCCCCACGCTCGGCACATACGTAGTCACGAGCGAACCGTGAGCCCCTTGGAAGGACCCATTTGACGCCCATAAGAATGTGCTGCCTGGGGTACACATCCACCCCATTTACATGGTGTCCCCAAAAGGGATTTCGTAAACCGTTCTCCCAAATTCGCTTTTGGAAATCCACTTCTGTAAAGCTGTTTACCACTTCCACAATCGATTTTGGTCCCTTGTAAACGCAACCGTTTTTGAAGCGTACTTGGCTTGTCAGATTGTGTTTTCTTGCTAAGAATTTTTGGGACATGTGGACAAAGTTACACTTTCGGCCGTAGAATACAAGTATCAATATTAGAGTGGGCACGAATCTGTATATTTAAAGAAAAATAGCGATTGCGCTGACTAAATCGGAAACTGAATCAGCTGTTTTTCAGCCGCCATATTAAGTGGGCTAGGAAATTCGATTAAGGCTGTGACATGTAAACACGACAGCGAAAAACGATTCACGAAAATCAGTTTTCGTCTTTTAGAAGATGTGTTGCATGTAGGTTAGATTAGATTAATACTTGTTCCATACATCATATATACGACATTTCGTAATGATGTGGAACGTTTCTATACATGATAATATTTTAAGGATTTTTAATTTAATTTTTTTTTTCATTTTTTAAGTTTTATCTAAAAGTTCATATAAAGTGTAGAAGAAGTTACCATTCAGAAATTCCTTTAATTTCTTTTTAAATATCAGTTGGCTATCTGACATTTGTGATACTACTTGGTGAGTGACCGAAGATTTTGTGGCAGTATAATTCACCCCTTTCTATGCCAAAGTTAGATTTAACCTAGAATAGTGAATATCACCCTTTCTCCTAGTGTTGTAGCTATTATGACGGTACAGCCAGATTTTAAATGTCTGTTTCGAATACATATGTGGACGCGCGCGTTTTGTGATCGATCGCGTGGCCGGGTTCTGGCCGTTGCAGTGGCGCGGCCCACGAAGGCGGAAATGACGTGACTGGCAAAATGTCAGTGGTAACCGAGTGGCCACGAGATGGTGCTGTGGCGGCTAGCCTGTTAGCTTTAATAAACGAAATACTATTATAAGATTAATTACTCGCAAACTTAGCGGGGTACAGGGGAGCTGAAACCGTCATAGTATCGGAGATTTTAAGACGAACATCATGGTATATTTATGTTTATTTAAAGAAAATGAAAATGGCTGTTACAGACCTGCAGCTAATAACTATTTTCTTTAAAAACTGTTGAAGTTACAAAAAAAAGCACTGGAAAGCTGGTAAAATCTGATATATTACTTGTATAAAACAAGTCCCATTTAAAGTTTTGTAAAAATTGTCCAGTTTGGAAAAAGGACATCAATAGGGGGCCGCCATCTTGATTTAGTGAGTCTTCGTTCGGGCTTCACTGAGACTGAACTTGTGCCCTTCGGCTCAGTAACTTTCGTGAAACTTCGCCCAAGTTTTCGTTTAAAAATGATCGTCTCCTCAGTTTCGTTGGTGGTGACTTAACGAAATCATGTGGTAGGAGTTGGGCAAACTGAACTTCAAGAATTTTGGTGTCTGTATGGATGCAAGTCAACAGTTAGAAGAATTTCGTGTTTAGTGATAGAGATTGATACTTATAAAACATTTGGTGTGAGTTTGGGACCTCACCGGACTTGGGACTTCCTGGAAATTAGACACGTTAGAGCGGATTTCATTCTGTACCGAGAATTATTTCGGACTTTGTTTCTTTCGTAGGAATGCTGGAATTTGAGTCTGAATCTTGGCGTTTCATTTCGAAACTGCTGAACATTTGCATGTTTAGCCAAGAGGCCCTTAGTTATTTTAGCTGAACTGGACAATTAAATTTTTCTGGGACTTCAGTGTGTAATCAAATCTTAAATAAACAATTACATAAGTGGCATTCAAACCCCCGTGAGTGACTTTTATTTACAAACCGATGTTGTCACTGCCCGTGAACCTTATTTAAAATTTGAGTTTTTATAAAATTTAGAGCGTTGAAGCGAGATGTGGACAGATGGCCCATAGACATAAAGAATAGCTACTTTAGACTTAAAAGTTCCGACTGTTTCACTTTGCCCCTGTTGGTACAGTGTTTGTTGAACATTATTATTTAGAGTGCACATCCAGTGTGCTGGGGGCTCGAGCTGTGAATATTAAGTGAGTTCATTTCATATTTGTCTGAAATTAGAGACAGGCAAGCACGCCCAACGGACAAACACACCGAGCGAGTTGTAAATTCTCTCGTTTCTCGCGTTTTAGATTGTGTAAATACTCGCACTATGCACACTTTTATTAGTTTTGAATTGAGTCGGATTGTTAATAACAAATTTCATGTGTGAATATATATATTGTGAAGCTACAGTGAAGCTCTCTAGATCCTTAAATAAATGTCTGCAGGATGATCTTGGATGGGCTCCAGAAATAATTATGATTACACGCTTTTGTGTAATGAATAATTTTTACTAAATGTTGAATTGCCCCAGAATATGATCCCATATGAAAGCAGCGAATGAAAATGGGCATAGTAAGATAATTTACGGAGATGTATATCAACAAATCTTGCAATGACCCTGATAGCATAATAGCTGAACTCAAACGTTTCAGCAGATCTTCAATGTGTTTCTTCCAATTTAATTCCTCATCAATGCAAACACCTACAAATTATGAATATTCTAACTTAGCTACAGATTTATGTTCAAAGGCTAAATTTATGAATGGTGACATGTGTTTTACTATATGAGACTGTATATACTGGGTTTCATCAATATTTAATGAGAGTCCATTTGTAGAGAAACAATAATTTTCTGAGTGACATCATACACGATTTCATCAGTTAATTCCTGTTGGTCAGGCGTGATAGCTATACTTGTATAGTCAGCAAAAAGAACTAGCTTAGCATATTTGTGGATGTAGAATGGCAAGTCATTAATATATATTAAGAACAGCAGAGGATCCAAGACCGAACGTTGTGGGACCCAAATTTTGATAAATCCCCAGTTAGAGAAATTAATTGTTTCTTCTGTATCATGTGATCTGATTATTTCAACTTTCTGCACTATTCCAGTTAAATATGATTTAAACCATTTGTGCAGTGTCCCACTTATACTACACTACTTACGCTTATCTAGAAGAATCCCAAGATTTACACAATCTAAAGCCTTTGAGAGATCACAAAAAAATCCCAGCTGGTGATGTCCGGTTATTCAAAGCATGTAATATGTGACCTAGATTTTAAGCCCCCCCACATAGGGGCTCATTACATCAGAACGTAACTGGAATACTACTTAGGCAGCACAAGTGAACGGGTCAACGGGTCGCCCAGGTGATGCGATGTGCAGGGGCGTGGGGCGAGGTACTGTGTGTGTGTGTGTGTGTGTGTGTGTGTGTTTGTGCGCCCGCGAGCGTGGGGGTGTGTTTGCGTCCCTACAGTATATTAAAGATAAATTGAGCTTTGTTCCAAAGTTGTGATCAGTACACATCGACTTTTGTTTACGACTGCTAACAATCTTAGCCATATCATAGCTGTTAATCAGCTGTGCATATGGAACATGCATGACAAAAACTTGGCAGCCCTTCGACATGATGCGTCCGTTTACCCATAGCACACTTGACATTTCAATCTTTACCTGCCCCGCACCCTTGTTAGGACATGGCTGACGTTGACAGGTAGACCTTTGACCTCGAATGCTCGGAACCAAACAATACAATGCTTAGAATAACAAGCAGTGATACACAAAACAGTGGTGTGCGTCATTTCCATGCTAAACATCGGACGTGTCTGCTAGCGCCAGTAGAGAGTGGTATACTGTAGCTGCACTAAACAGTGCTCCAATTGCGTTAGTGGTATAGCTGCAGTACGTACGAGGGTTGGAACTTAAATAGTGGCAACACTGCTGTGGAGACGCTATGCAATGCAATCGACTATTGTCGCTTATAGCACACATTGTTGACATATCTACCTTACCTCTCAGCAAATGGACTAGACCTTCCCATATCACCAGCGTGCGCACAATCGAGGGAAACACAGTCACTTGTGAGCAAGCGGTCTAACGTACTGTGTCACTATGGTTTTGAATCAGGAACAACGGAATTGCATCAAGATTGGATGTGCCAAGGTCGTACAACACGACAGTGTCATCAAGGTCTTCAAGAGTCGTGCGGGGAACAGGAATTGCCATACAGAATAGTAGAACGTTATGTAAAAGCCTTCAACGAAGGTCGGCGAACTGTGGCAAACATTCATCTGGCAGGTCGTCCTAGCGTCTTTGAAGAAGTGCATAATGTTAGTGGACAGTGAACGACGCAAGATGATTCATGAGCTCTCCCACGAAACTAGATTAGTGCATACGACTTTGTTTCGCATCCTGAAGGAACGCCTGGGCTTGGGAAACATTCCATCACGATAGGTCCCGTATGAAATGACGGAAATGCACAAATGGATGCGTTTCAAGGCTTCTCAGACGCAACTCAACCATCATTTTGCACGAGAATGCGCTGGCGCATACAGCGCAAGCAGTGGCTTCTCTGTTTGGTCGATGGGACTGGGATCTACTGTACCATCCATCATACTCCACGGACATAAGTTCTTGTGACATTGATTTGATTCCGTACATGATGGAATCACTTAGTGGCATTCGCTTCAGAACTGTTCCAGAGATTAGACAGACAATAGACCTCTCCATTCGCACCATCAACAGAACAGGCTCAGATAACGGTATACTACGCCTTCCTCATCGCTGCCAGAGGGGTTCTTCACAACACTGGTGACTACTTTGAAGGACAGTAACGGGTGCAAATATGTAAAGCATTTGTATCGGCTCTGAATAAATAGTTGCCACTATTTAAGTTGGAACCCTCGTATTTATCTCTTGGAGTTTTCCCAAGTTATTTTGGGAGCTGTGTACATTGCAGTGATATCATGAAGAGGATTAATCCAAGGCATATAGTGGCCCAAGTTTCGATTTGCTGAAATGGAAATGACGTCGCGAATGAAGATATGGAGTTCTCGGATATATTATATAACATAATAATGAAGAATTATAATGGCGACGACAGAGAAATACACGACGTTACGCTGGTAGATACACGGAATGTGAGGGGCAGGAGAACCTGAACCTAAAGGTCACCCTTCAAGCAGTACAAGACATTTATCTGCAGAGCAACAGGAACAGCCCAGTCACAGTGAGTACGAACATTCGCCACCCAAAAAGATGAGGTCCAGTGTATTAAAAGATACCGTTGAGAGCGTACAATGCAACGTTTATGAGGACTATTACAATCGTGGCTTCAAGTCCTATAGAACACTAATGAAGCACTATAAGTGCATCACAAGTAAATCAGATTACACATGACTTCTAAGTTGTCTAGGAAACGGGGAGCAGGTACTCGTTTCAGAGGAAACAGACTCTCGCAATTACAAACTGTAAAAGAGTATGTAATATCCCAATTTAATGGTACAAGGAAGTATGGACCTACATTTCACTATTGGTATTTGCAGATGCAGGCATTAAAAGGGGATAAAATGGTGTGCTTGGTCAATTTCAAAGCATCCATTTCCTTTATCAGTCATCTCAGGGTGAATGTGACATTTCATCCACGCATATTACCACATGAATCGCACGTAGGGACTTAGGAGACGATAACTGTATACATCAGAAGCCACAACATTTTGTGGAGGAAGTTTAGCTGTTTATAACAGAGGAAGGTGTGGAGAAAGTTCATGTTTAGAACAGTGACCAGAGTGAAATGCAGTATGAAACGTCTTCCAATGTCAAATGTTCTTTTAGCTTATGGGACTAAATTACGGAGTCATCAGTCCCTAAACTTACAAACTACTTATACACTAACTTATACTAAAGACAGCACAGACATCCATGCTCAAGGTGGGATTCGAACCCCCGACGGGGAACGGCCTCGTGCATCGGAGCACAGCGTCTCAATGAGCTCGGCCGCCCCACCGCGGCAAATGTCTTCGGTATCAACACTGCCCTACAGCGGAGAGAAATTACAGTTAATGTGTTGCAGTCTGTGCGTAACTTCACCCACAGCTACACAATTTATTTCGCTTTCTCTATTGCAGGCAGACTAGCATACAAGTTGTACATCTGTTTTCATGAGACAAGGCGCTTTCTGCCCAATTGTTTAAAGAAACTTCAAACACCCTGTCCACGAAACATTCATGTGGAGGCAAGCAAAAGTGGAAAAATTTCTAAAGAACATATGAAACGGTTTCTAACTTCGATCCTTGGCGAACATATAACAAATTAGCCTCTTGTTGTGTAACTCCTGGGCGGGTCATACAGACCGTACTCTTCTAGATGCAAGTTTTCCAAACAAAGATGTTACGCTAAAGATCTTGCCACTGAGCACAAAATGTTGCCAATCCCTTGATGTTTACTTCTTTCTGCAATATAAACTCTACATCAGAAAGGTTGAAACATGTCTGTACAAATTCAATAATATTGTTTCGCCTGTCTTGTATCGATAGCCTGTCTTGAATCGATATTTGGAAGTAAAATGTTATATGAACTTCTTTGAGTCACTACGTCTATGGTTTACTCTGTTGTGTAACATCTCTGTCAAAGACTATGTATGTGAGTAGTACCTGAATAGAAAGAGAGTCGGTGTGTAGCTCTGGTATTGATCGGACGTGCTTTGGTTAGCTCCTTTTGTACAAGCTGATGGAATAATTTTGAAATCTGATTTTCACAGACACAGTGCTGTCTTTATAAGATTTTGTATCATTCATATATGTATCAGTCTGAGAAGATTTTGTTGTTCTTCAGTCATAAGGTAATGTAATCATTATTGTTAATAATTACTGAGAAAGTTGAACTTCTTTATCTGTTTCACTTTTTTAGTTAGATAGCTAACCCTCTTCCTTTCATTGAAAGTTATTGGCTATTAAAATCAAAGCATAATATTGACTAAGCTGAGTTTGATTAACATTTTCCTTTATTGGTGTGTCGTTAACAATAATAATGATTGTTGTGCAATACTACACAGATGAACAAGATACTACGTCTCTGCAATCAGTCAGTTAACGACATAAATTCTTGCAGTTACATTATTAGAGAGTGGTTTGTGTTTTTCCAGATTTCTCTCGCAGTCAAATTTATACTGTAGTCAATAATATAGTGAGGACAGTTTACAACTCACCGCAAAGACGTGGCGACGAGCTGCGACAGTCACATACAGAAGACACACACATACAACACATTCAGCTATCGGCCGTGGCATTCTACAGAAAATAGAGCACTCACGCAATCACACAGGCACACAACACAGTCATACAACCATCACCTCCGACTGCCGCACTTCGAATCACGCTCTGCAGCGAATTGGGGACGGAAGGGGAGGGGATAGAAAGGTTATGTCACGGTGGTGGGGATGTGTTAGATGGGAATAACGAGATGCAGCTGCAGACTGCACTCCATTACCCTAGTTTTGCTCTTGTTAATGTTCATCTTATATGCACCTTTCAGGACACTGTCCATTCCGTTCAATTGCTCTTCCAGGTCCTTTGCTGTATCTGACAGAATTACTATGTCGTCGGCAAAACGCAATTCTTCCCCATGAACTTTAATTCCTTCACCAAATTTCTCCTTGCTTTCCTTTATAGCATGAACAATGTACAAATTGATAAACATTGGAGAAAGGCTACAACTCTGGCTTACTCCCTTTCCAACCACTCCATCCCTTTCATTCACTTCAACTCTTACAACCGCTGTCTGGTTTTTGTACAAGTTGTAAATAACCTTACGCTCCCTATATTTTACTCCTGCTTTCTTCAGAACTTGAAAGAGTTTATTCCAATCAACATTGTCAAAAGCCTTCTCCAAATCTACAAAAGCTAGAAATGTAGGTTTTCCTTTTCTTAATCTATCTTCTAGGATAAGCCGTAAAGTGAGTATTGCCTCCCATGTTCCTACATTTCTCCTGAACCCAAACTGATCTTCTCCGAGGTCGGCTTCTACCAGCTTTTCCATCCTTCTGTAAATAATTCGTGTTAACATCTTGCAACCATGACTTATTAAACTGATGGTTCTGTAGTTTTCAAACCAGTCTGCACCTGCTTTCTTTGGAATGGGGATTACAACATTTTCCTTAAAGTCTGAGGGTACTTCACCTGTCTCATACATCTTATACACCAGGTGAAACAATTTTGTCATGGCTGGTTCTTCCAGGGACTTCAGTAGCTCTGAGGATATATCATCTACTACAGGGGCCTTGTTTCGACTTAGGTCTTTCAGTGCTCTATCAAATTCATCTCTCAGTATAGTATCTCCTATTTCATCCTCATCTACTTCTTCTCCCCTTTCTACAATATAGTCGCTAAGCTCATTTCCTTCATAGATCCTCTCTATATACTCTTTCCACCTTTCAGCTTTCCCTTCTTTGCTGAGAACCGGTTTTCCATCAGAATCCTTGATATTCATAGTGCTGTTTTTCTTATCTCCAAATGTTTTTATTTTTATTTTCCTGTAGGCTGTATGTATCTTTCCCCTATTTATACATTCTTCTACATCCTTGCATTTGCTTTCTAGCCACTCCTGCTTAGCCAATTTGCATTTCCTGTCAATCTGATTTCTTAGTCGTCTGTACTCAATTTTGCCTGTTTCATTTACAGCATTTTTATATTTTCTCCTTTCAGCGATTAAATTTAGTATCTCCTGTGATATCCAAGGATTTTTTGTAGGTCTTGCCTTCCCAACTATTTTTTCCTCTGCTGCCTTCAGTATTTCATCTCTCAATCTTATCCATTCCTCCTCTACTGTTTTATTTTCCCCCGTTTCTGTCAACTGTTGCCTAAAGCTCCCTCTGAAATTCTTAAGAACTTCAGGTTCCTTCAATTTATCCAGGTCCAATTTCCTTATTTTCCTACCTTTTTGTAGTTTCTTCAGTTTCAGCCTGCAGTTCATAACCAACAAGTTATGGTCAGAGTCTATATCTGCCCCTGGGTATGTCTTACAGTTTAAACCTGATTCCGAAATCTATGCCTTACCATTATAAAATCTGTCTGGTATCTCGCGGTGCCTCCTGGTCTCTTCCATGTATACAACCTTCTTTTGTGATTCTTAAACCAGGTGTTTGTTATAACTAAATTATGTTCCGTGCAAAATTCTACCAGGCGACTTCCTCTTTCATTCCTCCTGCCAAGTCCATATTCACCTACTATTTTTCCTTCTCTTCCTTTTCCTACTACCGAATTCCAATCTCCCATAACAATTAAGTTTTCCTCTCCCTTAATTTTCTGAATAATTTCCTTTAGCTCCTCATATATATCTTCGATCTCCTCATCATCGGCAGAACTTGTTGGCATATAAACCTGTACTACTGCGGTCGGTGTTGGCTTCGTATCTATCTTGACTACGATAATGCGATCACTGTGTTGCTCATACTAGTTTACCCGCATTCCTATTTTCTTATTAATTATCAGACCTACTCCTGTAATACCCCCAAACTGATTTTGTATTTATAATCCTGTAGTCACCTGACCAGAAATCCTGTTCCTCTTTCCACCGAACTTCACTAATTCCCACTAGATCTAACTTCAACCTATCCATTTACCTTTTTAAATTTTCTAGCTTCCCTACCCGATTAAGGGATCTAACATTCCACGCTCCGATCCGTAGAATGCCAGTGTTGTCTTTCCTGATGATCACATCCTCCTGAGTACTCCCTGCCCGGAGATCCGAATGGGGGACTATTTTACCTCCGGAATATTTTACCCGAGAGGATGCCATCATTCATACAGTAGAGCTGCATGTTCTCGGGAAAGGTAACGGCTGTTGTTTCCCCTTGCTTTCAGCCGTTCGCAGTAGCTGCGTGGCAAAGCCACATTAGCTGGTGTTACAAGGCCATTTCAGTCAATCATCCAGACTGTTGCCCCTGTAACTACTGAAAAGGCTGCTGCCCCTCTTCAGGAACCACACGTTTGTCTGGCCTCTCCACAGATACCCCTCCGCTGTGGTTGCACCTACGGTACGGCTATCTGTATCGTTGAGGCACGCAAGCCACCTCACCTCGGCAATGTCTGTGGCTAGTGGGAGTGGAACTATGTGGGTATCCTTCTGATTTCCACTAATATTTCGTGATATTCTCTCCCCGCCTATTTTAATTTTGCCATTTCTTCTCTGACGTGTAGTATGTACTCTGTGTAATTCTTTCTGAACCTTGTACAATCTCCTTCAATAGCTTTCTTATGTAATTCTAAACATTTCTATGGGTTGCATGCTGTAATTCTTAATCTTATTTTTCCGACTTTGTAATTATTTCACTTTTACGAGTTTTTTGAGAATGGACTTCATCCGTCTCTGTAAGCGCTCCCTATCGCGTGTAGCTGCATTTCTTTCGCTTCTTCATGTAATTTTAAACATTTCTATGGGTTGCATGCCGTAATTCTTATTTTCATTTTTCCGACTTTATAATTATTTCATTTTTGTGGTTTTTCTGAGACAGGATCTCATCCGTTTCTGTAATTCCCCCCTACCGCGTGTAGCTGTAATTCATTCGCTTCCTTATATAATTCTAAGCATTCCTATGGGTTGCATACTGTAGTTAATTTTCTTTATTTTTCGAAAACTAAAGTTATTCAATTTTATCGGTTTTCGGAACCATGTGGATCCGAGTTCCGACTTCTGGGGTTTGCAGCTAGTCGTCTGAATTCATGCCACTTCTCATATAAAACCAGTACCTAGATATAATGCTGACAGACTGCAATTTAATAATCTACCTTGATTTTGTATGATGAATCCGATTTTCAACCACTTCACCTTCAGTGGAGTGCGTTCATGTAACGTAGCCGTGTATTACCGTTAGCATGTTTGCTCGCGGTCCAATTCAGATATAATTTAACTTGGCTATACACACGCGCCATCTCAAAACAGGCACGACAGACCAGAGCCAGTTTCAAAGTGTTTTTGTATATTGTGTTTTGTGCTATCTCAGACTTGCTGAATTTCGCCTACGATTGAGGCGCCTGCTTCCGCCTCGTCTCAGCACGCTGATTCTAGTGAGTTTCGCTGTGGCTTGCGTGTGTGTGAGCGAATGAGTGTTGTTTGTGAATCCTTCCCCCCAGTATCGTTAAATCATGTAATAATCTATGTAAGAGATGCATTTTTATTGTGTTAACAAAATTGGTTCCCCATTTTGCTTGGTTTCTATCTCAATAAACAAGTCTAATTTCAGTATAATCCGTAAGTTGCCTATAAATTGTATTTTTAGAGCACCTTCCCTCTTTTATTTAATATTGTCCTTCACAAGTGCTGAGAACAAGCTCAGATGTAAATTATATCTAAATTCCGTTGTGCCATAAATGTTTTCTTGGCCACCTTTAATTGCGGTGGCTTGCTTATTAATGTCTGTGTGTAATAACGTGTGAGCTGCTATGTATATCGACCACTGTAGTATTAACTTCCTGTTATTGAAGTAATCTGTAACGAGTCAGTCCTCAGTTTGGACCAGGGAACAAGGCTTTGTAGCAGGGAGTAACCAGTAGTTCACACGGACCTCATTTGCTAATTTTAGTGATAAAACACAGCTCAAATCAGTGGCGTAACTATGGGGGGATGAGGGATACAGAACGACCCCTCACCCCCCAGAACCCGAAAAAAAAAAGAAAAAGAGAGAGAGGGGGGGGGGGAACTTGGGGTGTACCATAAGATTTCATTGGAAGGGAGTGAATTAGTTTCTTCAACGGGAGTGGTAGATGGTAGTCAGTCTGGAAACTGACTAAAATTTTGCTCATCAAGCAGATCTATCTCCCCCCAAAGCCAAGTCCTAGTTACGCCACTGAATCTAACTAATACATAAAGCAGAGTGTCAGTATGTTTGTACGTGTTGCATACAAATCTACAGTTTTGTTCCAATCTTTATGAAATTTTGTACACGTAAGCTTCAATCCATGAGGACGGTCGCCGTAAGTGTAAGAATCACATACGATATATAGTTCACGAGATATGACGCAATAAACAATGAGATGCGTGAAAAACTACTGCATTTTGCGACAATGTTGCTCATTTTCTCCTAAACCATGTGATCGATTTCAATCAAATTTGGTACACACATTCCTTACCGTGAGGTAACAATTGCTGCATGGTTAAGAATTGCATACGGCACATGGTTCAAAAGATATTACGTCATAACCAAAAGAAATCACAAAATATGCCATATAATGCAGCGAGACTTTCGAAATACACTGTATGAGACAGAGTACTTACCGACTTGGAACAAACTTTAAACACAATTTCAAACCTTTGTTAAGCTTTTTCTCTCTGACATTCACAGCAAAATGATGAAAGGAAAAAAGTTTCTCGCTTACTACTTTTCCGCTGTTCATGTAGAGAAACTACGGCAGTCGGCATGACGTTACAATTTATAACTGGTACACCACAAATTATAGCCGCAGGAAATTTTACAGGCAGTACACACACTTGTAGTTGAATGTACCTGCAAAATTGTATCACAGTGCGACCCGTAGTTATTGAAATATGAGCACATAAACAGTAACGTTCATGAGTAACCACTCCATCGCGCACCAAGTTTTAATCTGTTACTAATTGTATTCGTAACAGATTTAACAGACATACAGCCCCTAAACAAATGAATATATATCTGAAAAATGGCAGGAATAAGTAAATAAATACCCGGGCAACGTCGGGTTTTCAGCTACTTTTTAGTATACATTTACGCGACTTGAACAGGAAATAAGTGTGTAGCACATCATCAGTGTTTCCTGAAGCCTTATTAGTTATTACAGAAAAGCTCCTTGCTTTTGAAGGAAATCATTAATAAAACTTTACAGCATAACAATATGAACCACTCGAAGCGAGGCAGCCGCATTTCCATATATAGTCCGACTCTGAAATGTACCTACACTCCCATTTTGTAGGATGTTGCGTACAGCCTGGATGCACAGAGGTACATGTGCAACCACGAGCGCCGACTCCGTGGGTGCTCGAGGGCTCGAACACGCCCCAAGAATTTTTTGGCGGTGCTGAGCACCCACATAAAATTAAGGTGGAAAATAAAATTGTATAAATTTTTAAAAAATCGGGAAAAATCAAAACCTAGCTTATGACTCAAGAGGCAAAGCAAAACGTGACCATAGCGAGAGACGATATTTCATACGTGAAACAAAAGATCAGATTTGTACGCGGGTCCCCAAGCGAGTAGTAATGAGTGTCCGTGTTTTACCCACTAAATAGCTTTATTCATCCTGAAGCACGTCGGTCTTTTTGACCTTTCAGGTGTATGTATTTATGAACATTCAATTGTGTTCTTTCGGGAATTTAGGTTGAAGAATCTGAGACTGATGCTAAAGTTAATCGTTTTTCATTTATCTTTGTCTCTTCCCTCGTTATTAAAATTATAGATTCAGTTGAAATTTGTAATGCTTTACTCTCAGGTAAAAAAAAATCTTGGACTATATTAATACTGTTAGAGATGTAATGAAATTATATCGAAGTGATGAGTTTCGATGAAGTATACAGCTCTCGCTTGGAACTGACCAAAAACGTTTGATGTCGGACTTCAAAATCTCAAAATATTTCAAAGATTTCTTTAAACCTTGGTGACGGTCTTCTACCGAAGCTTCTAGCTTTGGTCAGAAAGAATAGCTTCGCACAGAAAGTGTTAGATTAGTGTACAGGGAAAAATTATTTCATTGGTCGTGTAGAAGCGGAGTACAGATTTGAAACGATCGGTCTATTTCCGACGATGTCGGTCGTCGGTAAAATCCACCGATATCGGAACCACTGTCAACACAGCTATAGTGAGTGGAATGACGTAACACCTGCGTACACACACACACATACGCAAAAAAAATAAAAAATAAAAAAAAAATAAAATAAAATAAAATAAAAAAAATTGTAGTTTACGCCTCGTCTGGAAACTGTGAACGACGCAGAAGGCGACAACAGAAAATATTAAATTGGAGCTGGAAGTGAAGAACATCATAATGTATGTTTACTTTTGCACCTGACCAGTGTTTTATTTCTATACTCAAGATGTCAGTATATGGAATTATTATTAACCATGCAGTGTATAAGTTGTTTTTCAGTTCCTAACACGTCTATTTATGTCACAAAAATTGAATACATGATATGTGTTTTATCCATGGTGGATATGTCTGAACCGGAATAAAATAATTAAAAAAAATTAAATTAAAAAATCATTTTCATATCTTGTATTACTTTTCTCCCCTTATATAAATGTATAATGACTTTGTAATTCATATGTTGTAAAACCTAACTGTGTTGTAACACATCTGTGCTTCTTAGATAAGCTCTTTGATCAGAGTTCACATTTCTGGTGTGAGTGTGAGTTCACATTTCTGTGTGGTGATGTTGATAAATTGTACTCCAAAAATGGCAAGCAGAATAGTAAGAAAAGTAAGGAGATTATCAAAAGAAAGAGTGGTCGCAAAATTGTGTAAAAAGAGCGCACATGGACAAGCGATTGGATACAATATTAAATGTAAGTAAACAGTGTTTTTTGTTCATGTCATCTCGCCACCTTTGGTTTCGCTATTATTAATGCTAAATAATTTGTAACTAGATTCCATTTTGTGCCAGCCCACAACAGAATTATAATGAAATAAAAGGTTTCCGCTTGGTAGGCGATGTGAGACGTTTATTTTATTAAACTTCAAAACACATCGATTTATTCCGTATGATGAGACATCATCAGTGCAGAATGTGCTCTGCTTAAAACATTTTTATCCGTCATGTCATATAAAAATTTAAAAGGTCTTGCCAATACAAATCACAAGAATAAAATCTTTCACCAAATAATTTGTTTTCAAACAGTGAACACCACCAACATGCTACTCATGTAAAATTCTGAATGTTTTAAGCACCTGAAGATGGGAACAAGCCCGAAACCGGTCGTGTAATAAATAAATAATATGATCTTTAATGTGACACAGCGGTTTTTCTTCTCAGCCCTGAAAACATGATATTTTCTTTATTGATTTTCACTTCAAGTGTTTTTTTTAGGTTGTATGTAGACTTTAGTGTCCCACTAAAAGTACAATTCGTAGTCTGCAGTCCATCATTGTTACACGCGATGCGCTATCGATCGCTGCAAACCGCTAGCCAGACATGGCGACAAACTGACGCGTGGCTCTTTAGAACGCTTAAAACTTGACGAAGCATTCTGATGTTTACCAGCGTGCTCTGAAATTATCCCCGCCATTCCGACGAGAGGCTCGTCCGCAACAAACCGCTTCAAGGTCACTGTCCGGAAGTTGGCCGCGTCAGTCGGTTTCGTGTAGTGTACGCGCACGGTCGAATATCGCTTCTTGTCGGTATCGAGTGTATTGCCAGAGATGTCTCTCGAAGAATTTCTCGGTCGCAGGTACAAATTAGTGCACAGTGAAAACTTCGACGAGTACATGAAAGCGATCGGTAAATCAAAAAAGTTTGTTTATTCTCTGCGAATGTAATATCTGTCTGAGCATTCTTCTTGGAAATGTAAACGCATAAAGGAAATAGCTGCTATTAACTGTCATTGCTTTCAAAACCGATATAATAACCATCTCTTTTCAGTATCTTAATAATCTGTGATTGTATCTACCTTCATTCTATTAACCGTAGTCGCTTTTCTTACGTTGCTTCATTTGCACTTTGCTCTTGCTGTTGCTAATAATGTCACAAAACTGTATGATAAGGAATGAAACCAGTAGTTAAAAATGTTCACCCATTACGAGAAGAAGACACGAACTATTGGTATTGTTTTTCACTCGATTTATACTAAAAAATTCACTATGTCAAACAGATTGCACAGTTTCACAGATACTAAAACTGTTTATAACCTGACACAATGACACAGATCGCATCAATCGTCGTTTGTTTATGGTCAGGTGTCTGCTCGTCAGTCTAATTATTTGACTAAAAACACGCATTTTACTTACTTGATAAAACTGTTCGTCAACAAAACCCCTAAAGTATACTAGAAATACATTTCTGGTCAGCATTATGGAACGTGTACTGATAGGTGTGAGATGCAAGATTGGCATCTCAATAAAACTGATGGAATGCGTGCGAGCTTCTAATGTAATACAGCGACGCGCCGCATGGCGACGGTGGCGCTCAAGTCCCGCAAGGCCACAGTGACGTCATGGCTCCCCTCCACGCCGATGCTCCGTCGACAAGAGCTACGCGCGAAAAACGACAGCAGTCTTTATTTGAGGTGGAAAAAAGAAACACATGTTACTGTTTCGTAAGGAATAAACCAGTACATTGACTCTTTTCGAAACAGTTTGTAAACAAGTCAGTTTTGTACTAGTATGAGCCTTTATATTTACCTCTGTCAATATGTACTCTATAAATATTGCTGTAGTACCACGAACATAATTAAGGGCAGTATTACGCGTTTCTTTACAATTGCCGTTTCGGCGGATGGTGCTGCGAACTGTTGCCATCTTCTGTTATTCGATATTTCAAATGAAGCATAAGCGGTATAGCACTCAATTAAAATTGAACACGGTACCTCAAACCTCGACTGAACTTCGTATACGTGCAGCTGATAAAACAAATATACATTCTGTATATAAAACTGCAGTTTAAAAGTCGACCACTGTACGCAACAAGGGCTTTGCCTTATCACTAAAATTAGTAAATAAGGTCCGTGTGAACTACTGGTTACTCCCTGCTACAAAGCCTTGTTTCCTGGCCCAAACTGAGTTTAAATGTTTGTAAATCTATCGGACCAAACTGTGTGGTCATCAGTCCGTAGCTTACAAAGGGAGGACCCAAACTGAGAGCTGACTCGTTTCAAATTACTTCAATAACAGGAAGTTAATACTACAGTGGTCAATATACATAGCAGCTCACACGTTATTACACACAGATATTAATAAGCATGCCACCAAAATTAAAGTTATCTTAAAAAGGTGCCTAAGAAAACATTTGTGGTGCAACGGAATTTAGATATAATTTGCATCCGAGCTTGTTCTCAGCACTTGTGAAGAACAATCAGGGGCACCGACTCCGTGGGTGCTCCGGGGCTCGTGCACCCCCCAAGAATTTTTTGGGGATGCTGAGCACCCACATAAAATTGAGGTGGAAATTAAAATTGTATAAATTTTAAAAAGTCGAGAAATCAAGATCTATCTTATGACTCAAGAGGCAATGCAAAACGTGACCATAGCGTGAGACGATATTTCATACGTAAAAGAAATTATCAGTTTTGTACGCGGGTCCCCAAGCGAGTAGTAATGAGTGTCCATGATTCACCCAGTATGCTAGCTTTATTCATCCTGAAGCACGTCGGTGCGTTTGACCTTTCAGGTGTACGTATATATGAACATTCAATTGTGTTCTTTCAGAAATTTAGCTTGATGAATCTGATGCTGATGCTAAAGTTTAATTTTAATAACAAGGAAAGTGGCAAAGATAAATGAAAAACAATTCAGTTGAAATTGTAATGCTTTTCTCTCAGTCTTAAAAAAAAAAAAAAAAACTTGGACTATATTAATATTGTCAGAGAAGTCATGAAGTTAGCTCGAAGTGATGAAAGTTTCGATGAAGTATACAGCTCTTACTTGGAACTGACCAAAAAAATTAGATGCCGGACTTTAAAATCTCAAAATATTTCAAAGATTTCTTTAAACCTTGGTGACAGTGTTCTACCAAACGCTTTTGTCAATAGCTTCGCATAAAAAGTGTAAGATTTGTGTACAATGAAAAATTACTTCATTGGTCGTGTAGACGTTTTGGTTTTGTATCCCAGCCTCGTCGCCGCTTTTGTGTCTCGTATCCGTCGTAGGTGTCGGTGGCCGAGTAGGAAGACCGACACAGGAATAAAGGTAGCACGCTTGTGCAGGTACGGAGGGGAGCAGCCAGCGGGACAGCAGAAACTAGAAACACTAGAGTAAATTAGAACAAGATATATAATATTTATAGAATATATGACATCAACTGCGATTGGGCAAAGCTGAAAATGTGTACCCAGCCGGGATTCGAAACCAGGTCTCCTGCTTTCTAGGCAGTTGCGCTGACCCCTACATCACTGGGGACACAGTGATCACCGCACCTGCAAAGACTACCCATGCACGCCTCCCGTCAGATACAAATTCCCAGCTTCGCCCTGCACATAGTACTCAAACTCGTAGTTTAACTAATTCCCGTAAGAGTAAGGGCTTCAGACTTGCCCACCCCTCCCCACTAACGATAGGATCATTGCCCATCACCAGCATATTATATATATACATGTGGCGTCTGTTCCGAAAGTACAGACGTCACTTCTGATCCTGCAGCTGTTATTATTTAAAATTCATAGAATATATGACATCAACTGCGATTGGGCAAAGCTGAAAATGTGTACCCAGCCGGGATTCGAACCCGCGTCTCCTGCTTTCTAGGCAGTTGCGCTGACCCCTACACCACTGGGGACACAGTGATCACCGCCCCTGCAAAGACTACCCATGCACGCCTCCCGTCAGATACAAATTGAGTACTGTGGGCAGGGCGAAGCTGGGTAGTTGTATCTGACGGAAGGCGTGCTTAGGTAGTCCTTGCAGGTGCAGTGATCACTGTGTCCCCAGTGGTGTAGGGGTCAGCGCAACTGCCTAGAAAGCAGGAGACGCGGGTTCGAATCCCGGCTGGGTACACATTTTCAGCTTTGCTCAATTGCAGTTGATGTCATATATTCTATGAATATTAAATAATAACAGCTGCAGGATCAGAAGTGACGTCTGTGCTTTCGGAACAGACGCCACATGTATATAAACAAGATATATATTGGACAGAAGGTATACAATACTTAACTTTTACATATCTCAGTACTGCAGAATGCTGATACATAGTTGAGCTAGAGTCCTGCCTAGTGCCTATCCGATAGCAAAGTCTTCACTGGTGCCTATCTGATTCCGAAGGTCTTAACTGGTTCCTATCTCAGTCCCAAGAGAACGATGTCGTTCAGTGGTTGCCACGAGCGAAGTTGTAGCAGAGGGCGCTCGTGGCTGACGTCGTAAGAACGCCGCGCCGTGCGTGCATGGCGGCGCGCGGCGAAAGTAGGTGGCGCGCACTTTGGGACTTGTGCGACACCACATTTGGGATGTTACTTATATCAAAATATCCACTTCGGCCTATTAGATCGCTTTATTGTAGTGTCCTAATGCAGCCACGCTTTCCTTTTCTTCTTCCTCCTTCTTCTTTCTATCTTTAAAAGGCAGATAACTGTCTATTTACTTTTATCAAGTATTGCTCATTCAAATGTGCATGAACATGATTTTCAGGAGGGTTGGTTTCGAACATTTGTGAACCGTGATATAGAGCACCCACACTGATTTTGAAAAGTCGGCGCCTCTGAGAATAATATTCAGTAAAAGAGGGAAGGTGCACTAAAACTACAATTTATAGGCAACTTACGGATTATGCTGAACTTAGACTTGTTTATTCAGATATAAAACAAGCAAAATGTGGAACCAATTTTCTTAATGTGATAAATATGCATCTCTTACATGGATTAATGCGGACGGTGCCCAGCCTAAATTATACATGATTCAACGCTAGTAGGGGAAAGGATTCACAAACAACACTCATTCTCTCTCACACACGCAATGCCACAGCGAAACTCACCAAATTCAGCGTGCTGAGACGAGGCGGAAGTAGGCGCCGCTATCGTAGGCGAAATTCAGAAAGTCAGAGGTAGCACAAAACACAATATACGAAAACATTTTGAAGGTGGCTCTGGTCTGTCGTGCCTATTTTGAGATGGTGCGTATGTACAGCCAAGTTAAATTACATCTGAATTGGACCGCGAGCAAACACGCAAATGGTGACATACGGCTACGTTACATGGACACACTCCACTGAAGGTGAAGTAGTTGAAAATAGGATTCATTAAGTTGCAGTCTGTCAGCAATCGATCTATGTACTGGTTTTATATGAGAAGTGGCGTGAACTCAGGCGACTAGCTGCAAACCCCGGAAGTCGGAACTCGGACCCACGTGGTTCCGAAAACCGATAAAATTGAATAAATTCAGATTCAGAAAAATAAACAAAATTAACTACAGCATGCAACCCGCAGAAATGCTTAGAATTATATAAGGAAGCGAATGAAATACAGATACACGCGATTAGGGGGTGATTGCAGAGACGGATGAAGTCCAGTCCCCAAAACTCGTAAAAGTGAAATAATTACGAAGTCGGAAAAATAAAATTAAGAATTACAGCATGCAACCATAGAAATGTTTAGAATTACATAAGGAAGCTATTGAAGGAGGTTGTACAAGGCTCAGAGAGAATTACAGACAAAGACAGCGCTCGTACTTCCAGTCGGAGAAGAAAACAGCAAAATAAAAATAGGTGTGGAGAGAAGATCGCGAAGTATTATTAGAAGTCCTAAGGATACCCGCATAGTTACTTGCCTGATGGGCATGGAAAAAACAATAGTGGAAGCTGAAGGCTTTGTTCTATGAACCAACCACGTGGAACACATATCACTCACGGCAAGAAATGATAAGAAGATTTTTACATGCACTGTACAAAAATGAACATATCACCTATTAGAAATCGGGCCCCACAATGTTAGAAATTATTTACACGGGGTTCATACACCGCCACATGATCACAAAAGGTTTTAACATATCAGGCCGTTATCAAACTGCAACTAGAATCACACACACTGCGTTCATCTATTGGAAATCATTGAACTGAAAAACGAGAACACATTTCCACACATGATCGGAGAAAATATTCCACCGGAAGCCGGAAAATCCAAGGAAACACCGGTGGTGGGGACGGACAGTGAGATTCGCGCTAGAGGGAAGGATCGCTAACTAGCTCGCAACCAAAGTGTGTAGAAACCTATTTGGTAGCTTCAGCAGCTATCGACTTGAAGCCAGAGAGAACGATGCAAAGCGAGCTATCACTCGCCACATTCAGAAAGTCATAGATTCTCGCACCTACTTAAAAGTAAAACAACAGCACATTCTCACAGGGACAGTGGCGTAGCGGAGGAGCCGTACTTATGCCACATTAATTAATATAATACAATATTATTAACATAACAAAATAAGAAAAACCTAGCAATATTATCTAATATTCTAACACATGAAATACAAATGCTATTCCTCAAGCCTTGAAATGAGTGGGGTTCAAGTTTTAACAAAATGATGATCTAGCGACATTAAATAAATTATAACTTTATAGAAATATACAAAAAATATATGGAAGGCGACAGACGGTCGCCTTTTAAGGCCAAACAATGCAGCAGCGCGTTTACAAAACTACGGCGTATACGCTTTTACTATATTCTTCAAGGAAAATATTGGTTTGTTCTTAAGTTTGATTGAAATTTAATATATTTATAATTACGACGATTTGGTAGTGTGACGTTCAGTTTTCATTGATGGAGTTTTCCCAGTATTATGAGAGCTTGAGAAAAGGAAATATTATTAGATATTTAATATGTGTACAGTTATTTATTACATCAGAAACGAATGAAGATTTTCTTAGAAAGTACAAAATTTTAGATATCATATATAAAAAAGGAACATTTGAACATTAAAGGTGAGTACCTTTTTGTAAACGCAGGTATTGTTCATGAAGGCGGATTTTCAAAGGTGTACAAAACTTTTATGTGTATCACAAAAATAAATAAATATAACTTTACAAGTGATATAAAGCAGTTCATACAGTGGAGACATAGGGATAAAGCGAACACTAACTTAAAGGCGAAGTGACATTTGCGGGATATTTCGGAAATTCGTCCACCAAAGAAGACGAAGTGAACACTCCAATATTCAATCCAAGAACAGCTGCCAGCATGCGAAACTTAGAAGTAGATGTTCCTGGAGTAGTAAAACAACTTAAGTCACTAAACAAAAACAAATCTTCCGGGCCAGATTGCATACCATCTAGATTCCTCTCACAGTATGCTGATGCAATAGCTCCGTACTTAGCTATAATTTACAACCGATCACTCAGCGAAAGATCCGTACCCAAAGACTGGAAAGTTGTCCAAGTTACTCCAATATTCAAGAAAGGCAATAGGAGCGATCCCCAAAATTACAGGCCAATCTCATTGACGTCTATTTGCAGTAGGAGTTTGAAACATATATTTTTTTCGAATATTATGAACTACCTCGAAGAGAACGACCTATTAACTAATAGTCAACACGGATTCAGAAAGTATCACTCTTGCGAAACACAGCTTGCCCTTTATTCACATGAAGTGTTAAGTGCCATCGACAAGGGATTTCAAATCGATTCGATATTTCTGGATTTCAGGAAGGCTTTTAACATTGTACCCCACAAGGGGCTTCTTATGAAATTGCGTGTTTACGGAATATCTCCCCAATTGTGCGATGGGATTCACGATTTCCTATCAGAAAGGTCACAGTTCGTTGTAGTTGACGGTAAGTCATCGAGTAAAACAGAAGTGATATCTGGCGTTCCACAGGGAAGCGTTATAGGTCCCTTACTCTTCCTCGTGTTTATAAACGATTTAGGAGACAATCTGAATAGCTCCCTTAAACTGTTCGCGGATGATGCTGTCGTTTATCGGTTAGTGAAGTCAACAGAGGATCAAAAGCAACTGCAAAGCAATTTAGACAAAATTTCTACATGGTGCGAAAGTTGGCAATTGACACTAAATAAAGAAAATTATGAATTAATACACACTAACACTAAAAAAATTAAAAAAAAAACACGCTGAATTTCAATTACGCGATAAATCAGTCAAACCTTAAGGTCGTAAATTCTACTAAATACCTAGGAGTTTCAATTACGAACAACTTAGACTAGAGAGAACACATAGAAAATATTGTGGGGAAGGCGAACCAAAGATCACGTTTCATTGGCAGAACGCTTCGAAGATGCACCAGCTCCACGAAAGAGACAGCCTACATCACACTTGTGCGTTCTCTCCTGCAGTACTATTGTCCATTGTGGGACCCTCACCAGGTGGGACTGACGGAACATATTGAGAAGGTTCAGAGAAGGGCAGCTCGTTTTGTTTTAGGAAAAGCGTCACGGAAATGTTGCACGGGTTGGGGTGGAAATCATTAAAAGAAAGACGTTATTCATTGCGGCGTGATCTGTTTGCGAAGTTTCAATGACCGACTTTTATTTCTGAATGTGAAAATATTTCGCTAGTACCCACCTACCTAGGGAGACATGACCATCCAAATAAAAGAAGAGAAATCAGATCGAAAACGGAACGATTTAGGTGTTCTTTCTTCTCGCGCGCTATTAGAGAATGGAGCGGTAGAGAAAAGTTATGAAAGTGGTTAATGAACCCTCTGCCAGGCACTTAAATGTGATTTGTAGAGTATCTATGTAGATGTAGATGTAGAATCTAAGATTTTCCCTAAAAGGAGCAAAATTTCCGATGGTCCACAAATTTTAAATTTATCACACAAAATGTGAAATGTTCCGCACTGCCGAACAAATTAAAAACACACGTATAGGTAGAATGGTATATGAGTGATAATGGAAACAGTATCATATTTCACGAAGTGGAGAGAATAGTCAATAGATTGTATTGCATTAAAACGACTGGAGTAGATAATATTAAACCGGAACTCATCAAATACAATGGAATATCATGTCTCAAATGATTGCACAGGATAACCGAAATAGCGTGGTAGCAGTGTCGGAGTAAGGGGTGGAGAGGGGGGCTTCTCGCCGTCACGCCAATCTTCAGGTATGGAAACAGAAAATATTGCTACAACTACAACTATTACCACATATTAACTTTGTGGTCAAAATATTTTCAGGGATTGTTGAAAGGAGACTGCGAGAGCCGGCCGCGGTTGCCGAGGGGACTGAAGCGCTTCAGTCACGGTCTGCACGACCACTACGGTCCGGGGTTCGAATCCCCCACTCGGGCATGGATATTTGTGCCGTCCTTAGTCGTAGCTAGTTCATAAGTAGTTTGTAAGCTTAGGGACTGATGACCCCGTAGTTAAGTCCCATAAGTTCTACAAACATTTGAACATTTTTTGAGACTGCGAGTATTAGATGAAAACAAGTTGGATGAAAATCAATGTGGGTTTAGGATTCTTAGAGGCCGTCAGAACCAAATCTTTAGCTTACAGCAGATAATGAAAAGTGCAGTGAGTGTAAAAGGGAACTGTATCTACGTTTTATAGAGCTAGAAAAGACTTTTGACTATCTTCCTAGGAGGAAGCTACTGTCAGCTCTACAATATAATGAGAGACAAACTTCTCCAGGCAATTAAAGGTCTTTACGTTGACTGTCAGATAGCTTTAGAGTTGATGGTAAATTGAGTTCGTCGTTCGGGTTAGTTCCAGGGGAAAGACGGAGCTGTTGTTCATACTATTTATGAATCATATGTTGAAAACAATAGAGTGACAGGCTGGTATTAAAATAAATGAAAACAAAATAATCTTATATTTATGATGCTTGAAGTTCAGAACTTAAATAACAATCAGCGAAAGCCATTCATTCTGGCCTCAGAACCGTACAGGCAATGATTCGAATACCGCCTTGACGCTATTCTTTCTTCTTCTTCTCTTGGTAGATCTGGGCTTTGAGGTCATTGGTTCAGTTCGTTCTTGATTGTTCACTGAATATTTGGATCAGCTTTTTCATTACGTTTAGCCCCCTGACCGGGCGCGTTGAGCCACGGCACCCGGCAGCTGAGCTACAGAGACAGATGCTGCAATGGATTTAATTATTGGTACTTACGTGTACTTGCAAAACTGCAAAGTCGATTTTCTTGGTAGGTTTTTAGAATTGCGTCGAATGGCTTTGGCTGATTGTTATTTGAGTTCTGAACTTCAAGTATCAGAAGTATAAAAAATCTCTGAAATCCGACATCCATGTGGTCTGCTTGTTAGACTACATTTCATTGTCCTTGTTTTGCTTTTGTTAGTATTCATCGTATACTCTCCTTTCAAGAAACTGTCCATTAAGTTCAGCTGTTCTTTTAGGACCTTTGCTGTCTCTGATAGACTTACAATGTCATCGGCAAACTGTAAGTTTTTATTGCTTCCTCATGAACTTTAATTCCTTCTCCAACTCTTTCCTTGCTTTGCTTCATAACTTTCTCATTGTAAATGTTGAATAATTTTAGGAAAAGCCTATGTTACTCCCTTCCTATCCATTGTGTCCCTTTCATGCCCTTCGATTCTTATTACGGCTGTTTCGTTTTTGTTCAAGTTGAATATACCTTTTCGTTCGCTATATTTTACCAGAATATGAAAGAGTGTATCCCATTTAACACTGACAAAAGCTTCCTCTAAATTTACGAAAGCTAAAAAGATAGATGTGACATTCGTTAACCATTCTACTAAGATAATACGTAAGGTGGGTATTGCATGAGGATTTCTTACATTTATCCTAAATTCAAACGGATTCTACAAGTACTTCCATTCGTCTGGAAGTAGTTATTGGACTAACAGTTCTCTAATTTTTTCACACTTGTTAGCGATTTCTTTCTATTTAATTGGAATGTTGTTACATTCTTCTTGAAGACTGTGGGTATCTCCTCTGTCTCATACATCTTGCACACAAGGCGGAACAGTTTATTCATGACTGGCTCTCCCAGCCAGCATTTCAGAGGGAATGTGATTCACTGCAGGGCCTTGTTTCGACTCAAATATTTCAGTGCTCTGTCAATATCTTATCGCATTATCGAATCTCCTACGTGATCTTCATCTACTTCCTCCTCCATTTGTACAATATTCTCTTCAAGTTCATATGCCTTTTACAGGCACTTTAGATGGTCCTTCCAACTTTCAGTTCTCCCTTCTTTGCTCATCTTTCATCTGAGCTATATATATTCATGCTGATGCTCTCCTTGTCTCAAAACGTCCTTTTTATTTTCTTAAAGATTAAAAACTGGTTTCGGAATCTGTGTCGTATCATTGTGAAGTCAATTTGCTGCCGTTGCGGAGTGACCGAAAGCATCGAGACGCTATGCGCGAGGCCGTTCCCCGTCGAGGGTTCGAATCCTCCCTTGGGCATGGATGTTTGTGTGGTCTTTAGTATAAGTAGTCTGTAAGTTTAGGGACTGATGAGCACGCAGTTAAGTCCCATAATCTTAACAAACATTTGA
Organism: Locusta migratoria; assembly: GCA_026315105.1. Taxonomy (NCBI): domain Eukaryota; kingdom Metazoa; phylum Arthropoda; class Insecta; order Orthoptera; family Acrididae; genus Locusta; species Locusta migratoria. Next base: position 328,004,091 of record CM048751.1, on the reverse strand, counting down.
ACAACAGTCAATGTGGTATCTTCCGGAATCTCCTGGTTTATGGTTTATTCTTTTTCTTGGTGTGCAATATTAGACCAGGCGTTTTTATCGTTCCCTCACTTTTTCTACTAACAAGTTCCAGTCCCCAATCAAAATCACGTTTTCCTCTCCCTTAACTGTATGAATAACTTTTATTTCATTATACATTTTTTTTCAATATCCTCAACATCATCAGAGCTAGATGGCACATAAACATGTACTACTGTAATTGCTTGACAAGGTGGTGAAAAATTCCTCATTTTTGTGGCCATGACGTCCGAAGTTGCTTATATAGTTACGATAGGGATGTTTGTCCGCCTATGCAACTACAAATAAGAGGCGACCTGTATGTTACCGAACGCGTTTCGTTTTATTGGTAGTAGAACATCTTCAGTGGCCTGTAATGCGCCACTGAAGATGTTTTACTATCAATAAAACGAAACGCGTCTCGTAACAAACAAGTCGCCTCTTATTTGCCGTTACATAGATGGACAAATTCCCCATCATAATGTAATACTGTAGTTACTGTTGGCTTCATGTCTATCTTTGCTATGGTAATGCGATCACTATGCTGTTCAGATTATCTTACCTGTGCTCCTGAGGACATCCTCCTCAGGAGTCCCCGCGAGGATATCCGAATGGGGAACAATTTTACCTCTGGTATATTTTACCCGAGAGGACGTCACCATAAAGTGTAAAGTAAAGACTGCGATTTCCCCTTGCTTTCAGCTGTTCGCCGCAACTGCATGGCAAAGCCACGTTAGCCGGTGTTGTAAGGGCAGCCCAGTCCATCATCCGGACTGTTCTGCTACCCCTTTTCAGGAACCACACATTTTTCTCACATGACATCACATTTTTCTCACATGACATCTTGCGAGCCAAGGATGAAGGGCAACAAGCGGATCGTGTTTTTCTCGACTTCAAAAAGGCGTTCGACGCAGTGCCACACTGCAGACTGCTAACGAAGATACGAGCTTATGGAATAGGTTCACAGATTTGTGACTGGCTGGAGTACTTCTTAAGTAATAGAACGCAGTAAGTTGGTCTCGACGGCGAGTGTTCATCAGAGTCGAGTGTATCGTCAGGCGAACCGCAAGGGAGTGTGATAGGACCGCTATTATTTTCTATCTATATAAATGATCCGATGGACAGAGTAAGTTGTAATTTGCGGCTGTTTGCTGATGATGCTGTGGTGTATGGGAGGGTGTCGTCTTTAACTGACTGTAATAACATACAGGAGTACTTAGACAAAATTTCTAGTTTGTGCGAAGAATGGCAGGTAGCTCTCAATGTAGAAAAAATGTAAGGTGATGCGCATGAGTAGGAAAAACAATCCCATAATGTTCGAATACAGCATTAGTAGTCAACTTCTTGATGCTGTTGCGTCATTCATATATTTAGGCGTAATATTTCAGAGCGATATGAAGTGGAACGAACGTGTAATGAGAGTTGTAAAGCGAACAGCCGACTTCGGTTTACTGGGAGAATTTTGGGAAGATGTACTTCATCTGTAAAGGAGACCGCGTATAAAACGCTTGTACGACCACGTCTTGAGCATTGCTCAAGTGTTTGGGACCCGCAGCAGATCAGTTTAAAGGAAGACATAGAAGCAGTTCAGAGGCGAGCAGCTAGGTTTGTTACTGGTAGGTTCGACCAATGCGCGAGTGTGACGGAAATGCTCCGGCAACTCAATTGGGGATCGTTGGAGGAAAGACGACGTTCTTTTCGTGAAATTCTGTTTAGGAAATTTAGATGGCCGGAATTTGAAGCTGAGTGTAATAAGATCTTGCTGCCGCCTACATACATTTCGCGCAGTGATCACCAAGAGACGGTAAGATAAATTAGGGCTGGTAAAGAGGTATACAGGCATTATTTATTTCCTCGTTCTATTTGGGAGTGGAATAGGAAAGGAAATGCCTAGTAGTGGTACAGTGTACCCTCCGCCACGCACCTTAGTGTGGATTGCGGAGTATGTATGTAGATGTAGATGTCTGGCCTCTACACAGATTCCCCCCGCTTTGGTTGCACCTTCGGTACGGCTGTCTGCATCGATGAGGCACGCAAGCCACCCCTACGTGAACAATGTTTGTTGTTCATGGGGGTGGCGATGTATTCTGCTAATCGTTTGCACACATCGTTTCATTGCAACTAAAGTGGCAGACAAACCTGAAGAGAATAACCTCTGCGGTTTCTCCCTCGCAACCGACAGAGGTCCTTGCGTTGTGGTATCGCCTGGACAATAATGTTATTGTGACAATTCAGTCACTCTCTCCGGCTGTCACCTGTATGGGAGGTATGCCAAGGCATGATGGCCGTCATCAACGAAACCATCCCAATGAGTGTGGCAGTGAAATTGTGTACCATGCCGGACGCTAAGCTGCATCGACGCACCGGGCATAATTCCACTCTGTGGCTACTGGGGCACTCCGCCTTTGCCATACTCGGCCTCCGACTTGGGAACCGTGTGGCGTACAAGACGTATTTGTGGAATGTTCATCAACAGGCGAAAACTCTCTGCCTTTATGACAAACTTTACGCCAACTACTTACGGTAGCGTTTATCCATGGCCACCAACGGACCTTAAGACACTGAAATTGCGACTATGCCACTGATTGGAATTATGTGAAGTGTGCAAACTGCCATAAACGCATTGTTTTGCTTTTCTTTTTCTTCACTTGAAGTTGCGGGAACTGTAATCCGTTTTCCTTTAAGACCCAGCGGAGTAGGTTGCTTTGTGTTTTCTTCTTCTTGTTACCTGTCGACTATTACATAGCAGGAAACCCCACCACCTTGGGGGTCAGTAGTGACCTTTCATTAGCAAAACCCTATCCCTTTCATCATTTGATTTTCACGTCCACTTACACTTATGGAATATATAATTTTATTTATTTTTATTTATTTATGCATTTATTTTACCTGGCAAGATTAGGGCCTTCAGGCCCTTTCTTACACCTAACCAGACTTACTGAAGGTGAACAATTTCTTTAGTACAATGTATAATACACGTGTTAAAGCAAAAAAAAATACAAATTATTAATAAAGTATAACAATAATACTTACATAATTTATAAGAATAAAAAATTATAATAGTGACAATAATAATAGCAATGACTTGGCAAAGTACAGTAAGCAAGTCTCATATTGTGAACATCAGCCCTATTACAATTTAGGAATTGCCTCGTTATCTTCTTACAGATTGTGAGTTATTCACATCAAGCTGAGACACAGACGATATAATGTGGTGAGAGAGATGTAGAAGAGGTAGATTGGTTAGAGGAAGAGAAATAGAATGGTAAGATTCAAAGCTATGACGGAGAGAAAGAACTGAGATCAGAGTAACAATGAAGGCTATGCCGTCGTTAATATGTGAATTTTGTATTTAATCTTGAATGTCGAGTGGTTTAGTGTAAGACGTAGATCACGTGGCAGTGTGTTCCATAGTAGTATGGCTGAGATGCAGAACGACACGGAGAAAGATTTAGTGTTGCGTGAAGATACAGCCAAGGTGCTAGACGAACCATATCTGGTATGGCGGTTGTGGAAGGATGGTAGCTGTTTAATGTGAGAAGATAAGTATTGCGGGCACTGTTGGCTGAGAAATCGATGAAGTAAGCGCAGCGTTTGAAAATCGCGCCACTTATGTGTGTTTTTCTTTAATGGGAAATGGAATTTCTACCCAAAGGATTTGGGTTTCTCTCTATGTAAGAGTGGAAATTTCTCCTTTTGTATATTTCTGTTATGTTTCCAGCAAAGAGTCTTTCACTTCGAGAACCTTCTGTTTTGTTATTTTTCGATATGGTATGTGATAGAAAAAGAAAAGGAAAATAGAGAACTACCAGCCGTTCCCTCTACGACACCCTGCTTATGTTGGCGACTAGCGGACTCGCCTCTGTCTTATCGACCTGTTGTTGTTGTTGTGGTCCTCAGTCCGGAGACTGGTTTGATGCAGCTCTCCACGCTACCCTGTCCTGTGCAAGTCTCTTCATCTGAGAAAACGTTCGGCAACCTACATCCTTTTGAATTTGCTTACTATATTCGTCCCTCGGTCTCCCTCTACGATTTATACCCCACACGGTTCCTTCTAATGATAAGTTGACAATTCCTTGATGTCTCAGAATGTGTCAAACCAATCTCTCTCTTCTCTTAGTCAGGATATGCCAGAAACTCCTTTTCTTCCCGATACTGTTAAGCACCTCCGCATTAGTTACGTGATCTACCCCTGATACTTTCAGAATTTGGAAGAGTGTATTCCAGTCGACATTGTCAAAAGCTTTCTCCAAAGCTCAGAGGAAGAGAAATAGAGTGGTATGATTCAAAGCTATGATGGAGAGAAAGAACTGAGAGCAGGGTAACGAAGGAGGCTATGCCGTCGTTAAAATGTCAATTTTGAGTTTCCTCTTGAATATCGACTAGTTTAGTGTAAGACGTAGATCACGTGGCAGTGTGTTCCATAGTCGTATGGCTGAGATGGAGAACGACACGGAGAAAGATTTAGTGTTGTGTGAAGGTACAGCCAAGGTGCTAGACGACACCGATCTGGTAGGCGGTTGTGGAAGAATGAGAGGTGTTCAATGTGAGAAGGTAAGTATTGCGGGCACTGGTGGCTGAGAAATCGATGAAGTAAGCACAGCGTTTCAAAATCGCGCCACTTATGTGTGTTTTACTTTATTGGGAAATGGAATTTCTACCCAAATGATTTGGGTTTCTCTCTTTGTAAGAGTGAAAATTTCTCCTTTTGTATATTTCTGTTATGTTTCCAGCAAAGAGTCTTTCACTTCCAGAACCTTTTGTTTTGTCATTTTCGATATGGTGTGTGATAGAAAAAGAAAAGGAAAATAGAGAACTAGCTCCCGTTCCCTGTACGACTCCCTGCTTATGTTGACGACTAGCGAACTCGCCCAACACTACCTAGAAGACAAGGCCCTACAACAGGCCGTGCCTACGTCACACTTAGAGGCCCCGACCGCCATCTGACTGGCCGGCCGCTGCGCGGCGGTAGGCGTGCCCCAGCCAACAGCCAGTGAGGTGGCGGCCGCGGCCTCTAAGTGTGACGTAGGCATGGCCTGTTGTAGGGCCTTGTCTTCTAGGTGGTGTTGACTCGCTTCTGTCTTATCGACCTGTTGTTGTTGTTGTTGTGGTCTTCAGTCCGCAGACTGGTTTGATGCAGCTCTCCACGCTACCGTGTCCCGTGCAAGTCTCTTCATCTGAGAATACGTTCGGCAACCTACATCCTTTTGAATCTGCTTACTGTAGTCGTCCCTCGGTCTCCATCTACGATTTTTACCCCACACGTTTCCTTCTAATGCTAAGTTGACAATTCATTCATATCTCAGAATGTGTCCAACAAATTCATCCCTTCTCTTAGTCAGTGTATGACAGAAATTCCTTTTCTCCCCGATTAGGTTAAGCACCTCCTCATTAGTTACGTGATCTACCCATCTAATTTTCATCATTCGTCTGTAGCACGACATTTCAAAAGCTTCTATCACCTTTTTATCTGAACTCCTTATCGTGCACGTTTCACTCCCATACAATGCTACACTCCAGACAAACGCTTTCAGAAAGGACTTCCTAACATTTAGATTAATATTGGATGTTAACAATTTTCGCTTCTTTAGAAACGCTTTTCTTCCCATAGCCATTCTGCATTTTATATCTTCTTTACTTCGGCGATCAGAAGTTATCTTGCTACCCAAATAAGAAAATTCATCTACTACTTTTATTGTCTCATTACCTAATCTAATTCCTTCAGCATCGCCTGATTTTCTGACATTATATTCCATTACCTTCGTTTTACTCCTTTTAATGTTCATCTTATATCTTCCTTTCAAGACACTGTCCATGCCATTCAATTGCTCTTTTGCGATCTCTGACAGAATTACTATGTCATCGGCAAACCGCAATGTTTTTATTTCTTCTCCCTGCACTTTAATGCCCTCTCCAAATTTCTCCTTCCATTCCTTCACTGCCTGCTCTTTGTACAGATTGAACAACATTCGGGAAAGGCTACAACCCTGTCTTACTCCCTTCCCAACTTCTGCGTACCTTTCTTGCCCTTCGACTCTAATAACCGCTGTCTGGTTTTTGCATAGGTTGAATATAACTCTTCGCTCCCTATATTTTACCCCTGATACCTTCAGAATTTGGAAGAGTGTATTCCAGTCGACATTGTCAAAAGCTTTCTCCAAATCTCCTTTTGTATATTTCTGTTATGTTTCCACAAAGAGTCTTTCACTTCCAGAACCTTCTGTTTCCTTATTTTTTGATACGGTTTGTGATAGAAAAAGGAAAGGAAAATAGAGCACTAGCACCCGTTCACTGTACGACTCCCTGCTCATGTTGACGACTAGCGGACTCGCCTGTGTCTTATCGACCTAAGACATTTATGGTTTCAACATATTTTACTTTCAGGCATTGGCTTTCTGTGGCGGAAGTTCGGCAACAACGTGCGACCGGCCATGATCTTGACGAGAGCCGGGTACACGTTCACGATAACGTCGGTGACGGGCATCTTCTCGACGACCACCAGGTTCCGGCTGGGCGAGGAGACGGAGGAGACGACGCACGACGGCCGCAGGGTGATCCGCACCTTCACTCTGGAGGGCACCACCCTCACCTGCGTCGAGAGGGGCCACAAGCTCGTCACCACCGTGTTCCACTTCACGGCCGACCAGCTCAAGATGGTGAGCACAGCTTCAGTGCCATTCTCGCCAAAGTCTGCCTCAAAACAGGGTACTAGTCCCGAGGCTCCAGAAATGGAGGGAGGACTCGAACCTCCGCCGGCGACCAACCGTGCAGTCCGCGGCGAGGCGCCTTAGACCGCTCGGCTACTCCACCGCAGTACGGGGGTGACCGAAATAATATGAACAACATGCAGTATAATACAACCTGTTGTAAGTTGGCACCACTGCGTACTTGTTAACACTGACAAGGGGAACACCAAGTATGGTACCAACCACGAACTAACTGAACAAACGACCGCAAATCATAGATCTACCAGATAAAAAGAAAAATCGGCAAGATGCGAGGCTGCCATGTAGGCGACCTGGGTTTAAGTCCGACATGGGGAAATTACTTTTCACACCTGTCCGATGATTGTGCATAATTATGTATTTTTGTAATCATTCTTATGTAAACGTTTGCAGTAAATGGTCAGAATAAAAACATGTAACATTCGCTCAATATGTTATGTATTGCGCGACGATTATATTATTCTTTTTTTTTTTTTTTTTTTTTTTTTTTTTTTTTTTTTTTTTTTTTTTTTTTTTTTTTTTTTTCTAAGCACACTTTTAAGGCGATTGAAGCATATTTCGAAATCAGTAAACAGTCTTTTGTTAATACCTATAATATTTGGGCAACATTTAATACCAAAGGTTACAGTTCCTAACCGTGTTATTTTTATATCCTCCTATGACGTGTGTACCCACGTGACGTGTCCCAGTGGACTATTATGCTACGGCCAGTCGATTAGTCATTCGTAGCGTGTCGTTCATGCGTGCGGCGAGTGGAGAACAAATGTGCTATTATAGAAGCAGGTGTTAAAGAAGTGGCGATGGCGACAGTGAGTAAATAACACAGCGCAATAAGTAAAATAATCAGTTGCTACTGTGTTATTTGCTGTTATCCTGACTGTTTACTCAAGTTGTAACATAGGAGTGGGTATAAAAGCATATAATTATGCACAATAAAAGAAGAGAAATGAAGAAAAGTGAAAATTAAATGACCCCAAGGGGAGGTTTTTTTTTCTTTTCTTAATTATTTTTTAATTTTTTTGAAATATAAAAAGTAGCAATTACAATTTTTAGACATTGTTCTGCCGCTAGGTATCGAACCCGGGTCTCCTGCATAGGAGCCTAACACCTTTGTGATTACACCACGCTGTCTTGCTGAGCGGTAGCCGCCATCTATAATTAGAGACGTTCAAAATGTTCAAATGTTTGTACAGCTTATGGGACTTAACTACGGGGTCATCTGTCCCTAAACTTACAAACTACTTATGAATTACTTACGAACTAGGGCGGCACAAATATCCATGCCCGAGGGGGGATTCGAACCTCCGACCGTAGTGACCGTGCAGACCGTGACTGAAGCGCCTCAGTTCCCTCGGCCACCGCGGCCGGCTAGATACGTTAAGCGTGGTTATTTGCTGGTAATTTGATTTCTATTTTCTTAGAAATCAAGGCCAATTGGAACAAATCCTTTTAGCTTAATGGTCTGAGGAATTCCCTCACAACATACATGCGACCCATTATAATCCGTTGATACCATACTTGGTGTTCCCCTTGTGAGAAGCGACAGCGTACAACAACTGACGTACCATGTCTTGGACAATTTTTTTAATTTTTTTATTGGCCTTTGAGATGTTTCTATACAGTTATAGTTACAAATATAAGTTGAAAACAGCTAACAAACAAACATTAAAGATAGAAAGCAAAGTCAAGAGCTGTTTGAAATATCTGTCTATATAAAAGGGAAAGGATACTCATTCACTCACTCATTAACTCGCTGACTAAACACGAAATCTCGAAAACTACTTCACCCATGAAGCTGAAATTTGGTAGGGATGTAGATTACAGGTAGGATACGTCAGCTAAGAAAGGATTTTACAATAGGTCCGATAGTTCAGGAGATATGACGTCTCAAACTTTTCCGCCTTGCGGCACGTGATAATGTGACTTTACCATTCCACATTTGTGATGGAGAGCACTTAGAGACTTGCAATAAATTTTACACATAATTTCAAACTTTCAGGAAACTTTTTCTCGCTGACAACCGCAGCAAAATGATGAAAGGAAAAAAGTTTGTCGCTTACTTCTTTTCCGGTATTCATGTAGTAAAATTACGGCATTTGGCATGTCGTTAAAATTTATTACTCGTGCAGTATTAATTGTATTCGCGGGAATTGTTACAGACAGTATACAAACATACCACTGAGCGTACGTTCGAAATTTTATCATAGTACGACACACAGTTCATTAGATATATAGTCATAAAGAATTAGGTTCCTCCACATTACACATGACGTTTAAATTTATTACGGATTTCCTATTATTGCAGACATTGTACGTATACACTACTGGATGTACCTTCGAAATAATATCGTATTACGCCATGTCGTTGAAGTGCTATGACGTCAAAGACATTGAATGCATGAAAATTTGCCCAAATAAGCTTGAGGCTGTCATTTACTACGTCTTTTCTACCAACTCCATATACAACACATTTCACAGTCAGTTCCCTAATATTCCACTCTACGAACCTGGTAAATAATTTTATTTGTAGGACACATAATTCAACACTCACTAACTAAACACGAAATCTCCACAACTACTGAACCTTTGAGCTGAAATTTTACCGGTATGTAGTTTATAGGTACAGGACGTGAGCTAAGAAAGTATTTCGCGATAATAGAGATTTAAGGTGCATGGCGGAGGATAATTTTCCTATAGAGTGTCGTAATCTACCCTTTCATTTCTATCTTTATGAAATTTTGCTTGCTTAACCTTCAAAACAAGAGTAATGTCACTGTCTGTATAAAATTTCGGTCGTTGCATGGTGAAGAGAGGGAAAGGGGGAAACTGACAGAGAGATAGTAGAGAAAGAGATGGATGCAGAGAGAGGAGGGAAGGGGAGGTGGACTACGAGAGTGTAGGCTAAATAAATAAATAACCGAGCAACGCCGGGTTTACAGTTAGTAACATATTAAGATTGCACCTGGTCCGCGCTGAATGTTCAAATGTTTGTATAGTTTATGGGACTTAACTACTGGGTCATCAGTCCCTAAACTTACAAGCTACTTATGAACTAGCTAATACTATGGACGGCACAAATATCCATGCCCCAGGGGGGATTCGGACCCCTCCCCCCCCCCCCCCCCCCCGTGCTGAATGCCCGCAGAGGTTGTTCAAGTCCTTCCTCGGGCATGGGTGTGTGTTTTGTTCTTAGTGTAAGTTAGTTTAAGTAGTTTGTAAGTCTAATGACTGATCTCCATTATAGTTTTAGACCTTATAGCTGCAAACAGGCACGACCTTATTAACGAGCTCAGTGTAGAGACAGGAGTTAGCGATAATGATATCGTCACAGCGTCAGTGGTGACCGAGGTTAATAAGCCAATCAAAGAGTCTAGGAACGTGTTTTCGTTAGAAAGAACCGATAAGCAGTTGTTAGCATCACACTTAGAAAACGGACATCGTTTAGTTCCGGTACTATGGATGTAGACGAATTGTGGGCTATATTTAAATCCATTTTAAATAAAGGGTTAGAGAAATATGTGTCTATAAAGTCGGTTAAGGATGGAAAACATCCACCGTGGTATAATAATAATAATAATAATAATAATAATAATAATAGAAAGCAAAGGCACTATTGATTAAAAAAAGAACACGTAAATCAAGTCAGGCAAAAGTGCGTCTATAAAAAGGTCCATGCGCGAAGCGTACAATAATTTCTTCAACCATATCACAGCAAAAGATTTTTTCGAGAGCCCGAAAAAATTCTGATCCTATGTAAAATCGATAAGCGTGTCAAAGGCCACTATCTTGTCACTCGTTGACCATACCGGGCCAGTAATAGAAGAAATCAAACGGAACGCTGAAGATCTAAATTTAACCTTTAAGAAATCTTTCACGCAGGAGGACCTTACAAACGTATCATCATTTGATTAACATACTAACTTCCAAATGAAGGCATAGTAACAGGTATTTCCGGTGTAGAGAAGCAGCTGAGAGGACTGAATAAAAAAAATATATATTAAAAAAATCATCTCCTGGTCCGGTTGGAATACCAGTTCGGTTTTACAAAGAGTGTTCTGCGGCATTGGTTCTTACTTAGCGTGCATTTATCGCGAATCTTTAATTCAGCGCAAAGTTTCTAGTGAATGGAAAAATAATAAAGGTGAAAGAAATGCCCCTATATTGCTGGCCATATCGTTGACAGTTACCTGTAGAATTTCGAGCATATTCTCAGCTCGAATATAGTAAATTTCCTTGAGACGGATATGTTTCTTTCTATGAATCAGCGGGGGTTTAGGAAACATCATTCATGTAATACTCAGCTTGCCCTTTTCTCACACGACATCTTGTAAGCCAGGGATGAAGGGCAACAGGCAGATTGTGTTTTTCTCGACTTCAAAAAGGCGTTCGACGCTGTGCCACACTGCAGACTGCTAACGAAGATACGAGCTTATGGAATAGGTTCACAGATTTGCAACTGGTTGGAACACTTACTAAGTAATAGAACGCAGTACGTTGGTCTCGTTGGTGAGTGTTCATTAGCGACGAGTCTATCGTCAGGAGTGCCCCAGGGGAGTGTGATAGGACTGCTATTATTTTCTATCTGCATAAATGATCTGATTGACAGAGTAACTTGTAATTTACGGCTGTTTCCTGATGATGCTGTGGTGTATGGCGGGGGGTCGTCGTTAAATAACTGTAATAGCATGCAGAATGACTTAGGCAAAATTTCTAGTTGATGTGACGAATGTAGAAAAATGTAAGGTGATGTACATGAGTAGGAAAAATAGTCCCATAATGTTCGAAAGGAGCATGAGTAGTGAGCTTCTTCATAGAGCCGCGTCGTTCAAATATCTAGGCGTAAAATTGCAGAGCGATATGAAATGGAACGGACATGTAAGGTCAGTTGTGAGTAAGGTGGATACCCGACTTCGGTTTATTGGGAGAATTTTGGGAATGATATACTTCATCTATAAAGGAGATTGCATATGAAACGATTGTACGACCACGTCTTGAGTATTGCTCAAATGTTTGGGACAGCAGCAAATCAGTTTAAAGGAAGACATGGAAGCAATTTAGAGGCGAGCAGCTAGGTTCGTTACTGGTAGGTTCGACCAATGCGGGAGTGTCACAGAAATGCTCCGGGAACTCAAATAGCAATCGCTGGAGGAAAGACGACGTTCTTTTCGAGAAATTTTGTTGTGGAAATTTACAGGGCCGGAATTTGAAGCTGACTGCAGAACAATCTTGCTGTCGCCTAATTACATTTCGCGTAAAGTTCACGAAGACAAGATAAGAGAAATTAGGGCTCCTAAAGAGGCGTAGAGGCATTCTTTTTTTCCCTCGTTCTATTCGGGAGTGGAATAGGAAAGGAAATGCCTAGTTAGTGGTACAGTGTATCCTGCGCCATGCACCTTGCGGTGCATTGCGGAGTATGAATGTAGACGTAGGTTTACAAACATTATACAAGGTTTTGCCTTCTCTTCGCCACAGTCACAGAGTGAAGATTTCACCAGGCAGATAGGATGTAGCCTGCTGTGCAGTTCTAAAGTGGTTGAACTACAGTCGCGCTATTGTGACTGTAAGCTTTCGCGAACACCTAAGACGTTTGTACCAAGCCTGGCTGGTAGGAGTGGTGTTATTTATGAATAGTATGTCCCTCTAGCTTTCTGGGAAGTTTTCCATTATTCGTCCCACTCAGTCAGAAATCTCTGTAAACTGGTAAATGATCCTCCGCTGGAAAATGTGTATATTCTGTCGCACCTGAGGTAACCGCTTCCTTAGCAAGTGTGTCAAAGATCTCGTGCCCCAGAACGTTGTTGTGCGCTTTAACTCAACACGTGGAGACATTGCATCCTTTCTTTTCCGGGAGGTTTGTGTGTACCATTGTGTAGTAGGCTATTGGGTGGCTCTTATATCCTCGATGGAAATAATGAAGGAGTATGATTGCAGATTTAGAGTTTTCGAAGATGACATGCCCTCCGGAACCACAAGGCAGTACTTCAGGACTCAAGAGATAGCCGCCATTATTGTTATTTCCTTGTTAGTTTGTGCTTACATCCTATATGGACATTGGTATCCCAAGAAGGGCATCCCGTCCCATCCTAGTTCTTTGAGCCAACTGTGTAAAGAATCCTCGCCTTTGAATATTTGGCTCGGAACTCCAGCAAAGCGTGATTTGCCAGAATGGAGGAAGCTGGGAGATCACATCTCATATCAGGTTCAACAACAGTACACAAGTAACATCGTTCAAAGATGGGCAGTCGTCACGCAGAGATGGTCAATCGGAGGTTTGGCGCCGCCACTATATACTCTCTTCCTAGTGGAGGCAGATTCTTACAAAGACAATAATGAGCCGTGTAACATAGTCCCAGAAAGTTCCTGTATGCGAGATAAGACGTCGTCTGAAAATTGCGCCCTCTTGATTAGAAATCTTGTGCTTAAATATTTGCGTCGTAAATGTAGAGGTGTTTCGTTATTTTTCACAAGTAATACATTAGTTGGCGTTGAATCCATAGCTCCATGACACTCTAATTGCTCTGTATTGTAGCTCTTTTTTTTCTTTTTTTGAGGGTGCACAGTTAGTGGGAACATCTATGACGGGAACGGCTGCACTGTTTAATATTTCAGTAGCGGCATTATCCTCAGCAATGACAGGCTATTTAAAAAACTTCATTGGCGAAGGGGAGTAGTGGGCGAAAAACGCGGTTAACTGAAAACTACGAACGGTCATTAAGAATGATTGCGGCTAGACAACATAAAACTATCACTAAACTCGACACTCACTTTAGTAATACTGTTTCGATAAAAAATACGCCTGGAGTTTGACATTCGTGGAAGAACTGCAGTTATTAAACCATTAATGACGGAAGCCAACGCAAAGCTGCGAAATAAGTGGTGCCATTATCATAAAACCAGAACACTTAACGATTGCAAGTATAAGGTCTGTATTCACTGACTGTTCCGTAGAAGCTTGACAGATATTTTATGCATTATGAATGAAACGCATAACTGTGAGACATTCTACAAATTTAGTGGTTTATGAGCCGGTTTTCGGCTGTTACGCCATCGTAAGGTAAACATTACAAGTTTAACGTTCAAAGATCATAATTAGGTAGATATATAACTTTCAAGGGAGACTAGTACTTTGGTTTACAACTAACCTGAGGGAAATTATTACAATTCAAGTTCTGGTATAAATTCCTGACATTGATAAAGTACGTGACAAAATAATAAATAACGACATTATCCTAAGAAATATAAATTGCAACAATAGAAATTGGCTGAAAAATTAACAAAAAATATCTTAAACAACTCAAATGTCTGGAACACTAGTCTCTCTTGAAATTTGTATATCTACCAACTTATGATCTTTGACACTTAAAATTGTACTGTTCACCTGATGATGGCGTAGCAGCCGAAAACCAGTTCGTAAGCCAATAAAGTTTCTGAATGTTTCTCAGTTATCTTGTGTGTTTCATTCATAATATATGTGTTATTGTTCTGATGAACCATCAATTACATTTTATCATACAAACAACCGCGAAATTCTCAAAAAGAAGCTTACGATACCGCATGTATGTTTCCTACAGTCAATATTGGGGAGTTTCCGTCATGATTTGGGCATCTTCATATATCATTATCCTCACTGGCCGGATGGCTATGGCCACGCGGGCGTAGCCGAGAGGTCTGGAGTGTCACGTTACGCATCGCGCTGCCAACCGCGTCGGAGGCTCAAATCCTCCATCCGGCATGAATGTGTGTGTTGTCCTTAGTTCAGTTTAACTTAGTTTAAGTAATTTGTAAGACTAGGGACTGATGACCAATGTACTTTGGTCCCTTACGATTACAAACATTTGAACATTTGCATAACTGTGAATGAATGTCTCATTATTCTCGACAGCAGTCTCCTTAATACGTCTTCCTTATTCCATATTCTATAATTATAATTAGCCCACACACAAGACCAAAAACATTCATCCCTGCTTTGTAGAGCATCAGAAAATTATCAGACATCTCCCCTGGAGTGCGAAATCGTCATTTCTCGATATAATTGAACCGTTGTGCGGAGTTCTATAGCAGAGAGTGGGGAACAAATTTGGAGCTCCAGCATAGTTGAATTGGGCGGATGGTCTGGTATAAGGATGGATAACATTCTGCTGAAATCTGTAAAGACTCTTACAGATCTATTCTTGAAAGAGTTGCAGCTGTTTTCATAGCCAATACCCAACTCCTTGCTAATAAATGAGTGAAATCAATATTTTGGAAATCTATGAGACCTAACTACTAAGATTATCAGTCAGAAGGATTACAAACTATGGAAACTAACTTAATCTAACCTAAGGACAACACACACACGAACGCACACACACACTCACACACACACACACACACACACACACACACACACACACACACACACGCCCGAGGAAGGCTCGAACGTCAGACGTAGAGCAACCGCTCGTTCGCCATTCCACCGCAGCTCTTTGCTAATCGTCTGCGTTAGGTATTCATATTACACTACTGGATATTAAATTGCTACAGCAAGCAGAAATGCAGATGATAAACGGGTATTCATTGGATAAATATATCATACTAGAACTGACGTGTGATTACATTGTCACGCAATTTGGGTGCTTAGATCCTTAGAAATCAGTACCCAGAACAACCACCTCTGGCCGTAATAACGATCTTGATATGCCTGGGCATTGAGTCAAACAGAGCTTGTATGACGTCTATTGGTACATAGGCACATGCAGCTTCAACACAATACCACCGTTCATAACGAGTAGTGTCTGGCGTATTGTGACGAGCCAGTTGCTCGGCCACCATAGACCAGATTTTTCAATTGGTGAGAGATCTGGAGAATGTGCTAGGCCAGGGCAGCAGTCGAACATTTTCCTTATCCAGAACGGCCCGTACAGGACCTGCAACATGTGGTCGTGCATTATCCTGGTGAAATATAGGGTTTCGCAGGGATCGTATGAAGGGTAGAGCCATGGGTCGTAACACATCTGAAATGTAGCGGACACTGTTCAAAGTGCTGTCGATGCGAACAAGAGGTGACCGAGACGTGTAACCAATGGCA
Source organism: Locusta migratoria (assembly GCA_026315105.1). NCBI lineage: Eukaryota > Metazoa > Arthropoda > Insecta > Orthoptera > Acrididae > Locusta > Locusta migratoria. Next base: position 327,988,254 of record CM048751.1, on the reverse strand, counting down.
CTCCATACCATCACGCCGGGTAATACGCCAGTGTGGCGATGACGAATACACGCTTCCAATATGCGTTCACCACGATGTCGCCAAACACGGATGCGACCATCATGATGCTGTAAACAGAACCTGGATTCATCCGAAAAAATGACGTTTTGCCATTCGTGCAGCCAGGTTCGTCGATGCATCGGAGGCGCTCCTCTCTGTGATGTAGCGTCAAGGGTAACAGCGGCCATGGTCTCCGAGCTGGTAGTCCATGCTGATACAAACGTCGCCGAACTGTTCGTGTAGATGGTTGTTGTCTTGCAAACGTCCCCTTCTGTTGACTGCACGATCCGTTACAGCCATGCGGTAAAGATGCATGTCATCTAGACTGCTAGTGGTCCGAGGCCGTTGGGATCCAGATAATTACGAATGTGTGGTTCCAAGGCGCCACTGACGTTATTCTAAACATCGTCCTAGATAGTACAAATTAATTTTTTTTCGTCGCATTTAGTTCACTTTTCACGTATGTGTTACCTGTTAAAGGAGGTGTTCGAAGTGTCTTCCTTGCATATGGATGCAATACTGTACTCGTCTCTGCAATGAATTTCGAATTATTCCGAAAACCCCTGGATCATTTCGGAATTCTTGACAAGCGTCTTCAACTCTCCGCTCCAGTTCTTCAACCGTATTAACGGGTGTGCTGTACACTTGGCTTTTGGGGTGACCCCAGACTCAAAATTCCAATGTAGATCAAGTGAACCTGGAGGTGGAGGTACACGTCGGCGCCGACCTATCCATCTTTGGCCAATCTGCCAACTCACAGCAGCAGCAGCAAAATCGTGCCGGAGCTCCATCTAATTAACTAGGACGATGTTTACAATAAATTCCGTGAAATGCGAACTAAATGCGATGTGAAGTCTAAATTTTAAATTAACGTGTACTAACTTGGACGATGTTTACAATGATGTGAATAACGGCCTGGAACCAACCATACATTCGTAATTCGTTTGCGGACCCATTTTTACTTGAAAATTTTTGCTTTTTTTATCATGCACTTCAACCACGTACGTTTGCGCCATTTTTTAAACACCCTTCTTTCGGGCATGTCCAAATGTAAGGTCACCACCTGTGGTGAGCTTTTTTAATTTAACGGTACTTGTACCTGAGAATAAGACCCCTTCCACAGGCATTTAACTTCGAATTTATGAGCTAGTAAAAAGGTGGGAAAGTATAGTGTATCAGAATGGGCATTTGAGAAAGTAAACAAGACTTCATTTAGCACAACATTTAATAGTACAGTGTCTTACATTATATTAGTACAAATTGAGCTTCTATAATTAAAAATTGGAAATACATTTTTGCTTTCAATTTGACTACACATATTGCATGTAGCCTTATTCGTGAAATTCGCGGAAACAGTCTTTTCTCTTGTTCAAACAGAGATTTACTTTACACTTGCTACACATCAACACTGTCTGCCCTGTCCAGTTTGGTTTTTAACATATTTGCCTCGTTCCTGTAACTTGAGGCCAATGACCTACTGCATCAGTGCTGATAGATAGACATAGTGCCAAGAAACTGCTCAATTTCCTCTTTCGTCAGTTGTACAGGCTTATTTACATTATTCTGTACAGAAAATAAATTACTCTGATAATCTACGTACCGGAATAGCGAGTCATCAAAATACTCTCGAAAATAATCAATTGGTGCTTTCAGATCATTTGTGTCTGGCAAGAAGCCGTTCCAAGCAGGAACACTACACTACACAGGAGCACTACACTCAGCTTGTACAGTTTTCTATGTAAGCTATCTACTGACTGTACTGTTTGCACCGGATACACAGTGAGCCGCTGTATGTTCTTGCGTGATACTTTCAGCGTCACTTTCATTACCAATATTTGAGGCAACAAAAATTTACGAAGAACCGGAATCAATAAAATAGGAGAGGAATAAGGTTCTCACTATGTTTTTTGTTACTTAAGTTTTCTGAGCTCTCATCAGTAGAGATCATGTCATCCAAACCAGATGGTTCGAAATCAAAATCACTTTCGTCACTGTCACCTAGGCAGCTTTCGGCACTCTCTGCAGGTGGTGCACGAGCTACGAAACGCCCTTTAGCATTTCGTGGGGGATAAAGCCTCTTTGGAACCATCGCACCTAAAATCAAAGCGCCACAGTATTAGCTGTTTAGTAGAATTTCCACGTCGCAATGAAATAAATATACCTCAGATTGGTGAGGGGAAATTATTATTTAAAATTAATAAAATTACGTAGATATACATGAACAATGAACATAATTTGCAACTGAAGAAGTCTGGTATTGTACATCGGAGGACCTATCCATTTTATTTGTTACACTGGCACACAAACGAACGCAATGATGCAAATTTCACACAAACCGTATTTTACAATTTACTTATACTTCCAACATCATTATTACATCAAAATTTGATTTATGTGACGCCACAGATACTATTGAATAGATAAACAATTTTCAGAGCCAAACTTACCTTTTCGTTCTGCCGTAATTCTCCAAACAAAGACGATAACTTCATGTGTATGACTCGTGAACAAATGCGGGAACATCTAAATGCTGTAGCAGACCCTAGCAGCTGGCCTAGTTGGTGCGAAGAATGGCAGCTAGCTCTCAATGTAGAAAAATGTAAGGTGATGCGCATGAGTAGAAAAAACAATCCCATGATGTTCGAATACGGCATTAGTGGTGAGCTTCTTGATGCTGTCGCGTCGTTCAAATATCTAGGCGTAATATAGCAGAGCGATATGAAATGGAACGAGCATGTAAGGACAGTTGTGAGTAAGGCGAGCAGCCGACTTCGGTTTATTGGGAGAATTTAGGGAAGATATACTTCATCTGTAAAGGAGAGCGCGTATAAAACGCTGGTACGACCAAGTCTTGAGTATTGCTCAAGTGTTTGGGACCCACAGCAGATCAGTTTAAAGGAAGGCATAGAGGCAGTTCAGAGGCGAGCAGCTAGATTTGTTACTGGTAGGTTTGACCAATGCGCTAGTGTCACGGAAATACTCCGGCAACTCAGTTGTGGATGAGGAAAGACGACGTTATTTTCGTGAATTTCTGTTGAGTAAATTTAGAGGGCCGGAAAGTGAATCTGAGTGTAGTACGATCTTGCTGCCGCCTACTTACATTTCGCGTAAAGATCACAAAGACAAGATAAGAGAAAATATGGCTCGTACGGAGGCATATAGGCATTCTTTTTCTCCTCGTTCTATTTGGGAGTGGAATAGGAAAGGAAATGCCTAGTAGTGGTACAGTGTACGCTCCGCCACGCACCAAAGGTGAATTGCGGAGTATGTATTTAGATGTAGACGTAGATGTTAGAAGCATTATCAGCGTCGTATAGATTCGGCGTTTATCAGAACTGACGCTCAAAAACATTTATCCTTCCATTTATAAGCGTCACAACGGTATGGACATCAAGGGGTTAAGAGTTGTTTTCCAAGAATCCCTGATGAATTGACCCGATAAGAAATCAATCTGTAGAGGACAACGTAGTAAGCCAAAACTCTCATCTGACGAGGAATACTTCTTCGATGTTTCAGGCGAGTGTTTCCTTCAAAGAGTAATCCCATTTTATATTAAAATAAAGGCAGAATATATTCTTTAATTACATATGTGAATGACTTAATGGGATTCACAATTACTCAAATGTTGCGTCGACCATGGTTTAGACAAGTTTCAGTTCTGATATAAAATCTATAATTGACACCAAGGCTAAACGATATCACAAATCTCGTTGAGTTTACTATTTAAATTTTATGAAATAAATTGTTATGGAGAATATACAATTTATTTTCTTCAATGATGTTTCCTTCATCATTTTAAATGTTTGTTTAGCAAATCATTTTCAGTTATAATATGTTACATTTAATGTATGTATAGTCGTTGTAGTTGGTCGTGAAAAACTGACGAGAAGAACTGTGGGTCCGTAGCACAAAAGATTGGGAAACCACGATGATAATGTGAAATACTCATACTGAAAAGCAGACGTATTCCACAATGTGATCGCTAGTTGCATATCGTTTTATTTGCAACTACTGTAGACAAATTTTAAGACATTTACAGACTAATTCTGTACTTTTTCATATTCCGGTAATTTACATTAACTGTAAATGGGTAACGCTGAAAATGTGTACCCAGTCGAGGTTGGAACCAGGGTTTCGTGCTTGCGAGGCAATTGCGCTGAGCCCTACACCACTGTATACCTAGCGATCATCACAGCTGCACGGACTACTGTAGCTAGCCTGCCGTTAGATACAAGTTCTCAACTTTTCCCTGTCCAATATTACTCAAATTCGCGGTTTTCTTTATTTATTTATTTATTTATTTTTGTTTCTTTTTGTCTGATTTCAATGAGAGTAAGGGCCTAGGGGTGTTCTCTACTAAAGAAGTACCTCCGGACATGTTCGAAAGAACCGACACCACATATGTATTATTTATATATTAAGCCGTTGACGGGCAATGATCCTTTCTTCAGTGAGGAGGTACTCCTAGGCCATTACTCTAGCGGGAATTATTCTGAAAAAAAAAGAAAAAAAAAAGACACCCGAGTTTACGTAAATAGTGCACAAGGAAAAGTCGAGATTCCAGTCCTCTCTCGGGCATGATTGTTCGTTGTCTTAAGTGTCAGTTGGTTTAAGTAGTTCTTAAGTCTAGGGACTGATGACCATAACACTTTGGTCCGATAGGTTTACAAACACTTTTTTAACCTACTTACTTGGTATCAAAATGTATATCTTAAAGAATGTTACCTGCCAATATCAATAGTTTCTTGCCAGTTTATGCACGACCATACGAATTATTTGTAAGTAAGCTTTTATTTACTCGAACATGAAGTTAACCGAAAAAATATGTCGGCATATACGCCTATAATTTTTCTGAAATTGAAGTACGAATCTAAGTAGGTTCTACTGAAAAAGTTTATTATCTGCAATCGTAAATGTCAAAATATTTTTATACACCAGTAACATAATTAAGTATTGGTTAATCCTCTGCAATCCTCATTATGTTCTGAAGATGTTGGAAGTGAACTAAAGTGTAAAAGATTTTCTCGCATGCCTGAAAGTATAACTAACCAACGTAAATGAGCACTTGTTATTCGTAACGTTATTCTCTTACTACTGAGCAACCTTTACAAATCGAAACGAGTTATTTCCGGATAATACGTGGTACAGTCCATAAATTCTGATACTGACCGCATGACGTTGCTGTGGTGCATTATAGCGCATAGATTCTACCGTGCAAGAGACATTTGAGTGCTTCACTGGAAGCAAACGTACAGTCGTTCTTGTGACGGTGAGTTTAATGTGCCAGTCAGACCTCGATGTGTCACAGTTTGAGAAAGAGACAAACATCACGTTCTGTCAGAAATGAGGAAAACCGCTGCCGAAACGTTTGAAATGTTACATCATGAGTACGACGATGACGCATTGAGTCCCAGTGTTGTGTGTAGGTGGCACCGACGTCTTGTGCAAGGACGAGGAGATGACGTGCGTACTGGTCGGCCACGAACAGTTGGAACGCAACGCATGATCCAGGAAGTCGCAACCCTGATGCGTGCTAAGTGCTTCCAGACGCTTTTGCAGCAGCAGTTGGGCAGAGCTTCAACGTTTCTCATCTTACCCAGCACAGTTTGCCACGAATTCTGTCGCAAGACCAACGTAATGGTCGCAACACGATTTGTAACGACGTCATCAGTCGTGTGCACGATGATTCGACGTTTCTTCACGGGATAACCATAAATTGGAGACGAATTATGGGGTTTCTTTTTTATATAGTTAAAAGGAATTTTACGTCACTGGAGAGCGATGAACAGTTTATGTAAAACACTTCATTGCGCCAAGATCGCTAAAAATTTATTTTAACCGGTTTCCGTGAGCTCAATTACCATCTTCAGAAAGTCCAGTACAATCACTGCTAAAAGTTATACAATGTCTACAAATTGCAAAGTTATTATGGTATACAAATAAAATTAAAGTTAACAAAACATGTACATTACCTTAGCGTCATATGTAAAAATAGAAACATAACTTTCTAGCATACGTAAACATCTTGTTAAACTTTTTCATCACAGGTTGGTTCGTCATCTCTATATATAAAAGGAAGTGTCCCGATTGACTGACTGACTGATTGACTGACTGACTGACTGACTCATCATCGCCCAGCCCAAACCACTGAAGATAGAAACTTGAAATTTGTGGGGGGTGTTGATCTTACTCTGTAGGCGTAATTTAAGAAGCGATTTTTCAATATTCCGAGCGTAAGGGGGTGAAATAGGGGATGAAACGTTTTTTGAAAATACGTTGCTATTTAGGCAATTTTGAAGCTAGAGCTACGAAACTTCGGATTTTAATTCAGGTTTCGAATTTAAAAGACACGTGTTTCGGCATTTTTTTTTAAATTCGACGTAAAAGGGGGCAAAATAGGTGACGCAAAAAAATTGATTTTCAAAAACATGTTGCTGTTAACTCAAATTTTAAGCTACAACTACGAAACTTCGGATAGGGAATCTTGGTCAGGATTAAAAATGCATGATATTTAGTATTTTTGGAAATTCAACAAGTGAGAGGGTTAAATAGATGATCAAAAATTCTTTTTGAGTACACGTTGCTATTGATACAATTTTGAAGCTAGAGCTGCAAAAATTGATATTCGTATAGTTGGTTGGACGTTAAAAAATACGTGTTTCGGTATTTTTTGAAATTCAACCATCAACGGGGTTAAATTGGAGAGGGGGTGTTTTTCGAAAAATGTTGCTATTTACGCAATTTTGAAGTTAGAACTACAAATTTTTGGATTTGCATTCGGGGTTCGAATTTAAAAGACACGTGTTTAGGCATTTTTTGAAATTCAACCAATAAGAGGGTAAAATAGAGGACGGAAAAATTGATTTTCAAAAATATGTTGCTGTTAACTCAAATTTAAAGCTATTACTACGAAACTTAAGATATGGATTCTTCATCAGGATTAAAAAGAAACAGTTGGTGCAGACCAACCAGTCTACGCATGCGAAGCAGCAGGGGTTCAGCTAGTAATGAATAAAATGTGGTCTTGGCCCAAGAAAACAGGAGACTGAACAGGAAGACATTGCACAACAGAGTTGCTACAGGTTGCCACTAGGTGGCAGTGGTGTCAAAACAGGAGCCGAGCTAGAGTAGTCCGTACAGTTGTGATGATCGCTGTGTCCCCAGTGGTGTAGGGCTGAGGGCAACTGCCTAGTAAGCAGAACCGGGTGCGAATCCCGGCTAAGTAGACATTTTCAACTGTGCCCATAAGAGATTCATGACGTAAATTCCGTGAATATGGATTGATGCTACCTGCAGGATCAAAAGTGGTGTCTGTCGTTTTGGACATGGCCCAAACAACAGACACCATATATATAGGGTCCGGCAAAAGAACATCCCTCATTTAGTAGGTTGTTACAGAAAAATTAAATATGATAGAGAAAAATTAGTGTTATTTATGAAAAATACATACTTTGCCATTTTTGGATTACAGTAGAACCCCTCATATCCGACCTCGGGATATCCGACTTCTCGGGATATCCGACCATGTGCCCGACATTCTTCTGCCGGCGACGAGTCGAACTGACTCAACAGTGCTGTGCATTGTTTCTCTGTTAAACTGCCAGTTGTGTTCTGATTGTCGACGTGAACGTTGCTCTATTGTTTTTTGTATTTTGTAGTAGTGATTACTGTATCTTTGGCGATAAACTGTGTTGTGCGTTTAGTGAAAGTTCGCTATGGCTTCTCAAAAACGTAAGCGTGTGTGGGTTTCCCTTCAACAAAAACTTGAAATGCTTCAACGTTTGGACCGTGGTGAGTCACTAGTCAAATTAGCCGCAGAGCTAGGGGTCGGCGTGACAACTGTAAAAGACTGGAGAAAAAACCGCGAAGACCTTGAAGTTATTCTATGACAGTTGAAACGGAAGATGCTTTAAAAAATCGGAACATGTTTTTAAAAAAACCTAAGGTAGAACTTGTAGACGAAGCTCTTTGGGTTTGGTTTTGTCAAGAACGGCACAAAGGGTCTCCTTTGTCGGGGCCTCTTGTGAAAGAAACAGCCGTAAAGCTGTTTGAAAAATTGGGAGGATATGTTGAAACTTTCCAGGCAAGCGAAGGCTGGTTTCACCGCTGGAAGCTTCGCAAAGAAATGGCGTGATTTTTCAGCGAAATCAAGATTGGGTAAATTGAAGCAAAAGAGTATTAAGGACTTCTTCAAATGAGGTACTGTACACACTGTATGTAATTGTTTGCCTTTTTGAGTAAACAGTACAGTACTGTATTTTTAATGTTATCGTTAATTAATATAAAAATTAAACTTTTCCATTTTATAAAAAAACTGTTACTTTTTATTAGAATATGTACTGTAAAATAATTTTTTATTGAATAGGGTAATTACGATTAAGGAGCACTGTGTGTATTGAGTGTGTATTTGTACAATACTTATAATTTAGTGCAGTATACGGCTGTTTTGACCCGAAAAAACGTGTTTTATTGTTCCTCGGTATGTCCGATCTTTTGGCCGTTCCGACCACGGTCCGGTCCCGTGAAGGTCGGATATCGGGGGTTCCACTGTATTTGGTTTTAAACATTATATCTGATAAATGACGTTCTCCATTGTTGAGACACTGACAAAGTCTATCCCGAAAGTTCTCCATACATCTCCGTGTCATTTCTCTTGGAATGGCTGCCACTTCTTGGGTAATGTCCTCTTTAAGTGCCTGAAGAGTTGTGGGACGGTGTTTATACACTGGAGCGTTTAAGTGTCCCCAAAGAAAAAAAATCACAAGGCCACGCGATGTCTCCTCGCAAAGCGACAAGATGACCAGGAACCAACTTTCGCAACATTTCCTTGAACGCCGACAGGTGTGCGATGTTGCTCCCTCTTGCTGGAACCGCACTCCGTGATCTCCGTGATCTGCAATTAACTCGTTTTGCCTAGGTTGGAGGAAAGTCTCTAGCATGTGACAATAACGGCTTGAATTAACCGTTACCGTGTGGCCATCTTCTTCGAAAAAATACGGTCCCAACACAAGAGATTCAGCAACGGTGCACCAAACTGTCACATGAGGGCTATGTAGTGGTCGCTGATGAATTTCACTACGGTTTTCTGCAGCCCAGTAGCGGAAATTATGTTTGTTTACAGTTCGTGATGAGTTGAAATGGGCCTCATTCGAAGAAATAAACAAAGCGGCAGGTGGAACGTTTTGAAGAATTTCTTCACAGGCAGCTCAGCGAGTTTCAGAATCTCTTTCGCTTAATTCCTGTGTAACCACGATTTTGAAGGGATGGATATGAAGTTCTCTATGCAGAATTCTTCCTACACTCCTACCAGATAATCCGAGGGCAGCTGCATGTTTACGTGCTGAACGCACTGGCGATTGTTGCACAGACACTCCAACAAGCACCACATTTTCCGGCGTTGTTGCAGTCCGAGGACCGTCAGTAGGTTTACTTTTCACTGCTGATCCTGTATTTCTAAAGTTTGACACCCATAGTTGAATATATTTCCTATCAGGGACATGATCGTGTCGGCCAAGCTCGAAACGTCTCCGAAACGCTCGCTTAGTACTAATCACAGACCCACCATTACGAATAAATTCTTCCACAACAAAAGCGCGATGCTCACCAAGCCACTCCATGACACACACTGAAAATGGCAGCAACAATGCTTTCAAACAAAACACATTTCACGTCAATATCCTACAACAGCTCGTACGCCGGATACGTCAAATTGAAAGTAAGTAGCCATAGGCTGAAGTTTATTATTTATGGATTTTTTTGTAATATTTTTGGTGAATCTGAACGTGTATCCGCCTTATAGCTTTATTTTGTATGTGAAAGTCATCCATGATCGATAATCTCAGTCCATGTTTGTCACTACTACACATTATAATGTCTTTGCAACTGCGATGTAGCATCTGCGCTACAGCAGCTTCTTTGACTGCTGAGGCGAGTAGTAGAGAGTGAGTTGTTGAGCAGAAGAGGCGATTGTGGGCTAGGCTAGCTTACAGACGTATGGCAACTGTGTTGTGTACTAAGGTTGAATTGGTCATCAATGATTGTATTGGGTTTGATTTATTTCACTCTATATTTATGAATAAAAACGTATTATATTGGACAGTGGATTCGGTATCAAGAGGAAGAGGATATTTGTATGGAACGGAATTGTATAAAACCATTGTATTATACTGAAGACTCAACAAAGGTATGTTTCTTTAATTCAATAAATTACTTAATGATTACTATTTTTTCTTATTTCAGCTCAACCTCGTCCCTCATTTTCCTGATTTTGTTGTATGGTATGTGTTGAATTTTCTGAGAAAAAGATTTCCTTTTAAATGTAAATGTTCACGTACCAGTACAGTAATCAGTCCTTACATGCCACTGAATCTGACTGTCAGAAATAATGTTCACAGATGTATAGATTGTTTTACTTACAGGGCCTAATTTTGTTTCTTAAATCTGTTGCGCACATATGACTAGAGAAACTCCTTGATTTAAATACAAAGACTTAATAAGAATAGGAAACTTTCACTTAAAAAACTTTCATCAGACTTTCACTTTCACTTAATAAACATACAACAAGAAGCTTTCAAAATGCGGGAGGTTTTTTTGCCAGACCCTGTATATAACTTTGTTCAATTTATAGTGGACTTAACACATTCTCAAGTAATTTCTGTAAATAATACATTTCGATTAATTTAACCTCAAAGTAAAAGCAACTGTTGAAACTTGTGTTGCAGACGATAATGGTGGACGACGTCGTGTGTACGAGAATATTTGAGTGGATGCGAGGCATGGACTGGGGCTCCTATGGCTCCAGCCCACATCAGCTTCCGGATACCAAGAAGTGAAGCGAGCGGTGGCGCAGTTTCGAAGAGTTTGCAAGTGCCGGTTTCTGCTTCTGGTGCCCATTACATTCATTATCTTCGCATCTATGAAAAGCTTTCGCAGCTTATGTATAAATGTATGTGTTTAACGCCGTCTGTTCTACAGGAACCAAGGTTTAACTGGAATTTTGTCTGTTGGCAATTGTAAGTTTTGTATCTCTTGTTATTAAAGTCCGTCTCCTTGGCCAGTGACGTAGATACTCTGCGGGAGGGAGGGGGGAGTAACCTCCCCCCACCCCCCTTAGAGCCTTATCCATTAAGTTTTGTTTTTCAGTCTTAAACGTTGAAACTTCTTGACAGTTTAGCTGCTGAATGAACTTCTATTTGAGAAGTGTACCGCCCTCCTAGAAGACGACAGAAACCATTGGCCGCCCCCCCCCCCCCTCAGAAAAAGAAGAAATTATCCAACCGTGAGGGCAAAGCAACAAACCCTCATTTGGGGAGCGCAGGTTCGATTGCTAGCAGTACCAGGAATTTTGGCCTGGTTATTAGGAGCTGCCTGATTAAGAGGATGATGTAACCAATGGTGTTATGGTTGGTCGAAAATGACACGGCATCCGGTCGACAGTCAGGTACTCTTCAGGGACTGATTGTGGGGTTCCCTTTCCTTTTTCCTCCTTTATGTTATTATTGTTTATTCATTTTGTATCCTACTTTGTCCACATTTGCAAAGCAATCTGTCTTGTCAGTATTATATAACGCACAATACCAGTGTTGTATCAAATTCTCACATAACAGCAAGAAAATTGTTGTTGTTTCTTGTCAGAATATTGTAATAAACCAATACTCCAACCAGCCATAACTTTTCCATAAAATTATTTATTGCATTGTAACTAGTTTCAGAACTGAGCACATCATCATACGGTAATGTTGACTGCAGATCAAATTTACATTGGTGTCCACAGAGACATCTCTCCGTAAACACTGTATACCAGAGACAAGGTAGGTATATATCAGAGCCGTTAAATCACTCATAAAATCCTGGCACCAGTGTATTGAAATAACTAACATGCCAATTTGAAAGAAGATAGTCTGAAGTTAAATTCTGGTTCGTAAACGACCCCAAAAACAAATTCAAATCCCACCAAATATATCTTTTAAGATTTTCACATTCAACAGAGGAATATTTTACCATCAGAGATCTTATCACATTTTCCATCACTCATGTTTAATTACACTCTAAATTGTTCATAAATTAAAATAATGAACTGGCAGATTTTTCATTGTTGTTGTCGTGGTCTTCAGTCCGGAGACTGGTTTGATGCAGCTCTCCACAATACTCTAAACTGAGCAAGCCTCTTTAGTCCAGTCAAATTAGGGTTTCACCTCGGAATGAGAGGTAACAAGCTGAATTTTTGCATGAGCCTTTGTTTTGGCATTCTAAATTATGTGTCAAAATTCTCATAAAATCTCGTGTCCGCGTCTTAAGATATTAAAGGTCAAAGGTCACGAAAATCAGTTTTTCGCAAATATCTCGCTTCCTATGCGTTAATTGTTATTTGCATCTCTGACAAAAGTTGTAGAGCATGAAATTCTGTACAATTTTTGTTTTAAACTTTTTTGTGTGCAGTTCATCGCTTTTTAGATAGAGCGCGGAAAGCGCACAGGTCACAGCGCTCAGACATATAAGACGTAATACGAGGTCAGCTGCGAATCACAATGGTACGTTAAATAAAAAAATTATAATTGTAAATAAAATTTCATTATTTACGAATTAATACCCAATTTTAATAATACTTACTTATTTCAAGTAATTACAATGCCATGAATTCCATACTTTAAGTATATTTTAATTCTGTTCCAATGTATCGTAACTATATTTATGTAGAAAATATTGTAGTATTTTCTCTCTTAAATGTGTAAACTGTAGAATATTTCTATAATATTAAGTTTATACCTGGAAATATGGACCCTTACAACGCCACCTTTTCTATTTATAAGTCGAAACACAACTTCCATTGTTGAAGGCCGGTTTCTATGTCGAGGGCTCACTTGCCAGTAACCAAGCTTGCTAGTTTTAAATTGTTTCGTGGAAAGGGCGGACGTACAGAGTTATGGCTGAGTTATGTTTCATATGTGATAGGACGCTTTCAGAAGGTGGTGTTGTGCATGTTGTGCGCGGCTTACACACTTTAAAAACTGCAAGCATTGCAAGAAATGACGGGCATATAGATTATTTAAATACTTTAGCGTCTGTGAATGTGCATACCGTGTGTCGAAAAGTGTATATCAGTGAAAATTCTATAGCAGCATCAGCCAAGAGAAATTTTTATCATATCGATCTAATAAAAAAAAAGCTAATTGACTTGCTTGTTGAAAAATTAAAAACTGTTAATATCACTACAAAACAAGCCAGAGATGATGCTGATGTTTGTATAATCGAAACACGTATTGAAGAATCAGAGCACCAAAGAACTGTCGTCATCGTAGGAGAAGATATTGATTTGCTTGTCATTTTAATTGGACGTACTCTATCGCATCAATAAGAAATTTTCTTTAAAAAAGTTGGTAAAAGCAATGTTAAAACACAAATATACTCCTCCAAAAGTTTTGAACCCGTTGTAAAAAACACATTTTACTTTTGCACGCATTGAGTGGCTGTGACACGCCATCTGCGTTGTTTAAAAAAGGCAAAAGAACTTTTGTTAAAATATTGGAGAAACTTCCAGATTTGGATCAGCTAGCTCAAGTATTTCAACAAGAAAATTGCCCTGCGCAAACGTTACTTGAATATGGAGTACGTATCTTGTTGGCAATATATAACGTTCCAAAATCTGAAGACAATATAGATCATCTTCGATACACGCAACTTTTCTTAAATCGACAAAATTTAATAAACCTGTGCAACTATCAAATCTGCCACCAACTAGTGCAGCAGCTCATCAACATATAAATCGTGCTTACTACCAAGTACAAACGTGGTTAGGAAGCTATAAAGAACCCCAGGAATGGGGTTGGATGCTGCAGACTGCACATTTGGAACCGATACTAACAATATTACCACCTGCACCAGACGAGCTCATGAATTCAATATTTTGCAACTACAAAAATGATTGTGGTTCGCGCTGCGGGTGCAGGAAATCGGGGATGCAATGTTCTTCAGCTTGTGGCCAGTGTAATTGGCAAGCTTGCCTCATTGCGTCATCACACCAGAATGATCTCGATGAAGAAAGTGTAAATGACCCCGAAATCTTGGAAGGTTTAGAGACGACGATCGTCGATTACGAGGATGATGATAATGAAATGGACGTTTTCGAGCGATCGGATGAAGACGACGATGATGATCAAGAAGATGAAAATTGAGACCTATGTATGATTAATAATTAAAGTGAATAAAATCCTCCTCATGTTTGAACTTCTAATTGTAATAAATAAATCATACATGACTACTAAATAAAGATTTACATAAAACGTATTTCCTCGTTTTTTTTAAACTTTTTTTATGTAATATAGTTTTGCTTCAAATATAATTAAGTCTTAAATATAGTTGATTTTATTCTTTTTTACATGAAACATAATTAAGATATATTAGAATATAATTAAAATATACTTGAAGTATTTGGCTTCATAACTTTATAATTTCATTAAATAAGTAAATATTATTAAACAAATCTTTTTGATTTATGAATAATATTATGAAGTATTGAACATAATTCAAAAAGAATGAAGGTTTGTTATTGTAATTGTTGCCTTGATTTATTAACTTTAAACAACCTACCATTGACTGGGATTCACGGTTAACTTGCATTGTATGTCTGAGCGCTGTGACCTGTGCGCTCTCCGCGCTCTATCTAAAAAACGATGAACTGCACAAAAAATGTTTAAAACAAAAATTGTAGAGAATTTCAAGCTCTACAACTGTTGTCAGAGATGCAAATACCATTTAACGCATAGGAAGCGAGATGTTTGCGAAAAACTGATTTTCGTGACTTTTGACCTTTAATATCTTAAGACGCGGACACGAGATTTTATGAGACTTTTGACACATCATTTAGAATGACAAAACAAAGGCTCATGCAAATATTCAGCTTGTTACCTTTCATTCCGAGGTTGACGACTTTTTTTGGCTTATTTGACTGGACTACTTCAAATCCACATAAGAACGGCAACCTACATCTGTCAGAATCTGCTTACTGTATCCATCTCTTGGTCTTCCTCTGCGCTTTTTACCCCAAGCACTTCCCTCCAACGCTAAGTTCACAATTTCTTAATGTCTAAGAATTTGTCCTACCAATCGATCCCATCTTTTAGATTAAACACTTTATTTCACAGTTTTTATTCCTTTTAAAAATATGAACACAGAACACACATTTCCGGTACGATGTTAACATTTCCAAGGTAAGTCCAGAATTTTCTTTTTACGAATCAGATTACATATTTATCTGTTAAATGTTAAAATAATCAATTGGCCGCGTGCATCCACGAAAAGTCGCCTTCAGTCTCCAAATTTTTATATTTACAAAATGTTCAAATGTTTGTAGAGGTTATGGGACTTAACTACGGGGTCATCAGTCCCTAAACTTACAAACTACTTATGAACTAGCTAATCCTAAGGACGGCACAAATATCCATGCTCGAGGAGGGATTCGAACCCCCGACCGTAGTGGCCGTGCAGACCGTGACTGGAGCGCCTCAGTCCCCTCGGCCACCGCGGCCGGCCATTGCATTTTAAATCATGTAACATGTATTTTGGAAAACACTATTTGAGCAAGTAAAGCGATTGAGGTATAAGAATTTCACGTGAGTACATTTACTAGACCGAGTGAGAGAATAGGGTGATGGTTTATGAACGCAACGGGCACACGTTCGACTCCCACTAGAGTCAATTTACTATTAGACATCTTGCAGGTAATATATTAAATGTTAATTCGCTAAAAATATTCCCTTCAAGGAAGATTATTTTTAAATATCAAATGGACAGACTATAATTAGTTACTTACTAAAGAGATTACCGAAAAAAGTAAACCAAATATAATTCAATAATAAAAAGTAACTACAGGTAGAGACTTTTGCACCGCGATAAAAGAAAAATAAATAAATAAGTAAGTAAAGGCTTTGGTGGCATCTGATCCGATGTACACCTCTTAACCACGAAGGCCGACATCATCAATGAACTACCTGACCTTTCTTGTTAGCGCAATCGTCGAATAGTCCTACCGGAGTTAAAGAACGAATGTTAAACAGGAAACAACAGATAATGGAAGGCACAGCCACTCACTCGTGTAAACGACTTACAAAATTATGCCTAACTGCTGATGCATTTTTCTACTTAACATTATAGACCCACCATGTGGCAGTCGAAGTAATTACAAATACATGCATCCATTTTCAACATTTTGGCCCACTTTAGCTTACGGTAGTAACACTAAGAGTGGGTCTTTTCGATCGTCTTTTGACAGCTCGAAATCTACATGAAACGGCTTAACCATTCATCTAACACGAAAATTGAATAACCGGAATTGTAGAGGAGAAAATTCTCTACAAATTTGCTCTTTTATGATTTTTTTTTTTTTTTTTTTTTTTTTTTTTTTCTTCATATCTCGTATCGTTTCAGAGATATTAATGGCGATTTTGGGATGTCTGTCTGTCTGTCTGTCCGTAACGTGTTGCCTTGTTTTTAAGACGAACCGTTCAACCGATCGGCAACAAATTTTACATACATAATTGTAGGCCGCCAGAGACCAGAACCTTTCTTTTTCAAATTTTTCGCACAAAAAATAAGGTAGTAATACCAAAATAAGTCGTTTCTAATATAATTGTAATTGCAAACGAACCGTTCATCTGACACGAAAATTGAATAAACAAATTGGTAGAGATGAAAATTCTCTACAACTTCGCCCTATTATGTGTTTTTCATATCTTGCATTGTTGCAGAGATATTTGCAACAATAACGGCGATTTGACGATTTCTGTCTGTCTGTAACGTGTTCCCATTGTTTAGGTCGAACCGTTCAACCGATCGGTACAAAATTTTACAGACATTGTTGGCTACCAGAGACCAGAACCCCGATTTTTGAAATATTTCGGACAAGAAATACGTTAGTAATACAAAAAAAGTCGTTTGTAATGTAATTTTAATTGCAAATGAACCGTTCATCTGACGCGGAAATTGAATAAACGAATTCGTAGAAGAGAAAATTCTCTACAACTTTGTTCCCTTGTGTTTTTTTCATATCTCGTATCGTTTGAGAGATATTTGCAAAAATAACTGAGATTTGACACACTCCATTAAATTAACGAAAACCAGCTGTACGCAGATGTCACGTGACATTCCTCGCCCAGAACTCTCTCTGGCATACGCCATCTTGCGTTGCGTGTTTGATGATTTTCTTATTGTAACTTACACGTTGTCATTTCAGAGCAATGGCGCACTGAAGAAATAACAGAAACACTTCGTTCTTCGTACGATGAATTATAATCTAGTGTCTACAAATGCCATATTAGAATCAGTTAATAACAGCCATCAATAGCATGAGAAATAAGAATGCAATTCCTAACTGTAGTGTGCTACAACAACCAACAAGAAGATGAACACCAACATATGAAAATAAAATAGATTTTAGGAGCAATAGTAGATAATTTGTTTTTACGTATTGTGTATAAACGCTTTGTATTATAATGATAAAGGGTTAATAAATAAAAGGCGTTGGACTGTGACGCTGAAAGTCGGTGGTTCGGAACCCGGCACTACCTAATTGTTTTTTTCCCTAAAAGGGTTTCAGACAACCTTATTAATTTTTTATTTTTTAGATTATTATTTTGTTCCCAAATGTTTGCAAAAAGTTATAAAACTACAAATCTAAAGTGGGCCTTAAAACACGTCAGTGCGATGTTTTACTATGCCTCGTTGTTTAAAGATTAGGATATTACAAAATGGAATATTTTTAAGATTGTCGAAGGTGGAAATGCTTATTTTTCACATTTTGTAGGGAATTAATTTGGAAAAATAATGCCTGCACAGGTCTGCAGTGGTACTCGAACTCGCGCCCCTTTTGTGTTCGTAAACAATCAGCTTATCCACTCAGCCAACAAAACTTATGTAAGAAGCGGTTCGTTGTAGTACCCACGAGGAATTCTTACAAATCAACCGCTTGTAAGTGGTCGAATAACGTTTTCCAAAATAAATGATACGTAAGTTGAGCTGGTATTAATCTGCACATATATAGTATCCTAACTATCATCTTGCTTTTATTTGTACGACGTAAACACCAAGCTGATGCTCTGAAGACCGCTAGAGTTGGCAACACTAGCACTTCGCATGTGCAGTGTTCTGTTCATAGAGTTTATATTATTCGGGACAGGTAATCTTTTTGTCTCCAATTGTAAATTTATCTGCCTGGTTTTTCTTTCATGAACTTACGGGGAGACGGAAGGCATCTGGGCTCAAAAATTCGATGTTTAGATTTTAGCGTATTTGAAATGCCTGGTATTTTTGCGTACAACAGTTTTTGTTTTATATACATCCGACAATTTTTGCGTGAGTTATGATGGTTTTTCTGACGCTCTGTGCACTCTGACCATGCCTTCCGTTTTGCGCCATGCAGAGAAAATTCTCACAGCATTCTTTTACTCCTTGTACATTATTTCATGATTCTATTATTTTTATCACTTCAGTATTTCCTACCCTGTATCTGCTATCAATACTTTTTGTTCCGATCGTGTTTGTTATTGTTTCCGAACGTTATTGGTTGAACTTTGTGAATTTTGTTGTGAGTGAAGTACATCTTGATTTGTATTTTCGTTAGTCCCGCGTGTTTTCATAAAAATGCCGCGAATAAAGAAATTCTCGCCTAAATTAAAATTCCTCTGGAATTATTGGGCATACAATCTAGTGGAAATACTGCAAAATCCTTGGTGCAAATAGATAAAGAAAGAATCCGCAAAGCCGATATTGCTAATTTAAAATGCACAAAAGAAGCTAGACAGAAAAGAAGAGGGACCAAGAGAAGAAAAGAAGATCAATATGATTCATATGATGCTCGGTATGGTGCAGGAAAATATTAGTGGTAAGTAATTCTCATCAATAACTGTACTACAATTGCAATATTAAACCGATTTTTCTCAAAACTTCTATCAGGTATCATTATTTGATAAACTAAAGGGGTTAGAAAGATGAAATTTGGTCTTTTTGTACTGAAGATGGTAATAAATCATTACAAGTAAACTGAGAACCACAAAACAATCATCAACTGTTTTATAATAATTGATGTACTAAAAAAGTTAAATTTCACGGGTGAATGAATAAAAAAATTTTTTCTTCAAAACCATAAGAGTTATTGTGTTCATTTTACTTGTAAATTGAAACATATATGTTATACATTTGCAGTACAAATTTCGTTGTTTTATCACTTGTAGTTACTTTGAAAAGTGTACCTATTCAAAGGGTAAAATAGCATTGGCAGAATAGGGATAAAATTGCCTTCCGTCTCCCCTTAATATAACAGGTCAGGGAAGCAATGGAGAGGTGTAGAGGAGTATCCCAAGCTTTCGCCAAAGGAACTACGCTTAAAATTCAGGTGTCGTGGGTGTCAAGCGGCCGCTTCCAACGGAGGTTCGAGTCCTCCATCGGGCATGGATGTGTGTACAGTTCTTGTTGTTGTTGTGGTCTACAGTCCGGAGAGTGGTTTGATGCAGCTCTGCACAATGCCCTATCCTGAGCAAGCCTCTTCATCTCCACATAAGAACGGCAACCTACATCCATTTGAATTTGCTTACTGTATTCATCTCTTGGTCTTCCCCTGCGATTTTTGCCCCACACACTTCCCTCCAATGCTAAAT
This sequence comes from Locusta migratoria, assembly GCA_026315105.1. Classification (NCBI taxonomy): domain Eukaryota; kingdom Metazoa; phylum Arthropoda; class Insecta; order Orthoptera; family Acrididae; genus Locusta; species Locusta migratoria. The sequence continues at coordinate 327,968,569 of CM048751.1, read as the reverse complement.
TCACGGTTCCTTGATGTCTAAGAATGTGTCCTACCAATCTATCCCTTCTTTTAGTCAAGGTATGCCAGAAATTTCTTTTCTCCCCAATTCTGTTCAGTACCAGCTCATTAGTTATGCGATCCACCCACCTAATCTTCAGCATTCTTCTGTAGCACCACATTTCAAAAGCCTGTATCCTCTTCCTGTCCGCACTGTTTATCGTCCATGTTTCTCTCCCATACAAGGCAACACTCCACACAAATTCCTTCAGAAAGGATTTCCTCAGGCTTAAATCAATATTCGGGGTTAACAAATTTCTCTTTTTCAAGAACGCCTTTCTACCCATTGCCATTCTACATTTTATATCCTCTGTACTGCGACCATAATTTGTTATTTTACTGCCCAAGTAACAACACTCATCTACCTCCTTTATTGTTTCGTTGCCTAATCTAATTCCTTCAGCATCACCTGATTTTCTTAGACTGCACTCCATTACCCTCGTTTTACTCTTGTTAATATTCATCTTATATGCACCTTTCAGCTCCGTTCAACTGCTCTTCCAGTGAAGTTCTTATCATAAATTAATTGAAATAGTTTGTAAGTTGTAATTTGCGGCTGTTTGCTGATGATGCTGTGGTGTATGGGATGGTGTCGTCTGTAACTGACTGTAATAGCGTACAGGATGACTTAGACAAAATTTCTAGTTGGTGCGAAGAATGGCAGCTAGCTCTCAATGTAGAAAAGTGTAAGGTGATGCGCATGAGTAGAAAAAACAATCCCATAATTTTCGAATACAGCATTACTAGTGAGCTTCTTGATGCTGTCGCGTCGTTCAAATATCTAGGCGTAACATTGCAGAGCGATATGAAATGGAACGAGCATGTAAGGATATTTGTGAGTAAGGCGGACAGCCGACTTCGGTTTATTGGGAGAATTTTGGGAAGATGTACTTCACCTGTAAAGGAGACCGCATATAAAACGCTTGTACGACCACGTCTTGAGTATTGCTCAAGTATTTGGGACCCGCAGCAGATCAGTTTAAACGAAGACATAGAGGCGGTTCAGAGACGAGCAGCTAGATTTGTTACCGGTAGGTTCGACCAATGCGCGAGTGTCACGGAAATGCTCCGGCAACTCATTTGGGGATCGCCGGAAGAAAGACGACGTTCTTTTCGTGAATTTCTGTTAAGTAAATTTAGAGGGCCGGAATTTGAAGCTGAGTGTAGTATGATCTTGCTGCCGCCTACTTATATCACAAAGACAAGATAAGAGAAATGAGGGCTCGTACGGAGGCATATAGGCATTCTTTTTTTCCTCGTTCAATTTGGGTGTGGAATAGGAAAGGAAATGCCTAGTAGTGGTACAGTGTACCCTCCGCCACGCACCTTACGGTGAATTGCGGAGTATGTATGTATATGTAGATGTACCTTAGCGGTTTGGTCTCGTAGGACTATAATTATTTGAACTACTTCCTTAATTCATAAGTACTTAAATGTACTGAGGAAAAACCAGTGCTAGTCGAGCAGAGCAGAGGTAGGGAAAGTCTGGTCGTCACTTGTCAGCGCTCCAATCAAGCATGACCCAGTGACCCACGTGCTGGCCTTTAGCGTGCCAGACGCAGCCACGTGTCGAGAACGGCCTGATTGTTCTCGTGGGAGCCTGAGCAGGAGAGGAGCTTCCCGCGACCTCGTCTGCTGCAGCGAGGGAATGGCTCACTGGGACACGTCACTTCGGCTCGCCAGCCACACTTTCAGGACCGATCACACTATTTATCTTAATCGATACTCTTAGTACAATACGACCCGTATGTTAGTTGTCGGTATGTCAGCATCACTTGGCTATCGCGGAAAATCTCCCAGTACTCTGAGGCGAAGCCACAACACACCAGTTCCAAGGCCACGCGGTGGTTAGCTGTGTCCATTCAGTCGCTGTTGCGTTGTAGGCGTGTACGGACACGTTCTGCTGCTTCTGTGTAACCTGCATACAGGGAGTTACAAAAAGGTACGGCCAAACTTTCAGGAAACATTCCTCACACACAAAGAAAGAAAATATGTTATGTGGACATGTGTCCAGAAACGCTTAATTTCCATGTTATATCTCATTTTAGTATTTTTCTTTAAATGTAAATTTCATTCCAACGTGCTCAAATTGTAAATTTTCACAATCAACATGTGTGGGCTGACGAAAATCCTCACGCAATTGTGCAATCACGTCATCAACACAGATTTTCTGTGAACGTTTGGGCAGCAATGGTTGGTGATGGCTTGATCGGACTTCATGTTCTTCCACCTACGCTCACTGGAGCACGTTAGCATGATTACATACAGGATACTCTATCTGTGCTGCTAGAACATGTGCCTTTACAAGTACGAAACAACATGTGGTTCATGCACGATGGAGCTCCTGCACATTTCAGTCGACGTGTTCGTACGCTTCTCAACAACAGATTCGGTGACCGATGGATTGGTAAAGGTAAAAGCAGTCAACAATCCGAAGATTGATTTGAACACCACGGTGCTTTACTAGGCATGCTCCTGTTTGGAGGTGGTATGCCGTTGCCTTCCTCCGACCTTCGAACTGACTTACCCAGCCAGTTATAGGGGGACCTACAGTTTAACGTGGGTTCCGAACCACGGTGCTACTCGGTATTTTTCACATGAGCAATACTGTCAGAGCTGAAAGAAGTGGAAAGTGACAGATAAAAATCCTAGCACCTGGCGGGGATCGAACCCGCCGGACCAATTCCATGGCCTCCACGCTCTCCTGACCTCAACCCTCTTGACTTTCATTCATGGGGGCATTTCAAAGCTCCTGTCTACGCAACCCCGGCACCAAATGTAGAGACTCTTCGTTCTCGTATTGTGGACGGCTGTGATACAATACGCCATTCTCCTGGGCTGCATCAGCGCATCAGGGATTCCATGCGACGGAGGGCGGATACTTGTATCCTCGCTAACGGAGGACATTTTGAACATTTCCTGTAACAAAGTGTTTGAAGTCACGCCGGTACGTTCTGTTGCTGTGTGTTTCCATTCCATGATTAATGTGATTTGAAGAGAAGTAATAAAATGAGCTCTAACATGGAAAGTAAGCGTATTTTCCTTCTTTGTGTGTGAGGAATGTTTCCTGAAAGTTTGGCCGTACCTTTTGTAACACCCTGTATATGCCGGAATCAACGTCGCGTGTGTGGCGGAGGGTGCTTTCTGCGACGTTGACACTTTCTCCTTTTCCTGTTTCAGTCGTGGTTGCAATGCAAGGGGTGAAAAGGTAAGCAGAATCGTATCGACCTAACTCGGCAATGTTAATTGCCTATACAAATGCCCCGTTTACTCAGGAACTGTTGAGTATATACACTAATGGCCATTAAAATTGCTACACCCAAAAGAAATGCAGATGATAAACGAGTATTCATTGGACAAATATACTAGAACTGACATGTGATTACATTTTCACGCTATTTGGGAGCATAGATACTGAGAAATCAGTACCCATAATAAACAACCTCTGGCCGTAATAACGGCCTTGATACGCCTGGGCATTGAGTCAAACAGAGTTTGGATGGCGTGTACAGGTACAGATGCTCATCCAGCTTCAACACTATACCATAGTTCATCAAGAGTAGTGACTGACGTATTGCGACGAGCCAGTTGCTCGGCTATCATTGACCAGACGTTTTCAGTTGGTGAGAGATCTGGAGAATGTGCCGGCCAGGGCAGCAGTGGAACATCCAGAAATGACCGTACAGGACCTGCAACATGCGGTCGTGCATTATCCTGCTGAAATGTAGAGTTTCGAAGGGATCGAATGAAGGGTCGAGCCACGGTTCGTAACACCTCTTAAATGTAACGGCCACTGTTCAAAGTGCCGTCGATGCGAACAAGAGGTGACCGAGACGTGTAACCAGTGGCACTCCATACCATCACGCCGGGTGATACGCCAGTATGGCGATGACGAATACACGCTTACAATGTAACGTTCACTGCGATGTCGCCAAACACGGATGCGACCATCATGATGCTGTAAACAGAACCTGGATTCTTGCACCCAGGTTCGTCGTTGCGTACACCATTCTGTCTGTGATGCAGCTCAAGGATATCCACAGCCTTGGTCTCCGAGCTGATAGTCCATGCTGCTGCGAACGTCGGCGAACTGTTCGTGCAGATGGTTGTTGTCTTGGAAACGTCCCCATCTGTTGACTCAGGGATCGAGACGTGGCTACACTATACGCTTCAGCCATGCGTATAAGATGCTTGTCATCTCGACTGCTAGTGATACGGGACCGTTGGGATCCAACAAGGTGTTCCGTATTGCCCTTCTGAACCCACTGATTCCATATTCTGCTAACAGTCATTGGATCGCGACCGACGCGAGCAGCAATGCCGCGATACGATAAACCGCAATCACGATAGGCTACAACCCGACCTTTAGCAAAGTCCGAAACGTGATGATACACATCACATCTCCTTACACGAGACATCACAACAACGTTTCACCAGGCAACGCCGGTCAACTGCTGTTTGTGTGTGAAAAATCAGTTGGAAGCTTTCCTCATGTCAGCACGTTGTAGGTGTCGCCACCTGCGCCAACCTTCTGTGAATGCTCTGAAAAGCTAATGACTTGCATATCACAACATCTTCTTCCTGTCGATTAAATTTCGCGTCTGTAGCACGTCATCTTCGTGGTGTATTTTGCTCTACAATCACTTTAAAATAACAGCTGGAAAAAATGTTTATCTTTCCCCTAAACATATAATTTTTATGTAAATATTCACAATTTCAATTTCTTGAATTTTAACTATTACAGTAAATACTACTAAAGTAGAGCTACAACACGATTGTACTATCTATGCTACATGGTAAGTTTTTCGTTGATGTAGATTCAGAAATGAGAAATGTAATTATGAGAAACTTGCGTTTAAAGAAATAATTTTATTATGCAGCCAACTGACGCATACAAAATATGTTAGGATCCTCCTGGATGGTAGTCCTCACCTCCTCCATCTTCCTCAGACAGTGCTGCTCTCCTGCCCTTGGATGTGGCTTCTTTTGACATATTGTTTGAAGCAATCTGTGACTTCATGATTCGCAGTCGGTCCAAGTCCATCACACTTTTAGTGGTGTTGTAACCTTTATGAATTCCAGGATATACCAAAATGTGTGGTCTTCGAGAATAGCCATCATTAAAAGCAAGAACAGCATAAAAAACTCCGACTCATGATGAAAACTATCACAGGAAACACAGAAACTAAAACGCAGCAAATGGATAACTGTTGTTGTCAAACACAAACAAATGTACATTTCAAAGAGTTTACTGCAAAGTACTGCTAGTGTAGACAACTTACGAAACGGGGAGTTCTCTACAAAGCAAAAGCAACGTCAGCCTTCTAGAGTTTCAGAGAAAAATTCCAATATGCGATATCATGGGAAAAAAGTATCAGAAATGTCAGTGCCTGATTATTTTCAAATATTTGTTTAAAATGGCAAATAATTGAATAGTTCAATAAAACCAACAACAAATTAAGCATAAACATCCATACTTTCATAATTTGCATAACAGTAAAAATGTGTAATTTTGTCATATTGCGCGGAACGACTCCCATTGAGAGGGACGCCCTGTATATATATGAGCATAGAATTGCGAACAAATAACTTGCCCACTGCCCACTGCGAGACTGAATAAATCCAGCGGACGTTTCGGGAACGATTAGCTACAACTGGTAACGAGTAACGAAAAGGGGAACAGAGTTGACGACCGAGTGGCGAAAGCGAACAACGAAAACAGTGGCAGATATGACAACCCAATCACGAAACGAGTAAAGAGTAACGAAAGAAGTATCAGTGCTGTCGACTAACGAGTAACGAAATGCATGTCAATTCGACAACCGACTGCAGTGGAGGTGAAGGCGTACTCGTTGTAGAGCATACGGCTCAATGCTCATACCTCAAGGTGGCCCTCTACTGCAGATCATCGGTACGTCTTATGCTAAGCAATGAATGTGCAGATCTACAAAGCCGCCCGCGGTGGCCGAGGAGACTGAGGCGCTGCAGTCACGGACTGCACGGCCACTACGGTCGGGGGTTCGAATCCCCCCTCGGGCATGGATATTTGTGCCGTCCTTAGTTGTAAGTAGTTCATAAGTAGTTTGTAAGTCTAGGGACTGATGACCCCGTAGTTAAGTCCCATAGACTCTACGAACATTTGAACATTTAGATCTACAAATACAACTACAATCTTACCCTGCAGGTCACAGCACAGTGTGTGGCTGGGGGGACTTACCAACTCCTGCAGCTAAGACTGTGCGTGGGTTCTGATCTAATTTTATCTCCGTGATATTTCCGCGATATATACGTAGGACGAATCAATATGGGTAGAGATTATAGCCGATGATAAAAATAAATTAATAAATGGCTCTCTTTACCGACCCCCTGATTCAGATAATTCGATTGCAGAAATATTGAAAGAAAGCTAGGACGAAATTACTAAAACATTCCCCGAGCATACAATTTTAATTGCACGCGAATTTAACTTATGTTCTATGTGTTGGCAAAAATACATGTTCAAAACCGGGGGACAGGCACGAAACATCGTCCGAAACTGTAATGAACCCATTCTGCAAAAATTATCTCTAGCAGATAGTTCTTGAATCCGCTAGAACAGTCAACTGTTGTGAAAATATACTTAACTTCCTAGCAACAAATAATCCGGTGCTAATAAAGAGCATCAAAATAGACACAGGGATTAGTGAACACAGTTGTCGTATCGGGAATGAATATCGAAATTGGCAAATCCCCAAAAATTAAGCGATAATATATTTATTCAAAAACACACATAAAAATTAAATTAACGCTTTCCTGAGTGAGAATTTCCAGTCCTTCGAAACTAACAATGTGAGTGTAGATCAGATGTGTCTTCCATTCAAAGAAATGATATTGATAGCTGTTAAGAGATTTATACGAAGTAAAGTAACGAAAGTAACGCTCTGTGGTACACAGAACAAGTTAGATCACTCTCGCAAAAGCAAACACAAAAGTTTGTCAAATTTGAACAAGTCATCAAGACTCTCAATCTCTTACTGAAACTTGAAATTTAGCTCGAAATTCAATACCAGAAGCTTATAATAGTTCTCACAACGAAACCCTGTCACGTAACTAGGTAAAAGGCCGAAGAAATTCGGTCGTATATGAAGTACACTAGCGGCAAATACAATCATTACGCGATGTCGAGGGTGACAGTTCTGCCAAAGCAGAATTACTAAACACAGATTTCCCAAATTCTTTCACCAAACAAAACGAAGCAAATACTCAAGTATTCGAATCAAGAACAAAAGCCAGTATTAGTAATTTAGATGTAGATATCCCTGGAGTATTGAAGCGACTTCAATCAGTTAACAAATACAAGTCTCCCGCTCCAGATTATATTCCAGTTTGTTTCCTTTCAGAGTAGGCTGATTCAATAGCTCCTGACTTAATTTTCATACACAATCGCTAGCAAGCGAAAGGTCCATACCGAAAGACTGGAGTGTTGCACAGGTCACTCCAATATTTTAGATAGGCAATAGGAGTAATCCGCAAAATTACAGGCCTGTGCCATTGACATCGGTTTGTTGCAGGATTTTAGCACATACACTTTCCTCAAACATTACGAACTAACTCGAAGTGAACAGTCTATTGACCCATAGTCAACATGGGCTCAGAAGGTATCGTTGATGTGAAACCCAGCTACCCCTTAACTCACATGAAATGATGAGTGCTACCGACAAGGGATCCCAAATCGATTCCATACTGCTAAATTTCCGGAAGGCTTTTGACACTGTCCCTCACAAGCGTCTTCTAAATCAAATTGCTAGATTATGAGTATCACCACAGTCGTGCGACTGGATTCGAGATTTGCTGCCACAAATCAGTAATTGACAAAGTCTTCCAGTAAAACAGCAGAAATATCTGGCGTTCCCCGGTGAAGTGTTGTACGGCCGCTATTGTTCCTTATCTTTATAAACAATTTAGAAGCCAATCTGTTCAACTATTCGCGAATGATGCTGTCGTTTATCGGTTACTAACGTTACCAGAAGATCAAAAGTAGCTGCAAAATAATTTAGATGTCATCATGGTCCAAAAATTGGTACTTGACCCTAACCAATGAAAGGTAAGATGTCATCCATATGAGCAATAAAAGAAATCAGTTAAACTTCATCTACACGATAAATTAGTCAAATCTAAAGGCCGTAATCTCAATTAAATACCTAGGTATTACAATTACGAACAAGCGTAACTGGAAAGGACATATAGAAAATATTGTAGGGAAGACAAAAAAACAAAGACTTCTTTTCTTTTACAGAACACTTACAAGATGCAAGAGATCTACTAAATAAGCTGCTTACACTACATATGTGTGTCCTATTTTGTAGCATTGCTGGGCATTGCGTGATCCCCACCAAGGGACTCATGGATGATTTAGAAGAAGTTCAGAGAAGAGCAGCTCGATTGATATTATCGCTATTTGTGGGACAGCCTGTCACACTGTCGATGCTGGATCCAGACCGCTCGGCTACTCCCGGACAGCAAAGACTGTAGACAGTGAGGTGTACACCTTGAGCAACTAAACAGAGGAACAACGAGCAGAAATAACATATTAGATTTGCTGATGAGAAAAAAAAAAGTTTTCTAGTCATTGCAGAACCGAGAAATCGGGACTATGAAGCCGAAAACATGTTCAAATGTTTGTTGAGCTTAAGGAACTTAACTGCGCGATCATCACTCCCTAAACGTACAAACAACTTATAAACTAACTATACTAAAGACAACACAAACATCCATGCCCGAGGGAAGATTCGATACCCCGACCGGAAACGACCTTACTTATGAAGCCGTTATAGAATCATTAAACACAGCTATAAATCGGAATATCAAGAAATACAATACTGGAAAATACAGGTTGGAATTAATAATATTGTAAGGACAGTTTACAACTCACCGCAAAGACGTGGTGACGAGCCGCGACAGGCACGTACAACACTTTCAGCTATCGGCCATGGCCTTCATCAGAAAACAGAACACTCACAGGCACACAACACAGTCATACAACCATCACCTCCGACTGCCGCACTTCGAATCACGCTCAGCGGCGAGTAAATCGGGGACAGGAGCGTAGGGGAGAGGGGATAGGAAGGTGACGTCATGGTGGTGGGGATGGGTTAGATGGGAATAACGAGATGCAGCTTAGGAATGGAGTGGGGAGGCAGGTGAGGAGAAAAAACTAAAAATAAATACACAAAATAAAATAAATATACAAAATGCGTGCACACTGCAAGTACACAAGAGCGCATACATACACACTCTCACACACACACACACACACACACACACACACATACACTCATACACACACAAACACACACGCACACGCATGCACGCACACACGCTCTCTCTCTCTCTCTCTCTCTCTCTCTCTCTCTCTCTCTCATGCACGCGCTCACACACACACACACACACACACACACACACACACACACGCACACGCACACGCACACACACACACATATACACACACACAATCGCACATTAACGCACCACTCAAAATAGGTGAGATTTGGAATAAAGAGGTAAAACCTGTAAGGTATGGGGAAAAAAAGGGAAGTTATCGTAGGTTGAGGCCTGGTTGATTTCGGGATCAGAGAATGTATTGTAGGGATAACTCCCATATGTGGAGTCCAGAAAAGCTGGTGGTGGATGGGAGGATCCAGATGGTCGACGTTGTGAAACAGCCATTTAAATCAAGCATGTGCTCCGTTGCATGCTGTGCCACAAGGTGGTCCACCTTGTTTTTGGCCACAGTTTGGCGCTGGCCATTCATCCTAATGGATAACTGGTTAGTGGTCATGCCAATATAGAAAGCTGCACACTATTTGCAGTACAGATGGTAAATTACGTGGCTACATTCACAGGTGGTCCAGCCTGTGATAGGGTAGGATAACCCTGTGACAGGACTGGAATAAGAAGTGCTGGGTGGGTGGATTGGACAGGTCTTGCAGCGGGGTCTTAAACAAGGATATGATCCCTGTGGCAGTGAGCTGGATTTTTGGGTGGCATAAGGATGAACTAGGATGTTGTGGAGGTTGGGTATGCGACGGAACACCACAAGAGGAGGCGTGAGAGGGATCTTGGGCAGGATGTCTCTCATTTCTGGGCATGAGGATAGAAAATCAAAACCTTGGCGAAGGATGTAATTTAGTTGTTCGAGTGCAGGGTAGTACTAGGTGACAAGGGGAGCGCTCTTTTGTGGATGGTTACTGGTGTTAGGAGGAGGATTTGGGATGTGTGAGGGTATCACATGGGTGATCTGTTTGCGGACTAGGTCTGTGGGGTAGTTTCTGTCTGTGAAGACCTTTGTGAAACCTTCAGCATATTCAGAAAGGGAGTTCTTCTCACTACAGATATGCCGTCCACGGGAGGCCAGGCTGTAATTACGGGATTTCTTGATGTGGAAGGGACAGCAACTGTCAAAGTGTAGGTACTGTTGGTATGTTGGTGGCTTTTATATGATTAGAACTGTGGATGGAGCCATCAGTGAGGTGGTGGTTGACATCCAGGAATGTAGCATAGTAGGTTGAGAAAGACCAGGTGAAGTTGATGGGAGAGAAGGAATTGAGGTTCTGAAGAAAGGAGGATAGGGTGTCCTGGCCCTGAGTCCAGATCATGAAAATATCATCAATGAACCTGAAACAGGCCAGAGGTTTGAGGTTTCGGGATGCTAGGAAGGATTCCTTGAGATGGACCATAAACAGGTAGGCATAGGAGGGTGCCATGCAGGTGCCCATGGCTGTGCCTCGGATTTGATGATAAACTTTCCCCTCAAAGGAAAAGTAGTTGTTAAGTAGGATGAAATTGGTGAGGATTATGAGGAATGAGGTATCAGGCTTTTTTCAGGGGGACGTTGGGAGAGGTAGTGTTCCAGAGCGGCAATGCTATGTGGGATGTTGGTGTATAGGGAGGTAGAATTCACTGTGACAAGTAAGGATCCAGGAAGCAAAGGGATGGGAATGGTGGAGAGTTCGTGAAGGAAGTGGTTGGTATCCTTATTGTGGGAAGATAGATTTTGGACAATTGCTGGAGGTGTTGGTCAACTAGGGCTGAAATTGGTTTGGTAGGAGCACAGTAACCTTCCAAAATAGGGCATCCAGGCCGCGGTGGAGTAGCCGTGCGGTCTAAAGCGTCTCGCTGCAGAGCGCGCGGTTACTCGCCGTGGAGGTTCGAGTCCTCCCTAGGGCATGGATGTGTGTGTGTTGTCCTTAGGTTAGTTTACCTAGGTTTAAGTAGTTTGTAAGCTACGGACTGATGACCACGCAGTTTGGTCCGACAGATTTACAAACATTTTTTTAGGGCATCCAGGATTATCAGGTTTGTGAATTTTGGGGAGCATGTAGAAGGTGAGTGTGCAAGGTGCTGCTGGGGTGAGGAGGGAGATGGATTCAGGGGAGAGTTTCTGGGAGGGGCCATAGGATTTTAGTAGGGATTGGAGATCTTGTTGGACTTTGGGGATGGGGTCATTCCGGTACAACTTGTAGGTGGAGGTGTCAGAGAGTTGGTGGAGCCCTTCTGCCAGGTAGTCACTGTGATCAATAACTACAGTGGTGGAACCTTTATCTGCACGGAGGATGATTATGTCAGGATTAGTTTTAAGGTTTTGTATGGCTCTTCTTTCTTCTGCTGAATAGTTTGAGTTCTTGGGAAGGGACTTGCGAAAGGATGGTGAGGACAAGTTGGAGGTGAGAAACTCTTGGAAGGTAACCAGTGGGTGGTTAGGTGGGAGTACAGTGGGATCTTTGTTGGATGGTAGTATGAATTGGCACAGGCAGGGTCAATATTGGGATTAGGTAGTTTACAGTCAGAGGGATTGATGGCAAAATAGTGTTTACATTGTAGGGTTCGGGAAAAGGAGAGTAGGTATTTGACAAGACCAACATGACTGAACTGGGGTGTAGGACTAAAGGTAAGACCTTTGGATAAAACGGTAACTTCAGTGTGGTTTAGGTTTCTTATGGATAGGTTAACCACAGTGTTCTGGGTTTATTTTGGTATTGGATGTTGTGGAGTGGTGGTAGGGTGTTTGGAGGGGTGAGGTAGGTTCAAGAGGTCAGCTAAGCATGGTCTGGGAGCTAAGAGGAATTCACAAGGAGGAACACTGTGGGTCGGATAAGGATTGGATATCGGTGCTCCAAGGTGGCAATATGATGTTAACAGGCTGGATAATTTGTGGCGGTGGTGTTTGGAATGCTCCTCCAGTTGCTGGAGAGCAAAGGATTCGATCTGGGAGATGCGATGCAGGTAGTTTAGGTTACACAATAGTAATGTCTTACGGAGGGAGAGAAGGTAGCTAAGGGATTTATGAGCCATGGAGAGGTGATTTTGTAGGACTAGGTCCATGAGGGATACGGATTGGTGGAATCTGAAAAGGTGCAGGTCATTGTGGAATGAGGGGTGGGATCCAGACAATGGAAATTTTAAGGTTAGACCGTTGGAAGGGATACCATGACTTAGGCAGCATTTTAGGAATACGATGTTGATTGGATTTTGGCCAGTGAAAGGGATACTTTCCTGAACTGGTACAGGTAGATGGAGCAGTGGTCCTTTGGGGCAGGGATGGTGCAGAGAAAGTGGAAAATGAGAAATGATGGGAGAGAGACAGTGGATTATGATGAGCCTAATGCCTGGGAAGAGGTTCCTCAACACGCAAAATAGGCACCAGGCATGCAGAAGTTCGGAAATTCGCCCACACAAGTACACAGATACACACCCAAGCACGCAGATTCACACCCAGGCACGCAAAATGACGGAAAAAAAACGCAAAATCACGCATGCAATCATGCACCAGAACACAATATCAAGCACTAGAATGGGAGATCTCACACCTGAGCAAGCAGCCCACCGCAAAAATGCTCATAGTCCACTGTCTACCACATCATTCCTCATTTTCCACTTTCCATGCACCATCCCTGCCCCAATGGACCCCTGCTCCATCTATCTGTACCATTTCAGGAAAGTATCCCTTTCCCTGGCCATAGCCCAATCCCACCTCCTATTCCTAAAATGCTGCCTAAGTCATGGTATCCCTTTCAACGGTCTAACCTTAAAAATTCAATTGTCTGGATCCCACCCCTCCTTCCACAATGACCTGCACCTTTTCAGATTCCACCAATCCTTATCCCTCACGATCCTAGTCCTACAAAATCACCTCACCATGGCTCATAATTGCCTTAGCTACCTCCTCTCCCTCCATAAGATATTACTATTGTGTAACCAAAACTACCTACATCCCATCTCCCAGATCGAATCCTTTGCTCTCCAGCGACTGGAGGAGCATTCCAAACACCACCTCCACAAATTATCCAGCCTGCTAACATCATGTTGCCACCACTCCACAAAATCCAATACCAAAATAACCCCAGAACACTGTGGTTAACCTGTCCACAAAAAACCCAAACCCCACTGAAGTTACTGTTTTATCCAAAGGTCTTACCTTTAGTCCTACACCCCAGTTCAATCATGTTGGTCTTGTCAAATACCTACTCTCCTTTTCCCGATCCCTACAATGGAAACACTACTTTGCCATCAATCCCTCTGACTGTAAACTACCTAATCCCAATATTGAACCCTGCCTGTCCCAATTCATACCAACATCCAACAAAGATACCCCTGTACTCCCACCTAACCACCAACTGGTTACCCTCCAAGAGTTTCTCACCTCCAACTTGCCCTCACCATCCTTTCGCAAGTCCCTTCCCAAGAACTCAAACTATTCAGTCCATATTAAACCTACCAACCACCAACAGTACCTACACTTTGACAGTTGTCATCTCTTCCACATAAAGAAATCCCTCAATTACAGCCTGGACACCTGTGGATGGCATATCTGCAGTGAGAAGAACTCCCTTTCTGAATATTCTGAAGGTCTCACAAAGTAACCAACGACAAAAGAGCGCTCCCCTTGTCACCCAGTACTACCCTGGACTCGAACAACTAAATTACGTCCTTCGCCAAGGTTTTGATTTTCTATCCTCGTGCCCTGAAATGAGAGACATCCTGCCCAAGATCCTTCCCACGCCTCCTAAAGTGGTGTTCCGTCGCATACCCAACCTCCACAACATCCTAGTTCATCCTCATGCCACCCAAAAATCCAGCTCACTGCCACAGGGATCATATCCTTGTGTAAGACCCCGCTGCAAGACCTGTCCAATCCACCCACCCAGCACTTCCTATTCCAGTCCTGTCACAGGCTTATCCTACCCTATCAGAGGCTGGGCCACCTGTGAAGGTAGCCACGTAATTTACCAACTGTGCTACAAACAGTGTGCAGCTTTCTATATTGACATGACCACCAACGAGCTATCCATTAGGAAGAATGGCCACCGCCAAACTGTGGCCAAAAACAAGGTGGACCTCCTTGTGGCACAGCATGCAGTGGAGCACATGCTTGATTTAAATGACTGCTTCACAACGTCGACCATCTGGATCCTCCCATCCACCACCAGCTGTTCTGGACCGCACAGATGGGAGTTATCCCCACAAAACATCCTCCGTTCCCGAAATCAACCCTGCCTCAACCTACATTTACTTCCTTTTTTTTCACATAACTTACAGTTTCTATCTCTCTATCCCAAACCTCACCTATTTTGAGTGGTGCATGAATGTGTGATTGTGTGTGTGTATGTATTGTGTGTGTGTGTGTGTGTGTGTGTGTGTGTGTGTGTGTATGAGTACGTGCGTCTACGCATCCGTGTGTGTGTGTGTGTGTGTGTGTGTGTGTGTGAGAGAGAGAGAGAGAGAGAGAGAGAGAGAGCGTGTGCGCAAGTGTGTGTGCGCGCATGTTTGTGTGTGCGCGCGCATGTTTGTGTGTGCGCGCATGTTTGTGTGTGCGCTCGCGCGTGTGCGTGTGTGTATTTGTGTGTGTATGAGTGTGTTTGTGTGTGTGTGTGTGTGTGTGTGTGTACGCAGTCTTGTGTACTTGCAGTGTGCGCACATTTTGTATATTTATTTATTATTTTATTTGTGCATTTATTTTATTTTTCTCTCCTTACCTGCATCCCCACTCCATTCCTAAGCTGCATCTCGTTATTCCCATCTAACCCATCACCACCAGCGTGACATCACCTTCCTATCCCCTCTCCCCTCTCCTCCTGTCCCCGATTTACTCGCCGCAGAGCGTGATTCGAAGTGCGGCAGTCGGAGGTGATGGTTGTATGACTGTGTTGTGTGCCTGGGTGATTGCGTGAGTGTTCTATTTTCTGATGAAGGCCATGGCCGATAGCTGAAAGTGTTGTACGTGTGTGTCTTTTGTATGTGCCTGTCGCAGCTCGTCACCACGTCTTTGCGGTGAGTTGTAAACTGTCCTTACAATATTATTAATTCCAACCTGTACTTTCCAGCGTTGTAATTCTTGATATTCCGATTTATAGCTGTGTTTAATGATTCTATAACGGCTTCATAAGTAAGGTCGTTCCCTGTCGGGGTATCGAATCTTCCCTCGGGAATGGATGTTTGTGGTGTCTTTAGTCAAAATTAGTTAATCTGTAGTTTGTAAGTTTAGGGACTGATGACCCTGCAGTTAAGTCCCTTAAGTTTTACAAACATTTCAACATTTTTCTACAGTCTTTGTTGTAGTTCAACATAGTCAGAATTAGCGTAGGTAATGAATATAGTGGTTTATGATGAAGGATGTTATCAGTGTGGCATAGTGAGCTCTTAATCGGTCCGTAAGATTGGTCAGATAGCTATAGTATTTAAGGAAACCGCTCGAAATAAGCGGAGAATATGCAAAAATCGCATATGACACTAATTGGTATTACATTTATAACTGTTACTGCGATGCTACAAACCTCGAAATCAATGAATAAACCACAAGGTATTTAGAATTTTTGTGGATTGTCAACATTGGTGTGCCTTCAGACATACAATCGAAAGACTCAGAGATTGTCAGTAACTAAATATCGACGACTACCCTGATGATTTTTAATACAGTTAGAAACTAGGTTGTAAGTCCTGCAGTTTGGCCGTTAATGATGACCAACCTATTTTTGCCAGCTATATTAACTCAGTATTCTTAAATGTTGATTGTTTTAGAGAGATAGCTGAAAAAATTTGGTTATGGGTCTTGTCTGAGAAGACAAAACACATGTCAAAAATGCGTGGGTTGTCCATAAAGTAAGTTCCGTTTATATTTCTATGCGCGGCAGCGCTACGATCGCAGTTCCGAGCATGCGCGGCAGTTACTCTGACTAAAGCAGAAGACATGTACGCTATTTCCAGATCGCTGCTGTCGACATATGCTTTGTAGTGCTTCTTAATGTCAGCCGTAAGAGAAAATGCCACCATGTGTGAAATGAGATCTGTGATTCATTTTCTGAATGAAAAGAAAGTTAAACCAAAGGATATTCATCGGCAAATGTGCGAGTTTTACGGACAAAATTCTATGAGTGATTCAGTAGTTAGAAGATGGGTCAAATTGTTCAATAAAGGACGTGATCAAGTGCACGATGAAGAACGAAGTTGATGTCCGTGTGAAGTTACTGATAAACTGGTTCACACAACTAAAGGGAAGATTAAGCACAACCGTATGTTTACACTTAGTGCCCATGCTATGAGCAAATCTCACGATCACTAATTCATGAAATTTTTACTGAAAAACTGAAATTTGGAAAACTTTGCTCACGTTGCGTACCCAAAATTCTTCCTTAACAACACAAAAAAGAAAGGTTGGGCAGTGCACTTGAGTTTTTGACGCGCTACAATGAAGAAGGTGATGATTTTCTTTCTGGGACAGTTCAGGGGGGATGAAACTTTGGTAAAGTACGACATCCCTAGAACAAAACGGTAATCATGGAGGCACACGTCATCCCCAACGAAGGTTAAGGTTAAGTAACTCTCGACACCTCGAAAAGGCATGTGTAGCGTTTCTCTTTCTTTCCTTCCTATTTTTTCGTAGGGTTGGAGGACAGTACAGGCATTTTCTGATAGATTTCGTACTACGAGGCCAAACAATCAATGCAAATTGTTACTGCGAGACCATTAAGAAATGGCGCTGCCAATACAGAACAGGCGTCGAGGTTTATTGTCAAAAGGTGTTGTTTTTTCCACAATAATGCCCGACCTCCTGCGGCGAATGTGACCAAACAACTCTTACGAGAATTTCACTGGGACGTGTTTGATCATCCTTCGTACAACCCGGACCTCGCTCCTAGCGACTTTTATCTCTTCTTATTCCCAAAATCTGTCTTTGGTGGTCAACCTTCAGCGTTAAGGACGAGCTGAAAGAACATGTTACCACATGGTTGAATACACAGACGACATTCTTCTATGCAAAAGGCATACAACAGCTTGTGACACGCTAGGACAAGAGCCTACACAATTTCGGAAGCTATGTAGGAAGGTAGTTTAAGTCTCGTATCAGATAGAGAAATTTAGATACCGTTGTGAAGTAGTCCAATTCAAAGGTTCAGAGCAGTAAGTTACCAGTTTTGGTATCTCCAAGTTAGACCAAGCATGCCACACTACATAAAAAGTCTATAGAAAGAAGTCACTGAGCATTGGGGTCACGTTAAGGCAGTATGGAACAATACATAATTATGTCGAAACCAGAGACTTACATGCTTTGAAAAATATCGTTACGAAACGATAGAGTCCACACGATGAATTAATCAAAGGAGAATGCACAAAATTAAGATACACTTTAGGCAGCAATTGGATTTATAGGTATGTATATTTCAGATTAAATGACGAACTTTAATGAAACATCGAACCAGTAACATCAAAGATTGTGTAACTTCATAGGACCGAAGGTAAAGAGCTTACGCTGGTTAAAACAGTGTGATAAATACATTAGTACTCAAAATTAAAGCAACAAACTCATACGTCAGTGTCCCGCGTTGAATTCACAATATACTCAATCATTCAAATTGTCGACAGATGTCAGAAAAATCGTGTTCCGCAAGGAAGATGACATTCCAATTAGCGTACAATCAAGCCAACGATAACATCATGACACCTGTCAGACGGGACGTTAATCCACAATTTTCTGCCTGCTTCCCTTAATCAAACAGAGTAGTGTTAAATGCGTTGTGTTAAATGCAATCGCCTATGTACTCATTCTCAGACGGTACGCTATGGTACAGAGAAGACGACCACCGGACTCTGCATGGCATTAGGAACAATAGAAGTTTCAAGCCCGATGGCTTAATGTGAATCGTTCCGTAGTTTCTCTGATACCACGATACTTTATAGACACCGTAACTGTATCCTGAGGGTCAGGAGAGGGCAGACTAGCTGTGACTTCATAAAAAGAGGTTCGTTATTTGGCTGTAAGGGGACATCTCTCACCTAATCCGGCCAAGGAAACAGCAGGGTTTCCATGTTTTGATAACATACATTTTTGCTTTTAAATGTCGCTTGAATAAAGTACTTACGCTCTTCCTCAGTTGCTGTGATAACGAGGAATGAGATTTGGAATAACTAATTTGTCCAGACACAGCAGAAAGCCACAAGGTAAGTTACTTCTGTTACGTTACCTCCCTGCAGGCGGGTCCCTACTGCTGGTAAATAAAGGCCCCTACACACGCTCCGATTTATCGTACGACCAACAAGATGTCCAACGAACCAACCAATTGGTAGCAGCCTACACACGTTCCAACCAAACGCGCGCAGCGCCACCCTGTTCTGGTGTCTGTCTGTCGAACTATTTTTGTTTTCGCGTGTTCGTTGTGCAGACGACCTCAAGCATGGAAGTTGATCGGGAATGATACACACGGTAGAATTTGTCGGGTGGAGTGGTGGGGGAATAGCAGATCGGGTGGTCAGGCACAACCAAGCGGGCGACAAGGAAAGTTGGTCGGGTAGCGCCTAAAAACGCCCAATTTATCGGGTGACCAACGAATTGGTCCAATAAGTCGCATCGGGTGTAGGGCTCTTAAGGCTCCTTTGTCGATCGTTGCCGACCGTCGCTGAGCAACGGGTGGACCACAGCTCAGTCAGTCAGACGAGACGAAGACTGCTAGAATGTACTCCTCGCAGTGCGCAAGAGGAACAAATACCATGTCGGTATGCTTTTCGTCAGCGGACGTCGATGGGACAGAAGACACTTAGAGGTAACACTTTCTACTGCGTCTGTTTTCGACGGGAATTTTGAATGCTCTATTGAATTCTGCGCCAGTCTTCATTTCGTGTAGGCAGATATTTTCTCCTCACGGGAGAAAAGATAAGGTAGAAAATTTAACGGACAGGAATTTCCATGTTTAAACTACACCATGATTAGGCATCTCTGTGGGAACGCAGCCAGTTCCATGTCGTAGTAAACTCTTCATCTCCTTGTAAGCATTAGATATGTGGTCGAAATGCAGTCTGAATTGAAAGTTGCAGCTAAATTTAGAGTTATTTGAGAATTGACTATGGCAATGATGTACGTAGTTTAATCAGCGGTTAGAAATGAAATTGCTGCAGACATTAAGGACTCCGTCATTGTTACTCTGTTTCCAGGATACGGAGACGGTAAAGAGGCTTTAAATTATTTTTAAAAAATATTAGTACTTTATTTCTAATTTTAATGAAATATTACGAATCGTGAAAATCGGCTTTTTTTAATAAATTTCATTAACCAATTCGAGTTAATTACAGGCAGTCTAGTATTACAATTAGTAGGTGTGAGAAACGTTTCCTACGACCGCGAACTGTCTAACGTGATTTTCAAGCCCGAACTGTGCGCAATTGAATGACATCGTTTGAATATTTTGTGAATGAGTAGGAAGAAATAGTATGAATAATTTTAATTGCATTATGCAAAGGGTACAAAATAATCAGCTGTCATAGTCACAATATTTATTTATTATTAAGGAGTTGCCTTAACATTGGGTTTGAGAACACCTGCAAATTTTCGAGTATCAGATTCGTAAAGTGTCTTTATAATTTCCAACGTAATGTTATAGAAACTTTGTTATTTTATTTTAATTATTTATTTTGTAACCCTAGGGGACCAAACTACTGTCGTTATCTGACCCTGGACATACAGACTATTTTAACTTAAACCTATCCTAAGGACAACACACATCCATGTCCGATGGAGGACTCGAACGGAATTACTTTTCTGTTCACTGTTATTATGTTGTTTGTACGTACAAATTGTGCAGTGCATTTCTATTTTCCTTCTTTCACCACTTGTAAAGAATGGAAACTTGCTACTTAACAACTGAAATTGCGGGTATGGTTCTGATATGCTTCACCAGATGGACATATCCTGTGCTATGCATATTTTTCAGTGTAGAGAGTCCCCGTTCGTAGGCTGTGTCCGTATGACGTAGCAGAAAATCGTCGACTAGTAGGATCCCATTGCTAATAAGTGGAGGAAAAGATGTAAGTGTCCTATGCCATTTGTACATACAAACAGCACAATAACAGTAAACCCAAAGGTAATTCCGTTTTTGCAAGAAGGTAAAATATCATTATATATATATCCATGATTCACAGTCAGGGTTGACATCATGATACACAGTGAGGGTTGACATTACTGTACAATAAGGTACACATAAGCTTTCGAAATTAGTACTACAGATGAATGATGAAGATTAGATGGGTAGGTCACGTAATTAATGAGGAGGTGCTCAACAGAATTGGGGATAAAAGGAGTTTCTGGCATATCCTCACTAAGAGAAGGGACAGGTTGGTGGGACACATTCTGAGACACAAAGGAATCGTCAACTTAGCATTAGAAGGAAGTGTATGGGGTAAAAATCGTAGAGAGAGACCGAGGGACGAATACAGTATGCATATTCAAAAGAATGTAGGTTGCCGTACGTACTCTCAGATGAAGAGGCTCGCACAGAACAGCGTAGCGTGGGTAGCTGCATCAAACCAGTCTGCGGACTGAAGGCCACAACATCACAAAGGTACACATATAAAACGAAAAGAAACGTTGCCTACAACACGTCTCGAACCACACAATTGGATGTACAATACGTAATGATAGATAGAGCACTGTGAGTATGATAATACGCTGCTGACACCTTCGACGGAGCGCCAATACAACGAATGTGCTAATATCTGCAATCAAGCCTCCCGCAGTCCTTCCTATAAACATGTGCTTACCTCAGAAATTATGCGTTTCCTGAACCCTGTCTAGTGGACTTAGTTTCTTGTTTTGATGAGTAGTACCACCTCTCAAAGTGTTTGATCCTCTTTTTCATTAACACCCTAGAGAGAGAGACAGAACTTACACCTCGTGTAAGTTCCTTATACATAGGCCAACATACAGCTTCAGACGTTAACGACATAAAACCTTTATTTACAACATTCGGTAACTCATATTTATGATCTTCAGACTCCTGTTTAATTGACTACTATCACATAACCAGGGTCCACCAGGGTCCAGAATGTAAGATTCTTTTCTATTTTTACTGGAGGCAGCGCTACGATCGCAGTTCAAAGCATGCGCGGCAGTTACTCTGATTCAAGGAGAAGACATCCATTTTCAGATCGCTGCTGCTGACATGTGCTTTGTAATACTTCTTTATAATGTCATCTGTAATAGAAAATACCGCCGCGTGTGAAATCAGTTTTGTGAGTCGTTTTCTAAATGAAAAAGATGTTAAACCAAACGAAATTCCTCGATAAATCTGCGAGATTTACGGAAAAAAAGGCAATTAGTGATTCATTGGTTAGAAGATGGGTCAGACTGTTCAGTGAAGGACGTGATCAAGTGCACGATAAGGAACCTCGTCCGTGGTTATTGATGAACTGGTTCACACAATTGAAGAAAAGATTAAGCACAACCTTTAAGTTTACACTTAGTGCCCTTCATACGGAAGTTCTTCAAATCTCGCGATCACTAATTCATGAAATTGTTAGTGAAAAACTGAAATTTCGAAAACTTTGCTCACGTTGGGTACCCAAAATTTATAGTGAACAACTCAAAAAATAAAAATAAAATAAAATAAAATAAATATATAAAGCAATGGCTGGGCAGTGCACTTCAGTTTTTGACACGCTACAATGCAGAAAGTAAGGTTTTCTTTCTCGGATAGTCACGGGAGATGAAACTTGGGTATCGTACGACACCCGTGAAACAAAACGGCAATCAATGGAATGTAGGCACACTTTATCCCCAACGAAGGTTAAGCCTAAGCAAATCTTGACACCTCGAAAAGTCATGTGCACCTGTTTTTGGACCAGAAAAGGCATTTTTCTTATTGATTTCTTACCACGAGGCCAAACAATCGCTGCAAATGGTTTCTGCGAGATCATTAAGAACTTGCGCCGCGCAATACAGAACAAGCGCCAAGGATTACTGTCAAAAAGTGTTGTTTTTTCTGCGATAATGCCCGACCTCACAAGGCGAATGTGACCAAACAACTCTTACGGGAATTCACTGGGACGTGTTTGATCATCAGCCCGGACCTCGCTCCTAGCGACTTGCATCTTTTCTTACACCTAAAATCTGTCCATAGTGGTCAACATTTCAACGATGATGACGAGGTGAAAGAACATGTAACCACATGGTTAAAGACACAGGCGGCAATCTTTTATGAAGAAGGGATACAAAATCTTGTGCTACGCTATGGCAAATGCCTACAAAATTTCGGAATCTATGTAGGAAAGAACTTTAACAGTTGTAGAGTTTTGTACAATAAATATTTTTCTGTATCTGTACCCGTTTGTTTTATATAACTAAACGGAACTTACTTTGTGGACGTACCTCGTATTTTACTTATATGTGTGATTTAGGAGCAAGTCCGCATGGTCATGACGGGAGTCAGTACATCACATTGTAACAAAAGATTAGCAACAGATAAAGTGAAACGCACAGCAGTCCTATGCATACGACAGGAGTAAGCACAAATATAAAAGAACCTACAATGCAACCTTTGAAAGTAGCTAATTTTTTAAAAAAAGCCAGGAATTCCTTGGCAGAATAGAGAGAGTGAACCACGAGGAAACATTTCAGTTTACTCTTAAATGTCCGAAAAAACTACTAAGCTTTTTGAATTCTTGTGGCAGTTTATTAAAAATGGATGCGGCCGAATACTGCACACCTATCTGCATAGTTGTCAAGTAAGTGTGATCCAATTGCAGATTCGATTTCTACGTAGTATTAACTGGGTGAAAGCTGATAACTATTGGAAATATTCAAATATTATTGACATCAATCGACACTGAAGAAAGTATGTATTCAGTGTGTATTCCCAAGGTACTACACAGGGGTAGACAAGAAGTACGCGTGTTGACCCCAGATATTGTTCCAACCGCCCGTTTTTGAACTAGAGGAGCTACACCAAAAACTAACGCCATGCAGCGAATGAAAATAAGCAAAGTAAAATACTTTTGTGTTAAATTCATTAATTTTTTGAATGGTAAGTAACGCAGCATTTATTTTTTTAAACAAGATAATGAACATGAGCTTTCCACAATAGCTTAATGTACCTGAATGCGTAAACCCTTGAACTGTTCTGTCTCATTATTATGTGACCACACTGTGTAATTAAAATAACAGTTTTTTTTAAATGGTGTGTTGGCAGCTTAAAACTGAATCTTACTGTGATTTAAAGTCAATTTATTTCCTACCAGCCATGAACTCATTTCTGCAACTGCATTATGTGATAGTGCATCAATATTACCAATAAGTTCCTTCACTATCAGCAAACAAAAATATCTTAGAACTTTCTGTTATGATAGAAAGCATATCATTCATATAAATTAGAAAAAATAGCGGCTCCAGAACAGAATCCTGGGGCACTCCCTATTTAACGGTGCCCCATTGTGAGCACATATAATAAGCATTTTTAACACTGCACAGAATTACCTTCTGCGTCTAACAGCAATTGTGTGGTACCGCCCCTATTCCATAATGTTACAACTTCTGCGACTTTACCTTGTGATCAATAAAATCAAATGCTTTTGTCAAATCAAAAAAATAGACCTAGCGTTCGCAAGTTTTTATTTAGTCCATCAAGTGCCTCAGAGAGAAAAGAGAATATTGCATATTTGGTTGTTCAACCACTTCTGAAACCAAACTTTACATTCGACAGCAAATTATGGGAACTGAAATTATCAACTATCCTTGAATAAGGAGCCTTTTCAATAACTTTAGCAATAACTGAAGTTTTATAAATAGGTCTAAAGTTATCTACGTTACCTCTTTCTCCCTTTTTATAAAGTGGTTTCACTACCGGTTACTTCAGGAATCTGACCTTTCCGAAAGAAAAAAATTGCAAATATCCCTAAGCACTGAACTGAAAGAGGCAGAACAGTATTTAATGTATTCTGCTAGATACCTCAGCGTATCCATGTGATTTAATTATTCAGTGATTTAATTATTGACTCAATCTCTCCCTCGTCAGTACCAAAGAAGACTACGTCAGGTAACAGACTAAATACAGTTTTCCAAGAGAGTTGTAAGATTACCTGTAGGGGCTCAGGTTCCGTTTAATTCACCTGCTATATCCAGAAAGTAATTTTTAAAAATTGGATACATATCTGACTGATCAGTAACAGAACAATTTTCGTTACGCACTGACTTTACATCCTCAACTCTGTGCTCCTGACCAGATATTTCCTTTACGGCTTAATTTTATGCTGAGAATTAGCGATTCTTTTTGCCTGCCACATACTTTCTGACTTTCTAATGACTTTTTCAGAACCTTACAATACTGTTTTAATGGGCTTCTACAGCTTCATTGTGCCTGCAACTAATATTCTGATATAATTCCCATTTTGTTCAACAAAACATTCTTATTACTCTTTTCAGCCACCCAGGCTGCCTGTTAGCGGAAATACCCTGTTTTGAGCTTTCTAAAGGAAAGCAGTTTTCAAAGATCATTACAAATGTGTTAAGGGAAGAATTAATTTTATCATCTATATTATCAACAAAACAAAAACTTCTTGCCAATCTTGTTCCTTAATTAGATTTAAAAACACCTTTAATGCAACTGGATTATTTTCTACATGATTTAAAATTACATTGAACAGATGTATGAGCCCAAATTCCTTTTAAAGTCCAAATTTGTGCATCGTGGTCTGGAAGGCCATTCACTATTCTGCTGACGTAATTCCCCTCTAATAATAAAGAATGAAAAATGTTGTCTACTCTGTATTTCCATTAAATGAGTGAATGGTCTGCATGTTGTATATTCCACATGAGTCCTATTTTATTTTGGCCGCTCTGTACTAGTAGTGAGACGACTAGTAGTGACGATAGTGACGATAAGTTTTATTAACATCCTTTACTGATTTTCGATCTTGCTAGTTGTGGATGTGCCACAGAAAGGGTAAAACTCTGGTGTTTACTGGGACTGCAGCTGTGATCTAAAGCAGGCTTCACATTTAACGCTTCAGATACGCTATGGATAAGTAACTTTCTAACTGCCTGGATCATATGATAATAATTCATCTCTTGCGGGAATACGTCCAGTGTTTCGAATGTCACTCTGGTCTCTGAGCTGGCTACAGCAGCGTGCTTACACTTTCATGTGTTTTGCGCATGATTTTGCATTACTCGCCATGTTGTAAAATGGCTAGCAAAATTTCTATCCGCCTGTTAGTGAAAAAAAAAATGTTTTCTAATTCTTGCTTTGAACTGTATGTGAAAATGATATATAATAGGCTGGCACGAGAAAGGATTTTAAATGTATTTTCTTTCCGCGTTCTACTAACATTTTGTAGCAGCCAGGTCGAAATTCGGCAAGAAGCAATACAATTAGAAGGAAAAGAAGTTTCAACTACCAGGCGATGTTTCCCTTTTTCTAGATTAAACAAGGAAATGTAATATACAAGATCTTTCAAAATACCCAAGGCAGTGATTATCACTGACTCTCAAGAATTGGGATAACAGAACTAATAAATATACGCTTGACCTAGTGGATCATTGTCATCAAGCAAAGAAGACAGGTCAAATCATAAAATTCATATGGATAAAATGTCATTCTAGTATTCTGTTGTTGTTGTGGTCTTCAGTCCGGAGACTGGTTTGATGCAGCTCTCCACAATACCCTATCCTGAGCAAGCCTCTTCATCTCCACATAAGAACGGCAACCTACATCTGACTAAATCTGCTTACTGTATCCATCTCTTGGTCTTCCTCTGCGGTTTTTACCCCACACACTTCCCTCCAACGCTAAATTCAGAATTCCTTGATGTCTAAGACTGTGTCTTTTAGTCAAGGTATGCCAGAAATTTCTTTTCTCCCCAATTCTGTTCAGTGCCTCATTAGTTACGCGATCCACTTACCTAATCTTCAGCATTCTTCTGTAGCACCATATTTCAAAAGCCTCTATCCTCTTCCTGTACGCACTGTTTAACGTCCATGTCTCACTCCCATACAAGGCAACACTCCATACAAATGCCTTCAGAAAGGACTTCCTTAGGCTTAAATCGACATTCGATGTTAACAAATTTCTCTTTTTCAAGAACGCTTTTCTACCCATTGCCATTGCGACCATCATTTGTTATTTTACTGCCCAAGTAACAAAACTCATCTATCTCCTTTATTGCTTCGTTAGCCAATCTAATTCCTTCAGCATCACCTGAATTTCTTTGACTGCACTCCATTACCCTAGTTTTGCTCTTGTTAATGTTCATCTTATATCCACCTTTCAGCACACTGTCCATTCCGTTCAATTGCCCTTCCAGGTCCTTTGCTGTATCTGACAGAATTACTATGCCGTCGGCAAATCGCAATGTTTTTTATTCTTCATCCTGAACTTTAATTCCTTCTCCAAATTTCTCCTTGCTTTCCTTTATAGCTTGCTCAATGTACAAATTGAATAACAATGGAGAAAGGCTACAACCCTGTCTTACTCCCTTTCCAACCACTGCATCCCTTTCATGCCCTTCAACTCTGACAACCGCTGTCTGGTTTTTGTACAAGTTGTAAATAACCTTACGCTCCCTATATTTTACTCCTGCTTGCTTCAGAACTTGAAAGAGTTTATTCCAATCAACATTATCAAAAGCCTTCTCCAAATCTACAAAAGCTAGAAATGTAGGTTTGCCTTTTCTTAATCTATCTTTTAGGATAAGCTGTAAAGTGAGTATTGCCTCCCGTGTTCCTAAATTTCTACTGAACCCAAACTGATCTTCCCCGAGGTCGGCTTCTGTCAGCTTTTCCATCCTTCTGGAAATAATTCGTGTTAATATTTTGCAACCATGACTTATTAAACTGATGGTTCTGTAGTTTTCACACCTTTCTGCACCTGCTTTCTTTGGAATGGGGATTATAACATTTTTCTTAAAGTCTGAGGGTACTTCACCTGTCTCATACATCTTACACACCAGGTGAAACAATTTTGTCAAGGCTGGTTCTCCCAGAGACTTCAGTAGCTCTGAGGAAATATCATCTACTCCAGGGGCCTTGTTTCGACTTAGGTCTTTCAGGGCTCTGTCAAATTCTTCTCTCTTTACAGTATCTATTTCATCTTCATTTACATCCTCTTCCCTTCCTACAATATTGTCTCGAAGTTCATTTCCTTTGTAGAGCCCCACTATATACTCTTTCCACCTTTCAGCTTTGCCTTCTTTGCTGAGAACTGGTTTTCCATCAGTGTCCTTGATATTCATAAAGCTGTTTTTCTTATCTCCAAATGTTTCTTTTATTTTCCTGTAGGCTGTATCTATTTTTCCCCTATTTATACATTCTTCTACATCCTTGCATTTGCCTTCTAGCCACTCCTGCTTAGCCATTTTGCACTTCCTGTCAGTCCCATTTCTTAGTCGTCTGTACTCCATTTTGCCTGTTTCATTTACTGCATTTTTATATTTTCTCCTTTCATCGATTAAATTTAGTATCTCCTGTGATATCCAAGGATTGTTTGTAGGTCTTGCCTTCCTACCTATTTTGTCCTCTTCTGCCTTCACTATTTCGTCTCTCAATTTTACCCATTCCTCCTCTACTGTTTTATTTTCCCCTGTTTCTGTCAATTGTTGCCTAAAGCTCCCTCTGAAATTCTTAAGAACTTCAGGTTCCTTCAATTTATCCAGGTCCCATCTCCTTATTTTCCTACCTTTTTGTAGTTTCTTCAGTTTCAGCCTACAGTTCATAACCAAGAAGTTATGGTCAGAGTCTATATCTGCCCCTGGGTATGTCTTATACTTTAAAACCTGGTTCCGAAATCTATGTCTTACCATTATAAAATCTATCTGGTATCTCCCGGTGTCTCCTGGTCTCTTCCACGTGTACAACCTTCTTTTGTGTTTCTTAAACCAGGTGTTTGTTATAACTAAATTATGTTCCGTGCAAAATTCTACTAGGCGGCTTCCTCTTTCATTCCTTTTGCTCAGACTATATTCACCTACTATCTTCCCTTCTCATCCTTGTCCTACTACCGAATTCCAGTCTCCTATAATAATTAAGTTTTCCTCTCCCTTAATTGTCTGAATAATTTCCTTTAGCTCCTCATATATTTCTTCGATTTCCTCATCATCGACAGAGCTAGTTGGCATATAAACCTGTACTACTGTTGTCGGTGTTGGCTTCGTATCTATCTTGACAATGATAATGCGATCGCAGTGCTGGTCATAGTAGTTTACCCGCATTCCTATTTTCTTATTCATTATCAATCCTACTCCTGTGATACCCCCAGCTGATTTTGTATTTATAATCCTGTACTCGCCTGACCAGAAATCCTGTTCCTCTTTCCACCGAACTTCACTAATCCCCACTATATCTCACTTCAACCTATCCATTTCCCTTTTTAAATTTTCTAGCTTCCCTACCCGATTAAGGGATCTAACATTCCACTCTCCAATCCGTAGAATGCCAGTGTTGTCTTTCCTGATGATCACATCCTCCTTAGTAGTCCCCGCCCGGAGATCCGAATGGGGGACTATTTTACCTCCGGAATATTTTACCCGAGAGGATGTCATCATCATATAGTCATACAGTAGAGCTGCATGTCCTCGGGAGAAGACTGACTGTAGTTTCCCCTTCCTTTCAGCCGTTCGCAGTAACTGCATGGCAAAGCCACGTTAGCTGGTGTTACAAGGCCAGCTCAGTCAATCATCCAGACTGTTGCCCCTGTATCTACTGAAAAGGCTGCTGCTCCTTTTCAGGAACCACACGTTTGTCTGGCCTATCCACAGAAACCCCTCCGCTGTTGTTGCACCTACGGTACGACTATCTGTACCGTTGTTACAACTGATTTAATATTGATACTTTGGATACTTGCAAAACTTCATGGTCGTTTTCATGAGACTTTTTTTTTTTGTGTTGCGTCAAATAACTAATTGTTATTTAAGTTCTGAACTTCAAGTACCATAAATATAAAGAAATTATGCAATCCGATACCCTTGGGGTCTCCTTGTAAGATATAAAATAACTCGTGCTAAATATATAATAAAATAAAATTTGGAAGTTAAAATTACAACCGGGTAAAAATACAATGAAACATTGGTTCAGTTATCAGCCCGCTCTTATACACACAAACTGCGAAGCCATTTTAGGAAACAGCAAGATACTGAGTGTAATGGACTCCGGCAGCTAGCAGTATCTGACAGAGTCAGACTCTTGGAAGCGTCACAGCCGTCCGCTTCTCCCCTAAGTCGGAATCTGCTGCCACGTGGCAGCGACTGCCTCCACTTGTTGCACTATATCACTATTGTTGCACTATATCACTTGGAATATCCTTGAGCAGACAACGTCGTCAACAGTATCGTCTGAAAATTAGTTTTCACATATTAACTTTAGTGTGATGTGGCATGAAACTAGCTGTATTGTTATGGTCTTCAGTCCGGAGACTGGTTTGATGCAGCTCTCCACCCTACTCTATCCTGAGCAAGCCTTTTCATCTACTCATAAGAACGGCAACCCATATCCACTTGAATCTGCTTACTATACGCGTCTCTTGGCCTCCCTCTGCGATTTTTACCCCACACACTTCCCTCCAATGCTAAATTTACGATTCCTCGATGTCTAAGAATGTGTCCTACCAAGCGATCCCTTCTTTTAGTTAGGGTATGCCAAAAATTCCTTTTCTCACCAATTCTGTTCAGTACCTCTTCATTAGTTATGCGATCTACCCACCTAATCTTCAGCATTCTTCTGTAGCACCACATTTCAAAAGCCTCTATTCTCTTCCTGTCCGCACTGTTTATCGTCCATGTCTCACTCCCATACAAGGCAACACTCCACACAAATGCCTTCAGAAAAGACTTCCTTACACTTAAATTAATATTCGATGTTAGCAAATTTCTCTTTTTCAAAAATGCTTTTCTTCCCATTGCCATTCTGCATTTTATATCCTCTGTACTGCGACCATCGCATGTTATTTTACTACCTAAGTAACAAAACTCATCTACCACCTTCATTGTTTCGTTACCTAATCTAATTCCTTCAGCATCGCCTGATTTTCTAAGACCGCATTCCATTATTTTTGTTTTGCTCTTGTTAATGTTCATTTTGTACGCTCTCTTCAACACACTGTCCATTCCATTCAACTGCTCTTCCAGGTCCTTTGCTGTCTCTGACAGAATTACAATGTCATCAGCAAAACGCAATGTTTTTATTTCTTCCCCCTGAACTTTAATCCCTATTCCAAATTTTTCCTTGCTTTCCTTCATCGCCTGCTCAATGTACAAATTGAATAACATCGGAGAAAGGCTACAACCCTGTCTTACTCCCTTCCCAACTGATGCTTCCCTTTCATGTCCTTCGAGTCTAATAACTGCGGTCTGGCTTTTGTAGAGGTTGTAGATAACTCTCCTTTCCCTGTATTGTACCCCTGCTGACTTCAGAATTTGAAAGAGTGTAGTCCAGTCAACATTGTCAAACGCTTTCTCCAAATCTACAAAGGCTAAAAATGTAGATTTGCCTTTCCTTAATCTATCTTCTAAGATAAGACGTAAAGTGAGTATTGCCTCCCGGGTTCCTACGTTCCTCCTGAATCCAAACTGATCTTCCCCTAGGTCAGCTTCTACCAGCTTTTCCATTCTCCTGTAGATAATTCGTGTTAAAATTTTGCAACCATGACTTATCAAACTGATGGTTCTGTAATTTTCACACCTGTCTGCACCTGATTTCTTTGGAATGGGGATTATTACATTTTTCTTAAAGTCTGAGGGCATTTCGCCTGTCTCATATATCCTACACACCAGTTCAAATAGTCTTGTCATGGCTGGCTCTCCCAGAGACTTCAGTAGCTCTGAGGGTATATCATCTA
The DNA here is from genome assembly GCA_026315105.1 of Locusta migratoria. Taxonomy (NCBI): domain Eukaryota; kingdom Metazoa; phylum Arthropoda; class Insecta; order Orthoptera; family Acrididae; genus Locusta; species Locusta migratoria. The sequence continues at coordinate 327,937,413 of CM048751.1, read as the reverse complement.
CTCCTGGGGCCTTGTTCCTGCCTAAGTCTTTCAAGGCTCTGTCAAATTCATCTCGGAGTATAGTATCTCCTATTTCATCTTGATCTATTTCCTCTTCCCTTCCTACAACATCGTCTCTAAGTTCATTTCCTTTGTAGAGCTGCTCTATGTACTCTTTCCACCTTTCAGCTTTCCCTTCTTTGCTGAGAACTGGTTTCCCATCTGAGACCTTGATATTCGTAGAATTGCTTTTCTTGTCCCCAAATGTCTCTTTGATTTTCCTGTAGGCGGTATCTACTTTTCCCCTTCTTATACATTCTTCTACAGATTTGCATTTGGCTTCTAGCCACTCCTGCTTAGCCATTTTGCACTTCCTATCAATCTCATTTCTTAGTCGTCTGTACTCCATTTTGCCTGTTTCATTTACTGCATTTTTATATTTTCTCCTTTCATCAATTAAATTTAGTATCTCCTGTGTTATCCAAGGATTTTTTGCAGGTCTTGCCTTTCTACCTATTTTGTCCTCTGCTGCCTTCACTATTTCATCTCTCAATGCTACCCATTCCTCTTCTACTGTTTTATTTCCCCCTGTTTCTGTCAATTGTTGCCTAAATCTCCCTCTGAAATTCACCAGAACTTCACGTTCCTTCAATTTATCTAGGTCCCATCTTCTTATTTTCCTACCTTTCTGCAGTTTTTTTCAGTTTCAGCCTACAGTTCATGACTAACAAGTTATGGTCAGAGTCTATATCTGCCCCTGGTTATGTCTTGCAGTTTATAACCTGATTCCGGAATCTATATTTTACCATTATAAAATCTATCTGATACCTTCCAGTGTCTCCTGGTCTCTTCCAAGTATACAACCTTCTTTTGTGATTCTTAAACCACGTGTTTGTTATGATTAAATTATGTTCCGTGCAAAATTCTACCAGGCGACTTCCTCTTTCATTCCTTCTGCCTAGTCCATATTCACCTACTATTTTTCCTTCTCTTCCTTTTCCTACTACCGAATTCCAGTCTCCCATCACAATTAAGTTTTCCTCTCCCTTAACGGTCTGAATAATTTCCTTTAGCTCCTCATATATTTCTTCTATATCCTCATCATCGGCAGAGCTAGTTGGCATATAAACCTGTACTACTGTTGTCGGTGTTGGCTTCGTATCTATCTTGACAATGATAATGCGATCACTGTGCTGCTCATAGTAGTTTACCCGCATTCCTATTTTCTTATTCATTATCAGTCCTACTCCTGTGATACCCCCAACTGATTTTGTATTTATAATCCTGTACTCACCTGACCAGAAATCCTGTTCATCCTGCCACCGAACTTCACTAATCCCCACTATATCCAACTTCAACCTATCCATTTCTCTTTTTAAATTTTCTAATTTTCCTACTCGATTAAGGGATCTAACATTCCACGCTCCGACCCGTAGAATGCCAGTATTGTCTTTCCTGATGATCACATCCTCCTGAGTAGTCCCCGCCCGGAGATCCGAATGGGGGACTATTTTACCTCCGGAATATTTTACCCGAGAGGATGCCATCATCATATTTTCATACAGTAGAGCTGCATGCCCTCGGGAAAAGTAACGGCTGTAGTTTCCCCTTGCTTTCAGCCGTTCGCAGTAACCGTGTGGCAAAGCCACATTAGCTGATGTTACAAGGCCAGCTCAGTCAATCATCCAGACTGTTGCCCCTGTAACTACTGAAAAGGCTGCTGCCCCTCTTCAGGAACCACACGTTTGTCTGGCCTCTCCACAGATACCCCTCCGTTGTGGTTGCACCTACGGTACGGCTATCTGCATCGTTGAGGCACGCAAGCCACCCCACCTCGGCAATGTCTGTGGTTCATGGGGGTGGCTAGCTGTATTATCATTATATAAATACGCTAACACGAAAATTGTGGTACAGATTACTAATTTATTCGTACAAGAAGGCCAATGAAAGTTACATAATTCGAAAGATTGTTTGTCGTATATTTCACGAATATAAATATTATGTGTGCATTTAGCCATTAAAAGTGGTAAAAGGAAGTAGAAATTTTCCTATCTACAGCCTGGATCAAGTTCTACATTCCCCAACAATCAGCTCAATGATAGGCTATTCGCCTCGATCAAAGACGCTGTAATGCAGTGCATCTGCAGTATTAAAATAACGTATTAAAATAAGTGAAAATCGAAACATGGAGTGCTCCCAACTCACTTTCTTGTGCCGTCCAATTCTTCATTTTCGCAGTGATTAAGAGTGGTTAAAGAAAATGGATGTTTTCAAATGAATGCCGATATAAAGGATGATGCGCCGGGAGAGGCATCTAGCGGTGCACGGGTGGAACTACGAAGTCAACATGTTGTCACCTCTGGAATTCTGAATATTGTAATATCGAAACAACATTATCTCTTGGCATTATATAAATATACGAACACCGAAATTGTAGTTCCATTTCAAATATTAGGCTAATGAAAGTTATATAATCCGAAAATGGCATGAGAAGTATATACTTCCGTTTTTATTTGTTGTTATTGTGTCAGGCGTTTTCCTTAACACCTAAAAGATACCGTTTCATACCTCCTAGTGCCGGTTAAATTTTACTAAATATCCCAGCAGCCTCCTATGATAATGTTGGCAACAGATGCTGAATAGTGAGAATCCTGTGATTCTTCATTATTTGTACACTTCATGGTCTGTACGATACACTAATCGAGTCATTCTATGTGGTTCGAAGAAATGGGAAAATATTTTCTGTCTTGTTGTTGATGTTGCCAACATAATCACGCGAGGCCGCCAACATGACACGTAAAATTATACCCCCAGTGACCATTGTAAACATAATTGGTCGATTTTCGACCACAGGCAATACTAGTCAACATAAACCGACATTCCAGTAGTGACATTACAAAAATAAATAAGACGACAAAATATTGAATTTCAGTAAGCATATTTCGCCAGTGTTTCGGCTACATACCCAATAAAAAGTATTTGAAAATATTCATTTATGGAAATCAGCTGCTGCAGAATGAAGCTGTTTAGGGTGAAATGCGATTGTTTCCGAGAGATGTAATAAGTGTAGTGAAGTGTAACACCAAAAAACAATTTCAATAAAATTATTATAGATTTGTTATCATATATGCGCTATGAGTGGAACAGATAATTGTACTATGTTTTATAGGTATAGAAAATGCTTACGACCGTGTTCCTGGGAGGAAGCTGTTGACAGTTCTACAATATTATCAAGATTAAGGAATAGGGGGCAAACTTCTTCAGTAGTTAAGGTCTTTACGTAGATTGTCAGGCAGCAGGTAGAGTGTAAACTGAGTTAGTGGTTAAAGGTAGTTTCAGGGGTACAACGAGGCTGTAACCTGTCATCATTGTTGTTCATGTTATTCCTGCATCATCCGTTGGGAACACTAGACTGGCAGAGCTGGATTAAAATAGGTGAAAACAAAATAAGCAGTATCACATATATAGATGACTTAGTTTTGATAGCAGATTCTATTGAAAGGTGGCAATGCCACATACCAGAGCTCCATCAGAGGTATAGTGGTTATGATATGAAGATAAGAAATATTCCACACAAAAGTAATGTCTGCGGAAAAGAGATTTAAATAAATTGATCGCCAAACAGGAGGAACAAAGTTAGAAGAGGTAGGTAGTTTCTAGTAGCTAGGATGTATTTTATCAGAGGATGACAGCATAGTGAAAGAACTTGAATCAAGGTATAGCTCAGCTAAGATCTACTCCATTGTACCCTCTATCTTTCAACCAACTTTGTTATGTGGGACTGGATGGATACGGTTAACATATTAATAAGGTTGAGGTTACAGATATGGGACTGGATGGATACGGTTAATATATTAATAAGGTTGAGGTTACAGATATGAAAAGAACAAGGATGATTGCAGGTACTAATAAATGGGAACAGTGGCAGGAGGGTGTCCATAATAGGGAATCAAAGAAAGACTGGGAATGAACAGCATAGATGAAGCAGTTAGAGCGAACAGGCTGAGATTGTGGGGGTGATGTTACTCGCATGGGAGAAACAAAGCTAAGAGACTATGGGTTCGGCAACAGAGGGTAAATACTTAGATTCCGTGAAGAATGATTTTGAAATAAAGCGCTTAACATCAGACGAGGCATCAATGTTAGCAATGAATAGAGGATCATGGAGGAATTTCATTAGGAGGAATTTTATTAGACTGAAAACTGAAATGCTTAATCAGTCTCTTATGATGATGATGATGATGATGATGATGATTGTTATCATATACAGCAAAATTCTTCGACATTTCAGCCAAACAGTGAAACATTTTTTTACGTCATGGTGTGCTCACAAATCCAGAATAATTGTATTGAAGCTAAATCTGGAGTGAAGACTTTACACACATGGAAAGCCAGAGTTATTAACTGTATCCTGTACAGGAAGGGAGATGAATAGTGTGAAAACCATAAACGAGGGTGTCTTTAACATTTTGGATCAATTGGAAACAGATGATGGTGGGTTCGCAGCCGATTATATTGAGATAAGGGACCGAGGCTCAGAAATGCTTATTTATTGTGCATAACGACGTAGGTCACAGTAATTGTTCAAAGCCATGACCTGAAGTGTTACACGATTCATCGGGTAGGTCACAGTTATAATATTAGGCGAGGTAGCGTCTTTCTTTCCGCCGCAAAGATACCTAGGTGTTTGACTTTCTTTTATTCCCTCTCTGTGAAAGAAAGACGTTCAATCTTTGTCTGTTCTGTTCGTTCCATTGCAATGGAAGGACGTGTGTTCCTGTAAATTCCACATTCTAATGTGAGTATACCTGTTTCCCAGATTAATGTAAATAAATTAGGGTTAAAACTACCTTTGAAATGATTATTAATTTTTTTCAGTCACGTTCTTTCCTAATATTGACGTTAAAATTTGAGTGCTTATTCTTATGTCGATTCGGACGCTATTATGGTGATATGTATCATGTATAATCCGTTATAATATTTCGTGAATAATGCAGCAATTCCCTACTTCTCATTCACAATACTGGTAGAACTTGCAATCATTCTTTACTGCTGCAATTTAATTTTTTTAAGTCCCATAGCTATTTATGAAAAATATTTTTTCTAATTTCCATTGTTACGATTTGATCTCGAACATTCTACACGGTCCTGTTGTGCATGATACAATACTAACAACTGGTCCGGGGAACTCTAGGAAGAAGTTCCCAATAAAAGGATATTAAAGTTACAGCATAATCGACGGCAGAATATTGCAGAAGCAGTGTCGTCTAGAACAATGAGGTAACTTTAACCTGATTTTTACAGTGCTGCTAGCCGACTTATTCACGACCTTCATGTTCAAATTATGTAAATAATTATAATCAGTTATCAGTTTTAGGCCTTATTTATAGTTAAAGAAACTTTCAACATTTTATTCACGATATTTAGCAATCTCAAAAATGAGAAAAAAAAAAAACGTAAACCAAACAGGCAGCAGCAGCAACCTTTCCTGTCACTTTGTGTATCGCGCGACCGCTCCCGCCGGAGGTTCGAGTCCTCTCTCGTGCATGTGCGTGTGTGTGTGTTGTCCTTAGCATAAGTTAGTTTAAGTACTCATCTTGAGGTTTGAAAAGCTCTTCAATCTCCGTCTTTGCTTACAAATAAATTTGCTTTATAGGTATGGTCCGCCTTGAGCAAACACGATTGTTTTTAGTTTCTCCCATACATGTTTCGCTGGCGTTGCAGTATCATCAGTGGGATGTTTATTTCATACTGTCTGTCAAATTAACAATGAAATGATTGTTACTTTTTGTACATTAAGTGTAAAAACAACAGATAATTGTAAAACTAATATAATTCGTTTCTTATTTTTATAGGTATACTAGGCCTACCTTAATACCACGTGTAGTTGTGTTTGTGGTTCTTTAACTCACAAAACGCACTGTGAATTTTTGACAGTTTGTCATCTGCAAACCAAAACGTATGTAGTTAATGGGTTGAATAGGCCGGCCGCAGTGGCCGAGGGGACTGCGGCGCGCCAATCACGATCTGCACGGCCACTACGGTCGGGGGTTCGAATCCCCCCTCGGGCATGGATATTTGTGCCGTCCTTAGTATTAGCTAGTTCATAAGTAGTTCGTAAGTTTAGGGACTGATGACCCCGTAGTTAAGTCCCATAAGCTCTACTAACATTTGAATTTTTTGAGGTGAATAGTTGGCTTGTAAACATCAAGATTTTTAAGAGAATATAGGACGTCATTTTTGTGTTTTTGTTTATTTTACTGTTGCGACTGTTTCTATAACAAAATTATGTGTTTATAGCAAATTTTTGTCACCAAAGTAAGTGACAAAAACTTGCTACATGTGGTATTAAGTATACCTATAAAAATAAGAAACGATTTATATTAGTTTCACAATTATCTGTAGTTTTTGCACTTTATGTACAAAAAGTAACAATCATTTCATTATTAATTTGACAGGCAGTATGAAATAAACATCCCACTGATGATGCTGCAACGCCAGCGAAACATGTATGGGAGAAACTGAAAACAATTGTGATTGCTCAAGGCTGACGATACCTATAAAGCAAATTTAGTTTAAGTAGTTTTATAAGTCTAGAGGCTGATGACCAGAGTAGAGTCGCTTACAATTACAATCATTTGAACATTTTAACCACGACAGTCCGCGGCTTCAAAATCAACAGCTATATCGTGGCGCAACATGCTCTCGTTGTCTCTGTAAACTGAAGGTAATGGACCAGTGTGACTTTAGCAGACGTGCAGTCACTTCGCAGGTGTAATCGCTTAACGTGCCGTCAAATCACTGACAATGAGTTTCAAACGTGGTGCGTTACTGGCATGAAAGGATGGGGTGCATCCATCTGAAAAATTTTTGCTTGTATGGGGACGAAGTGTTAAGACAACTGTAACGGGTCTGAGCATAATGGTCAAGGAAGACCATAGAACACGACTACATGGTCAGGTTGCGCCACTCAGAGAAGATAGACACATCCGATTGCCAGTGCCGAACAGATCTGCTTCCTTCTTGCTTCTGACGCCACAGTGGAACGAATTGCTTCCTTCTCGCTTCTGACGCCACAGTGATGATGATGATCGTGTGGCATTAATGACCGTTAGACCCCAACTGGGGTCGTGTTCAGCCTGCCTGGTGCAAGTCTTTTTATCTGACGCCACTTCGGCGACTTGCGTGTAAATGATGATGAAATGATGATGAGGACAACACAACACCCAGTCCCCGGGTGGAGAAAATTTCCAAACCGACCGGGAATCGAACCCGGGCCCCCTGCGTGCTAACCCATCACGCTGTCCGCTAGACTACGGAGGCGGACGCGCCACAGTGGAACACATCGTATGCTACCAGGGGCGGCGTTTATTACAACACGGGGCCGCGGTGGAGTAGCCGAGCGGTCTAAAGCGTCTCGCTGCGGAGCGCGCGGTTGCTCGCCGTGGAGGTTCGAGTCCTCCCTGGGGCATGGGTGTGTGTGTTGTCCTTAGGTTAGTTTACCTAGGTTTAAGTAGTTTGTAAGCTACGGACTGATGACCACGCAGTTTGGTCTGATAGATTTACAAACATGTAACTTCATGTATTACAACACGGCTTCGGTGTGCTTCTTCAAATTCTGATGTCTACCTTTCACAATGTGCAGAAACACGCTGCACTATAATTGTGTAAGGAACGATGTCACTGGCGATAGCAATGGCATCAAACACCGTATTTACTCTTCTACAGTAGCCACTTTTTTTCTATTTTTTTTAACTGCTGAAATTAGGGAGGGTACTATAGGCGAAAAACTTCATAAATGCAATAGTGTACATTCGACCGTAAAATGATTTGCGGACGAAAGCGTAACCGAATATTCGGCTCCTTCTTTAGTTAGGGCAGATACAGAAACCGTAACCGAAACTTGCTTACTTAATTTAAAATTTCGTTAAATTTACATTACACCACAAATCACTGTTTTTTTCCACATTTTTCAAGATCTCCTCCCCGTACTAAGCCTTGTTGAGTGTGTGTAAACCTAACCAGGAGTCCATGGAAGATGACATGGAAGGCGAGTAGGTTTAGACACGTGGACTGTACTTTTATTAAAATACTTCCAAAGTGGATTCTATTATACTCGTTGTGACATTTTCTACCTTAAAAATTAAAGTAAGTTATAGATTAAGTAAACTGAACTCGATACAGTGGAGAAGCGATATTTCAAAAAATGTTCAAATGTTTGTAGAGCTTATGGGACTTAACTACGGGGTCATCAGTCCCTAAGCTTACAAACTACTTATGAACTAACTAAGACTAAGGACGGAACAAATATCCATGCCCGAGGGGGTATTCGAACCCCCGACCGTAGTGGCCGTGCAGACCGTGACTGGAGCGCCTCAGTCCCCTCGGCCACCGCGGCCGGCGCGATATTTCAAGTCTCCGCATACGAAATGTTCAACTGTTTGTAACACTAGTGGACTTAACTGCGTGATTATTCGTGCGTAGCTTACAAACTACTTAAACTAAGTTAAACCAACCTAAGGACAACACGCACATCCATGACCGAGGGAGGATTCGAATCTCCGACTTAGGAGGCCTCGCGATCCGCAACGTGGCGCTCCACACCTATCGGCTATTCCCGCGCAACGAGTTTCGTATGAATCCGAGTACCATAACCAAAACAAAAACAGCGGGTACATTCTGTCTTCACCGAAAAAGGCACTCCACCATTATCATGCGAAATAAATAGTTAAAATACTTTTAAAACTTTAGGCTGCCAATGTAAATGAGTATTTAAACACTTTGTTTATAAAAAGTTCATATTTTTGACACACGTATTCTTTTCAAGGTCGATTTACTGCCTTTTCGCACATACATTTCGACAGTTCGAGTTGGTACCTCTCCCGTTCACTTCGAATTAACGAGACTCTACTCCATAGCCACCACAAAAAATTCCCCAGTCCTGCATATCTTCTTATATAAAGATATTTTGTAGGCACACAACTGACACGCCAAGTAGATTCTACGAAATGCTAGAGCCTGGACATGACTACCACAATACAATAACTTATTTGCTGCATAAGCAGCCTCTTTACAATCTTTTTCTTAGGAGCGCTAGCTTTCTATCCTCATCTTCATTTCCGTTTTTTTCAATCGACAAACAACCTTACATGTCTCCTTTTGGCATCCCTAAATACATAACGCATTTAAGTTACTGTCAGTAAATCAGCTTCAATCAGTGCTGCAGAAAGTATTTCAAAAAATAAGTTCACAGTTCCGACTAACAGTAGGATTGTTGTCAGTATAAATTTATGCAAACGGAACAGGAAAAGCTGTGTACCACTTGATCAACTTCTCGCTTTCATGGAAATACGTTAATAAAACTTTTCAGCATAACAGTATCATAACCCATTTCGTGACATACAAAACTGAATGAGACAAATTGTAACTGGCTTAGTTCAAGAATATCACTGTAACATACGATTGCGTTATATTGTGCTTAACAAAAATACCGACAATTTTTTCGAGCGAGCAGTTAATCAGCGCGCCGTCAACTTATAAACCCAATTTTCGGTCGGTGCTTTTTATATATTACCTGTGTTATGCTTTTTTTATGTGGCAATTCATGACTAACAGAAGCCACGTAGTGTTAAAGTAAAAAACACAAATACAAAAACTTCCAATTAACGAGATGCCGCACGGACACCTTTATTCCTTGTAAACTCGACAGCTCTGAAGTTAAAACGGTACCGTAAAGCAGAATACTCCAATCGCCGGTAGTCATTTTCGTCTGTTGCTCATACTATACAGGGTGTTCCAAATGGTACGGCCAAAGTTTCAGGAAACATTCCTCACACACAAAGAAAGAAAATATGTTACGTGGACATGTGTCCGGAAACGCTTAATTTCCATATTACAGCTCATTTTATTACTTCTCTTCAAATCACATTAATCATGGAATGGAAACACACAGCAACAGAACGTACCAGCGTGACTTCAAACACTTTGTTACAGGAAATGTTCAAAATGTCCTCCGTTAGCGAGGATACATGCATCCACCCTTCTTCGCATGGAATCCCTGATGCGCTGATGCAGCCCTGGAGAATGGCGTATTGTATCACAGCCGTCCACAATACGAGAACGAAGAGTCTCTACATTTGGTACCGGGGTTGCGTAGACAAGAGCTTTCAAATGCCCCCATAAATGAAAGTCAAGAGGTTGGAGGTCAGGAGAGCGTGGAGGCCATGGAATTGGTCCACCTCTACGAATCCATCGGTCACCGACTCTGTTGTTGAGAAGCGTACGAAAACGTCGACTGAAATGTGCAGGAGCTCCATCGTGCATGAAACACATGTTGTGTCGTACATGTTTGTATACGAAACAATTGGGTATTTTGACAATTGTTCAAAATGTTTGTATAGCTTATGGGACTTAACTACGGGTCATCAGTCCCTAAACTTACAAACTATTTATGAACTAGCTAATCCTAAGGACGACACAAATATCCATGCCCGAGGGGGGATTCGAACCCCCGACCGTAGTGGCCGTGCAGACCGTGACTGGAGCCTGGATTCATCACTGATTACCGGGAAACGCAACCCTAGCGATACTGTTGTGAGAGTACGGGGGTTGGACTGGATGGTTCATTGCTGCCTAAATTATGTGTGTGTCTTCAAGTACCAACTAGACGTTTTGGACAAACAATGCTCTATGCAGACAATCTTGTGGTAGACTCATCGAAGTCTGGAAAAATGGAAAATGATAACGTTACACTTTTCATGCGTCATGCTTTTCTTCCGTTCTGCGGGATCAAATCTCTTCTCTTTCTAGATTCGTGGTCAGGTCATAAAAGTTCTGATTCATTAAAACCTGTATTTCGAGCTCACACTGACAAAAAAGTAGAGATAATTCAGATTCCACCAGGCACGACGAACGTAATTCAACCGTTAGAGAATTTTTCCGCCGGTAGAAGGCATTTTACAGAAAACTAACAGAGAAATGTATTGTGTGCAAATCACTGCAGTTTCCTGTCTATCCCCGTGACAATACTCTCAAGTTGAAATCAGTCATATATTATCAGTTTTCCTCCCCACGGTTTCAAAATGTGATTAAATATGTGTGGCACGCCTCGAAATATACTGATATTAGGTCTGATTCCTTCCTAACACCGGCCGAGTTTTGTCTACGGACGTCTAACGCCTGTTTTTCGCAGGGCTGACATATGTCGTCTTTGCTTGTATGTTCTTGGTGCACAAAAAACCTATGTTTTGAACATTGTATCAATATTTCGCATTTTTGCGGTAATTACAAGAAATAAAAGTTTGATGTGTTCTAAACCGTATATGTATTTGTATCTATTTCATAGCTATTTGGGAAGAATGTTGAGATAACATATCAGCTACATTTGTCAACGAATTTATTATTATCGTAGAATGAAACCTTCACTCTGCAGCGGAGTGTGCACTGATATGAAACTTCCTGGCAGATTAAAATTGTGTGCCGGAACCGGGTCTCGAACCTGGGACCTTTGCCTTTCGCTGGCAAGTTGTGAGGCGGCATCGTGAGTCGTTTCGGGATAGATCAGTCGGTAGAGCGCTTGCCCGCGAAAGGCAAAGGTCCCAGGTTCTAGTCCCGGTTCCGGCACACAATTTTAATCTGCCAGGAAGTCTTATATCAGCGCACACTCCGCTGCAGAGTGAAGTTTTATTCTGGAAACATCCCTTAGGCTGTGGCTAAGCCATGTCTCCACCATATCCTTTCTTCCAGGTGTGCTAGTCTTGCATGTTTCGCAGGAGATCGTCTGTGAAGTTTCGAAAGTAGGAGGCGAGGTACTGGCGGAAGTAAAGATGTGAGGCGCCATCGTGAGTCGTGTCGGGATAGCTCAGTCGGTAGAGATCTTGCCCGCGAAAGGCAAAGGTCCCAGGTTCGAATCCCGGTTCCGGTACACAATTTTAATCTGCCAGGAAGTTTCTTATTATTATCATATTTATTAATTATCGTACGATCGCTTTCACTGGGCGAATCAGCTCTCTCACTGCTGTGGCAGGAGAGCGGCACGTAGCTAACGCAACCTTGCACCTAGATTGCGTTGGTATAACGTAGCGAGAGAGGTCAGGTTGTACAACAGGCAGTTATAAACGCGATAACCATGCGACGATAATGTCATACTTTATAAAAGTTTTTACGGACTTCCAGGTCATGTCAGCAGCTAACAGTTTGCATACAGACTTCCTTCTATGTTAACTCACAGTGGTAAAAATAGCAACACAGGTTTCGACATGACTAGTCTGATCATTTCCTTGTTGGTTTGCAGCTGCACGCCACTCACTATCTTGAGCTGGTCAGTCGTTTATGTTGGTCACCTGCTCTTCACCCAGACGGAACTTGGTGACTGCCATGTAGACGCACGTACGGTCGATAACGTGAAGTCGTCTCCACTCCTCGTCAGGATCATGGTCGGGCGCAGATTCTCGCCCGCCTTCCGCATGAGGTAGAACATGCCTGAAACGAAAGACTGTTGTATCAAATTGTCTAGCAAAAGCAGGAATGAATAGTTGCATGGGCGTATCCAGAGAGGGAGGGGGGTTCTGGTGTTCAAACCGCTCCCGAAATGTTGAAGAAGCTAACAAAAGTGGCATCATTCAGCATCAGGACAAAGGCCACCTGCATTTTGCACCGAGCGAGGTGGCGCAGTGGTAACACGCTGGACTCGCATTCGGGAGAATGATGGTTCAAATCCACCTCCGGCCATCCAGATTTAGGTTTTCCGTGATTTCCCTAAATCACCCGAGGAAAATGCCGGGATGGTTCCTTTCAAAGGGCACGGCCGATTTCCTTCCTCATCCTTACCCAAACAACACGAGCGTAAGCTCCGCCTCTAATGACCACGCTGTCGACGGGGCGTTAAACACAAATCTTCCCTCCCTCCTTCCTGCATTTTGCCGAGGCTGGGAATCTGTTACATTTCTCCATTCAGTCCCGATTTCTTTCCATGCGATTCCCCTATTTTCTGCAGCCCCGAAGATTGATATTCATGGCCATCGGTATGTTTCGGACGAAGAGGTATACTCCTGAATAAAAAATCATGGTTATGTAGCTAACTGCAATCATTGACCCTCTTGTTGTTCTTCACGGGTTTGCGGATCTGTAAAAGATGATTTGCGATTGAGGAAGCCTGGAGTATATAAAATCCCCTTCCACTGTGGAAAGGTATGTATTGGGCAGAGAATTCGTACGATTCACGACCGTTGTGTAGAACATCAAAGGCACACACGTCTGTTCCAACCAGAAAGGTCTGCAGTGGCTGAACATTGTCTTAATGAAGGGCATAACATGTCATTTAAAGACACGCAAATTATTGCTCCAGCCTCACGTTACTGAGATTGTGTCCTTAAGGAATCGATCGAAATAAGATTATCGGATAATCTTATTAACAGGAAAAAAGAATTTCCATTGAGTAAAACGTGGAATCCCATTTTATCTGATATTAAACAACAACGGTCTAGTTTTCGACCAGCTCCTTCTTAATTTGCAATTACTCGCTTTGGCTAACTTCTACCGCTGGTGGCGCTGCAATACTCTCCACGTCCCATAGGGCGTTCTTCCACTTTTTGCACATGCGCACTGGCCTTCGGCCGGAAACCCGTGAAGAACAACAACCATTATTACGCCGGGAAAATCTACGGAATTACATTGACCGTCTTGCCTCACAGAGGGTTAAATGTATTAATACTCATAGTGAAGAAATAATGAACAGTTCACTTAGTTTTTCCCTACTTGTCTTCTTTTAATTTGTCTGCTCCTTATAGAGGAATCTAACTTGTCTGTTTTCTAACCAATCACTAGGAACAATTCCTCGCTCAGGGTAAATTACGATAAAGAGCAGGAATAAACACGGCGGAGGTTCTGTCTAGAAACTGCCAGTGAAGCCGTCGGGCCCTGGGGCTTCGTTGTGCTTCAAAGATTTGAGCTGTTTTTCAACAACACTATTAGTAATTACAATATCATTCTGTGATGTATTACAAAGTCCGTCAGCAATATTTCTTGATGTTCCTATGTAAACGAATGAAGGATCCAGTCTAGTCAAAGCGTCTAAATTAGACTAATTTACAGCTGCAGAAAACTTGGTCACCTACCCTATACAAACTGCATCGGTACATTTTTTTTTATTTTATTAATTGATTAATTTATTTTTTGCCATTGACGTCATTCACGTACAGCAAAAATATGAAAATATGAATTAGGGAGGGTTTCTCATAAAGCTTCAGAAGTTATTGAAATTCTCCTGCACTGTCTTTCTGATTGCCATCCGAGTTTCGATCCGCATTTTATCATCTTCATAATTTGATTTGTTTTGTTTCTATTTCGGAGAATATGTAGATTCATAAGAAGCTTACTAATTCTCTTTCAATACCATGGTCACTCTCCAATATACAGTCCTTTGGATTGGACTACAATACACACAGTATGAAACAATTTATTACCTGATCGTTAGCTAACAGTTGCAAATGTGTTTTTTTACATGTAAAAATTGCAACTGTTGGCTGATGATCAGATAATAAATTGTTTCAAATATTAGTACAGTTGCTGACACACGCAAATCGATTTTTTCGACTATAGGAAATATATACAGTGGTAGTGACATTTGCAGTCCTATTGAGAGTACACATTATTATAATGTCGATTCATTTAACACCCCTCCCAAAATCGTATCCTTGCTACGCCTATGAATAGTTGTAATAGAAAAGGCACCGACATCTTTCCTAACGAGCAACATGTACAAGGGGGATCTATAGGAAATGGAGTTCAAATGTTTGTTAAGCTTAAGGGACTTAACTGCGGAGTCATGAGTCCCTAAACTTACAAACTACTTATGAACTTATGGGTAGCATTGAAAAATGAAATAGTGAAGGTGACAGAGGACAAAATAGGTCAAAAGGCAAGACCTACAATAAATCCTTGGATATCACAGGAAATACTAAATTTAATTGATGAAAGGAGGAAATATAAATAATGTAGCAGGGTAACTGGAGTACAGGCGACTAATAAATGAGATTGAGAGGAAGTGCAAAATAGCTAAGCAGGAGTGGCTAGAAGGCAAATGCAAGTCTGTAGAAGAATATATAAATGGGGGAAAAATAGATACCGCCTACAAGAAAATGAAACAGTCATTTCGAGACAAGAAAAAAAGCTGTATGAATATAAAGAACTCAGATGGAAAACCAGTTCTCGGGACAGAAAGGAAAACTGAAAGGTGGAAAGAGTAGAGGGGTTCTAAAAAAGAAACGAACTTCGATACAATATTGTAGAAAGGACATTGGTAGTAGATGAAGATGAAATAGGATGTACTATACTAAGAGAAGAATTTGATAGAGCACTGAAAGACTTAAGTAAAACAAGGCCCCTGGAGTGGACGACATTCTCTCAGTACTACTGAAGTATCTGAGAGAGCCATAGAAAGTAAGTGGCAGAGTGGTGTGAAAATTACCGTACCATCTGCATAATATCACGGATGCAAAATACTAATACGAATTATTTACAGGAGGATGAGAAAATTGGTAGAAGCCGAAGATCACTTTGGATTTAGAAGGAACGTGGAACACGGCAGGCAATATTCACTTTGCGACTAATCTTAGAAGACAGATTAAGGAAAGGCAAACGTACATTTCTAGATTTTGTAGATATGGAGAAAGCTTTTGACAATGTTGATTGGTCTACACTCATTCAAATTCTGAAGCAAGCAGGAGTAGAGTATAGAAAACGGAGGGTTATTTACAACTTGTACAAAAGCCATACCGCAGTTATTACAATCGAAGTTTATTGATTGGGAAGGGAGTAAGACAGGGTTGTAGTGGTTCTCCATTGTTATTCATTGTGTACATTGAGCAACCTATGAAGGAAAGCAAGGAGAAATTTGGAGAAGGATTTAAAGTTCACGGTGAAGAAATTAAGAACGTTTCGTTTTGCTGATGACATTGTAATTCTGTCATAGACAGCAAATAACCTGCAAGAGCACTGAACGGTACCGACGGTGTGTTAAAAATGTGCGTATAAGATGAACATTAACAAGAGCAAAACAAGGGTAATGGAGGGCACTCTAAAAAATTAGGCTATGCTGACGGAATTAGATTAGGTAACGAAACAATAAAGGTGGTAGATGAGTTTTGTTACTTGTGCAGTAAAATAACACACGATGGTCGCAATACAGAGGATATAAAATGCAGAATGGCAATGTGAAGAAAAGCGTATGTAGAAAAGAGAAATTTGTTAACATCGACTATTGATTTAAGCGTAAGTATGTCCTTTCACAAGGCATATGCCTTGTCTGGGAGTGAAACATAGCCGATAAACAGTGCGGACAGGAACTGTATAGAGGCTTTTTAAATGTCGTTCTACAGAAGAATGCTGAAGATTACGTGGGTGGATTGCGTAACTAATGAGGAGGTACTGAACAGAATTGGCGAGAAAAGGAATTTTTGGCATACCTTGACTAAAAGAAAGGATCGATTAGTAAGACACATTCATAGACATCAAGGAATAGTGAATTTACCTGTGGGGGGAAGTGTGTGCGGGTAAAAATCACAGAGGGAGACGAAGGTTTTTTTGTTTTTTTTTTTTTTTGTTTTTTTTTTGTTTTTTTTTTTAGGAAAACACTTTAACCTTTTATCATACTGTGTACGGTATTGTGTTCGAAAACGCCGTGTGTGAAATGCGAGTTTTCAGCGGCCCATGTTTCGGATTCTGTTGACCACGGAATAAGTGTAAGGTGTTTGCCTTGCCCTTATGAACATTTATATACGTGTCAGGAAAGCTAGCATACCGTAACTATCTTGCAGTACAAGGTAAAAGTTTAAACATTACAGACTTCCTGCAGTCAATCCACATTGAGCAAATAGGTTGGTTTTTTATTATTGCTTGTGGCCTAGGGTGGGCTTTATACGGCCCACAAAAACACCTTTTGTTCATGGGTGGTTCCCGAGAAAACAACGAAATACCAAACTTTTGGTGTACCAGAATATGAGTTGTGGGAATGGAATGGCTAGTTCTATACTTTTTATTCGTTTCAAACCGTCGAAATTTTAGCATATATATTCTTGAGATGGTATTTTAACAACTTATTTTAGCAATATCTACATCTACATAGATACTCTGCAAATCACATTTAAGTGCCTGGCAGAGGGTTCATTAACCACTTTCATACCTTCTTTTTTCTCTACCGTTCCATTCTCTAATAGCGCGCGGGAAGAAAAACACGTAAATCGTTCCGTTTTCAAAAATGTTCAAATGTTTGTAAATCTTATGGGACTTAACTACGGGGTCATCAGTCCCTAAACTTACAAACTACTTATGAACTACTTACGAACTAGGGCGGCACAAATATCCATGCCCGAGGGGGGATTCGAACCCCCGACCGTAGTGGCCGTGCAGACCGTGACTGAGCGCCTCAGTCCCCTCGGCCACCGCGACCGGCCGTTCCGTTTTCGATCTGATTTCTCTTCTTTTATTGGGATGGTAATGTCTCCCTAAGTAGGTGGGTGCTAGCAAAATATTTTCACATTCAGAAGTAAAAGTCGGTGATTGAAACTTCGCAAACAGATCACGCCACAATGAATAACGTCTTTCTTTTAATGATTTCCACCCCAATTCGTGCAACATTTCTCAATGTCTTCCGTCAGTCACACCTGGTGGGGGTCCCACAAGGGGCAACAGTACTCCAGGAGAGGACGCACAAGTGTAATGTAGGCAGTCTCTTTGGTGGAGCTGGTGCATCTTCGAAGCGTTCTGCCAATGAAACGTAACCTTTGGTTCGCCTTCCACACAATATTTTCTATGTGTTCTCTCCAGTGTAAGTTGTTCGTAATTGTAACTCCTAGATATTTGGTAGAATTTACGACCTTAAGGTTTGACTGATTTATCGCGTAATTGAAGTTCAGCGGATTTCCTTTAGTGGCCATGTGTATTACTTCACACTTTTCTTTATTTAGTGTCAATTGCCAGTTTTCGCACCATGATATCTTTAATCATTACCAAAATCCTGAGACTCAAAGTTACAATACTTACGAACAAAATTAGAATCACCTGTTTTCAGTTTCTGAAAGTGAGATCTGTTTCCGTTTTTGACGAATTCTTAGCAGCTGCTCTTATCTCACCCGCGCAACCTCGTGACAAATGAACATCGCGTGAAGACGAGGCCAACGAGAAAAACTGGCTGCGTCGTGCAAGTCACGTCACGTGATCAAGCGAGGCCTGAGCCGTCGCGATCGCTAGCTGATTTGCTGGCCCTACGAGACAGCGACCGGCCAGTCAGCTAGCGATCGCGCCGGCTCGGGTCTCACTTGATCACGTGACGTGACTTGCGCGACTTGTGCGTTCGTGAACTACGTTAAAAGTATGGACGTTGGATGTGTTGGCAATCCTCCGAGTTCCTGTATTTATACACGAGTTACGAACTACCGATAAGAAACTTAATGTAGCGCACATTTATTGTTTGGTAAACGATCCGTTAAGTCACGATAAGGACGCAGCATGTTTTTAGCTAGAAAATATGTAGAGGAGCTTGGAAGGATGGATGGATGCTTAGGGTGTAACGTCCCGTCGACAGCTTGGCCATTAGAGACGGAGCTAACGCTCGGAGTTTTTGGGTAAGGATGAGGAAGGAAATCGGCCGTGCCCTTTGAAAGGAACCATCCCGGCATATGCCTGGAGTGATTTAGGGAAATCACGGAAAACCTACATCTGGATGGCCGGAGGTGGATTTGAACCACCATCCTCCCGAATGCGAGTCCAGTGCGTTACCACTGCGCCACCTCGCTCGGTTGTAGAGGAGCAGGCCGCTTTGCAGAAAAATACTGGCACATTTCGACAGCTTTAGTAGTTGTGTTTTCTGCCAGGAGAGGCTTGGCACTGTGATCTTTACGAATAAATCTAGTTGTCTCGGAACGTTTATGAAGCAGCAAACGTTATTAGCTTTTCGCCTTGTTAACTATCGTTCCTCAATATACAATCGTGTGCCATTTATATGCGAATTGGGGGAAAAATTAAAACGTAGCATCGTAATTATCACGTGAATTATGGAATGAAACTATGAAACAATCGGAGTTAGATACATTTAGTAAATTTTGGTTACTGTATATATAAGTTATGACGATGAATTAAAAAGAAACATATTGTAATTTATGCAATTAGATTTGCTATAATAAATCAGCACAAAGTTAAAGCGCAAGAAGAATAAATAGCTTTACAAACAGTTGTCATTGCTGTAACAGGAAATAAAAGCATTTTCGACATTTACCGATCGATTTCATGTACTCATTGAAGTTTTCACTCTTAACTAACTTGTACCTGCGACCGACAAATTCTTCCAAAGGCATGGCTGGTATATACAGGTTACAAAGAAGCAGCAGAACTTGTCCGTACACGTCTACACCGCAACAGCGACTGAATGGACACAGCTAACCACCGCGTGGCCTTGGAACTTGCGTGTTGTGGCTTGGCCTCATAGTAGTTGGGACATTTCTCGCGATAGCCAAGTGATGCTGACATGCCGACAACTAAAATACAGGTCGTATCGTTATAAGAGACTCTATCGATTAAGATAAATAGTGGGAAGCCATCGTTAGTCATGCACAGCGTTCGCTTATTTATGCTGAAATTAATAATTTCGAGTGTATAAGTAGGTTCGAATGTATTATGTAGGGGTGAGTATTAGTGTATATGAACGTAACTTGCGTGCTTTGTTTCCGTGAACTGGAGTTGCGTGACTTACATTACACTTCGGAAATCATAATGAGATCAAATTCTAATTGTCTCACAAACAAATCAAGCATTAAAATTAATTGCGGTGTAAAGACAGAATACAACAAAGAGAAACTGTACTGAGTGTAATCGAACAATACAATTAATTACATTTTCGGGACAAAATGTAATTATAGCAAAGACTCAATGGGGCACAAAAAACCCTCATAGGCCTGTGTGTAACTGAATAAATAGAGACGTGAATAATTTGCCTTCCTACACACGACATACGGCATAGTCTTTTCCCTTTGACTGCTTATGAGGTATCGTTTTGTTTTGGATGTTGTTGTTGTTGTTGTGGTCTTCAGTCCGGGAACTGGTTTGATGCAGCTCTCCACAATACCCTATCCTGAGCAAGCCTCTTCATCTCCACATAAGAACGGCAACCAACATCTGTCTGAATCTGCTTACTGTATCCATCTCTTGGTCTTCCGCTGCGGTTTTTACCCCACACACTTCCCTCCAACGCTAAATTCACAATTCCTTGATGTCTAAGAATGTCTCCTACCAATCTATCCCTTCTTTTAGTCAAGGTATGCCAGAAATTTCTTTTCTTTCCAATTCCGTTCAGTACCTCCTCATTAGTTACGCGATCCACCCACCATATCTTGAGCATTCTTCTGTAGCACCATATTTCAAAAGCCTCTATCCTCTTCTGTCCGCACTGTTTATCGTCCATGTCTCACTCCCATACAAGGCAACACTCCATACAAATGCCTCAGAAAGGACTTCCTTAGCCTTAATTCAGTATTCTTTTTCAAGAACGCTTTTCTACCCATTGCCATTCTGCATTTTATATCCTCTGTACTGCGACCATCATTTGTTATTTTAGTGCCCAAGTAACAAAACTCATCTACCTCCTTTATTGCTTCGTTACCCAATCTAATTCCTTCAGCATCACCTGATTTTCTTACACTGCACTCCATTACCCTAGTTTTGCTCTTGTTAATCTTCATCTTATAGGCATCTTTCAGCACACTGTCCATTCCTTTCAACTGCTCTTCCAGGCCTTTGCTGTCTCTGACAGAATTACTATGTCGTCGGCAAAAAGCAAAGTTTTTAATTCTTCACCCTGAACTTTAATTCCTTCTCCAAATTTTTCCTTGCTTTCCTTTAGAGCTTGCTCAATGTACAAATTGAATAACATTGGAGAAAGGCTACAACCCTGTCTTACTCCCTTCCCAACCACTGCATCCCTTTCATGCCCTTCAACTCTGACAACAGCTGTCTGGTTTTTGTACAAGTTGTAAATAACCCTACGCTCCCTATATTTTACTCCTGCTTGCCCTCAGAACTTGAAAGAGTTTATTCCAATCAACATTGTCAAATGCCTTCTCCAAATCTACAAAAGCTAGAAATGTAGGTTTGCCTTTTCTTAATCTATCTTCTAGGATAAGCCGTAAAGTGAGTATTGCCTCCCGTGTTCCTACATTTCTCCTGAACCCAAACTGATCTTCCCCGAGGTCGGCTGCTATCAGCTTTTCCATCCTTCTGTATATAATTCGTGTTAATATTTTGCAACCATGACTTATTAAACTGATGGTTCTGTAGTTTTCACACCTGTCTGCACCTGCTTTCTTTGGAATGGGGATTATAACATTTTTCTTAAAGTCTGAGGGTACTTCACCTGTCTCATACATCTTACACACCAGATGAAACAATTTTGTCATTGCTGGTTCTCCCAGAGACTTCAGTAGCTCTGAGGGAATATCATCTACTCCAGGGGCCTTGTTTCGACTTAGGTCTTTCAGGGCTCTGTCAAATTCTACTCTCAGTACAGTGTCTCCTATTTCATCTTCATCTACATCCTCTTCCCTTCCTACAATATTGTCTCGAAGTTCATTTCCTTTGTAGAGTCCCTCTATATACTCTTTCCACCTTTCAGCTTTCCCTTCTTTGCTGAGAACTGGTTTTCCATCAGGGTCCTTGATATTCATAGAGCTGTTTTTCTTATCTCCAAATGTTTCTTTTATTTTCCTGTAGGCTGTATCTATTTTTTCCCTATTTATACATTCTTCTACATCCTTGCATTTGCCTTCTAACCACTCCTGCTTAGCAACTTTGCACTTCCTGTCAATCTCATTTCTTAGTCGTCTGTACTCCATTTTGCCTGTTTCATTTACTGCAGTTTTATATTTTCTCCTTTCATCGATTAAATTTAATATCTCCTCTGATATCCAAGGATTTTTTGTAGGTCTTGCCTTCCTACCTATTTTGTCCTCTGCTACCTTCACTATTTCATCTCTCAATTTTACCCATTCCTCCTCTACTGTTTTATTTTCCCCTTTTTCTGTCAATTGTTGCCTAAAGCTCCCTCTGAAATTTTTAAGAACTTCAGGTTCCTTCAATTTATCCAGGTCCCATCTCCTTGTTTTCCTACCTTTTTGTAGTTTCTTCAGTTTCAGCCTACAGTTCATAACCAACAAGTTATGGTTAGAGTCTATATCTGCCCCTGGGTATGTCTTACACTTTAAAACCTCGTTCCGAAATCTATGTCTTACCATTATAAAATCTATCTGGTATCTTCCGGTGTATCCTGGACTCTTCCAAGTACACAACTTTCTTTTGTGATTCTTAAACCAGGTGTTTGTAATAACTAAATTATGTTCTGTGCAAAATTCTACCAGGCGGCTTCCTCTTTCATTCCTTTTGCCCAGACCATATTCACCTACTATCTTACCTTCCCTTCCTTGTCCTACTACCGAATTCCAGTCGCCCATAACAATTAACTTTTCCTCTCCCTTAATTGTCTGAATAATTCCCTTTAGCTCCTCATATATTTCTTCGATTCCCTCATCATCGGCAGAGCTAGTTGGCATATAAACCTGTACTACTGTTGTCGGTGTTGGCTTCGTATCTATCTTGACAATGATATTGCGATCACTGTGCTGGTCATAGTAGTTTACCCGCATTCCTATTTTCTTATTCATTATCAATCCTACTCCTGTGATACCCCCAATTGATTTTGTATTTATAATCCTATACTCACCTGACTAGAAATCCTTTTCATCCTGCCACCGAACTTCACTAATCCCCACTATATCTAACTTCAACCTATCCATTTCCCTTTTTAAATTTTCTAATTTTCCTACTCGATTAAGGGATCTAACATTCCACGCTCCGACCCGTATAATGCCAGTACTGTCTTTCCTGATGATCACATCCTCCTGAGTAGTCCCCGCCCGGAGATCCGAATGGGGGACTATTTTACCTCCGAAATATTTTACCCGAGAGGATGCCATCATCATATGTTCATACAGTAGAGCTGCATGTCCTCGGGAAAAATAACGGCTGTAGTTTCCCCTTGCTTTCAGCCGTTCGCAGTAACTGTGTGGCAAAGCCACATTAGCTGATGTTACAAGGCCAGCTCAGTGAATCATCCAGACTGTTGCCCCTGTACTACTGAAAAGGCTGCTGCCCCTCTTCAGGAACCACACGTTTGTCTGGCCTCTCCACAATACCCCTCCGCTGTGGTTGCACCTACGGTACGGCTATCTGTATCGTTGAGGCACGCAAGCCACCCCACCTCGGCAATGTCTGTGGTTCATGGGAGTGGTTGTTTTGGATATAAAACTAAAAGTGGTGCAGATTACATAAAAGTCTTCTGGGTGTTGTACCGCGTCATGATGTAAGAAGGCTATTACTTCAGTAACCGACGTTTCGGCTAACGTTACAGTGGTCTTCATCTGGGTATACCTAGATGAAGGCCACTAAACGTTGGCCGAAACGTCGGTTACTGAAGTAATGGCCTTCTTACGTCATGACGCGGTACAACACCCAGAAACGTCGGTTATTGAAGTAATAGCCTTCTTACATCATGACGCGGTACAACACCCAGAAAACTTTTATGTCATCTGACTCTGGCCGCGGAAGCCTACGTAATTAAAAGTGGTGTAGATTGTTCAATGTCAGTAATAAATTAAAGTTCTATGAAATCCATTTTTCTTGTGCAAGCAAATTATGTCATCTGCCAGTGAGATATCGGTTTGTTCTACGTGAACTAAGAATGGTCGAAGCACTACGTAGTGAAGTATATTTGCCCAGCGCTACACAGAAGACGCCATTCATGATTACGAACAATGACTACAAAACCGCAACAGAGGTATAAATAACAAATGTCTGAGTCAGCACCAAAACTTTAAGGCATTAAAATACAAGGAAAGGTAATTCCCTTTCTCTCTCTCTCTCTCTCTCTCTCTCTGCCGCGGCGGAGCGGCCGAGCGCATTGAGGCGCTACGCTCTGATGCGCGAGGCCGTGCCCCTTCGGGACGAACATCCATGCCCAAGAGGGGGATTTCGAACCCCCAACCGTAGTGGCCGTTTAGACCGTGACTGGAGCGCCTCAGTCCCCTCGGCCACCGCGACCGGCACCAATTCTGTGATCTACATCTACATCTACATGGGATACTCTACAAATCACATTTAAGTGCCTGGCAGAGGGTTCATCGAACCACCGTTCTACTATTTTACCTCCCATTCCAATTAATATCATGTGCACATGTTCTGTCATCTTTACGAGTCGTTTTACAGTGTTTTCCTCGTACAACTTTGGATCACATTTAGAGATTTTATGCATATTATAATACCGCCAGTTGAAATAAAACAAAATACAAAAACTGTTACCAAGGAAAAATCTCTTCATTATAAACGATTCAAGCCATTTGATGTTCTAAACATTGGAGTTGCTGTTGTTCTGGTCTTCAATCCGTAGTTTATTATAAATCTTGAGTGAACACTGGGTTTTTACAGTTTTTTTTCTTTTTTTTCCAAAAATTAGGATACTTTCTCCTGACACAGATATTACACTTATTATGAAATGATGAATAACATTTATGTGATCATCTTGAACAGGAAAGACACTGAATCCAATCGTCTCTCTTATTAGTTTGTCGCTTCTTGGATCCATTTTTTTTCTCTTCCCTAGTACTTTACTTTGGTGATATTTTGTGTCCCTTTCTTTCCCTTTTTTTTATCATCCTCCATTTTCTTTACACATTCAAAATTTTCAGCAGCGTTTACCGTTCTGGAAATAGTTGTTGCCTTCTTCTTAAAATGCGTTGAATTTTGAATAGAAGTAACAGGTGATATTTCTTCCAAAACTTTTGTCAAGTTGGCTTGGGGTTCGGGGTAGTTAATATTGAAAAAGTAAACGCGAAAGTCTCGGATTTGGTAGAAGTGGTGCTTGACGTTGTGTCGGCGAAGGAACTCAGTTCTTGGGGTGCTTGGGGTCACTAGGTTTGTTGATGAGCTGTGGACTGGTTGGCTTGAATTTGAGATTCTGCTCCTACATTTGTTGGCACAGACGCATCTTTCAATAATAATAATAATAATAATAATAATAATAATAATAAAAGCGTAGTCTGGGATTGCAGCGATCACTTTTCAGAATTTAAATGTAATTTACAATGTCAATCTTGCAAGAAAAATGCAGCAATACTGTGCAAACTGTGTCATAATACTAAAAGTAGGTTTCGGCCTACCAGAAGAGAGAATATGATTTTTCTCCGAAACACGATAAGGACAGCAATACTTTTGCATGTAGTTCGTTCACAAAAAAGCTTAATGGGGAGTGAAGTGAGCTACTCACTATCGGCGCATTACAATCATAACAATAAAGAATGTTTAAATTGTGTGTTAAAATTTCCATCCACAACACAAAAGAAGAAAAAAAGACAAGTTCTACTTTAAAATTCGTTCAAACACTTAGTGTAATACATTAATTGATTCAGATACTGTAACACCTCATTGCAAGTCAATCTGAATTAAAGACTTTTATTGATATTAATTTATCTTCTCACAGATATGTCACTTTGTTGATGGAAACAATTTAATACTGTAAAATGTCTAAATGCCATAACAAGATAGAAAGTGTTTGTCTCTTCTTATTCACTGCTTAGGTGTAAATTACTTCAGTAGCATCCAGTGTTACTGAATATTAGCACCTTTCATAGTACTTGTAACTATAGTTAACATTAATCACATTTTCAAATAAAATATGTTCTTGAAACCAGTACTTTAAAACAAACAGATGTGTCGGCAGAGAGTGAAAAATTTAAAATTCAAATCGACGAGAAACTGTAATTATCGTTTAGCTTAGGCAAAATTAACGAAGGAAGTCTTCGTTTTTCCCACATGCTATCCACAGAGTGGAACAGTAGAGCAATAATATGAATGTTGTTGGCTGAAGCCTTTAGCAGTCACTTCTGTGAGAATGGTGGAGTTGTCATATAGCTGTAGATTTAGACGGAGTTGTGGATGCAGAAGCCCTTTCTCATGTCTTCAGTATGCAGGTGCCCCAGTCATCCTCTTGTTCTTCTTGCCCTTGGTACAGTAGTTGCTCTCTATGTGGCGGAGTGCCTCTCTCTCACTTCATTACTTTGTAGCGCCTCGTGCAAACAATGCTATCCACTTCTGCAGCCTGAAATTAAAACAAAATTAACATTTAAATGCTTTTGAAAAATAGAGCAGCAGATGACGGAAAGTAAACGTATGTTTCAGATGGTCCCAACCTAATATGGTAGAAAACACATCACTGTAAGTTGATTTAGTTTTACTATATAAACTGGGTCCGCTTCACTCTGGCTTAGTCATATTGAAATTCATGAGGAAGTAAATCAAATTAATGTTCAAATGTTTGTAAAGCTATGGGATCAAGCTGCAGTGATCATCGGTCCCTAGCTTTACAAACTACGAGGCGCGTTTTTTAGGAAAGTTCTGTTTGAGCAGAAGTACACAACGAAAGGTTATTTCAAAAAAGTAAATTTATTTTCAGAAACTACGCACCTTATTTTTCGACATAGTTGCCAAATTTGTTCAAACACTTCTCATGCCTCTCAACCAATTTTAAAATACCCTTTTCATACAATCTTTCCGTCTGTTCGGATAACCAAGAGTTCACTGCCGTTTTGTACAGCACTGGTCTCGACACGTCAAGGAAATTCGTTTGAGAGACCTGTTATTGTGAAGCTCCTGTTCTCACGAATCGTCGCTTCAGCTGATACCTCTAAATCGTCTGTGATAGAAGATGGGTGATCGAAGCGGTTCTCATCATGGACGTTGTCAGTCATCTTTGAATTCTCGTACCCACTTACGTACATTGCCTTTACTCATAACAGTACTACCGTAGACTTCGCAAATCTGTCGATGAATTTCTGCAGAAGACAGGTCCCTTGGTGACAAAGACCATTTCAATTGCTGAACCTCACACGCGGCGGGCGAGTTGATAATCTTAAACATTTTGAAAGCACAGAACGGAACCGTACAGGTTAGTTTAAGAAATGAAATGAAATGTTTGTAGAACTTATGGGACTTAACTACGGGGTCATCAGTCCCTAGCTTACAAACTACTTATGAACTACCTAAGACTAAGGACGGCACAAATATCCATGCCCGAGGGGGGATTCGAACCCAGACCGTAGTGGCCGTGCATACCGTGACTGGAGCGCCTCAGTCCCCTTGGCCACCGCGGCCAGCTTAGTTTAAGAGCTGAAATTGGGTACGTGACTACGTAGGCATTCATAATAGTCTTCTCGGGTTTCCTGCCGGAGCAATACGTCATCTGGACACAATATTTCGGCGGTCCACCTGGCCGCCATCCTCAGGTGACAGTGCTGGTACACCGACTCGCCGAGACTGAGTCCAAGCCGCGAGCGGCGGCCCCTATATACGCCGCGGAAGGCCGAGGGCGCGTGCGCAAAAATGGACAGTTCTGCCGTCTACGTTTCAGCGCCGCCAGTGGTAGAAGCCGGCGTAAACGATAGATCACTATTCAGCAGATACCGTTGCTTTTTATGACAAACAATAAAGGGTTCCATATTCAAAGGAAAACCCTTGTCTCTGTTTATAATATTGTCAGAAAGACGAATTGCGATCGATTCTTTTAAAATGCATTCGCAATAGTGAGACGCAGAAGCAACCATGCCCAAGGGAGGACTCGAACCTCCAACGGGTAACAGACGCGCACTGCGCAGCAAGCCGCCTTAGAACATACGAGCACTCCCGCGGGACTGCGGGAAGTAAATATAAGAATTATTGCGTACAGAGATTCACTAAGAAAATACATCAGATAAATACTGCCCTGCTTTGCGTTTTGTGGCTACGTAGAAAAAAATGAAAGTTAGAAGAAAGGCATTATATCAGAAAATCATTATTTATTGTGAAATCAGTGCGTTGGCAAAATTTTTGTTCTTCCGTTCTATGCATAAACAAAACCATCAGGCGATTTCTCAACTACACAGCATGGACGTATAACCGTCTTCGACATTCTGTTCATATACTACCCTTCCCGAGTTTGTCTCATCTCTTCCTGCCTCTTCGACTACTGACTCCTTCCTGTGTCCAACCCATTCTCTACCCAATCTGTTTTTCATCTTCTCCTCTGTTTGTCTATTTCCTCCTCCATCTCTCGGTTCGTTTCCTATTTTTCTAAACGTAGATATTCAAAATCAAGAAATTAAAAATCTGCAACTTACTTCTGCTTTTGTCACGGCGAATAATTAATAGCAAGTTACTCTTAAAGAAAAATGAGGAAAATAACGACACCAAAAAACAGCGTTATTTAGACTTCGTTGCTACAACGTTTTTATTTCCACAGCAAATTACTTCATCAGCCTAAAGCCTCGTGCCATGAGCTGAGGTTTGACGACCGTCCTCTGATACACGTGGTCTGTCGTCGCACGCCAGCCGCAGTGGCCGAGCGGTCTGCGGCGCGCACGGCCATTACGGTCGGAGGTTTGAATCCCCCCTTTTTTTCTTTATTTTCATTTTAAAGCCAACTATTTACAGTCAGCAGGCTGGCAGCAGCTGCAATGGCTGCTCTTCAGCCCTGCGAAATACATGTCATGAAATGATGTGAAGAACATAAGACAGATGAATAAAAAATTGAAGATTTTAAAAACAATAGACAAGTTGAGTTGCAGGACAAACGTAAGTGAACAATGAGACAGACATATATGGGATAACAAAACAGGTACAATCAAGCGGTAATAAAAGCACACATATTCAGTAAAACTGTCCAAGGCCACGGCGGCGGTTTAAAAGTTCATTGGAAAATACACAGAGTCAAACACAGAGGCAGTTGACGGCGCACACGGTAAAAACGTTGACACTGATCGTGGAGGCACTGATTAAAAACCACACGGATGTCATTGAACACACTAGCACTGTGCACGTTTAAAAGGTCGAGAGGCCCCCGCCGGGGGGAGGGGGATGGAGGGGGACGAGGTGGGAGAGGGATGGGTGAACCGTGGGGAAAGGGGTAGGGGATGGGAGAGGGAGAAAGGAGGGGAAAGAGGGATCAATGAGACTTTGGGCCTGGGAGAGGGGTAGCCAAGCGGGGGGAAGGAAAAGGACGGGAGAGAGGAGAGGGGCGCTGATCCTACGCCGAAGGGATCAGGGTTGATAGGAGGGGTATATATCGGGACGAAGATCATTATCCGGCAAGGGAAGGTAGCGGAAGTTACCCTGGCAAAGGACATGGAGCGTGTGCAGGTGAAGGGCGGGAGGGATATTGTGGTGAAGGCGTGGCAGAGGCCCGGGATCAGTGAGGATGGGGTATACCAAGGGGGTACGAGATTCTATCTTGCGGGTAGTGTAGAGGATGCGGAGATGTTCGAGGTGTCGGAGGGGAGGGGGGGTAGGATATAGGATCTGCGTGGGGGAAGGGAGTCGGATACGGTATGCGAGGCGGAGGGCGTGGTGTTCCAGGATTTGTAGGAGGGGCTGATATCCAGGTGGGGTGGAAGGAATAAAGGACGGGATGCATGATGGATTTATAGGTGTGTGTAGGACAGTGGAAGGGTTGAGGCCCCACGTCCGACCGGAATATCATATTGCTATTCAAATAACAAAATTCATCTACTACTTTTATTGTCCCATTACCTAATCTAATTCCTTCAGCATCGCCTGATTTTCTGACATTACATTCCATTGCCTTCGTTTTATTCTTGTTAATGTTCATCTTATATCTCCCTTTCAAGACACTGTCCATTCCATTCAATTGCTTTTCCAGATCCTTTGCAGTCTCGGTCAGAATTACTATGTCATCGGCAAACCGCAAACTTTTTATTTCTTCTCCTTGCACTTCAATGCCCTCTCCAAATTTCTCCTTCCATTCTTTCAATGCTTGCTACAACCCTGTCTTACTCCCTTCCCAACCTCTGTGTCTCTTTCTTGCCCTTCGACTCTAATAATTGCTATCTGGCAATATATCTTCTGTTAAATAATTTAGTGCGAAAACTTTAAATACAGCAATCGTCTACATGACCTATGTTCACTAGCACATCCTACTACCTTTCATTATATAGAATTTCATTTCATTTCATTTTTGAATAGCAGTAGGACGTGTAAATGAGTAAAACTGTTCATGAGCAAAAAACCTATAAATTTCCATAAAAGTGTTTACCTTATCGGATGCTTCCGTTTTCCTCGATATATGGATACTTTCTAAAATAATATCATTTCCTCGTATGTAGACGATTTTTGCACTTCATTAGTACCAGCTTCAGTTTTTTTATTGGTTTTTCACCTGTAACTCCAGCTTCTTGTAAGTCGCCATTAAATACCTCTTTTTTTCTTTCAACTGTTTTAGCGAACAATAAAGGATGGTGAACGATGATGCTAAAGTCAGTTCGCTTCCAATCATCATACACCTTATTTCTGTTTTTATCGTCAGCTTGCTGCGTGCTTCAGACAGAAGGATCTCTTTCATATTGATCTATAAACTCCATAATCATTTTACTGGACCACTCCACAATTATTACGCCTTGAAAACGGTAAAATAACGGAAAGTCTTCAAACTGCACTTACACAAACCAAGACATACCGCGAAACAGATGGTGGGAACGGGCGCTCGAGCCGTGAAGGCTTGCTCGCCATCTGTGTAGCCACGGACCTTTGATGTCTGCAAGGTTTACAGACAATTCACGGGAAGGGTCGAAGCTACTCGAGTCACTCCGAGCCACTTTGACTTAAACAACGGCGCGAGATCTCACAAACTTCAGACGAGGTCGTCAAACGAACTAGACTTAAAGCCCCTTTTACACGATCGACGTTCTTGTCTCACAATCAGTTGACTACTCTAGCCGCGGTGGAGTAGCCGAGCGGTCTAAAGCGTCTCGCTGCGGAGCGCGTGGTTGCTCGCCGTGGAGGTTCGAGTCCTCCCTGTGGCATGGATGTGTGTGTTTGTCCTTAGGTTAGTTTACCTAGGTTTAAGTAGTTTGTAAGCTACGGACTGATGACCACGCAGTTTGGTTCGATAGATTTACAAACATTTGAAAATTTTTTGTCTACTGCAGCGCCCCTGGCGTGTTATTCGCGTACTGAGTCTCGTTTGTTTCGAATGCTCGTTTTCGTTCAAACGATAGCAATAAAATTGTAGAGCTGTCTGTTGCATAGTTTCGTATCTGAATGACGAAGTGAAGTTATAGGGCACTTGTTATATGGGAAAAGGAAATGATATTGAGTTTACTGAAGGGTTATATGTATTTGCTATTATCGGCCAACACCATGTGTCAAATTCTGTGTTCTATTTATGACCTAAATATACAAAAGTATCATCGAAAAATTTCAAAACTTATAAATTTATTAGCTGAAAAGAATGTATTTGTAGCACATAAAACAATTCCGAAAATGAAGTAAAAAGTACCTAGTTTTTTTCTAGTTTTCTTATCTTGTTTACTTGGTAATGGTTAAATTACGTCGAAAATAATTTTCTCTTCTAATAAATCTGAATGTTTCAGTGTTGAAGTAATTTTCATTAAAACACGTTTATATATTTCATTCGTATTTATGCATAGTGCAGCTTTTTTCCATGTAAAACGTTAATATCTTTCTGTTTGGAGATATTTCTTCTCTTCTGTAGGTGAACGCTAGTAGAAAAAAATTTTAGGCTTCACTGCAACCTTTTCGCTTTTGATGAGAACACAAAAAAAAAAAAAAAAAAAAAAAAATAGTGGAAAATAGCTGAAGAAGATGCGAAAGCATTTCTATAAAAGGAATGAGCTCGACCGGAATGGGTTAACTCCCGATGTTAGCAGACGCCACTACAGTTCCTTGCTTCTGCGCATGCGCATTCTACGGCACACTCAGATGTTTAGAACTCCGCAATCGGCACAATCTATTGATCATTGACGTCACAGACGCACTCGTGATGCGGTTGGCGCTGATTTACACGCAGGTGCTAAAGGCGCACGCACTTCGAGCGGTCGATTTAATGCAGAAAGTCGCTCGTGTAAAACAGGCTTAACAGTGGTGGCACTGTAGTTGCTCGGTACGCGTGAGTTTCTGTAAATCAGTGGTTTACAACCTGCTTAATAGCAGAGTCCACTTTGATTACTTTATAGCGAGTGGGGACCACAACGCTCAATAAAAATAAACTGTCAATCTGAAAAAAAAAAAAATCCTGGCATATACAAAATCGAATGTAAGGACTGTAACAAATTTTATATAGGACAAACAGGTCGAAATTTCTGTATTAGATACTACGAGCACACGAGGTTAAGTGATGATAACCCATATACATTTTTTATCCACCTGATAATCACAGTGCAGAACGAATGGAGGATGCAATGAAAATTTTACACATCATCCCTAAAGTTCTAATAATGACCATCTTAGAAGAGATAGAAATATATATATATATATATATATATATATATATATATATATATATATATATATATATATACACGAAACAACACCCTGATGATATATTAAATGTACAATCTGATTTTAAAAACAAAAATTTTGTCGATAATTTTATTGATTTCTTGACCAAAGACAACGGATAAATACTACCACTGACAAACCACGGTACATAAGTGTGACACAAAAGTTCACATTATCATTAAATAAACAGCAAGACGTTGCCAAAGATGTCACATGGTCATAAGTAAAAACTATATATCGATAAAACATGCATAACTTAAAAAAATATATACAAAAAAGGTTGATTATTATATAAAAATTTTATGTATTTCGCAGATTGTCTGATGATGGCTAATTGTGCCGAAATGGATCCATAACAGCATTAAAATAAAAAAACTTTATAGCAGCATATTGGTATAATTACATGATGCGTCTTAGAGATATATTCTGTGCTGCGGGGCAATTGGACAGGAAGCTTTTTTTTTTTTTTTTTTTTTTTTTTTTTTTTTTTTTTTTTTAATAGAAATAAAAAAAATAAATAAAAAAAAAACTTCAATCAAAACTTTTAACGTATTCATTAAATCAAACGATGTATATTTTAACAGTACTATTATAATACAAACTTTTCGTAAAAAATTAAATTCGGTTTGCAGCAACGTGAATAGAGTTTTCATATTATTTTCAAGTTAAATAATCATAGGGCTAATATTGTTGCTCAAAGCTACAAGCATCTCATCACTTACTATCAATCGACTGGTGGAATGTTTTTAAGCAGACAAAGACATGCAGAAACTCCTAAGATAATGAAATGCGATTTACGAAATTTTATTGCTTGATTTTGCCGTTTTACAACAAAACGCCAATGTGAATGGATTAAACTGCGTTCTAACTGTTTCTATAACTTGTGAATTCAATAACCGTTCACAACACTAGGAGACAAATGAATACTTTTGGAGCATATTCTAAGTTCGAATATAATACATTTTCTTGAAACGGAAAAGCTTCTTTCTATGAATCAGCACGGGTTTAGAAAACATCGTTCATGTAAATCTCAGCTTGCCCTTTTCTCACATGACATCTTGCGAGACATGGATGAAGGGCAACAGGCGGATTGTGTTTTTCTCGACTTCAAAACGGCGTTCGACGCGGTGCCACACTGCAGACTGCTAACGAAGATACGAGCTTATGGAATAGGTTCACAGATTTGTGACTGGATGAAAGACTTCCTAAGTAATAGAACGCAGTACGTTGTTCTCGACGGCGATTGTTCATCGGAGACGACACGTCAGGTGTGGCCCAGGGGAGTGTGATAGGACCGCTATTATTTTCTATCTATATAAATGGTCTGAAGGACAGAGTACGTTGTAACTTGCGGCTGTTTGCTGATGATGCTGTGGTGTATGGGAGGGTGTCGTCTTTAACTGACTGTAGTAGCATACAGGATGACTTAGACAAAATTTCTAGTTGTTGTGAAGAATGGCAGCTGGCTCTAAATTTAGAAAAATGTAAGGTGATGCGCATGAGTAGGAAAAACAATTCCATAATGTTCGAATGCAGCATTAGTAGTGAGAGTCTTGATGCAGTCGCATCGTTCAAGCCGACCGCGGTGGCCGAGGAGACTGAGGCGCGCCAGTCACGGTCTGCACGGCCACTACGGTCGGGGGTTCGAATCCCCCTCGGGCATGGATATTTGTGCCGTCCTAGTTCGTAAGTAGTTCATAAGTAGTTTGTAAGGTTAGAGACTGATGACCCCGTAGTTAAGTCCCAAAAGCTTAACAAACATTTAAAAATTATTTTGCAACGTTCAAATATCTAGGCGTAACATTGCTGACCGAATTGAAATGGAACGAAGGACAGTCGTAAGTAAGGCGGGGAACAGGCTTGGGTTCCACATCTACATCTACAACCATACTCCGCAAGCCACCTGACGATGTGTGGCGGAGGGTACCTTGAATACCACTATCGATTTTCCCTCCTATTCCAGTCACGTATTGTTCGCGGAAAGAAGGATTGTCGGTATTCCTCTGTGTGAGCTCTAATTTTTCTGATTTTATCCTCACGGTCTCTTCGCGAGATATACGTAGGAGGGAGCAATATACTGCTAGACTCCTCTCGAATTTTCGACAAAAGCCCATACCGAGCGACAGAGCGTCTCTCCTGCAGAGTCTTCCACTGGAGTTTATCGATCATCTCCGTAAGGCTTTCACGATTACCAAATAATCCTGTAACGAAGCGCGCTGCTCTCCGTTGGATCTTCTCTACCTCCTCTATCAATCCCACCTGGTTCGGATCCCACACCGGTGACCAGTATTCAAGCTGTGGGCGAACAAGCGTACTGTAACCTACTTCCTTTGTTTTCGGACTGCATTTCCTTAGTATTCTTCCGATGAACCTAAGTCTGGCATCTGCTTTACCGACGATTGATTTTATATGATCGTTCCATTTTAAATCCCTCCTAATGACTACTCCCAGATACTTTATGAAATTAACTGCTTCCAGTTGCTGCCCTGCTATAGTATAGCTAAATGATAAAGGATCTTTCTTTCTGTGTATTCGCAGCACATTACACTTGTCTTTCCGCTATCTCCCTAAGGGACTCCATCACCCGCCTAACATTGGAGCTCCCGATCACTAATAAACCCCTCCCCCCGTGTGCCTGGTCGGACCTTGCTGAAGGAGCGGCCACATGCTCACTCATAGGCAGAGCGGGCGATGCCACACGGCCAGCCTCCCCTTTGAGCCTCCGCCTCGAGCGACGCGATCGCCGTTGAACCCGCCATTCCCCTGGGGGAGAGGGTGACCCAACCGGGTCCGGTACACGCAAAGATGTCTCGACAGCAGGGACCGTGGGTGAAGCATGTGACACCTGAGGTGCCCCATGCGACGCACCGAATTCCCCACTGACGCTACAGTCCGAGGCTGCAGCCTGAAGGCGGCTGATCGCGGCCATCAGCACGCTCAGCTGTTCGCGAACGGCGGCCAGCCCCTCCTGCGTCCGTACGCAGCAGTCACACGTCCTACCCTTCCTAACAAATCAAGAATTTATTGTACATATTAAGTAATCGACTTTTAACAAGACCGCTAATTCCCTACAGGAGACTGATAGCTGACTAAACAGTGGTTACTAGAAACTTCTTGTTGCAAACAATAGAAAGTAGCAAAAACCGTCTCTGGACTGAAATCAAAATATACGCGGAAATCACTGCTCTAACGTAAAAGATCTACACGAAATATAGAAGCTCCTAAGCCAAAGAAAAGCAGCAGGAGACTGACAAACACGCACAAACAACGGTATTTATCAAAATACGAGAGAATGTACTCTTACAACAGTAACACAAACGAAAACTTTCAAGTAGGTGACAAGAAGACTTAAAAACAGAAGCACTAAACGAAAATTAAGAAATTAACTGTCAACAAAATTTCACTAAAATTAATTTATGACACTTAGCGCTCTGTACGATGCATCAGCGTCAGCACCCACAGCAGCAGGCACTGAACTGACTGGCAGGTAGCTGTAGTAACGGTCTCTAACTTGATTTGAAATGCACAAGTCACGGACGAACACTAAACACAACGGTATTTATCAAAATACGAGAGAATGTACTCTTAAAACATTAACACAAATGAAAACTTTCAAGTAGGTGACAAGAAGACTTAAACAGAAGCACTAAACGAAAATTAACTGTCAACAAAATTTCACGAGAATTAAATTATGACACTTAGCGCTCTGTACGATGCAGCAGCGGCAACAGCAGGTTTATTGGGAGAATTTTGGGAAGATGAAGTCCGCGTCCGTAGCTCAGTGGTAGCGTCGCTGACTACCACGCAGGAGGCCCGGGTTCGATTCCTGGCAGGGGACTGGGTGTTGTGTGTTGTCCTAATGATCATCAACTCATTATCTTAGGCACCTAAGTCGCCCACGCGTCGTCAAATAAGACTTCCCCTCAGGCGACCGAACAAACCCGCAAGGGTTCTTCCATTTGGGAAGATGAACTTCATCTGTAAAGGAGACCGCGTATAAAACGCTGGTACGACCACGTCTTGAGTATTGCTCAAGTGTTCGGGTCGCGCAGCAGATCAGTTTAAAGGAAGACATAGAAGCAGTTCAGAGGCGAGCAGCTAGGTTTGTTACTGGTAGGTTCGACCAATGCACGAGTGTCACGGAAATGCTCCGGCAACTCAAGGAAAGACGACGTTCTTTTTGTGAATTTCCGTTGAGGAAATTTAGAGCGCCGGAATTTGAAGCTGAGTGTAGTACGATCTTGCTGCCTCCTACTTATATTTCGCGTAGTGATCACAAAGACAAGATAAGTGAAATTAGGGCTCGTACGGAGGCATATAGGCAGTCTTTTTTTCCTCGTTCTATTTGGGAGTGGAATAGGAAAGGAACAGTGGTACAGTGTACCCTCTGCCACGCACCTTACGGTGGATTGCGGAGTATGTACGCAGATATATAGATGTAGAATTATTTCACAGTACGATGGACTAAGCGTGTTACAAGGAATTAATTAGCCCTTGCGGACTACTTGTAGTCCGTGGACCACAGATTGAGAAGCGCTGCTGATAATGAAACATTTAAACACGAACATCCATAGAATGCGATTTGATGAAACTTTGTTACTTTTGTCCGATTTCTTTAATGGTACCTGAAACGCATGCAGGCCAGTAGTTGGTAGCACTTCAGTTTTAGATGCTCACATGTTGCAGTAGTGCGACTAACACCACAGTTATAGATATGAAATTATCTACTTTCTTTTATCACTCTTAGTAACTATGTACGAACAATGATTCTTACTTGATGCACATCTATGACAGAAGTACCTATCGACTTATGTAAGATTTATTGGACTCCTTATATAATTAATATTGAAAACTTGTATTTAAATTCTTAGATTCACTTTTAATACTAGGAGGAAGGGTTGTACCTTGGGACGGTTTTACCTTGGGACACCTATTAATAAAGGCAGTGCACTCTAGTGGAAACTTTAAGAACTATGAAGTAAAGTTGTCAGACCTATTTTCAGAGGGAGTAGGAGGCCACGTTGTATTTAGTCACTACCCTTACAAGAAATAAACTAAAGCTAAGCATCATTATTGATGTTTCTTAAATACAGTGTTGTAGGGCATTGTTTAAGCAAGCTATTGATACCGTAAGTTATAAAGATATAATTGTGTACATAGGTTAGGATACTGTTTTCTGTTATTGTGTATTTGGTTTTACCTTGGTACACTTCTCTGGTTGCACCTTGGGACACCTGGAAGGTGAATGATTGTCACTGATACACCAGAAAAACAATGAATTGAACAGGAAAAATAAAAAGACAACAAGAAAAAGAAGACTTTCCAAAAGAAAGAAGCCACTAAACGGACAAAGGACTTTTCATGTTCCACTTATTTTGATGAAGAAATACCCGAGCTTGGCAGTAACTCTGGATAGCATATTTGATTTGTCATCTGATAATGATTTTTCATCCTTCTTTCCATCTAGAAAAGTAACACTTTCTTGTTCTCAGGGTAGTTGGGTCTTGGTAAAAATTGACATCAGTGGCAGATCTCATGTTTACTATTCAGGAGTAGTTTTATAAATCACAGAAGAAGATGTAACTGTGAAATTCTTAAGGAAGCAAAGGACCATTTCGTGTTCCCTAATGTTGAGAACATCATCATTGTTAATCACAGTAATATAGTGAAAGAAATACGATCTCCAGTGGTGTGTTGTGGGTTTCATTCATTTAATATTTTATTTCCACCATCTCTTGTTTTAAGGTAAAATAACTTTTGTATTTGGACTAACAAACATTTACTACGTAATTCCAATACGATTTTTTCATTCATAAAACTAAGAAATTGGAATACATCACCGTGTCCGAAGGTAAAACCACCACTGTCCCAAGGCGAAACCATAGGTTGTACCTTGGGATAAGTGTCACAAAAGTCTTTATTGGTGAGTAATTGTGTAAATATTGGAGCTGGCGTAAACTGCTGTTCCTTCAACATTACCTAAAATTGATGCCTGTGATGGGGTTAATTTTCAAATTTCTTGTAAAAAAATCATAGTATGAAAAAATTAAAATGTAAAAAATGTCCCAAGGTACAACTCTTCCCCCAATGATTCAATGAGGACTCCATGCAAATGCATGTTTTTATTGTCTCACTGGACATAGATCACACTTGACACTTTTCATTTTATTACTTTCTGATTCTTAATATGTTTACTTTTTCGTGCATATTTGCATATTTTTTATCTTTTTTTTTTAATAAATAAATACATAATACATATACAGGATGTATCAAAAACGATGGCGCAAACTTACGCCGCTGAAACTGCACCATAATAGTAGCAAAAATTTCCCAGTAATTACGGGTCTACAAACGTACCGTTAGCAAGATAATTCCAATTTATGGTTCCAAGTCGCCACTGACGGCATTGTAAACATCGTACTAGTTAGTGCACATTGATGTGAAATTTAGACCTTACTGTCTTCCAGTATTGCTTGAGGAGGTTCCCCTTCAGCAACGTCAGAGTATGTTGTACATGCATGATGGAGCTCCGGCACGTTTTGCTGCTGCTATGAGACATCTAACGAGAAGATACGGACAAAGAAGGGTAGCTCGAGTCGGGCCTATACCTCGGCCTCCAAGTTCACCTGATCTAAATCCTTTGGTTTCTTAGGTCTGAGGTCACCTCAAAAGCGAACTGTACAGCACACCATTTAACACGGTTGAAGAACTGTAGCAGAGAGTGGTACACGTTTGTCAAGAATTCCGAATTGATGCAGGGATTTTCGAAAGAAACATACTAATAGTAAAGTCTTAACTTCAAATTAATGTGTACATACCAGGACAGTGTTTACAATGCCGTCCGTGGCGGATTGGAACCACAAATTCGTAATTATCTCGCAAACGGCTCGTTTGCAGACCCATGCTTACTGGGACGTTTTCGCTGCTATTCTCGTGTACTTTCAACCGTGTAAGTCTGCGCCATTCTTTTTGATACACGCTTTGTAAGGCATCGTTAGTTTCACTGTGCACAAAGTATACATTATTTTTAGTTTAAGAGCATATTTTAATGGCTTTGAGTAGACATCTCAGTTTTCGATATTTATTATCCTTATTTTTGCTGCAGAAGTTAGGGCTGAAAAAAGAAAGAGCATGTTATACTGAGCGAAATTACAGTAATAGAAAGTTAAGAGTATCAGAATAGAACGACTCTGCAGAGTGTGTGCCACAATTTGATCTCTATAGTACTTGGAAGGAGAAATTCGGAGAGAGCATTAAAGTGCAGGGAGAAGAAATAAAAACAATGCGGTTTGTCGATGACATAGTAATTCTGTCAGAGACCGAAAAAGATCTGGAAGAGAAATTGAATGGAAAGGAAAGTGTTTTGAAAGAAGATATAAGATGAACATTAACAAGAGTAAAACGAAGGTAATGGAATGCAATGTCAGAAAATCAGGCAATGCTGAAGGAATTAGGTTAGGTAATGAGATAATAAATGTAGTAAAGGAATTTTGTTATTTGGGTAGCAAGATAACTTGTGATGGCCGAAGTAAAGAAGATGTAAAATGCAGAATGGCTATGGGGAAAAAAGCGTTTCTAAAGAAGCGAAACTTGTTAACATCCAATATTAATTTAAATGGTAGGAAGTCCTTTCTGAAAGCCTTTCTCTGGAGTGTGTGGCAGTGAAACGTGGACGATAAGGAATTCAGACAAAAAGATTATAGAAGCTTTTGAAAAATGGTGCTACAGACGAATGATGAAAATTAGATGGGTAGGTCACGTAACTAATGAAGAGGTGCTTAACCGAATCGGGGAGAAAAGGAGTTTCTGGCATATCCTGACTAAGAGAAGGGATAGATTGGTTGGACACATTCTGAGACATCAAGGAAATGTCAACGTAGCATTAGAAGGAAGCGTGTGGGGTAAAAATCGTAGAGGGAGACCGAGGGACGAATAAAGTAAGCAGATTCAAAAGGATGTAGGCTGCCGGAGTATTCTCAGATGAAGAGACTTGCACACGACAAAGTAGCGTGGAGAGCTGCATCAAACCAGTCTGCGGACTGAAGACCACAACAACAACAACGGGGATTATTACATTTTTCTTAAAGTCTGAGAGTATTTCGGATACATCTTACACACCAGGTGAAATAATTTTGTCATGGCTGGTTCTCCCAGAGACCTTAGTAGCTCTGAGGGAATGTCATCTGCTCCCGGGGCCTTGTTCCGACATAGGTCTTTCAGGGTTCTGTCAAATTCATCTCTCAGTATATTATTTCCTATTTCATCATGATCTACTTCCTCTAGAAACCTAGAAACTGTAATTATCGTTTAGCTTAGGCAAAATTAACGAAGGAAGTCTTCGTTTTTCCCACAAGCTATCCACAGAGTGGAACAGTAGGAATGTGGTTGACTGAAGCCTTTAGCAATCACTTCAGTGAGAATGGTGGAGTTGTCATATAGCTGTAGATTTCGACGCAGTTGTGGATGCAGAAGCCCTGTCTCATGTCTTCAGTATACAGACATCCTCTTGTTCTTCTTGCCCATGGTACAGTCGTTGCTCTCTGTGTGGCAAGAGTGCCTCTCTTTCACTTCATTACCTTGTAGCGCCTCGTGCAAGAGAAGGGATAGATTGGTAGGACACATCGTGAGACATCAAGGAATTGTCAACTTAGCATTAGAA
This sequence comes from Locusta migratoria, assembly GCA_026315105.1. Taxonomy (NCBI): domain Eukaryota; kingdom Metazoa; phylum Arthropoda; class Insecta; order Orthoptera; family Acrididae; genus Locusta; species Locusta migratoria. Next base: position 327,896,336 of record CM048751.1, on the reverse strand, counting down.
GGAAGTGTGTGGGGTAAAAATCGTAGATGGAGACCGAGGGACGAATACAGTAAGCAGATTCAAAAAGGATGTAGGCTGCCGGAGTATTCTCAGATGAAGAGACTTGCACAGGACAGGGTAGCGTGGAGAGCTGCATCAAATCAGTCTGTGGACTGAAGACCACAACAACTTACGTGGATGTTGAACTTCAGTTGTCTGAAAGTGCCAGCCATCGATGTTCATATTTATTTCTTTGTCAGATTCAAATATGGCTGCTACGAAGTGTTACTAGAACAAGAAATTAAAATACGTTTCGATTCCACTGCCGTACCAACCTATTACATCATATATTAACGTAAAGTTCAGAATAAGAGTTAAGAAAGCAATTATATTCTCGTATAAACTAATGGAAATACTTTTGCCATATTTAAACATGGCGGACAACGTGAAATCATGTGCAAAACTCATGAATGTGCAGGCACTCTGCAGTTGTATGCTCAGAGATCAGAGTTATAGATCCAGGTTGTATAGAGATCGCTGGTGTCATATCAGGTTTATTTATCTACAAAAACCACCGGAAAGCATTACTGCAGTGGAAATTTATCCTTCTGATTGATGTACCGCAGATGACGCGATAGTGAGACACCTGTAGAGTAATTTTGAGGAATCCGAGCAAACTCACAAGACATTTTGATCCTTTTAGAACTGACATTATTCGGAGAACTGTGATGCCCGAAGGAAAGCGGGAGTAGATCCAAAGGCCGGCCGCGGTGGCCGTGCGCTTTGTGGCGCGCCTGTCACGGTCCGCACGGCCACTACGGTCGGGGGCTCTAATCCCCCCTCGGGCATGGATATTTGTGCCGTCCTTAGTATTAGCTAGTTCATAAGTAGTTTGTAAGTTTAGGAACTGATGACCCCGTAGTTAAGTTCGAAATGTTCAAATGTTTGTATAGTCTATGGGACTTAACTACGGGGTCATCAGTTCCGAAACTTACAAACTACTGATGAACTACTTACGAACTAGGACGGCACAAATATCTTTGCCCGAGGGGGGATTCGAACCCCCGACGGTAGTGGCCGTGCAGACCGTGACTGGAGTGCCTTAGTCCCCTCGGCCACCGCGGCCGGCCGTAGTTAAGTCCCTTATGCTCTACAAACATTTGAACATTGTAAATCCAAAGGACATACTGACGTGTGTCATAAACTGGAACGCAGTCTAGAAACTCTCTTGCCTTCAAGGCAACCGACCTCACTGCCTACTGGAATACCGAGGTGAAACTTCTTCTTATGTGGGGACGTTATTTTCAGCCTACAAAAATATTTACACCTGTAAGTACAAACAATTCTCACACAAAAATTTAGAACACTAGTTAATTGTACAAAAATAGTGGAGCAACTAAAATGACTTAACAAGAACTAGTCTTCTTGTCCGGCCTGTATACCCATTAGATTTCTATCTGATTATGCTGAAGCGATAGCGCCTTACTTAACAGCCATATACAGCCGCTCTCTCAAAGAAGGATATGTACCAAAAGATTGCAAAGTTGCACAGGTCACACCTATATTCCAGAAAGGCAGTAGGAGTAACCCACTGAACTACAGGCCTATTTCATTGACGTCAATTTGCAGCAGGGTTTTGGAATATATCCTGTATTCAAATATTATGAATTATCTCGAACAGAACAATCTATCCAAGGTCAACACGTATTTAGAAAATATCGTTCATGCGAAACACAACTAGCTCTTTACTCACACGAAGTGATGGGTGCTATCGACAAGGGTTCGCAAATCGATTCCGTATTTCTTGATTTCCAGAAGGCTTTTGAGACCGTACCTCACAAACGGCTTTTAATCAAATTGCGTGGTTATGGTATATCGCCCCAAATTTGCGCCTGGATAGGGGATTTCCTGTCAGAGAGCATATAACGTTGCCCTTGATTCGTATGATGCCATAATTGTTAAAGTAGATGCCGCGATTATATTTTTTTTTTTTTTTTGACAAGGAATTGATGGTACCGAATGTTTGAATCTGAAATAAGTTAGTTAAAGTACAGCACAAAATGAACATTAAAGCAAATAAACCGCGGGTTGCATACTAAAGTCGGGCACCATACAAGCAACAGCACGTTATAAGACTTACGGAAAGCACCTACCTGGATCCTGCGCTTCGTATTGTAGAAGCTGGAAATGATAACTTTTACTTAATGTACATGAACGTTGGAGATACTTTCCGTAGGAGATCAATGTTTAGACTGTTCACTTCGCTTTTCATTGTTGCGTGACCATGGGTGGAACATGAAGTTACTGGTAATGATAGAATAATTAAAAAAAAGTGATCGGACTTCGTGAAATTACAAAAGAAATGACTGCAGGGTCTAAATTCAAGCAAAGTATAATATAAGGATGATTGATTGATTGAAATTTTGCAGGCAATGCGAAGCAATTGTAATGGCGTCTGAACATTAAACTATCACGGACGTCGAGGAGCTGAAAACAGTAGAAAATAAGTATTTGACGTGGAGGGATTCATTTAAATAAAAGCCAAAGAAAGGGGATAATTTTAAATATAAGTAATATATTTTTACTACATCTTGCATCACAATTACTTATATTGAATGGATACATGAATGGAAGACGTCCGTACAGAACGAACATAGACAAGAGAGTGAGTAGAAACTACTTTCACGGTTCCGTCTTCTCGTTTGTTTTTAAGTGAAAAATGACGAACGAAATTAAATTAGTTATATTACGAGTCAGAGGGAACCGGAGGCGATATGCATCGCTGTTCAAAGATAAACAAAAAAAAAAATTAAAGTGTATCGTTACAAGGACACAGTTCGTAATAATCGTTGGTAAGACATCGACTAAAACAGAGGTGATATCGGACGTTCCACATGGTTGTGTTATTGGTACTGTGCTGTTCCTTATTTACATAAACGATTTAGGGGGAAAATCTAAGTAGCACTCTTAGGTTAATAATATTCATCTCGGGTATGCAGCCGGATACCATCATAAACACGATATTTGGGCAGACCAACTGGCTGCCATCTTCAGGTTACTGCGCTGGTACACTTACACACCGGAAACTGAGGCAGAACAGAAACAGCGGCCCCTTTATTCACCGCTGACGACCCACCGCGCGTGCGCGAAACCAAAGTAGACGCTCTCTAGGCGCAATAGAACTAGTAGCGCTCCGAGAAAGTCGGCAAAACGATGGGTCGAAACAAGACTAGTTAAAAGAAACAGCAGGTCGAAATGAAAACCGTTGTTGCTTAATATCAGATAAGATTGGGTTCCAAGTTTTACTTAGAGGGAAGCCCTTGTCCCTATTATAATATCGGCAATACGAATTTCTATGGATTCTTTAAGAACACATTCCCAGTAGCGGGAAGCAGGAGCAATCAGTTTAGTTTCATCATATAACATCTTGTGTCCCTCATTCAGACAATGTTCCCGACGAAAGGCAAAAAGGCAATAGACTTGTAGTAGTCCTAACGGTTCGCCTTTTGGACCAAATTGAAACGCACAACAAATTTGTTGAGCAGTGTACCCATTCTGTTTAAGGACAATTTTGAGATGCTCCAGCTCTTCACCCAGATGTTCAACATCAGAGATGGCGTACGCTCTTTTCACTAGAGTACGCAAGATCCCATACGTTGGTGTGGCGGATTACAGCTCGTCGCATGAAGATAAACATCCGTACGTGTGGGCTTGAGATACACCGATACACTGCATGTCCTAAGGTCCCATCACTGTTCTTTTGAACCAAAACATCCAGAAAAGGAAGTTTCCCATCTTTTTCAACCTCCATCGTAAACTTAATACTGGGATGGAGACAATTAAAATGATCTAAAATATGATTTAAAGCATCCATTCCATGAGGCCGCACCATAAAAATGTCATCGACGTATCTCCAAAAACAGATGGGCTTAAGAAACGACGTCCTTAGAGCCATGGCTTCAAATGTTCAAATGTTTGTAAAGCTTATGGGACAACTACGGGGTCTTCAGTCCCTAAACTTACAAACTACTTATGAACTACTTACGAACTAGGACGGCACAAATATCCATGCCCGAGGGGGGATTCGAACCCCCGACCGTAGTGGCCGTGCAGACCGTGACTGAAGCGCCTCAGTCCCCGCGGCCATGGCTTCTAAGTCTTCCATAAGAAGGTTTGCGACTATGGGGGAAGAGGACTCCCCATAGCCACTCCGTCAGTTTGTTAAAAAAAGACATAATTAAAAAGGAAATACGTCGAAGTCAGCACATGACGACACAACTTGACTGTTTCATCATCCAATTTTTCACTAATTAATAACAAGGACTCTTCAAGAGGAACCCTAATAGAAAAGAAAATAACATCAATACTGGACAAGCAAGTCCGATGGACCAAGACAAACTGACTTCAGCCGCCGAATAAAATGTGACGAGTTCAATATGTGATGTTCACACTTTCCAACGAGAGGAGCGAGAACCGAAGCTAAATATTTGGCCAAATTATGGGTAGGAGCACCCAAATTGCTCACAATAGGAGGAAGAGGAATTTCACGCTTGTGAACCTTAGGTAGGCCATACAGTCTCGGAGGGACAGCAGCTCCAGGGTGAAGTTTCTTAACAACATCCTCTCACTCTTGTTTAAAAGTGAAAGCGTCTTCCGTTGTATTCTTTCCGTGGGATCATTACGTAACCTATGGTAGGCTGAGTCGTCCAATAAAAGATTCATCTTGGACACACTGTCTCCGCGTGATAGAAGAACCGTAGCATTCCCTTTATCGGCCGGAAGAATAACCAAATCCTTATCTTCTCTCAAATACCGAATGACCGCCCTCTCACTACTTGGAATATTGCTTCTTGCAGGAGGTGCTCTGCGAAGTTTGTAGGCAACTCCTTGCCTAATTTCATCAGCCTGATCTTCTGGAATACGAGTCACAGCTTTCTCAACAGCACAAATAAAATCCGTAATAGGGACAACCTTAGGTGTGGGTGCAAAATTTAAACCTTTTTCCCAAACCGATAATGCAGCGTTGTCCAGTTCCTTATCTGTAAGGTTGACAACAACCCGCCAACCCGTCAACGGAAGTCTTCATCAGACATTTTCTGCCGAGTCGGAAAAGGCCCAAGCGCTATCAACCCAATCCCATGACTCGGCCGAAAGCCGTTATGAAATCTCAATATACAAAAATATAAGTCTTTGGAAATAAAATCCAGTTTTCTGCGGGTAAAACGAAGGCGTTCACGTACTAACGCAAGACTGGCATGCCTCTTAATTATGTTAGCCATTCTAGAATCAATATAGGGAACTATTCTAGCAAACTTGGGAACAATACCTTCATTCCGGCATCTAGTTAAAAATGTTAGTGCACTCAGAAACTTTCCTTTCTTCCTGCGAAGTTTCTTAAACTCCTTGAAACGATGTAACATCTCCTCCCCGTAAAGGTACAATATGTGGCTGCGTAAACTTTCTCGGCGTATTCATCTCGGGTTTGCAGCCGGATACCATCGTCATATTTTTACGTGCCGCAAAGAAAGGAGGAAACTTCTTTAAAAGTAAAATATTTCTACAAGTAAACCTAACAGTTTCCTGTTTGTATCAAAGGACTAAAGATACAAACTATTATACACCATAAGCATGTGCAAATAAGTATTGTGTCCTGTATTCAATCTTCGAATTTCTACCAAATGCATTTCACTTTTCAGTGAATATTGTTGTTAATGCCACTGTGATTATTACATGGGAAGTGTGCACCTATGCATTTAACATTTTATTCAGATTGACTCGTGTGTGTACGTAAACAAATCTTGTTTCCAAGTCGCAATCCACATATCAATATGTAGTTTTTTCGTGTTGACTGGTTACAAAGAAACTTAAATAGGAATTTGCAAGGGTAAAAAAAGAGGACAACCTTTTTCGCTCACGTGCCAACATTAAATATTTTCCAAAATAAATGACTCTCGAATTTTGGAAGTGACTTTATCTCCTTGGCCAACATTCACAATATATAAACATCGCTCGATTACCATCGTAACATACACATCTTGCGTCCTGTGTTCGTATCGTACCCTATGTTTCTCTCTCTCCTTGTTGAATCGGAAGAATGTGATACAGTGAAATAGAATGGAATTATTTAGAAAATTAGTAACCACTTCAAATTTTATTACAAATAGTTTCATTCAGCAGATGTTCTCATAAGGCGCTTTTGGAACACAAAATGTTGACGTATTTATCATATACTGAAATACTGTATCTCTGATGCAAGAATTAAAACTGACAACCAACACTAAATTTTTATTTTAATCAACTACTTTAAAAAAACTACTAAAAATCGTGTTATACGGTGAACAGCTTTTTCGAAAATGTAAACGTCAGCTCACTAATCTGCACATAACAATACTTTACACCTTTGCAGCTGCACAGCATGATACTTAATAGTGAACTTATAGATTAATAATTGCCACATGAAGTGTTTACTTACATCAAAGTGGTCCTCACAGAAATAAACAAAGTAACCACTATCTCACATGAATGTCTAGAACGAGTTTCAACCACACTTTATGCATTTCTTGTTACTTGCGATAGGCAAAAACAAATTTTCTGTAGTTTTATAGTAGTGCGGTACTACGCTATATTTGTAGACCACTTTCCAAAATATGACTGTCCAAACAACGTTTCAGTGTTAGTGAATTTGAGTACAACAGGAGCAGATCGTGTAGGTTGATGTCACATGCACGGATTGTTTACGCGGGCTTTAAAATTATTTGAATTTCATTTCCGTTTTTTTCTTATGATTACTGCATTACATAAGGAAGAAAACGTGTTGTGAGGATTAGGTGACATAATTAACCATGTAAGACGATTTCCAGAAATCAGTCAAGTGCCCGAATCCCTTCTGTTATTGTGATTATCTGATAGTGTAAAAAACTTTTGATTCATCCTCTTCTGATAATGCAGAGCCCTAGATGCTCATGGAATCATTTGTGCCGAGAGGGTATGAGTGTATTATAGCGCAAAGCTGATGAGTAAGTCTCCACGAGGGGATACGAACATACACTGTCTTTGTGCAGCGGTCCACTGCATACTTTTATAGGAAATATTCAGATGTCTTTTAGCTGCTCATCGTACCAATATAAAAATGATTGCTAACGCAGTATGTCTAGTGACGTGTAACCTCGGACTATCGGCCGAGCTGTGACGCATTTCCCGTGAGTAAGGCGTCGACTGCATCGCGCACTGCTGGGTGTGACAAGTGTTATCTGCCGCGGCGCGATAACATTTGCCTTCTGCGCCCACAGAGAAGACTCAGAGCCATAGCTGACAGCCAACAGGAACTCCATCTCTAGCACCACTTTAGGAGGTGGAGCGTTTCGCTTTAAAAAAAAGTGCTGCTGATGATGCCATTGGAGTTAAAACACTACCCAACTTCGTAAAGTGTATGAAACGGAAACAACCATATAAAACAACAACAACAGGGCAGATGCCATGACAGCACGTATATTTGAGCCTTGTCATACGAGTGTTTCACTTTCATTAAAAGTAAAATTCAAATGTTTCTAGAGCTTATGGGACTTAACTAAGAGGTCATCAGTCCTTAAACCTACAAACTACTTATGAACTACCTTATACTAAAGACGGCACAAACAGCCATGCCCTAGGGGGCATTCGAACCCCCAACCGCAGTGGCCGTGCAGACCGTGACTGACACGCCGCAGACCGCTCGGCCACCGCGGCCTGTATTAAAAATAAAGCCTCATTTTTCAGGGTGCTACAGTACACCGCTGTCAACCCATAACATTGACTCTTACCATGATCTAAAACCATCAGTTTACTTTTATTAATACGTATCGTTGACTTTGACCAATGATTAGGAGGAATGAGTCCAGAGCACTACCTCAGATCATTGATTCGAAGAATCTGCTCCCATCAAAATATCAATGCAACGACCCGCAGGATAGCTGAGCGTGTTAGATCGCCCGCTTCCAGGGCTGGAAGGTAGCGACTGTCCCGGTTCGAATCCGCTCGGTTGATTTACTAGTAGGGTCGCTGTGTCGTCCAAAAATGTTCAAATTTTGTTCAAATGTTTGTTAAGCTTATGGGACATAACTACGGGGTCATCAGTCCCTAAACTTACAAACTACTTACGAACTAGGACGGCACAAATATCCATGCCCGAGGGGGGATTCGAACCCCCGACCGTAGTGGCCGTGCAAACCGTGACTGGAGCGCCTCAGTCCCCTCGGCCACCGTGGCCGGCGCTGTGTCGTCCATCCTGCACTTAGTTGTAGGCCTTTTGTCATGTTGAACTATATGAACACCGGGCTGGTACCCAAGTTCTATCTCAGTTACGCGATTCGCCACCATCAGCAAAGATCTGTGGAACCGTCTGTTCATCTCGGCAACGTAGAACAGACGATTCCACGTTTTGCTGTGGTGAGCCATCACATCAGGATCTTGGCAGCCAGGAGAATCTATCGTCGTGCTAGCTTTGCCCTGCTGCGAGAAAGGATACACTTCACTAGGAAGCAGCTGGACTCGAACGGTCGCGAGATACTTGCAATCCATTTACAACTGGCAGAAGCACTCTCAGAACTGTATTGGGACTGGATCGACGCAGCCAACATACGTCATCACAGAAGAGGACCACAGAGAAACAGAAGGTAAATTCAAGCGGCTCTCTCAAGAACAACACGGCGCAGAAAGGAAATCTGGTGAACGAACAGTCATCAACATGACGGAGAGAGAGATCGACGCAGGTGCCATCTCGGCACTCAAGAAAGGACTTACCTTCGCACCAGCGCCTAAGAACACCCCAGTCTGTGATATTATTTGGAATTGAACAAGGAACCCGCAAAATGCCGAGTGAGAGTGGAGACGAAATTCGTCGTGAAACGTGCCGTATTATTTCAAATTCAAAACCACCGAAGTCTAACTTAATAAGGGTTGAACTCGACGGACTTCCTGAAATCCGCAGCGACCCCCATCTGGATCTGGTGACTTGTTTCTTTTCAACTCTTTCAGCTACTTCTCTACATCAGCTTTGCCTAATACTATGTCCTCCATTGTCCATTCAATTTGTACATTGAGCAAGCTATAAAGGAAAGCAAGGAGAAATTTGGAGAAGGAATTAAAGTTCAGGGTGAAGAATTAAAAACATTGCGTTTTGCCGACGACATAGTAATTCTCACAGATACAGCAAAGGACCTGGAAGATCAATTGAACGGAATGGACAGTGTGCTGAAAGGTGCATATAAGATGAACATTAACATGAGCAAAACTAGGGTAATGGAGTGCAGTGTAAGAAAATCAGGTGATGCTGAAGGAATTAGATTGGGAAACGAAGCAATAAAGAAGGTAGATGAGTTTTGTTTCTTGGGCAGTAAAATAACAAATGATGGTCGCAGTACAGATGATATAAAATGCAGAATGGCAATAGGTAAAAAAACGTTCTTGAAAAAGAGAAATTTGTTAACATCGAATATTGATTTAAGCCTAAGGAAGTCCTTTCTGAAGGCATTTGTATGGAGTGTTTCCTTGTATGGGAGTGAGACATGGATGATAAATAGTGCGGACAGGAAGAGGATTGAGGCTTTTGAAATATGGTGCTACAGAAGAATGCTGAAGATTAGGTGGGTGGATCGCGTAATCGCCTAATGAGGAGGTACCTAACAGAATTGGGGAGAAAAGAAATTTCTGGCATACCTTGACTAAAAGAAAGGATAGATTGGTAGGACACATTCTTAGACATCAAGGAATTGTGAATTTAGCGTTGGAGGGAAGTGTGTGGGGAAAAAATCGCAGAGGAAGACCAAGAAATGGATACAGTAAGCAGTTTCAGACAGATGTAGGTTGCCGTTCTTATGTGGAGATGAAGAGGCTTGCTCAGGATAGGCTATTGTGGAGAGTTGCACCAAACCAGTCTCCGGACTGAAGACCACAACAACAACCATTTGTAAGTTAGTGCGACCAGCAAATGAAGGTATGGTTGCATGGTCCTTCTGAGTGAATGACGTTTCAAATCTTAAATTTAAAACTTCGGCCCTCATTTTGCTGTCTTTTATCGCCACCCCAGAATGATCAACGAGTGACCGGACCTTTGGTCCGCTTACCGATTTAACATAGGACCAGAATTTTTTCTGGTTCTCGACAAGATCTCTTGCTGAAGTTTGACGGTGGTAGTTATTGTATGCCTCGCGCATTGCTCGTTTTATAGACGCGCAAATCTCTACTAATTTGCTTGACCTTTTTTGAACCGAGTGTGTCTTTCCTTTCTCAGCATTATTCCACGCATTTTCGATCTGTTCACGTAGTTCTCCATGAATCATGGGTCACAGGTGTCAGTTACCGTCCCATCATCATCCCACACGTGCTCTGTTGGTGGATAAATCTAGATATCCTGCTCGCCACGTAAGTCGCTGCACGTCTTGCAGAACACGCTGAGTTTCACGGCTAGTGTGTGGCCGAGCGTTATCCTGGAGCAACACATCACCTTCTTCATCTGCATCTGCATAGATACTCTGCAAATAACATTTAAGTGCCTCGCAGAGGGTTCACTAACCACTTTCATAACTTTTCTCTACCGTTCCATTCTCTAAGAGCGCGGGAAGAAAGAACACCTAAATCGTTCCGTTGTCAATCTGATTTATTTTATTGGGATGGTCATGTCTCCCTAAGTAGGTGGGTACTAGCAAAATATTTTTACATTCAGAAGTAAAAGTAGGTGACTGGAACTTCGCAAACAGATCACGCCGCAGTGAATAACGTCTTTCTTTTAATGATTTCCACCCCAATTCGTGCAAAATTTCCGTGACGCTCCCCCCCTCAACAAGTTTTCTTTTTATTTGACAGCAGTCTGGAATGTCAACCGTTTAGGATTCATGTAAAACATCATTTAGATAATTTTTACAAACTGAGAAATTACATTACAATATTTATTTTATGTTTGCCTGAAAAATAATTTTCTCATTGGACTTTGAACTGTTGACCATGATGAAGGATTAGGAAATTTGAAAATGGTTGGTTTTGCTGTCAACTTCGAACCATCAGCTGTATTTTGTTCAAATAGTTTTAAAATGAATCTAAAAATTGTTTTATCAATAAATTAACAACAACCAACGTAGACATTTAAAAAGGTTCTCAGTCACAACATAGAGACCACGACTTAAGACAATAAACACCTAAGACAGTGAAAAACGATTTTCTTCAATAGGCCAATAAAAAAGGTATATTGTGGAGGTAAGACTGTTTGCCAGTAATCTACAAGGTAGCTATGTCGTAGGCTCACAGACGTTCGCTCATTTAAACGTCGCAGTAGCTTCGAACATCGTTACGAGCCGTGGGAGCCATTATAATTAGTAGAAAACAGTATGCATCATTTAAAAATAATTAGTATTGTTATTGTCTAAATGTTTATGTTGATGTTATCGTCAATATATGTATAAGTAAAAGTCTGTAGTAACAGGTCGTTGCGCCGGTTGCTCCGCAAGAATAAATAAATAAATAAATAATAAATAAATAAAAAAATAAAAAACACGTGTTGAAACCTGTCGATTGCAACGTCTGGTAATTGTACATAACTATGAATGAATTCACCATCTCGCATAGTTTTGAAAACCTTGTCATGACAACAGTTTCTTAACCATATTTTACGCCTTTCAAGATTAATTGGAAAAGAAAAAAACACGGAAACTATTTTCTAAATGATTAGAATAATTCGGGGCTGCACATCCCAACATGCTGAGAGCTTGCTGACTGCACTATTCCACCGTCACGCGAGGATGCGAAGGAACGAAAATGGCGGATGCGCATACCTGTCTAAATCCAGGTGACATACGTCCAAGTCCTGTGGCCAACCTCCGAAAAGACCATTCCGTCACTCAAAGGCCTCTATTTGACACCTCTGAAACTCCCTCAGTTAGCTGTAGGATGCATCGGTGCGTCTCTGTGGCATGGTGCTTCTTTGCTTCACACATTGTTGTCACACTGAACTCTACGGCTGTAAACATTCCCTATTAAAGAGTACACACAGTTGCCGCTCTAGCAACTATTCCACTAGGCTTTCTGCTGTCGAACGACAGTGATACCTCTATCGGTACATCGGCGGCATCTGCGGTCACCGAATCAAAATCTACGTCGTCTTTGCAGGTATACGGTATACCAATTTTATTTTATTTTTTCGGTACTGTATGAGATAGAGGAGATGCGTGCCTCACCGTGACGACTTCCTCAGGAGACAACTCCAGCACTGACTTGAAAATTTTTGTCTCCCCTCCCCGTGGCCTTTGCCCGGCGCCCATAGGGGGTCACATTGTCGAACTCCTGGCCCTGGTGGAACGTCTTCACTGTATTTATCACCATCGTCGTCATCTTTATCATCCACTCATCTCCATCCCGGAGCAACTCCATTACTGAACTCGCCATGTTGCCCAACTTACGCAGCACAAACATAAAACTCGCGGAAGTAAAGTTGTGAGGCGGCATCGTGAGTCGTGTCGCGATAGCTCAGTCAGTAGAGCGCCTGCCCGCGAAAGGCAAACGTCCCAGGTTCGAGTCCCGGTTCCAGCACACAATTATAATCTGCCAGGATCATTCATATCAGCGAACACTCCGCTGCAGAGCGAAAGTTTCATTCTGGAAACATCCCTTAGGCTGTGGATAAGCCATGTCTCCACCATACCCTTTCTTCCATGAGTGCTAGTCTTGCAGGGTTCGCAGGAGAGCTTCTGTGAAGTTACAAAAGTTGGAAGTGAGGTACTGGCGGAAGTAAAGTTGTGAGGCGACATCGTGAGTCGTGTCGGGATAGCTTAGACAGTAGAGCGCTTGCCCGCGAAAGGCAAACGTCCAAGGTTCGAGTCCCGGTTCCGGCACACAATTATAATCTTCCAGGAACATTCATATCAGCGAACACTCCGCTGCAGAGTGAAAGTTTCATTCTGGAAACATCCCTTAGGCTGTGGATAAGCCATGTCTCCACCATACCCTTTCTTCCATGAGTGCTAGTCTTGCAGGGTTCGCAGGAGAGCTTAGAGCTTTTGTGAAGTTACAAAAGTTGGAGGCGAGGTACTGGCGGAAGTAAAGTTGTGAGGCACCATCGTGAGTCGTGTCGGGATAGCTCAGGTCAGTAGAGCGCTTGCCCGCGAAAGGCAAACGTCCCAGATTCGAGTCCCGGTTCCGGCACACAATTTTAATCTGCTAGTAAGATTCATTCCTGGAGTTGTTCGCAATGGACAGTTAGCAACTATACGGGTCACTGTTTGTAAGACCGCTCTACAATCACAGTACGGATCATCTACCTGTTTCGATTTAAATTTTCAATAGTATAACGAGCAACACTAGGATGGGAGTAGATAATCATAGACTATTCCCTCCTGTGAAGGTCTATTCCTTTAATTGAGGAGTAGTCTTTCCAGAAGTTATTTTGACCATTAAACAAACCCCAATTTCTTACCTAGTATGATTTAGGCGAGAATCTACTCTCGTGTACTTGGACAGTTGTTTCAAGAGACGGTTTTCGCGATTCTAACCGGTTTACTTCTGGTGAAAGATGTCGCTAAATGGGAAGGAGTGGACAAAAACTTGTAGTAATCTCTCGTTAAGGCTTCCTTGTGTCTTGTATCAGCAGGGGCGATGTTACACATACTGGGATTCATTGAAAGGGTGTAGCCTTCAGAGTGACACTGATCAACCTCATTGCCCTATTTAAATCTACTTTAACTTCTCTGGCATGAACACTCTTAAGCAGATGAAAAGGCCCTTCCATAAATTCCATTGCGAAGTCCGGGCATATAGCTAGTTCTCGAGTACTCCTAAGGGGTTCCTCTCTACTTCCGTCTTACCGTCTACTTTTCCACATTAAGAGTTTTATGTTTGTGTTCTCTAGCAGGACATATATTGTAACGACCGCAGAGACATCGATCACTGCCGATTTCCTCCAATCGCTTGAGACCTGTATGCAGTTAATAATTTCATCCGTTGCGGAGTATGGTCTGAGACCTGCCACTATTGATTACGTAGACATGCGTCTTATGGTGAGTACAACACTTTTCTTTTTTTTTTTTTTTTTTCGCTTCAAAAAGAATTTACAAATTATTACAAAGCATAAGCATATTTGTAAGGTTGCTTTCGAGTCGGCTGTCACCAAATATAGATACTTTACTCATACCTCAACAGGCAGCTTTTACGCCCCAATGAAACTGTACGGCGCAAGTAACTCACTCAACACAAATAGGATGGATTAGAAAAGTGTAAGATCACAGCAGCGGCATATATCGACCTTTTATCAGCTTATAACAAAGTCTACCACCGTATAATGCTGTAAAAGATCTATGAACAGTCCAACGACTATGGTTACATCACAATAATCGCCACCTCAGGCCACAATCGAAGATTCTATGTTGAATTCCACGGAAGACACAGTCGCTGGAGCGAACTGTCATCGACGCTCTTCAGCATCTACACAAACGATTAGCCAAAACCCTTTGCATGCAGAAGTTTCATATATGACGAAGATCTCTCCTTAATAGTAGATAGATGATTTTGAAGAAACAGAACAGGTGCTTACAACAACTCTCAGTAACATTTCTGATTATTACAAGAAAAACCACTTGAAGCCACATCCACAGAAAACTCAGGACTTTGCTTTTCACCTTCGAAACTGGTAGGCACGAATAAAGGACGCCGCGGCTGCGTTGCGTGGCCGAGCGCATTGAGGCGCTATGCAGTGATGCGCGAGGCCGTTCCCCGTCGGGGGTTCGAATCCCCCCACGTTCATGGGTGTTTGTGCTGTCTTTGGTATAAGCTAGTTCATAAGTAGTTTGTAAGTTTAGGGACTGTTGATTCCGCAGTTAAATCCCATAAGCTTTACAAACATTTCAAGATTTTTTTGAAGAAAGGAAACTGAAAGTGTTTTGGTAAGGCACGAATCTGGAGCATTGTTTTACTCCCAAATACCTTGGAGTTACCTACCGTAGATAGTTAATCTATCGACAGCATTGCCTTAACACTAAACAGAAGGTGGAAGCCCGAAACAACATAATCCGGTAGCTCACTGGTAGTAATTGGGGTGCTCAGCCGTACTTCTGTAACGGTACTCTGTTTCTCCGCTGATGAATATGCCTGCCCTGCCTCGCAGAAATCTATCCATGCAAAACAAGTGGACGTGGCTCTTAATGAAAATGCAAAGCTAATTACAGGATTTATGAAATCAACTCCCATTGACAAACTGTTCAACTTGGCAGGAATTGCTCCCCCTGCAATACGCCGCAAAGTAGCAGCCAATGCTGAAAGAAAGAAAGTGGAAGAAAATGAGATACACAGACTGCACGGCCGAACACCTCCAACATGGATTGAAACCTAGAAAGTGCTTTCTACGACTGCGAACAAAGCCTGAAAAGGGTGTCTTTGCTAAATGCGGATACTGTAGTGGGACGAAATATTATCCCCTGCTACTACCTTTACGTCAGCTCAGTTTCGCAGGTAAAAGAACATGTTTATATATGTTGTTGTTAATAGTGTTTAGTCTTAATATGTTGCATTTCATTCTCAAAGGAAATATGTGATGTTTTTATGTTTCATGTGCGGTGACAATGGAGCAACTTACGAAAATAGCATCTTCTCTGCTGAAGCCAAAGATGATGTACCTGGCCACCAATCGTCGTGGGTCGACAGCCACACGCTCAGAGAAGATCCTGTTGCAGTACCTCCGTTGCCAACCGTCACAATCATATAAACAAGAAAAATTGAAAAAATGAATCGTAATAAAAAGTCTGTTTATGTTTTATGTTAAAAACAATTGATGCTGAGTCCTTACGAGCAAGTTCTGATTGTATGTCATGTATTACATGGACTTGTAACTTACCAAATAAAACGTAAACTTTTACTTCCAGTACCAGTGTGTGAAAAATAATTATCGCACTGAATAAGAAGAGAAGATATTTACATATTGAACTGAATTTACATTTTTGGAACTTATAACAGCATTTCTCCGATTTTATACCAGTGTAGAGACTCAGCAATAATTTTATTAACTGGAAAACAGTGAGATCAAGTTTTATGAATCGATATATTTTATGACTGAATCAGTGAGCAAGATCTGTGATAGTAAAAGCTTATCTTAGGAAATCTTCAACAAGATATTTTATTTATTTATATTAGGATATTCGACGAAAGTGCGTACCAGATTTTGAACTTTTGCGGTATCTTTTTGGAACAGTTTTATTTTTCTATTATCTTGCACAAGAACCTAGCAGCGAATTTTTAAAAGACTTTTTTTCCTATGAATGAAGATTTTTATTAATTAGAGTGTAGTGGAATGGCCAGGGTCGAAGTCCGATTAAATCAAACTGAAAAAATTTACTCCTGAATACACAATTCCATTATAATCTGAAGGAATAATCGGTTGTTCCACCACAATACATATAAAAATTAACACTTTGTAAACGTGGAAAGGAACAAACTACAAGACATCTGTGTTAGTGTTTATATTTCCCTGATTCTTGCAGTGAATTGAAGCTGTTTAACCCACAAGAAAATGCAGTAGCTGTGGCCCGTTCCTGGGCAAAGACAATTTGATTTTATTTTGTTTTATAAATTCTGTGTATTTCATTCGCAAACGCGGTTATATTTTGTGTGTGAATAAATTATTTGTATTTCGTTTGCTTTGTAAGTTATACAATATTATTTGTCTGCCTCCGATTCAAGCAAATAAATAAGCGAGGTTAGACTTTAAATATTAAGTGATTCTTCCGTCGGTTCTTGGTACAACAAATTCACAATGGAAATTAAAATACACAATTTTCATAAGACTTTAAACTTCTGAAGGAACTGCAACCGTTCTCTCCCATACAGTTTCAGCGAAGCTAACATCAGCCCCGTGCTCTGGCAAATGCAAATCCTTTAAGCCTTCCGGCTGCCAGTAAGAAGGCAGTAGAATGGCAGAGTGGCTGTCTGCTACTGTAGTCGAAAAAATCTCCAGCGTGGCGGTTGATACACATTAAGAACGAATGTCAACGTTATTTCTCCGAAATTTCTGCAATTAATGCGAGGGTTACAGTTTTTACATATACCAAGGGGAAACGAGTAGACATTTCTTTTTAGAAGCAACAGACTTGCAGGTCTGTACTTTCTGTGCCACTGTGAATCTCTTAGATTGCAGCCTCCAAAGGGGTGGAACACTAAATATCAGTTCGACAATCGGCATCAGTTTTCTTACAGTTTCTCAACAACACGTATGAAATGTTTTGTCATGTTTATAAGAACTGAAATCGATTTGTATCTATAATTTCCGATTTTAACACAATATTTGCATTTATATTTTATGATTTTTGGCTCTTACAGTGATTCCAAAACGGAAAACAAGCAGATTATAGGCTACTTACAAAAAATGACGTGATCGGGAAACATTACAAGAATAGTTTGTTTTCATCTTTAGCTGTCTGTACTGTTCTTATAAAAGCAGTTTTGTAACAGAAATGACTTACTTGCTGATATGCAAATTCAGTCAAGACCAGAGAAATAGTCTTCTCATCCATAATCACAATCAGCAGCTGGTAATTCTGCTGCTTTTAAAATAACTGTCAAAATGTTTCATATGCTCACATTTGAAAAATATAATTATCACATTAATGTTAGTAATGTTGCACCTTTACGAATACATGTGTATTAGGAGTATGACAACTAGTTTTAAAAATCAATGCTTGATTTCAGCTATAAATAAGAAAACGTATTGCTCATAATGACGAATACAGTGACGTTACTCGAGACAGATTTAGATGTTAGTTTCTAATAACACAACAAAGACATGTGCAGTCTATGTTATCTGTGGTCTGTATCTGCAACCACGTGCGGTCAGGTCATTTTTCCTTCACGAAGTGTTGAGATTAGCTTAACATTTGATGAGCACTCGCCACAAAGGGTAATTTACTTTCATATTCAGGGGAAAAAATTAGTACACCTTGAAACACAAGAGATTGCAAGATCATATTCGCAGGATATCTAGATTAATCATTACTATGTTCTGCAGAAATAATTAGCATTAGAGAATTGTGGACCCGCGCGTTCAAGTTCAACAATGGTATTGCGTTGCATTGGTAAAATATACCAGTGGTTTTCGCTGTTGCTGTAAACTGGAGGTCAAGGATCACTGTCAGTTGAGCAGCTGTACGGAATGCCTCGCACACGTATGCGCGAACCGTGCCGTCAAATCGCTGAGTTTGAAAGATGGCACATTATTGGCATGAAAGCATGTGATGCGTCAGTACGAGAAATAGTTGCCCTTGGAGGAGAGGGGGGACGATCGTTTCGGGCAGGTGTCAGCAGAATGGTTCACAGAAGGCCACAGTACACGAAGAGATGAGTCACGTTGCACCACTCAGGCCAATCCGCGAGAAGATAGACACCTCCTACGAGTGGCATTACAAGACAGATCGCCGTCCTTCGTCGGCTCTGACGCAGCAGTAGGACAGTATAACACACGGTGTACTACCAAGCGTGACAGTCCATAACTGTTTGTTACGCATGGGTAACGTGTAGAGCTCCTAAAAACATAGGCTGGCGCATCCGCCATTTTCATTCCTGCGAATGCTAAACACAGCACGCAGCTTATACGAACAGTGTTGTTTTGTTTAAGTTTTGTGAAATATTTTATAAGTGCCCGGCATAGAGCCTTAGATCGTGCTATTTGGAGCTTGCATTCCGCTCTTGTTTACATCGATATGTGGATTAGACACAAAAAACTCGCGTTTTCTTTACTTATTGCTGCTCCTGTCCAAATACAGAAAAAAGAGCAAGAAACATATATTTCTGTGATAAAAATCGCATACTACGCTTAATGCTGCCAAAATTAGTCATCTGGATAAAATTTTTAAGCGATCTTGGCTTCTATTTGAATAATGACTGTCAATGTGCGAGCTTTGTTGTCTTGCAATAAGTGTTTGTTGTCTGCTGTGACAAATTCACCATATCGGATTTTTGTACTCAAATTGCTGAAAGTACTTCTATTATGTTACTGAGAAAGTTTCAGAATGTATTACAAACACTAAAACTAAAAAGAATATTAGTGTACAGGATCTAAAGTTTATAGTCGTAGAGGCACACGGTGTCGATGTTGGCAACAACCTTCGAATGCTATTTGAAAACCTAATCGTATAGAATGTGTTGACCATGAAATAAATAAATAATTCTGTTCCTTCTCTAAGGTTTTCGTATGTAACAGTTCCCTTGTCTTGTCAGTAATTTAATAATCCTTATAAAGCAACCATTTCGTTGCAAACATTAGCACACTACGCCGCGGCAGCCGGAAGTAAAATTTACCCAGTATTCTTTGCCAGTTATGTTACAGCCTCTTATAGATAAGCGTCGATATTGGCATTTACTAAAATGTTCAAATGTTTGTATAGTTTATGGGACTTAACTACGGGGCCATCAGTCCCTAAACTTACAAACTACTTATGAACTAGCTAGCACTAAGGACGGCACAAATATCCATGCCCGAGGTGGGATTCGAACTTCCGACCGTAGTGGCCGTGCAGACCGTGACTGGCGCTCCTCAGTCCCCTCGACCACCGCGGTCGGCTGGCATTTACTAATAAGAAGTTGAATTGAGGGTGTATTTTGTGATAAAACAACAAGTACCGTACTATTCTTTCAAATTGCATACTATAAGTTATGATGCTAAAACTTCGCCAAATAGCATTGAACGGTAGTTGCCTATCAGCACAGTACGCTGCCACAGCCGTAACGAAACTTTTTGTCCAGTATATTTATATTTTTCGTTTAAGTATTTGTAATACTTTCTCGCAATAACATAACAGAAGTATCTTAAAAATTTGTGCAATGACAGTACAAAACGTTTTGATGAGGTGTATTTTCCCAATATATAAGACAAACATATTGTGCTCTAAAACTGTATGTCCTGGGATGCTTTACTGTAATATGATATTTTGCGTCTGCTAATTCCCTACAGGCAGCTTCTCTGTTAAAGAGGTAGTACTTTCAGAAGAGCTAAACAAAACCCGAAGTTCAAATATCACAAACGATTTTTACTATTAAATATTACTTCAAGTCATAATAATAACTATTTACTTACAGTACATAACTGTGGAGTCGGTTCGGGTTCCCAGTTTTTGCGCCGGCATTTAATGATCGACTTTTTTCTTCTCTGAGAATCTCTCGAGAAACTAAATGTTCTGTAGCCAGCTCTGGAAAGATTTGAGCAGTTTATGGCAACACAACCACGCGTGATGTCGTGACGTAAATCCTATAGCACCGCAGTGTGTTTAACTTACGAGCCACGAGAATGAAAATGGCGGATGCGTCAGCTCGTACTTACAGGAGCCTTAGTAACGTGCGGCCGTGGTGGAGTGGCCGAGCGTTCTAAGGCGACTTGCTGCGGCAGCGCGCGGTTGCTCGTCGTCTGAGGTTCGAGGCATCCCTCGGGAATGGGTGCGTGTGTTGTCATTCGGTTAGTTTAACTTAGTAAAAGTAATTTGTAAGCCTAGGGACTGATAACCAAAGACCCATAGATATACAAACATTTGGTTTGGTAACGTGCGCGTCGCCAACTTCCCTGCCTGCCATTGACTAATGTCCAGAGACATACTAAACGGCAATTATGTATGGAAGGACGTTACTGAGGATAGGCATGGCATCAGGTAGTGTTTTCAGGCGAATAGAGCTTCTATTTGTTTGAAGATGGTGGTCGCATTTTGGTTCATCGCAGACACGTGGAGCGGCATCACAGTGGCTGTATTCGTGCGAGACATACAGCTCCAGCTCAAGGCCTTTGTGCCATCGACAAGGGATCTCAAATCGATTCCACATTTCTGTATTTCTGGAAGGCTTTTGACACTGTACCCCACAAGCGGCTTCTAATGAAATTGCGTGATTACGAAAAATCTCCCCAATTATGCGATTGGATTCACGATTTCCTAACAGAAAGGGGAACAGTACGTCCCCTACTCTTCCTTGTGTTTATAAACGATATAGGAGACAATCTGAACAGCTCCCTTACACTGTTCGCGGATGATGCTGTCGTTTATCGGTTTGTGAAGTCAACAGAGCATCAATAGCAACTGCAAAGCGATTGAGACAAAATTTCTACATGGTGCGAAAATTGGCATTGACACTAAATAAAGAAAAGTGTGAAGTAATACACATGACCACTAAAAGAAATCCGCTGAACTTCAATTACGCGATAAATCAGTCAAACCTTAAGGTCGTAAATTCTACCAAATACCTAGGAGTTTCAATAACGAACAACTTTGACTGGAGAGAACACATAGAAAATATTGTGGGGAAGGCGAACCAAAGGTTACGTTTCACTGGCAGAACGCTTCGAAGATGCACCAGCTCCACCAAAGAGAATGCCTACATCACACTTGTGCGTCCTCTCCTGGAGTACTGTTGCCCAGTGTGGGACCCTCACCAGGTGGGACAGATGGAAGATATTGAGAAGGTTCAGAGAAGGGCAGCTTGTTTTGTTTTATCGCGGGGGGGGGGGGGGGGGGCGTCACGGAAATGTTGCATGAATTGGGGTGTAAATCATTAAAAGAAAGACGTTATTCATTGTGGCGTGATCTGTTTGCGAAGTTTCAATCACTGGCCTTTACTTCTGAATGTGAAAATATTTTGCTAGCACCTACCTACTTAGGGAGACGTGACCATCCCTATAAAATAATAGAAATTAGATCGAAAACGTAAGGATTTAGGTGTTCTTTTTTCCCGCGCGCTATTAGAGAATGGAACGGTAGAGAAATATTATGAAAGTGGTTAATGAATCCTCTGCCAGGCACTTAAATGTGATTTGCAGAGTATCTATGTAGATGTAGATATGGGGGCTGCTATTTGGTCTAACGACAACATATAGCTGGTGCGTGCCCAGAACAGTGTGGAAATTTGGACCTATGTGAACAGCCCGTAACCAGGTCCCTTCGGCACGACAGCGATATCGCTACTTTCCAGCAAGACAATGCCTGACCACATGCTGGCACACGAACATGTGCGTTCTTGGTGCCACAGGAAGTCAGCCTTTAGTCTTGGCCGGCCAGTTCACCAGCCTTGTCGTCAGTGTGGAGGATACGTTGAAATGATGGGTGCAGCTCGCTAACCCAGTACCAACCACCATGGTGATCTTTGGAACCAGGTGAATGTGGCATGGATGATTACATCAAAAGGCGCCATTCGCACCTTATACGCCTTGATAGCATCACGCATGAACCACGTTATCACTTTCTGTGACACTTTGGGTCCATAACGGTAGTTCATTTGCCACTGAACTACACTGCTGAACACTGAGACTGTAACGCCAGAAACTAAAACAAGTGATTAAATTTTACTTGCTGCCTATACAGTCTACTACATCTGTTCTTTCTGGCGCTAGTCGCTTTGGACCTTAGGTGAATGACTGCCACGGAGATACGCAAGGAACAGAATAAACCCTACACTTGATAGATCACAGTCCTTCCATTGACGCACTGAAAGCATGAGCTTCTTCTTCTTTCAAGGCGCAGAATTCTTATCTTCTCAGAGTCAACATTCAGATATGAAGTTTGAATGCGAAATCCACTACAGAATCTTTGCTAGTATACAGATTGTGTAAGGCTTCAATCTTACCTACTTTGCTTGATAGCACTGAAATACTGACCATCCACAGGGACCTTAAGCCGTAAACTTCCTAAATTTTATTTAATCATCCACACACGTTGTTCACTTCATTGTCCCACGCTGCCTTCTGCTATTTTAACCATTTTCATGACCCAATTATATTTTACTCACTTTTGGCCCTCTTCATGTTCGTAACACAAATAGTGGGCCGCTCGAAATTTAATTTTAAATAGCGCCTTAAAATTGTAGAACTGAAGTTGTAGAGGAGACAATTTTCTACAACTTCGCTTCGTTATGTTTTTCATGAGATATTTGCAAACATTACGGTGATTTGACGCTGTATCTGTGTCTGTCACGTGTTATCACTTTTTAGGTATCGACGTTCAGCCGATCGGCACCAAAGTTTATAGACGTATTTGTTGGCTGCCAGCGACCAAAACCTCCCTCCAGCGGCATAACGGGACCTCACTAGAAGGCGAGAGACCATACCCTATTTCGGCGTGTTGAAATAAAAAATAGAAGTAAAAGCTGTTTAAATTTAATATCGAGTATCTTTTGTTTGAATTTTTTTCTGTATTTTGATTCTGAAGTTGGGAGACACATATGTAGACATAATTTTTCATATGGCTCTATCGTCATATTCTTTTGCTGTTAAGTCATTTCACGGAGGTTCCAACAATGGTATGAACTTGATATTTCATCTAGGGATGAAATTATCGCAGGAAAATATCTTTTTATAAATAAATAAAAATGTTGTAAAAACACTGTTGCCGGCCGCGGTGGCCGAGCGGACTGAGGCGCTTCAGTCACGGTCTGCACGACCACTACGGTCGGGGGTTCGAATCCCCCCTCGGGCATGGGTATTTGTGCCGTCCTACTTCGTAAGTAGTTCATAAGTAGTTTGTAAGTTTAGGGACTGATGACCCCGTAGTTAAGTCCCATAAGATTTACAAACATTTGAACATTTTGAAAACACTGTTATGATAGGTCAAAGAAAAATGGAAATGAAACATAACAATAGACACCACTAAAACATGAAAAAATAAATTACGACAAATATCGCGAACATATATTAAAGATATATATATATGCACAACAAACTAAGAAACATGTATAATTAAATAGAAGAATAAAGAATATAAAATACAAATGGAAGTCGTGGTGCTAAATGATAGGAATATTGTAGCAATAGGACAGTGCGTGGAGGAGGGTCCTCTTTAAAATAACAAACAAAGAAAATAAAAAAGTTGTGAAAGGCTCAAAGTCAAATTTGATTAAAAATTATGAAAACAAACATCAAACAGGCCACTTTTGCAAATATCTCGGTCAAAAAGTAATAAAAGTGTAAATAAAAAAATAATTACTATAAAATTAAATATAAAAAATAATAGTCTGTATTATAAATTATAATTATTTTAATTTGTATTATTTTATTAAGCTTTTACTTCATTATTTTTGTATATTTAATTTTATATTATTTGTTTATAATTTTATACTGTTAATATTTTTATTTATTTTTTGTTGAAAATATTCCTAAAAGTCATAAAACTACAGGAAACCCCTACGCGGGTCGTGAAACATGCCAGTGCGACTTTTAAAAATTTGAAGTGGTACTTATTTATACCACTGGTCATTAACCGTGTCAAATAGTGTCAAAGTCAAAAAATGTTCAAATGTTTGTAAAGCTTATGGGACTTAACTACGGGGTCATCAGTCCCTAAACTTACAAACTACTTATGAACTACTTACGAACTAGGACGGCACAAATATCCATGCCCGAGGGGGGATTCGAACCCCCGACCGTAGTGACCGTGCAGACCGTGACTGAAGCGCCTCAGTCTCCTCGGCCACCGCGGCCGGCTGTCAAAGTCTACTGCAACGTACCATCTCCCATGCACCAAACTGTGACTTGCAGTTCTATGAAGAGATAGATGTATGTGAGTGCAACTTATGACTTTTAGAGTCTCCCCCCCCCCCCGCCTGATATGAATCCAAATGAACAAGCTTGGGATAGATTTAAAAGAGCTGTGTGAGAACTTCTTAATCATCCACGAAATCTACGGGAATTATTAGGAAGTCCACTGAAGAATGAGATAAGCCAGACGAGCAATGCGTAAATGAATTCTTTTCCAACATCCCATGTAGCTTACATGATCGCATTCATGCAGAGGTCATGCAATTCCTTAATGAATGAGGCTGCTACACAATAAGTTTCCCAAAGGAAAAATATTTTGTAGTCTCTGTTTAAGCGAAACAGAAATCTTTTGTTGGGTTTCATTTATCAATAAACTGTAAAAGATGGCAATTCCTAAATACAAACGCACCACAGTTTAGAATAATGTAAAACTTTCGTGGATGATGCAAAACTTATTTGTAACCACCAGTACGAAAGCAGTATGAAACACATATGTATCACCTTTCATGGATTCTCTGGAGATTAACGTCACACTTTCATGTCGGTGTATTTATTGTGTCCGTAGGATTCCTGTTGACCAAGGTATTACTGATGGCCGAGAACTGCGCCTTACGCCTTGCCAATTACTCCGGTTTACTATAGCTTCACCTCCAACCCATTAGGGCTTCATCCAGTTGTTGCACAGCCGCCTGGTCTCGAATAAACAGCAGTACTTTTATCCTTATCGTCTTTGAACACACAGCTTATTTTCATCTTCCAAGTCTAACGCATTATTTAATGTCATCGAAATAAAATTCGAATTCCGTTGAATATAATTCAACTAGCTACTCGTATTCAGTCGTTATGCGAAATTTATTCCTGAACTTTTATGTTATACCCTGACCAAAACAATTCCATTTGTATTGGAGGTTTTCACTTTAAATCACTCTTAGTATAATAACGTTCACTTTATAAGCTTAGTGCGGTTGTGCACTCTTGTGGCTAGAATGCTGTTATGCTTCGGACAATGTGCAGTACCAGTAGTGATCTAGTAGTCTAATAGAACATGTGAGATCACAGTTCTGGCATTGCCTCTGTCTTCTGCAAATGATTATTATTCATATCAGTCAAGTGCCACTAACGCCAGGCATCTACAGAGCACTCGGTTTCGTAATTTTCTGTATTTTTTTTTATTAGTAGTCAATTGTTTAATCTCGTTAGTGCTTCTGCTTTTAAGAACTTTATTTTTGCAGTTCTGGTCAATACTGTTGTAAAGAATTTTCGTTTGTGATTTGAAAACGAGTCAGAGAATGTTCACATATTTTTGGAAACATTTTTGTTTCACTTACGGGGAACAGCAGTCTTATTTAAATTTATGTATACAAAACAGTCTAGAGTGCAAAAAATTTTTATTTTTTTCCGGATAGTTTCGGTCCAAGTTTCCTGCCAGCTCCACACCATCAATGGAGCTTAATTTCCTGAAGATGGTCTAAAATAAGACAGAAACTAGTCGGGAAAAAATATTTTTTGCACTCTAAACTGTTCTTTATACATAAATCAGAGAAAGTTGCTTCATCTGTCTAGCCTGTCAATCTAGTACCAGCTTTGTTAGTAGTCCATTCTTCATTTTCGTTAGTGCTTTTGTTTTCAGGCGCTTTAATCTTGGTAATTTTGAGTAACTTGATAGTGATGGCTAGGGCTGCGCCTATTGTGTACGAATTCCGTAGGCAGCTGGAGGCTTTTGTGGCCACAGTCAACAGTGTTCAGGCTGCTGCCCTGGGCTACAGTGTCACCCGGGCACCTGAGGCGATTGCTGGGGTACCTCTGGTGCCTACTGCGGCGTTTTCGGTGCCTGATGCCACTGCGGTGGCAGTTTTCGAGGTCCCTGCGAGTCGACAGTTGCCTGGCAGTGATAGGCGAATTGTGTAGCGGTCACGAAACTGGCCAGAAGGCGAAACAGGTAACCGGCCGTAAGGCTGTTGCCTTACATCTCAGCAATAGGTTTGAGGTGTTTCCCGCTGCTGATAGTACTTCTCAGGTATCATGGACTGCCATTGTTGCTGTAGTGGCAGTGGCGTTTGTTGCGGCATTGCCCGCTCCTTCTGAAAGGTCTGGAATTGGTATCTTGCTTCTTCCGTGGTGGTCCCAGAGTTCTGGGCCCAGTTTTTTTTTTTTTTTTTTTTTTTTTTTTTTTTTTTTTTTTTTTTTTTTTTTTTACTCATCCATACACTACTAACGTTGTGTCTTTGCTCAGTTTGACTCCTTACTCGCGGAATTCGAGCCTGTTGTGCATTCCCGCTTAAGAAAAGATCATTCGCTGTCTTCGCCTTAATTATACACAGGGAGGGTCAAGAAGAACGGTACATGCTTGGAGCGGTAATACTAGTGGTGATTCTGGAGGAAAAAAACTTAAAATAAACATATGCCCTTTTCTTAACGGTTTACTGGGAAACTAATGTTAACAAGTACGAACAGAAGAAGCGTATCGTCGTTTATACTAACCGTGTCAGTACGCAGTTCACTTGCGCATGGTGCAGTTGTTTACCTCAAGTCTCACTCTGACAGTGCTTGTCGAAGTGGATGGAACCAGTGGCGGACTAAAGCTGTTGGAGGCCCGGGGCGGCGGCGAAACGAAAGGAGCCCCCCCCCCCCCCCCCGACCACTTGGAAATACATATATTACTACGAGAAGAATTGGAGGCCCCTTCCAGGACGAGAGGCACAGTCCAGTCTGAAAAAAATAGCTTCCGGGATTTGGAGGCCCCACAAAACGAGATGGCGAACACGAGCGCGCGAAGAAAAAAATAAATAAATAAATTCTTTCCAGGTATTTTGAGGCCTCCCAAGACCGGAGGCCGGGGGCGGTCCGTCCCCCCCCCCCCCCCTCCCCTTTCCCTTAGTCCACCACTGGATGGAACTACTGTTGTTACGGCAGCAAAGGATACAGTTTAGTGTAGTGAAAACGCCATGGATCTTCTTTACACATGCAGTGTATGCTGACATGATTTTCCAGTGGGTATTCCAGAGCCAGTGTGCAAGAATATCAACAACGATTTCCGAATCGCAGAGTGCCAGATAGCAGGGAGTTTAGCATGGTGTTTCACGGACTGCCAATGATCGATTAATTCCACTTATTTTATTCACGGGTGAGTCAACATTTACCCGCAACGAAGCCGGCCGCGGTGGCCGAGGGGACTGAGGCTCGCCAATCACGGTCTGCACGGCCACTACAGTCGGGGTTCGAATCCCACCTCGGGCATGGATATTTGTGCTGTCCTTAGTGTTGGCTAATTCATAAGTAGTTTGTAAGTTTAGGGACTGATGACCCCCTAGTTAAGTCCCATAAGCTATACAAACATTTGAACATTTCATTTACCGGCAACGGAATCAACAACACGCGCAACTCTTATGTATGTGTAGATGAAAAAGTGCCCGCTACTGTGGAAACGAATTTCAACGACGCTTCTCAGTCAATTTGCGGTATTGTTGATGGCCAACTCATCGGTCCAATTGTTGTAGATAACCATCTTAATGGGACACGGTACGTTGATTTACTTCAAAATCACTAGTAGTATCACTTGTCAAGCAAGTATCTTTCCTACTGACTCACCCTGTATACGGTGTCTGTTCTTTGCTCATGTTTAAATTAGAACGAGAAACACGTTCGTCCGGGCTGTTTTATCCATTATCCTACGACGTACTGTGAGCGCCTCTAAAAAAGATATAATCTCTCGACGCTTACTACAGACGCGAGAGCCACTTCGTACGACACCATTCCACCTCTGTAGCCGCTCACCACTAGGCATGTCATATCGAATCCTGGTGATTGAAGAAATTTCCTCTGTCAGTTCATAAATAGTAAGCGGTGGGCACATCGTGCTAAGCCTGGACCAAACCTGTCTGCATTTACTGAGAGAGGGCATGTGTTAATATTTATGACGATTCATCCACAGAGTGAAGGCCGTAATCTAGACGACCGACTTTGTGATATTCAGGAGTGTAGCGGAGCCTGTCTGCGAACACCAGCTTCTTTCTGTTGGCGCCGTTAGAAACAATAATAAAAGCACAAATTTCACTCCACACACACACACACACACACACTCCTCACCACGCTATACCATTGCAGTTAAATTGCAGACAATTAAGTGCCCACTGAGTCCAAATGAAGACAGGTCTACCAGTTTTGGAAGGATATGGGAGAGTAAGGTTATCACGACAGATGAAACTGTGAAGAAAGCAGAGGACCAAGAAGGTAAACAGACAAGACCTGGTAGAAATCACAGAAAATTCTAATTCATCAAAGAGAAAAATTTAAAAATACGGAAAATGAAGAAGGCGAAAGGAAATCGGTTATTATCAAACGATGGACTGATAGTACGTGCAAGGTAGCTAAACAGGAATGACTAGAGGACAAACGTAAGGATACAGAACACACGAGGTATGTCCACAAAGTAAATTCCGTTTGGTTATACAAAACAAACGTGTACAGATACAGAAAAATATTTATTGTACAAAAATCTACAACTGTTAAACTATTTTCTACATAGCTTTCGAAATTTTGCAGGAACTTGTTATAGTGTAGCACAACTTTTTGTATGCTTCTTCATAGAAGGTTGCCGCCTGCGTATTCAACCATGTGGTAACGTGTTCTTTCAGCTCGTCATCATCGTTGAAGTGTTGACCACCAAGGACGGATTTCAGGAGCGAGGTCCGGGCTGTACGGAGGATGATCAAACACGTCCCATTGAAATTCCCGTAAGAGTTGTCTGGTCACATTCGCCGTGTGAGCTCGGGCATTACCATGGAAAAAAAAAAAAAAAAAAAAATTGTACACCTAAAATCTGCCCTTGCTGACGATGATGGACTGAAAGAACATGTTACCACATGGTTGAATAAGCAGGCGGCAACTTTCTATGAAGGAGACATACAAAAACTTGTGCCACTCTATGAAAAGTGCCTATAAAATTTCTGCAACCATGATGAAAAGTAGTTTATCAGTTGTAGATTTTTGTACAATAAATGTTTTCTCTTTATACGTACACGTTTGTTTTATATAACCAAACGGAACTTACTTTGTGGCCATACCTGCTATGTAACCACATATAATCAGTGTAGAGGCAGTTATTACATTTAGGAAATTTAGGATACGTTTGGACAAAATAAACGCAGCTGTGTGAAAATTTAGAGCTACGGTGGAGACGCAGTACTGACCAGACAAGGAAAGCTCAAAGGGGGATGGAGTACCAGGGAAATGAATGGTGTAGACATTTAAGATGATGTAGAAGGAGGTGAGGTAGGAGACATGATACTTCCAAAAAATAGGACAGAGCACTGAATGTTCTTAGCTGAACAAGGTCTGTAGAGCAGACTAGTACTTTCTCTCTTCGACGTGACTTTAAATCTTAAGCTTCCATACTTCTTCTTCTTTTGTTACTTTTTCTCAGAGGTATTGATGTCCTTGTGAGAGACAGCCAATGTAATACGGTTTCTACTCGTGTTCAAGATGTATGAGACTATTCCAAAGAATGCAAGAGCAAACTATCAGTTTAACAACTCGTCGTTTCAAAATATTACCACTAATTATTAAATGAAAAATGGAATAAAAACTGGAGAAACTAATATTGGGGAAGTCCAGTTTGGATACAGAAGAAATGTAGGAACACGCGGGACAATGCTGATCCTAAGACTTGCCTTGCAACGTAGGTTAAGGGAAGGCAAATATTTGTTTATAGATTTTGTAAATTTGGAAAAATCTTTCGGCAATTATTTACCAAGAGGGCAACCACGAAATAAAATTAAACGAGTCTAGTATCACTTCACACTACTATGCGCGCAGATACGGCGATTATGAAAGTTCACAACGCCATCTCCTCTTGACACTCGTCTCTTCAGTCGTGCGCTCCGAGGCGCCTTGCTGCAGAGTTAGAAAATTTAAAAAGGGAAATGGATAGGTTTAAGTTAGATATAGTGGGGATTAGTGAAGTTCGGTGGAAAGAGAAACAAGATTTCTGGTCAGGCGAGTACAGGATTATAAATACAAAATCAGTTGGGGGTATTACAGGAGTAGGTCTGATAATGAATAAGAAAATAGGAATGCGGGTAAACTACTATGAGCAACACAGTGATCGCATTGTCGAAGTCAAGATAGATACGAAGCCAACACCGCCCACAGTAGTACAGGTTTATACGCAAACTAGCTCTGCAGATGATGAGGAGATCGAAGAAATATATGAGGAGCTAAAGGAAATTATTCAGACAATTAAGGGAGAGGAAAACTTAATTGCTATGGGAGACTGGAATTCGGTAGTAGGACAAGTAAGGGAAGGGAAGATAGTAGGTGAATATGGTCTGGGCAAAAGGAATGAAAGAGGAAACCGCCTGGTAGAATTTTGCATGGAACATAATTTAGTTGCAACAAACACCTGGTTTAAGAATCACTAAAGAAGGTTGTATACGTGCAAGAGTCCAGGAGACAACGGGAGATACCAGATAGATTTTATAATGGTAAGACATAGATTTCGGAACCAGGTTTTGAACGTAAGACATGCCCAGGGGCAGATATAGACTCTGACCATAACTTGTTGGTTATCAACTGTAGGCTGAAACTGAAGAAACTACAAAAAGGCAGGAAAATAAGGAGATGGGACCTGGATAAATTGAAGGAACCTGAAGTTCTTGAGAATTTCAGAGGGAGCTTTAGGCAACAATTGACAGAAACAGGGGAAAATAAAACAGTAGAGGAGGAATGGGTAGCATTGAGAGATGAAATAGTGAAGGCAGCAGAGGACAAAATAGGTAGGAAGGCAAGACCTACAAAAAATCCTTGGATATCACGGGAGATACTAAATTTAATCGATGAAAGGAGAAAATATAAAAATGCTGTAAATGAAACAGGCAAAATGGACTAAGAAACGAGATTGACAGGAAGTGGCTAAGCAGGAGTGGCTAGAAGGCAAATGCAAGGATGTAGAAGAATGTATAAATAGGGGAAAAATAGATACAGCCTACAGGAAAATAAAAGAAACATTTGGAGATAAGAAAAACAGTTCTATGAATATCAAGGACTCTGATGGAAAAGCAGGTCTCAGCAAAGAAGGGAAAGCTGAAAGGTGGAAAGAGGGAAATGAACTTAGCGGCAATATTGTAGAAAGGGGAGAAGAAGTAGATGAGGATGAAATGGGAGGTACTATACTGAGAGATGAATTTGACAGAGCACTGAAAGACCTAAGTCGAAACAAGGCCCCTGGAGCAGATGATATTCCCTCAGAGCTACTGAAGTCTCTGGGAGAACCAGCCTGACAAAATTGTTTCACCTGGTGTGTAAGATGTATGAGACAGGTGAAGTACCCTCAGACTTTAAGAAAAATGTTATAATCCCCATTCCAAAGAATGCAGGTGCAGACAGGTGTGAAAACTACAGAATCATCAGTTTAATAAGTCATGGTTGCAAAATATTACACGAATTATTTACAGAAGGATGGAAAAGCTGGTAGAAGCCGACCTCGGGGAAGATCAGTTTGGGTTCAGGAGAAATGTAGGAACACGGGGGGCAATACTCACTTTACGGCTTATCCTAGAAGATAGATTAAGAAAGGCAAACCTACATTTCTAGCTTTTGTAGATTTGGAGAAGGCGTTTCACAATCTTGATTGGAGTAAAATATAGGGAGCGTAAGGTTATTTACAACTTGCACAAAAAGCAGACAGCGGTTGTCAGAGTTGAAGGGCATGAAATGGATGCAGTGGTTGGGAAGGGAGTAAGACAGCGTTGTAGCCTTTCTCTAATGTTATTCAATTTGTACACTGAGCAAGCTATAAAGGAAAGCAAGGAGAAATTTGGAGAAGGAATTAAAGTTCAGGGTGAAGAATTAAAAACTTTGTGTTTTGCTGACGACATAGTAATTCTGTCAGATACAGCAAAGGATCTGGAAGAGCAACTGAACGGAATGGACAGTGTGCTGAAAGGTGTATATAAGATGAACATTAACAAATGCAAAACTAGGGTAATGGAGTGCAGTGTAAGAATTATATTAGGTAACGAAGCAATAAAGGAGGTAGATGAGTTTTGTTACTTGGACAGTAAAAAGACAAAATGATGGTCGCAGTACAGAGGATATAAAATGCAGAATGGCAATGGGTAGAAAAGCGTTCTTCAAAAAGAGAAATTTTTTAACATCGAATATTGATTTAAGCCTAAAGAAGTCCTTTCTGAAGGCATTTGTATGGAGTGTTGCGTTTTATGGAAGTGAAACATGGATGATAAACAGTGCAGACAGGAAGAGGATTGAGGCTTTTGAAATATGGTGCTACAGAAGAATGCTGAAGATTAGGTGAGTGGATCGCGTAACTAATGAGGAGGTACTGAACAGAATTGGGGAGAAAAGAAATTTCTGGCATACCTTGACTAAAACAAGGGATAGATTGGTAGGGCACATTCTTAGACATCAAGGAATTGTGAATTTAGCGTTGGAGGGAAGTGTGTGGGGTAAAAACTGCAGAGGAAGACCAAGAGATAGATACAGTAAGCAGATTCAGACAGATGTAGGTTGCCGTTCTTATGTGGAGATGAAGAGGCTTGCTCAGGATAGGGTATTGTGGAGAGCTGCACCAAACCAGTCTCCGGACTGAAGACCACAACAACAACAGTAGCTTTTACTCGGTGAATACTAGACAGAAGTCGAATCTACATTTGCATCACACCACCTTGTGCAGAAAGGTGTTCAGTACTCTGCAGCATCCATTTTCAATAAGCTGCCACAAGAAATAATGGATCTTAGCACTAACCCACACGCTTTCAAATCTATATTGAAGAGTTACCTCATGGCTCACTCCTTTTATTCCGTCGAGGAACTCCTAGAAAAGTTAAACAATTAAGCTAATTCATTCTTTTTTCTTTATTGATTATTTTCACTTTGTCTTAAGATTGTCATGTGCATAGGACTACTTAAAAATTTTCTACTACCATTCTTGTGTAAAATTTCATGTATTGACTTGTTCCATGACCATAGAGTCTCGCTCCTAAATTGGGTGCTATGGAACAGAATACCATAATAATAATAATAATAATAATAATAATCATAAAAGGTTATAACCCTCAAAATGTATGCTTCCGAAAACCAGTTGGGAATTTAGCACTAAGCGATGAAGAAAATTATGAAGTACTAGCCGAATATTTTGAAAAACTTCTAAACTGTCCAGAACCAACAGAAACCCTCCCAATATCCAACACCAAAGCTCCACAACAAAAAGATTCCTCACTGCCAACAGAAGAAGAAATTATCAAACACATAAAGAAACTCAAAAATAACAAAGCCTCTGGGGAGGATGGAATTGTAGCTGAATTTCTAAAAAATCTAGGGCCTAATTCAAGAAAGGAGCTAGTAGGAATTATTCAAAATATATGGGTCACCGAAGAAATCCCAGAAGATTGGAAGTGTGCCTTAATACATCCATTACACAAAAAAGGGGACAAACATGATGTGAATAATTACAGAGGAATTTCTCTACTTCCTGTCACATATAAGATTTTATCGGCTTGTATTCTTGAAAGAGCACAAGAAATACTAGAACCCAAAATCTCAGATTTCCAAGCTGGTTTCAGGCCAAACAGATCGTGCCCAGAGCAAATTTTAAACCTAAAATTAATCACAAGGATAAGGAAGATGTAAGGCAAGCCTGCAGTGTATGTCTTTGTCGACTTCAAGAAGGCATATGACTCAATCCACAGACCCACACTATTTAGGATTCTTGAGGAAAAAGGATTGGATCGTAAAATACAAAAAATCATTCAACAGACGTTAACAAATACAAAATCCAAAGAGAAATTTATGGGAAAACTTCCAAACCATTTGAAATTAAAACTGGGGTTAGGCAGGGTGATGGGTTGTCGCCTTTGTTGTTCAATGTAGTTCTGGATAGAGTCATGGAAGAATGGGAGAAGAAACTTGAAGAAGAAAAGTGCTGGAAACCAATTTCATTAGGAACCAAAAAACATAACCTAAGAATCCCCTACTTAGCCTTTGCAGACGATCTCGCAATAATGGCAGATTCTAGTGAAAGGGCTATAAAACAGGTAGAAATTCTAAAAGAATGTGCAGAAAAAGTCGGGCTACAGATATCATTTGAAAAGACAGTGTTCACAACAACAAATTTAGAAATTTCCAAAATACAAACCAAATACGGAGAAATCAACAGAGTTCCACACTTCAAATATCTTGGAGAAATTATCTCGGAAAATTTTGCACAACAAGAAAGAATACAAAAAGCTCGTAAAGGTTTAGGATTAGTGCAAAACCTTTATAATAAAAGATGCTTATCTTCAAATGCCAAAATTAGGCATTACAATACAGTCATTAAACCATCAATGTTTTATGCCAGCGAAACCTTGGCACTAAACAGGAAAACTGATCCAGAAAATCTAAAGAAAGAAAAATAATTAGAAAAATTTTGGGACCAAGATGGACCGAGAATGGATATATATTACAGAAAACATCAAAAATTGAAGAATATTCAAACATAGAGATAGACATGAGGAAAAGACGCCTCAAATTCTATGGCCACATAATGAGACTCCCTGAACACAGATTAACAAAAAGAATTGTAAAATACGTAGATTATCTTGTTAATGGAGGAGAATGGATCCAAAAAGTTAAAAAAGATTTGGAATTAGCCAAAATTACTAAAAAAGAAATAGCTGCATGAAACAATTTTAGAATAAAAGTTGAAAAGTGGGAGGTTAAACCAGAGACAAAAGCACCGACAACTGGAACAAAATGGAGTGAAGAAAGAAGAACTAAATTTTCTCAAACAATGAAAAACTGGTGGGCAAATAAAAAGAACCAGAAGACCAAGAAGGACGGAAAATGAACCAGCTTTACTTAGCGTCTTCCACATGGGAGCTTTAGGACTAATAATAATAATAATAATAATGACAATAAGACTATGTAGCATGGAGAGCTGCAGCAAACTCGTCTCAGAACTGAAGCCAGCGACAGGTAAACAACACAAAATGAGGTGACAGTGTAGTGTGGATTAGGCAGGGTAGCGGTCGACACCTAGTGGCAGTGGCCACTTGTTGCCGACATGCAAACGCCCGGCGGCCGCGGCCGGTTCCAGAAGCAACAGGCGCGCGCTGGCTGCTAGACTCAGGCGCCCTTTGTCCCTGGTACGACCGGTCCACTCAATTATGCCTGACGTCCGCCGGTTGCGTAAGAGGCACCAGCCGCCGCACAGACGTAATGAATTGAGACCACGTCACACCTCGCCGACTTCCGCCCGATTCGATTCAATACCAAAGCGACAGCTCCTTCAGCTAGTACCACAGACTACTAAACACCTCGTCTTCCTTTACCCCTTTCACACCCAAGGTTGTAGATGTTGTGACATTAATATAGAGAGGTACGTTTAAGATTTAAAAAATACACACAGTAATTCATTACAAAGAAGAAAATAAATTTATTTTCAAACATTTTGTACCTGCATAATTTCCTGTTTTGGGGGTTCACTACAAATTTTTATGATATAAACCATATTACAGTAAAATGCCTTTGCAAGAAATGACATAAAAACAGCACAGGATCATATAAAATCAATTGGCTATCAGATATTATACCTTCACATGTCAAAACAAGGATATCAGTACCTTGTCAATAAATCTTTCTTGCTGCCATTGTAAGGGTACTGGAACTTCGCCGACTGCTGGTGCCACACAGTTTAGAAACATAAAACTGCACACGCTACCTAAGTCCATCCACGGTTGTGTTATGCAGGTCCAAACTTCCTAGCGTGAACCACAATAATAATAATAATAAAGCGAGCAAAACCAGAAACTCACAATTATGCGTGCAGTGGCTGAAAAGGTTAAATGAAAACATTTTGGTAAGGCTTTACCGTGACTGTCGTTTGAAAATGATTGAAACACAGGGTGTTACTGTTACCACTCACTTAGTTTATTGTACCCACAATAAACGTTTCGAGGGTTTAAACCCCTATCATCAGGTGGAATGACATTAAGCAGAGTACATATAGGTTATGTTGACCTGTTGCACTGTCTACAAGAGAAAATGCAAAACACTACATCAGAATGTAACATTTTACAACTGTTCAAATAAAGTTACATGTAAACAATTAAAATATGATACCTCCAGTGGCCACAAGTACCTTGTATTGTCATAACCTTACCAAGCCCCCATGATTCCGTAAGCGGCCGACTGCGAACAGCGGACAAATTGAAGAGCGCCTCGGCGGCCATTGTGGTGGCAAACTTCCGCGCCAACTTGAAGTGTGGGTAAGACCCTTTTGAATAGAGAGAGTAAACTATGTCTAATTGAAATATATAACGACAAAACAGCTTCAGACTCTTTGAATATGCAGCAGCTATCGGTTGTGTGTAAATTTATTACACATACGATGTAGAAATTGTCCAACAGCGTTTCCTCTTCCTAACGAAACGGAACTATATCATTTAGTTTTTTAGCGTTCTAAGTGCAGCATATGAACTGAATTTATCGTCAGGCACGATTTTTGGCACTTTCTCAGTATATCCTACACTTGTAAATTTTTTGTAGAAACATCAATTTTGGAAGAGATTCCCAATTTACGCCTTTGCGTTAGTGCTGTATTCTCTAATATTTAGATATTTCATAGCATCCAAAAATGAAACAGGGCTGTCTGAAACAGCTAACGTTAAAAATCGACTATGAATGTGAAATATGCCATCAGATACATAAATGAAAAATAGCATCTTTACCTTGTGAATGCAGCAACCAGCCACTACCTTTCTTTTTTTAGCATTTTTAATTCTGTAAGCCAAATAACTTACAGTAGTGTCAACTTCTCAAAAGACAACAACTACTGTCATAGAGTCCAACTTCACAAAGTGCAATCAGTGTGGCTATGTTTCATTCATATGTGGAACTATACACAGTTCTGCAAACCCCTTCAAGTTGTTATACCTATATGTAAAGCAGATTACCTTTCAATTCTGTGTTACTAGTTGCTAATATTAATTTCATAAACAGAAATTCGAATTGCAGTGAGGCAACTAATCTCCTGACCCCAGTAGTTATTTTACACAATCATAAAATGAAACTTTTTGAACGTCCTGTCCACGAGTACTGCCTAAAGTAGCTCGTTTTGAAAAGTTGCCAGTATTGTAAAAGCCTGTTATTTATTTCATTCAATCCTATATTGTCTTGAATAACAACCCGTTAAGCAAGAGAAACTATCTCTAAACACAAGCAGTCGGGCTACTTGTATTCCCGAGAAATATAAATGGGAAGACAGTATTCGTTATTTTTATTCCTTTCTTAAATTGATTTATGTGTTTAAACACTGAGCAACTCTTCACCATCGTGCTTCATGTGCACTGAAATAGTCAAACAATACAGACGTGACTATCAACTGTGTATATATACTGCAGTAGCTATTTAATACACGGTTTGTCTGGTAACAACACTCGTATTTATGTGATGCTTGCCACTACCATAGCGGCTGCCCGAAGGTTCAAATTATCCCGCTACAGCAGCGCCGTTAGGGAGTCTAGTTATTTTTACAACGTCTTTCAACCTCACTTAGATGTAACAAATTACAACCACCATTTTTGTTTATTTCTAACAGGAGCAAAGAACTTACACAAAAGACATGATGCACCAAAGATGACGCTAACACTATACTTTAAATGGTGATAAACTGAAGACAAGTATACAATACACACAATAAATATGTATATATTAATTTATTGTGTGCATTGTATACTTGTCTTCAGTTTATCACCATTTAAAGTATAGTGTTAGAGTCATCTTTGGTGCATCAAATGTATGTTTGTGAAGTCTATGGGACTTAACTACGGGGTCATCAGTCCCTGAACTTACAAACTACTTATGAACTACTTACAACTAAGGACGGCACAAATATCCATGCCCGAGGGGGGATTCGAACCCCCGACCGTAGTGGCCGTGCGGACCGTGACTGGAGTGCCTCAATCCCCTCGGCCACCGCGGCCGGCTTTGGTGCATCATGTCTTTTGTGTAAGTTCTTTGCCCTGTTAGAAATAAACAAAACTGGTGGTTGTGATTTGTAACATGTAAGTGAGGTTGTTATATGTAAGTGAGATTATGAAAATACAAGGAACCTGTGGCCACTGGAGGTATGATATTTTAATCGTTTACATTGAACTTTATTTGAACAGTTGTAAAAAGTTACATTCTGATGTAGTGTTTTGTATTTTCTCTTTTAGACAGTGCAACAGGTCAACATAAACTATATGTATTCTGTTTAATGTCATTCCACCTGATGATGGAGGATTAAACCCTCGAAACGCGTTGTGGGTACAATAAACTAAGTGACTGGTAACAGTAACACCCTGTGTATCAATCAACCTCGTTTTTCCTCCATTATTCAAAAGCGTTTATTACGTAAGCGTTCGAGGAAGCCGAAACCGAATAATAGTAGCATTCAGTTGAGAACTTGCTTTATATTTGTGATTCTGCTACCCAAAACCCCAGCGCTGCGCAGTCATTATTTTGTCCAAATCTTCTATAAGTTAATCTGTTGTTTCAACTTCTCTCTCTATGTTTATCTCCAAGTTAATCCGTTAGGAAAAGTAGTAATAAGTGAGGCAATACTCACCTTACGACTAATCTGAGAAGAAAGGCTGAGGAAAGGCAAATTTACACTTAGAGCTGTAGTAAATTTGCAGAAATATTTTAACATTGTTGACTGGCACACACCCTTTTAAATTCTGAAGTGAGCAGATGTAAAAATATGGAACGTAAAAGTATATATAACTTGTACAGAATGCAGACAGTGGTTGGGAAGGGACGAAGACAGGGTTGAAGAATTTCCCCAATGTTGTTCGACTGTACATTGAACAAGCTATGAAGGAAAGCAAGGCGACATTTGGAGAAGAAATTAAAGTTCAGGTTGAAGAAATAGAAACTTTGCGGTTTGCCGGCGGCGTTGTAATTCTGAGAAAGACATGGAAGACAGATTGAACGGAATGGGTACGGTCTTGAAAGGCGCGTATATACTGAGAACTTAACAAGGGCAACGGAATGTAGCCTACGAAAATTATGCAAATCTCACGGAATTAGATTAGGTAACGATACAATAAAAGTATAAGTTGCGTTTTGTTATTTGATACGCAAAAGAAGTTCTGACGATCAAAGTAAAGAATACATATAATGCAGACTGGCATTTCTGAAGCAAAGAAATTTCTTGTCGTACAGTATTAATTTAAATGTTAGGAAGTGCTCTCAGAAAGCAAAAAACTACACTGGCGCGGAATCACAAATGTTCTGGAGTTTTTGAATAGAACTAGTATACTAAACATCGGACATGAAATAAACAGTGTTGTTAGGAAAAAATGTT
Source organism: Locusta migratoria (assembly GCA_026315105.1). Lineage (NCBI taxonomy): Eukaryota > Metazoa > Arthropoda > Insecta > Orthoptera > Acrididae > Locusta > Locusta migratoria. The sequence goes on along the minus strand of CM048751.1, from coordinate 327,856,506 downwards.
AAATATGTTTATTTCATAGCCTATCTATATTTCCATAGCTTTAGGTTGTGCGTTGTCCGTCAGACAGTCAGTTCGTCAAGGAGCGGTACATACAACTAAAACTTTCGTATGAGCTGAAACAAAAGTCATTATACGAATGCATTTATCGAATTAAACAAATCGGAATTCATTGTTTTGTATATAATTTCCCGCTGGCACCATAAATTTTCTTTTTTGCCATTGGATTTATTCGAAACCCCAACGGTCGAAATGTTTATATATTTCGAATTCTTGTCTAAGCTTCCTTCTTTCCTCCTCTCTCTGCCTATCCCTTCCTGCCGTCCTCCTGATATGAACGATGGTATGCATAAGTCACTTTCCAGATTATGTATTTATTCCCACCTTCCATCAGTCCATGTCCAACTTTCCCTCACTCTCTAACTTCCTCTTTAACTTTCCCATTACATCCTTCCATTCCTCTTCAGTCTCTTCGTTCTTCCTCTCTTTATCAATTTCCTTCTGTCTGCTCCTCCTGGCTTATCACCTCCCAACCCCAGCTCTGTCAACTGTCAACTTCCACCTCACCTTCATACCGTCGATCTTCTCCTTCCTCATCTAATCACAAATATTTGACAAATTTCAAGTAATAGGACAAACTGTGACGAAGTGTCCGAAAAAACAAACACTACAGATATATGACTTTTACATTAAGCCAATGACGGACAATCATCCTTTCTTCACTGCTGTGGTAGTCCTAGGGTCTTACTCTTACGGGAATCGAGTTGCAAAACCGCGAATTTGAGTGATAGTGGGCAGGGAAAAGTTAAGAATTTGTAACTGACGGAAGTCGTGGTACAGCAGTCCGTGCTGTTTTGGTGTTCGCTGTGTCCCCAGTGGCGTAGGGATTGACATGTCTGCCTATCAAGCAGGAGGCTCAGCTTCGAATCCCGGCTGGGTACACATTTCCAATTTTCCCTATTCGCAGTTAATGTCGTACATCTCGTGAATATTAGATATACATATGCGCCAAATATCGTGCTGATCCGTCAAATACGAAATTCCTACCATCAGTTATAATGGAAGTGCATTCAAAATTGATTTTTTAGCAGTTAGTCCCAATTTTTCGATTTTTAATAGTAATTGTCCCGGCTTTTTTTCCTAAGAAATTTCCCAACACATTAATGAACAAAAATAAATAAACAAAAATTTAAAAAATCAAAACATTAAAGAAATATGCGTATCTACCCTTGAATCGTCAATTATGGCCTTTAGTTCATCCAAAAATCGCACATAAAAATGCTCTTTTACCCTTACATATATTTTTCATTTTTCCGGGGAAATTTCTAAATTTTTCTTTTACACAAACATTGTCCTGACAATTCTGAACACAACAAAAACACAAAATAAACGAAATTGATTGAACATACTGGCCGCATAGAAAGTTATGATATGTATTATTTTTGTCTGAAATCATTTAATTGAGAGATGTACTTATAGCTACCACCTGAAATATAACAGTTCCCGTTAATTATGACGTTTAGCCTAATGTCCAGATGTTGTATACCATCTCCGGTGCATCTCTGCTGATATCCCGAATTGTCCGCTCTCTGGTGTTTTACCGCATCCCTCGCAGTAGTCGTTCACTTTATCAGAGAGACTGTAATCACAGGGAGTCATGTAGAGTGAGTACGAAATTTCATAGAACAACAGCCCAAAATTCTGCACGGCAACGCACGACGCCACAGCATTGCTGTCGTCCGGGACCTGTTGTGCTGATGGCAATGGGAGACACTAGAACACGTACTATATTCGCCCGACAAGAGTCCTGCTATTACGATTTCTCTTACAAATGTTCAAATGTTTGTATAGTCTATGGGACTTAACTACGGGGTCATCAGTCCCTAAACTTACAAACTACTTATGAACTACTTACGAACTAGGACGGCACAAATATCCATGCCCGAAGGGGGATTCGAACCCCCGACCGTAGTGGCCGTGCAGACCGTGACTGGAGCGCCTTAGTCCCCTCGGCCACCGCGGCCGGCATTTCTCTTACAAACTGAAAGAACCGCTGCGCGGCATCCGGTACAACATGAGAAATGACGTTGTCCACGCCATCGGGCGGACAATACGGGACATCAACAGAAATAGACGCACAGATTGAACACGACGCTTTTGGGAGAATTGAGAAAAATGCAATAAATAACTGAGGTGATTATACTGAAGCTGTGTGACCATAAATACCTTCAATAATGTCAAAATTTTCAAATGTTTGTAAAGCTAAGGGAACGAACTGCAGCGGTAATGAGTCTCTGGACTTCCACATTACGTTAACTTATGCTAAGGACAACACAAACGCATACACACACGGATACGGCGACCCATGCTCGAGGGAGGACTCGAACATCCGACGGGGAGCATACGCGCACTCCACAGCACAGCAAGGCACCTTAGAGCGAACGACACTTCTGCGCGGCCCAATAATATTATTTCAGAAAAAATAATTGTTTTGCCCTCGTTGGCCTATCTTTCGGGAAAGAATCTGCTCAAGATGCGTGGAATGCGAGGACAGCTAAAACAGCTGTACAGATTAGTAATACAGGTTTCATTTACTAAGGTATACAAAATACTCAACTTCGGTTCTCGCGGCAGCGTCTTCTTGCATTATGCTAGCTGTGTTGTATCATAGTAACTCCCTAGTTCGGAGTGCCCTTCCAGACCCATGCAGAGGGCGCGCTTCTCGGTTGCTCCCCCCAGGAGGCGCAGTGCCGGCGTGTGATTGGCTGCCGGGTCATCCGCTGCCTTCTACACGATCATTTTCGTGAGTCTGGCGTGTGGCTCTGACTTAGTTACGTTGTTACGTTTTTACCAACTCTTATATAAACTGTACAACTGGCCTCGATCGATCCATCGACCAGGAACGACATAATTTAGATGCGTCCCGACTTTAGGGCGAAATAGGCTGCAGCACTATCAAGTAGCCACGTAGCAGCCATACAGCTCTCTGAATCATAAGTGGCACTTCTTCCAGGAGGGGAGGCAAAGCCTCCCACAAGAAAATCCGGTATTTCCGGCCAGTTAGGTGACGTGCAAGGAAGACTAGTTCCAAAATACCGCCCCACACATTCTGATAATTCGCTGTAACCATACGACGGGTGTTCTGCACGCTATCTCACAGGTGACTCTCATAAAATGTGACGATACCACTCCACGTAATGGCGGCCTCATCTGTGATTAAATGGCAAAACCCAGGAATTGTGTTTGCTTGGTGAATAAACCCGTGACAAATGTGCTCCCGATGTGGACAGTCCCACATATGCTGCAAGTTCTTAGAACAGTAACAGTTGTCGTTTAGAACTGTCGACAAGGTCGCCTGGCTTACCCTGTACTGGCGAACCTTTACTTTTACTTTTTGGAGCCCGGACTTTCCGTCAACCTAAATTATTGTCCCAATATCGGGCCTAGTCATCTGTCGCATCGTTGACCAATCATAGATCGTCGAGAGTACAGGACTGTGGACATCTAGAACACTGAAGCAAATGTGTCATATGCTGTGGTTCTCCACATTCGCACAGAAGATGTTCAACGTCCGCAAGTCCCAAAAAATGTTCAAATGTTTGTAAATCTATGGGGCTCAACAGCTTGGTTATTAGTCCCTAGCTTATAAGTTACTTAATCTAAGGTAAACTAAACTAAGGACGGCCCTCCAGTCCTCACTAAGCTCTAATGGTTTTAACAGGTGCAACTCCCGTCCTCATCCCATTCATAGGGTTTACCAGGTCTTCCTGTCCAGTTCACTTCCGGTAGGGCGTGCATGTTTCAGTGGGTAGTTTCTAGGTGGCTCAATTGGTACATTACTCGAAAAGATTTTCCTTGATTTGAATCTTCCTGGCGGAACTTTGACGTTGTAGGGAATGTGGCGTTCGTCGAACGTTTGCTTGAATCGCTCTGTGTACTCTGAAGCTGGTCTGCGGTCTTTTGGTTAGACGAAGTCGGATGCCTTATATAGAAGGTCAAGGGCTGGGGTCGGTATCGTACAACCAGTGATTACCCAACACGTTCCTTGAGCCTACTTTCTGCCTGGTGTTGAGGCAGTGAAAATGTTCGAATGCCTTTAAATCTATCGGACCAAACTGCGTGGTCATCAGTCCGTAGCTTACAAACTACTTATACCTAGGTAAACTAACCTAAGGACAACACACACACCCATGCCCTAGGGAGGACTCGAACCTCCACGGCGAGCATCCACGCGCTCCGCAGCGAGGCGCTTTAGACCACTCGGCTACTCCACCGCGGCTGAGGCAGTGATGTTTGTACGTTAGTGACCTGTCCAATGTTATACAAGGTATTTAGGAGTGTTTGTATGCTTCAAGGTGCTCCCGTCCCATCTGATTTGTCGGGTTCTGTGTGCATTTTTTTGTATTCAAGTGGAACGCACATACTTGCGTCTTTGAGAAGTTTCGCTTTAGGCAGTTATCTCTAAAATATGTAGACATATTCTCAAGTGTTTTCTCCACTTTTTCCTCAATATCCTGTTAGCCTCGGGACTGCGCAGTAATGGCCAGGTGATCGACGTATAAGAAGTGTCTGGCACCTTCAGTTATTAGTTGATCGTTAGCATATATATTTTACAGGATTGGTGTTAGCAAGCTTCCCTTTGCAAGGCCATTCTTTTTATCCCTCCATGTGCTACTCTTCCTATGCAGTGACACAAAAAAACCTTGTATTCTGAAGCATGGGTTCTTCCACTTTTAGTAGGTTGTAATCACCCAACGTATTAAACATTTTGCACAATAGTTTGCTGTGATTAACAGTATCATAATGCGGCTGTTAGGTAAACTAGAGCTAGTCCCATTACATTTTGGCCCACTTCAGGTTACGGTAGTAACAATAAAAGTGGGACTTTGCGATCGTCTTTTGACAGCTCGAAATTTAAATGAAAATAACGGCTTAACTATTCATCTGACACGGACATTGAGCATTGAAAAACCGAATTTGTAGAGGACAAAATTCTCTACAACTTTGCTCTATTATATTTTTATTTTGCTGCTTATTGTTAATTTTTACACATACAACAAAGAGTATAAAAATAAATTAATTGACAGCGGCTCCTAAATACATGAGAAGATTCCTAAATCTGTAATAGTGGTATCCTAATCCCGTGAGTGATATCCTAATTCCACGAGTCAAAAAAAAAAAAAAAAAAAAAAAAAAAAAAAAAAAAAAAAAACAAAAAAAAAAAACATATACAAAAGTGTTACTTGCCAACATTTCATTGTCATCCATTACATTGTTGTAATGTTGCAACATATTAGCACGATGGAACAGGCCTAAATTTCAAAATATTACACCTAAAGCAACACAGATGAAAAAATAGAGAAATGTTCAATAGTGAAAAAAAAGATAACCAATAAAAAGTCCAAATACAAAAAGAGAAACCAGATATCTCATTATACAAACAATAACATTAATCTGCACTCACTGAACACAATTAAACATCTTTGTCGTAATCATCCCCTAGAGCCTCACATTTATTGTAATACCATGAAGACAAAAACAACATTGTATCCACTCTTCTCCAGTTTTATTCTGCACATCATTTTCTTAGACCAAATTGCACACCGAACACATAGTTTTGGCATTAGATTTATAATTTCTTCCCTCATTTCTTGCCTGTGGTCTTTTAGAAAACGAACCAGTAGACCTATCAGAATAGCATGTAGTGGGCGACATGGTATGAACTTGTGCAGACTGTGATTTCCTGCGAATGCTCCTTAATGGAGAAGGTTCACGTTTAAAACCAGCAAAACCAGCATACCACCTTACTGTTGTTTTAGGGCTACACTTACCTCCTAATTTGTACGCAAGTTTCGTTATATGGATAACAGTCCAACTCCAATATTCTGCATTTCAATGATGTAGGATGCAAGCTGCACTACAACATCTGAAGGAAGAGCAAACGGCATAACCACTTCTCAAGTTCAAAGTTCTTAAGTTCGTTTGTGTTGCAGTCAAAGTGTTCAGTAGCTTTCACGACATTTTCTTTTAAAGTGGTTCAGGGGACTGAATAAAACTTCGATGCGTTGTAAACTGACCAGTCTTCCTGTAAAACTTTCCTTACAGCCAGTTCAAGCATTCTTCCATCATATGATTTGATGGAACGCTTTCCACGTTTGATCTCTTTGGTGCGTTTGTTGCATTTTCCTATTATGACAGCAGAAAAAAACCTAAAACAAAAATATATAAATTACTCTTTATTCTGTCTAATTTGCATTTTAGCCCCAGAAAATAAATATAAAAAGCGTTACACTCATTATGACATAATAATGTTGACTTGAAAATATTTCCGCCATTACAGCATCAAAATATTTAATGAAAATGTTATGGAAATTTTCGATGGACTTTATTTCATTCTATTTATTTATTTTTTATTATTGCGCATTTCCGTTTGTTCGTTTAACATTTGTTCTGGGTATGTTGTCATGTGAGTATAGATTTGTAATTCTTCTAAAACGTCCATTAGTTGTCCTTTGCATAAGGTATGTAAAATTTTGACATTTTCTTCTATACTTCCAGTCGAAAGTTTACTTTATAGGAGAAAATCTCAAAAATTTACATATCTTATGCAAAGGACAACTAATCGGCTTTTTAGAATAATTACAAATCTATACTCACATGACTAAATACCCAGAACAAATGTTAAATGAAGAAACGGAAATGCGCAATAAAAAATTCATGGAAATTTTCCATAACATCTTGACCAGCATATAAAATACAATCCATCCTACCGTAATATACTACCAAGTATGCAATAAGACGCGATAAATTATAGTAGCACTGCAATATTATCCCTATATTACAATATAATACACACAATCAATTTATAACACTTAAAATAGTTCGGAATGAAATATAAAATTTATTGTACGAATATTTGTAGTGGTACTGTTTATATCACGTTGCATATAACCAACGATATTGTCACAAACAAAATTAAGCAAAGAATATTTAACAAAACCATCTTTGGATCAAAAGCTCAATACATTACACCAAAGTAATTACAACAAACAGCGTGACCTAAGCAGGATCCAAATAATAATATATATGAATGCAAGTAATTACGACTTATACATTCATTATAACATTGCCATATTCATGTATCTTCCTGTAAAACACACTTTGTTCTCTGTAATAGGTGGCTTAAGAAAATGGGCATAGCCCGAAACTAGTCAGCATTTAAAATAAAAGCAGCTTTAATGCAATGTATAAAAATGTTTTTCCTACAACCTTTAAGAGCTACAAATCGCGACGTATCAAAAACATTTGATTTACCCTACTGTCTATACGATCTTGCTGCCCGCCGTCAGTTGCCATTTCTTTCTGTAAATAAACACCTTGTCGATTATCTCTCGATTCGAATGCTGAACTATTCTGTCCATACTTTACAACATTCATTACAATTTAGCAACCAAAGTGAATCGGACACAACATTACCAATTTCTATTGTAGGAGAAGGCGCTGGGGCATGACGGATGAGGAACAGTAGTAGCCTCTAGGAGGAAACCATGCATACTGTGGCTGCATGGTACAGCATGGACTGGACTATAGTCGCTGTAACAAGGCGTGATTGAATAAAATGTTCAAAAGTTTGTAAATCTATGTGACAAAACTGCTGTGGTCACTGGTCCCTAGCTTTAGAAACTACTTAAACTAACCTATACCAAAGACAACACACATACACCTCTGCACGAGGTAGGACTCCAACCTCTGGCGGGAGCGGCTGTGCAGTTCCTGACATGGCGCCTAGAACCGCACGGAAATTCACGCGCTGCTTGAATAAATGATCTCTAGCATGAGAACCACGTTTTTCCGTATCCCCTCATCGAGCGATCCCTAGAGTTTGTACACGCTGGAAAAAATCACCCAGCGGATAAATCTCCTTTTGTTCCTTTCGTAGTGCTTTTCCCGCTTGCCCGGGGCCGCGCGTGCAACTATTGATTTGGCACGGTTAATTTAAGGGGTGGCCGGATGCTGTTCGCGCCACCACCACGTTACCCTGACTCGTGTCGGACGAAGTGTTTCGGCAGTGGAAAGGGTGTTTGCAGAATGGTTTACCGTAGGCTGTACAAAAAACGTAATCATTACAGATGGAGGTAATGCTGGGTTTGTTTGGGTAAGTATGGGGTTGAAATTTGGTCATGCTGTAAGATACCTGCTATGAGAAGGTATACATTTCATATTCAAATGTACAGCGAATTTGAGACCAGTGTCAAGCTAGTCAGGCATGGGTCACTTATCTTTGGTTGCAGGCTTATTTTCCGATGTCAGCATTATCGATATTGGAGACGGTGACAGTATTGTTGCCGGGAAGTAAGGTTGTGATTATTGAGAGTGCAGACTTTGCTAGGCGCGCGGATGAGATTGCAGAAGCGTGGGGACCGTGGTTGTGTGCAGTTGTCGTTCCGGCGGGATAGCCGAGGAGCTGAGATTTTGAGACTTGAATGCTGAGCCAAGCTGTTTGTTTAAGACATGGAGACAAAAGGTATAGATGACGTTGGAGAAACGATCTTTTCAAGTTTTTATAAGGTCAAGTTTTTCATGAAATACTTGGCATGTTTCTATGGCACAACTTCGCATTGTTAGGCTGAGCTGATGGTAAAAGTAACGGTCGGGAAAGATCTTGCTGTTAGCTTGTGGTCTCACGATTCATGCTGGGGACCCCTTTCAGTGTTAGGAAAAGTATTTATAGTAATAGTTTAGTTTTGAAATTGAGTTTTTTATGAAATAGGAATTTCATGGGTAGTGTTGTTGAAATATGGTATTGTTGTAACATTGTTTGTGTAAATCTAGTTAAATTTATTAACAGTAAAGAAATGTTTATCTTTGTTTAAAAATAATTTTGTAGGCAGATTAAATATCTGAGTTATATTTTTCTCTGAAAGATTTTAAAGTTGTTAGTAATTTTCATGAAGTTACATCAGTTAGAAATAAATCAGATATTTCATTTTTAATAATTAGTTCGAGTTTCTTAAACAGATTACCAGCTTATCCCTCCTCACATTTTTATTAAAAGTGCCATAGATGTTTTCTGTAGTTAGTTTTCCAGTAGTTAGTACAGCAGGAAGCAGTTTGGTGTTGCGCAGATTTATGCAGTAAGTGAAGGTGAGAAAGAATCAGTTTTTGTCAAGCTTACAGTTCAGTATGATTTACAGATTTCAGGGTAGGACAATTCATACAGTGTTCAGGTTAACAAGTGTTTGCTCTGAGTCAGATTGCATTGATAAATATTTTGTTCCTTACATTCCGTTAAAGACTGTTAGTTCAGTCAGAAACAAGTTTGTAGGGCCAGAATTATTAACACAGTGATTTTTATTATCAGTAATTTAAAAAAAAATGTTCAAATGTTTGTATAGCTTATGGGACTTAACTACGGGGTCATCAGTCCCTAAACTTACAAACTACTTATGAACTACCTACAACTAAGGACGGCACAAATATCCATGCCCGAGGGGGGATTCGAACCCCCGACCGTAGTGGCCGTGCAGAACGTGACTGAAGCGCCTCAGTCCCCTCGGTCACCGCGGTCGGCAGTAATTTTCAGACAGTTAACTTTGTTACGACATTTTCATACAGAAAAAATTAGCAGTTTGTGTCTCATTATAATAAACATTACGCAGTCAGGTAGGTTTTGCAATACCATTACATTCACATAGAATACAGTTTAAAATACGCAGTCAGATTAACATAACGTTGTACAAAGGGATTCAGCTAGAACAAGTTCAAACACACAGCAGACGGAAATTTTGTAAGAGAGAAGGAGAAGCGAGAAACTTTCACTGCCCCTTCACGAGAAGAACGACACCTCATTCGAATGGCATTGTACGACAGATCTGCGTCCTTCTGTGTTCTGGCGCAACAGTAGAACACATCGGACACTATCTGGAGTGAGAGTCCGTCGCCGTGTCTTACGGCATGAGTTACATCTTAACCTACTTCTGGTGTATGCAACCTACTTCAATGTGTATGCAACGACGTTACTAGGACGTATATTTTCGTAAGAATCCAGGCTCGGTTTATATGAAAATAACGGCCCCATTTTGGTTCGCTGCAGAGAGGAGAAACGGCATCAGAGTGACCGCATTCACACATGACGTACAGCTCCAATTGAGGGTGTTATGCTGTGTGGTGCTAGTATCTACAACCGCAAATCACAGCTGGCGCGTGTCCAGGGCGCTGTGAACAGTCTGACGTACGTGAATAACATCCTGCGAACCGTATTCATACCCGTTTATTGATATTTATACATATACAAGCTGAAAACCCGGCGTTGCCCGGGTATTTATTTATTTATTCCTGCAATTTTTCAGGTATATATTCATTTGTATACGGGCCGTATGTCTGTAAAATCTCGTGGGAATACAATTAGTAGTAAAAAATTAATAGATTAGAACTTGGTGCGTGAAGGGCGGTTTTCCATGAACGTTACTTCTAATGTCCTCATATCTCATGAACTACGTGTCGGAATGTGATACAATTTAGAAGCTACATTCAACTATATATGTGTATACTGTCCGTAAAATTTCCAGTCGCTACAATTTCTAGTATTCAAATTATAAATTGTAACGTCATACCTAGCGGAAAAGTAGTAAGCGAGAAACTTTTTTCCTTTCATCATTTTACTATGGTTGCCAGCGAGAAATTATGTTTAAAGTTTGTTGCAAGTCGCTAAGTACTGTCATTCTCATACAGTGTATTTCGAAAGTCTTGCCGCATTATATGGCATTTTTTGCGATTTCTATTGGTTGTGACGTAATATCTTTTGAACCATGTGCCGTATGTGATTCTTAACCATGCAGCATTTGTTGCCTCACGGTAAGGAATGTGTGTACCAATTTTGGTTGGAATCGGTCTAATGATTTAGGAGAAAATGAGCAGCATTGTCGCAAAATACAGCAGTTTTGTCGCGTATCTCATTGTTTATGACGTCATATCTCGTGAACTATATATCGTACGTGATTCTTACACTTACGGCGACCGTCCTCATGGATTGGAGCTTACGTGTACAAGATTTCATGAAGATTGGAACAAAACTGTAGATGTGTATGCAACACGTATAAACATACGGACACTCTGCTTTATATATTAGATTTCATGTTTCGTAGGAACGAATAAAGGAGCAAGTCTCCATGGTCATGGAACTACTCAGCAGTACATGGGACTGTTACAAAGCAGTGATCTATTTCCATCTTATAAAATAGGCTGTATGTGTGTATTTGGGTATGTATATCTGTTCCACATCTTCTCGTAAACTACTGGACCGATTTCAACCAAACTCGGTACAGATGTTTTTTTTTTTTTTTTTTGTTTTTTTTTTTTTTTTTTTTTTGTTTTTTTTTACTATCAGGCAACAATCGCTTTCGAGGTAAGAACCATCTACGACACATACGTAAGGAGATATGACGTCCTAAGGAATGTGAAAAACGGCCGCTTCATGCGATAATAATCTACATCTGCTCTTAAGCTAATAGACCGATTTCAATCAAATTTGGTAAAATATTGTTTAAGGTCAAGAATCATTTGCTATGGTTGTAAAAACCACTTACGATACATAGTTCATACAATATCACCTTATAAACAATGAAAACTGCCCCATCTTGTGGCGCATGATATCGTTATTTTATTCGTCACCTATTTGACAAAGAGAGCACTTAGAGACTTGCAATAAACTTTGGACATAATTTCAAATCTTTACAAAATTTTTCTCGCTGACAACCCCAACAAAATTATGAAAATAAAAAAAAAGTTTATCGCTTACTACTTTTCCGATGTTCATGATGTATATCAAATGTTCAAATGTTTGTAGAGCTTATGGGACTTAACTACGGGGTCATCAGTCCCTAAACTTACAAACTACTTATGAACTAGCTAATACTAAGGACGGCACAAATATGCATGCCCGAGGGGGGGGGGGGGGGATTCGAACCAGCGACCGCAGTGGCCGTGCAGAATATGACTGGCGCGCCGCAGACCGCTTGGCCACCGCAGCCGGCTCATGATGTATATCTAAGGCATTTGGCATGACGTTACAAGTAATTACTTCTTCACTGTAAATTGTATTCACGAGACAATACACATACACACCACTGAATGTTCCTACGATACTATAACACAGTTCAACCATTAGTTCATAAGATATGAAGTCATAAACAATTTGGTTCATGAAAAACCGCATCACCTCGAAAGGGGTTTCAATTTATTACGTCTTTACTGCTAACACCATTGACGACATGTTTTTCAGACATTAGGAACATAAACCACTGAGTGTACCTTCGAATTTACACCATAGTACGACACGTATTTCAGGAGATATGACTTCATGAACATTGAAATTTCGGAATAACTGCTACATCATCTTGTTCAAATGTTTGTATAGTTTATGGGACTTAACTACGGCGTCATCAGTCCCTAAACTTACAAACTAATTATCAACTAGCTTATCCTAAGGACGGCACAAATATCCATGCCCGAGGGGGGATTCGAACCCCCGACCGTAGTGGCCGTGCAGTACATCATCTTCGGTAAAATAATCCGGAGGTAAAATAGTCCCCCATTCGGATCTCCGGGCGGGGACTAATCAGGAGGATGTCGTCATCGAAAAATAAAAAAATAAAATAAAATTAAAAAAATAAAAATAATAATAAAAAAGCACTCATTCTACGGAACGGAGCGTGGAATGCTCTAACCCTTAATTATGTAGGTAAGCAGGATGAACAGAATGTTAGGTCGGGTGAGTACAGGTTTATAAACACGAAATCAGTTGGTGGTAACGCAGGAGTAGCTCTGATAATGAATAAGAAAATAGGAATCCGGGTAAGTTATTATGAACAACATAGTGAACGCATTATCATAGTAAAGATAGACACAAAACCAACACCGACCACAGTAGTGCAAGTTTATATGCCAACTTGCTCTGCTGATGATGAGGACACCGAAGAAATGTATGAGGAGATAAGAGAAATTATTCAGAAAGTTAAGGGAGACGAAAACTTTATTGTGATGGGCGACTGGAACTCGGTAGTAGGAAAAGGAAGAGAAGGAAATGTTGTAGGTGAATGTGGACTGGGGAAAAGGAATAATAGAGGAAATCGATTGGTAGAATTTTGTGCAGATCACAATGAAATGATCACCAACACTTGGTTTCAAAATCATGAAAGAAGGCTGTATACGTCGAAGAGACCAGGAGACACTAGACGGTACCAGAAAGGCTTTATAATGGAACGGAATAGATTTATGAACCAGGTTTTAAAGTGTAAGACATACCCAGGGGTAGATATAGACTCTGACCATAACTTATTGGTAATGAACTGTAGATTAAAACTTAAGATACTTATTGTAAAATGTAAACTTTCACGGCCGGAATGGTCAAAATTACTAAAAATTTCCGGGCTGTTATGCCGTGGTCTAGTGGATTTATTATTAAAACCCAACGTTTCGTCCCCGACTGCGGAGGACATTCTCAACTTAGACTTTAACTTAAGAGACTGCAGAATAGCACAAACGGGGAAACGTAATACAGTAGTAGAAGAATGGGTAGCTCTGAGAGATACGGTAGTGAAGGCGGCAGAGGATCATATAGGCAGTAGAACAACGCCTAATAGAAATCTCTGGATAATACAAGATATACTGGACTTATTTGATGAGGGAAGAAAATATAAAAATGCATCAAATGAAGCAGGCAAAAGGGACCACAGACGTCTGAAAAATGAGATTGACAGGAAGTGCACATTGGCTAAGCAGGAGTGGCTAAAGGACCAGCCACCAGCACCATGCATAACCAAGGGCATATAAAAAAGATATTTGGTGAAAGAAAATCAGCCGTATAAATTTCAAGAACTCAGACGGAAAACCAGTACTAACGGTAAGTAAAGAGGGGAAAGCTAAAATGTGGAAGGAATATATAGAGGGCCTGTACAAAGGAAATGAACTTCAAGGTAGTATTCTAGAAATGGAAGACAAAATGGAGGAAGAGGAGATAGAAGATACGATACTGCGAAAAGAATTTGACAGAGCGCTGAAAGATTTGAATCGAAATAAGGCCCCTGGAATAGATGATATTCCGTCTGAACTACTAATATCGTTAGGAGAGCCAGTCATGATAAAATTGTTCCACCTGCTATGCAAGATGTATGAGACAGGGAAACTACCCTCCGACTTAAGAGAAAGAATATAATAATTCCAATTCCGAAGAAAGCAAGTGCAGACAAATGTGAAAATTACAGAACTATCAGTTTAATAAGTCATGGTTACAAAATACTAACACGAATGTTTTGCAGACGAATGGAAAAACTTGTGGAATCCAACCTCGGGAAAAATCAGTTTGAATTTAGGAGAAATGTAGGAACACGGGAGGCAATACTCACATCACGATTTATCTTAGAAGATAGGCTAAGGAAAGGCAAAACTACGTTTTTAGCATTTGTAGATTTGGAGAAAGATTTTATCAATGTCGACTCGAATAAACTCTTTCAAATTCTGAAGGTAACAGGGGTAAAACATATTCAACTTACACAAAAGCCAGACAGCGGTTATTAGAGTCTAAGAGCATCAAAGGGACGTAACGGTAGGGAAGGGAGTAAGACAGGGTTGTAGCCTTTCTCCAATGTTGTTAAATCTGTACATTGAGCAAGCAGTGAAGGAATGCAAGGTGAAATTTGGACAGGGAATTAAATTTCAGGGAGAAGAAATAAAAATTTTGCTGTTTGCCGGTGACAGTAATTCTGTCAGAGACCGCAAAGGATATGGAAGAGCAATTGAATGGAATGGACAGTGTTTTGAAAACGGGGTGTAAGATGAAGATCAACGAAAGTAAAACAAGGATAATGGAATGCAGCATCAGAAAATCAGGCGATGCTCAAGGAATTAGATTAGATAATGAGACATTAAAAGTAGTAGATGAGTTTTGTTACCTGGGTAGCAAGATAACTTCTGATGGCCGAAGTAAAGAAGATATAAAATGCATAATGGCTATGGGAAGAAAAATATTTCTGAAGAAGCGAAATTTGTTGACATCCAATATTAATTTAAATGTTAGGAAGTCTTTTTGAAATCATTTGTCTGGAGTGTAGCATTGTATGGGAGTGAAACGTGGACGATAAGGAGTTCAGACAAAAAGATGATAGAAGCTTTTGAAATGTGGTGCTACAGACGAATGATGAAAATTAGATAGGTAGATCAGGTAACTAATGAGGAGGTACTTAACCGAATTCGGGAGAAAAGGAGTTTCTGGCATATCCTAAGAGTAGGGATAGATTGGTGGGACACATTCTGAGACATCAAGGAATTGTCAAATTAGCATTAGATGGAAGTGTGTGGGGTAAAAATCGTAGAGGGAGACCGAGGGACGAATACAGTAAGCAGATTCCACAGGATGTAGGTTGCCGAACGTATTCTCAGATGAAGAGACTTGCACAGGACAGGGTAGCGTGGAGAGCTGCATCAAACCAGTCTGCGGACTGAAGACCACAACAACAACATACGCTATTTTTCCGTATCTCCTCCTAAGATATTGCGATTTTAACTAAAGTTGGTACACATAATGCTTACTATCAGACCACAATTTCCGTGGGGTTAGAAACTATTTTCGACACAGTTCAGGAGATATGACGTTCCAAACAATGAGTCACAAAAACCTTCCCATCACGCGACGCGTCATTTACGAAATTTTATTAATCCAATATTGATTCATCGGAGACAGTTGCCTAATATTACACTGTACAAATCTGGAAAATTATCTTGACACATAGTCAAGGATATATGATGTCATAAGTATTGAGCTGAATGAAAACGGAACTTAAAAGGACAGATCGTAAGGTAGAAGCCGATGGGCAGAAAGGCAACAACGAGATGGACTAAATATTGTTGATAATTAAGTATTGAATTAATGTTATACACAATTCTATTTTTTTATTTTTTCTATTTATATATATATATTTGTTTTGTTCTTTGCATACTGCAGTTATAATTTTGTACATGATGCATAATTTCCAACCAATTTTTTGAAGACATGGAGACGAAATCTTTTCAGAATTTTTATTTTCGCTTCTAATATAAACTGAAAAAAATGTATAAACACTCGGGTAATACCGGTTTAGCAGCTAGTGATTGATAAAGTGAAACGTATAGCTATCCTATGCACACTACAGGCCTTACCGTAAGTATAAAGAACCATCAATTTAACATAAATTAGCTTCATTTATTACTTTTCCATTAATTCCTCGACAGAATAGAAAGTGTGAGAGATAACGAACCTTTTCAGTTTAGCCTTGAAAGAGCTTGGATCACTACTAACAAGTAAGCTTTCTGAATTCTTCGTGCAGATTATTATAAATGGATGCGGCAGAATACTGCACACCTTTCTGCACAATGGTAAAGACGGTTTGATCCAAATGCAGATTCGACTTCTGTTAAGTGAGTGAAAGCTGCTAACTCTTGGGATAACCAAATATTATTAACAACAAACGACATTAAAGAAAATATGTATTGAGAGGCCAGTGACAGAATTCCCAGCCTACTAAACAGGGATCGACAAGAGGTTACTCCACATATTTCTCGAACCGCCCGTTTCTGCACAATAAATGCCTTTTTTTAATAGAAGATTTACCGTAAACAGTAACACCATACTTCATAAATGAGTGAAAATAAGCAAAATAGACAATTTCATCTGTGCCTGCAGCATTGTGTATGTCTTTTAATGACATATTGATAATACAAATAACACCGAAGTGCTGCTTTACGTGCTGGATGTTATTTAATGCTTATAAATACAGCAACAGGCCTATTTCGGCTCTGTGGCCAACATCAGGCTATGTCCGTATTACATCGTGGAGGTATAATTTTTGTGGTGTCGCACAAGTACAAAGTGCGCTCCACCTACTTTCGCCGCGCGCCGCCATGCACGCACGGCGCGGCGTTCTTACGGCGACAGCCACGAGCGCCCTCTGCTGCAACTCCGCTCGTGGCCACCACTGAACGACATCGTTCACTTGGGACTGAGATAGGAACCAGTTAACACTTCCGAATCAGATAGGCACCAGTGAAGACTTGGCTATCGGATATGCACTAGGCAGGCTTCAACTATGTATCAGCATTCTGCAGTACTGAGCTATGTAAAAGTTAAGTAATGTATAAATTCTATGCAATATATATTTCGTTCTAATTTACTCTAGTGTTTTTAGTTGCTGTCCCACTGGCTGCTCCCCTCCGTACCTGCACCAGCGTGCTACCTTTATTCCTGTGTCGGTCTTCGTACTCGGCCACCGACACCTACGACGGAAACGATACACAAAAACGGCGACGAGGCAGGCACAAAAATTTTATTTCAATTACTGCATATAATTGAAGTGTAAATAATCTTTTTATTATATTTATATTACTTCTTGCTCGTCAGGTTATTAATATATAATTACTATCCTTACATTTGTATTTGACAGACCCTACAGCGATGCTCTATGGTTACAGAACCAAAACAAGCCTATTGTTGTATTTATAAGGATTAAATAACATCTACCACATAAAGCAGCATTTCGGTGTTATTTGTATTATCAAAATAGACTACTTTTCACGTTGAACAATCAGTTATTACAGAAACCGCTTTTCTTTAATGATGAGTTATAAACTGTAAATCTAAGTCTTACTGTTATCTACCATCAATTTATTATGTACAAACCATGAACGTATTTCCTTAACCCTTTCACTCCCAAATTATGAATTGAGCTTTGGAAAAACTAAAATTCAGTTTTTTCTGTATTAATACAGTGGACTAAAATCAAAATAAGTGTTTTAAAATTTTTATCGATTTTTTTTTAATGTTATGTATTTTATGCACAACACAGACGTTTGTATGGAGGTATTTTATTACTTGGGACGTTATTTTGTTGGCAGTTAACTCTGTCAGATTAATAGTGTAATCTTCGTTACAGCAGAAAAATAATGTTCTAATGTTTGTATACTCTATGGGACTTAACTACGGGGTCATCAGTCCCTAAACTTACAAACTACTTATGAACTACTTACGAACTAGGACGGCACAAATATCCATGCCCGAGGGGGGATTCGAACCCCCGACCGTAGTGGCCGTGAAGACCGTGACTGGAGCGCCTTAGCCCCCTCGGCCACCGCGGCCGGCTACAGCAGAAACGACAAGACAATTCACTGCTGAAATTCTCGTAAAATAACCGCACTCACGCTCACACTCACAGCCACGTACAGACGGTAACGTAGCACAAACTCCAAGATGGGTAGATTAATGCCTCAGAAGTGGCTACACACCGTACTAAGCAGCAAAATGTACTACAAGCATCTTGTTTATCAACAACAATGCAACTTTAAGGACTGATACACAAAACACGGTATAAATCAGCTTTTAATACGTTGTTGTCGAGGAACATCACGGGGAATGAAAGGGTCAACTGCATTATTTGATACTGCATCAATATTGTCTGTGTCTACACATGTTGACCAAGGTCCCGCAATGCTAATCATTTCTTCAGCACAAACTAATGAACATATCCTGTGAATATCAGCTTTCTATCTCTGGTCTTTCAAGCTGTTCGGTGTTTTTTCTCTCAACGTAGTTCTACAAGATTATGGAATAGGATGCAATCTTCTGCAGGCAATTAAAGATCTTCACACAGATTCTCCGGCACCAGTTAGAGTTGACGGTAAACTGAGTTCATGATTCACGGCAATTTCGTGGTTAAGGCAAGGCAGTAACCTGTCACCAATCTTGGTAATACCATTTATGGACGATATGTTGAAAATAATAGACTGACAGGGTGAGATTAAAATAGATACATACAAAATAAGCAGTCTCGTGTATGCGACGCCTTAGTTGTGACAGCAGATTAGATTGAAATGTTGCAATATAATATTTCAGAGCTAGATCAGAGGTTTAACGGTTATGGTATGAAGATAAGCACCACCAAAACGAAAGTAATGTCTGTGGGAAAGAGATTTAAACAGATTGATTGCCAAATAGGAGGAACAAAGAACAGGTGGAGATTTTCAAGTACTACGGATGTAGTTTCTCACAGGATGGCAACATAGTGAAAGAACTGAAAGCAAGGTGTGGCAAAGCTAATGCAATCAATGTTCAGCTATGATTCACTCTCTTCTGCAATAAGAAAGTCTGAACCAATATTAAATCGACCAGCTTTGTTGTAAGGGAGTGAAAGCCGGGTGCATGCAGGTTATCTTATTAATAACTTCGACTTTACAGGTATGAAAGTAGCAAAGATGACTGCAACTACTAATATACAGCAAAAATGTGACGAGGGAAACAGTAAAAATCTGGGAATGAACACCATAGATGAAGAAGTTAGAGCAAACAGGCTGAACTGATGGGGTCACGTTACACGCATATGAGAGAAGCAAAGTTACCAATGAGACTAGTGGTTTCGGTCTTAGAAGGTAAGACAAAGATGTAGACAAAGGAGAAAGTATTTGGATTCGGTCAGGCGTGATTATGAAGTAACAGTCTTAACATCAAACGAGACATAATTGTTATCATTGAATAGGGGATCATTTTGGAAATTTATTAGGACGACTATGCTCCAGAATGAACGGTGAGAGGCTCTTTTGATGATAATGACGATGATCTGGACATCTGTGTACCTACACATTATATTTGTCCTAATGGACTACTATAAATGTACAAAACTGAAGAAAATTATTGATCCAGACGTCACAGCTTCCTCTAGCGAATGAATGGCAAGCGCCTGCCGGCATCACGAGCTGTTGCACTCTCTCTGCATACACCAAGTCTCCGCCCCCCCCCCACGCGCTCAAAAAAAAAAAAAAAAAAAAAAAAAAAAAAAAAGAAGAAAAAAGCAAGGATTCCAGTGAGTCAGCATGAGGAACGGCTCGCCAGAATTGCCAGTCATTCTCGAGTTGCCTTTCCTCCAGACTAAACCGTCCCGCATTCCTGCTGTGTCATCGTCTGAATTACCTGACCAACTGACCAGCACTGCCAACTGCCGACGCCTACACAAATGTCCTTCCATGGTGTAACATCACACGTCCAAACCTACTACGGATCGTATGTCCTTCCCCCATTGTTACAAACATCACTAAACAGTTGCACCTCTCATCCGCCTATCCCGTTATAGGATGGTCTTGAGTTGCGAGATTCGATGCACTGATGCAGTTCTCCACACTACTCTATTCTGAGCAAGCCTCTTCATCTCGTCATAAAAAAGGGTAACCAACATCTATTTGAATCTACACACTGTATCGTCTCCTTGTCTCCCTCTACGATTTTTACTCCACGCACTTCCCGTCTATGGTAAATTTACGATTCATTGATGTCTAAGGATGTGTACTACCAATAGATCCCTTCTTCTAGTCAAGATACGCCAGAAATTTCTTTCTACTCAATTCTGTTCAGCAACTCCTCATTAGTTACGCAATCTACTCAATTAATCTTCAGCATTCTTCTGTAACACCACATTCCATCCTCTTCCTGTATGAACTATTTATCGTCCATGTTTCACTCCTGTACAAGGCAACAAACCACACAAATATCTTCAGAAAAGACTCTCCAACACTTAAATTAATATTCTGTGTTAACAAATTCATTTTTAACGCTTTTCTTCATATTGCCATTCTAAATTTTATAACATATGTAGAGGGACTATCATTTGTTATTTTACTGCTCAAGTAACAAAACTCATCTACTATATTTATTGTTTCATTACTTCATTTAATTCCTTCGCCTGATTTTCTTAGCGTACATTCCATTACCCTTGTTGTTGTTGTGGTCTTCAGTCCGGAGACTGGCTTGATGCAGCTCTCCATAGTACCCTATCCTGAGCAAGCCTCTTCATCTCCACATAAGAACGGCAACTTACATCTGTCTGAATCTGCTTACTGTATCCATCTCTTGGTCTTCCTCTGCGATTTTTACCCCACACACTTCCCTCTAATGCTAAATTCACAATTCCTTGATGTCTAAGAATGTGTCCTACCATCTATCCCTTCTTTTAGTCAAGGTATGCCAGAAATTTCTTTTCTCCCCAATTCTCTTCAGTACCTCCTCATTAGTTACTCGATCCACCCACCTAATCATCAGCATTCTTCTGTAGCACCATATTTCAAAAACCTTAATCCTCTTCCTGTCCGCACTGTTTATCGTCCATGTTTCACTCCCATACAAGGCAACACTCCATACAAATGCCTTCAGAAAGGACTTCCTTAGGCTTAAATCAATATTCGATGTTAACAAATTTCTCTTTTTCAAAAACGCTTTTCTACCCATTGCCATTCTGCAATTTATATCCTCTGTACCATCATTTGTTATTTTACTGCCCAAGTAACAAAACTCATCGACCTCCTTTATTGCTTTGTCTCCCAATCTAATTCCTTCAGCATCAACTGATTTTCTTACACTGCACTCGATTACCCTAGTTTTACTCTTGTTAATGTTCATCTTATATACATCTTTCAGCACACTGTCCATTCCGTTCAATTGCTGAGAACTGGTTTTCCATCAGTGTCCTTGATATTCATAGAGCTATTTTTCTTATCTCCAAATGTTTCTTTTATTTTCCTGTAGGCTGTATCTATTTTCCCCCTATTTATACATTCTTCTACATCCTTGCATTTGCCTTCTAGCCACTCCTTTCATCGATTAAATTTAGTAACTCCTGTGATATCCAAGGATTTTTTGTAGGTCTTGTCTTCCTACCTATTTTGTCCTCTGCTACCTTCACTATTTCATCTCTCAATTTTACCCATTCCTCATCTACTGTTTTATTTCCTCCCGTTTCTGTCAACTGTTGCCTAAAGCTCCCTCTGAAATTCTTAAGAACCTCAGGTTCCTTCAATTTATCCAGGTCCCATCTCCTTATTTTCCTACCTTTTTGTAGTTTCTTCAGTTTCAGCCTACACTTCATGACTAACAAGTTATGGTCAGAGTCTATATCTGCCCCTGGGTATGTCTTACACTGTAAAACCTGGTTCCGAAATCTATGTCTTACCATTATAAAATCTATCTGGTATCTCCCGGTGTCTCCTGGTCTCTTCCACGTATACAATCTTCTTTTGTGATTCTTGAACCAGGTGTTTGCTATAACTAAATTATGTTCCGTGCAAAATTCTACCAGGCGGCTTCCTCTTTCATCCCTTTTGCCCAGACCATATTCACCTACTATCTTCCCTTCCCTTCCTTGTCCTACTACCGAATTCTAGTCTCCCAAAACAATTAAGTTTTCCTCTCCCTTAATTGTCTGAATAATTTCCTTTAGCTCCTCACATATTTCTTCGATTTCCTCATCATCAGCAGAGCTAGTTGGCATATAAACCTGTACTACTGTTGTCGGTGTTGGCTTCGTATCTATCTTGACAATGATGATGCGATCACTGTGCTGGTCATAGTAGTTTACCCGCATTCCTATTTTCTTATTCATTATCAATCCTACTCCTGTGATACCCCCAATTAATTTTGTATTTATAATCCTGTACTCACCTGACCAGAAATCCTGTTCATCCTGCCACCGAACTTCACTAATCCCCACTATATCTAATTTCAACCTATCCATTTCCCCTTTTAAATTTTCTAATTTTCCTACTCGATTAAGGGATCTAACATTCCAAGCTCCGACCCGTAGAATGCCAGTATTGTCTTTCCTGATGATCACATCCTCCTGAGTAGTCCCCGCGCGGAGATCCGCATGGGGGACTATTTAACCTCCGGAATATTTTACCCGAGAGGATGCCATCATCATATGTTCATACAGTAGAGCTGCATGTCCTCGGGAAAGGTAACGGCTGTAGTTTCCCCTTGCTTTCAGCCGTTCGCAGTAGCTGTGTGGCAAAGCCGCATTAGCTGATGTTACAAGGCCAGCTCAGTCAATCATCCAGACTGTTGCCCCTGTAACTACTGAAAAGGCTGCTGCCCCTCTTCAGGAACCACACGTTTGTCTGGCCTCTCCACAGATACCCCTCCGCTGTGGTTGCACCTACGGTACGGCTATATGTATCGTTGAGGCACGCAAGCCACCCCACCTCGGCAATGTCTGTGGTTCATGGGAGTGGTTACCCTTGTTATGCTTTTGTTAATATTCATGTTATATTCTCCTTTGAAGACATTTTCCATTCCGATTAAGTTATCTTCCAGGTCGTTTCCTGTCACTGAGAGATTTACAATGTCGTGAATTTTCTTTATATCATACAACTACCGACCAAATATAATAATTCAAAATACTGTCATCATCATGTCCAATGTAATAAGCCAAGCGTTGAGGTTAGAAACGGCATAAATCTTGGATGCCGTCTGACAGACTTGCCGCCTCACTCCTCCCGACCACTTCCAAAATACAGAGTATTACAAGAAAAATGCTAAATACTTTGAGAGATGGTAGTAATCATAAAAGCAAGATAACATTTGATTACTTTTTTACCTGTTCCACACATCGTGAATAACACATTCCTTAATTATGTGGAAGATGACAGTAAAATGAATGTTACCTTTACATTATATTAGAAAATATTCAATTTGTAATTTTTTTGTTGTTGAATTACTAATATACATTGAATAATTCATCTACTGAATAGGAGATGTCATTCAAGAATATTGTTTTTAATTGAGTTGGGTTATTAATAACGAATTTCATAACAGAATATATACAGTGTGAATCAGGAGGAAAAGAAAAGGTACACGCTTCTAATAAAGGTACTGTACATGTTTCCAAAAAAAAAAAAAAAACAAAAAAAAAAAACCATATGCGTTCTGCGTAATCGTTTGCAGGTAAACTATGCGTTCTGCGTAATCGTTTGCAGGTAAACTAATGAAAAAAATTGGGAACGGGAAAAGTTCTGAAGAAACTGTTATGTAATGGTTTGTGTGAATTACATCACGGAAGATGTTCAAACATCGCACTGTCAACCTCAACGCATTTTGCTGCTCTTGTAGTCAGGTGTTGTGTTACTTATCGGAGTTCAGTTCAGCATTCCTTTACTTGAGAACAGGCATGTAAAATGCGAGCGAGAAGTTCCTCTATTGTGTCCACTCAGTGCTTCTACACTTCGCTCTTTAGCCACCCCCACAAACAGTAATACAATGGGGTAAGATCGGGTGACCTCGATGTCCAAGCAATGACTCCACAGCGACCGATTCAACGACCACGATACGTTGTGTTCAGATACTTTGTCACTGGCCGTACGGAATGTGTAGGAGCTCCGTCATGCAAAAAGTACATAGGCACTTATTATTATTATTCTCGAGTCAGAAACATACATATCATAAATTGATAAATAGGTACAATTGTAATTATATTACATGTGCCCAACACTTCGCAACCTCCAAGGCGTTTGGAGTGGCTTGCAGAAGTTCAGTCTTTGTGCAGGATGTAGGGACCAAAGGGCACTGGAGCATATGGCTTGTGGTTTGTTGTTCTCCACAATCTTGAAACCCCATCTCTTCAAGTTGTCTCGGGATCGTCCAACTCCTGATCGTAATCTGTTCAAAGCTTTCCAAACGAGCCAGTTTTCATTGTGTAGTTCTTCGGCTTCAGGCATCCATGCATGAAGGTGAGGCGTCATCTTCTTCCATAACTCCAGCCTTGCCTTCTCTGGTGAAACGGTGAGTTTCTCAGATGTCCTTAGGAAGTTCTTTCGCGACATCAGCCGTTGCTGTGGTGGATTATATCCCTGCGGTGGGTGGGCACTGTTCACTTCCACTTTCAGTCTCTCCTTGTTGGCACCCACTTCTCTGTGTACACTTGGAGGTGCTATTCCAGCCAGATAGTAAAGCTTCTCGGTTGGAGTAGGTTTTAAACAACCAGTGATCAACCTGCAGGTGTCTACTTGTCTGGCATGAGATGACCTGTAACAGACTGGCGAAGCATATTCGGCAGTAGAAAAGCACAGTGCCATTGAAGAAGAGCGAATGGCCTGTGTATGTGAACGCCACTGTGTCCCCGCTAGTTTGGGAATTAGGTTATTTCGCGTGGAGATTTTTGTAGAGGGAGACCGAGGGAGGACTATAGCAAGCAGATTCAAAAGGATATAGGTTGGCGAAGTATTCTCAGATGAAGAGACTTGCACAGAACAGGGTAGCGTGGAGAGCTGCATCAAACAAGTCCGCGGACTGAAGACCACAACAACAACTTGAAGTTGTGCGGCGACTCATGTTACCAAAGGGGTATCCTCCACTTATTCTGATAACACATTCTGAAGAAAATCAAGATATTGTGTCCCATTAAGAAGGTTATCTAAAAGCAACTGGAACCTTGAGTTCGTGATCAATAATACTTCACCAGTCATTGGCTGAAAAGCGTCGTTTCAAATTCGTTTCCATAGTACCGTGTACATTTTCACCTGCCCATATGTCAGGGTTGTGCGTGTTGTTAATACAGTTGCAGATAAGTGTTGTGTCAACAGAATATGTGGGATTAAACGATCATTGGCAATGATCCATTGACATAATTTTTTCAGGGCGGTAGCATCTGCTTCATGCGTATGCTGTACACTTTACTGATGAAACGCATTGTTGTAGCGTTGTGGTGAACGCATTGTTGTAGCGTCGCTATTCACCACAACGCCGGCGGTCTACACAAGTCGCTGCGCAACTTCAAGTTGCTGTTGTTTTCAGTCCGCAGACTGGTTTGATGCAGCTCTCCACGCTACCCTGTCCTGTGCAAGTCTCTTCATCTGACAATACGTTCGGCAGCCTACATCCTTTTGCATCTGCTTGCTATATTCGTCCCTCGGTCTCCCTCTACGATATTTTCCACACACGCTTCCTTCTAATGCTATGTTGACGATTCCTTGATGTCTCAGAATGTGTCCTACCAATCTATCCCTTCTCTTAGTCAGGTTATTCCAGAAACTTCTTTTCTCTACAATTCGGGTAAGCACCTCCTAATTAGTCACGTGATCTACCCATCGAATCTTAATCATTCGTCTGTAGCACCACATTTCAAAAGCTTCTATCATCTTTTTATCTGAACTTCTTATCGTTTACGTTTCACTCCCATACAGTGCTACACTCCAGACAAATGCTTTCAAAAAGGACTTCCTAACATTTAAATTAATATTGGATGTTAACAAGTTTCGCTTCTTCAGAAACGCTTTTCTTCCCATAGCCATTCTGCATTTTATATCTTCTTTACTTCGGCCATCAGAAGTTATCTTGTTACCCACATAACAAATTCCATCTACTACTTTTATTGTCTCATTACCTAATCTAATTCCATCAGCATCGCCTGATTTTATGACATTGCATTCCATTACCTTCGTTTTACTCTTGTTAATGTTCATCTTATATCTTCCTTTCAAGACACTGTCCATCCCATTCAATTGCTCTTCCAGATCTTTTGCGGTATCTGACAGAATTACTATGTCATCGGCAAACCGCAATGTTTTTATTTCTTCTCCCTGCACTTTAATGCCCTCTCCAAATTTCTCCTTCCATTCCTTCACTGCTTGCTCAATGTAGAGATTGAACAACATTGGGGAAAGGCTACAAATCTGTCTCACTCCCTTTCTTGCCCTTCGACTCTAATAACCGCTGTCTGGTTTTTGTATAGGTTGAATATAACTCTTCGGTCCTTATATTTCACACCTGATACCTTCAGAATTTGGAAGAGTGTATTCCAGTCGTCATTGTCAAAAGCTTTCTCCAAATCGACAAACGCTAAAAACGTAGGTTTTCCTTTCCTTAGCCTGTCTTCTAAGATAAGTCGTAATGTGAGTATTGCCTCCCGTGTTCCTACATTTCTCCTAAATCCTAACTCATCTTCCCCGAGGACGGATTCCACAAGTTTTTCCATACGCCTGTAAATAATTCGTGTTAGTATTTTGCACCCATGACTTATTAAACTGATAGTTCTATAATTTTCCCACTTGTCTGCACTTGCTTCCTTTGGAATTGGAATTACAATATTCTACTTGAAGCCGGAGGGTATTTCCCCTGTCTCATACATCTTGCATACCAGGTGGAACAATTTTTCACGAGTGGCACTCCTAACGACATCAGCAGTTCATACGGAATATCATCTACTCCAGGGGCCTTGTTTCCAATCAAGTCCTTCAGCGCTCTGTCAAATTCTTCTCGCAGTATCATATTTCCTATCTCATCTTCCTCCACTTCGTTTTCTATTTCTAGAATACTAACTTGAAGTTTATTTACTTTGTACAGGTACTCTATATATTCCTTCCACATTTCAGCTTTCCCCTCTTTGCTTAGTACTGGTTTTCGATCTGAGTTCTTGATATTCATACAGCTGCTTTCCTTGTCTCAAAATTCCTCTTTTATTTTCCTGTAGGCGTTATCTATCTTCCCCCTAGTTATGCAGTCTTCTACGGTTCTGCATTTGTCCTCTAGCCAGAAGACGCGATAAATCGCTCTGTGGTACTTCGGCCGCTAGGGGCGCCTTTACTCTAGGTACCTCTTTGCCTGCTTCGCACGCTGGCCAATAGGAAGAAGGGGGGTTGCCAAGGTATGCCGACGCACCACAGTACGGCAGTTCCACTTAGTACGAGGCAGCGTCAGGAATACTACAGCTCCAGAAAGTTCAGCATAGAAGAGACAGCCTTCTATGGACAAGCTCGAACAGTTTCAGATTGTCTGGCAGAACTGTGTAATAGTACAAGAAGTTTGTACCAACACATGCACATCAAAGTTGAGTATTTGTTTAACCTAATAAATAGTTTGTTGGACTAATCAGTTCTTTTAATTACAGACCTATGTCCACATCCTTGCTAGTCCATGGACCACTTCCTCCCCCACTGTGATAGGGAGACACAACAGACCTTGCTCGCATACTGTGCGTATCATTCGTGTTTGTGGAATAACAAGCTGGGCAGGAATTCTTCTAGTGTTAGTAGTTGGCTGCGTTCCACTACTTGAACAATGTTCTCAACGTCAGTAAGGGTGGGTTGTATGGGACGTTCAGGAGGAACATTTACGTTGGGACACTATATCGAGGCAGCTGGCAACGAGCGTACTGACGCGCCACTTTACAACTGGTAAAACCGCTTCCTCCACAATGGTTTGCTTTACAGATGAAGTCTTACTCCTGTGAAATAATTTGTATTCTTACAAAGAAAGAAGAAGGACCGTTTGTTTGTTTTTCTCATTCGTTTGCACTCGCGGGACAGCCAGTTTACAGTGTCTGAGCTATACCAACGCTCACGCAATCCGTGAATCGCCCTGTTACCTGACACACTGCGATTGGTATTCTCCCACAGAAACATTGGAATCGTCTTTGAGCAAAACATAGACAGACATCCGACACATTCTGCATGTGTGAAGATCCGTGACATTTTCACTGCAGTGAAGTATATTCTTTAGTCACGTATCGACACTGTAGCAGCGTGCACTACAAGCACTGACGGACTGACAATAGGAACACCAAGTATGATACAACGGAATTTGATGGGTCGTAGGTATGTTGTGAGGCAATTCCTCCAGACCATCAAGCTAAAGGGATATGTTTCAATGGGCCTTGATATCTAAGAAAATCGATATCAAATTCGCAGCAAATTACCACGTGTATCGTGTCTACTTATACATGGCGGTAGTCTAATGGTTAAGACGTCTGCCTAGTAAGCATGGAGGTCCGGGTTCGATTCCCGGCCGCACCACAAATTTTAATTCAATGCTTCAGATCTATCAATAATGTCTTTGACATATTTGAGACGTAAATCCGTCTCAGGGATTATTTATTCGAATTAGGTAATTAAAACTCCACTACTAGACTTTTTTTTCTTAGCTGTCGGTGACAATAAACGTTGTTGCTCCATTTCGCAGCTCCCAAAGATTAAGACAACACAGTGGAGGCCGTCATCTTCTTGACGTAAATTTGAGCCCATTTATATCCACAACACAAGAAAAACCTTATGATTAAAATGAAAAGGCTACTTAGTTTCCTCAATAAATAAAAAACTAAATTAGTCTTCCGAACGAAGAAGTGATCATGGAAATTAAATTCAAGTTCCGAACACTTAAATCTGTAGAAAGGCACTTCCTGAAACACGATGCACACTTCCATGCTAAAATAAATTATCAAACGAAATAAAAAGAAATTAAAATTGAAAAACTGTAAAAAGAAGTAGACCTTCCAAATCAATAAAACAGTATAACAGAAGCTTCCATTTACGATATAGTAGTACGTTACAATTTCACTTTTGCAGTAGGTGCACACAAAGCACTAAACTGCTATCTATGCAGTCAGGTCATCGCCGCGAGCGACCCGTCTTGCCAAGCGCTTGTCGCCATTCTAGCATCGCAGAACAGGTGGGCGGCTTCACAATGCTTATTGCTGCCACCTTCTTGACATTCGTTGGCCTTCAAAGAACTTACTGTTAAACATCGTTGAATTTGTCTCGATAGCCGCTATCAGAAAATAAGTAGCAAACTAAAGCATCCCCTGAAAACAGGGAAAAAAAGTTGACCTTCATATCCCTAGCAACAAAAAATCCAACGTCATATTCTGGCCCCCGTTGTCCCATGCAAATTTTGTGGCATAAACTTTTCAGCTCCTATCATACTTTCGGAGTTGTTCTGGGTGACAATACTTAGTGAATAACCCTGCATATTGTGAAGCTACTGTCAAGATTCGATTCCTTGCAGAAATTTTTACAGGATGATTTTGGAAAGGCTTCAGAAATTATTCTCATTATAAGCTTTTGTGCATCTCATTCCTTGCAGAAATGCCGCGCGGTAGAAGCTGAGAGGTCTGGAGCGCCACGTTATGGATCGAGCGGTCTCCCGCGTCGGGGGTTCGAGTCCTCCCTCGGGCATGGATGTGTATGTTGTTCTTAGATTATTTTAACTTAGCTTAAGTAGTTTGTAAGACTATGGACTGACGACCAACTTAGTTTGGTCCCATAGAATTACAAACATTTGAACATTTTGAGCAGAAATGTCTGCAGGATGATCTTGGGTGGGTTCCAGAAATTATTCTCATTACAAGCTTTTGTGCATGTGATTCCTTGCAGAAATAGCTGCACGATAATCTTGGGTGCGCTCCAGAAATTGTTCTCATTACACGATTTTGTGCATTGACTACTTTTTTACACAGTGATGAATTACTTGAAAATATGATACAATGTAAAGGAAGTGAATAAAAACTAGCATGGTAAGATAATTTACTGAGATGTTTATCACCAAAATACGCAATAACCCTTATATCATAAGTAGTTGAACTAAACCTTTTCACCAGATCATCAATATGTTTCTTCTAATTAAATCTTTAATCAATACATACACCTAAAATTTTAGAATTTTTATCCTAGCTAAAGACTTCCGTTCAACGAAAAATACTTACAATAGACGCACTTTCTGAGATAGATGCTTGATTGGTAGTGTTGTCATCATGGTATTGTGATATCTGGCAGTACTCTACCTAGCATTAGGTAGTGCAGTTAGTTGTGCGGTTCGAGTCGTGTTGCAGTCGATGACAGTTTTCGTCGTATGCCTTATTGTACAGACCTGTCATGCCTAGGTACGAATCATCTACATCTACATGGTATACTCTGCAAATCACATTTAAGTGCCTGGCAGAGGGTTCATCGAACCACCATTATACTATTTATCTCCATTCCATTCTCCAATAGCGCGCGGGAAGAAAGAACACCTGAATCTCTCCGTTAGAGCTCTGATTTCCCGTATTTTATTATGATTGTTTTTTCTACGTATGTAAGTGGGAGTCAACAATATATTTTCGCATTCGGAGGTGAATGTTGGTGATTGGAGTTTCGTAAGTAGCCCACGCCGCAGCGATAAGAGCCGTATCATTTCCGTAACGCTGTCTCCCCTGTATCGTGACAATACGAAACATTATTTAGAGTCAATTGCCAATTTCTACACCATACTGATATCTTATTCAGATCGTTCTGCAGTTGGTTTTGATCTTCAGATGATTTCACTAGACGGTAAATGATGTCGTCAACTGCAAACAACCTAAGCGAGATACTTAGATTTTCCACTAAATCGTTTATGTAAATAAGGAACAGCAGAGGACCAATAACACTACCCTGTGAAACGTCCGATATCACCTCTGTTTTAGTCGATGCCTTACCATCGATTACTACGAACTGTGTCCCCTCTGAAAGGAAATCCCCTATCCAATCGCAAATTTGGGGCGATATACCATAACCACGCAATTTGATTAAAAGCACTTTGTGAGGTACGGTGTCAAAAGCCTTCTGGAAATCAAAAAATACGGAATCGATTTGCGAACCCTTGCCGATACCACCCATCACTTCGTGTGAATAAAGAGCTAGTTGTGTTTCGCATGAACGATATTTTCTAAATCCGTGTTGACCTTGGGTCAATAGATCATTCTATTCGAGATAATTCATAATATTTGAATACAGGTTATGTTCCAAAACCCTGCTGCAAATAGACGTCAATGAAATAGGCCTGTAGTTTAGTGGGTTACTCCTACTGCCTTTCTTGGATATAGGTGTGACCTGTGCAACTTTCCAATGTATTGGTACAGATCCTTCTTTGAGAGAGCGGTTGTATATCGCTGTTAAGTAAGGACCTATCGCTCCAGCATAATCAGATAGAAATCTAATGGGTATACAGTCCGGACCAGAAGACTTGTTCTTGTTAAGTGATTTTAGTTGCTGCACTATTAAGATGATATCTACTTCTACGTTACTCATTACGGCCTCTGTTCGTAATTCGAAATCTGGAATATTGGTTTCGTATTCTTTGGTGAAGGATTTTCTAAAAGCTATGTTTAATAACTCTGCTTTAGTAGCGCTGTCATGGGCAGGATCGCCATTACTATCACGTAATGGTGTTTTACCTTCTTACAAAATCGGATTCAGTTTTCTGTTTAATGTTATCACGTAATTTGTACTTATAAATGGTGTAGTATATTTACATATTTTCTGCTGTTGTTTAGCAAATGGATGTAGCCTACGAGTCCGTGATCTCTACGCTGAAAAATATCCACAGCGTAGACAATCCTCTGACAAGGTGTTCGACAGACTGTTCTACCGTCTTAGGGACACAAGAACCGTAACACCTCAGAACATTGACGTCCCGCATAGTTCGCACGCCTGAATGCCTGACATGGAAGAGCGTGTGCTATCTTCAGTGGGAGAATACCCTGGGACCAGTGTGCGACGATTAGCAGCAGCAGAAGGCGTGTCTCACTCTCTCATCTG
This sequence comes from Locusta migratoria, assembly GCA_026315105.1. Taxonomy (NCBI): domain Eukaryota; kingdom Metazoa; phylum Arthropoda; class Insecta; order Orthoptera; family Acrididae; genus Locusta; species Locusta migratoria. The sequence continues at coordinate 327,824,343 of CM048751.1, read as the reverse complement.
CGGGGTCCTTCGAGAACAACTGCTATACACATATCATCTACAGCACGTTCAGGCCCTGAGGTCATAACATCACCGTGCCAAACTGCCGGTTTAATCAGTGGCTTTGCACAAGTGTGGCGCAGATCCACATTTTGCATCCAAGATTTTATTTGCCGACGAGGCAGGGTTCAAACAGATGGTCTCGTAAATTTCCATAACCAACAGGTACGGGCAGAGGAGACACAGGATGAACAAAAAGCACATTCTATGAAATTCTCGAAAGGTAATTACTAAAACACGAGCATATATGAATCTCATTATTGGACACGCCAGTGCTATAGTTGAAGGAAGAGCATCTGGAAAGGAATAGCAAGGACTGAAAGCTTACATATTGAAAGTAATGGCAATGAAGTGAGGCTACTAAGCTGTGCAAGTGCAGCCAACCTAAGGGTTATGAGCACATACTTTTCTCGGAAGGACATTCGAGGTGCCTAGAAGCAAAGTCAGCAATCTCCACTTTTTTCAAATAATTCTTTATGGCAGAAATGAATTCTCCTTGGTGTATTCTAGAAATATCCGCCTGTTTTAAGAAGCAAAATAAGCTGTAAATGGGTATATTTCCCTTCTGAAAACTGGGGTTAGAAGTAAAGGCTACATCTTCATGATCATACGTTACAGTTTGAGAAGCAAAGACCGCAAAATACACATTGGCCAATCAGATATCGTATTTAGTCCATGCGATCATCAGCATCGTTTTTCGTTTGTTAAACAGTAGGAAGACCTTACATTAGATTGTGTTGTGTTAATGGTTCTTCCATTGATTTATCTGCAACAGCAGCTTTTATTAGATTATAAGATATACTGCAAAATGAACAGTGCGGAGAAAGTAATACCAGTTTTGCCGTCCAAAGGAAAAGATAATGCTTGAGAAAAAGCCAGAACTGAAATTTCAGATTGAAACACAGAGACAGATTCATAAAAATCGAGCACAAGTCTTTTATTCGCTCTTAAAAGAGAAACCTGAAGACTCTGTAACCCTGTCATTTGACTGCCAGAAAACCTCGCCTTTTCCTCAAATACCTGTTGGTTCCTCTGATGACGAACTCAGTTCCAGCAAATGCACAACTTATGTATGGACGGAGAATATTCATAAAACTGGATCAAATGAAATTGCTTCATGTCCGTTCCTTTCTCTAAAGAAACTTAACCTGGAGGGAATTAGGAAGATTCGCTTATTTGCTGACGGATATGGCGGGCAGAATAAAAACAAAACTCTGATTGCCATGGTTGCATACTGGTTACTTCAAACGCCCTCAAGACGTGTCCAAGAAGTGGAGATGTATTTCCCAATCCGAGGCCATTCTTTTATTCCACCTGACAGACTCTTTGGACTGTGTTCAAAAGATATTTCACGCAGACAAGTAATACATAATCCCGAGGAATACATCGAAATAATCTCAAAACATTCAAAAATTGTGAGAGTTGGAACAGAAGACTGTGAAATATTTGACTGGAAATCTGAAACAGAAAAGATACTGAAGCCTCTGCATGCTTGGCATTTCCAATTTTCTCCCTGCAAGAGATACATATTAAAGAGATCATACAACAACAAGCGCAATATACTTGTACGAGGTGAGCACTTCTACATGCATGACACAGGCTGCTTTAAATATATAACAAAAAAAAGCACACATGATGCTCAAATTCATCCAAAATGCATTAAACCACTGCAACAAAACGTGGTTAATTCTAAGAAACTGGCTGATGTCAAACGCTTGCTTGAAATTCATTTTAGTGAAAATTGGCGTCAGAATCCAAAATTGAATTTTTACAAACCTCTTTTTGACAATGTCCATCCATCTGAGTTCCCGAACGAGGCAGACAATAATGGCTATGAATGTGAACTAATGGAAGAGTCTCCAGAATTGTGTGTGTAGACTGTTATATTGTGATGTTTTGTAACTTCAACTAGTGAAAAAATAAAATATAAATATTTGAGACTACGTTTAGTCTTGATATTCTAATAATGTTTTTATTCATATTTACTTTCAAACCTTCAAATGCGAATTCGAAGCTCTGCTACAAACCTGGCTGAGGTGCAAAATCAGCGAAATCCACAAGTGAGAAGCAAAAGCAGGACTCTCCAAATTAAAGCCGCTATCATCTCTTACCACAGCTACCTTGCAATAAAAATATTACGTAAAATCGTTTTTCTACTCTCAGTCCATGTAATCACATAGCCATTGATTGAATTTTCGGTCCATGGACGGCTACACAGTTTTTTGCTTCTCCTGTAAAATTTTCCAAAGTGGAGATTGCTGACTTTGCTTCTAGGCACTTCTCACAAGGTAACTTGTGTATCAGCAGATGGAAGAACAGAAAGCCAAATCGACCATGACCTGATATATCAAAGACATAAAAGCAGTGTAATGAACGTGAAAACCATAAGGGGAACCGAGGCAGGCACAGATCACTATCTAGTTGTAGAAGAGGTACGCCAAAGAATAGCTATAGAAACCAAAGCTGGGGGGGAGCATAAAAGACTAATATTGACATAGTAAGACGGAAGGTTAATGGCAACGCGCAGGAGTTTGTCATTAAGCTGTCCTAACACTAGAAGACAACCTCGACATTGAAGACCATTGGGGACTGATGAAAACAAATGAAGGAAGGAAGCTTGGAGTTTAACGTCCCGTCGACAGCGTGGTCATTTTAGACGGAGCTTACGCTCAGAAGATTTGGGTAAGGACTTGGAAGGGAACCGGCCGTGTCCTTTGAAAGGAACCATCCCGGCATCTGCCTGGAGTGATTTAGGGAAATCATCGAAAACCTAAATCTGGATGACCGGAGGTGGATTTGAACCACAATCCTTCCGAATGCGAGTCCAGTGTGTTACCACTGCGCCACCTCGCTCGGTGATGAAAACAAATGTGAAATAAGCAGCACTAGAAGTGTGCGTGAAAAGAAAAAGGAGGGAAAAAATCCATGATTTTCATAAGAATATGAGCAGAAACGGAAAGAAAGAAGAGCGACGAAGTAAAAACACCTGAACAGGATTACAACGAAAGTAAAAAATCATATGAAAATGCTAACAGAGAAAGCAAAAATCTCCTGAGAAGGAAAAAGAGAGCACATGTGCATAGTTTGATAAAAAGAACAGAGGGGGATAAAAGTGCAGAGGATGCAAGAGATTTTTACAGATCAGTAGCATTCTTTAGAATAGGGTGTGTACAACGAATGTATGGCATTAAAGATAAAAGTAGCAATACAGTTCTAGAAAGATCCAAAGGTATGGAAATTTGGAGGGAATATTTTGAGGAGCTTCTAAATGTTGAACATGGAAGTGCAGAAACGGACCAAGAACATCAATATCAGATTGAAGATCTCTTCGTTAAACCGCCAACATTGAAAGGGTTAGGAAGAGAGGAATAAAACTGGCAAAACAAATACACAAACTAGTTACGAACATCTGGAACGAAGAAAAAAATGCGAAAGGAATGGATAGAAGCTGTCATCGTACCACTTCATAAAAATGACGACAAACAACATAGCAGGGATTACAGAGGCATGTCAATAATTAGCACAGCCTATCAAATGTTGTCGAAGATCCTACAGAAAAAACTAGGACTATATTTGAAAGAGGTAGTAAATGAGAAACAAGTAGGATTTGGGAAGAATCGTTCAAGTACTGATCAGATATTCTTACTGAAAGAATATTGGTAATTTAACTAAACAAGGGCAATATTATTTGTTGATTTAAAAAAAGGTTATAGACAGTATATCCAGAGATAAGTTGTGAGAGAAAATGCAGGGATTTGGAATTCCCAAGAAGATTATAAATCTTGTGAAACCCACACTAAAAGGCTTGAAGGGGTAGTGAAAATGAATGTAGAATTTTCCAAGGCGTTTGGCATAAAAACAGGAGTCAAGCAAGGAGATGGATTATCACCCCTCTTGCACAACATTATAATACAGAAAGCACTGGATGCAAGAAGTGAAGCGGGAATTAAAATAGGAACAAAATAAATGTACTGGCCTTTGCTAATGATGTGGGACTAATCGCTAAAAATATGGATGGCCTTAAAATACTAGCAAAAAGGCTCTTTCAAAAAACAAAGGAAGTCTGTTCGGAAGTAAATGAGGATAAAACAAAAATCACGAGGGTAGAAAGAAATTGCAAAACAAAAAGGAATGAAACTCTGAAAATTGATAACCATACTTTTGAAGAAAAATTATGGAATGCGGTCTTAGAAAATCCGGCGATGCTGAAGGAAGTAGATTAGGTAACGAAACAATGAAAGTGGTAGATGAGTTTTGTTACTTGGGTAGTAAAATAACATGCGATGGTCGCAGTACAGAGGATATAAAATGCAGAATGGCAATGGGAAGAAAAGCATTTTTCAAAAAGAGAAATTTGCTAACATCGAATATTAATTTAAGTGTAAGGAAGTCTTTTCTGAAGGCATTTGTGTGGAGAGTTTCCTTGTACGGGAGTGAAACATGGACGATAAGCAGTGCGGACAGGAAGAGAATAGAGGCTTTTGAAATGTGGTGCTACAGAAGAATGCTGAAGATTATGTGGGTAGATCTCATAACTCATGAAGAGGTACTGAACAGAATTGGTGAGAAAAGGAATATTTGGCATACCCTGACCAAAAGAAGGGATCGCTTTTTAGGACACATTCTTAGACATCGAGGAATCGTAAATTTAGCATTGGAGGGAAGTGTGTGGGGTAAAAATCGCACAGGGAGACCAAGAGACGCGTATAGTAAGCAGATTCAAGTGGATGTGGGTTGCCGTTCTTATGAGGAGATGAAAAGGCTTGCTCAGGATAGAGTAGGGTGGAGAGCTGCATCAAACCAGTCTCCGGACTGAAGACCATAACAACAACAACAACTTTTGAAGAAGTAGATTAGTACAAATATCTGGGAGTATTAATAAACAACAGAAATGATGAGAAGCAATACATGGAGGTGAGAGTCAAAGCTGCATCCAGAGTATCATACTCACTCAACAAAAGACTGTCATTCAAAAAAATTTTAAGATTAACTAAAATAAGAGTATACAAAACCTCAGACCAGTGTTATTGTATAGGGCAGAATACAGAGAATAGATAAACATACAGAGAGAAAGATAAAAGTTTTTGAAAATGATGATTTCGTGTGACATTTATGGTCGTTGAACCCAGCTGTGATCGTATTCGGCCTGTCTGGTGCAAGCCTTTAGGTGACGTCACTTGATTATGAAAAGATGACGGAGAAACACAACACACAGTCCCCGACCGGATCGGGAATAGAACCCGGGCCCCTGCGTGGCAATCTACCATGCTGTCTGGTTGACTACGGAGACAGACTTTTTGAAAAATAATACTCTGCGAAAGATATTTGAACCAATCTGTGAGGGAGGAGAAGCGAAGAAGAAAGAAAAGGGAGCTGAAGGTGCTATACAATGAAACATGTTGTCGCGGAGGCCAAGACACGATGACTAAGATGGGCCGGCCATGTCTACAGAAGAGAGCAGAGACCTCTACTGGAAAAAGTCTTGGAGAACAAACCAGAATGACGAAGACCTCTAGGCTGACCGAAAATGAGATGGAGAGACCAGGTTGCCAAGGATATCCAGGAGCAAGAGAGGAAGATGTGGAGGCCAGAATACTGTGGAAGAGGCCAAAAACCGTCTTCGGCTTGTGGAGCCAGGAGACTAAGTAAGTAAGCATGTATGGACAGAGGAAAACACCAAGGAATTCAGTAAAGCGGGCATCAATAATGTATGGTCAAGCGTACTTGGCGACAGATTAACAGAGCCTTCCTGTCTCCGGTATTTTGATGCCACAGTCCGATAACCCCAAATTGTGCCACGCTCTCCTAACGGACACGATGCTCGTACATCTCACATTGATGTAGAGTAGCTTCTCTGTTAACGCCAGTGCCGTTTCTGTCCGTCGTTAAGTGCAGGCTGACGGTCCGTGGTTGCCCGCGTTGAGAGGTGATGCCTGAAATGAGGTTTTATCGACACACTCCTGACAAGGCCGATCTCTAGGTACTACCGATGTCATATTAAATCTTGGTACGGTTCTACCAAAATATTTAATAAATAGATTCCTAATGGAAATTGTTGAGACCAGCGACAGTAGGGTGAGTGCTGTCATCTCTTTACTTGTTTTGGTGTTTTTTTTTTTTTTTTTTTTTTTTTTTTAATAAGGAAGTCCACAATGTTTTACTAAAAACATCAAACATCTATTCAACGACAAAAACCCAGTTATTGCTTTCAGCAGCTATTAGACATACATAAATAATCATTTTAAGTTTTGGATATTACATATCATTACATAAGTCACGAAATCAGCTATTTAAAATGCGGTAATTTTATTAATATAATTTAAATTCAGTATGAAGTACAAAATTTGAGATAATAGTAATACATATATTTTTAACAATTACATAAAGTATAAAATACAAAAATGTTTAAGGTACATGGTGATCAGTTCAGCTATATTATGTATTTTAATATTAAAACATTAAAACATAAATACATATAACAGCTAATAACTGGTTGATAAATTTATTCAAAACAGCAAGCATCAGATTATATAATATTATGATGATGCTGTATCACAATGTATAGAATCTAAATTCCTGCAAATTTTTAGCAATTTGCTTTCAAAATTTCAAATTATTGTCTGCAGAGGTGAAAACTGCAGTCTTATATAGCTTTGTAAATCCTTGTACACACAATGTCGTCCACTGTCATGGTCTGCAAAATACAAATTAAGGTTAATAGACTTTCTAGCACAGAAATGAAGAATAAAATTTAATGTACTGCTTTAAATGCAGTCATACAATCCCTTTTTGGCAACTAACAGCTAAAAATTTAAGTTCAGGGTAAACATGCAGTATTTTGAGATTTGTTTTAGGGAGAAGCTACTCAGAACATCATAACTTGGGATTTTATTTCTTGTGTTTAACAAAATATCAATATGCAGCATCTGGCGAAGCCATAATTTATGCCCCAAAAGTGTGTTCAAAATTCTGCGTAGCTTCTGACATGTTTTACAATCTCATACTGTTGAATCTTCATTAATGCTATGTATCTCAACAACAGCCAGTTGTAATCTTAAGATCTCAGTTCTTATTTCATTACGTAAGACTGAAGGGATGTTCAGAACTAAATGTAATACCAGCTTTTAAATCGTGTAATTTTTATGAGTGACTTCTTGTTGCATATTGTAAACCATTCTATGAGTGTGATGAACGGATGGCACTGTCTCGTTAGAACTCTTAGTCTACAGAAACAACAATATAACTGTAATAGGAAGGACAGAGAATAGAGGATAATAAAACCTTGTAAAGAACTTCAGTAGCAGCTGGTAGATATGTCTTGAGTCAGGTACTACAAGATTTTGAATTATAATCAAGTTAAGTATGGTGCACATATTAGGAAGTTACCCACGTAACCTACTTCTTTATAATTTAACAACAATTTTTAAGATTGGATACTGCTTGAAGTAGTTTATAAAAACTTTGACAGGTTGTCAGCTATGGGTCATTGATTCGGATGTTACTTGGTGAACATTCAGAAAACCAGTTTTAGAGTCTCAATAACAAAAATGGCCACATAAGAGAAAAGGGATACGGCCCGATCATCACCACTGTAGATTAACTCCTAATTACTCAACACACCATTCCAGTTTACCTTGTACTGGCAAAAGGAATTGCAATGAGGCTCTCTAAAAACCGTCACAAGTAGTCATAGTATGTAAGTTTTAAAGTATCATATATATATGAGGTTTGGAACTTAGATAGTGGCAACTATTTATTCACGACCGATACAAAAGCGTTACGTGTTTGCACTTGTCACTGTCCTTCAAAGCAGTCACCAGCGTTGTGTAGAACCCGTTGCACCGGTCGCGGTGGCCGAGGGGACTCCATCGCGCCAGTCACTGTCTGCACGGCCTCTACGGCCGGGGGTTCGAATGCCCCCTCGGGCATGGATATTTGTGCCGTCCTTAGTGTTAGCTAGTTCATAAGTAGTTTGTAAGTTTAGGGACTGATGACCCCGTAGTTAAGTCCCATAAGCTATACAAACATTTGAACATTTTTTTAGAACCCGTTGTCAACGATGTGCAAGACGTAGTATACCGTTAGCAGAACCTGTTCTGTTTATGGTGCGAATGGAGTGGTCTACTGCTTGTCGAAAACAAAATGTTCTAATTTTTGTTAAGCTCATGGAACTGTAAACTTACAAACAACTTATGGACTAACTTCTACTAAAGACAGTACAAACATCGATGCTCGAGGGAAGATTCGAACCTCCGACGGGGAGCGGCCTCGCGCATCAGAGCATAGCGCCTCAATACGCTTGGTCAGTCTGCCGAGGCTGCTTGTCGAATCTCTGGAACAGTTCTGAAGCGAATGCCACGAAGTGGTTCCTTCATATTCGGAATCAAATCAAAGTCACAAGGACGTAAGTCCTGTGAGTATGGTGGATGGTACAGTAGTCCTACTTCCCAGTCTCACTGACCGAACAGAGTAGCCACAAGCTTGCTCTGTATTCCCCTGTGCATTGTCGGGCAAAATGATGGGTGGGTGGGGCAGGTGTTGCCGTTTCTTTCGCAAAGCGGTGGTCGTAGGTGATGCTCCAAAAACGAACAGTAATACTGTGCACTGATGGTCTGCCGTGGAGGAACGCAATGCGTTAGGGCTACAACCGATCACTCAGCGGAAGATCCGTACCCAAAGACTGGAAAGTTGCCCAAGTTACTCCAATATTCAAGAAAGGCAATAGGAGTGAAACCCAAAATTACAGGCCAATCTCATTGACGTCGATTTGCAGTAGGATTTTCGTACATATACTTTGTTCGAACATTACGAACTACCTCGAAGAGAACGACCTATTAACCAATAGTCAACATGGATTCCTAAAGTATCGCTCTTGCGAAACACAGCTTGCCCTTTATTCACATGAAGTGATAAGAGCCATCGACAAGGGATCTCTAATCGATTCCGTATTTCTTGATTTCCGGAAGGCTTTTGACACTGTACCCCACAAGCGTCTTCTAATGGAATTGCGTGCTTTTGGAATATATCCCCAACTGTGCGATTGGATTCACGATTTCCTATCAGAAAGGACACAGATCGTTGTAATTGGCGGTAAGTCATCGAGTAAAACAGAAGTGATATCTGGCGTTCCACAGGGAAGCGTTATAGGTCCCCTACTCTTGCTTGTGTTTATAAACGATTTACGAAACAATCTGAATAGCTACCTTAGACTGTTCGTGGATGATGCTGTCGTTTATCGGTTAGTGAAGTTAACAGAGGATCAAAAGCAACTGCAAGCGATTTAGATAAAATTTATACATGGTGCGAAAATTGGCAATTGACACTAAATAAAGAAAAGTGTGAAGTAATAAACATGACCACTAAAAGAAATCCGCTGAACTTCAATTACGCGATAAACTAGTCAAACTTTAAGGTCGTAAATTCTACCAAATACCTAGGAGTAACAATTAAGAACAACTTAGACTGGAGAGAACACACAGAAAATATTGTGGGGAAGGCGAACCAAAGGTTACATTTCATTGGCAGAACTCTCGAAGATGCACCAGATCCACCAAAGAGACTGCCTACATCACACTTGTGCGTCGTCTCCTGGAGTATAGTTGCCCACTGTGGGACCCTCACCAGGTAGGACTGGCAGAAGGTTCAGAGAAGGGCAGCTCGTTTTGTTTTATCACTTTACCGGGGGGAAAGCGTCGAGGAAATTTTGCACGATTTGGGTTGGAAATCATTAAAAGAAAGACGTTATTCATTGCGGCGTGATCTGTTTGCGAAGTTTCAATCACCAACTTTTACTTCTGAATGTGATAATATTTTGCTAGCATCCACCTACTTAGGGAGACATGACCACCCCAATAAAATAAGAGAAATCAGATCGAAAACAGAACGATTTAGGTGTTCTTTCTTCCCGCGCGCTAAGAGAATGGAACGGTAGACAAAAGTTATGAAAGTGGTTAATGAACCCTCTGCCAGGCAATTAAATGTGATTTGCAGAGTATCTATTTAGATGTACATGTAGGTAACACCATCACACGCGTACACGAGAACCACCATGACTTTCACCATACTGGGGTTCTGACGCACTTTCGGCTATCACGGTGACCTATAATGACGCAATTTGTTGGATTGGCGTTTCAGTTTTGGCTCGTACTATGTGGTCCATGTCTCATCCAGTGTTACGATACGGCGTAAGAAAGTCTCTCCTTCGTGCTCATAGCGCTCCAAGTGCGTCTGAGCAGTGTAGTAACGCATTCATTTCTGCATTTCTGTAAATTCATGCGGAACCTATTGTGATGCAATTTTTCCCATGCCCAGGAGTTCCTTCAGGATGCGAAGCACAGTCGTATGCGCTAATCCGGTTTTGTGAGCGATCTCATCAATCGTCTGGCGTCGATCACTGTCCACTAACGCGGCTACGATATGCACTTCTTCTTCAGAGACTCTAGGACGACCTGCCCGATGCTTGTCTGCCAGAGTTTACCGGCCTTCGTTGAAGGCTTTCACCCAACGAGCCCCTGTTCTGTACGACAATGCCGATTGCCCACACGCCTCTTGAAGACCTTGATGACACTGCCCTGCTGTATGACCTCTGGCACATTCAATCTTGTTCCAAATCCGTTGTTCCTGTTTAGAATACATAGTGACACCGTCAGGTTAGACCGCTCGCTCACAAGTGACTGTGTTTCTCTCGATTGTGCACACGTCGGTGACGTGTAACGGGCGAGTCGATTTGCTCGGAGGTGAGGTAGGTATGTCGACAACGTGTGCTGTCAGCGACAATAGTAGATTCCATAGCATAGTGCTCCACAGCAGTGTTCCCATTATTTAAAGTTCCAACCGTCGTATATAGGAACAAAGTTGTGATACTGGTTACATATATAGTAAACCCCATTTCATTGCAGATTCGGATTCTTCTCCAAAAATACAGAGTATTTCTTCGATACATCATTATCCAGTCATAAAAACTATGGTTTTCGGTTATTCTTGTGAAATTAGACTTTTGATTGATTAGTAGAGAAACAACTGTTCAATGATTCCTAAAAAAACGTACCAAACCACTGAAGTACCCATCTCTAGGTACTGTTCAGTGGCCGGCCGCGGTGACCGAGGGGACTGAAGCGCTCCAGTCACGGTCTGCACGGCCACTACGGTCGGGGTTCGAATCCCCCCCTCGGGCATGGATATTTGTGCTGTTCTTAGTATAAGGTAGTTGATAAGTAGTTTGTAAGTTTAGGGACTGATGACCCCGTAGTTAAGTCCCATAAGCTTACCAAACATTTGAACATTTTACTGTCTCTAATATTGAGCGCTAGTGCACGGTATGGCCGCAGCAGGGCTAGCGTATTACACCGCCATGTATCACATATTTACGCGAATACAAGTAAGTAGGCAATTTTTCTTTCAACAGGTATTGTGACGTCTTATATTTGGTTGGTAGTAATTTATGGTTTGTATGTATTGCTTCCGTATGATAGAGGCGACGTCAGAGGGCATGTAAGCTTTCGTCGTCTTCAATGCTAGGGTTCAATAGGCTCGTAAAATTTTATTTGAGGCATACGTTGAGTATTTAAGTTGGTACACCTAATGATTGTTCATATATTCAGTTTACTAATACCTCTGGATTTAACCTTCCAGAGCCTAACACAGTTTCTTGAATATTTTCCTTACTGTTGAAACATGAGCTCTTTATTTCTCAGGGGCTTATTTAAATTATGAAGTCCTTTTAGAATAATACCTTTTCTTTCCCGGCAGTTCCTTGCCAAGAAGCACGTCACATAAACCCTTTTTTTATTTTTGCATTTAAAAATCTTATTACTGATTTGCTTGACTTTAAATATCTTTACTGGATATTACGTCCTCTAATAACTTTCATTCACTTTATTTCAGAGACGAGTCAAAGATATTATTTTTTAAATGTTCCTCAAATTTCAGTATTTAAGGACAGGTTCTAACTACGAAATACGTGGTCGAGAGAAATTTTAATCACCATTTTACCTATATTTCACCTTAGAAACACAATTGTAACATATAATGTCCAAGTCACACACATTTTTTTTTTTTTAGTATACAGTTATCGACATCATAGAATAACAGTTCAATATTGACAAAGCTAATGTTCTGAATATTCTTCGAAATTTAATTTTAAAGTTATTTAACTCAAACCTTTCTCAATGAAAAACTTCTTTAAAAATATAACAATATTTCATATTCCTTTGAATATCGGGAGGCAGATTTTTTTTTTTTATTTATTTATTTTTTTTTTTTTTAATTAAAGTTCACAGATAACTTTTACTCACTCGCCTAACAGATCGACTCTTTCATGATAAATAATGAAGTGTTTAAATTATAAAACAAAACTGATTCCATCGCAGTTAAAAGATTTCGGAATATTTTCGCACCTGACTTTAACTATTTCGTAAACACGACCACAAAGACTGAGACAAGACAGAGAGATTTTAATGCAACGACTGAGAGAGCGAGCAGCTATTCTGCGGAACTATTTATACTACTATTTGCAACAAAAATTTACTTTGAATTGTGGTGTTTAGACGCGTTATTCTATGACTTTACTATTCCGAAACTTCAAAGATATTCTGATTTTACTGGAATTTTTAAAGAAATGTGCCTCTTACAAAATTATTAAGACTGAAATTGACTGAAAATGGCTAGTTTATGCGATGATAGTGTCACAGTATATGGTACGTTTCTTTGATGTGTAATTTTCTAGAGATTCCAAGACAGTTCACCGCCTCTAATTATTAATTTGCCACCCCTTTCACTGCTCTGAAGGCAGAAGGATGTTAAATTGATGTTTTGCATTACTGAAGAAGTACGTTTAATTGAGCACTTTACTGTGTAATGTTCCGGAACGTACGACAAATCGTACTTAAATTATCACAGCGCCGTCTACCGCAAGTGGAAAAAGTGTGTCGAGCAAATCCTAGGTATGCATTTGCACAATTTAATAAGAGGAAGATAGAAAATGGAAGGGAATTAATTTAGTTGCATTAGGGCAGTGTTAATAACTCAGTGAGACAAGAGAAAAATTGAGCCGCGCCGGGATTAAATTGAAGCAGAGGCGGCCAGCAGAGATGCTTGAGATTGATGAGAGTCAGTAGGCTCTTCCACAGTGTAATGAGAGGAAGCAAGCCTGACCAGGAGCGGAACAATCGGGTTCTAATCCCGGCCCTGCTGACATTTTCACTTGTCGCCATTGAGTTAAATAAAATAAATCGAAATTTGCGATTAGTTATGCCTTCACGGTACCAGGTTTAGATGTAATACCAAAGTGCGGCGAATGAAAATTTGGGCCCGGCCGCGATTCGAACTCGGAATCTCCTGCTTACTAGGCAGACGCGTTGACCACTCCGCCATCTTTTTTTTTTTTTTTTTTTTTTTTTTTTTTTTTTTTTTTTTTTTTTTTTTGCCACCGAGGACACAGTGACCAACCCGACTGCAGAGGACTCTTCCCTGCACGTCTCCTGCCACAACCAAACCTCCATTCGCTACGCTGTCTTTTTCATAAACCACAGAAAATTTTCATTCGCTGCACTTTGGTATTCCATCTAAACCTAGTACAGTGAAGCCATAACTAATCGCAAATTCCGATTTATTCCATAGCATTAAACGCTGTAACGTCGTCAAAAATATATAATTGTATACAAGCGGAGGCTGGGCTCTTGACGACAATTAATTGTGTCTCGATACCTCATGGTTTGTTCTCCCTGATGCGAGAATACAGTATTGTGGCTGTGAGCATTACAGAACAAATATGCTGTGGTTTAGGAAAGAGACAGCGTGGCGAATGGAGGTTTGGGTGTGGCGGGAGACGTGCAGGGAAGAGTCCTCTGCAGTCGGGCTGGTCACTGTGTCCTCGGTCGCGGCGTGGTCAACGCGTCTGCCTGGTGAGCAGGAGATGCCGGGTTCGAATCGCGGCCGGACCCAAATTTTCATTCGCCGCACTTTGGTATTCCAACGTCGTTAAAAATATATAATTGTACTGAGTTAAATGTTCAAATGTTTGTGAAGCTTATGGGACTTAACAGCGGGATCATCAGTCCCTAAACCTACAAACTACTTATGAACTATCTTATACTAAAAACAGTACAAACATCCATGCCCGAGGGGGGATTCGAACCCCCAACGGGGAATGGCCTCGTGCATTGGAGCATAGCGCTTCAATCCGCTCAGCCACTCCGACGCGGCCCATTGAGTTATTTGAGTGCCCTACCGCAGCTAAAATCATTCCATCCCTCTTTCTCCTTGTTTTCTCTCATTTTACTGTGCAAGGACCTACTGAGTTTCATTCATCTCTAGCTTCCCCTTTGTTCCTCTCTAGTTTAATTAATCCATTGCTAGGCAACGAGTAACATGTGTAGGAGATGTAGAAAACCAGATATGGGGACCATTGATAGCATGTGACTGACAGATTTGTTATAGAACATTGATCGTTAGCTTACCACCAAAGGTAATTTATTCTCTCTATCCACAGTCTGCCTAACAATATAACAACTACATTTGTTCTTGGTGGGAACATTATTTCGACTGGTGCATGAGAAACTCTCATCAATCGGAAGGTTGTTCTGAACACTTCAGCGCCTAACTAGGCATGGTGCAGTTGGAGGTGGTATGCTATGCCTTCGTCCGTCCTTTGAATCAACCTTCCCAGCGAGTTGTAGGGGAATGTACAGTTCAGCGTAGATTCCTAACGGCGATGAAACTCATATCGACAATTAACACTACTGAAGTGGAAAAATATCTTAGGAGTACCTGGAATCGAAATCGACATCTTTGGATAGTTAGTCTGGCAGTTCACCCCGAAAAACCATATTGTGAAATAACAAAGTTGAATACACACATCTCCATAAATAGAAAAGCAGTAACATTTGATTTAATTTTTAATGTTTGTAATTTTAAGGGACCAAAGTACTCTATTGAGCAGTTCCTGGACTTACAAATTACTTAAAATAACTTATAACACACACCCATGCTAGTGGAAGGACTCGAATATCCGACGCGAGGACAGTTACATTTTTCAATCACTAGAAGTTTGAAAATACTGTACAAAGTGAGTCAAAGGTCCGAGTAAACACTTTTTTTTTTTTAAAAAAGCCTGTAGAAACTGGAAAATCTGAACATTCCAGTAACGTATGGAGGAGTTGGCTTTTATTTTACGGTATGTGCCGAACTTGGGAACCATCAGGAAATGGGCTACCTTGAATATGAGGGCTTTTTATTTTTTTAAGGGAAAGGGGGCTGTGGTGGGTGTATCAGATAATACCAACAGTTTCTGAGAAGTTCATTCCAGTAAACAGATCATGTTGCATTTATGGTTCAAAAGTTACAATAGATTTTGTTTGGAGGTACAGATTCGACTGTTCTCTATAAAGAACAGTCATTTAATGTGTTCAACATGCTGTCCCTCTCCGTCAAAGACCATTTAAAAGCGAAGAATCCTACTGTCATGCCCTCTGAGAAGGGTTCCGCAGAAATGCTGGTACACACTTCTTAACTGTGCTACTGGAGATTATATCTGTTTCTTATTTTCTCTGCAAATACTATTTGCTTTAAATGGCCTGATAGATCCGGTGATCTGGGTGGCCATTGCACAAAACAATCACGTCGGCGAATGCAATGACCAGGAAATTCACTATCTAACCACTGGCGAACAACTGCTCTGTCTACATCTACATACATACTCCGCAATCCACCGTAAGGTGCGTGGCGGAGGGTACACTGTACCACTACTAGGCATTTCCTTTCCTATTCCACTCCCAAATAGAACGAGGAAAAAAAAGAATGCCTATATGCGTCCGTACGAGCCCTAATTTCTCTTATCTTGTCTTTGTGATCTTTACGCGAAATGTAAGTAGGCGGCAGCAAGATCGTACTACACTCAGCTTCAAATTCCGGCCCTCTAAATTTCCTCAACAGAAATTCACGTAAAGAACGTCGTCTTTCCTCCAGCATTCCCCAATTGAGTTGTCGGAGCATTTCCGTGACACTCGCTTCTATGTCTTCCTTTAAACTGATCTGCTGGGATCCAAAACACTTAAGCAATACTCAAGACGTGGTCGTACAAGCGTTTTATACGCGGTCTCCTTTACAAATGAAGTACATCTTCCCCAAATTCTCCCAATAAACCGAAGTCGGCTGTCTGCCTTACTCACAACTGTCCTTACATGTTAGTTCCATTTCATATGGCTCTGCAATGTTACGCCTAGATATTTGAACGACGCGACAGCATAAATAAGCTGTATTCGAACTTTATGGGATTGTTTCTCCTACTCATGAGCATCACCTTACATTTTTCTACATTGAGAGCTAGCTGTCATTCTTCGCACAAACTAGAAATGTTGTCTCAGTCATCCTGAATGTCGTGTGATGGAGCTCCATTCTGTTGAATGTAAGAGGGAAAACAGGCGTGTTCATTCAGAACTAAGGGAAACACCACGTCTTGCAGCACTTCCACGTACCTTTGAGCATTTGCGTCCTGCTAGGTAAAAATTGATCCAATTACACGGGTACACTATATCCCACACCACACTATTGGACTGGCCGATGTGGTTCTGTGGAATGGCTATCCAGATCACTTGATCCCACACAACTTGACTTTTACGAGTTCGAAATATTGAAACATCTCGACCATTTAGGGTCATTGAAATAAAATAAACGGCGAAGTTGAAAATTTGTGCTGAACCTGGATTGGAAACCGGATATTCCGCCTCGGGCGTGTGGTCGCCTTAACCAATTAGGCTATCCAGGCACGCTTCCCTTCCAGTCCAAATCCTCACCTTCTAACCCCCCAAGTCATTGATACCTCTTTCTGGCAGCCTATACTGGATTCCCGCAAGGGATCGAGCGCTTGAATGGGTCTGCATTGAAACTGTCAATTGCCTGTTGATGGCATATTTTACAATTATTGATATGGTGTCTGTGTTTTTGGACATGTCCGAAATAACGTTAACGTCCATAATTTTACGAATTCGAAATATTGAAACATTTCACCCGTTTCACGGTGTTGAAATAAATTCAACGGCGAAGTTGAAAATTTGTGCTGGATCGGGATTAGAACGCAGTCTCCTGCTTCCGGGCAGCGGTTGCCTTAGCTAGTTAGGTTATCCAGGCAACGCTTCCCTTCCAACCCAAATTCTCAACTTGTAGCCTCCTGCCCGTCGAGTTTGGTTGCAAGAAAAGCGTGCCTGGATAGCCTAATTCATTAATGCGACCGCTGGCCCGAAGCGAGAAATGCAGGTTCGAATCCTGGCCCAGCACAATTTTTCAACTTCGGCGCTGAATTTATTTCAACGCTCCAAAACGGTCGAAATGTTTCAATATTTCTAATTCGTAAAATTACGGCCGTTAATGTGAACAAATGGTGTCTGTTGTTTCGGACATATGCGAAACAACAGACACCATATCATTAACTTGACTTTTATCCATAGGGCCATATAAAATAAATCGTATATGCAGAGAGAACAGCAAAGAGATACCAACGCATTGAAGAAGTCTGTGCCATCATTTCAACGGAGATCCTTCTGCGAGTGTACGACGATTGGATTCAGCGCCTTCAAATGTGCGTCGACGGAGAGAGACAACTTGTTGAACACATCAAACACTTTCATAATGTTTTTCTTACATTAAATGATTGTACCTCCCAAATGGCGCGTCCAGAAAGTAAGTTCCGTTTCAATTTATCTCCGCTGCAGCGCTGCGACTGCAGTTCCGCACATGCGCTGTAGACGATGTGTATCAAGAAGAAGAACGTGCGCCATTTGGAGATCGCCGTCAGTTATGTACGCTTTGTTGTGCTTATTTGAAATGTCGGCGTTGATATAAATCAGGTCGGTGATTCGGTTTCTGAATGCGAAGAAAGTGAAACCAAGTGAAATTTATCGGCAAATTTGCGATGTTTACGGTCAAAATGCGATGAGTGATTCGATGGTGAGAAGATGGGTCCGACAGTTCAATGGCGGACGTAGTGATGTGCACGATGAAGAACGAAGTGGACGTCCACCTTTGGTTACAGAAGAACTGGTTCACGCGATTGATGACGAGATCCAGGACATCTCAACTCTTTCCTTGGCGGTCATCACTTCACCAATTACGACGATCTGAAAGATACTGTTTCCAACTGCTTGAAGACACGGCGGCAAATTTCTATGAAGAAGGTATACAAAACCTGGTGCCACGCTATGACAAATGCCTGCAAAATTTCGGCAGTTGTGTGGAAAAGTAGTTTAAGAGTTGTAGAATTTTGTGCAATAATAATTTCTTCTGTATCTGTGTACAATTTCATTTTATTACCAAACGGAACTTACTTTCTGGATGCACCTCGTATTACACGATTCCCTTTCCATTAAACGAAAAAATAAAAATAACAAAACAAAAACAAAAAATTCTTTGACTCACTATGGCGCCCACTTTCGGTACATACCGTAAAAGATAGACATCTCACCCATACCTTACTAGAATATTCAGATTTCCAAACGCGTAACATTTTAGTCCGGTTAGCGTGGTGCGCTGATTGGCCTATCGCTACTCACCATCTTCATCTCCTCGGGCGAGAACTCTCGCACGATGGTGGTGGTCCTGTCCCCCCTCTGCACGTGGTGCAGCTTGTTGCCCTCCTGCGTGATGGTCGACTTCACTTTGCGGCCGTCCGGAGTCTCCTCCTCGAACTCCTCCCCGAGCTTGAAGGTGATGACCAGGGTCCGGAACGTTGACGTCGACTTGAACGTGTAGGTGTCGCCGTCCTTGGTCAGCTCTACGACGGGGCTGACTGCGCCCGCCATCTTGCGGGCCACTATGCCCGCTCCTGCAATAAACGCGTCACAAGTTATTGCCAACTACTTCAGAGCCGTAAAGACGTAGAAGGTGCGATCAAGAAACGGCTGTATCAGATGTGGGACTGATGCAGGCGATCTAGCAAGGAGACCCACCGGTCTCGGAAATTCGGTACGGCATGGTACTCCACGTGATAATAGTGTAGCTCAAGAGTGTCCACTAATAAAGTCCTGAAGCCCTCTGTCAAGAAAATTACAAGAAAAAGAGCTCAAAAGTTTTAAGCGCAGCACAATTATATATGATGCCCACGGTTAGCACCTAATTGACATCATTGAATTTTCAGAAAGAAACTTTCACTCTGCACGGAGTGTGCGCTTATATGAAACTTCCTGGTAGATTAAAATTATGTGACGGAACCGGGACTCGAACTTAGGACCTGTGCCTTTCGCGGGGCAAGTGCTCTACCGATTGAGCTATCCCGACACGACTCACGATGCCGCCTCACAACTTTACTTCCGCCATTGCCTCGCCCCCTACTTTCCAAACTTCACAGAAGTTCTCCTGCGAAACTTGCAGGACTAGCACTCCTGGATGAAAGGATATGGTGGAGACATGGCTTAGCCACAGCCTAAGGGATGTTTCCAGAATGAAACTTTAACTCTGCAGCGGAGTGTGCACTGATATGAAACTTCCTGGCAGATTAAAATTTTGTGCCGAAACCGAGACTCGAACCTGGGACCTTTGCTTTTCGCGGGCACACAATTTTAATCTGCCAGGAAGTTTCATCATTGAATTTAATTCATATTAGCTACAAATGATCATGGTGTCCGGACGCTACATATATACACAGCTGGAAATAAAAATTACTGCGCTCTCTTAGAGTTTTACAATTCAGTGAAAATTTATTGTTGTGACAACGCATGAAATGTTTACAATTACGGACCTATAGCTCAAGCGGTGCTGAGTACCAGGTGTCGATCCACGATGAAACACCTATATTGGTATCTGATGTAGCCTTCACGAGCGACAATTCAGGTGCTGATTTCAAAATCCCTTCGTTCATACAGAAGGAGAATACTGTCTTTGGCTACATTATCCCACACCTGCTCGACCTGTTCACGTAGTTCTACAAGAGTTGTGGGTTGTCGCCTCACCATACCACACATTGCTGAATTGGAGACAATTCCAGAGAACGTGATGCCAGGAAATTTTCTGGGCGTCTTACACAGCACGTTGAGTTATACGAGCATTGTGTGAAAGAGCATTATCCTGTTAAAACTACACATCACCTTTCTGTTGACAAAAATTGCAAAAGAACGAGTCTTGCAACATTCTGTGAACGGTATCTGTAGGCTGAATAGAAATTGTCACATGAAAGGTATCACTTTTAAGTGGGTTGAATAGAAACTGAGTATTTACTTTGAATAAAAGTTGAAGTCAAATGGGTATCTTTTACATGTTGTTGTTGTTGTGGTCTTCAGTCCGCAGACTGGTTTGGTGCAGCTCTCCACGCTACCCTGTCCTGTGCAAGTATCTTCATCTGAGAATACGTTCGGCAACCTACATCCTTTTGAAAATGCTTACTGTATTCCTCCCTTGGTCTCCCTCTACGATTTTTACCCCACACACTTCCTTGTAATGCTAAGTTGACAATTCCTTGGTGTCTCAAAATGTGTCCCACCAATCTATCCTTTCTCTTAGTCAGGATATGCCAGAGACTCCTTTTCTCCCCGATTCGGTTAAGCACCTCCTCATTAGTCACATGATCCACCCATCTAATTTTCATCATTCGTCTGTAGCACCACATTTCAAAAGCTTCTATCATCTTTTTGTCTGAACCCCTTAACGTCCACGTTTCACTCCCATACAATGCCACACTCCAGACAAATGCTTTCAGAAAGGACATTTAAATTGATATTGGATGTTAACAAGTTTCGCTTCTTTAGAAACGCTTTTCTTCCCATATCCGTTCTGCATTTTATATCTTCTTTACATCGGCCATCAGAATTTATTTTGCTACCCAAATAACAAAGTTCATCTACTACTTTTATTGTCTCATTACATAATCTAATTCCTTCAGCATCACCTGATTTTCTGACATTCCATTCCATTACATTCGTTTTACTCTTGTTAATGTTCATCTTATATCTTCCTTTCAAGACACGGTCCATTCCTTTCAATTGCTCTTCCAGATACTTTGCGGTCTCTGACAGAATTACTATGTCATCGGCAAACCGCAATGTTTTTATTTCTTCTTCATGCAGAGTAACTACAGCTGCAAAGGCAGCGGCAGCAGGCAAAATCATAAATAAATATATAATTCCTGTATGGAAAGTGCAACGTGACCCAATGTACACCATGCTGACTCAAAATTGGATTAAAAGAAATAATAATCTGCAGAAGAAATCGGAAGGTAACTACGGGAATTGAATTATGTACACCAGTAGTTTTCAACTTGTGGGTCGTGACCCCCCGGGGGGGGGGGGAGGGGGGAGGGGTATCGTAAATCCTTGCTCGAGGTGTAGCCGCCACCGGAGGCAGTGCTTGCACCACAAAATAACCAGGGGTTCAGTATTACAAAAACGTATGCCTAACTCAAATATACTGAATGTTACCATTACGGAGTTCATGGTGTAACATTAATTATGATCATTGTTTTATAATACTGTGTGTTAATGATGGATAAGCGCGAAGTCGGAAAACTGTTTTCAAGAGCCAACCGATATAATAAAAACACTTGATAGAATAATTATCTGAAAAATTCGAAAAAAAGATCTACTTCTTTACATATCATCTATGCAGTGGAAGCTTTATTAATAACCATAATTCGCGTCTGAGTCTTACCTGAAATGCAAAACAGTCGTTAAGCGAAATATATTTTTCTCTCTCAAATCATGTAAAAATAGAGTAATGTGCTACAATCCAAAAAGTACACAAAAAACTATTTCCAAACATTTAAAAGAAAGTTGATTAAATTTGTTTCCTTTGAGAAAACACAATTTTTTTACAGTTCGTGAGGTGGGGGAGGGGGGGGGAGTCGCCAGAAAATTTTTACTTGGAAGGGGGTCGCAATTTTAAAAAGATTGACTTTTAGGTTAATTTTTTTTACACAAATAAAGAAATTAAGAGTTCTTCTCAGCAATTCACAATGAACATTAACAATACAAGATTTGGACATAAGTTTAACAATGGAAAATGGGGCCAAAGCACGCTTTTACTTTATATCTAACCTGCCATTACAAAATTTCTTATGGTCTCTTTCGCTGGTGCATATTTACCTGCTTGAATGCTTGCCACAGACAGACTCAACGTACCGACTGCTCCAGACAGACTCAACATGCCGACCGCTCCAAACTTCTCATACTAACTGCTTCAGAGAGACATTCCTACTCACTACAATCTCTGCGCCCAGCGATAATAATATCTCCAAAGATGTAGAGTATAAAGCCGTGCTGAAAAATTTACATAGAATCAAAAACGCATAATAAAATATAGTAACATTGCCAAGACAAATAAAAATTACATAAAATCGAAAATATAGAATGAAATGTAGGAACTTTATATCTGCCGTTACAGAGAGCTGGTCAGCGTTCTCTCCACAAAGGTGAACGATAGTTGCAGCCTACAGCATCGCAGAGAATAAGACTCTGGGTGAGGACGAGGTGTCGTCGATGAATGCTCTCTACGAGACAGCGCATACCAGGCCTACGTCGTACGCGAAAACGGCCATTACTTGCGTACAGGCAGAAGCTGCTGTCATCGGTTTGCCCTCCCATCTTACAACTGATCCTCTGACGGCAGCAATCGAGCAGTGCTTGTAAGAACACTTATGTACAAACATCCTGGTACCAAACTGCATGTCGGATCCAGGGAAACTATAATCACATCTTACCACCATCATGTATGTCATGTACTCCATCCTGTGCCTAACGCATCCCAAGACACATGCCTCACGCATTAATTCTAGTGTATCCAATGAAGTACCATGTAATCTGTGTCAAGTGTATGTATTTTAGTACTATTATTATTTTTATTTTCAAATGTACTTTGTATGGTTTATGAATAAGGCATGTCTTATCTATCCCATGATATTTCATATATTTTTATACACTCTGATGTCCTATGTTTTGTTTTTCTTTCTTTTACATTGTATCAATCTATGTTTATGTACAATGTATGTCTTATGCTGTACATATCACATGACTTATATCTTAAGCACCATATACTCGTCTGAGGTTTTAGGTAGTTTTATTACTATGATGATTTTATTTATTTATTTTTTTTTTGAATATTTTTATGTACCCTAATGTCTTACATACTTTGTTTTATGTACCAGTATGTTATTATCTTACATACTATGTTTTATGTACCAGTATGTTTTTATAAACTATGTTCTACATGCTGATGAAGATATCTCTGGTCTCCAGCCGGGTGGCGGCGTTGATGGATCGCGACGTTTCGGGAAGTGTCATACTACCCATCTTTTATGCACTATGACGTCTTTACCTACTACGTTGTATGTACTATGATGTTTTGATGCACTATGGTCTATGTATTTCCATAGGTACGATGATATTTTATGTATTTTACTTTCTTTTTTGTCTTACATAATATGTTTTATGTACCAGTATGTTTTTATGAACTACGTTCTACATATTTCCATATGATGTTTTATGCTTTATGTATATTTCTTTTATGCGCTCTGATGTCTTTACCTACTATGTTTTATGTACTATAATGTTCTGATGTACTATGGTCTATAGGTATGTTTTATGTATTTTACTTCCTTTTTATGTACTCGTCTGATGCTTTACGTACTTATATCTACTATGACATTTTATATATTTTTATGCACCCCGACATTTTTACACACTAGGTTTTAGGTACCATGATATTGATATTAAGAGTTTATCTATATACACTTCTTTTCTGAAACTACGAGATTTTATAACGATTAGAAATGTGTTACTTACTATACATTTAATGCAGTTTATATTTAATTACTTGAAGTATTCGAATGGAACGAAACAACATATTATAAGGTTACAGCAAGATTCCAACTACCTTACCTGCATCAAACTTGTTTGAGAATCTGCAACGCTGACAAATGAACTACGCCAACAGGCGAAATTATTGGTAGCATGATGGGTATTTGGATCAGCTTGAAAAACTGCAAAGTCTATTTTCTAGAGAATTTTTTATAGTTGAATCGAATGGTTTCGGCTAATTACTATTTGAGGTCTGAACTTTACGTACCATAAATACAAAAATGGGCTACCCATATGGTCTCCTTTTCGGCATTGTGTAAGAATCGTCCCATTGCAGACTATAGAGGCCGCTCGGGAGTAGCCGAGCGGTCTGCAGCGCCACGTTGCGGTTCGCGCGGCCTCCCGTATCGGAGGTTCGAATCCTCCCTCGGGCATGGATGTTTGTGTTGTCTTTAGTATAAGTTAGTTCATAAGCAGTATCTAAGTTTTCGGACTGATGACTCCGCAGTTAAGTCACATACGCTTTACAGACATTTGAACATTTAGACTATAAAGAATCGTGAACGAATCATAAGAATAGATTCATAATGTGTTATTGAATCGCAGGAATCGATTCCTGAAAAAGAATCACATTGTCCAACTATTTTGTATGGAACGTCATCACGAGGACGGTAATAGCATCAGATAGTGTTTTCGGACTAATTCAGACTCTATATTTTTAAAAAATCAGGTTGCATTTTGGTTCTCTGCACAAAGGAGAAACGGTATCACAATGACTGTGTTCGTTAGAGACATATGGCGCCAAATTTAGGCCTGATGGTGTAGGAGTGTTCTGGGTACAACTACAAACCACAGTTGATGCATGCCTGTGGAACCAGTTTGTCCTACATCAATGACTTTCTGAGACCTTTAGCCACACAGTCTCAGAACGACACTCCAGACGCAATCTTCCAGCAAGACAATGCACGACCATACATTGCAGCATCAACACGCGCCTTATTGGTGTCTCATGATGTCAGCCTTCTGCCATGGCCTACAAGATCACCAGACTTGTCAATAGAAAATGTGTGTGTGGGGGGGGGGGGGGGGTGTATAGTGAAACGACGAGTCCAGGAATGCAGTCCAAGCTCCGGAGATGAACTTTGGAACCAGGTCAATGCAGTATGGATGGATATACCTCATGACGCTATTCCACTTGACAGGTATCACTGCCATCACATATGGAAAAAGTTATCAGGGCCGTAGTCAGAGGTTCGACTCCTCCTTCAGTCATGGGTGTGTGTGTGTTTTCCTTGGTTACTTTAAGTAACTGGTAAGACTAAGGATTGATGACCACAATAGATTGGTCTATAGATTTACAAATATTTACAAATGAAAGAAAATAAAAATAAAAATAAACTAAGCTAATTTATGCGTTACATTGTTGGTTGTGATTACTTATGCTGATGCTTGTCGTGTGCATAGGATTCCTATTCTTTTCATTTTCATCTGTTACTACTCTTCTGTTACGATTTCCAGTACCGTCTCGTTTCATAAGAGTTGCTCCTTAATTGAGTCCTGAGAAACTTGATAAAATGAAATACAAAAAAGTGTCGGACTTACCAATAAAGATCTCTGCAATTTCACGTACATTTGATTTATTGTTTTCTAACTTTGCACGTCGGTACTCTTAAAATGCCTTCAAACCTGCGGCCCATTTCGAAATAAGCGAAGCGAATTCATGTGTTCGTACCAAAAAAAAATCCTTTACTGTAAGGGAAAAAAGCATTACAGTTCGTCTTTCCCTCAATATGAGAAATGAAATCGAAACTGGTGGTGCAGTGGTTTATCACACTGGACTCGCATTCGGAAGGACGGTGGTTCGCATCTACCTCCGACCATCCAGATTAAGATTTTCCGTTAATTTCCTAAATCACTCCAGGCAAATACCGGGACGGTAGCTTTGAAAAGGTACAGACGGTTTCCTTCCACATTCTTACCCAAAACTCCGAGCGTGAGCTCCGTCTCTAACAACCATACTGTCGACGGGACGTTAAACCCCAAGGTTCCTTCCTAAGAATTGGAATTAATATCAGTCTGCACTTCAGTGGGAAACAGAGGAGTGGAGCTCGTACAAATATAAAGAGTCTCTCCAATAGAGTCCGCGTCCAAACAGGACTAGCAGTAGACACCGCAGCTGTAGGGACGCGATACCGCTCAAGGACACCAGCCTCAGTGGAACGCACTGACGCCAGAGGGCCTTCACCGTGCTGCCGAACGAGCTATTTAAGGAAACAGCGTTGGTCACTGACCTGTATCACGACAACACCAGCCGCGAACTTTGCACTTCAAATTGATAAAAGTACAGACGGATCAGCAGCTGATCAGTTCCAAGTCGTTTCAAAGACAAGATTTCAGAACCTTATATTCACGCGATTAAACACATTACACTTTGTGGAAACTACGCGGTGTGTAAACTAATGAGAATAATAAATAAAATTACGGATATTCAGCCGTAACCATTTATTTCCTTTCGGTAATATTTCAGCTGTATGTCGTTCAGGCATCTTCGGAGCTATATTGAATACTACTACACTGTGGGCAGAGTATTCGCGTCAACCTTCTACACTGCGTAAGTGTAGCAAATAGGCGGCAAAGATGTATAAAGCTGTAGTGTTCTCCATAGAGATTATATATAATCATAATCTGTGGTTAACTTTGACGACAGGAAAGTACGAAGACGTAATGCCATCTGTGAAGAGCATATGTAATCACAGTGCCGTTGTCTTTGATTGTGTACAATTTTGAGAGCCGGATTCCAAATTTTATCAAGAATAAAACCATCATCACGACTAATTAAATTACTCGCCAGTCGAATTTCAGTTTTTCCCTAAAATCCGAATTCCAGCAGCTGTTAAAAGAAGGGCTGAACCACAACAGAACACCTACAACTTGTTTCTAGTAGAAACCGTAAAGATGTACAGCCTCTGACAATAAAGTTCGGCGAATAGTCCCCTGGCATTAACGTCTGAAGTATTAACTATAGTTACCTTACTGTCCTTCGAAACAGTCATCTCCCAAAACTATGCATCGTTGAGCTCTGTGATACATGTCCTGAAAACTTTGCACGATGTCTTCCTCTGGGATGGTGTTCAAAAGCCTCGTAACGTTTCGTTGGATGTCGGGAATATCGTTAAATTTCTTATCTTTAAAATCCAGTTTTAGTCGAGGGAATAGGAAGTGGTCTTAAAGACTGAGATCCGTCGAGTATGGTGGATGTTCAAGTTGCACGACAACGCTTGTTCACACACAGCAAATGTCGTTAAACACTTTCTGGCAGAAAGGGGGTGACGCAGCTTCAATATCCACCATGCTCATCGGAGGTCTCAGAGCTCAGCGGCGCATAATAATGGGAGGTGAATATATAGCACAGTAAGGTGAAGGTAGTACAGATTTCATCTATTTTAATGTTACAGGGCTATTCACCTGACTTTATTGTCAGAGGCTGTATTTCAAAACCTGTCACACCTGCAGGGGTTAAGTTACATTGACAACAGATCACACAAAGGCAAATTTGGTGATATACGTCTCAGTAAATTAGCTTACTATGCCCATTTTCATTCACTGCTTTCATGTGTGATTATATTCTGGGGCAATTCAACATTGAGTAAAAAAGTATTCATAGACGAAAGCGTGTAATCAGAATAATTGCTCGAGCCCACCCAAGATCATCCTTCAGACATTTATTTAAGGATCTAGGGATCTTCACTGTAGCATCAAAATATGTATATTCACTCCTGAAATTTTTTGTTAACAATCCGACCCAATTCAAAAGTAATAGCAGTACGAATAGCTACAACACTAGGGAAAAGGGTGATATTCACTATTCAGGGTTAAATGGAAGTTTGACATAGAAAGAGGTGGATTATCAAGTAGCATGAAAAGTCTGACAGAGAGCAAACTAGAATTTAAAAAGAAATTAAAAGAATTTCTGAATGGCAACTCAGTCTACACTTTAGATAAATTTTAAGATAAAACTTAGCAATTTCACTAGAAAATCAATAAAAACTTTAAAATAGAGTTAGAAATAAAAATACCTTAAAATACTGAGTATCGTGTATAGACACCATTTATTAAACTGACACGTTCCACGTCATTGTGAAATGTCGTATTTACGATCTATTGAAGAAGTATTAATCTAATCTTATCTAATATAAAAACCGTCATTTCCAAACACGAATGAAATTACATCTTCCGACAGTCATGTACAAAATTTAATCTGTTTCAGACAAAATAAAACTTCCTTTACACACAAGAATCTCTGGAAAATATTTACCAATAACTGAAATTTAATACCTTACGACAATAGCGTATTTGATTGATTTTTAGATATCGTCTAATATTTCGAAAGCCCGCTAAAACGCTCCATTTGAGTCGTGGGATGCCAGTGATGTCATCTGACACGATTTTACACCTGCTGCCGAAAAATTCTAACGTAGATATATTGTTTGAACTTTTGAATTCTCTACGGATATTACGTAGTACTACACTTTATAAATGCATACATAAAAACTTCAGAAAATTTGTTTCTACCTGTTCCTAGCAATGAGAAATGTGAAGCTTGATCTCAGAGATCGAAATTAGATAGCTGTCACTTCGTTCGTTTATTATTTTCAGAATCATTTTGATGATAGCAAAGACTCCATACTATATTATTCTATTAGTTCACTATTACGTGTCATGTTCTGCACCTGCATAGCTGTAAAGTATTACTGAGCTGGTGTTTACATCTGTTCACGATATGGCACGCCAACGATCTCTATTTGAAGTCGTTTTCTAATGTAGTTCGTGTAAGTACAAATTTCATGTTCGTTGTCAATTTTAAGATATACATTAGTGATGCAATGTTTCAATATGTGATAGATAAATCAACGCTCTGTGTCGCAAAATCTCCTTTTGATCACAAATGGTGAACACAACTAATTTTAATAAAATCTGAAATGGTTGCTAATTTCATCGATAATTCTTTTCTATTTCACAGTATCACATCCTACCGCGACAACTACAAAAGAGAGGATAAAAATGGAGAAGGTCGTATTTGAACACGGAACATAAGATTTTTAATTCATGACGCAAACAGTTCCGATAGGAAACAGCTTTGTGATATACTTCCCGACTAGATAACCTCACTCACAGATATAGGCACTGCAAAATTTCGCCTGTTATTATTTTTTTTTTTTAAAGATGTTCCATGTTGGTGCGGACGACAAAATATTTTTCAGTACATTACTATCGCTTCTTTACCATCCCAAGTTCAGATTTAACCGGACAAACTAATTTGCAACCAATCATCACAAGAAAAATGCATACTGATACGCGGAAAGTGCGCAAGCTTAATTTACGTATACAGAAGAATTACGGACTGATGACGTAGATATTTGGTCCCTTCCTACCATCAACCAACCAACCAACAAGAAGAATTAATCTGAATCCAAACTGTAACTACATAGTTGCGCACTTTATCATATAATTTTTACAGTGGTCATTAATCACTGTATTAATATAAAACTGTACTATAATTAGTAGAAAAACGAAGACAATCTAAGACATAATGCTTATTTACATATGTTTATAGTATATACTAGTTTGTATGTTTAGACTAATGACACAAACAAGCAACAATTTACTTGAAATGTCGGTATATTTTAGTTTAAACGCAGTTTTCACCTTTCTTATTTCCGGCACGTAAAAATTTGGTTTGTTTCCGAAAACTAAGATCACCTCTCGGATGGTTTTCATTTTTCCTTAATTACATAAAAGTTGTAAATGCGTTTCCCATCACAAAAAATCGTAATTATACGCAGAAAAAGTAAGGAAAATCTAGTAACTTTCGCTAACACTGTAGTAACACACACTTAACTTCGTCTTCCTAGTGTCATATGACGTCACCAGAACTTCAGCCAATAACAGAGCGTTTTCGATCACGTGACCTAATGTAGAAAAATTACACATGTTTTGTAAAAATAATGACCGAAAATACTGTTTGAACGTTATAATAATTAACAATAAGAACAATGCGACCCATATTTTTAATGCAGGAAAATAGCCTATTGTCTAGAGACGTAAAACCGCAAGAATTACTTACCAAACGCTTTTAAAAATTCATCAAAGTTCTCGCTCTTGTCGAGCTTGTATTTGCGGCCAAGAAATTCATCCACCGACATGACGTACACGTGAAAAACTGCAAGAACTGGTGTTATGAGTACACACGCTCACAGGCAGATCAGCTAACTACCGCGGCCTTGGCGTTCCCGCTGGTTGTGACGTAGGCGTTGGCACGCCTGGAGGGGAGGGGAGGGGGTCACGTGACGTTGCGCATAGCGGCAAAAATCTATGACCGGGGGACTCTAGCCGATTCACGCCATTGTATTCCCTTCTCCTAGCGTTACGGCCGCCGTAGAACCACAGAAAGCTCCTTCATAGATTGCATTTTTCTGTCTCTTCCCAGAACCTCTTTATGATTTCCCTTCTTTTCCTCCGCTCTGCTTCAGCGAGTTTCAGCATCCTCTTCTCTGGTCTGCTCCACTACTGGTTTTCTGTTCTTCGCCTCTCCATCATATTGAATATTACCTAATAAAACTCTACAAGCGCGCGTGTGTGTGAACGTTTACGTAAATATAAAGCTGTAAGCAAATGCTGTTTTGCTAATACAATTGCATGCTTCTACAATGCTGAATGTTTAAGTTCCTATTGACATGTGTCATTTGTGTATATCGTAATTCTATAAGTGCACCTGAGCAGAAGAGGATAATTAATTTTCACACTGATTCCTTAATTTCTCCCGGCGTAAGACGTATTCAAAACACTTACGCGTGTGCAGCCAGGTGGAATGACAAAAAAGTTGGGAAAAGATGGAAGAAAAGTTGAATGTTCTCGCATAGCTTTATCATGAATCAATCAATGTAAGTGTTTAAAAGCGCAAATGAAAGAGCTAGATCGCTGAGTGTTGTTAGGTCAAAAAGAACTGCGTACCTTAATTAGAACCGAAGACATCGTTAAAAAATAGGTATAATATGACACGTTTAAAAAAATATATAAAA
The DNA here is from genome assembly GCA_026315105.1 of Locusta migratoria. Classification (NCBI taxonomy): domain Eukaryota; kingdom Metazoa; phylum Arthropoda; class Insecta; order Orthoptera; family Acrididae; genus Locusta; species Locusta migratoria. Next base: position 327,793,454 of record CM048751.1, on the reverse strand, counting down.
TTTTTTTGTACATGTGATGATGTATCGTTTGTATATTGGTGATGACATTGAGTTGGATTGACTTGATAATGGGCTTAGTTAAGCCTGAAACTAGTAGTCAATAAAAAGAACCAGCTGTGTGAAACTTTGGCTGTTTTTTTTTTTTTTTTTTAATAAAAATAGTACGTTGCTGTCCCAAAACCATCCAACATCTTGGAATTTCATAAAGATTAAAACATTCAATGCAAGGACGGAAGGACACCGCTTGTGAATAAAAATAAGGGATGGAGAGACTTAAGTTAATTCTGATACTTGATGACAAATCTGCGAATGAATACCTTTCGTTCAAAGCAAAAATGAAGGAAATCGGTCAGATAGAACGGCCTGACCGACTGACTTTAGTTGGGAAAAAATGGAAGTAAAGTTGAATGTTCATCCATGGCTTTCTTGAGAATCAATCAATGCAAGTGTTTAAAAGCGCGAATGAAAGAGCTTGATCCGCTAAGTGTTGTTAGGTTAAAAAGAACTGCGTACGTTAATTAGAACCGAAGATATCGTAAAACAAACCGATTAAAATATTCAATTCAATGACAGAAGGATACCGCGTCTGAATAAAAATAAGGGATTCAGAGACTTAAGTTAATCCTGATGCTTTGTGACAAATCTGCGAAAGCATCTTTCGTTTAAAGCAAAAATGAAGGAAATCGGTCGGACAGAACGGCCTGACCGACTGACTTTAGATTACAGCAAGGACATCCCCATAAGAAATATACAGAAGGAATCGCGTTTGAGTATAGAAAAAGGAAGGCGAAAGCTATATAAATTCTGATACGTGATGACAGATCTGTGGATACCTTTCGTTTAAACAAAAATGAAGGAAATCTGCCGGTTAGTTTGGTCTAGCCGACTGACTTTAGTTTTCGTAGATTCTTTTAATATATAAGATAGCACTGGTGTGGCACCGACAATAAGAGAATGTTATAGAGAACATAAATTTACTCTCCACAAACTGAACACGAGATATTTTGATCGATTTTTTGATTGAGCAAACATGAATAAGTTGAAGACTGCTGTACGTAACTGTGAACGACGACACTGCTCTCGTAATGCAATCGTGCAAGCTGCAAATAATTTTCACTACAAATTTCTTGTTTTAACTATAATGATTGTTCTTTAAAGCCACTAGATATAGTAATAAATTTACGTGGTTATGTAAAAATGATGAAGTCAAACGATGATAATTTTTACTAATCATTTGTCTTTTATGAGATGAATAGTTGACACAAAAAATACGATCACTTTATCTTTATATAAGTTTCATTCAGTTTCCAATATAATACTTTAAATTGTATTGTGACTGTTAATGACAAATTCGAAACATGCATTTATTCTTTTAGCCTGAATTTTTCATTGTTAGAATAACACCAAATCAGTTTTGTTGCATAACAGTGTTAGAAACTACTAATTCAGTTAGAAGTTAACTGTTTCGTCAAAAAATCATTGTGGTCTCTGTAGATGTTTGAAAAATATGTCTGAGAGAAACCTACAGGCGCCACAAAATATATCCTTACCTGTTTCTCTAAAATCTTCTTTATGTCAAATACTTTCATAACATTAAATTAATACGTCATCAGTTTATTTAAGCCAAATATGAAAACTTCCTCCTCCACAAATCTAGTGTCCGAAGTTAATGCATCCTGTGCCGTATCATTCAAATACACTACTCGCGATCACCTTATTCACTTGACTGACGTGCATAGCGAAACACGCCAGCGATGCACGACAAAATCTAAGAATCTCTCACATAGACATTACATTACTATTCTATCCAGAGAGTACATATTAAGCTCCTATCAGATATTTATAATTGGCCTCTCCAACCAGATTAAAACTGGTTTCTAGCCGGATTTGGTCTGCAAAATTCATCTACCAAAGAATCCAAACTCAAGACGAACAAATTGAAATGTAAAACAGAAGTAATGTGAAATTATGATGTACACGTAGAAATATATTTCTGAAATCTCCACACAACTGATCTAAAGCAAAGTTGCTGAGAAAATTGCTGCATTGTTAATGATTGGAAAAAAATATCACTTGACAATAATACTGCACTTGTTTGTAAGCTGAAACATGGCAAAATGTGTCCCAGTGCCATTGAAGAGAACAGTTCACTAAACGTTGTAGGTGAACATATAAATTGTAGTTATGTACGGTGTATTTTCTACCACCACTTGAAGCTTATGTTGAGTTGTTTTACATTCATATGATCTGATGTACACCTATGACAGATAAATCATTTTTGCGTAACAGCATATGCGTCTGTATATTTGTCTGATAAACCACAGAATTATCATTCAATATGTTCATTGGCACTGTTTAGTCTCACACTCGCAAAGAATGTCTTTACCACCAAGCCTGGAGATAGATCGCTTATGACTGGTATGTACAATAAAATGAAATGTATAACATAATAAAAATTTGACAAGCGTACATAAATGGTATGTACCGTACAAAAAGTGAAGTAAAAATACCAAACTTTGATCATGGCGCAAACAGTGTGCCAAAACAACCTATACCTATACATGGAAAGAAATGTCAAAGTAATCTTGTGCCCTTAACATTTAAGTAAAAAAAAAAAAAAAAAAAAAATCCCATCATTTGTGAATATAAAAGTACATGGAACAACACACATAACTATGTATAAAGTATTTTCACGTATGTTAAGCCATCATCTGTCATAGGAGATGAGGTATGTTTTTATGTCATGGGCATGTACTAGTCATTGTTCGTAAGCAAAAGAGTGTAGTAGCATACAATATTTTTGTAAATCTATCTGCTTGTGCAGTTCCTAAATATTGTTCATAAGCGAAGGAGTGACAAATCATGTAGCATTTATATAAATATACCTGTAAAAGTCATGACATACCATATATTTTGTATGACTAGATAAACATTGTGCTGAACAGAAGATATTTGAGACCTCAATTTCATATGATGGTTATGGCTAGATGGCTTGTTTGAATGGGTCTTGACAGCGAACATGTATGTTGCACTATTAATAACAATACGTTATATATATATATATATATATATATATATATATATATATATATACCCTTTTTTAACGTATTGTTTGTAAGTTTAGGGACTAATGACCCCGTAGTTAAGTCCCATAATCTATACAAACATTTGAACACTTTCACTCCATAGCTTATGGACAATGTTTAGGACCTGCACAAGCAGATACATTTACGAAACGTTGTGTGCTACTACACTATTTTGCCAGGTTATGAACTTCTGAGAAATTGAGGATATACTGACCGTCGTCATTCTTTTCTCAGAACCCATGCCCAAATTTGATGAGCACATTCCTCATTCTGTATGTGTTATCCATGTGTTTTGTGCTTCCCCTGAGTGTTTTATGTTTCCTGGGATGCAGTTTCATGCATCAGCATTTTATATTCCTATGTGAATCACAAATCTACGGAGATCGTTTAACTGACAACATTAATGTGATTATATTTTTCACTGATATATATCGGTGAAAAATATAATCAGATTTAATGTTGTCAGTTAAACTATTTCCGTAGATTTGTGATTCACATAGGAGTGAAAAATATAATCACATTTAATGTTGTCAGTTAAACGATTTCCGTAGATTTGTGATTCACATAGGAATATAAAATGCTGATGCATGAAACTGCATCCCAGGAAACATAACATGGATAACATACAGAATGAGGAATGTGCTCATCGAATTTGGGCATGGGTTCTGAGAAAAGAATGACGACGGTCAGCATATCCTCAATTTCTCAGAAGTTCATAACCTGGCAAAAGAGTGTAGTAGCACACAACGTTTTGTAAATGTATCTGCTTGTGCAGGTCCTAAACATTGTCCATAAGCGATGGAGTGAAAATGTTCAAATGTTTGTATAGATTATGGGATTTAATTACGGGGTCATCAGTCCCTAAACTTACAAACTACTTACGAACTAGCTAATACCAAGGACGACACAAATATCCATGCCGCAGGGGGGATTCGAACCCCCGACCGCAGTGGCCGTGCAGACCGTGACTGGCGCGCATCAGTCCCATCGTCCACCGCGGCCGGCGATGGAATGACATATCGTGTAGCATATAAATATATCTGTAAAAGTCATGAAATGATGACCACCGTGACAGTTGACCTGCACCGTCCATTACCATGGACCCTACGTTATGCGGATGACATGATACTGGCAGCAGAAAGCAAGCTTCATTTGTAGAGACAAATCCAAGAATGCAGTGATCGGTTGGCACAACATGGCTTGCGTCTTAACCTGAAGAAAACATGACGTCAGACAGGCATGAAATGGAAACCATGACGCTGGATGAAGTGGCGAACAACAACCGAGGTCACTTGCGACTACTGGACGAAAGATAGCTTCAAATCAAAAATCTACCGCAGTGTCATCCGACCAGTCACTTGTACGGCTGCGGGTGCTGACCGACCACAGTTCAGACAAAACGCCGCCTAAGTGTAATGGAAACGAAAATGGACAGTAGGTCTTACTAGCTTAGATCACGTTTCCAATGACAGATCAGGAAACAGTTCGGTGTTGTACCTATCCAAGACAAGATGCGCGAGAGCGGTCTTCGATGGTTTTGGCATGTTTTACGGGTCCGTGATGACTGTATTACCAAGACGGGCTACTCACTTGAAGTTGCCGGCAAAAGACCCAAAGGACGACCTAAACAACGCTGGGCTGATACGCTGCATAAAGACATGAAGAGCGCAAACATCCATCCAGATGCAGCCCGAGACAGAGTGAAATGGAGGCAACGGACCCATGTAGCGGACCCCGCAGTCGCGCGGGACGAGCGCTGGCGAAAAAGAGTACGTCAAATATACATGGTGAATCTAAATTCGCTCACTCGGGCTTCGCAGCGCGATTCCTCACACGCTAGCAATAAAGAAATGTCTGTCACAAAATTTTGTCCTGCGCATATTTCCGGCAGTAAATGGACGTCGAAAATTGAGATGGGTGTGTGCCCCATACGTCAGTGTGTTTCAGAATTACACCACTACACCAACAAATTTCTAGGGGATGTGGGGAGTGTCTTGAGGAACAAACTGAGCATAGAAACACATGCCGGGAAACGTCATCCAATGACGCTACGGAGCGTCGAAGTTGCTGGAGGGAATGTCTAGCGGCAGGAGCTGGTGCCTGTAACTTGGACTCTCCGTAGCGTCGTTGAATGGCGTTTCCTCCCACATAACCTAGAACTTTGTTGGTGTAGTAGTGTAATTCTGAAACACACTGACGTATGGGAAACACATCCATCTTAATCACGGCCATTTACTGCTAGAAATATGCGCAGGATGAAATTTTGTGAGAGACATTTTTTAATTGCTAGCATGTGAGGAATCTCGCTGCGAAGCCAGAGTGCGCGAATTTAGATTCACCCTGTATACGTTTGATATAAACTGCGATCCTTAAATTACATTAGAACTCTCATGGTATGAGATAGTAGATTCTAATGACATCAGATACCATATTCCCGGAAAGTAATTCTGTACAACATGGTAAAATGTGCAATGGACAGAAGAAATTGTTCAATGAAACACATGAAAGGCAGGATTAGTGCAGCGACAAAAAAAAAAAAAAAAAGACAACACAGCGAAAGAAGGTAAGGCAGGCAGAATAAGACATGTAATGAGTCTCTCCTCAAACGAAAAAATACGAACATATTTTTCGCTAAGAATCAAAAGTAACCTTTCAGAAAATCTTACCCCTTACATTTAATAGTAGCATCATTTCACTAAATCATTCCTCATCATCAAAACACAATTCAAATCATGCACCAGTTGTCACATAAAATGTTATGTCATCACATGTTTCGAGACATTTTCCTATTCTCATCTACTGAAAACAATGAAACATTTTGAAATAGGGAGCAGGATTTTGACGACTCACGTACCAAATATGAAAATCACACTGACATACCTATAAAATTCATTTCACGCTAGGTAACTTCATAAATATAATCCATGCTACCTATATGCATTGCCATTGTAAAGCCCTCGATCGGAAGAACATGCTGCTGAGATGACGCACAGTTGTGGACTAAAGGACAGCAGTTCTCACATATCAAACATTATCCGTATGCAACGAAACTTTCAAAGATGACCTAAGATAATGTCCTGACCTCTGAAAAATTATGCAGCTAGTCACCCAATGAAATTGAAGCTACTATAAAACATCGTTAAGTTAATCAGAGATAGTAAAACCTGACGTCCGTATTTAAAACTAGAGAAAATGTCAGTGCTTCTGATGAAGGATATTGCTAAAATGCGAACAGTAATGGACTTTAGACAGTTCTGTCTTCTCATTGAGCACCTTGTTGGAATCCTCCCCTAATGCACAGAAGATCTCAATTTCCTCAAAACAACCATCCTTTATCCTCAAAGTGAGTGACCTTCACGCTATCATTTATGTTACCCATATATTTTCCCCCAAATATTGGTCGATCAACGTTCTTTGCTACTGCTGATGAGCCTTTCTCTCTATTGTTGTGCTTTTTAAATAGAAGTTAACAACCTTTTTTTTTTTTTTTTTTTTTTTTTTTTTTTTTTTTTTTTATGCTTCATATCACAACCACAATCCAGTTCTCCCCTGCGACAATCTTATACCTCAGCCTCTTACTTGTTAAATAATCTCGCCAATTTGTACGTGGCGGTCCCCAGAATGCCATATCTCTGTATTTGCACGAGATTTTCTTGGTTTGTTGGTTCATACATCCTATCACATTATCCAACATATCTATTACACCCGCGTCATAATTATTTTCTACTGCTGTTAGCCTACGCGTCTTCATTTTTTTTTTTTTTTCAGGGATCAGCGGAATGGAGTATGCGCAGTGAAGCGCACTTTAAAAACTTTGTTTTATGTTTATCAGTTTTTATCAACTACAGCACTTGTAAATGTGGGCTACCTCTAATACCTAACTCGAGCTTTTTTGTTCTTGTTCTCAATATTCAAGTCGAGATACTTTAAAATTCCTTGTGGTTCATGATTAACCGTAAATACTATGCTCCTATGCATGTTGTTCGGTCACTTACAAAATCATTTATTTCTTCCTCGAAACCTTGATACACTACAAGTATATCGCCAACATACCTCGGATATATGTGTCTTTTATCTTTGTACATAGCGTTTTCCATTATAAAAGCTGTTTCATATGCGTTCAGACATACCCATTTCCAAACCATTGTCTTGTAAATAAAACTTGCTACAAATTTAAAATAATTAAATGATAGGATGAACCTTAACATTCCTTTGAATTCACCTACTTCAACCTCAGATATTTTGCCACACTGATGTACGTAAGTTGTTTTGTCTATTGTTTGTTGTACTGGTACAGGTGTATACAAATTAGTCGCATCTAAAGAAGGTAATCTTACGACCTCATTTAAACTGCACTCTTGTATCAGCTGTGCTACCTCCGTACTATCTTCAGCGAAAACCTTCCATTATAAGCATACCACTCCCGTAACATCTCACTCTGCCGTTTAATTAATTTAGCTCCTGGTTCCTGTCTCCCATTAATTACCTGTTTCACCGGTTCCCCCATTCTCGCCGGTTTTTATCCTGCCATCTAAATATGGAAATTCCGGGTTCATCAGGGGACAACTGGATGAGGAAAGTTGAAGTATCTGAAATCACATGTGAGGACTGTGATATGAGGTATACAGGGCAAACTGGTAGAAATTTTAAGGTTCGATTGATAGATCACAATAATAGAGAGGATGTCTCAGCAGCAGTAGCGAAGCACGTCAATATCGAACAACATTCGTTGGGTAACATAAATGATAGTATGAAGGTCGTTCACTTCCAGGAAAAAGGAGGCTGTTATCCAATTTGGAAGAAATTGAGATCTTTTGTGCTTTAAGGGAGGATTCGAACAACATGCACAATGAAAAGACAGAACAGCCTAAAGACAATTACTGGGAGCATTTTAACAATCTCCTCCTTGAGAATTAGTGACATTTTATGTTGTTCTAAAAACTGATGTCAGGTATAGTATCGCTGATTAACCTAACGATGTATTCCATTTATTATAGCTTCAATTTTAATGGATGACTAGATGCATAATTTTTGAGATTTCAGGACTGTAATAAATTAGATCATCTGTGACAGTTCGATACACACGGATAATCTTTGATATGTGACTGCTGCTGTCCGTCATCACAGCAGCATGTTCTTCCAATCGACGACCTTACTTTGACAAATCATAGACGAAGCTTGGATTTTGTAAATGACGTTGCCTAGCGGCAGATGTATTTTACAGGTATGTCAGTATTTTAGTTTTTGATTTTCATATTCGGTACGTGAGTCGACAAAATTATGCGCCCTATTTTAATGTGTTACCTTGTTTTCAAGACTTTGTAATGGGAGATTGTCATCCCAAGCCATGTCGTGCTGAAATAACATTTTATATAAGTGACAACTGATGCGTGATTAGTCTAAATACTTGAACAAGTGTATGATGGCATCAGAACTGGTTATTAACAACACAATTTATTTGACCACCACCATTATCAATACATCACGTAACGAATAATTACTGTCATCAATACAGCACGTAACTGATCACCTTCATTATCAATACATCACATAATACACATTACAATGGATATTAAACGTCATTATTCAACTCTCTGTAAGTCACATAATACCATATTTTCTTCCTACTCATTTACCACTTATGTCACATAATCATCCCCAAAATATATTATCTCTCATATAACTGACACAAATTTTTTTCTACTGTCTGCACGAAAATCAACGTACAGGAAACTCTCATTTACCATACCTGGTCTCAGAAATAAAATGGCAAGTGAATATATCATAAGTTGCATCCTAGAAAAATGTGTGCTTTTCTACAGGGATATGCTGCATATGAACAACTGAGGTGTCTAGTGAGAGAGGGAGCTGTGCTACTCCGCGGAGAAATGCAGATAAATTGAGTTTTCTAAAGCGCTGTATTAACGCATTATTTATACAACAGGGGGGGTCACTTTTTTCGTCTTAACTTATTGATATGCAAATTTTGCAAAGGGAAACATCCATTTCAATTTAAATATCACTGATTATAAACTTGTAGGCTTTAATTAACTATAGTTCCCACTTATTTCAAAATGCTGTGAAAATAACCCCACCCGTCAGAATGCTGTCAAATTGCAACAGAATATTATTGGCGAAGGCGGGAAACGTATGGCAGAAAAAATAAATAGTAGCAATAGATGGCGACGTAAGCAGCATATTTTAATCCTTTCATGCCAGAATTATAAACATTCTGAGAACTAACACTTGCGAGATAGGCAACCATCGCTGTCCCACGTCCCCGCTACTTAGCTACTCTTGCACACTAACACGTAGGGAAGTCTGCAAGTCGCGTTTTTTACCACCTCTTTCAACATTCTCTGGTACACAAGAATCCATCTTTGACGTACTATTATATAACAGGGTACAACCAGTAGTACAACAACTTATATAAACAGAAGAATGCCATAACAAGATAGAGACGCAATGAAAATTATGTTCAATAGTTAAAAGATGGATGTAGGAGCAACAAGTACGTTTTTTGAACTCCCTTATAACTGATAAAACAATCTCTAACACTTCTGTGTAGGTACGTCTGCAACTGAAAAAGCGGACAACATCTGTAAGTGGCCTACCTCCTCCTCTCACTCAAAATTATAGCGACGGCGCATTCAAGAACTTACAACAACTGATCCAGAAAGAGCGGGATAGGCGCAAGATGGTACGTGAATACTGAAAATGGAAAAAGCCCAATATTTCATGTAATGTTTCTCACTAGACGCCAAAATTGTATGGAGCCGTAACCACCCATTCTTGTTCCATCATATTCGTTTGACATTGACTGTCCTTGTCCTAAGGTTTCACGAAGAGAAACATTATTATGTAAGCATTTTATTTCTCCAAAATTGTTTTCATGTCAAATACTTACATAAAATCATATCAATATGTCACGAATTCATTTAAGCTAAATATGAAAAATTTCTCTTCCACACTCTGGTGTCAAAGTTAATACATCTGGTGCCATATTGTTTCAAACACACTACTCAAGGCCACCTTCTTGAATTGTCTGCGAGGCGGCGGAGTGGCCGAGCGCATTGAGGCGCTATGTCCCGATGCGCGAGGCCGTTCCCCGTTGGGGGTTCGAACCCTCCTCGGGCATGGATTTTTGTGCTGTCTTTAGTGCATGTTAGTTGATAAGTAGTTTGTTAGTTTAGAGACTGATGACCCACCCAGTTGAGTCCCATAGCCTTGAAAAACATTTGAACATTTTTTTGACTTGACTGTCTCGCATAGCTGAATCACACCATTGATGCTCGACAAAACCAAAGGACCCCTCAGACAGACATTCCAGTACTACCCGATTCATAGTTTATATATTGTGCTCCTAACAGATACATATCAATATTGGTTGGTGTATACTTTTACTTGTAAGATACGTTTCCGTACTCTTCCACCCTGATCTCCAATTCCAAGCAATCCTTCCAAAGTTCAAAAACCGTACTTGGTTATTGCTTTTCCTCTTGGCCTCCCTGATGTTTTTACACTCTTTTCATAATTCTGTCAATATTCATACTGACTGCATGTCACTTGCTCTTCTTTAACTTATTTCTCCTTATTTTGTTCTCAAGTTCCGGTACAGTTCTTTCCTGCGTCTTTGCATCCATCTCCTGCCACATTTTTAATGACTAATATTTTCCTCGGTTGTTTCCTCTAGTTGTTCTGCATCATTTCTTCCTAGTGTTATAGTCGCACCCCATTGTTGCCTTAAAATATCTTATCTTTGGAACTGTAGATATATTTTATTTATTGCATATATCTCTGGTCATACAGAAAGCTGATCTCGTCTTCCTTATCCTTTCTGTAATTCCGTCATCCTGTCGTAATATCCTCCAAGGTATTTAAATTTGTCCACCTCTTCGACTGTTACTTCATGTGTTTTCCAATTTCCCGAGGTAGTCAATGTCTTTGTCTTGTTAAACGTGATCCTCAGTCCTTCTGGCTATCTTACGTACATTCTCACGTTATGTCTTCACGTCTCCTTATATCTCACTTATACCGTCAGCAAAGGCTAGGTGGTCTACTTGGGCCCATTTGTCTTTTATGTCCCCCACGTGATGTTTACGTATTCCCATTATTTCGTTTATTGTTCTTCACTGCCTGATCACTTCATCTAGTACTATGTTGAAAAGAATTGGCGATGACCCACCTCGCTGTTGGACAACAGTGTTTGCCTCAAATCTTGTAACAATAATTCTCTGAATCTCACCCTTGTCTTTGTGTATGGAAGAATTTCCTTTATGAGTTCTTGTGTAGTGCAGTCTAATCCTCTGTTCTTCAGGATCCTTCCAAGATTCTGTCTGTCAAACGTGTCATAGTCCTTCACAAAGTCACAAGGTGACTACTATCTTCCTGTTCTTTGAGGCCCTACGTTCTATGAGTCGTTTCAGGACAAGTACCTCTTCAGTACATCATCCGCTTCCCTTCCTCTTCCGTCTCTATCTATTCTTCTAAACCCTTGAGAAGTTGTGATAGCACCTTGTAGCCGACCTCCAATGTCGATGTGTCTGGAGTTGTTTGCATCCCTCTTGTTCCCTTGTGTGGACCGGAAGTTGTCGGCATGAACCTAACAGACAGATTTTCTCAGCTTTGCGTCGAAGAAGCCAAGTCTACTGATCGAACGTACAGAAGCAAGAGTTCCACAAGGATCCGTTGTGAGACCGGGTCTCACTTCATAGTTACCACAAATAACTGAGAGTCAAGAAAGTCTTATATATTTTAATGATACTGTCATAGTCACTCAAAGCACATAGTAACAAGCAGTGTACAAACGATTATGGGATGCCTCTTATTACTTGGAAACAGTCTATAAATGAAGAATAGGCTGTGTTCGTCGAACACCAGGTCAGGGCTTAATTTGTGCTGAAAAGCGTTCCAGCCCCTCCCAGATATATATTTTCTTCTCAACAGGTTGGCACGGGATATTTGAAGAAGCACACGTGCAAAAATCACAACGTAACTATAATTGTCGAACATCCGAGATGTAATATCCACCAGGTCAGGGCTTAATGTGTACAGAAAAGCGTTCCAGCACCTCCCATATATATATATATATATATATATATATATATATATATATATATATTAACAGGTCGGCACCGGATATTTGAGAAGTACACGTGCATTAAATCACAACGTAACTATAATTGTCGAACATCCGAGATGTAATGCCCACCAGGTCAGGGCTTAATGTGTGCCGAAACGCGTTCCAGCACCTCCCAGATATATATATACAGGGTGTTTCACTAAGTGTGTTTGCCTCTTAGGTCAACACAAGCAATGTTACACTTTCTGCGGAGCTATGAACATAGTTTATTGTATCATTTTCCAAAGAGTTACACCACAAATATATAATTTTTTAAATGGAACAATAGTTTTTTCTATCGTGTATTGGATTAGTTTAAACCGGCTGCGTCCAAATCAATTTAAACTACATTCCTATCACTGTTAGTTTGGGAGCTACAACCCTTCAAAGTTCCGGGGGCGGAGGCTGCGATAGCGTAGCGAGTGGCTATCCCCTGGGGCACGGCCCACTGCCTCATGAGCACCAGCCAGTTAGCTACGCTGTCGTAGCCTCCGCCCCCTAAACTTTGAAGGGTTCCAGCTCCCAAACTAACAGTGATAAGGCCGGCCGCGGTGGCCGAGGAGACTAAGGTGCTCCAGTCACGGTCCGCACGGCCACTACGGTCGGGGGTTCTAATCCCCCCTCGGGCATGGATATTAGTGCCGTCCTAGTTCGTAAGTAGTTCATAAGTAGTTTGTAAGTTTAGGTACTGATGACCCCGTAGTTAAGTCCCATAGACTATACAAACATTTTAACAGTGATATATATTCTTTTAACAGGTCGGCACCGGATATTTGAAAAATTACATGTGCATTAAATCACAACGTAACTATAGTTGTCGCTTTGACAGCACAAGTGAACCTGACAATGGCCCCCAATGTGATGCGAAGGGCAGGGGCGGTGGGGCGAGGTACTGTGTACTATGTGTGTGTGTGTGTGTGTGTGTGTGTGTGTGTGTGTGTGTGTATGCATGTTTGACTACGTACGGACAGTATACTCAACATAACTTGAGCTTCGTTCCAAAGTTGTGATCGGCACATATCGTCCTTTGTTTACCACTGCCAACAAACTCAATAGGTGACGTGTCATGTTATGTCTGTCAATGAGAAATAAAGCAAGGCGTGTTTGAATATGAGCGTATGTCTTATGTGCTTTCACGAAATATATTTATTCCGAGTGATACGTTATGTCATAGCTGCTGATCAACTGTGCGTATTGACCCCTTGGCACTCTTTACTTTTCAATCTTTACGTGCCCAGCACTCTTGTTCGAACATGGTTGATGATCAAACTGTCTTGTATTACCTTTACAGTGGAGGGAATGCTAATGACCACGCTGTTGACGAGACGTTAAACACTAAATTTCCTTAATTAATTAATGATAAGCTTTTCAGAGCATTCACACAAGGTTGGCGCCGGTGGCGACAACTACAACGTGCTGACATGAGGTATGTTTCCAACCTATTTCGCATACGCAAACAGCAGATGATCGTACTACCATGATCTTCTTTAAGTTTATGAGCTATACTAAATGGTTTAAACATCCTTTGCATTGAACTAATACTTCGTAGTAGTCGAATTTAAAACATTACCCTTATAATCGTATTATGAGAAGAACATGTTTAAATACAGTTTAAGCAGTCTGTAGTTATCGGACAAACACTCAGAAGAATAAAGATACGTGTTATCCACGACAAACCGTACATTTATACCGATCGTAGTATTAAAAGAAAAGCCGAAATTGGTAACAGGTTAACCAAAACAGCAAATCAGTGCAACTGATTACTTCGTGTATCTTCCGTTTGATGCACGATTAATTACACCTATATATAACACACGAATTGACCATTATGTCAGAACTCTAAGAGGCAGCGTAGTTACGTCACTTCATCCGTATTTACGGCTATTTTTTGTAATCACACACATGACTGCTCTCACGTTTGTAGGATAGAAACAGTGCTCTTTTTCTGGGGTGACGCGTACCTCTACACCTTTTCGTCCACAAAATAACTTTTTCGATGTTGACAGCTTGGAAGAAAGCCAAAGATTTATTTCTCGGATGTAATTTTTTTATTTAATTTTCTCGTATTGGTAATTGCAATACGAGCAAAACTAGTGCAGTTTTCGGTGGGAAAAGCGATGTCATTGACTGTTTCAAGCATTTTGAAGCTGCAACCGTTCTCAACAACTACATCGCTGGCAGCCAGTTCGACAAGCACGTAGTGCACGGTAGTGCAAAACGGATATGCGTACGCTCAAACGCCGAACTACTGATAAATGTATCTACGGTCGCGCTTCCATGACCTTCGTAATTCATTGCCATCTTTGTTCTGTTGTTGATTATTCATTTACGTTTGCTGTTCCGTTCTTGTCGGTTGTGCGAAGTTTTACACAGTGGCGTTCCGTATTGCTCTCCTGAACCAACCGATTCCATTTTTTGCTAACAGTCATTGGATCGTGACCAACGCGAGCAGCAATGTCGTGATACGATAATCCGCAATCGCATAGGCTACAAGTCGGAGACGTGATGGTACCCATTTCTCCTCCTTACACGAAGCATCACAACAACGTTTCACCAGGCAACTGTTTTACACTGTTTCCTGTCGTTAGTTGTAACTTGGAGGTGAGAGATACTTCAGTGACACTAATGATACAGTATATGGCATTACCAATCTACTAATAAAAGTCTCTGTGTTACACTAGATTTAGTTGAAGGTAGATGACAGAACTGTTTCGTATTATGTAAATTGGCACCGATGACAGTAGCACGAAAATACGTCCAGATATAAAACGAAATAATTACGAAACGAATGACATCCCACAGAAGACATTTACAGAATATCCTAGAAATAGCAGTTCGTCCCGATGTTTATTCAACAGTCTCCTGTGAAAATTTCACGTACCTGTCGATTCAAGTCTTGGACGAATTTAATGCACTGTATTTCGTCCACTTAGTACATATGCGGCAAGTGGTAAAATGATTATACGTATCCCCCACCTCTCCCGCTCACGCAACCCACTACGCCACCCACCTCCGAGATGTAAAATTGGTCAAACACTCCTAGAAATCCTGATCATCCTCCATCTCGATTCTACAGAACGTTCGTGATCAGTCAACACAAACGTTCACCGTTTTATATTGACCTCCAAACAGAATAAGTTTGACAAGGTACTTTTCCAAAGTCTCTCTCCGACACTGAAGTAATATTAAACACTATAGAAACGCAAGGTGTAATCAATAATTACTACACGAACTTCAGCCACCCATAGCGGCGATTATACAGGTTGTTCGGCCTTATAGGTAGTTGTGTAGCAAAGAATAGGGCAGGAACGACAGGGATCAGTACAGCAATGCTAATCCAACCATCAATATGCGCAGTTCTTCAGTTGTGTGTTGAGCAACTTTAAACTTCCGTATTCCAATAACACTGGCAGACGCACCACAAGCACCACATACAACTAGAACTAGAGCTTTTTTCCAGGGATGCTTGATCATCTTGCTGAATATGGGTGTACTGAACTGAATATGGATGAGTGCATGATAGTTGATGCCGGCGTTGAAGCTGTAGAGTTCAATGCCAATTTCGTCGAGGAATATACGCTAGCAAAAATGTTTACCGAACTTTTTTTCCACTGGCGAAAGAAATATACATCCAAAGTTTCAATAGGGCACTTTGCGACAGGTGGAGTAGTTGTTACTTTTATGTGCTTATTTGGAACTATGTTCAGATCCTGCTAATAGAGAGAAAATGTATCCAGATAAAGAAATATTCGTTTCTTGATCTCACTGAAGATAACCTTTGCAACGCCTCTTTCGACTTCATGTATTCACATAATGTAGACGGTAATTCAGTCTGGTGTGAAACGTCTAACATTTTGATGGTATCTATTCTCATTGTGCACGGAACAACTACAAAATGTTCACTATCTCAAAATGTTCATAATCTCAGTAACACACAAATACAATAGAGTCAGACTATATTTCTCTAGCACTACCAAGCCACTATGCTGAGGCGTGCACGAATAACTTGTAACTAACCGTCTGTTTCTGGCCAGGCAGCATGGACAGTTTAAATGTGCGACCGAGCGCGATGCAGTAGTAACACACTGGAATTGCATTCGGGAGGACGGTGGTTCAAATCCACCTCCGGCCATCCAGGTTTAGATTTTTCATAATTTTCCTAAATAACTCCAGGCAAAAGACGGGATGGTTTTTTTTTTTTTTTTTTTTTTTTTTTTTTTTTTTTTTTTTTTTTTTTTGAAACGGTCGGAACCATTTCGTATCCCATAGTTAATAAAAAATCCAAGCTTATGCTCCGTGTCTAATGCTACGATACGGAAGCTTTTTGACGTGAGATAAATCAAGATGGCGGCATCAGGCTTCAGTCACAGAGGAAAGTTTGCCTGTCTAGTGATGTATGTCTGTGATGTAACCGTTGCCATCAGTATGAGCCTTGAAAGTGCAAAGCTGCTTGTTACAGCATCTTTGCAGAAGCATTAAATGGCTTGGCATCAGATAGTGTTGACTTCTCCTTCGTTACAAAAACAAAGCACACCATTTCATCATTTAAACCCGCGAATGCAAAAGGAACAAATAAACGCGTATTTGAGTATGAAGCACAGTGGGAAATCAGCACGCCAAAGTAATGTCCACGTGGCGTTATGTAAACTTTGGAAGAAGACGATCAGTATTTTTCGTGGAGGATTCTACGACGTGACGAGACACCACAAAGGCCAAGAACATCACAAAGCAACAAGCTCATCCCTCCAGTACATGACGATATCATCTTTTACCGGCAATCAAGAGAAAGTTACTGCTTCAGAATGATATTATTCATGTTGTGTCTCATCGCTATTTCATTTTTATTTTTTATTTATTTATTTATTTATTTTCCGCATAGATAAACGGTTTTCATACTATAGACTGGAAAAGAAATCGCACAATAAAGATGAGGTAATATATTTGTCTATGTTGTTACTACAGTAACAGTACTGTACGTCAAAAATGGGGAAACTGGTAACGTAAAGTTATTAAAAACGTTAAAATTTGTATGTTTTAATATTACAGCTACGCCTCAGAAGTGTCGAATTGTCCACTTTTTTTAGACTGTCTTGTCTGTCATTCGTTGTATCAGCAGTTGCTCACACTAGCTATTACGTGCAGAAACGTCCAAAGCATAGACTAAGAAGACAATAATTGATTGCGAAAACTATACGCAAGGTCCAACTTGTGTTATTACTAGTACCTGTTTGCTTACAACCCACGTCACCTGTTTGTAATAAATCGTAGCACGTCTAGCCTACTAGATTTCTTTCCTCTTCAAGCCAGTTTTAAATGATAAGCAAGCACACTGCACAGTCTTATGTAGATCAAAGAAAACACTTCCTGTCGTATTTTTGTTCTTATACTTCCTCCCCGAAAGATTCAGTATTTTCAGGCCGCGGTGGCCAAGCGGTCTGCGGCGCGCCAGTCACGTTCTGCACGGCCACTACGGTTGGGGGTTCGAATCCCCCCTCGGGCATGGATATTTGTGCCGTCCTTAGTATTAGGTAGTTAATAAGTAGTTTGTAAGTTTAGGGACTGATGACCGCATAGTTAAGTCCCATAAGCTCTACAAACAATTGAACATTGATTGAACATTGAAGATTCAGTATTTTAAGGTGTAGAATAATACAGTAGGTTACAGGTTGAAGGGTACTGGATTAATGTGGAGTTGATCAAGCAAGCCGAGCGGGAGTAGCCGCGTGGTCTAAGGCATCATGCAACGGACAGGGCGGCCACTCCCGCCGGAGTTTCGAGTCCTCCCTCGAGCATGGTTGTGTGTGTTGTCCTTATTGTAGGTTAGTGTAAGTAGTTTGTAAATCAAGGGATCTATGATTATAGCTGTTTGGGCCAACAGGTTTATAAACATTTGAACAATTTGATCACGCAATTTTGAAATATATTGCACGAACCGAAAAATATTGTGACGTGTGCCAGCAGTATTTACAATAATCTTCTGAATAGTTCAAGAGCTTAGTTCAAGTATACTCTGTGGGTTTCTTTACTATCACTGCTGAGTTAGAAAACAAAATTAGAAAAGGACAGATATTTCGTGTTACAGTGCGTCAGAGTGTACACAGAATTGTCGGCATTATGGAATTTTAGGAAGGATTAATATAAAAACCGGAGAATGATTATTTGTTACACAATGAATACACAGAAGGTATCTTACAGCTTTCGTTAATAAATTTATTTACACAAAATATAGTGATCACATATTCCTAATATGTATCACACGCTTCATTATCAACGTGTAGAGATACTCTGATAATCACATATCTTTATTAGTCTCAGTTCTCACAGTATGTTTAGACACCGAATTTTTGACGTTTCTCATAACAATTTTGCATTCACATTCCTTCTTTCTTCCACTCAGAATATAATAAAGCAGTCACCACAGTAGCGGCTTCTTAATCGTCCAGCGCTTCGAAAGAATCTACCAAATGCGCAATATAATTATTTTATTGAAAAACCTACAATTGAATGACATTCCACAACGTTTTTGTGCAGAGTCGGGGCCGTTTACGACTATGTTTAAAAGTAGTTACAACAATTAGATTTCCAAACAGCCGCGGTGGAGTAGTCGAGCGGTCTAAAGCGTCTCGCTGCGGAGCGCGCGTTTGCTCGCCGTGGAGGTTCGAGTCCTCCCTGGGGCATAGGTGTGTGTGTTTGTCGGTAGGTTACTTTACCTAGGTTTAAGTAGTTTGTAAGCTACGGACTGATGACCACGCAGTTTGGTCCGATAGATTTACAGACATTTGAACATTTTGAATTTCCAAACACCACAAAACAAAATCACGGGATATGCACTGTAATTGCTATGTGACATTCAATCGTGCCCATGGTCTGATATTGGCTGTATCTTATATGTCAGGAACAGTTTTGACTTATAATTTTCAGTCACAATATTTTACTATCCTTATTTACATCAAGCTTCGGAGTACGTGTTGTGTTTAAGAAGTCCGGCTAATGATCATATCTAAACAGCAACAAGGCGCATGTGTGCATGAACGCGTCTGCGTCTTTAGAGACTTGAGGAGAGTAAAAATACAGCATGCATAGCATGTGACTAGCACTGTAAACAGATTGCAACAAATATGAAACTTCCTGGCAGATTAAAATTGTGTGCCGTAACCGGGACTCTAACCTGGGAACTTTGCCTTTCGCGCGCAAGCGCTCTACCACTGAGTTAACCCGACACGACTCACGGTGCCGCTCCACAACTTCAATTCTGCCAGGACCTCGCCTCCTACTTTCCAAACTTCACAGAAGTTCTCCTGCGAAACTTGCAAGACTGGCACTCCTGGAAGAAAGGATATGGCTTAGCCACAGCCAAAGGGATGATTCCAAAATGAAACTTACACTCTGCAGCGGAATGTGCGCTGATATGAAACTTCCTGACAGATTAAAATTGTGAGCCGGTACCGGGACTCGAACCTGGGACCTTTGCCTTTCGCGGGAAAGTAGAAGGCGAGGTACTGGCATAATTTAATTTGTGGGTCGGCACCATGAGTCGGTCGAGAAGAAAATTCGTTCACAAAGGGTGAGCCACATTCAGCTCGACCATCGACAAGAAAAATCCCAGAAATGATCGAGAAAGTGCGTCAAATGCTGGCACAATTCGGCGACAGACTCTCGGTTAGACTGCAAAGGAAGTGGGCGTTAGAGAGGGCACGGTGCATACCACCGTCCGCGATCGCTCCATACTTGTGCCGCTCAAGCTCACAGACAAGTAGGAAGCAAACCGGATCGAATCTTCCGGTGATTTCATTTCCATGCGTGATCATCGTCACGGTAGACGAGACCTGTTGTTGTCAGTTCGATCCACAATCAAAACGGCAATCGATGTCATGATGTTCACCGTTCTCCATGCGAAAAAAAAGGTAGCCTGCTATAAATCCAGGGTGAAAACACCGTTGATCGCCTTCTTCGAAAACAATGGCGTCATCCGTGCGGAATTTATCCATGTAGGTGAAACCATTAATGCTGACTTTTCCCAGTTCGTTTTCAGCCGTGTTCGGCCAAAGTTGCACAGGACTGCTCCATGACAATGCGTCTGCTTACTGCCCGGCCCGTGTGTGCCGATTCCTAGCGCAGAAGATGTCGACTGTTCTTGAACATCCTCCGTATTCCCCTGATCTGCCCCCTGCGGACTTCTTCCCGTTTCGCCACTCGAAGGCAGCCAAGAAAGGTCATGAATGTCATCAAAGATCGTATGCCGTTCTGCGATCGATTCCAAAAGAGGCATTTGCTGATAGTTTCCAGAAGATGTAACAACGTGGTCAAAAGAGTATTGAAGCGGGTGGTGACTATTTTGAAGGGCAATAAATAATATTTGTTCGTTTCTTCTGTTTTGGTTTGTTTTGTTTGTTGTCTATTTATTTATTACTAGCTGAAAACTCGGCATTGCCCGGGTATTTATTTATTCATTCCAGCCATGTTTCAGGTATATATTCATTTGTATAAGGACAGTGTGTCTGGAAAATCTCTTGGTAATACAATTAGGATTAAAGAAGTAATAGATTAAAACTTGGTGCGTGATGGGGCGGTTTTCTATGAAAGTTACTGTTTATGTGCTCATATTTCATGAACTATGTGTCGTACAGTGATACAATTTAGAAGGCACACTCAACTGTATGCATATTATACCGTCTGTAAAATTTCTTGCTGCTACAATTTGTAGTGTACAAATTAAAAATTGTAACGTCATACCGAATGCCGTAGTTTTAGTCCATAAACAACGGAACGTTACTGTTTATGTGCTCATATCTCATGAACTACGTGTCGTACTGTGATAAAATTTATAAGGTACATTCAACTATGTGTGTTTATACTGTCTGTAAAGTTTCCTACGGCTACAATTTGTAGTGCACAAATTATAAATTGTAACGTCATACCGAATTCCGTAGTTTCACTCCATAAATAGCAGAAAAGTAGTAAGCGAGAAACATTTTTCCTTCCATCATTTTGCTGTGGTTATCAGCGAGAAAAAGTTTAATAAAGTTTTGAAATTATGTTTAAAGTTTGTTGCAAGTCGCTAAGTACTTTCATTCTCATATAGCGTATTTATAAAATCTCGCCGCATTATGTGGCATTTTTTTGTGATTCCTATTATTTATGACGTCATATCTTGTGAACCATGTGCCGTATGTGATTCTTAACCATGCAGCAATTGTTACCTCACGGTAAGGAATGTGTGTACCAAATTTGTTTGAAATCGGTCTAAGGGTTTAGGAGAAAATGAGCAGCATTGTCACAAAATGCAGCTCTTTTTCGTGCATCTCATTGTTTATGACGTCATATCTCGTCAACTATCTATCGTATGTGATACTTACACTTACGGCGACCGTCCACATGGATTGAAGCTTACGTGTACAAAATTTCTTAAAGATTGGAACAAAACTGTAGATATGTATTGAACACGTACACACATACGGACACTCTGTTTTATATCTAAGATTTATTTACATAGTTTACGCCCACATTGGAGCACTAAAATCAATCCATATACACTACAGACGTTACAATATTAGTTGTAATGTTTTATTAGCTTCCTCTCCTCTTCCCAAAACTTCTTCATTCTTTCTGACCTGGCAGCCCTCTCTTCATCGTAATGGTGTATTGTTTTCGTTTGACTGTTTTTAATTTCAGTCTTGTATCGCTACTTCTCAGAATCTTCTTCTCTTTTCTCTCTGCAATTTGTTCCATTGTTATATTCAGTTCTTCTATGTTATTCTGGACCTCAAAGAACCAGTTGTTTTCAGTTTTATTTTTCCAAAAGAAATTGAATAATTGCTTCAGCAGTCTCCTCTCTGGTAGCCTTAGTCTGTGGCTACAATAAGCAATTCTCCTTTTGCGCTTTGTGTCCACAATTGATTCATTTTCCAGATAGACTATTTCATTAGGCAGTAATCTCCATTATCTGTCTACTTGATTTTTTTCATTGATGATTGTTCTGATGATCCTTCTGCCTTCTTTTTGCAATTTACCCGTTGTTGCTTTGGTATTCAGCCCAAAGTTTCACTTGCGTAAGTTGCTTCAGGGTTAACTACTGAACCATAATGTTTGAATTTAGCGTTCATCGAGAGACATTTCTTCTTATATGTTGACCACGTGAGTTGTTGTGCTTGCATCAATCTTGTTTCTCTGTGTTCTATTGAGGCTTTTTCATTTATGTACCAAGTTATAATTTCCCCAAGATACTTGAACTTTTTTACAACCTTAATTTGTTTGCTATTGTTTAGCTGAATGAAAGGGGTTTCAACCTCGAAGGTTGGCATAATTTCTATTTTTTCTAATGAAATTTGTAATCCCACATTTGCTTAAATGTTTTGTAGTTGCTCAATTTAGACTTTAGCCTCTTACACATTATTTGCCAGTATTGCAAGATCGTCTACAAATGCTAGGCAGTTTAGTTTTATGTTTCTACCAATCTTGATGTTCTGTTGGCATTTGTTTCTCCATTCTCACACGACCTTCTTCAGTACACAATTAAACAAAATAGGCGAGAGACCATCCCCCTGCCTAATTCCAGTTTTGATTGTAAACGGTTCTGACAATTCTCCTCGAAATTTAATTTTTGCTTTAGTATTATTGAGAGTGATTGCAGTAAGGTTGCTCAGTTTTCTGTGAACAACAAATTCTCGAAGGATTTTCAGTAATGACTCCCGGTGAATACTGTCATAAGCTTTTTTGTAGTCAACGAAAGTGATGATTAGATTCTTACTTTGTGCTCTTGGATGCTTCATAATAGACTTAAGACTTTGATCTGGACAAATTCTGCCTGGCCGAAATCCTCCTTGGTACTCCCCAAGTTCTTGGTCCAGTTGTTGTCTGATAGAATTCAACGAACTTTTTAGACACACCACGTATGTCATTTGAATAATGTAGCACACTTTCTGAAAATTCTGATGTAAAAAAAAGTAAGTCACCCACAAGACATAGCTAGATATCAATGTAACTTCCACCATGTACACACACTCGAATTGTAAGGTACCAAAGACATTAACTGCCTCAGGGCAGCTAATTACATCAGTGGGAAGTGCTCAAAATTTGTGGGTGACAGGGATTGGAAACGGAGTCTCTGTGGTGACCACTACGCTACCTGGACGCAGTGGTAACTTCGAAAGCATAGAGCGACAAATTATAAACTTATCCACGTCCTATTTAAAATAGGCGATTCGCAGATTCCCTTATGAGTTCGACCATGGTGTGTAATCAAGGGGTCATTGACCGACTTCACTTTAATCATAGTTATATAAAAAAATGAATCCTTGTTTCCTTCGCTCACAGAACAACTTGAGAACGTCATGACTGATTTGGCTCATCTTTTCCTTGTTGTGTTCGTAATTCTTAGGAAAAGATTTTTCTGAAATAAAATTATGGGGAAATCCACGGTATATTGAAAATGTGAGAAAAACTGAATGTGCGTTCTTCAATGTGTCCTCATGTTTGCAATCCGTATAAAAATGTTCAAAGGTTTGTTATGCTTAAGGGACTTAACTACGGGTCATCAGCCCCTAAACTTACAAACTACTTATGAAACACCTTATATAAAGACGAAACAAACATCCATGCCCGAGGGGGGATTCGAACCCCCGACGGGAAACGGCCTCGCGCATCTTAGCATAGCGCCTGAATGCTCTCGGCCGCTCCGCCGCACCTCTACTGCGTGTAGATCTATAGTTTTGTTCCGATTTTGAAGACATTTTCTACACATGATCTTCATAAAGAGGTGAATCTCATTGTCTACAAAAAAATTCGAATGGCGCAAGGCGGAAGGTATTTTACTTACGAATATGACAAAATCCATAGTTCGAGGTAAGATAAGTCGAAAGCTTTTCTCGTAGGAGTAAAATGCGTGCCCTGCCAAGATGGGGTCTCGCGATCGAAACGACCTGCATTCAAAACTCTTACACCACCTTTCCTCTGAGTGTCGAAGGCTTGTGTGTAATGGAAGCTTACGTATATACGAGGGTGTAAATCGTAGTATGCCGTTAGCAGAGGCTGCTCTGTTGATGGAGCGAATGGAGCGGTCTACTGCTTGTCGAATCTCTGGAACGGTTCTGTAGCGAAGGCCACGAAGTGGTTCTTTCTTCTTGGGAATCAAATCAAAGTCACAAGAACTTAAGTATGGTGGATGGTACAGAACTTCCCAGTCCCATCGACCGAACAGAGCAGCCACAGCTTGCGCTGTATGCGCCCGCGCACTGTCGTGCAAAATGATGGGTGGGTTGTGCAGAAAGCGTTGCCTCTTCTTTCGCAAAGCTGGTCGCAACAGTATACAGTTCTTCTTCAGAGACATTAGAACGACCTGTCCGATGCATGTCTGCCACAGTTTGCCGACCATCGCTGAAGGCTTTTACCCAACTTTCCACTGTTCTGTACGGCAATGACGATTCCCTGCATGCTGGTTGAAGACCTTCATTATACTGTCTTGCTGTACGATATCTGGCACATTCAATATTGATCCAAATCTGTTGTTACTGTTTCGAAAACATAGTGATGCCGTCACGTTTGACCACTCGCTCACAAGTGAGCTGCTGACATTTCACTCCCAGTTTCAAGCTATGTTAACCTCGGTGGCCCAACTTGAGGCTGCTGTCGATGGTCGTCGTTGCTGTTAGTCGGGAACGAACGGTTGTCCGGCGTGTCCACCGATCGGCCTGCGGCAGCGACATACCCTGATACTGCTAGCAATGAGACAGACAATGTATATAGAAAAAGCTGGTAGGCCATTCCGGCGCCTGGCGAGCAGAAAACTCCCAGACGCCTTTGCGCGTCGTGACGTCACGGCGAGGACGCTGCAGTATTGTGCACTGAGCAGAACACGGAAGTGGCGATGTACATCCAAGAAAACTAATTTGTTTCGAGGCAGTCATGAGCAAGGGTCACTGTAATTGTGCCGTGGCACAATGCACTAATGCTGGTCGAACTACGACGAACGTTATTTATCACGTTTTTCCAAGGATGAGCACCTGCAACGTGATTGACTTGTTCGATGCAAACGCAAGGACAAAGTGAATGTGAAAACTGCACGTGTGTGTTCAGCTCATTTTCGCTCTGAGGATTATGAACGGGATCTGAGAAATGAGCTAACTTAAAGAAAGAAGTTATTACCAACAGCAATCCCCTTCATAAACATTCCGAACTGGTATGGAGAAGAAATTGTAGAAATTGTGGATGCAAAGGAAAAGGTAAAAAGTCTGTACGTACATAACACTTAAAATAACAAACAAAAAATTAACACGATATAAATTAATTCACATAAATGCAACATCTTCTGAAGCTCAACGACAATGAATGATTCGCTACATTGTATAGGCGGTTAAATTTTAAGTCTTATCCCGGTGACTTCGCGTGATAATGTTGGCAACGAATGTTGAATGCCGGCAATCATGTGACGTTGGGATTGACCAATTGGGCGACTACTTAAATGTTTTGTCATGAAATCTTAGTTTTACGAGGGCAATTATTTTTACTGAGCGGACAAGGGCACATACAAGAACATGTCAACCATAGAGGAGGAGTAGCATTGTTTATTTCCTTCATGGTCTGTACGAAACACTAATCTACCGTATTCATTATATGTGGTTCAGATTTGAATATTATATCTTAACAAAGATTTTCTACCGTCCGTTGGTGTTACCAACATAATCACGCGAAGACGCCGGAGTAGAAAGTAAAATTTTACCGATGTAAAGCTACAAATTACGCGCTATATGCGGGTTTTGTTATTTGAACTATAAACCAGTTTAAAATAGTTAACATCGGGAATACGTAAAACTAACGGCTAATGCTAAGTCTCTTGAAGCCATTATATCCAGGATGAAAAGTAAATTCACCTGAACAACATTATTTATTGCCTATACAGTTAATATTTTAGTTACTAAATTATCCCGGCGCTCTAGTGTCATGTTGGTAACATCAACAAGACAAATCTTTGCCAAGATTTAATATTCAAAGCTGAACCACATGAGTTGATTAGTGTTTCTATATACCTTGGTACAGACCATGAAGGAAATAAATAATGCCGTTCCTCTACGGTAGACAGGTTCTTATATGTGCTCCTGTCCGCTCAGTACGTAATTGCCTTCGCGGTGGTCTTGACACTCCGTCGCCAGCATGGGAAAGCAAAGTGTTGCAGTTTAAGAAGAATTTGCTGCTTTTAACGGAAATGGAGTATGTAAACAAATAAATGTCTCTGTGCTCTACTTTAAAACAAAAGTTTCCTGAGTTTCATGAAGCAGTTATTACTCTCTACGTAAAAATGAGTACACTTATAAGGATTAGGCATCTCAATCAAGAAGCAAAATTAGAAGGAATGAAGAAATGTGCCGCAAAGAGGAAGCAGTTATGGATTGCATCGCCGTCTGGTAAACGGTAATATTATTGACTACATTAACATTTGCTTCTTCATCTTTCATGTTAATTATAATTTATTTAATCTTAGTGTGTACAAAACCTGTGATGGCGCTTCTTTTGATGTACAAATGTGTATCGAACGTAACCGAAAGTAAAATGAACGAATAACACGCCACAGAGTAAGTGGTGCAGCGCATTTGCCGTATAAACACACGGCTGCGCTGCGCTAGCGTCCTCGCCGTGACGTCACGGCGCTACAGCCAATAGCAAGCGTTTTCGCCGGAGTGGCCCCCTCTGGAGACAGACACCCCACCTGTGGTTGCATGGGAGGTCGGTCCAGTGCGTGGCAGGCAGTGTAAGACATTCCGGAACACCGATTGTGAGTCCTCCCTGGTTCGTCTTGTGAACAGGTTCGATGCTCTATCTCTTCAGGACAATGTTCCTGAGCAGGATGGTGTCGCTCATCCTGAAGTCACCACGCAGTCTGCAAGATCCGGGTTTTCACAGAGGGAGGGTTTGCAGGTAGTTGGGAGCTCCAACGTTTGGCGCTTAATGGCTGTCAATGAGGGGAAGAAGGCCTACTTGTGCATATCAGGTGGGATCATTCCAGATGTGGAATGGGTCTTTCCGGATGCCATGAAGGATACAGCCAACTGTAGGTGGTGGCTCACGTTGTTACCAATATGTGTCGATTCGGTTCTGAAGAGATTATCTCAGGTTTTGAGCGGCTATCTGAAGTAGTAAAGACTGCCAGTCTTGCTTGCAAGATGAAAGCAAACCTCACCATCTGCATCATAGTTAACAGGACCGACTGTGGACCTCTGGTACAGAGCCGAGTGGAGGGTCTGAATCAAAGGCTCAGACGTTTCTGCGACCGTGTGGGCTGCAGTTTCCTCGACTTGCAGAATCGCGTGGTAGGGTTCCGGGTTCCGCTGAATAGATCAGGAATCCACTACACGCAGGAAGCGGCTACATGGGTTGCGGGAGCTGTGTGGCGTGGACTGGGCGGTTTTTTAGGTTACAGGGCCTCCGGAACACACAGAAAGGGATACAGTTCAAAGACAGGACGAACACAGATCTAAAAACCATTACCCTAAGATTTGTAGAATTGTCGTAGCTATGTGGGGAAAGTACCAGAGCTCCAAACGCTAATAGAAAGTACTGAATCTCAAATCATTGTAAGAACAGAAAGCTGGCTAAGGCCGGAGATAAGTTCAACTGAAATTTTTACTAAGGGGCAAATCGTGTTCAGAAAGGATAGATTGAATAAACAGGTGGTGGCGTATTTATTGCTGTCACAAGCTGTTTATCTTGTAGCGTACTTGAAGTAGATAGTTCCTATGGGTAGAAGTTACACCTGACAAAAAGAATAAATTAATAATTGTCTCTTTTTACCGACCCCCGACTCTGATGAATCGATTGCAGAAATGATAAAAGAAATCTTGGACCAAATTTCATAAATGTTCCCCAGCATACAATTTTAACTGGTGGCGTACCCTCGATATTTGTCAAAATTACATGTTTAAAATCGGAGGCAAGCATAAAACATCGTCCGAAATCGTGCTGAATGCATTCTCCGAAAATTATCTCGAATAGTTACTTCATGAACCCACTAGAATAGTAAATGTTTGTGAAAATATACTTGACCTCTTACCAACTAATAATCCGAAGCTAATAAAGAGCATCAAAACAGACACAGGGATTAGTGAACTTAGAGTTGTTGCAGCGAAAATGAATATCGTATTTCCCAAATCTAGCAAAAACAAACGAAAAATATATATATTGAAAAAGGCAGATAAAAATTCGATTAACGCTTTCCTGAATAATAATCTCCAGTATTTCGAAACAAACGGTGTTAGCATTGATCAGGTGTGGCTTCCATTCAAAGAAATAATATCGAAAACTATTGACAGAGTTATACCAAACAAATTAACAAAAGAGGGATCTGACCCGCCGTCGTACACAAAGCAGCTTAGATCACTCTTGCAATGTCAATTTAAAAGCACAAAAAATCCTCAAGACAGGCAATCTTTTACAGAAACTTCAAAATTTAACTCGAACTTCGATGCGAGAAGCTTATAACAAATTCCACGACGAAACCCTATCACGTAATTTGGTAGTGAAGCCCAAGAAATTCGTAAAACACAATAAGTACCTCCACTACACGATAGTAACGCTGATGCTACTGATGACAGTTCTGCTGAAGCAGAATTACTTAACACAGACTTCGGAAATTCCTTCACGAAAGAAGACGAAGCAAATACTCCAGAATTCGTATCAAGATCAGCTGCCAGCATGCGTAATTTAGAAGATGATACGCCTTGCGTATTAAAGCAACTTAAATCACTTAACAGAGTATGCTGATGCAGTAGCCCCATACCTCATACCTATTTATCATATACAACCGCTCGCTCAAAGAGCAAAAAAAAAAAAAAAAAAAAAAAAAAAAAAAAGATAGGAATATGATTCAAATCTGTTGAATCTATTTCTGGGTTTTAGCGAGACTAACGGAAAGCAATTGAGTTTTATGTATTGATAATGAATCATACAAAACTACAGGCCGTACATTCAACTAAATACGTAGGAGTAACAGTTACAAACAACTTAAATTGGAAAGAACATGAAGAAAATATAGTACAGAAAGCGAACGGAAGACTACGTTTCGTTGGCAGAACACTTAGAAGATGCAACAGTTCTACTAAAGAAACTGCCTACATTACACTTGCGCGTCCCATTTTGGAGTATTGCTGCGCATTGTGGGATCCACATCAGATGGGACTGACAGACGATTTACAGGAAGTTCAGAGAAGCGCAGCTCGTTTTGTATTATCGCGATATAGGGGAGAGAGTGTCACAGAAATGAGACACGAGTTGCGGTGGAAATCATTAAAAGAAAAGCGTTATTTGTTGCGACGAGATCTATTTGTGAAATTTATTTCACCAACTTTCTCTTCTGATTGCTAACATATTTTGTTATCACTCACCTAAATACAGAGACATGATCATGATGATAAAATAAGAGAAATCAGATCGAAAACGGAAAGATTCGGGTGTTCGTTTTTCCCGCGAGCTAGTAGAGAATGGAACCGTAGAGAAACACCATAAAAGCGTTTCGATGAACCCAATGCCATGCACTTCAATGTGGCTTGGAGAGAATTTATGTAGATGTAGACTGCATTTCCCCCCATTGTGCGTACGCCAGTGACGTGGGACAGGCGAGTCCATTTCCTGCGAGGTAAGTTAGGTGTGTCAACGTGTGCTGTCAGCGACAATAGTAGTTTCCATTTCGAAGTGTGTCCATAGCAGTGTTGCTACTACACTAACTGGCCATTAAAATTGCTACACCAAGAAGAAATTCATTGGACAAATATATTATACTAGAAATGAAATGTGATTACAATTTCACGCAATTTGGGTACATAGCGTCTGATAAATCAGTACCCAGAATAACCACCTCTGGCTGTAATAACGGCCTTGATACGCCTGGGCATTGTTTCCAACAGAGCTTGGATGGCGTTTACAGGTACAGATGCCCAAGCAGCTTCAACACGATACCACAGTTCATTAGGACTGGCCTATTGTGACGAGCCAGTTGCTCGGCCACCATTGACCAGACGTTTTCAATTGGTGAGAGATCTGGAGAATATGCTGGCCAGGGAAGCAGTCGAACATTTTCCGTATCCAGAAAGACACATATAGGACCTGCAACATGCGGTCGTGCATTATCCTGCTGAATGTAGGGTTTCGCTGTGATCGAATGAACGGTAGAGCCACAAGTCGTAACACATCTGAAATGTAACAGCCATAGTTCAAAGGGCCGTCGAAGCCATCAAGAGGTGACCGAGATGTGTAACCAATGGCACCCCATACCATCACGCCGGGTGACACGCCAGTATGGCGATGACGAATATACGCTTCCAATAAGCGTTCACCGCGATGTCACCAAACACGGATGCGACCATCATGATGCTGTAAACAGAACCTGGATTCATCCAACTAAATGACTTTTTGCAATTCGTGCAACCACGTTCGTCGTTGCGTACACCATCGCAGGCGCTCCTGTCCCTGATGCAGCGTCAAGGACTTACCGCAGCCATTGTCTCCGAGTTGATAGTCCATATTGCTGCAAACGCCGTCGAACTGTTCGTGCAGATGGTTGTTGTCTTGCAAACGTCCCCATCTGTTGACTCAGGGGTCGAGACGTGGCTGCACGATTCGTTACAGCCTGTGACCTCGACTGATGCCTTTGGGATCCAGCACGGCGTTCCGTATTGCCCCTCCGAACCCACCGATTCCATATTCTGCTAAAAGTCATTGAATCGCGACCATCGCGAACAGCAATGTTGCGATACGATAAACCGCAATCGCGATGGGCTACAATCATTTATCAAAATGATGGTACGCGTTTCTCCTCCTTACACGAGGCATCACAACAACGTTTCACCAGACAACGCCGGTCACCTGCTGTTTGTGTATGAGAAATCGGTTGGAAATCTTCAGCATGTTGTAGGTGTCGCCACCGGCACCAAACTCGTGTGAATGCTCCGAGAAGGTAATCATTTGCACATCACAGCATCTTCTTCCTGTCGGTTAATTTCGCGTCTGTAGCATGTCATCTTCATGGCGTAGCAATTTTAATAGCCAGGGGTGTATGTAAGTTCCAATCCCCGTATATAACTCCCTGTCTCGCTTGGTCGCTCCATAACTAGAGAACGAATCGACCGATTTCGCTCATCCTATTATTATTATTATTTTATGTCTGTCTCTGTGTGTGTGCGTGTGTTCGTAAATATCGGGGCAATCCATCGTAAAATTTGAATATTTGAAAAAAAAAACTAAAATTATGTTTGTAATGTGTCCGTGTGTTTCTATTGCGTAGAGATCGAATGTGGGTAGGGCGTTTTGGGCGCACGACAGCTAGGTCTTCAGCTCCCGGCCTACAGATCAATAGTTGGCTTACCATTTTGATGAAATTTTTCACACTTGACCTTCAAAGCAAGAGGATGTTTCCATGCCTTCATAAAATTTTGTATGGTGCATGGCGGAGGGTACCTTACAAAATACTTTGGCTCTGTTTCATTGTTCACCACGAAAGTTGAGAGATATAAGTTTTCCTATATAGTGGGGGAGGAGATGAACCATTGGCTTTGGGGTTACCTGAAGTCACTAGTGTATAGTTATCGATCGACCTCTCTAGGGATGCTGAAAGACAACATCCGATCCAATGCCTCACCATAACTCCGAACGTGCTTTATAGTGCTGTTCACAACATTATTCCTCGACTGCAGCTATTGTTGAGGAATGATGGTGAACATATTGAGCATTTCCTGTAAAGAACATAATCTTTGCTTTGTCTTAATTTGTTCTGATTAATTATTGATCTTCTGTGCAGATAAAGTGCTATCTGTCGGACATTTTTTGAACTTTTTTTTGTTCTAATAAATCCCCATGTCATTCCAAGCATGTGTGTCAATTTTTACTTCTCCATATTCATTATTCCGTGATTTATTATGTTTTCAAATTTATACTGACTCTTTGATTACCCGGTACTTATATTATCTCCCATCTGCCCCATCTTGTATGTAAGAGTGAGTGACTGGAGGAAGGAAAGAAGCTTAGGGTTTAACGTCCTGTCGACAGCGTGGTCATTAGAGACAGATCTTAAGCTGGGATTTTCGGGAAAGGATGTGCGAGGAGATCGGACGTGCCCATGGAAGGAACCATCCCGGTATTTGCTTGGAGTCTTCTAGAGAAATCACGGAAAACTTAAATCTGGATGGCGGGTGGTGGTTTTGAGCTACCCTCCTTCCGAATACGAGTCCAGTGTCTTACCACTACGTAAGTGACTGTGTCTGTCACCTATGGATTTATAAAATTGTTGGTAGAGTAGTGCTTCCGTCTGCTGTGGCTACAGTTTGACTAACGTTAGCTAACTTTAATAAAGCAAAGAGGTTTCTACCCTCCGCTTTCGCAGTCACTGGTTGTGAAGTTGGTGTCAGAATGGGCCCCTGCGGTCACTTCCGTTAGGTACGCGTGGTTGGCTGGTTGGAGGCCACGAGAGGTGCTCGGCTGCTCACCACTGGTCAGATAACATCGTTCTGCAAGCGCGATCTGCTTCACTTAGATGCTTAAGGGCAAAACGTTTTATTGACAATTTTGCTGTATTCCGCAAAGAACTTTGTTCCCCTGGTACTCGTCATGCACGAGAGTAATCCATCACTAGATGGTTAGCTATGGTTGGAGCATTCCGTTCATAGTGTGAATGTATGTGTGATTGTGACTTACCGTGCGTGTGCTTAAATTCTTGTCGGACTTCTAAATTTATGTGAGATTTTCTTTGCGATCAAAAAAAATAAAAATAAAAAAAATGAATGTCTTCAAATATCATGTAAAAATACCTTTCATTATAATGACACGTTCCAAGTAATTGCGAAATGTCGTATTTATGACCTCTCTAATTTGGTCTGCTGCCAGCCCCCACTAATGAAGTGGTATGACATAGTTTGCTGAATATTTAAATTCAACATACAAAATTGGCTCGTGTGGCTCAGCAATAGCCATATCGTAGGTGCAACTACAGCGCAAGGGTATCACTGGAGAGAGAAGACAAACGTGTGGTTCCTGAAGAGGGGCAGCAGTCTTTTCAGTAGTTGCAGGGGCAACAGTCTGGATGATTGCCTAAGCTGGCCTTGTAACATCAGATAGTGATGTCTATTGATGCAATCATACTCGATTTTGAAGACAACAAACATGAAAATGTGCGGATAGCTTCCCGTTACCTTATACGTTTGTTTTCAGGCTCAAACTATGCTATGTGCGGGCTCGTCCTGGTCGGAAGTCCGCTAGGTATCATATCTTGTGTTCGAGCTGCCCTTCAGTTCTCTAACGAGCACATGGTGAGAAGTCCTTGTGAATAATCTAAATTATGGAAATCCCACTGTAGTTATTAGCGTCGAACTTGTCACCTTTGTGTGTGTTGGGTGGGTGAGTGCACATTTTCTGCCTGCAGATAGGTATTCCGTTTATAACATTCCGTTTGTCGCACGATTACGTGGATTTCTTTGAGATTCTCAAGATGCCTTAGGTACTTCGAGAGTTACTCAATTATGTTATCTTCTCCATATGGTCTGTTGTTGAGTATGAGGATGTGTGTGCGGATTCGTATGTGTAGGAATCTCTTTTTCAGATTTTTATGGTGAACCTGGACATTAGGATTCCTCTGAGGAACACGTAGCCAACTGTGTGGAATTTTCTTGGTTAGTCAAAGCAAGCCTTGCATCTTGTTTCCGAAGCACTTGTTTTATGTAACGTCAATTCAGATATGTTATTCGTATCATCAGTTGTAAAAAGAGAGCATTCGAAACATGATTTTTGTAGTTTGTCCGAATTCTCATACTTTCATTCGTAACTGTCCAAATTGTTTTCTGAAATCTGTTTCAGGACCAATATGAACAAAACAAAAACGAACCATTCACATCTATAGTTTGAATCGTGAATAATGGGTTTCAGTTTATATATAAATCCCATAGAAAAGGCTAGTTATCAAAAAATTTTCAATTTTTTGGGGAAACGTTTGAAAAAGTTTCTTCCCTACAAATCTTGTCCTAACAGTTACAAACATAACAAAATAAGCCGGGCAATTCCGACACGCCACTGTCAAGTACCGATCTTTCAAAGACGCGGGAGTTGATTTTTATTTTAATAAAGTAGCTGGCACCCGGCGCGTTGCGGCCGCAGAAGAAATACTTGTGCAAATAACGTTTGAAATTTGAAAGTGTTAGCTTGTTTATCTACGAGTGATAGAAGTAAATTTTCATTTTGTAGTCGATAATAAATTTCTCAAGTTGGCTCAGGTACATTGAGAGTTACTCAATTATCCAAAAGTCAACAAAATCTCAGCCAAGCAGTCGCATAAAAATAGTTTACACGCATAAACATTGACCTAGGTTTCGGCAAGAGTAATTTTGCCTTCTTCAGAAGTATTACCCAATAAAATACAGTACACAAATCATATGAATAATAGTAAAATACATAAATGTTTTTGAAATAAGTAAGAAATTAAAATTACAGCATTAGATGAGAATGCACTTACATTTAGCTCACATTAAAATAGTTGTTTAATGAAATGTGGCTGACTCCATGTCATAGAATAAAAAGTAAAACTTAAAACATGTCTACAACATAAAATTGTTGAGTGCGGCCACTCACAGGTCGAGTGAGCACTGCGTACTGGCAGAGGCGGAGGAACACTAGTGACGTGCGCCCGCACTAGGTGGCGCCAAGAGGGCTGATGGGCGTGCGCCCAGTCGCGGAAGCAAAAGAATTTGAAGAGAAGAAAACGATGTGTATTTAACACTGACAGAAAACAGATAAGGTAAAGAAAGATGGGAAATCAGATGAGAACTAACGTGCAGTCATGTGCATGGCAAAATATATATATACGTGCATACACGCAAAATAGAAGATAGAATATATTCAGCGGCTAGACATATGGTGCATGAAACACAAACTAAGAATAAACAGCACGTATCCAGTGCAGGGGAAGGGAATAAACATCATG
This sequence comes from Locusta migratoria, assembly GCA_026315105.1. Lineage (NCBI taxonomy): Eukaryota > Metazoa > Arthropoda > Insecta > Orthoptera > Acrididae > Locusta > Locusta migratoria. Next base: position 327,758,302 of record CM048751.1, on the reverse strand, counting down.
AATTACACATTAGAAAACTATAAACAAGTGCACCAACAGAATTCTGAGGACAATAAACAAATGTCTACAAACAGTATAGGTTGCAAGTTGCAGTTGGTCATTAAGCATATTGCTATCATTGATGATGAGGTGTCTAAAAATTTGATATTCCTCCCACAAATCTAGTTTCCTTCCCTTGGCCTCCCGATGCAAAATCACAGTGTCTTCCAACGATCCAGGAACATGATCGGCTACGAGCAAATGTTCGACAAAGGTAGAATTATGCACATTGCGTCCTGTCCTCCCTAGTAGATGTTCTTTATACCGCACCTTGATCTCTCTTCCTGTCTGTCCTATGCAATAACAAGGACAGTTGTTACATGTTATCTTGTAAATACCGGAATTGGAAAAAGGATCTACAAAAGTTTTCAGTGTATGGACAAGGTTTTTCTTTAAATTGTTGTTATTAGAAAAAGTTACCTTGCAATCATACTTCTTCGTCAATAGACTTTGTAAACTGTATGATACATTGCCTAAAAACCGAATTGGAATGAATCTCTCACTGTCAGTTTTATCAAGGTGCTATTTGCTGAGGCGCTCCAGTCACGGTCTGCACGGCCACTACGGTCGGGGGTTCGCATCCCCCCTCGGGCATGGATATTTGTGCCGTCCTTAGTAGTAGCTAGTTCATAAGTAGTTTGTAAGTTTAGGGACTGATAACCCCGTAGTTAAGTCCCATAAGCTCTACAAACATTGGAACATTTTGCTATTTGCTACTGAGTAATGTTGCACAACAACATAAGATTTTATGCTCGGTATGCGGATTACATAATTCTCCTGTTTGACGACAATGACTGCGAATTAGACCAGTTATTTACTGTATTTAACAGCTTTCATGAAACTATTAATTTCACTAAAGAAGTTCAAAATGAATATGCCGAGCTCAACTTCCTCGATCTAAAATTAGCCATAGTAAACGACAGTATAACCTTCGATATGTACCGCAAGCCAACATATTCTGATATGATTATCCCAGCTCATTCTGCACATCCACGAACACATAAATTAGCGTTTTTCCATTCCGATATTAATCGTGCTTTCACAACTCCCTTGGCACTTGCTAACTTAGAAAAGGAAATTAACACAGTAAGGTCCATAGTCATCAATAACGGGTACGATACAGATGTAGTGCAACGCATCGTTGAATAAAAAAAAAAAAATAAAAAAAAAATAAAAAAAAACTACTTCCCAACGGTTTTCAACATTACTCAGTAGCAAATCGCACCTTGATAAAACTGAGAGTAAAAGATTCATTTTATTCCGTTTTTAGGCAACGTATCAAACAGATTACAACGCCTATTGACGAAGAAGTATGATTGCAATGTAACTATTTTAATGTGAGCTAAATGTAAGTACATTCTCATCTAATTTTAATTACTTATTTATTTTAGAAACATTTATGTATTTTACTATTATTCATATGATTTGTGTACTATATTTTATTAGGAAATACTTCTGAAGAAGGCAAAATTACTCTTGCCGAAACCTGGGTCAAGGTTTACGCACGTAAACCTTTTTTATGCACCTGGTGGGCTGAAATTTGGTTGACTTTTGGATCGTGTTCTACCATTGCTGAACTGCAGCCATGTTTAAAATTACTCAATTATGTCATATTCCCCATATGAAATTTAACGATACATAAAGGAGACTAGTTCATTATTCAAGTGCTTCAGAGTAGTCAATATTCTTCGTTACTCCGTCTTAGCGAAAACAAATTTCTTGGCTGTTCGACTCATGAGCACGCAACGTACAACTGACCTTGTGAAAACATGGATTTTCTAGATTCAATCCGCACACATGAAGTGACTGACCTTGTGTCTTGCGACTGCGGTGCAAGTCGAATGGGGAATTGCAATCGGAGGATCGAATCCTCCCTCGGGCATGGATGTGTGTGTGTTCCCGTTACGTTAGTTTTAGTAGTTCGTAAGCTACGGACTAATAACCTAGCAGTTGACTCCGATAGATAAAAAACATAGCACTCGTTTGAAATCAAATGGCATGTCTCCTCCACCTACTCCTCTCCCTCCTATATATGAAAACATACAATATGCGCCACGTTTCCTGGTGACTCGTCAATCGGTGTTAAAATCGCAAGGTACCCTCCGCCATGCTAAATCCACTAGCTTGCAGATTATGAAACTCCTTCATACATACAACTCCTACAAACATATATTTATGTGCTGACTTTCATGATAACCAGTCAAACAATTAGGATGGTTGTTGTAACGTACCCTCCGCCATGCACCATACCTTGGCTTCCTAAAGATAACTCACGCGTTAATTCATGTTATAAGCTAACTGCATTCCAAATTTCATTCAAATCCGTCCAGCTGTTTCAGTGTCAAGAGAAACAGACCTGTCAACCATTGTAAGGTACACTTAGTCGCGAGCCGTACGGTGGCTTCACCTACAGCCACATACATACTCCGCAATCCACCGTAAGGTGCGTGGCGTAGGGTACACTGTACCACTACTAGGCTTTTCCTTTCCTATTCCACTCCCAAATGGGGCGAGGAAAAAAAGAATGCCTATATGCCTCCGTACGAGCCCTACTTTCTCTTATTTTTGTCTTTGTGATCACTACGCGAAATGTAAGTAGGGGGCAGCAAGATCGTACTACCCTCAGCTTCAAATTCCGGCCTCTAAATTTCCTCGACAGAATTTCACGAAAAGATCGTCGTCTTTCCTCCAACGATCCCCAATTGAGTTGCCAAAGCATTTCCGTGACACTCGCGCATTGGTCGAACCTACCAGTAACAAACCTAGCTGCTCGCCTCTGAACTGCCTCTATGTCTTCCTTTAAACTGATCCGCTGCATGTCCCAGACACTTGAGCAATACTCAAGACGTGGTCGTACAAGCGTTTTATACGCGGTCTCCTTTACAGGCGAAGTACATCTTCCCAAAATTCTCCCAATAAACCGAAGTCGGCTGTCCGCGCTTCTCACAACTGTCCTTACATGTTCCTTCCATTTCATATCGCTCTGCAGTGTTACGCCTAGATATTTGAACGACGCGACAGCATCAAGAAGCTCACTACTAATGCTGTATTCGTACATTATGGGGTTGTTTTTCCTACTCGTGTGCATCAACTTACATTTTTCTACATTGAGAGCTAGCTGCCATTCTTCACACCAACTAGAAATTTTGTCTAAGTCATCCTGTATGCTATTACAGTCAGTTAAAGACGACACCCTCCCATATACCACAGCATCATCAGCAAACAGCCGCAAATTACAAGTTACTCTGTCCATCAGATCATTTATATAGATAGAAAATAATAGCGGTCCTATTACACTCCCCTGGGGCACGCCTGACAATACACTCGTCTCTGATGAACACTCGACGTCGAGAACGACGTATTGCGTTCTATTAGTTATGAAGTCTTCCAGCAAGTCACAAATCTGTGATCCTATTCCTTAATGCAGAATATAAGCTATCTCCAGTCCAAATTTCATTCAGATCTGTTCATCCCTTTCATCATGAAGGAGTAGCAAACGTATTATCCAGTTGTAAGGTAGGCTACCTTCCGCCACGCACCATACGGTGGCTTACGAAAGGTAGCCCATGTATTAATCAGGGCTTAAGCTACCTCTGCTCCAAATGTCATTCATAACCGTCCAGCCATTTCAGCGTGAAGGCGTTAGAAACGAATTCACTAAATGTAGAGCACCCTCCACCATGTATCACACTAAGTCTATTTTATTATGCCTATAACCTTCACGTGAGTGCAACTAATGAGTTGACAAAGTTTTATTGCAGTCGGATGTACGGTATCACCGTACATAAATTCGAACAAAAAGATAAACATTTTTATACATTATATCTAATGCGAATATGTTCTAACTCGCTGAAAAGACGAAGTCTGAACCGCAGCCAAGCACATATAAAACATATACTTCTTACCTTTTGGCCACAGCCTCTATTATCGTGAGTCTCAAGCTGGATGTGGAGATCATGAGTACGTGAGTTGTGTCTGTGTGAGTATGTGTGCTCTATTTCTGGCGAAGGCTGTGCCTGAAAGTCAAGTTCTTTGAATGTGTCATTTCTATTTGCCTGTTTGTGGCGTTGAGTTGCAACCCATCCTCATATTTATGTCAAGAGGGTTGAGGTCAGGAGAGCGTGGAGGCCATGGAATTGGTTCCCCTCTACCAATTCATCAGTCACCGAATCCGTTGTTGAGAAGCGTACGAACACGTCGACTGAAATGTGTAGGAGCTCCATCGTGTATGAACCACATGTTGTGTCGTACTTGTAACGGCACACGTTCTAGCAGCACAGGTAGAGTATCCCGTATGAAATCATGATAACGTGTTCCAGTGAGAATAAGTGGAAGAACATAAGAAATACTAAAATGAGCTCTAACATGGAAATTAAGCGTTTCCGGACACATGTCCACATAACATATTTTCTTTCTTTGTGTGTGAGAAATGTTTCCTGAAAGTTTGGCTGTACCTTTTTGTAACACCCAGTATATTTAGGCGTAAATTTTGCAGAGCCATATGAAATGGAGCTAAAGTGTAAGGACAGTCGTGGGGAAGGGTCGGTCTGCTTAGGTGTATTGACAGATTTCGGTGACCTCTGTTCTGTAAAAGTATCGGTTAAATATAACCTACCCTGTATACTAGCCACTCATTCATCTATGTTCAAGTGTTTGTTAAGCTTATGGGACTTAACTACGGGGTCATCCTTCCCTAAACTTACAAACTACTTATAAACTACTTTATACTAAAGACAACACAAACATCCATACCCGAGGGAGGATTCGAACCCTCGACGGGGAACGGCCTCGCGCATCGGAGCGTAGCGCCTCAATGCGCTTGGACACTCCCATTCATCAATGGAGGAAACCGTTTACCTCCAGAATGTGTCTCTATTTCATAGGAAAATTAAGTATTAACTATTGACGGGTAATTTCTTACAGAGCTATGCCTAACATATAGACATACAGAGTTGCTGAACCAATAAGCAACACAATAACATATCCAATATTATGAGAAACTATCCTTTAGCCTGTTATTCCAAAAGAATACAGTGCAGATAAACCTAATTAGTGATAGGAACTGTGAATTCCTAAGACGGAGACTAAAGTAAAGCCTTGTAATTTACGCCACATGAAAACATTGTATGTAGAAAGCAGTGGCGGCTGGTGGGCTGTTTATTAGGAGGGGCGGCGTGTCTCTTCAATTGTACACGACATTTTGTCCCTTCACAGAATATAGCATTAATTTTATTAGCTAGTTACGTAATTTAACCCTTCATCTAACACGAATTTTTCCTCTTATACCAAAATACGAACAAATTTACGCACAAATATGTAGTTTTTAATATTTTCTGCAGGTAATGAAAACCTCGTAACTCAGTTTTATTAGATTTCACAAGAGACCCAAAAACTGTACCTTATAATAATACAAAGTGGTAAGAAGTAAATACGTTGTATGTGCAACTATATAAGTACGTGTTCAGAGAATACACACGCTTGTCAGCGACAAACATAATATGTTACTGGAATTAGAAGACTGTCACCAACAAATGTGGTAACGAGGTTTTCATAGCCTACCATTGGTATGATATAAAATCAAAATAACGTTCTTACCTTAATTAATATGTTTGTAGACAAGTGATTGATAAATGCTAAATGCTCATCAATGTTAGCCATAACAAGGTCACAAACTTCCTTTGCAACAGTTTTCTACATCTATATCTACATGGGATACTCTGCAAATCACATTTAACTGTCTGGAACCATATTTATACTATTTATCTCCCATTCCATTATCGAATAGCGCGCGGGAAGAAAGAACACCTGAATCTCTCCGTTCGAGCTCTGATTTCTCGTATTTTATTCTGATGATCATTTCTACCTGTCTAAGTGGAAGTCAACAATACACATTCGCATCTGTTTCGTCATGTCCCATTAGCGCAAGTTCAAATTTCCCACAGAACTTGATACAGTCGATCAACTTGCTAAGGATGTAACGATTCTTAGAAACATCTTCATTATTCTTTATCCTCCTATAAGCTGTATTTAGCTGATATCTAATATCTACTTTGCCAAGCATAACGAATTCGATGTTACTATTTAGGTGAAGTTCACTTAATTTATGTTTAACTTTATCAGCTAAATATTTAATGTGTGTTACCCCATCTGTGGTCAAAGGATGTTCCGCAACATTCATTACCAGACACGTGTAGCAGAAGAAAGCATCTCTGATTTCACATCCACAAAGCCAGTCTGCTTGTTTATATAAAGCAGGATTAAATCTCCTAGTGGGACTACTTTTGCTTTTGCACTCATTTTGTGTCTGTTCAATGTTCAAATCAGGTCTCGGTGGTCCTAACCTTTTTAATTCCAACTTTCCCTCAAGTCAATTTTTGACTACCAAATTTAAAAATGTAGTTTACGCTATTTATTTTACTCATTTTATTAAACAGGATACTAGAAAAACAGTTAGGCAATAACACGCACCTTGACAAGAACGACACTAGTATCAGACGCACTTCATATGTTAGAAACTGCCTGACCGGTGGCGGTGCGCCTTTGTATTTGGCGCCCTTGGTGCGGACGCCGTCCTAAGCGGCCCTGTTCAGCACACTACCCCCACCCAACCCCCAGTACCCCCACCCACTCCAGCGCCCGTTGCCAGCCTTTACACGGCGCGGACGGATCGCGTAGAGTCCGGCAGTCAGCCCATTCTGAAAACATTCGCTGACCCTGGCTGGCAGACTACCTAGTCTAAAAACATTGATTATTCGCTTACACAGGCTGCTGCTACACGAAAATTATTCGAGTCTATTTGTGATTAACGATTGGTACGTATTCCGAGTTGGATATTTTTGGGAGGGCGCCGCCCCAGAGTCCTTAAGGAGTAGCCGCCACTGGTAGAAAGTAAGGTACATTTATAGAGTAACAAGTAACTTCCGATTCAGTACTGCGTCTCTCGCAATTACTGTAAATTTATTTGCTAGGAATTGCGTACCGCAGGGGAGGAGGGGGAATCTCAGATACGATCTTACCCGGCAGTCCATCGTTTCGTCTTTACGCAAGAGCAAGGTTCACTGTTTAATGAAATCGTTGAAGGTGGTTTTCTTTTGTGGCGGCCGCCACTCCCCATGCAACTCGCTGACGGATTCTCCAAAGCGATCAAAATTATGCCCTTAGTTTTATTTGCACGCCTGTGTATCCTGCACGCTCGGCCAGGAAGGAATTTCGGCAACCTAGCTCCCCTTCCAAACCCGTGTCCAAATGGTAGAAGGGGGGTTCTGCAGTGCCGGCGATTCGTGGCGACGACCAGTCGGCCCCGAGCAGTGCAGAGCAGAGCAGCAGGTGAGTCCGGCTTGGCGCGGCTTGCAAGCTCCCACATGGCCATGAGCAAACCACCTCATGTAGACACGAGCAGGAATCACAGGCGTGCCCCCCACTTTTCTTTTATTCAATGCAAAAGGTTAATTATTGTTCCATGTAAGTTTATTGTAATAGTTCGTTAGAGTAATAAATTCGTTTATTTCACTTGACTGTGTTTTTTCAATAACCCCCACTCAGTCAGATGGTTGGTGTACTTTATTAGCTTTGCCACACTTTTATTCCAGATCTCGTGCAATCTACCCAATCAAGTACGTGCGCCTATGTTACTATAGGTTTGGAATTCTAGTCTTTCGAGTGTGAGATCAGATTTCCAAATTCCCGAAAATCCACAGAGCAGTTCATTCAGGCTGTATAGCACAATTTACCATGCCTTAGACGCTTTAAAATTCCTAATTTAGTTGTGTCACTTAATCGTAGTTTCACTTGAGCTGCATCCACACAGTCATGCAGGTGGTCTGCTTTCACTTGCGTTAGTTTTAATTTAATAAAACGAATATAGATATTTAGGAATATTATAACTCAACTTGAATCCTGAACACAAAATTGATAGTCTTCAAACATGTTCAAATGTTTGTAATGTTACTAAACCTGTTGGGATACGGCAATGGTCATCAGTCCCTATACTTACAAACTACTCAACACGTTGGCTGTCGTGTGACCGCCGGCGGCCACAGCAGGCGGCTCTGGAGTGCCTCTGACGTCATCGCAGCAGCCAGACTCTCATGTCACACCGATAGGCTGCCACCGCAAGCTTACTGGATGCCTCGTAGCGCCATCCAGAGCTTGCAATGGCAGCTTATCGGTGTGACGTGACAGACTTGTGAGGCCTTGTATCTAGACGCTGTTGCCCATGCCCGGAGGAGGACTCGTACCTCCGGCAGGAAAGGCCGCCCAGTCCGTAGCATGACGCCATAGACCACGCGGCCATACAGCGTGGCTGATAGCCTTCCTTTGAATTATCCAATAACTTGCCTTAATTTTAACTAAGTATTGTTAATGGTATTTACCAACGGTTTCGGCACACAAACGTACCAGCCTCTGGTCACTAGAAAAAGGGGAGGGGGTGTAAGTAATGCGATTGTGTTAAAACTATAACATTGAACATACTTACCAGTAACATACCTGGTTAGATGTTACTTTTATGTTGTTGCTGAAGAGAATGTACAAATAGTAAGTAGGGATAAAATAGATACATTGAAACTTCCTGGCAGATTAAAACTGTGGTGTCGCACAAGTACAAAGTGCGCGCCACCTACTTTCGCCGCGCGCCGCCATGCATGCACGGCGCGGCGTTCTTCCGACGACAGCCACGAGCGCCCTCTGGTACAACGCCGCTCGTGGCCACCACTGAAGGACATCGGCACTTCGCACTTCGGACTTCGGACTGAGATAGCAACGAGTGAGGACCTTCGTAATCCGATAGGCACGAGTGAAGACTTTGCTATTGTACAGGCACTAGGCAGGCCTCTAACAACTATGTATCAACATTCTGCCGTACTCTGTAAAAGTTAAGTATTGTTACATTCTTGTGCAATATATATCTTTCTAATTTACTCGAGTGTTTATAGTTTCTGGCTGCTCCCCTCCGTACCTGCACCAGCGTGTCGGTCTCGTTCTACTCGGCCACCGACACCTACAACGAGGCTGGGACACAAAAGCGGCGACGAAGTCGGGACACAAAAGTGGCGACGAGGAGTGATAGAACCTTGGACCAGCCCTCTTGCAGCAGCCAGACAGCAGCAGTCGGAGCACGCAGAAATTGCTCCCGCCCACCCACCCTTATTATAAGATTTTTGGGGGAACAAATTCTGTTACGTATTTTGTGGACTTTGTTGCAGAGCGTCCTCATTTATCTTGCATTTGTGTTTTGTACTAATTTACTTGTATACGCGGCGCCTAATCGGTCAGCATGGCCACTACCCCGAACCCAAACTTAATGGAAATTATTCAGTTACAGACGGCGCAAATTACCCAGCTGCTCCAGGCCGTGTCGCAGTTGACGACACAGGCTGCTCACCAACAACAACAGTCGTCACATCAGCAGCCCACACCTGCCGCCGCAACACTTCCTACGTTTCGCCAATACAACGAACGTGAGGAAGAATGGAGTGATTATCTGGCGCAGTTTCAAGAACTCGTCGCGGCTCATCAACTTACAGGTCAGACTGTTAAGCATCTTTTATTGTCTGTGGTGGGCCCCAAAACTTTCGTACTATTGCAAAAACTTTTCCCTCTCGCATCTCCTCGTGATGTAGACTTTGAACAAATTGTAGATGCACTGAATGCTCATTATGAGAGAAAAGTTCTTGTAGCCGCTGCACGGTACCGATTTTTCAGACTTAAAAAATTACCGCAGCAGTCACACCAAGAGTGGATTACGGAATTGAAGGGCTTAACCCGCCAATGTAAATTTACTTGCTCTTGTGGACTTTCGTATAGTGACGTGATGTTGAGGGATGCGATTACGCAGAATATTCAGGACCCCAGAATTAGAGCAGCAATTCTGAAACAGTCTGACCCCTCATTAGACAGTGTACTGCAGCTTATAGAAGCGCATGATACTTTTGACTTAGCAGATGTAGAAATGCAAAGCCACAGTGTAAATTCAGTGCGCCGCAACGGACGCTTTCCTAGCCGTAGTTCTCAGTATAGCACTAGTGATTCTTATTTTTCTACCGGCCGTGCTGAACAGACAGTGAACAGTAGCCGGAGTAAAAGTGCGACGCAAAGGTCGCCCCGTAGTGTTAGAAACAGTAATTTGAATAACGGGCGCCAACGCTCATTTCAGAAAAATGTACGTAAATCTTGCCCCCAGTGTGTGTCTCGCCACAAGCGTGCTCATTGCCCTAGTCGCAACGCAACCTGTTATCAATGTGGCAAATCAGGACATGTGCAGTCTGTGTGTATGCAAATTAAAAACTCAAAGAACAGTAACGTTAGAAACAGTGCTTCGCAGAGTGCGAGAACAGTTCATTCTGTAAATGTTATACGGGCTGTGGAATTGGACTGTGCTTTCCTTGGATCTCAATTGCAACAAAGTAGTTCTGCGCCTATGGCAAAACTATATAGTGCACCACGTAGCAAGCGCCGACGAGCGCGTAACACAGTGCAACGGAAAAGGGTTCGGGACAAGCAAAATGATTATGAACATTGCATTCCTGTAGTGAAAATAGTGCCTTTTGCAACTGCTCCTTGTAATAGTGCCCAGTACTGTGTAGCTAGTGACAGTAGACACCAAGTAGCTACTCAAAAGTGTAGTGCAGTAGTTAGTACATCTGGAGTAGCTTCGCATTGCGCGGACGCCGATCCGGCGGTAGTGTCATCTAGTGACAGTGTGGTTAATCCGCTGTGTGCCGAGTATGCGCCGCTTCCTACCGCACGCAACCAGCGCAAGGGCAGTAAACAAACCGTAGCAGACGTTGCCCACATTCGCGCCCCTGTCGAGCGCCGCAAGCAAAAACTGTTTGTGACTCTCTTCATAGAAAATAAGAAGGTGCAATTTCAGCTTGATACTGGTTCCGCTGTCACATTAATAAATAAAGATACTTACGAACTTCTGGGTTCGCCAAAATTGTCGCCGTCACAGCAAGTGTTAACAGCTTATACAGGTGAAAATATTCCCGTGCTAGGAACATGTAGCCTGCCTGCCTCTTTTCAAGGTGTTACGAAAACAGTTGCTTTTGTTGTTCTTCAGGCCAAATCTACGCAGAACATTTTTGGATTAGATGCTTTTGACTTGTTTGGTTTATCAATTCAAAGAGATGTGCTTCAAATTTCGTCAATAGTGCCTCAGGATAAAATCAATGCATTGTGTGACAAATATAGTGACTTGTTTTCGCCGGAACTAGGTTGTGCAAAAGACTTCGTGGCACATGTAACTTTAAAAGAATCTGCAGTTCCAAAATTTCGTAAAGCTAGACCAGTGCCTATCGCCTTGCGTGATACAGTTGCCGAAGAACTTAAACGTTGGCAAGACAGTGGTGTGATTTCTCCTGTTTCTGCGAGTCAGTGGGCCTCGCCTATAGTAATTATACCCAAGCCGTCAGGAAAACTTCGTCTCTGTGCGGACTTTAAATCAACAGTGAACAGTCAAACAATTGTAGACACTTACCCTCTGCCCAGACCTGAGGAACTGATGGACAAATTAGGACAGTCTCGCTTCTTTTCTAAGATTGATTTAGCAGAGGCATACTTACAGATTCCACTTGATGACGAGTCAAAAAAGTTTTTCGTCATTAATACTCACATGGGCCTTTTTCAATTTCAACGCCTACCCTTTGGCAGTTCTTCCGCCCCCGCTATTTTTCAGCGTTTTTTGGAACAGCTGACAGTTTCTGTACCGTGTTGTTCGAACTATTTAGATGATATTGTGGTATCCGGACGTACAGTTGAAGAACATTTAGCAAACCTGGAGTGCCTTTTCAAAGTTTTGACTGCAGCAGGTCTACGTTGTAATAAAGCAAAGTGTTCGTTTTTTCAAACCGAAATAGAGTACCTAGGCCATGTGATTAATGCCCAAGGAATTCATCCCTTACAGTCACATCTTCGAGCAATCAAAGACTTGCCTCCTCCTAAGAATGTGCATGAATTGCAAGCAGTAATGGGAAAGCTTAACTATTATTTCAGATTTATTCCCAATGCCTCTCAGATTGCAGCTCCACTGCATCACTTACGTAGGAAGAATGTTCCTTTTGTTTGGTCCAAAGATTGCCAGGTTGCCTTTGACAACTTAAAGTCCGCACTACTGAGTGATGCATGTTTGATTCCCTTTGACCCCCAGAAGCCTGTAGTGTTAGCAGTTGACGCCTCATCGTACGGCCTAGGCGCTGTAATCTCACATCGTATTGGATGTCACGATCGTCCTATTGCCTTTGCATCCAAGCTACTGACGCCGACGCAACAGAATTACAGTCAGATAGAAAAGGAGGCCTTAGCAATCATTTACGGCGTCGCAAAGTTTCATCATTATCTCTATGGCAGAAAATTCTATTTGTTGACAGACCACAAGCCTCTCACGTCGTTGTTCTCACCCACAAAGCCAATTCCGCCACGTACGGCACAAAAGCTTCAGAGATGGTCCTTGATATTGTCAAATTATCAGTATGAGATTTTGTACCGACCTACCACTAAACATGCCAACGCGGACACACTTTCCCGACTTCCGGTTGGCCAGGATGTATCATTTGATTCTTCGGAAATGGCATGTTGTCAGATAGACTCCAGAGATGCTTCCGCTGTCGCAGATTTCCCTTTGAACTCTCGTCGGGTTGCACAGGAAACAGCTGCGGATGCAGACCTAAGTGTGGTAGCACGTTTTGTTCGCTCAGGGTGGCCTGCCAGAGCCAAAGACATTGATCGGCCTCTGGTTCGACGTTATTTTGCACAACGTCATGCATTATCTTTAAGTCAGGGTGTACTGTTGTTGCATACCGACAACAACCAAGCAAGAGTAATTGTTCCTCGTTCCCTGCAACGAGAAGTGTTACGCCTCCTGCATCAAGGACATTGGGGCATTGTTAGGACAAAGCAACTGGCCAGACGTCATTGTACCTGGGTTGGTATGGACGCTCAGATAGAGGACATGACGTCACAGTGTACTGTTTGTGCGGAGCATCAGGCGGCTCCACCGCAACGTTTCTCAGACTGGCCACGCCCCAAGGGACCATGGCAACGTTTACATATTGACTTTGCCGGACCATTCTGGAATACGCGCTGGTTAATTGTTGTAGACGCTTTCAGCAAGTTTCCTTTTGTGATTGCCATGAACTCAACGACGGCGTCTAGTACAATCAGTGCCTTAACATCAGTGTTTTGCATCGAAGGCTTGCCTGAAACTATCGTCAGTGACAATGGGCCTCAGTTTGTTAGTGCGGAATTTCAACAGTTTTGTCGTGTGAATGGCATTCAGCATATCACCACCGCGCCTTTTCACCCTCAGTCCAATGGTGAAGCAGAACGTTTCGTTCGAACATTCAAGTCTCACATGGAGAAGATGAAAGGTCAGCACTCCAGGCAGCAAGCTCTTCAAATTTTCCTGTCTACGTATCGGTGCATGCCACGTGACGGCCCGTCTCCTGCCGAGCTGCTACACGGCCGCCGTCACCGCACTCTCCTTCACCTGCTGCAGCCTCCCACGCACCGAGTCGGTTCGTATGGCGCTACGCGTTTTCAGGTTTCTACGCCGGTGCTGTACAGGGTGTTTGCTGGAAACAAGAAGACATGGTTGCCGGGCACCATTCAACGCGTGCTTGGGCGCAATATGTTTGTTGTACGTTCTTCCACAGGGTCGGAGCTGCGGCGCCACGCAAACCAATTGCGCCTGCACAGACCGCGCGATCCTGTCTCCGGTTTCTTGATTCCAGACCCAGTTCACCGCCAGGGAGCACAACCACATCGTTCGTCCCCGGACTACGAGATCCCTATGGACGTCGACGTACATCCGACGCAGTCGTCGCCGCCGCTGTCGCCGCCGCAGATGACAGCGTCACCGAGAGGGACTCCGGGACCGTGCGGGCCCCCCCAGCTTGGGCCACGCACCTCAGAAGATGACCTGCTCCCTCTGGGCGGGGGCGGGCGCCCTTCCCCAGGTTTCGGCGGGTTCCCTGGAGGATCGCAAGGCGGATGCCGGGGCGCGGACGGCGTCTCGATCCCGGCCTCCGCTACGACGCCCGTCCCACCAGTAACGCCCCCGCCCAGGCCCTCCTCCCAGTGCCGTCGCCGTGGCCCTCAGCCCTACGCCACGACGGCGCGGCGGTTTGGGGGGGAGGGGTGTGGTGTCGCACAAGTACAAAGTGCGCGCCACCTACTTTCGCCGCGCGCCGCCATGCATGCACGGCGCGGCGTTCTTCCGACGACAGCCACGAGCGCCCTCTGGTACAACGCCGCTCGTGGCCACCACTGAAGGACATCGGCACTTCGCACTTCGGACTGAGATAGCAACGAGTGAGGACCTTCGTAATCCGATAGGCACGAGTGAAGACTTTGCTATTGTACAGGCACTAGGCAGGCCTCTAACAACTATGTATCAACATTCTGCCGTACTCTGTAAAAGTTAAGTATTGTTACATTCTTGTGCAATATATATCTTTCTAATTTACTCGAGTGTTTATAGTTTCTGGCTGCTCCCCTCCGTACCTGCACCAGCGTGTCGGTCTCGTTCTACTCGGCCACCGACACCTACAACGAGGCTGGGACACAAAAGCGGCGACGAAGTCGGGACACAAAAAAAACTGTGTGTCAGATCAGGATTCTAACCTGGGACCTTTGCCTTTCGCGGGAAAGCTCTCTACCAACTGAGCTATCCTGGCACACATCACAGTCCTTAACAGCTTTACTTTGGCCAGTACGACACCACCTACTTTCCCTAACTCCAAATAAGTTATCCTGTGAACCTTGCAGGACATGCACTCCCGAAATAAAGGATATGTTGGAGACAGGACTTAACCAGACTAGGGGAATTTCTAGAATGATAATTTCACTCTGCAGCAGCGCGTGCACTGATGACTGCCACCTAACCAAAATCCTGTATTAGACCCTGAAATTAACTTCCCATCATACATTTATCAACATTTAAACACATGCTAACTTAATTTATGCATAGTCACCCTTGAGCAAAGTACTTACATGATCCTATAATTCTTTTTCTCAGTAGCCATATTTCGTTCTTTCCATTGAAGTTACTAGTTTTTCTTGCATACAAAACTTCCTTAACTTTATGATCCAGGTAATTGGCATCTCGAATTAATGAAAGATTTTCTTACCTTCAGACAATGTCTTCCAAGTGGTGGTGTTGAAACATGAACAGTTGTCAGATTATACCATTTTACATGCTGCATTGAGATTTCACTTCTAGCTGTAGTCTAATTCTTGAGTTGACAGTTCACAGGAAATTTGGTACAATACCTTTTTATTACCTACAATCTGTAGGTGACAAGTAACTTGTTTCATGATCCAGTGACAAAATGCCCTAACAATAGGGAGATGTGTAAATGTTATATACATCACAGAAGGTAGATATGAAACTTCTTAACATGTTCGCTGCAGTCACCAGCGCTAACGCTCTAGGCCGACGCCTTTAAGCCCATGTTCACTGAGAGCTGAAACCATACCCCTTCAAAGCCTGTAATATTCAAAGTGAATAACATCTGCACAAGAGGGGGTGCTAGATAGAGAGATACAAGTACAAAGAGCTGCATGCCAGTTATGTGATAAATGCTGCAAGCTGATGCTTATAAGCATCATATGCATTTATTACAAGCCATTCTAACAATGCCTCTGATTTATTGATTTTATTGCAAACTGGAAAAAATTTCAAACACATGGTAAATCTGCTTCATTGAGAAAGGATTAGAGTCTGAAAACACCAAAAGGTTTCCTCAAATGGGGAACAAGATACAGGCCTCATCTGCAATGTGATCCAATGGAAACCCAATCCCATCTAACAACTACACAAGGTGTATAGGCGATGTTTTTATAGCAAACCACTATAGATGCAAACTCAACTGCAGACAGGAAAATATGCTTTGTGGCTTGTAACAAGTGCACAGACAAATAAACTGTTTACTCAACTTGCGAACACACTACTTTTAAGCGTCGCTAGCACTGGTGTGTTGATCGCAGAAACTAAGCGTTGCACTCAACCCTGAACTCATCTACAGCAAGTTATGAAAAGGATTCATGTTTGTGTGTGTGTGTGTGTGTGTGTGTGTGTGTGTGTGTGTTTTGTGTGTGTGTGTGTGTTTTGTGTGTGTGTGTGTGTGTGTGTGTGTGTGTGTGTGTGTGTGTGTGTGTGTGTGTGTGTGTGTGTGTGTGTGTGTGTGTGTGTGTGTTTTTACAATTAATTTTGATCTTAATTGTATGAATTGCTTCAAATGTGTTAAGAGCTCCCATACCAAAAACTGACATTTCTGCCCACATCTTTAGATGTTCAGTTTTGTACTTTCAACTATGTCATTTCACATACACATTTACAAGACATGTTTGTATCCAACTTTCAATTTCCCCAAAAACCCTTTTACCATCTTCAGTGGGTTGGTCTTTGCATCTTGGTAGAGTTAGCTTGATCCTTTTCATCTGAAATGTACTACCACCTTTCTGTGGTCAGGGCCTAGTCTTACTGTGAAAAGTTCTGTGCAGTGAGTTACCTAACTTACAATAGAGATGTCAATGTTCACAAAAATTTAAAATTCTCATTAGTTTAAATGTTTGTCATCATTTGTAATAGAAGTATGTATAGTTATTCAACATGTCTAGAACATCTTCAGAGATTATCTGCCAAGATAATCACAGTTTTGCAGTTTGTTACAGGTCAGGTGTGACAAGATCCAAGTCAATGTGAGCAATTATTCAAGTGGAAACTTTAAGGCATTCTTTTTAAGTCATGAACCAAAATCATTTTTAATTTTGGAACAGAATCACAAAAATACTGTAGGTGAATTTTAATAATTTGACTTCTGAGGAGTCATTTTGTATTGAAGTTCGTGTGGTTTTTTTAATTTACTAAGGAATGTACTGAAATAGAATTATTTATCCCTTTGAAGTCATGAATTCAACTTAACTTTGTGAGATGGTGTGTTAAGCATTTTGTCATTTTAGATAACAGTCCAACACCTTGCAACTTCATTGTTAAATATTGGGGTGAAACAGGCTTTTATACACAAGACAGCTGTACTCCTTGCAGTTTCTCTTACTATTTGTCAGTTCATTAGTGAGCTACATCCACAAGATTTTCTGAAAATCCATGACAGCACACAATGTCCATTTAAGTGGACAAGTTCACTACAAGTCATGTGAATTACCAATGGGTGAAAATTAAGGCACCACATGATAACCTTGGTAAGCACTAACTTTTGGACGAAGTGTGTCCTCTACACCACTACTTGTAAAATAAAGTAAATATTGCAGAAACGAATTGGCTTATGTCAAAATTCTGGTAACCCCTTTATGAAGGACATAATTGAACTTCAATTCTACAGTCATGTTTCAAATTTGTTTGAAGTATGCCACGCAATATTATAAATAGGAATTCATTTTCATAGTATACTTTTTACTTCACTGTTTTAATCTATAGAAGAAAATGCAAACATTTTTTAAACCACATGAAATGTCAAAAATTTAACATGTAAAATTGTACTGTTACCAAGAAGAAAGTCATTGAAAATTCTCATAAATAATTCCGGTACTGTTTAAACCATATTAGGGTGATACTTTCACCATGTTTAACTTAAGAGAATGGCATTCAATCAAAGCAGTAATTTTAGTCCAATTTTAGAAACCCTGTTTTCCGATAGATTCAACTATATTTCAGTTTTGGATGTTTGACATTTATATACCACAGCATTTAAAGGGATTTAATTTTATTAACACAGTAAATTCAGTACAAAGTTTGAAACTTCAGAATACATTGACTTAAATGCATATAACAAATATATGAAATGCAGAATACAAAAATACTTTTAGGAACATCAAGATCTGTTCAGCTTGACAACTACAATTTTTATGTTTTAATATTAAAATATCAAACAGGAATAAATATAGAAGCTAATAAATGAGCTGATAAAGTCTTAACATGAAGTATCAACTAAACTACTTAAGCTGCATCATTTTAAGGAATCTAATTTTCCTATAAATTTTCAACAATCTGATTTCAAAAAATTGAAATAATATTCAGTGATGAAGGGTGCAGTCTTATATTGCTTTGTAAACTCTTGTGCACACAAGGTCATCCACAGTTATGGTCTGGAAAAAAATAAAACATTCAATTATTGCAAACCATTATGAACATGCAGTTAGAATGAAATATTACTATCAATCTTAACTATTAAGATAAAGCTTGTGTAGCAAAATGGTCTACACTAATCACGTTTTGAAACATTTCAAAAGTGCAGTAAATTAAGGTACTGTGAAGCAACTCAAGAAATGCAGGATTAAATCTAGATTTTGGCCATTACCAATGTGCAAATGCCAGAAGTTACGAACAAGATACTGAATATAAAGAATTCTGCTACAATGAAGTACATTAGAAGCTTCATAAAGGCAAAATGCAGTTATGAAATATTTGAATATTTTTGTTAAAGTTGATGCCCATTCCTATGATTCTAGCATTTAGTCTAAATATATTTTATAAACCTAGAAGCAGTCTTTACTATGGGTATCATTTTGTTCCATGAAGTACGACTATCACTGGAAATCAGATGTAACTCAGTGCAATGAGTAACAGCAGTAAGCTGGTTCATAGATTCAGTATGCTGAATTCCACTAAGGTGTAAACTAGATTTCATGTTTATTCTAAGAACTACACCAAGATTAGTCAAAGTGTCTAACAATTGCTTTTTAACCTTAGGATATTAGAGTGCACTGATACATGTTTTGTGTGACATGTCATGGCACCCAAATTGAGTCATTTATGTTTCCTGGCATATAATTCAGTATTGGGTCCATACGACAGGAATACTCCTTACCACTCAAATAAGTGTCTAAAGCATCAGACAAGATTTTAGCTACACCAGTGACTGCAGGTCCAGAATTCAGATAACAGTTTTGTATTCAGCTGCATAGTAGAGCTATCAAAGTAAACAAAGCTATTCAGAATTTTACTGGGTATTTGGCAGTGTAGGTGGTACATTCCCCAATGAATGTATTAAGACTAATAAGCAACAATGTGGTAAGTACTATTAATATAACAGTTACTATACTAATTAAGCTGATAATTCAAAACAAATTTAAGAGTCATGCCAGTATAGATTTGTTTGGAAGGTGAGGGCAATTAAATTTGTGATTTGCAATATATAGCCTCTCTTACAATGAGTACAACGTAGTGCAGACCGCCTGAAAACTCAGCGAAGGTATATTTAGAAAGTGAATTTCCTTCAGTATGAAAACTGCTCAAGTTCAAGACTCCAACATTTAGTACCCTACTTCCTTTGTGAAAGAAGTATTTGTTTTACAAATATCTGGCTAAAAAATATTTTACCTTATTTGTAAGAAGGCTACAATGTGATTCAGTAACGTGTTAGGAGCCGCATTCTGGGAGCTTTAATCATTACCCTGTTTTAGAGGCCAGCATCCAGAGATTAACCTAATCCAATATAAAAATCGCGTTACCATGTTTTCAAATGCTTCTGTATACAGCTGAGTTTGGTATGGCTTGTCCATTATTGCTTTATTAAAATGGAAACCCTCATAATACGCAAAAAGTAATATTGTAACTAGGTATTCTGAACGTTGAGAAACTAGAGTGTTTGTGAACAAGGACCATTTTAATTTACTGCCTACAGCTTATACAATCATGCTTGACTGGGTCACATTTCACAGAATTTTCACTATCTGTGTTCCTTTCAGCAGAATTTATCCGACTGAGGTTTAGCTTAACTAAGGACCAGTTACACAACGACCAAGCTATAGGCTTACCATCTTGACTTCCTCGGCCGAGAACTCGCGCACGATGTTGGTGGTTTTGTCGCCCTTCTGGATGTGGTGCAGCTTGTTGCCGTCCTGGGTGATGGTCGACTTCACTTTGCGGCCGTCCGGAGTCTCCTCCTCAAACTCCTCGCCCAGTTTGAAGGTGATGACTGTGTTCTTGAATGTCGACGAGGACTTGAGGGTGTACGTGTCGCCGTCCTTGGTCAGCTCAATGACGGGGCTCACGGCGTTGCCCATCTTGCGGGTCACCATGCCCACCCCTGGAACAAACAACACGCCAAGTTTCACTACTGCACTGAACGAAGCGTGTTGCAACAAGACGTGTGCTTAACTTGCAGTCATGGAAAACTGACGACGCTAGCCTCTGCAGCCGGTGTTTAGTGTCCTAATTTGTCAAAGTACACGATTACTATACCATGTACTTAACATTTAAATACTTTAAATGTTTTTAGCATATGCTGTCCAGTGCGCATAAAGAGCTATTGCCGCCTTTACCGAGAAGTAGTGGCAGTAAAAGGTAATGCCGCCAACAATCTTAAGAGTAGTTTCGAAAACCACAGTGCTTTACGAGGCAGGATTGTTTTGAGGTGGTACATCATTATTTTCGACCTGATCTAGCTAGTTCTGGGGGGGGGGGGGGCGGGGATCTACAGTGTAGATTACAACCCACAGTGCAACCCCGGATCTTTCACAGCATTCAGATCATTGTAAGAATCTAGACTCAACGGGCATTGAACATGGGACATTTTTCATGTGGCACTACCACTACTACAGAACCACAAAGTGTTACGCTAAGTCAACAGTATGCCCTGCTAAGTGTGTTGGTAAACTAACCTTTATTCGATGTGATAACGTGGGTTTACTCCAACCATTTCATTTGATGAATTATGCGATAATACAATATTCTGTTCTGTATGAATTAAATTAGGAAACTAATCAAAAGGAGGTAAATGAGTTGTTACTTTAGCAGTAAAACAACATGCTATGGTCGCAGTACAGAGGCTATAAAATGCATAATGGCAATGTGAAGAAAAGCGTTTTTGAAAAAGAGTAATTTTTAACATCGAATATTGATTTAAGCTTAAGGAAGTCCTTTCTGAAGGCATTTGTGTGTAATGTTGCGTTGTATGGGAATGAAACATTGACGATAAAAAGTTTAGACAGGTAGAGGATAGAGGCTTTTGAAATTTGTTACAGAAGAATTCTGAAGATTAGGTGGGCGGATCTCATGAACGAGGTACTGAACAGAATTTGAGAAGGAATTTGTGGCATACCTCTAGTAAAAGAAGGGATCGATTGGTATGACACATTCTTAGACATCAAGGAATCGTGAATTTAGCGTTGGAGGGAAGTGTGTGTGGTAAAAATCGCAGAGGGAGACCAAGAAATGGATACAGTAAGCAGGTTCAAATGGACGTAGGGTGTCGTTCTTATGAAGAGATTAAGAAGCTTGTTCAGGAAATTAGGGTGGAGATCTGTATCAAACTCGTCTCCGGACTGAAGACATTCTGAAGCGCTTCGTAACAGAAGGGCATGGATCCAGTGCCTATCGAAGAGAAATTGCATTTTTAGAACCACCTAATTAAGTGCACGTGGATATTTATTCAACGCCACAGTGGAAACTGGCGAACTACGGATGAGCCACAGAACAAAAAATCAATCTATACGCGAGACATGGATCCTAATGCAGAATATCGCTTTGCATCTCTTCATACAGAACAGAAGCAGAACTGGTGGGATGAAGTTAAGATTTTCTGATAAGATACTGAAGCATCTGACAGCATCAGAATGCCAACCTACTGGCCATGTTTGATCAGGAGGCGTTACAAGTTAGTGCCACCTACATTGCATGAAGACATTTTAGGAGAATCGTATGGCTATCCGATTTTTGTGATTTGTTTATGGTAAGTGAAATTTGAAACTGACTGCTATCAGCTACAGCAGTTTGTAACTAGCTTCCAGCAAATAGTTTCTTTAGATCATTTGCATTTGTCTTATATTGAACAGTCGCCGTGGCTCATTTGTAAGGTTTTAAATTAGTGACATTGCGTCGATGGCTTAAATTCCAGCATTCGATTCTTAGGTATAACTGAAGACAACCTGTTTTAACCATGGCGACGGTGTTTGACTTCACTTATTTTCCTTTTGTTACAAATGTGACATTCACCTATCCACCAACCCGCACCCCACGTCTTAAAACGCCAATTACTTTCAACGTTTATCGTTTGTAATGGCAACTGCTTAGCAGAACACGACTTGCCAAGTAAAGTTTCGATGTGCGTATTGCGAAAATACTGAACGATACAACGCCTGTTTGACCCGTGGACCACGGTGTCTGGCGGGGACATGACAGCTGAAAAAATGCGGAAAAAAGTCCGGAACAATACGCACAAACGAACTTCCCAATAGTAACTAACGTCAAGTTATTCTTGCTGAAAGATGGATCGGGTAGGTGGATATAAATTTATCAGTGTACTGTGAAAGTATTTGTCACATTCGTAACAAAAGGGAAAGATTAAAGTTTCAAGTAGAACGTCAGCTGATTTGGTATCTTCTGCGTCGTATTCTACTACCTGCATCGAATTTTAATATTTTAACCCCAAGAACTAAGACTTTAAGACATGTTTAAGGGTATATATCTGAATCCAGAGTTTTTATAAGTTAGCGTCAAGCTTTTCGTTTTCTTTCAATAAAATTACGAACTGCGACTTCCCGCGGGACTTTTGTATCAACACTATGAATATACAAATAACACTACACGAAGTTCAGCTTTGGAAGCTGATTAGGATCTAAAATTAACTAGGTGTTGCTGGTTATAGTGTGCAGCATAATGTCAACACATCTCGCACTAAGTTCAAGCTTAAAAAGGTAAAGCAGTCAACAATCCGAAGATTGGTTTGAACACCTCAGTGCTTTACTAGGCATGGTCCTGTTTGGAGGTGGTATGCCGTTGCCTTTCTCCGACCTTCGAACTGACTTACCCAGCCAGTTATAGGGGGACCTACAGTTTAATGTGGGTTCCGAACCACTGTGCTACTCGGTATTTTTCACATGAGCAATACTGCCAGAGGTGAAAGAAGTGGAAAGTGACAGATAAAAATCCTAGGACCTGGCGGGGATCGAACTCGCGATCTTTGGATTTTTAGTCTGGCACTACCACTGTGCAACCGAGGCGCACCAAGTCTTATCAAACAGTAATTGGAAACTTTAGTAAGATACCTCTATTCGTCACAAAACTAGACCACATGTTATGGAATTTTAGTTCAAACTTTTTGAGTCCTTTCTCAGTTAGTATAAGCTGTTTATTGTGGCAGACTTTTCCTACAGCCTGTGCTAACATGCAATTACCTGGACAAGTACCGTTTAATTTTTCAGTTGACCGTAGTGCTGCTCTTCAGCCAGTCTAGAAACATTCCAGACTAATGTGATCATTCGACATTTTTTGTATGCATTGCAGTTTTCCGGGAGCGTGCCATGAAAAACTGACGTAGCCCGCATAGCTTTGAATAGCTCGCTTGCACAACAGCCGCGACCAGTAAACACGTAACTGCCCTGTCAGCTATACCTGACCCCACATGGGTTTGTGTGGAAACAAATAGCGTGACTCCTGAAGTTAAATGTGCATTCAAATTCTAGTAATGCTTCAACGGTCCGGAAGCTCGCATTTTAACACTGTCATTTAACATTTTAGATCGTCTAACCTCTACCTGTAATTCCCATGGCCCTCAGCTGTTTTGACGGAAAGGTCTAGCGCACCTGTTTCCAATCGTTTTATCCTAAAGGATTATCTGGATGTCATGGCCAGCACTATGGAAATTTAAATAAAGCAATGTTATGTAACCCAATGTCGTTACTAGACCGTTTTATTCTAAAATCAAGGTCCGCAATCATGACATTGTACCAGTTACCCGGTAACACGCAAAGTCTGATCACGTCCTTCATGAAAGACACTGACCGATCCCGCCCGGAAGTAAAATTCACTTTACGGACGACCCCTACTATGCTTTGTACAGAGCGGTCATAACGCCGGTATCACAGCTAAGTTTACTACAAACGCGCTGAATGAATTTCTTCCGTTACAATGTATTATCAATTAACTATTTCTGGCCTCTATTCTAAGTATAAAGCGTGACGAGTCAGCAAGTTAATTTCGGCTAATTGCTGGTTAATACTACAACTGGAAAGTTCACTCTCAGAAACTTTCGTATAATTCGACTCACAGAAGCCTATATTCACTCTTTAGGCCTACCGAATGGAATTTATAGCATTTCAGTACTACGCTCAATATATAGCTGACACCACACGAAGTTCTGAAAAGTGCGCAATTACTATATAAATGTGATGCTTTCAAAACTTGTCAGTTGTAGAAGCAATCGACATTTCAAATTACATAAAGACGTAAATCCCAGCCTTTAAGGTTTTAAGTATCTTTAATACTGCATATTCCTCACAACTTCTTCCTTGCAGTATAATGAATCAATTGAAACATTTAACGTACAGAAATCTACCACTTATGGATTCCTGTCACTGCCTTATAAATTTAGTGTCAAAGTCCTGCACTATCTGCAGTTTCAGGGGTTGAGGAGGCAATTTCTGCTAGCCATAATTTGATTTCCAATTTTACAGGTAGAGATTCAAACGCCTTTCACCTGTAGCATTTCGAGCAACGTATCAACGCCGACGTTAACCCTTTCGTGGTTGTTGGGACATACGTCCCACTAACTTCGGACCTCATTTGTACCACAATGTGGCGAGTTGCATAATTCCGCATAGTGCTGCCATCTGTTGGTGGCCCTTCAGAACGCGAAAAAAAAAAAAAAATCGAGGAACTGAAATTCTTACATTGTAGAAGGCTGTGACGTTTTATATGGGCTGCTGCGTGAATTTTCCCGCCGTAACCATTTGTTATTGTGCCTTGAATCGGTTTTCGTCGTTTTCTCGCTACCGAAAATGTCCGAAGTAAGTATATTTGCTATTTTATGTTTCTTAGAAGTTTACAAACAGCAATTACGCTTTCTAAAACTCATTTTACTTCAAAAGTTCTTTTCAGTGAATTTACAATTAGTGGGACGCATGCGTCCCAGTAACCATTGTGTAACCTTATAATGCCTTTATGTTGCGATATTATAGTACTCATATTTCAAAGAAAAACAGTTTTTTTGCGCTAATAAAAACATGGTATGTGGTTTACTGTTATCTGAATTTTCTATTATAGAAGCTACGAGACAGCTCTCTCTCTCTCTCTCTCTCTCTCTCTCTCTCCCCCCCCCCTTGTTTAAAAAAAAATATAGCGTGTATTACAAATTTTTGAATCATGTACTTGTTTAGACCCTATGACAGTTAGGATAACTTAAGAAATTATTTTAAAAAGTCTTAGGTAAATCGGTGCCAGAAATGATCAGTGGGACGTATGTGCCCCACTTTTTTTAAGGAAAAAATTTTTTTTTTAGTGTCATTTGTAATCCTGACCCAAATCAGACTCTGTAACAGCTGAGATAACTTAAGATATAAAAAATGAGTAAAAACCACGAAAGGGTTAATAGAACTTCAGTTCACGCTTTTAAGGAGGCATGTGAATGAAATACGCTGGTACAGTTTTTAACCAAAACATCTGCGAGCAAACGAGGCAGCTGACCTACTCTACACTGAAGGACATGGGCAGCCACGTAGCAGAATACTCCGCCGACGTGGCCTTGACCGCCACGCTGGAAGGCCATCGGCAGAGGAGTCCGTTTTTTATAGCTAAACCGTTGAGCCACGCGCAGAAGTCGCAGCTGACAGCCATCCAATCCACGTGCCGAATAGCAAACAGTACAGGGGGCGTTAAGAGCAATGACCAGCGTGAGACTACCGCACAGTGCTGTTAACTTTCGTTCACTATATATAGCCTATCGCGATTCAAGAGTGACGAGCCCATTAGAACTTGTTTAAGCAATCGTGTTGAACTATGTTGTATAGGACACGAAAGAGCCGCATAGACCGTATCTATTCGGTAACGAGTAGTTTGGCAGGCTACCAGAATTGAATTATATGAATGTACGTATTTAAACGCACCCAGTTATACGAGCTTTAAAACTAGTACGGACAAATGCAATCTGACAATGCTGTACGGTTGCGTGATATACGGAATGAATGGCGTTGCCAGTCGATTGGGCATGCGGGATGGAACTCGCCACTATTATTATTATTATTATTATTATTATTTACAGCTCAGCTCGTATGAGCTAACTGGCGTTTTCGGACGAATCCTTGCAGTACTTACTGTTTAGGAAATACGATTTGTGTAAATTGTGTCCAAAAAAATAGGCCTTTTCGATGTAAATATATAAATTCGTTTCGGGACCGTACTGATGCACTCAGAGTGACGATATCATTTTCATAAACATTGGGAAACATCCTGCCTTTCATTGTTAAACCCACTGAAAATCGATTGAAGTACAGAAAAAAAACTCTGAAGTAGCAATACTTAACGATATGAATCTGGATTCCATATAAGTTTCACCATGTCATCGCTGACGAAAATAGTAAGTACTACTTTCTAACAAGTTACTTTCACAGGTCGCATATTTCCATATCATGCAGTCGACATTTACTTTGTCACGTCGTGACGAAAGAGACTACAATCAGCGTAAGTGTATGTTTTATCGTACCTTTCCTAACAGACTTAAGCGTTCACATCCCTCACCGGTTTTACCTCGGGGTAAAAGCCTTTAGCGCTAATTGGAAAGTAGAAGTATTGGAGTCTCACATCCACAACTTTTTTTAATATTACTGAGCACTCCCCGAAACCTCGTAGGCATTGCAAATGTTCAAATGTTTGTAGAGCTTATGCGACTGAACTACGGGGTCATCAGTCCCTAAACTTACAAACTACTTATGAACTACTTACGAACTAGGACGGCACAAATATCCATGCTCGAGGGGGGATTCGAACCCCCAACCGTTGTGGCCGTGCAGACCGTGACTGGAGCGCCTCAGTCTCGTCGGTCACCGCGGCCGGCTCGTAGGCATTTCTAACACTAATTACACTGCAAGTTTGCAGCAGTAATTACTTACAAATTACGTTTCGAAATTGAGCTTTATAAAATACTGAGCACCCGAAAGACACGGAAATATTTTGCGGAATATTTAGAAACACTCGAAGCGCAGGTTTGAAACGTAAAATTCCTCAACAATTACCAAAGACTCTCAGCAGAACACAGCAGCAACAAAATCACTCACCAAGTGCCTTCATCACTTCATCGAAATTCTCGCTCTTGTCGAGCTTGTATTTGCGGCCGAGAAAATCTTCCACCGACATGATGCGTGAAAACACGAGGACACTGCAACCACCGGAGCCCACACGTACACAACCCCACAGTCGGACGGCAAACTAACGTCAGAGTGGTCGCCGGCAGCGGCTTTATACACCACGCCGTCGCGAGATGACGTAGGCCGGAGGCACGGCATCGCTGCCGGGGAGGGGGGAGGCGCAACGGTCACGTGACGGCCGAAGGCGGCAAACGGCTCACGCCGAGCGCGTCCTGCCCACAACGGAATTCACACTGAACGGGCAGACCGGCGGCTTTTCCTTCTTTTATTTCGCTCTTACAATTCTTTCAGTTTGTATCCATTAACTGTTTAAAATAATACACATGTGGCGTCTATTCCGAAAGAACAGACGTCACTTCTGATCCTGTAGTTGTTATTATTTAATATTCACAGAATATATGACATCAACTGCGATTGAGCAAAGCTGAAAATGTGCACCCAGCCGGGATTCGAACCCGGGTCTCCTGCTTTCGAGGCAGTAGCGCTGACCCCAAAACCACTGGGGACACAGTGATCACCGCACCTGCAAGGACTACCTAAGCACGCTTCCCGTCAGATACAAACTCCCAGCTTCGCCCTGCCCACAGTACTCAAACTCGTAGTTATTACTAATTTCCGTAAGAGTAAGGGCATCAAACTTGCTCATCCCTCCCCACTAACGATAGGATCATTGCCCGTCACCGGCATATTATATATATATATATATATATATATATATATATATATATATATATATATATATATATATGTGTGTGTGTGTGTGTGGCGTCTATTCCGAAAGAACAGACGTCACTTCTGATCCTGCAGTTGTTATTATTTAATATTCACGGAATATATGACATCAACTGCGATTGGGCAAAGCTGAAAATGTGTACCCAGCCGGGATTCGAACCCGGGTCTCCTGCTTTCTAGGCAGTTGCGCTGACCCCTACACATGTATATATATAATATGCCGGTGACGGGCAATGATCCTATCGTTAGTGGGGAGGGGGTGGGCAAGTTTGAAGCCCTTACTCTTACGGGAATTAGTAATAACTACGAGTTTGAGTACTGTGGGCAGGGCGAAGCTGGGAGTTTGTATCTGACGGGAAGCGTGCTTAGATAGTCCTTGCAGGTGCGGTGAACATTTGTGTCCCCACTGGTGTAGGGGTCAGCGCAACTGCCTAAAAAGCAGGAGACCCGGGTTCGAATCCCGGCTGGGTACACATTTTCAGCTTTGCCCAATCGCAGTTGATGTCATACATTCTGTGAATATGTTTAAAATACATTGCTGTGTGGCGCCACTCACTACGTTTACATGCAACACATCTTCCGGAAGACGAAAACCGATTTTCGTAAACCGTTCTTCGCTGTCGTGTTTACATGGCATAGCCTGAATCGGATTTCCTAGCCCACTTAATATGGCGGCTGAAAAACAGCTGATTCAGTTCCTGATTTAGTCCGCACAATCGCTATTTTTCTTTTTTTAAATGCGCAGGTTGCAAACTAATATTTCAGAGCTCGATCACAGGTGCAACGATTATGATATGAAGATCAGCATCTCCAAAACGAAAGTAATGTCTGTGGGAAAGAGACTCAAACAGATTGAGTGCCAAATAGGAGGAACAAAGTTAGAACAAGTAGACAGTTTCAAGTACCTGGGATGTATTTTCTCACAGGATGGCAACATAGCGAAAGAAATGGAATCGAGGTGCAGCAAAGCTAATGCAGTGACTGCTCAGCTAAGATCTACTCTCTTCTGCAAGAAGGAAGTCAGTACCAAGACTAAGTTAGCAGCGCACCGCTCTATCTTTCGACCAACTTCGTTGTATGGGAGTGAAAGTTGGGTGGATACAGGTTACCTTATTCATAAGATAGAGGTTACAGATATGAAAGTAGCAAGAATGATTTCAGGTACCAATAGATGGGAACAATGGCATGAGGGTGTCCATAATGAGGAAATCAAAGAAAAGCTGGGAATGAACACAATAGATGAAGCAGTTAGAGCGAACAGACTGAGATGGTGGGCTCATGAGCTCGTCAGTGGAGGGTAAGAGGAGTCGAGGTAGACCAAGAAGAAAGTACCTAGATTCGGTGCAGAATGATTTTGAAGTAAAAGGCATAACACCAGACGAGGCATCGATGTTAGCACTGAATAGAGGATCATGGAGGAATTTTATTAGAGGTACTATGCTCCAGACTAAACGCTGAAAGGCATAATCAGTCTCTAATGATGATGATGATGATTAAATGCACAGTTTTATATTCATTCTAATATTTACACTTTTATTTAACATTAGAAAATGTCACTCTGTCCGTATCTGTCGAAAATTCTTAACAAGAAAACACAATCTGACAAGCCAAGAACGCTTCAAAAACGGTTGCGTTTAGATGGGCCCGAAAATCGAATGTGGAACTGGAAAACCGCTTTAGAGAGCGGATTTCCAAAATCGATTTTGTAGCGTTTACATGACCAACGAAAAGCGGTATTGGGAAATCGGTTTACGAAATCCGGTTTTGGGAGCCCATGTAAACAGGGTGACTGTCTCGCGATCCTACATGCTCTAGGCGCTCTCGATGTTTATCAAGATGTCGATATCTTCATTGAGACTTGGTGTCATGCACATTCGACACTTGTCGTCGATAATAAAGCGACTCTTATTCAAGTAAATGCGGCAACACACGCTACTATATGCTCGACAGCAACGCTTGCACATGCGTACACAAATTCCTTACACCTCCACATGGTCCGTAACGCTTGTACAAGCAGCAGTTCCTTTATCTGCATAATTATAAACTCGCACGTCGATGGAGCTGGAATTCAGAGCCTTTTGTTAGTTTGAAAAAAGCAATGTAAGAGGAAGGTGATCGTGTGGCACAGAGTGTTTAATGAATCAGAAATATTAAATCAACATTCTGTTGTTTCTCGTGATTCAAATAACGAAACGCTGCATCAGTTACATCTTTCACCTTGCTTAGCTTGCCGAGCTCATATATTTACTTCAGTATTTTCTCAGATATTTGCAAATGTGTTATTCTACTTCTCTTGCACAGTCTCCGTCTTGTTGTTAAAATGCAATTGAAAAATGGCACAATATAAATCTTTTTGATTTCTACGCAATGGAGTAAGCGAAAATACAATTTCTAACATTAGCATGTAAAAATTTTCTGAAGATTTATTCTATACGATTCTGTTATTGTTGTATAACGTCAAAGACACAACAGTACATGAAAGGCAAAAGAACACTAACACAAAACACGTCTGTAAATGAAATAAATCGCAATTTGCGATGTTATGGCTTCACTGTATTAGGTTTAGATGGAATACCAAACTGTGGCGAATGAAAATTTGTGCCCGGCCGGGATTCGAACCCGAGATCCCCTGCTTACTAGGCACACGCGTTGACCACTCCGCACCGAGGACACAGCGACCAACTCCACTGCAGAGGACTCTTCCCTGCACGTCTCCCGCCACACCCAAATCTCCATTCGCGACGCTGTCTCTTTCCTATACCACAGCCTATTTATTCTATAATGCTCGCAGCCCAGCCTCGGCTTATATACAATTATATGTATTTTTGACGAATTACAGCGTTCAAATGAATGAAATAAATCGCTGAAATAAATAGGCTGTGGTATAGGAAAGAGACAGCGTGGCGAATGGAGATTTGTGTGTGGCGGGAGACGTGCAGGGAAGAGTCCTCTGCAGTGGGGCTGATCACTGTGTCCTCGGTGGTGAAGTGGTCAACGCGTCTGCCTAGTAAGCAGGAGATCCCCGGTTCGACTCCCCGCCGGGCACAAATTTTCATTCGCCATAGTTTGGTATTCCACCTAAACCTAATACAGTGAAGCCATAACATCGCAAATTGCGATTTATTTCATTCATTTGAACGCTGTAATTCGTCAAAAATATATATAACGTCTGTAAATATTCGTCGGCTTTGACTCGTGACGTCGGCGAGTTGTTGTATGACGTCATCACATGCGCGGTAGTTTAGATATGTTTGTTTATAGGTTGCATGTGGTAGATGTTACATAGAATGGTTTTTTTGTAGGTTCTGTTGGTTTTAGTTCACGATTTTTGCGTAAGGTTCAGATTATAGATTAAGATTTTGTGTTTAAAAAGCGATCTGTGTTTCACTCTGATACTAAGATATAGGTTAACAGAGCTTTTATTTTTCAAATGAACGCCGAAGGTGCGAATTTTTGGGAGGAGACCTGTGATCGATGGTACATTCTGGGCTAAACTGAACTGTTGCACACGCGCTGCAAATATTGGCGACACTACAGAATATCTATGTATACACCACAGCAGTCAACCATAGACCAGGTATAGCATGTTTTATTTATGTTATGATCTGTGCGAAACAGTGATCATTTTAACTGAAACTTAGGTTAGGTATAGGTTAAACTGTGGTGTCGCACAAGTACTTACGCCGCGCGCCGCCATGCAAGCACGGCACGGCGTTCTTACGACGTCAGCCACGAGCGCCCTCTGCTGCAATCCCGCTCGTGGCCACCACTGAACTGCATCGTTCACTTGGGATTAAGACAGGCACTAGGAAAGTCTCTCATCAGTAGGCAGGCCTCTATCGTCTTAAACTATGTATCTGATTTCCACTAGACTTCAGTTAACAATGCTAAGTATCTTCGAAATATATCTTGTTCTAATCTAGCTCAGAGTTCCTAGTTTCTGCTGTCCCACCGGCTGGTCACCATAGACTCTGTACCCGCACACGCGTGCATCCTATTTCCCTGTGTCGATCTCTCTCTACTCGGCCACCGACACCTAGGACAACCAGCGGCAACGAGACACAAAAGTGGCGACGACGATGGGACACAAAATAAACAATGTGTGTGTGTATGTGTGTGTGTGTGTGTGTATGTGCGTGTTTTTAAGTATGTGAGGGCTCGTAGCGCCCGAATCTCCAACTCAGAAACACTCAAATTATTGAAACTTCATGGCAGATTAAAATTGTGTACCGGAACTGGGACTCGATCCTGGGACCTTTGCCTTTCGCGGGCAAGCGCTCTACCGCTTTCCCGCGAAAGTCAAAGGTCCCAGTTTCGAGTCCCGGTCCGGCACACAATTTTAATCTGCCAGGAAGTTTCACATCAGCGCACACTCCGCTGCAGATTGAAAAGATTCATTTTGGACTCAAATTATTGTTTTGCCATAGTCGCTCGCAGCAAAGTTGCCAAAATAAGCTCCATGCTAATAACACGGGCTACAGACACTGTAGTTTTCTGTTGTTATAATCTTTGTCATTTACGAGGAGAAACCCACATTATTTTCCGATTATTTATTATATACAATACATAAGTATTAAGATATTATCCCATAGGCGGGTTTTCCGACATGTTGTCATGGGTCAAAGCAGACGGGTGGAATCACGTCGTAACATGCCATTGAAATGATATCATTTTAGATGTATTATAGGCTAAGTTTAGTATTCGATAGCATATTAATGTTGATGGGAATTGGGAGGGCCTTGATTGGTATCGCTTTCTTGATTTTACGTGTAGTATAGGTAAATTGAAGTATTCGATACTATTTTTACGCTATTTGGCAGGTGTTGCTTGGTATCGCTTTCTTCATTTGCATATTATATCAAGTGAACTATACGATTCCGTGCATAGCTTCCAGGTCGTCTTCGTTTATTTTGCGTATTTTCGTGTGCTTTTTAAAATTGCATTTTTCTGTGTTTTCGGTTGGTTTTTGTCGTATTTTCCCGCATACAATGTTCCCGCCCAAAAACCCCACATTGACGCGCTTGTCCCGTTAGTGTCATTTTACGTTAATTTTCCTGTGTTTATATGTGCATGTTACGCTAATGTATTGGTCGCAGTATTGGCTACAGTTACATAGGTCATTGCCGCCATATTGATGACGTTGTGGGTCAAATCAGACGCGTGGAATCGCGTCGTAAATTATTGCCTTTGTAACTGAAAATTACAATAAATTATCCAAAGGCGTCACCGAGCGAGATGACGCAGTGGTAACACAACGAGACTCGCTGTCAGGAGGACGGTGGTTCAAATCCATCTCCAGCCATGCAGATTTAGGTTTTCCGTGGTTATCCTAAATCACTCGTGGTATATGCCGGGCCGCGGTGGAGTAGCTGAGCGGTCTAAAGCACCTCGTTGCGGAGCGCGCGGTTGCTCGCCGTGGAGGTTCGAGTCCTCCCTGGGGCATGGGTGTGTGTGATTCTCCGTAGGTTAGTTTACGTAGGTTTAAGTAGTTTGTAAGCTACGGACTGATAACCACGCAGTTTGGTCCGATAGATTTACAGACATTTGTATATGCCGGGATGGTTGTTTTGTTGGGGCACGGCCGATTTCCTGGGACCCAGTCCGAGTGTGAACTCCGTCTTTAATGACCACGATGTCGATGGTGTTTTAAACCTTCAGCTTCCTTCTTTCTCCTTCCAAACGCGTCTTGCTAAAAGTGATAGTGTTTCATTATTTTAATCACGAATTACTGGTTTACACTCTTTCCAAAATCTTTAATTTTGAATATTGTTTCTCATATTTTTCCGCGGGTAGTACTGAATATTTTGACTTTCCCAACATGACAGTAGAATATTTACATAGAGAGTAATTTAACGATACCAAATAAAAATCATTTGTTCAAAAATCTTTGCACATGTTTGCATAAGCTTCCTTGCTCTAGGTAGAAATGCGCAAGCATAACATTGCTTGAACGCTTGCACAATCTTGCATCATCGAAATTCCATGATGGATCAAGCTGCTTCTCCAAGCCTGTTGTTTGAAGAACTTTATCCTAAACGCGATCAAGGTGGCTCAGTTAAGCTCACATATTATATAGAGAAATATTTTCGTGATTGGTAATGAAACCGTTCGGTAACGCAACAAGTATAGAGGTTCCAATTCTTACTGTTACATCTTATTAGAATGGCATCTTACCTATTGCCAAGGCTGCAGACAGTGTAACATATTAGCATGGCGTCTGGCCCATTACCAAGACCACAGGCAGTGTTACACTTTATTCACAGGGCGTCTGGACCATTACCAGGGCTATAGGCACTGTTACACCTTATTAACATGGTGTCTGGCACAATGCTAAGACTACAGGCAGAGAAACATATTAGCATAGCATCTGGTCCATTACAAAGTCTACAGGCAGTGTTACGTCTTATTAGCCTGGTATATTGCCCATTACAAACACTACAGGCAGTGTTACACCTTATTAACAGGATGTTGGGCCCATTACCAAGGATATAGACACTGTCACACCTTATTAGCATGGCATCTGGCCTATTGTCAAGGCTACAGGCACTGTAACATATCGGCATGGCATATGGCCCATTACCAATTCTACAGTTAGTGTACACCTTATTAGCATAGCGTCTGGCCTATTACCAAAGCTACAGGCACTGTTACACCTTATTTACAGGACGTCTGCCTCATTACCAAAGCTATAGGCACTGTTACACCTTATTAAAATGGTATTTGGCACATTGCAAAGACTAGAGGCAGTGAAAAGTATTAGCATAGCATCTGGCCCATTACGAAGTCTACAGGCAGTCTTACGCCGTATCAGCCTGGCATATGGCCCATTATGAACACTACAGGCAGTGTTACACCTTATTAACAGGATGTTGGGCCCATTACCAACGATATAGGCACTGTCACACCTTATTAGCATGGCATATGGCCTATTGTCAAGGCTACAGGCACTGTAACATATTAGCATGTCATATGACCCATTACCAATTCTACAGTTAGTGTACACCTTATTAGCACAGTGTCTGGCCTATTACCATAGCTACAGGCAGTGTTACACCTTATTTACAGGACGTCTGCCTCATTACCAAAGCTATAGGCACTGTTACACCTTATTAACATGGTATTGGGCACATTGCGAAGACTACAGGCAGTGAAACATATTAGCATAGCATCTGGCCCATTACCAAGTCTACAGGCAGAGTTACGCCTTATTAGCCTGGTATATTGCCCATTATGAACACTACAGGCAGTGTTACACATTATTAACAGCATGTTGGGCCCATTACCAAGGATATAGGCACTGTAACACCTTATTAGCATAGCATCTAGCCTTGACAATAGGCCACAGCCACTGTAACATATCAGCATGGCATAAGGCCCATTACCAAGTCTGTAGGTAGTGTAGGGGAGAGTAGTACACAGTGAAACACGGTACACAGTGAAACATTCCATCTCAATTGTTTTTAGTAATTTTTTTCTACTCGTTGGTATCACAGTGTGTTTATTCTGATAAAATACATCTTTGACTGTAATGGTGGACAGTTTGGTTGATTATTCTTGTTTTTATACATTACTATTGGTTTTCGGTGGTCAGAAGTTACAGTTAACGTCTCTTTGTAAGTTTAATATTTTCGATATAACATAAAGCTAAAAGAAATATTATGTTTTGTGATAAGGTACACATCTTTAGCTATATGACCAGTAGTAGATTTGGTAGGTTAAGAGTTATGACTAACCTTTTAGTTTATGGTGACTTTGGTACACAGTGAAACACTTGCACCTAGTGAAACAGGACCATTGGCCTCAGATGGACGTATGACTACACCTAACAATTTGGAGGGTACTATGGAAGATGTCAGGGAAGCCATTGCAGTAACAACAGCAACACGTACATCTCGCCAAGAGAGTTTCGTGGTTTGCCCAAAGCACCTTCCAGATAAACAAGTAGATGTTCCAAAGGTAGAAGCATAATATTAACATGAACACCAAAGCAAACAGCTCTGAGAAAAAGGACAGAGCTGGAAGAAAAGGAGAAATTCCAAAACAATGTATATTTTGTAGCTAACGTCTTGAAGTCAGTAGCTTGTGTACTGAGTATGAAGTCTCATACCTTCACTTACTAATTAGTAGCAAAATTATTATAATTTGTTCCAAAATATTGACAAAGTATTGTTCTTTCAAGTAAATAAAGAACATTTGTTTTGTGAGTAGTATTTTATACGAAACAATCAAAAGGGTAATTTTTGTTTCACTGTGTACTGCTCTCCCCTACACCTTATTAGCACAACGCCTGGCCTGTTACCAAAGCTACAGGCAGTGTTACACTTTATTGACAGGACGTCTGCCCCATAACAAAGGCTATAGGCCTTAATAGGAGGAAGACTCGTAATTTAAGTATCGGACCCAGTTGAGTGTCTGGAGATGTTTCCTAGGTCTGCTATTGGCTTTTGCCACGTGTCCCTTCCGATCGGCTCTATCGATGCGTCATCTGCATGCAGCGTCTGCGGCCTGTTGACTTAGTCAGCCCAGAAAAACCTGAGCCGCGGCTTCTGAGTCAGTGCGCAGCCCGCCGCTGTGTCTAAAGAGCGTCACTCTGCCCTCGTGTCAGCGCTGTGACGTATCTGGCTCCAGCTGCCGGCTGAGCGCGGTGGCTTCTGCTGCGCGCCCAAAAGGAGCCACCAGGACGCAGCGGGAGATACGCCTCCGCCTTTTTTTGCGGCGCCAGGCATGTGGCTCGCGTTTTTATAACGCGCCCAGCAAAACGGCTGCCGTGCCGTTGGATCCGCCCCGGTTCATTCGTACTTCCATCCGTTGCCACTATCTGTCGGAACAGCGGAACACAAACCACCCACACTAATTCTACAGAGAGTATAAAGTCTTTCCCTGATCGCAAAAGTTTATTTTTCCAGAAAAGTTTTGTTTTGCATGTAAGTGATTTAATTGGGTAACAATAAATAAATAAAAATTTTAACACAAAAAGACATAAAAAATATTCCAAAACAAATTAATATGCACAAAAAAGTATTCTTCTACAACCGCGCAAGAAGATAAGTAGGTACCTACACACATTAAATCTAACTAAACACTTACCGATCCGACTGCGGTCTGAATGTTCTCGTACTAATTTTGATAGGTATATTGTAGTGTTTCCTTGGCTGACACCAACTCCAAAAATAACAATAATTGTAACTACATCATATTATCGTAATAACTTGATTCACCTTCAAGCAGTCTAATATTTTTCATTTCATTTTACTCAGGAGAACTCTAAAAAATATTTTGATCAATGTTTGTTATTCATAGGTATGTGTTTAGTTAGATTTAATGTGGCTAGGTACCTACCTATCTTCTTGTGTTCTAAACACTTAGCTCGAACTTACGTATTGATCAGTAGAAAAAGTAAGTTGATTATTAAGTTGTAGAAGAATACGCAACTTTTTTAGAACATTTCTTAAGTCGGTTTTCTTGTTAAAATTTTAATTATTTCCATCCCAACTCGTGCATCATTTCTGTGGCAGTCTCTCCCCTATACCGCGATAATACAAAACAGGCTTCCCTTCTCCGAACTTTCTCCCCGTCAAACCTCACACAGTTTTTACATTTCTGTATGTACAAAAAGCGCCTAATCAAGTGCAAAACATGCTCGAAAGTATTAATAAATACATTAATAAATAAAGTGACTGGTAGCAGAAATAGAAATATTTATTTATTGTTTCACACAGTCACGGTTTCTTAATTTAGCAATCATGGCTACAATTAATTATTATCCAACCAGCTCACTAAAATGACGCTATGGGAAAAACAAAAGTGTTCAAGTGGTTTGCTCGATGTAAAAACGGTGCCATGTCAGTTGATATCAAATCTCATTATAGACGTCCACCAACTGACTATATCAGCGAAAATATTGAGCCGAGGCGGATAAGCCGTGCGCATTGAGGCGCCGTGCTGCGGTGCACGCGGCCGTCCGCCGTCGGGGGTTTGAGTCCTCCCTCCGGCATGGGTGTTTTTGTTGTCCTTAGGTTAGTTTATCTTAGTTTGAGTAGTTTGTAAGCTAGGGACTAACAATCCAGCAGTTGAGTCCCATAGATTTACAAACATTTGAACATTTGAAAATATCGAAGAAAAAAACCCTAGAAATTTTGCTTTCAGACCTTCGATTGAAATTCATTAACGGTCATGGTTTAGTTGGTTATCTCTGAGCGCGGTTCAGTGAATTTTTGACGGAAGTTTGGGAATGAAATGAATTGCTGTCAAGTTTGTTCCTCGGGTTCTGGTCCGCCTCCGTAGTCCAGTGGACACTCTGGTTTCCCTTCAAAACGAATAAATCTTTCGCCTTTTACTAAAGATTTCCGTGGAGGGGAACATTAAATGAGTCTATATGGAATTTTTCTTAGTGCTCGGCAATTGCCGAGCCACAAAATTAGCCGGGCGCCGTGGCTCAGCGCGCCCGGTCAGAGGGCTCAACGCTCTCTGTAATAAAAAAAAAGCTAAGCCAACAACAAATCGAGCAAAAACGAACAAACACGAACAGCGTCCGCGACGGACAGAACTATCCTTAGAACAAAAAAAAAAAAAAAAAAAAAAAAAAAAAAAAGTGGACAGCGTGGTTGGTTGCCACGCAGGGGGTCCGGGTTCGATTCCCGGTCGGGTAGGAGATTTTCTCCACTCGGGGACTGGGTGTTGTGTCGTCCTCATCATCATTCCATCATCATTGACATGCAAGTCGCCGAAGTGGCGTCAGATAAAGAGACTTGCACCAGGCAGGCTGAACACGACCCCAGTTGGGGTCTAACGGTCATAAATGCCACACGATCATCATCATCCTCGGGTTCTGACTGACAACCAAAAGCAAGGTGAGGTTGATATATGTCGTCTTTTAATACAACTGCCTGAAACCGATTCAGTTTTTTTCTGTCAAAGGTGATGAGTCAACCGTCAATCCTATGGGAAACGTCATACATGTCAAAAAAAAAAAAAAAAAAAAAAAAAAAAAAAAAAAAAAAAAAAAAAAAAAAAAAAAAAAATTAAAAAGAAAAAAAAGAATAAAAAAAAGAAAAAAATAAAAAAAATAAAAAAAAATGTTATCAACTCAAATCAAACGTCAAAACAATGCTAATTTGGTATTTTGATGCGAAGGGCGTAATTAGAGTTTCTTCCACCAACTGAGATCATCCATCAAACCTTCCAATTAGAATTTTCAAACAGATTGCATAGCAGCGTTCGTCAAAAACGAGCCGATTTGTAGCAGACAGGACACTCGTTCTTTCACCACGACACCGCATCTGCACACACAGCCATCTCTTGCAGTCATTGTTTGGCTATAAACGTAATGGTTCCGCTGCCCCGCGTACCTCACTCGCCCGAGCTGTCTCCGTGCCAGAAATGGGGCTTGAACCGGCACCGATTCGACAACGTTAGAGAAGTCAAGAAAATGGTAGGGAATAACATCTTAGCCATTTCTAAAGATGATTACAAAAAATGTTTCGAACTGTGAATGCACCGATGGAAAAAATGTATTACCAGATGTAATTAGCAGCATTGGCCGTTAATGTTTTATTTTAAAAAACCACAGATCGATTTCGATCACATAATGATCATCTTCAGTGTTCTTCCAACGAGCATATGCATGCCCTGAATGCAACTGCAACGGTAATTTGCAGTGTCAAAGTTTGAAAGATTTCAAACTTTGACACTGCAAATTACCGTTGCAGTTGCATTCAGGGCATGCATATGCTCGTTGGAAGAACACTGAAGATGATCATTATGTGATCGAAATCGATCTGTGGTTTTTTAAAATAAAACATTAACGGCCAATGCTGCTAATTACATCTGGTGAGTTCATCATTGTGTGGTCGTGGAGCACCTCCAAGTAATGGAATCAAACCTCAAAAAATGTATTAGTTGTAATGGAGAGTGTTTAGAAGGGGTAAGGCTGTTTAGCAGTCAATTTTGAAATATACAGCTTTTGAAAAACATAATTACGGTTTTTGTGGGAATACCTTGTGCCTCGCTGAAGAAGCCGCGTGTTCTAAGGCATCATGCTACGGATTGGGCAGCCGCTCCCGTCGGAGGTTTGAATCCTTCCTTGGGCATGGGTGAGTGTGTTTCCTTAGGTTAAGGTGGTTTAAGTAGTTTGTAAGTCTAGGGACTGATGACCATAGCAGTTTGGTCCAATAGATTTACAAATGTTTTAATATTTTGAATACTTCGTAAATTTCAAGTATGCCTACAGTCTGTGCCATCGACAACTACGCTGCAGGTTACAGAAACACGCGTATACAGTAACAGTTGTTGGTAGGTCTCGGCAAATGATTACGTGCATCAACGTGACCTCAGAGTACAAAGTGTCAGATACGGAGTAGCTTATCACAGTAGGAGCACTTCATAAATGCCTGCATTACGCAATCTCCCGAGCCACATCGCGTTCGAGCATCAAACATACGTTTGGGCGGTGTTTGAAACCGCTCTGGTTTGACGCCAGTAATAATCGATGTCTGCCCCGGTGTACCGAACGAAATCTGCGAAGATTGGAGAAAAGTAAAACAATTGAATTCCTCGACGATGGCGTGACCTCTTGTCGTTACGAAATCTGTATTCTTGAATCTGGTTCAACAGCGTATTCAACTATCGGAATAAAATCACATGGTCAAATATAAGGTGTAAACTACAATTATGTGCTCTAATACACGTACACAATGTACTGAGGTCGCATGACACAGATGAGTCGTGTCACGATATGTGCCGAGTGAATGAACCAGAAAATTTGGGAAGGAGAGACCTTGATACAATTTCGTCAGAATTCAAAAATATTCAAATGTTTGTATAGTCTATGGGACTTAACTACGGGGTCATCAGTCTCTAAACTTACAAACTACTTATGAACTACTTACGAACTAGGACGGCACAAATATCCATGCCCGAGGGGAGATCGAACCCCCGACCGTAGTGGTCGTGCAGACCGTGACTGAAGCGCCTCAGTCCCCTCGGCCACCGCGGCCGGCGTCAGAATTCGTTTCGTGACTAGGCCGGGCATGCGTTTCGCGCACCAAACAAACCACTACGATCCCGGTAAATTACCAACATCTTTGGAAACAGTTATCCACTTGCCGACGTACGGATTGGATGATATAAGGCTGAGTTTTGTATGAACACTCCGCTCCGAGCTTCTTAGCGATTTCTCCCTCTTGAAATTCAGTTTTCGCGAGGATATTTTCATATATAGTCGTGAATTTTGATTGTGTCCTCTTAAATAAATATTCCCGAGGTAAAACAGAGTTCCATTCGAATCTCCGGTCGGTGATTTCTCAGCACTATGTTCATGAAAATGAATACGGTTATTCCACGGATTGGACAGTGGACTGTTCTGTCACTTAATCGGGTTGATAAGTTGGAAACTATCGGAAGTGAAATGGTTGAAGTGGAAATTACTGAAATGCAGTGGCAGAATGAACAGCATTTCCGATAACACGAATATAGGGTTATAAATACGGAATCAGTTGGACTGACGCAGGATTAGGTACAACAATGAATATGAAAATATGACAAAATTCTACTATGAACAGCATAATAAACGTATTTCGTGGCCAAGACTGACAAGAAGCCAAAAGCCACCATAACAGTACAAGCACAGTCTAACACATACAGTCACGACACTTCCACATATCTTAGTTAAACACTGCGACAGCAGCGCTCCAAGCGACCGGCAAGCAACATTTCTGAATGCGAAAATGGATGATTGTGAATAGTATCGTTTACATTGATTCCAACATACATTACGGAACGTATCTTGTGCCATATCTTCACATTTGTGTTTTTTAGGTTTACTAAGATTCCTGACGAGATACCAAACGGTACATTAGAGGACAGTTTATTTACAATTATCTGGTAATCTACAGGCTTATACTGAATAATTTAGTTTTCTATTAAACATAAAAATGGATCGCGGACACAGAAGACCTGCCCTTTGGTAGAAAGACGTCGCTTTTCTATTCAGGAACGTTACGTTTTCTTGACTCTATTCCAGTAAAATCATGGATGGTGGAAAGTAGGACACAAATATGGAATGCAGTAAATAGTGTTTGACGTACAAATTCAGTCACCACAGCTGAAGCTGAAGGAAAAACGTCAGAGACGTGGCAATAAAACGGAAAAAGCAATCAAATTGTTTCCCAACAAAGAAGGCACCAATTTCACAATTGTTTCTATAGCTGAATTAGAAACGGCAAGAATCTTCAAATTATTGGCTTTGAAAGTTAAAGTAATTACACACACAAGAACATGCGCGTAGAAGACCAGTGAGGTGTATAAACGTGCGAATCATTACATTCCACATCATATTGATAAGCTTAAAAGCAAACTACCTGTCATAGTAAGAACAAACCCTAATACTAATTTATGTTTCTCTTATGTTTATATTCTACTTACTCTTAGCGGAATAAGCTGCAAATATACACTTATTCCTAAGTATTTGCTCATGACGCAGATGTTCGTTATACCACTGAATCGGTTAACTTCGGCTTTTTTTTTTTTTTTTTTTTTTTTTCCTTAGTATGTATGTCTCTAGATATTTTACAAATGCTTGTAACGCAAAAAATTATACTAACTATTTTGTTAATTACGTCCAAAAATAATTATAAACAAACATCACTTTTTCGGCGTCTTGCCCACCGCTAGGAGAACTAGTGTTGCAACTGTCAGTTGGTAACAACTTTCACAGCAGTGAGTGTCGCGGCTGTATAGATTACACTGGTACAAGATTAGATGCCAACTATCTGTGGGATGATTGTAACAACGTATGAGTTAAAAAGACGTTATTTCGACAGTTAATAGACACAGTTGATTGTGAAAGCGGCTGGAAGTCGGTAGTAAGGAAAGGGAAAGAAGGAGGGGGGAAAGGAATGAAAGAGTTCACTTGGTTGAATTTTGCACAGACCACAATTTAATCATAACAAACACTTTACTGAAAAATGATGAAAGGATTTTATATACAGGGAAGAGACTAGGAAATACGGAAAGCTACAAGATTGATTTTTTAACGGTAAGACATAGCTCTGGAAACCGGATTTTAAACTGTATGATAGAGACTCTGTTCAAAACTTGTGAAGGTGAGAGCATCTGAGGATGGCAAAGAGTTCTGCTGAGACTGGTCATGGAGTGAAATAAAACTGTTTCATCATAAACCGCCCATGGCTATCCATACAAACTAATTACATGTACAACTTGCAGACGTACAACTTTACACCGGAAATACCTATTACTACGTTCTCCGAAATGGAAAGAAAACTGACCCACACAATTACAGGCCAATATCGTTGACATCAGTTTCGTGTAGAATTTTGGATCATATTCTCAGTTCGAATATAGTAAATTTCCGTGAAACGGAAAAGCTTCATTCTATGAATCAGCACGAGTTTAGGAAACATCGTTCATGTGAAACTCAGCTTGCCCTTTCCTTACATCTTGCGACCTATGGATGAAGGGCAACAGGCGAATTGTGTTTTTCTCGACTTCAAAAAGGCGTTCGACGCGGTGCCATACTGCAGAGTGCTAACGAAGATACGAGCTTGTGGAATACGTTCACAGATTTGTGACTGGCTGGAAGACTTCCTAAGTAATAGAACACAGTACGTTGTTCTCGACGGCGAGTGTTCATCAGAGACGAGTGTATCGTCAGGCGTGCCCCAGGGGACTGTGATTGGACCACCATTATTTTCTATCTATATAAATGATCTGATGTACAGAGTAACTTGTATTTTGCAGCTGTTTGCTGATGAT
This sequence comes from Locusta migratoria, assembly GCA_026315105.1. NCBI lineage: Eukaryota > Metazoa > Arthropoda > Insecta > Orthoptera > Acrididae > Locusta > Locusta migratoria. The sequence continues at coordinate 327,714,664 of CM048751.1, read as the reverse complement.
GCTGTGGTGTATGGGAGGGTGTCGTCTTTAACTGACTGTAATAGCATACAGGATGACTTAGACAAAATTTATTTCTAGTTGGTGTGAAGAATGGCAGCTAGCTCTCAATGTAGAAAAATGTAAGTTGATGCACACGAGTAGGAAAAACAACCCCATAATGTACGAATACAGCATTAGTAGTCAGCTTCTTGATGCTGTCGCGTCGTTCAAATATCTAGGCGTAACACTGCAGAGCGATATGAAATGGAAGGAACATGTAAGGACAGTTGTGAGAAGCGCGGACAGCCAACTTCGGTTTATTGGGAGAATTTTGGAAGATGTACTTCACCTGTAAAGGAGACAGCGTATAAAACGCTTGTACGACCACGTCTTGAGTATTGGTCGAGTGTGTGGGACCCGCAGCAGATCAGTTTAAAGGAAGACATAGAAGCAGTTCAGAGACGAGCAGCTAGATTTGTTACTGGTAGGTTCGACCAATGCGCGCGTGTCACGGAAATGCTCCGACAACTCAATTGGGGATCGCTGGAGGAAAGACGACGTTCTTTTCGTGAATTTCTGTTGAGGAAATTTAGAGGCCCGGAATTTGAAGCAGAGTGTAGTACGATCTTGCTGCCGCCTACTTACATTTCGCGTAGTGATCACAAAGACAAGATAAGAGGCATATAAGCATCATAAATTCTTTCATACCCACACATACTGTGCACAAGGTTCGTCCCAAAAATAGCTAGAGGCAATGTAAATCGCAACGGTCATTAGTTGATGCCGGAACGTGACGTTAACCGCCGCAAGTGTTATCGTAAAGTAGCAGTTGCTGCCATCCCGGAAGACTCGCAGTCCCCCGCTGGCAGGTAACGGTTATGCGGGCAGTCGCAGCGGTCTTGGAACGCGTCGCCGCCCTAGTCCCGTGTCGCATCCTCCAGAGGCGCAGCACGCTGGTGGGGGGGGGGGGGGGGGGGCGCCGCGTCCCGTGGCTGGAGAACTGGCAACGCTCGCCGGCCGCTTCCAGCTCCAGCTGCAGCCTCCAGAGGCAACGCCACGCGGCCTCCTCTTTCTGCACCGCGGCGTTCCGGAAACTGGCAGCCGCTACTCCGCGCGGTACCTTTCCGCACGTGGCGCACCTGGTCAACGTACCGGACGGAAAGGGTGACCAAGAATTACGCGGCGCGGCGGAGCCGCCGAGCGCATTGAGGCGCAGTGCTACGATGCGCGAGGCCGCGCTCCCCGTCGGGGTTTCGAATCCCGCCTCGGGCATGGCAGTTTGTGTCGTCTTTAGTATTAGGTACTTCATAAGTAGTTTATAAGATTAGCGACTGGTGACCACACCGTTAAGTCCCTTGAGCTTAACAAACATTTGATATATAACTTCCTCGAGGTATCGTCGAACAATTTTAGTTCATTCTGCGGATGACAATACTTCAGAACCTAGGTATCTCAACTGATTCCCTAATTTGTTATCTGCAGGGCCCACAGTGTTAGTGACGTCATAAATCGACATTTTAATAATAAGAATTATATAATTTCAACACTGTATATTCATAATTCGTATTAGTTACACTATAAGCTTATTTCGACTTAATAGTCATCTTCAGGTGTTACGCCTGCAATACATGTTTTCATAACATTTAGTTCTACGGAGTGGAAACAACAATATTACAGCAACTGAGATAGTTATAATAACAATATATGGGGCAGATGGAGTTGGTGTTGACTTGTGTTTACTCTACCAAACTAATTACTCCAGCGGTAGGGTTCAGGTAGTGTAGTCAACAGGTAGTACAATGAAACAGAAACATCACTTACTCGAAGCTACGGCATGGACAGCCATAGCAATGTTGAAATCAGGACAGACGCGAAAGGAGGCGGCTGCAGCTATTGTAGTAACCTTCGTAATTTTCAGGACCTGGACGAGATTTCAGACATAAGGAAACTTTAAGAGAAGGCAAGGCCAAGTTTATCCACGGTTAACATCAGCAAGAGATGACTGCGATCTCCGGTTAACAGTCCGTTGAGACAGGAGGCTGAATGGAACTCAGCTGCAATGCACCCTCTAGACAGCAAAAGGACGCGCAATATCAATACAAAGAATCAGAAATCGCCTTCAGGAATCTAGCCTCTACGCGCGGAGGCGTATGGTGTGTGTCTCATTGAAACCATGATCCTGTTTAGCCCGCAGAAACTGGGCGGATGAACATCATTATTGGAGTCTAGCGAATGGCGCCGGGTTCTGTTCATAGATCTACATCTACATAGATACTCTGGAAATCACAATTAAGTGCCTGGCAAAGGGTTCATTAACCACTTTCATAATTTTCCCTACCTTTTCACTCTCTAATAGCGCTCGGGAAGAAAGAACACCTAAATCGTTCCGTTTTCGAACTGATTTCTCTTATTTTATTTGGATGGTCATGTCTCCCTAAGGAGGTGGGCGCTAGCAAAATATTTTCACATTCAGAAGTAAAAGTCGGTGATTCAAACTTCGCAAACAGATAATGCGGTAATGAATAACGTCTTTCTTTTAATGATTTCCACCTCAGTTCGTGGAACATTTCCGTGACGCTTTCCCCCCCGTAACGTGATAAAACAAAACGAGCTGCCCTTCTCTGAACCTTCTCAATGCCTTTCGTCAGTCCCACCTGGTGAGGGTCCCACAAGGGGCAACGGTACTCCATGAGAGGACGTACAAGTGTGATGTAGGCAGTCTCTTTGGTGGAGCTGGTGCATCTGCGAAGAGTTCTGCCAATGAAACGTAACCTTTGGTTCGCCTTCCCCACAATATTTTCTGTGTGTTCTCTCCAGTCTAAGTTGTTCGTAATTGTAACTCCTAGGTATTTGGTAGAATTTACGACCTTAAAGTTTGACTGATTTATCGCGTAATTGAAATTCAGCGGATTTCTTTTAGTGGTCATGTGTATCACTTCACACTTTTCTCCATTTATTGTCAATTTCCAATTTTCGTACAATGTAGAAATTTTGTCTAAATCGCTTTGCAGTTGCTTTTGATCCTCTCTTGACTTCACTAACCGATAAACGACAGCATCATCCGCAAACAGTCTAAGGGAGCTATTCAGATTGTCTCCTAAATCGTTTATAAACACGAGGAAGAGTAGGGGACCTATAACGCTTCCCTGTGGAACGCCAGATATCACTTTTGTTTTACTCGATGACTTACCGCCAATTACAACGAACTGTGTCTGATAGGAAATCGTGAATCCAATCGCATAGTTGGGGAGATATTCCATAAGCACACAATTTCATTAGAAGCCGCTTGTGGGGTACAGTGTCAAAAGCCTTCCGGAAATCCAGTAATATGGAATCGATTTGAGATCTCTTGTCGATGGCACTTAACACTTCATGTGAATAAAGGGTAAGCTGTGTTTCGCAAGAGCGATACTATCTGAATCGGTGTTGACTGTTGGTTAATAGGTGGTTCTCTTCGAGGTAGTTCATAATATTCGAACAAAGTATATGTTCCAAAATCCTACTGCAAATCGACGTCAATGAGATTGGCCTGTAATTTTGGGGATCACTCCTATTGCCTTTCTTGAATATTGGATTGACTTGGGCAACTTTCCAGTCTTTGGGTACGGATCTTTCGCTGAGTGATCGGTTGTAAATTATAGCTAAGTACGGAGCTATTGCATTAGTATACTCTGAGAGGAATCTAGTTGGTATACACTCTGGCCCGGAAGATTTGTTTTTGTTTAGTGATTTTAGTTGTTTTACTACTCCAGGAACATCTACTTCTGAGTTTCGCAAGCTGGCAGCTGTTCTTGGATTGAATACTGGAGTGTTCACTTCGTCTTCTTTGGTGAACGAATTTCGGAAAGCTGTGTTTAGTAATTCTGCCTTAGCAGTACTGTCGTCGGTAGTACTACCATTTCTATCGCATAGTGAAGGTATTGTTTGTGTTTTGCCGCTAGTGTACTTCACATATGACCAGAATTTCTTTGGATTTTCTGCAAGATTACGAGACAGGATTTCGTTGTGGTAACTACTATAGGCTTTTCGCATTGAAGTCCGCAGTAGGTTAAGAGTTTCAGTAAAAGATTGCCAGTCAAGATTTTGTGTTCAGACGGACAATCGACCTTCCCTCATCTGGAGAGAACGCGGAACTCGAAAAAATCCTGCTTCTGTGCAGGAACATCACTGAATCTTGATGCTGGGAGAATGAGTAGGCAGGATGCAGTATTGGCGGATGTACGGACCTATATGTCGTTCAGAATGGAGCTTTGACTGCTCAGGGGTACGGGCACGAGATCCTTCGACTTTTTGTTGTGCCCTACGCTGTCGTCATAGGAGATTGGTTCCTTCTGGTGGACGATAACGCTTGTGGACAACATCTAGAAGCTGAGGGAAATGAAGGAATGGAGTGGCCAGCTTGTTCATCGGACTTAAACCCGATGCACCTCGCATCAGACGCAATGCAGCCAGACCAGCACCTCCCACAACAGTTGGAGAGCTGGATATTATACTCTTGGAAGAATGGCCAAACATCCCTCAAGAGCTGATTTATAATGTCATACTGACCGTGCCACGCATTTGTGTACTGGTATGAGGTGATCACACAGCATATTAGTGTGCAAGGAGTGTGAGTTTTTCACTATTATGGTAGTCCTATAGGCGTCGCTCTACGTAAACGCAATGTAAAGCTCAAGCATAGAGTTTAGACAGCAAAATATTGCACAATATCACACTCAAATTACAGTTGTAACCATACAGGGTGTTAAAGAAAGGTACAGCCAAACTTTCAAGAAACATTCCTCGTATACAAAGAAATAAAGTATGTCATGTGGACATGTGTCTGGAAACGCTTGATTTCCATGTTAGAGCTCATTTTAGTATTTCTCTTTAAATGTAAATTGATATAATTCGTGGAGACAATTGTCAATTGTCAATTATTTCGTTAGTATGTACTGTACTTCCTCGATTCACATCATCAACACAAATTTTCTGTGAACGTTTGGGCAGGAATTGTTGGTGATGTCTTGATTGGGCTTCAAGTTCTTCCACCTACGCTCACTGGAGCACGTTATCATGATTTCATACGGGATGCTCTACCTGTGCTGCTAAAACATGTGCCTTTACAAGTACGAAACACAACATGTGGTTGATGCACGATGGAGCTCCTGCACATTTCAGTCGACGTGTTCGTACGCTTCTCAACAAGAGATTCGGTGACCGATGGATTGGTAGAGGCAGACCAATTCCATGACCTCCACGCTTACCTGACCTCAACCCTCTTAATTTCATCTATGGGGGCATTTGAAAGCTCTTGTCTACGCAACCCCGGTACCAAATGTAGAGACTCTTCGTGCTCGTATTGTGGACGGCTGTTATACAATACGCCATTCTCCAGGGCTGCATCAGCGCATCAGGGATTCCATGCGACGGAGGGTGGATGCATGTATCCTCGCTAACGGAGGACATTTTGAACATTTTCTGTAACAAAGTGTTTGAAATCATGCTGGTACGTTCTGCTGCTGTGTGTTTCCATTCCATGATTAATGTGATTTGAAGAGAAGTAGTAAAATGAGCTCTAACATGTGTTTCCGGACACATGTCCAAATAACATATTTTCTTTCTTTGTGTGTGAGGAATGTTTCCTGAAAGTCTGGCCGTACCTTTCTGTACACCCTGTATAATACGTAACGTTATCATATGTTAATTGTGTGTGATATCTCATCTGATCCCCTAATTATTTAGAGCGATGTAGATGTGCAGTTGGTTTGAGAAGGTTCTACTAGACCATAGATGACAAAATCATCTGCAAACAACCTAAGCTTTTACCGTGACTCGTTCGTTAGTAAGAAGGACAACCGGAAGGCCTGGGACAGTTTACATATGTACGAGCCGTTGTGCCCTCGTGCGGTCGTGCTTCGCCGCTCTACCGGCGTCCTCGCTCGCTGACTGGGCATCATTTACTCGCAGCCCCCCATCATTCAGCGGGGGCGGAATATAAATAGGCGCATTACTGCAGACGTGGGGCGCAGCAGGGACTGCATTCAGTCGCAGAGCGTTACATGACTGCCAGAGTGCGCAGCTAGCCGATCGGCGCGACAGCTCTTCCTTTTTGTGAAACCGCAACAACCTTTGCACAGTCGCTCGCCTTGCGGCCACGAGAACTCGCGAGTGACTAAAATAGCCACTTGGACAGAGCCGTCAGAGGTAGGTATCGTGTTAACACTGGCAACGAAGAGACGGCAGGTGTTTACGCATCTGCAAGACGCAGGTAGCACTTGTAAGGGAAAATAGAGACATATTACATAACTTCTGAGGTTCCATAAGGCTTTCCGATAGTGACGTAGTTGTTGTTGTGGTCTTACGTCCGTAGACTAGTTTGATGCAGCTCTTCACGCTACCCTGTCCTGTGCAAGTCTCTTCATCTGAGAATACATTCGGCAACTTACATCCTTTTGAATCTGGTTACTATATTCGTCCTTCGGTCTCCCTCTACGATTTTTACCCCACACGCTGCGTTCTAATGCAAAGTTGACAATTCGTTGATGTCTCAGAATGTGTCCAACCAATCTATCCCTTCTCTTAGTCAGCATATGCCAGAAACTCCTTTTCTCCCCGATTCGGTTAAGGACCTCCTCATTAGTTACGTGATCTGGCCATCTAATTTTCATCATTCGTCTGTAGCACCACATTGCAAAAGCTTCTATCATCTTTTTATCTGAACTCCTTATCGTCCACGTTTCACTCCCATACAATGCTACACTCCAGACAAATGCTTTCAGAAAGGACTTCCTAACATTTAAATTAATATTGGATGTAACACGTTACGCTTCTTTAGAAACGCTTTTCTTCCCAAGGCCATTCTGCATTTTATATCTTCTTTACTTCGGCCATCAGAAGTTATCTTGCTACCCAAATAACAAAATTCATCTACTACTTTTATTGTCTCATTAGCTAATCTAATTCCTTCAGTATCACCTGATTATCTGACATTGCATTCTATTACCTTCGTTTTACTCTTCTTAATGTTCATCTTATATCTTCCTTTCAAGAAACTGTCCATTCCATTCAATTGCTCTTCCAGATCTTTTGCGGTCTCTGACAGAATAACTATGTCATCGGCAAACCGCAATGTTTTTATTTATTCTCCCTGCACGTTTATGCTCTCTCCAAATTTGTCCTTCCATTCCTTCACTGCCTGCTCAATGTACAAACTGAACAACATTGGGGAAAGGCTACAATATTGTCTTACTCCCTTCCCAACCTCTGCATCCCTTTCTTGCCCTTCGACTCTAATAACCGCTGTCTGGTTTTTGTATAGATTGAGTATAACTCTTCGCTCCCTATATTTTACCCCTGCTACCTTCAGAATTTGGAAGAGTGTATTCCAGTCGACATTGTCAAAAATTTTCTCCAAATCGATAAACGCTAAAAACGTAGGTTTGCCATTTCTTAGCCTATCTTCTAAGATAAGTCGTAATGTATTGCCTCTCGTGTTACTACATTTCTCCTAAATCCAAACTGATCTTCCCCGAGGTCGGATTCCACAAGTTTATCCATTCGTCTGTAAATAATTCGTGTTAGTATTCTGGAACCAGTGACGTAGTATACTGGAAAATTGTAGCGAGTTGCAGGACGCTCTGTATTGTGTCAATGCTTAATCCAGAATGTGGCAACTGGCCATCAGCATGAACAAATGTAACATACTGCGAATGAACAGAAATAATGTTCGTTAATTAAAACTATGATTCTGTTGTCCATCTGTAAAACTTTCTTATCCCAATATTTCGTTGCCTACTGCGGTCAACATCTTCAGGCATGGGTCGACGACTGGCTGCGGTGCTGCTTATATAGAGCGCAAAGAGGGCGCCACCACTTGTGCTGCCGACTGTGAAGTTATCCCTAACCAGTGTCATCTCTTTCGATTAGAATAGTAAAGAAGAAGGTTTGAAATTAGATAAGATATGACTCGGCACCAACGTTGTGACAATCGATTACTGTAATCGAGAGAGATGACACTGGTCAGAGATAACTTCACAGTCGTTAGCACGTGACAAGTGGTGGCCGCAATAGGCAACGAAACATTTTACAGTTGGACCACGGCATCTTAGCCCGAAAGTTTTAATTAATAAAGGTGCCGCCAGTGAAAGCCTACATGTTATGATTAGAAAGAACGTTCCTCTATTATGAGAGTACCCGTTCGCTGAACAGACACAAGAAGCGGTTACTGAAATGTTGCGTATTCTGATGACACCAAACACAACGCTACTACAGATACCGCCATGCAAACATCGAAAGTTGCCGATAACACTTCCGGAAGAAGCCGCGCATTACAAACTACCATGTGTCTCAAATGGGATTGCGTTGTTTCACAGTCGGCGCTCCTAGAGGACAGTGTGCTTCTAAGCAGCAGACAATTTTATATTTTATTTGTAGATCTCACGAAGGCCAATGACTGCATACACCCCAAGAGCTTGATCACCTGTTTAAGAGAGTGTTTAATTGCAGAAAATCTCATCAGTATGGTAAGAATCTGTCTGAGTTAAATACGTTTTGACGTGAAGGTGGGAAATCGATTAACTGAGAATTTCGAAATTTTCGGGACTCAGGCAAGAATCCCAAAGGTTTTCGATTAGTGACAATTCTGGTGATCTGACGGGCCAGTGGGAAAGACTGACATCGTGTATGACGAAGCAGTCACCTGTTTCTGTAGATACATGTGTCCCTATACCAACATGTGTTGGCGCATTGTCTTGATGAAAAATGGAGTCTAGGGTGTCGGGCAGAAAGGGTGTGGCTACGGGTCACAGGATGTCACCCACGTAGGTCAGACAGGTCACAGTGCCCTCGAAAGCACCATTCTGATTTATGGTTTAACACAGTAGCAGCTCACACCATAAAGCCTTGCGATGGCGCTCTATGTCTTTTGCGAACGCTGTGGAGGTGATGCCGTTCCCTACATTTGCAGCGAACCAAAATGTGACCATCATTTTCCAGAAACAAACTTGGGAATGTCCGAAAACACTATCGTCCCCAATGACGTCCTTCCATACACAATTATCCTGTTTGTCCAAATTAGTCAAAGTTAAGTGGAGAAATGGATGAGGCGCACATATTCCATGTCGTGTTAAATGGAGGATGGATTGTCAACCCCGGTAGTGTTCGAAGTGTTCCACTGTTTCACCAGAGCCTTGGAGGGTGCAGATCTCTCCTGCAGTGCCATTCGGATGACGTGTCCATCTTCTTGGAGGTTGGTCTGGAAGGTGCTAACTGTTCTCAGTGATTACTACTTTAAACAAACTGCCTCTTCCGCCTTTTCAATAAGTGTAGTACAGAATGAAGACAACTCCTGCAGCCGAACATTACGAAACTTTTGTTGGGAATTCTGATGAAGAAGTCTGTGAAAGAAGTTTCTCAGTAAATTCCTACAATTGATCCGCTACCATGGACATCATTTCCTAATAACTCTTCCTGTGGTCTTCAGTCGGCAGACTGATTTGATGCCGCTCTCCATGCTGCCCTGTCCGGTGCAAGCCCTTTCACCACTGAATACGGACGGCAACGCACAGCCATTTCAACCTGCTTACTGTATTCGTCTCTAGATCTTTCTCCACGATTTTTACCCCATACACTTCCTTCCAATGCTAAATTAACGATTCCTTTATGTCTCAGAATGTGTCCCACCAACCTATCCGTTCTCTAGGTCTTGATATGCCAGAAATTTCTTTTCTCTCCAATTTTGTTGAGCACTTCCTCATTAGTTACGTGAAAGCTTCTATCATATTTTTGTCCGAACTCCTTATCGTCCACGTTTCATTCCCATACAATCCTACACTCCAGACAAATGCTTCCAGAAAGGATTTCCTAACATTTAAACTATTACTGGATGACAACAAATTTCGCTTCTTCAGAAACGCTTTTCTTCCCATAGCCACTTTGAATTTTATATCTTCTTTACTTTTGCCGTCGGAAGCTATTTTGTTACCAAAATATCAATACTACTACTATTATTGTTTGATTACCTAATGTAATTCTTTCAGCATCGCCTGATTTACATTTCACTAAAGTTACTTTGCCCTTGTTAGTACTCATTTTATACCCTCTTTTCGTGACTGCCCACTCTGTTCAGTTGCTCTAACAGGTCCTTTGCCGTCTATGACCGAATTACATTCTCATCAGCAACCGCGACGTATTTATTTCTTCACCATGAACTTTACTCCCTTCTCCAAATTTCTCCTCGCATTTTTTTTACAACTTGTTCAATGTCTTACTCCCATCCCAAACACTGCGTCCGTTTCATGCCCTTATATTCTAACAACTGCTGTCTGGTTTTTATACGAGCTGAATAGATTTTACCCCTGCTATCTTCAGAATTTGAAAGAATTTGTACCAGTGTACATCGTCGAAAGCTTTCTCCGAATCTACAAAAGCTAGAAACGTAGGTTTGCCTTCCTTAACCCATTTTCTAAGATAAGCCGTATTGCCTTGCGTATTGTAATATTTCTCCTAAATCCAAACTGATCTTCTCCACGATCGGATTCCACCAGTTTTTCCATTCGTCTGTAAATAATTCGTGCTAGTACTTTGCAGCCATGACTTATTAAACTGGCAGTTCTATAATTATTACACTTTTCTGCAGTAATAGTAAATAGTATATCGTTTATTAAAGTAATAATACAAATAAACAATCCCAGAGACGGATTTTCGTCTCGAATATGTCAAAGACATTATTGATAAATCTGAAGCAGTGAATTAAAATTTGTGATGTGGCTGGGAACCGAACCCGGACCTAGATGCTTACTAGGCAGACGTCTTACCGTTAGACCACCACACCACTAACGATTAAAGCGCCTTGTAATAGTCTAAGTACGATTTCCCTTCACGTCACAAACTTTAATTCAGCTTCTGTGTTCCGCTGCATGGAGAGCCTTGGCTGTAGTGGCAATTATCTTTGGAACACAGAAACTGAATTAAAGTTTGTGACGTGGAGGGAAGTCGTACTTAGACTATTCCAAGGCGCCTTAATCGTTAGTGGTGTGGTGGTGTAACGGTAACCGGGCGCCCTGCCTCAGCACGCCTCGTCAGGGGGCTGAACGCCCTCTGTAATAAAAAAGCTGAACCAACCATTCCACGAAGAATCACGAACATACTGAACGAACGACCGCGAACCATAGATCTACAAGATAAAAAAAAAAAAAAAAAAAAAAAAAAAAAAAAAAAAAAAAAAAAAAACGACTGGACGTCTGCCTAGTAACCATAGAGGTCCGGGTTCGATTCCCGGCCGCACCACAAATTTTAATTCAATGCTTCAGATTTATCAATAAGTTTCGTGAGTCTCGTGTGCGGCATCAGTGAACTGACTGCGGCGAAAAAATCCGCTGTACGTCTGCAGAAGTATGCTGGTGAGGACGGCCAGTTGGCACGCAGATTACCGGCTTTTATTTCCTGATCCTAACACTTCCTGACGTAAGCTCTTTTATTATCCCTCTCTGCTCCGATTCAGTGACCCAGTAATGAAGCTGAATTCTAAAGCCGGGGCTCGATCTATTTGACTGAGCGAGTCACGCGGTTCCGCCACGGCAGCAATTCAGCCTAGCGAATGCAAGGACGTACAAACAGAAGAGAGCCGAAGAATGCGAGAAAATAAAAAGACGTCGCGCTTTTGTCTTCTCTTTATCCCGCCAGGGCTCCGCGTCGCAATAAAACAAGAAACAGGAGGCGTGGCAGGGGCGTAGAGTTTCAGCGGCGCCCTGCGGAGCAAGATGTCCGCCCTGGTACCAGGCCGGCCACCGATGATCCACAAAGACCGTCCGCCCGCAAGCCTTCAAACGGCTTCGCTTTAGCGAGCGTTTTACTCGCGCTCCGCCACGCGCCAAAGGCACCGTGTCCGGTGGACCGCGAAGAGGGCGGCACTACGGGCAGGTGTCTGTATTTTGAGAATCAGCCCGCCCCAGGCCTGGCGGCCGCGCGACACTTCGCGTTCTCTCGGGAAAAAATTGTGACGGAACGCCGTACTCGTGGTGCCGTCCCAGTACAAGGCAGCGAATAACGATTTACAAACTACTTACACCTAGCGTAACGACTATACGCTTTCCTTAAAGCCCGTTTTACACGATCGACTTTGTGGTGAAAATTGACTTCTTTCCGTGCCTTCGTGTAAATCAGCAGCCAACCCCAGCGCGAGTGCGTCTATGGCGTCAATGATTTACACAAACCCAAATAAAACGGAAGTAGCTTGTTTCCATCTCAATACTATAAACTTAATATCTTGTTTGAAGGTGTTCGACTTGAACATAATGAACATCCAAAATACCTAGGAGTAATCTTGGATAGATCTCTTACTTTTAAGTACCACCTTCATGAAACAGCAGACAAATTTAAAACCCGCGATGGCCGAGAGGACTGAGGTGCGTCAGTCACGGTCTGCACGGCCACTACGGTCGGGGACTCGAATCCCCCTTCGGGCATGGATATTTGTGCCGTCCTTAGTGTAAGCTAGGTCATAAGTAGTTTGTAAGTTTAGGGACTGATGTCCAATTAAGCCTTTTTTTTTTTAAGTTAAAACTAGGAATAACATATTGCAGCACTTAGCAGGATCAGCTTGGGGAGCCAGTGCTAAGGTTTTGCGTACAACAGCATTGTTCCTAGTTTACTCTGCAGCTGAATACTGTCATCCTGTCTGGCTCAACAGTGCTCATGTGAGAGACATTGATGTACAATTAAACAGAGCCATGAGATTGATCAGCGGCACTCTGATGGCTACACCACTTCAATGGCTCCCAATATTATGCAATATCGTTCCTCGTGATCTAAGACGGCAGGAAGCCTTAATGAGAGAGTATTATAAGATCTTGTCCACTCCTGAGCTTTCTATCCTGCAAGACCTTCCACCACAGGTAAGCCGGCTGAAATCACGTAAACCACCTCTTCTTGTGCAGCTACATGAGAGTGGCTTCTCGCCTAAATCAAACTGAGAAAGAACTTGGGATTAGTTTAATGGAAAAAACAGCATCTGCATAGACGATCCCTCTAAGGAGCTCCAAGGAATGGACCTTCCCAGGAGAGAATGGTATTTGATCAACTGCTTCTGAACTGGTGTTGCTCACTGTAACTATTGGAAATTCAAATGGGGACAGACAGACGACCAGTCATGTGACTGTGGAGCAGACATACAAACGAAGACCCACATACTTACTAACTGCCCATTACGATCATTCTCAGGAGGAATGACCGAACTCCATATAGTCAGTCATTAAGTTGTCCAGTGGTTAAAGGAGTGACAGAGTGGCTCTGTGACAGAGATATGTTTTTATCTTATTAATTAGACACTAGTATATCTTACTAAAGTATTATATGTAGCTGACATTATACCATACGGTGCCGAGTGTGGAGTTCTAATTTTTTGCAAAAGCGCGGAATTGTAGTGGTGTCTGCTAACATCGTAAGTTAAACTATTCTGGTCGAACACGTTTAACGTAAATATATGAACGTGTCTTAACAAAAATTATTTCAATAACGAAAGAGAATTAGTAGATGTAAAACTTATTGTGGGCTATAGTTATCCGTATGCAAAAAAAAAAAAAGAAAAAAAAAAAAAACCTTTACGTAAAAAGGCGTTTTTAAATAAATTTTCGATACTGCTTGATGAGTTCGTAAGTATACATTTCCTTCAGAAAATAAATGCCACGGTAGAATGGCTGAGCGTTCTAAGGCGCCTTGCTGCGGAGCGCGCATTTGCTGCCCGTCGGAGGTTCGAGTCCTCCCTCGAGCATGTGTGGGTGTATGTGTGCTTCTGTGGGTGGGTTACTTTAAGTTAGTTTAAGTAGCTTGTAAGCCTAGGGAGTGTTAACCACAGTAATTAAGTGGTTCAGATTAACAAACATTTGAACACTGAATAAAATAAATGAAATGTTCGGACGACAGTTTTCCTATTTTTGGGTTCTATTTTCTAGGTTTACCACATGACTTTTGACGAGTATATCAAGTATATATAACCTTTTCGACATTAATAAACTCAATTGTCATTTCATGCTCCTCTGTAAATAGTGTCCTCATAACCTCTTCATCATTTAGATGCGAAACTACGCAGCTAACAGCACACAGCTGTATACTTCTGGTGCTGACGTCTTAAGCATAACAACCACTCGAGACAGGTGTCATGCAGTACGGGAATAACTCGCCAGGGGCGATGCAATAGACTCACTCGTCTCAAGTAGTCCACTGAGACAAGATAGTACATCGTGTAAAATGGGATTAAGTGAAATGAAGTAAAGTAAAATCACACGGAGAGATTGCCTGGGAATCACTTAGGAAATGTACTCAGCTCTCTGTCAGTGAATTATTTCAAAATAGACGCCTCTACCTTAGGAAATCGTTGCAAAAACGAGATATGCGCTTCAGATTTTCGAAAATAAATAAAAATACCTTACGGCAACTGAAATAGTGGCAATAACAGAATGTTACTGCTCACGGTTTTGTTGTTGACTTGTGTTTACTCTACAGAACGAATTTCACAAGCAGTTGGGTTCATATAGTGTAGTGAGCAGGTACTGCAATGCAACAACAACGTTATTTCCCCGAAGCTATGGCATGGTGAGCCATAGGAATGTTCGATGCGGAATATACACATAGGGAGGTGGCTGCAAGATATTGGAGTGTCCCAAAGTGTAACTTCCACGACCTGCACTCGAGTTCAGACAACGGGAACTGTTAAAAGAAGCCAAGGCCACGGTCGTCCACGGATAACATCAGGAAGAGATGACCATTACCTCCGGTTAAGAGCCCGTCGAGACAGGAGGCTGAAGCAACTCAGCTGCAACGCACCCTCCAGACAGCAACAGGACGAGCAATATCAACACAAAAAGTAAGAAATCGCCTTTTGGAATGTGGTCTCTACGCACAGAGGCCTTTGGTGTGTGTCCCATTAAAACCACGACCCTGTTTAGCGCGCAGAAACTGCGTGATGCAATACGATATTCTGCTGTCTCAACTCTTCACGTGAGGTTTACATGGCGTTTACGTACACTGGGGCATTGTCTGGCTACCATAATAGTGAAACAGTCATAATCGTGGCACTGTTTTATAGTGTGTAATTACCTCAGACGAGGGATCACCTCGGATCATTCTTCCAATAGCGCAATATGCAGATCTGCAACAGATGTGGCAGGTTTTTGTCTGGTTGCTACGCGGCTGCCAAGTGAATGCCAGACAGGTTCAATCGGCTTTAAGTCCTGTGAACAAGCTGGCCACTCCATTCGTTCAGTTACCTCGGCTTCAAGCACGTTGTACACCAGTGCTGCTCTATGGGGAGGACCGTTATCGTCTAACGAACCTATCGGCTATGGTGCCAGCGTATGGTAAGGATTTCATCTCTATTCCTCTGAGCAGTCAAAGCACCATTCTGAACGACGTAGAGGTCGGTAAATCCGCCAATACTGACCCCTGCCCACACCATTCGTCCCCCACCATGATATGGTGATGTTTCCTGCACATAAGGATTATTTCCATTTCCACGTTCTTTCCAGATGAGGAAACGACGATTGTCCGGCTGAACATAAAATCTTGGCTCTGTGAATAGAACCCGGCGCCATTCGTTACGACTCCAGTCCTGATGTTCCTCTGCCCAGTTTCTGCGGGCTAAACGGTGTCCTGGTGTTGATGGGACACGCACCATAGGCCTCCGTGCTTAGAAGCCACATTCTGGAAGGCGCTTTCTGACTGTTTGTGGTGATATTGCGCGTCCTGTTGCTGCTTGGAGGAAGCGTTGCAGCTGAGTTGCATTCTGCTTCCTGTCTCGACGGGATGTTAAGCGGAGATAACGGTCACTTCCTAATCCAACTGCTTGTGTAATTCATTTGGAAGACTAAACACCAATCAACACCAAATCCCTCTCCAGCAACTATGTTATCACTATCTCGATTGCTGTATGTTGTTGTCTCCACTCCGTAGAAACGATAGAAAGACGTCGAACCATTTTACTTCATTCTGCCGTTGACAATACTTCAGATCCGAGCTACCTTTACTGAACCCCTAACTGTTTTGACCAGTGTACATACCTAGGCTAATCACTGTGTGTAGTAAACATTACACATCCCGGGCAACTGCAAGATGCCGTACCTTACTTTCATTCTGTGCCAGAATGTGCCAAACCATTACTTCTTATGTTGTGGAAAATAAACCGCTTGTTTTTAAGAATTCCTTTTTAATATGGCCAAGTAACGTTAAAAGCCAGAATAAAATACGTCGAAGTGTAGTATCGCGCATTGTGAGGCAACAAAAGACTATTACACCAGTGTTGGTATGGCTGCAGGAAGGCAGCGTGTGGGCAACACTAGTTCCTGCAGTCCCTCAAGAGGCCATGCATTACGAACTCATCCAGACGAGAGAAACCTGACTGGCCGAAGCATAATTAAAATAGTCGTCGTATACGAGCTGTAGAGGCAGCATCGTGTTCATAAAGACTGTGCAGCATGTTCACCCAGGGCGAGCTTCGATCCAGCAGTCAGACTTCTGCGATTTAGGACAAAGCGTCACGCTACGCGGAACACTGGCTCAAGCGTTATCTCTTTTTTCATACTTGGAAATATTACGGACAGAACAGTAGTTTGAAGGCTTTACAGACTGCTTGTCGATCTACAGCGCTGACCATTTTATAATAATAATAATTATTATTGTCGTTGTTGTCAGTCATAAAGTTCCCAAAGTGGAAGACGATAATTAAAGATGGTTCATTTTTGGAGTTTCTTTGTTCCTTTTATTTGCCCACCAGTCTTTCATTCTTTGGGAGAATTTAGCTTCTCTTTCTTCACTCCATTTTTTCGGTTCTCGGGGCATTTGTTTTTTTGTTTAAGCTCCCATTCTTCACAATTACCTGTAAAATCATTTCTTCTGTCCATTCCCTCTTTGGTAACTTCTGCTAATTCCAAGTCCTTTTTAACATTTCGGATCCATTCTTCTCCAGTAACGAGTGATGTTACGTATTTTACTATTCTTCTTGTCAGTCTGTGATCGGGAAGCCTCATTAAGTGACCGTAGAACTTAAGGTGTCTTTCCCTCATATCTGTCTCTATGTTAGATTATTCTTCAATTTTTCATGATTCCTGTAATCGATATCCATTTTCAGTCCCTCTTGGTGGTAGAACTTTTCTAATTAATTTTCTTTCTTCTTTTTAGATTTTCCATATTTGTTTCACTATTTGATGACAAGGTTTCGCTGATATATAACACTGTCGTGGGATCTTTGTGTTAAAGTGTACCTACACACGCCTTACCAAGCACTCCCTCCATAACGTAAAGCCGGCCGCGGTGGCCGAGCCGTCTGCGGCGCGCCAGTCACGGTCTGCACGGCCACTACGGTCGGGGGTTCGAATCCCCCCTCGGGCATGGATATTTGTGCCGTCCTTAGTATTAGCTAGTTCATAAGTAGTTTGTAAGTTTAGGGACTGATGACCTCGTAGTTAAGTCCCGTAAGCTCTACCAACATTTTGAACATAACGTATACAGCGGTCTGGTTTGACGCTTACGCAGCTCGCTATGCATACCATTCTGTGGACATACCGTCCTGGACAGATGACTTTCAAAAGGGGAACAGCAAGTATGGTACCAACTGAATTTGATGGGTCCTAGGTATGTTGTGAGGGAATTTCTCCAGATCATCAAGCTGAACGGATTTGTTCCAATGGGCCTTGATTTCTAGGAAAATCGTGATCAAATTCGCAGCACATTACCACGCGTAACGTGTCTACTCATACATAGCGGTTATTGCTCAGTGGGACAGCGTGGTGTAATTGGTAAGATGCGAGGCTGCCATGCAGGCAACCTGGATTCAAGTCCGACGTGGGCCAATTACTTTTTACACCTGTCCGACGATTGTACATAAATATGTGTTTTTATAACCGTTCTTATGTAAACGTTTGCAGTAAATGGTCAGGATAAAAACATGTAACATTCGCACAATATGTTATGTATTGCGTGACGATTTTTTTATTCATTTTGTTTTTTCGAAGCACACTTTTAAGGCGATTGAAGCATATTTCGAAATCAGTAAACAGTATTTTGTTAATACCTATAATATTTGGGAAACATTTAATACCTATGTTTACAGTTCCTGACGTGCTGTTTTTATCTCATGAAGTGTGTAACCACATGACGCGTCCCAGTGGACTATTATGCTACGGCCAGTTGGTTAGTCATTCGTAGCGTGTCGTTCATGCGTGCGGCAGGTAGTGCAACGTGGAGAACAAATGCACTATGATAGAAGCAGGCCCATCACACCAAACCTCCTCGGAAACGGATGTGTGTGACGAGCAGTCAAAAGGTGAACTCACTAACGCCTTAAAATACGCCGAAAGTTTTACTTCGCTTATTTATTTTTTAATTTTTTTTAAATATAAAAAGTAGCAATTACAATTTTTAAAAATTGTTCTGCCGCTAGGTATCGAACCCGGGTCTTCTGCAGGGGAGCCTAGCACCTTGGCCGCCCGCGGTGGCCGAGGGGACAGGCGCGTTACCACAGAGTAACATATACAGAGGAGCAGCCACCCCTAAACCACTGTCCTACGCTCCCCTCGTGGTTCCGTAAGATGCTAGCAGGTGTCAGTCGGATCGCTGGCTTAGGGTGCCTCTCGCGCGTCAGAGGGTAGCGTGGAGGGGAGGCTGAGGGGAGATCTTGTGCCGCCTGCCACGAGGCCACGGCTGTGTCCAGCTTGCTGGCGTTTGAGGGGAGGTGGTGGTGGGGAGAGCCGCTACCTGCCGCCTGCTCTGGCCAGTTTAAAGAGCTACTTCTGACCGCAGCGCCATCATGGGACAGCTTACGGAACTGCTGGAAACCCTTCCTCCCCGCACCCCCGAGCGTAGGACCGGGCCCTTACGGAGGTTTCCCGTCTGTATATATTTGTCTGTGACGTTACTCACGAACTACACGGCCACTACGGTCGGGGGTTCGAATCTCCCCTCGGGCATGGATATTTGTGCCGACCTTAGTCTTAGCTAGTTCGTAAGTAGTTTGTAAGTTTAGGGACTGATGACCCCGTAGTTAAGTCCCATAATCTATACAAACCTAGCACCTTGCCGATTACACCCCCCTGTAGGCCTATAAGTAGACACGTTCCGCGTGGTAATTTGCTGCGAATTTGATCACGATTTTCTTAGAAATCAAGACGTATTGGAATAAATCCTTTTAGGTTGATGGTCTGGAGGAATTCCCTCACAACATACCTACGACCCATCAAAATCCATTGGTACCATACTTGGTGTTCCCCTTCTCAGTAAAGCGAGTGTCAAGAGCAGCGGCGGACAGGAATGTGAAGTGCGGTAAGTGGCGCGTAATTTACGCACAGGAAACAGGAAGCGTAGCAGGAAACGGGCAGTGCGAACCGCGACTGATGTCGGAGCGTGGCGGTGACGGGGCAGGTTTCGGTCCCCTCTGAGGGCGGAGGGGAAATGTCACCCAGCCCATAACGAGGCGTGCTTCCGCTGCGAGGCGGTGTCATGACCGAGGAAGCGGCGTGCCGCTGCTGCCGCCTTGATCAGAGGCAGAGCAGCGGGCCACGCTCACACAGTGGACGCTGTAGTGTTTCTGATACCTCGCGCCTCTCACATCACCCTGACTACTCTAACACGCTTCTCGAACTAATGGAGCACCAGTCTGCCCCCTGTGGCATGGATACGTATCCCACTAGAACAGAGCTTTTCAAGGTGGATGTCGCGTAGTAATATCAAGGGTGTCGCGAGACTATCAAATTTAGACTCTAAACAAAAAACAATCGCACTGACGTGTCTTACGGCCCACTTTATATTTGTAGTTTTATAAGTTGTTGCAAACATTTTGGACCAAAATAATAATCTAAATAATAAAAAATTAATTAATAAGAGCGTCTGAAACCCTATTAGGAAAAAGAAAAAAATAGGTAGTGGTGGGTTCTGAACCACCGATCTTTAGCATCATAGGTCCACGCCTTGCCCACTACGCTACGGATATCAATCAAAAGACTAATCCTTTAATCTCATACTATTAAGAGCCGTTGTTAACTGATGCTAATATGGCATTGATTATCATTTATCGTACGAAGAACGATGTGTTTTTGTTAATTCTTCAGTGCGCCATTGCTTTGAAATGACAACGTGTAAGTTACAATAAGAAAATAATCAAATACGCAACGCAAGGTAGTGTATGCCAGGAAGAGT
The DNA here is from genome assembly GCA_026315105.1 of Locusta migratoria. Classification (NCBI taxonomy): domain Eukaryota; kingdom Metazoa; phylum Arthropoda; class Insecta; order Orthoptera; family Acrididae; genus Locusta; species Locusta migratoria. Next base: position 327,694,522 of record CM048751.1, on the reverse strand, counting down.
TCTGGGCGAGGAATGTCACGTTCATCTCCGAACGGCTGGTTTTCGTTAATTCAATGGAGGGTGTCAAATCTCCGTTATTTTTGCAAATATGTCTCAAACGATACGAGATAAGAAAAAAACATAAGGGAGCTAAGTTGTAGAGAATTTTCTCCTCTACCAATTAGGTTATTCAATTTTCGTGGCAGATCAACGGTTCGTTTGCAATTACAATTATATTACAAACGGCGTTTTTTGGTATTACTACCGTATTTTTTGTCCGAAAAATTTTAAAAAGGGAGTTTCTGGTCTCTGGCGGCCTACAATCATGTCTGTAAAATTTGGTGCTGATCGGTTGAATGGTTCGTCTTGGGAACACTTTACGGACAGACAGACAGACGGACAGGCAGACAGACAGACATACATCCCAAAATCGCCGTTATTTTTGCAAATATCTTTGAAACGCTACGAAATATGAAAAAAACATAAGAGAGCAAAGTTGTAGAGAATTTTCTCCTCTACAAATTCGGTTATTCAATTTTCGTGTCAGATGAATAGTTAAGCCGTTATTTTCATTTAAATTTCGAGCTGTCAAAAGACGATCGCAAAGGCCCACTTTTAGTGTTACTACCGTAACCTAAAGTGGGCCAAAAACTTGTCATAAAATAACACAAAATATCTTTCTCTTCATACTACCCTGAAGACTCGCCTGCAGCTAATCATCCTTCTCTTCATTCAGTGCACCACAGATCACGGATTAAAGGAATGATCGGTCACTCGATTGTCCGGACCTCAGTTATAGGTATTCGCGATTATCCGGATTGTCAACCGCGAGTAAATATCTTTCCTTCTCAAAAAGCTGCACCTGGGCGTTTTTTAATGGATTTATCAAAAGGCACGTCACCCTCGGTAGCGTTTCTTACAATTAAATGTTAATCAATAACACAGTGACTGTAAAAGCTGTCACAGGTTTTACCACAATTGTCCACTGGCTAAAGCTATTCAGTAGCGATGTTTAGTATGGAGTATGGCCGGGTGATTAACGAAGATTAGTATTTTAAATGCAGTGATCGTTGGTTCGAACCCTGGTATGCGTTAATATTTTTTTCTCTCAATTTCCTGTATGTAACAGACTCTGGGACCAGAAATGACATTCATATTCTTACTTGTCACGAATATTTATCCATGTTTTCCGAATATGTCGGAACTTACGCGGTCGTGGTGAAGAAAGAACCTAACAATAGAACTTAAATAACGATTCATCACTTGTCATAAATACATCCACTTTATTTCTGAAAATAATGTGAACTGAAAGGGAACAACCACTATGCTGTCTAAATCAGAAATCCGAGCAGCTAATTTCCAGATGCCGTTATCAGTCGATCCAGCAAAACGTACCTGGCCCCAGTGGCGTAACTACGGGGGGAGGGGGTGATGAGGGGGATAGAACACCCCCCAGAACCCACAGAAAGAAAAAAAAAGTGCGCAGGTGGAGCTGCCAAGCGCTTTAAGGCGCTTCGCTGCGGAGCGCGCCGTTTCTCGTCGTCGGAGGTTCGAGTTCTCCTTTGGATATGGGTGTGCTTATTGTTCTCAGGATAAGCCTGATGGATATGTGACAATTGCACCCAGTTACATTTGCACTCAACCACAAATCTGCGACATTTGCACCCAGTCTGACTGGAAACTACCTGTTCACTAGACTGCAGCCTGTACCTCTCGCTAAGCCGCTCCGGTGCCTGCGGTAATTCCACGTCGCCCTCATCCCAGGAGTCCTCGCACAACGGAAACGCTCTCTCGACACAGTCTGCCTGCAGTCACAGTTTCCATATGGAGATATCGACGACGAACAAGGATAAGCCATGTGGCCTCTATGAAGGCTACTCTTACCTCATAAAAAGAACCAAAGCACACGGAACAGACATTTGGCGCTGTTCAAAACATAGAACAACGCACTGTCGAGGAATGTATTACAATCATTGTTTCCCTAGTGATATAAAATGCCTCAACATTTATAAGTTGGAGCAAATGCCCAGAATAAATGCCTGGGAAATGAGCAAAATTCATAAATATGCAGGCATTTATGGATTTAAAAGATAAACTTTCAAGCAGTACCTACAAAAATAACGTGATATTTTGTACTACTCTCTAAAGTACATCTCAAATGCTTCAATGCTCTTCTGTTCTCATTTCCCAGTAGTCCAAGTTTCGCAAACATATAATGTTGTGCTGCAAACGTATGTTCTGAGAAATTTCTGCCTCAAGTCCAGAGCGATGTTTGACAGCAGTAGATTTTTCTTTCCCATGAGTGCCCTGTTTGCTTGTGCTAGTCTACTCTTGATGTCCCCCTTGTTTCTTCCGTCGTGGGTTTCTTTACTGCAAAGGTAGCAGAATTCCTTGTCTTCGTGTACATTGTAATCACCAATTCGGATGTTATTTTCTCGCTATTTTTATTTCTGTTAGTTCTCATGACGTTCGTCTTTCTTTGGTTTACCTTCAATATATGGTATGTGCTCATTAGTCTTTTCATTTTATTCAACAGATCCTGTAATTTTCCATCAATTCCACAGACGATAGCAATGTCAACAGCAAATCTTCTCATTGATATTGTTTTACTCAGAACATTTATCACAGACTTGAACCTCTTCCTTATTTCCGATATTACGTCTTCATTGTGCATGTTGAACAGTGATGCCGACAGTTCAGAACCTTTTCTTACCCCCTTTTTAATCATAGCATTTCGTTCTTGACTTTCGGCGCTTATTGTATCCACTTGGTTCTTATACAAACAATGTATTACCCGCCTTTCCCTACAACTTACTCCTATTTTTCTCAGAATTACGAACATCATGGAGCACCTTATATTATCGAAAGCTTTATCCAAGTGACAAATATCATGAATATGTCTTGGTTCTTCTTTAGTCTCGCTTCCCTTATAAACTGCAGCAATGCTATTGCGGCCACGCATAGCCGTACAGTACGGCCTGTGCCAATGGGACCTCACAGCCCTCGGCTCTTCTACCTGCCTGTCCTATATCTCGACAATACAACGCGAGCTCCCTTCTATGATCTTTCCCTATATCCTCCGTCAGTCCCACTTGGTGGGGATCCCACAATTCCGAACAATACTCCAAAATAAGTCGCGCAAGTGTAGTAAAGGCAGTTTCCTCAGTAGAACTGTTCCACTTTCTAAAATTCTTTTAATGAAACGTAACCTGTCGTTCGCCATCCTTCAATATTTTCTACGTGTTCTTTCCAATTTAAATTATTCGTATTTAGTTAAATCTACGGACTACAAATCTGACTGATGTGTAGTTTAAATTGAGTTAAACTTATTTATTTTAGTGCTCAAATGGATGGCTTCACACTTATTATTTGCGGTCAGTCATTTTCTGCACCATACAGGTATCTTATCTTAGTCGTTTTTCAGCTCCTTTTGATCTTCTGGTGACTTTAATAAACGATAAACGACAGCAGCATTCGCGAACAGTCTAATAGAGCTGTCCCCCGAGTCTTCCGAGTCTTCAAATTTTCAAATGTTTGTAAATCTATCGGACCAAACTGCGTGGTCATCAGTCCGTAGCTTACAAACTACTTTAACCTAGGTAAACTAACCTAAGGACAACATACACACCCATGCCCCAGAGAGGACTCGAACCTCCGACGGCGAGCAACCGCGCGCTCCGCAGCGAGCGCCTTAGACCGCTCGGCCACCGCGGCCTCCCGAGTCTCTTAGATAAGGAACAGTAGCAGGTATCCGATATCGCTTATGTTTTACTTGACGACTTTCCTTCAGTTACAATGTCCTGCGTTCTTTCTGACAGGAAATCGCGAATCCTGTCGCATAATTTTGGTGATATTTCATAAAAAAAAAAAAAAATGTTCAAATGTTTGTAAAGTCTATGGGACTTAACTACGGGGTCATCAGTCCCTAAACTTACAAACTACTTATGAACTACTTACGAACTAGGACGGCACAAATATCCATGCCCGAGGGGGGATTCGAACCCCCGACCGTAGTGGCCGTGCAGACCGTGACTGAAGCGCCTTAGTCTCCTCGGCCACCGCGGCCGGCGATATTTCATAAGCACGCAATTTAGTTATAAGCCGGTTGTGAGGTAAAGTGTCAAAAATTAACGTGCTTTGGTTTTAACTAAATTTCTTTTAATTTTAGTAACTTGAAAATTAAATTTTAATTGTATATAACTTTTCTTCTCCACTCCACACTATCCTGTTGGATGTCGGCGTCACTGCCGAAATACGAAAACAACCTAGCCGCCAGTTATTTCCCTACTCGTTACTCAATTTCATTATTCAGTCGTCAGATCTGACAGTTTTTTTATTATTATTATTCGTTTTCGTTTCCCCTGTCGTCTTATCTGTCTCATTTTCATTAGATCTATTTCCGTTGCCTATTTTCGTTATTCTGTCGCCATTTGTGCTACTTTTTTGTTATTCGGTTGTGAGATCAGCCACTTCTTTTCAGATCGTTACTCGTTTTCGTCATTTCATTTGCCGTAAGATCTGACACTTTCTTTGCTACTCGTTTTCGTGACTAACTTTTCTATCTGCCACTCATTTCGTTACTCGTTTTCGTTAATTGGCCGTCAGGCCTGCTACTTTTTTCGTTGCTTGTTTTCCACATTCGGGCGTCAGACGTGCCACTATTTTCGTTATTCATCATTCGTTTTCGTTACTCGATCACCATATGTCTGTCACCTTTATTGTTACTCGCTACATGCTTTCGTTACTCGTTCGTCAGGTATGCCACTTTTTTCATTACTCGTTACTCGCTTTCGCTACTCATTCGTCGGTTCTACCATTTAATTTAGTTACTCTTTTCGTTATTTGGTCGTCATATCTGCTACTTTTGTCGTTACACGGTTTTGACACATGGTCGTCAGATCTGCCACTTGTTTCGTTACTCGTTTTCACCACTCGGTCGTTGGATTTGACACTTTGTTAATCATTTTCGTTACTCGGCCTTGACGTGTCATTATTTTTGTTACTCGTTTACACTACTCGTTCCCCGTAACACGGCACGGATGTGTTCACTCTCGCAGTGAACAGCAGAACAGCCATCATGTTTCGCTTCATCGGTATATTTTCGTGAGGCCTTTCCTACAGTCTTAGCGCTGTCAGATTCAAAACACACAACACTTGCTTTTCAATGTTCTGTGCAGAGCGTGATGACAATGTGTATTGAACTCACAGTACTGTTGATACCGCACACATTGACGCAAATGTTCAATAAACCGGCCTCGCACCTTGTAAACACTTTTCTCGATAAGATTTACGACTCACGTCAATAACATGCCACAGATATCCAGAAGTCTGTTATCGAGAAATGGAATCTTCTTACAGTCTTCACGTCAGTGCATGGACCATTTCACTACTAAAGTTTGCCTGGCCGACTATTCGTAAACCTACTTCCTGGAGTTTTTTGGTGACATGTAAATGAGGGAGCATACTTCTTACGAGTGATACGCTATTTAAATAAAGCTGAAATTACTGATTTCTCTTCCAACGTGGTAGGACCTTCGGGGAGCTCGGGTATCGTGCGAAAATTGAGAGAAAACTGATACACAGATCACAGGAGATACGCGTTATTTTCATTCAGTCACTCCCGTGGTTCTTCAGTTGGGAAAGCAGTTGCACACACATCTAAGATTACGCGGAGGTAACCAATGAAACAAAATCAAAATTCCAGTCTTCGTTTCGTTATGAGTAAGTTCCAAGTCCAGTTTAGTGAACTAGTAACATAGGACTTCAAGTCGTCGATTGATTTCTGTTATGACCTATATTTGATATATCTGGTACAGTCAATAGCCACAGTGGAATGACCGAGCGTTGTAAAGCACATTGATGCAGAGAGAGCGGTTGCTCGCCGTCGGAGTTTCGTGTTCTCCCTCGGGAACTGTGTGTGCTGTTCTTAGGGTAGTTAAGTTAAATTAGTTTGTAAGCTTAGTGACTTGTGACCAAATAAGTTAATTCTCATAGATTTACAAACAAATGAGCAATGAACTGAGTTCTTTGCAGAAAAAGGGGGCGGTGAAACGTGAACATCCACATCACTCGCCAGACCTCAACACTCCAGACTTTTCCTTTTCCTTCGACTCAAACTCGCTTTGAAAGGAAAGAGATAGTCCTGACATCCAACGATACGTGACGAGGCTTTTGAACACCATACCAATGGAAGACTTCGTGCAAAGTTTCCAGGACACGTATCACAGAGCTCAGTGGCGCATAGTTGTGAGAGTGAGAGGTGACTATTTGGAAGGACAGTAAAGTAACTGCCGTTCATAGTTCATCTACGTTAATGTAACAGGACTATTCACAGAACCTTACTGTCAGAGTTTGTATTCCAAAACCTTGCTGCAGATCGACGTCAATTATAAAGGTAAAGGTAAAGCAGTCATCAAGCCGAAGATTGGTTTAAACACCACAGTGCTTTACTAGGCATGGTCCTGTTTGGAGGTGGTATGCCGTTGCCTTCCTCCGACCTTCGAACTGACTTACCCAGCCAGTTATAGGGGGACCTACAGTTTAACGTGGGTTCCGAACCACGGTGCTACTCGGTATTTTTCACATAAGCAATACTGCCAGAGGTGAAAGAAGTGGAAAGTGACAGATAAAAATCCTAGGACCTGGTGGGGATTGAACCCTTTGGTTTTGTAGTCTGGCACTCTACCACTGTGCAACCGAGGCGCACTTATAAAGGTATGTAATTCAGCGCAGTAACCTTATTGCCTTTCTTGATTATCGATGTGGTATGTGCAGCGTTTCAGTGTTTGGGTACAGATCCTTCGTTGAGCCAGCTGTTGTTTACGAGTGTTGCATCGGCATAGTCTGATAAGAACCTAATCGTTATACAATCTGGACCGGAAGACATTCTTTTAAGCAATTTAAGCTGCATCACTACTCACATCAAATTTTTGTAAATCTATGTGATTTAACTACTCTGGTCTCATCAGTCCTTAGACTTACAAACTACGTAAACTAACTTATACTACGGACAACAACTATACTCATGCCCGAGTGAGGACTCGAACCTCCGACGGCGAGCAGCGGCGCGTTCCGCAGCTAGGCGCCTTAGAACGTTCGGCCACTCAACCGCGGCACATCACTACACCTACATCTACATGGGATACTCTGCAAATCACATTTATGTGCCTAGCAGAGGGTTCATCGAACCACCATTATACTATTTATCTCCCATTCCATTCTCGAATAGCTTCATTTTCATTTCATTATGAAAATGTTTGTATAGTCTATGGGACTCAACTACGGGGTTATCAGTCCCTAAACTTACAAACTACTTATGAACTACTTACAAACTAGGACGGCACAAATATCCATGCCCGAGGGGGGATTCGAACCCCCGACCGTAGTGGCCGTGCAGACCGTGGCTGGAGCGCCTTAGTCTCCTCGGCCACCGCGGCCGGCTCTCGAAAAGCACGCGGGAAAAAAGAACACCTGAATCTCTCCGTTCGAACTCTGATTTCTCGTATTTTATTCTGATGATCATTTCTACCCATGTAAGTGGGAGCCAACAATATATTTTCGCATTCGGTGGAGAATGTTGGCGATTTGAGTTTCGTAAGTAGCCCACGCCGCAGCGATAAGCGCCGTTGTTGTTAATGATTCCCATCCCAGATCCTGTATCATTTCCGTAACGCTGTCTCCCCTGCATCGTGACAATACGAAACGAGCTGTCCTTCTCTGGACTCTTTCGATGTCCTCCGTCAAACCCGCCTGATAAGGATCCCACACTGGGCAGCAATACTCCAAAACTGGACGGACAAGCGTAGTGTATGCACTTTATTTTGTACTTCTGTTGCATGTTTATGGGTTCTGCCACTAAAACGCAGTCTCTGTTCGCCTTTCCCACGACTTTATCTACGTGTTCTTTCCAATTTAAGTCTGAAGTAATAGTACTCCGAGGATATCGCCATCTGCAGGGTGTATCGAAGGGGCTGGGGTAAACTTACATGGTTGAAAGAACTTGATAATAGAAGCAAAAATGTCTCAGTAAACATTGGACTGCAAACGAGCCGTTTGCGAGATAATTACGAATATATGGTTCCCAGCCGGCACTGACGTCATTAATTGTGAACATCGTCCTTCATTAATCTGAAGTTTGGACTTTACTTTCTTCCAGGATTGCTTGAGGGTGTTCCCCTTCAGCAACGTCAGAGTATGTGGTACAAGCATCATGGAGCTCCAGCACATTTTGCTGCTGCTGTGAGACATCTAACACGCAGGTAAGGCCAAAGATGGATAGGTCGAGGGGGACCTGTACCTTGGACTCCAAGATCACCTGATCTACATCCTTTGGATTTTTGTGTCTGGGATCACCTGAAAAGCGAAATGTACAGCATACCCGTCAACATGGCTGAAGAACTGGAGCGGAGGTTTTTACACGCTTGTCAACGTTTCCGAAATGATGCAGGGATTTTCGAAAGAATTCAAAATTCATACCAGAGACGAGCACAGTATTGCATCCAGATGCAAGGAAGACGCTTCGAACAACTTCTTTAACATGTAACCCAGCGTGAAATGTGAACTAAATACGATGTAAATCTTAACAGTAAAGTCAAATTTTCAAATTAATGTATACTAACTAGGAAGATGTTCACAACGACGTCAGTGGCGGCTAGGAACCATACACTCGTAATTATCTCGCACCAAATGCCTCGTTTACAGATCCAAGTCTACTGGGACATTCTTGCTTCTCTTATCGTGTACTTTCAACCGTGTAAGCTTGCGCCATCTTTTTCGATACACCCTGTATATTTAATCATGTTGGCAGTTGTTCTTAAACCCTGTAATGCAATACTTTTTTATTTGAAGCTGTATATCTATCGCGATTACTACGAGGCGGGTCCAGAAAGTAGGTTCCGTTTGGTAATAAAATGAAATTTTACACAGATACAGAAGAAATTTTTATTGCACAAAATTCAACAACTCTTAAACTACTTTTCCACATATCTGCCGAAATTTTGTAGGCAAATGCCATAGCGTGCCACAAGTTTTTGCATGCATCCTTCACAGAAGGTTGCCGCCTGTGTATTCAACAATGTGATAACAGCTCTTTATCATCGTTGAAGTGTTGACCACCAAGGACAGATTTTAGGTGCAAGAAGAGATGAAAGTCGCTAGGAGAGAGGTCCGAGCTGTATGGAGGATGATCAAACAGGTCCCATTGAAATATCCGTAAGAATTGTTTGGTCACATTCGGTGTGTGAGGTCAAGCATTATCGTGAAAAAAAAAAAAAAAAAAAAAAAAAAAAAAAAAAAAAAAGAGGATGACGAGCTCTCAGAACATGTTACCACATGGTTGAATACACAGGCGGCAACATTCTATGAAAAACGCACACAAAACCTTGTGCCATGCTATGAATATCGCCTACAAAATTTCGGAAGCTATGTAGAAAATTAGTTTAACAGTTGTAGATTTTTGTACAATCAATATTTATTCTGTATGTGTACCCGTTCGTTTTATATAACCAAACGGAACTTAATTTCTGGACGCGCCTCGTATTTGTAGTGAGTACATAGTGAGAACAATATTTTTTTTTTAAATTCCTTAAATTTATCATGCACTACAATCAACAAACCGCTCATAGCTGGTCGGCTATACAGTACTTCCATGATGTGCCCGATGCAGTAAATGCTACTACTGTGCCGCTGATCTTTTCATAATGTGACTGTTAATGCAACGGCAGTATGTGATTGACTACTTTTAGATGGGAAAGGAGGTATACGAAAGTTAACAAACGCACATGTTACGAGAAAATCGCCGAGCGAGGTGGCGCAGTGGTAACGCACTGGACTCGTATTCGGGAGGATGGTGGTTCAAATCCACATCCGGCCATACTGAGTTAGGTTTTCCGTGATTTCCCTAAATCACTCCAGGCAAATGCCCGGACGGTTCCTGTCAAAGGGCACGGCCGATTTCCTTCCCCATCCTTACTCCAAAACTCCGCGGTGGAGTAGCCGAGCGGTCTAAGGCGCCTCGCTGCGGAGCGCGCGGTTGCTCGCCGTCGGAGGTTCGAGTCTTCCCTGTGGCATGGGAGTGTGTGTTGTCCTTAGGTTACTTACCTTAGTTTAAGTAGTTTGTAAGCTACGGAGTGATGACCTCGCAGTTTGATCCGGTAGATTTACAAACATTTGAACATTTCAAGCTCCGTCTCTAATGATCACGCTGCCGACGGGACGTTAAACACTAAGCTTCCTTCCTTCCTTTACGAGTAACTCAATGTAGCTAAAAGTCAAAGTGATTCAGTAGCACTCTGTGACTTATAATTTCTGAGACGTGCTTCTTGCATATGTAACACTATGTATACAAGCAGCTACAAATGAATTTGTGGTAAAATGTTGTTCAGTTTCAGAGATAATAAAAAAAAAAAATTAGGCATGTAACTGATCAGATAACTATGCATTAAAGGGTTAATCCGAAATCTGTAGTACTGATTTGATCTTCTTCAGTGGAGGAATTTTAAATGTCTGTATTTAGTAACTCAGCTTTACGAGCACTGTTATGGGTAGCAGTACAGTGTACCTCAGGGTAGTAATCGAGGAGCCATGGATTGGTATGTCATTTGAGCTGGGTAGAAGTTTGACGGGGGAAGGACGGAGTAGTACCACAAGCCCCACGATGAGACGAGAGAGGTCGGTGGTTGTCGGTTCGCACAACCAGTCGTCGCATGTCCTAAAAGCTGTCGGGATGACTCAGAGACGTGGAGTGGTGGGCAGAGGTCGGGACGGTCGCGCCTGGGAAAGGTACTGGCACTGGGCTGGCGGGGGAGTCCGCGCGCGTCTGGGCCGTCAATGGGCTCAGATTGGACGCGGCTGCCCCATTGAGCCACGGACGCCCACACAACACAAGTAAACTAGCGCTAAGGGCCGGCGATTGGATTTAAAACCGAGCACTGGCCGGATGCCCGCCCCGCCTGTCTCTGCTCCGGCCGTCTCTCCCTCCCCACCTCTCTCTCTCTCTCTTCTCTATCCAGTCTCACACACTTCCTCGTATCGCCTGATGGAGCGTTGACCCGCCGGGCCACAGCATGGGCCGAGCAGCTGCTGGGAAAATTCCACGGCCAACCACGCATCCGTTCGTCCCGTGGCTCCAGCTCATGACGTCACGTCGACTCACTATCTCCCAGTGAACAGAGGGTACCACAGGACAGTTGACAGCTCGCTACACCTCTCTCTCATCCTACTACCCCCCCACCACCTTTTCCTGTGCTCTAGAAGAGAATATTTGTCATAAAACAGAAGAGACTGGTTGAGGACTTTACTACAAGAGTCTGAAGAAGATCCAAAAGGATTCAAACATGTAAATGAAACAAAAACCATTGGCAACTGTTGACGGATAATACAAGGTAATTAATTGTTTTAAATACTAGGGTTGGAGCAAAAGTAATGGCAACATTCTTTTAACTTCCTGGCTGATTAAAATTGTGTGCCGGAACCGGGACTCGAACCTGGGACCTTTGCCTTTCGCGTGAAAGCGCTCTACCGACTGAGCTATCCCGACATGACTCACGGTGCCGCCTCACAACCTTATTTCCGCTGTAACTCGCCTCCTAGTTTTCTAACTTCACAGAAGCTCTCCTGCGAAACGTGCAAGACTAGCACTGCTGGAAGAAATGATACGGTGGAGACATGGCTTAGCCACAGCCTAAGGGATGTTTCCAAAATGAAACTTTCACTCTGCTGCGGAGTGTGCGCTGATATGAAACTTCCTGGCAGATTAAGATTGTGTGCCGGAACCGGGACTCGAACCTAGGACCTTTGCCTTTCGCGGGCAAGCGCTCTGCCGACTGAGCTATCCCGACACGACTCACGGTGCCGCCTCACAACCTTATTTCCGCCAGTACCTCGCCTCCTACTTTCCAAACTTCCCAGAAGCTTTCCTGCGAAACATGAAAGACTAGCACTCCTTGCAGATACCTGCCCGATTGGAAAATGCGACACATACAGACGAAATGACAAGGTGTTAGCTACATGTGTGGGCAATGAATAACACTGAATTACCGTAACACACTAATTTTTTACGGTAAGATGTAGGGCAATATGGCCCTCTGGTTCGAAAGAATGATAACACAGTACACATACAGTTGACGTGACAAACCTGGACCTACATACACTCAAAGTAGTCCCCTATCACCATATGCTGCCGATGATGAGGGAGGCGCTGAATACATGTCTCATTCTGTGTCTTAAACGGGTCACCCGTTCGCGCACAGCATTATCAGTGCCCTCTCGTGCTGCAAACCGCCTACCACGTAGTGGTTCATTAATCTTTGGAATGAGATCAAAGTCACAAGGCGAAATGTCGTGAGAGTACGGTGGTTGATCCAATTCTTCCCATGCCCACCGTCGCATTAGTCTTACTAAAAATCGAGTCAGATGCAATAATGTTTGTGTTGTGTGAATTCTATTTTCATGTTGCACAGTTGACCATGAAGTCGTTGCCCTTATTGACTGAATATGCAACTTTCCTAATAACTTTTTGTTAATATGCAGGGTGTTACAAAAAGGTACGGCCAAACTTTCGGGAAACATTCCTCACACACAAAGAAAGAAAATATTATGTGGACATGTGTCCGGAAACGTTTAATTTCCATGTTAGAGCTCATTTTAGTATTTCTCTTTAAATGTACATTGAAATAATTCGCGCAGACAACTAACAGTGATAGGAATGTAGTTTAAATTGATTTGAACGCAGCTGGTTTCAACCAATCCAATGCACGATAGAAAAAACTATTGTTCCATTTAAAAAAATATATCTTTGTGCTGTAACTCTTTGGAAAATGATACAATAAACTATGTTCATAGCTCCGCAGAAAGTGTAACAATTCTTGAGTTGAACTACCGCATTAAAATTTCCCGTCACCATTATTTTATAAGTTACAGAGGCAAACACACTTAGTGAAACACCCTGTATATAGATAACTTAAAGTAACTTATGCTAATAACGACACCAACACCCATGCCCGAGGGAGGACTGGATCCCCCGACGGCGAACGACTGCGCACACTGCAGCTGGGCGCCTTAGTGCACACGGCTATTCTGCCGCTGCGTCTCCTACCGTTATGCCAAAGATCACATAGTCCCCGTCCTCGTACCCTCTTCACTCGGTGTACGCCAGGTTACGATCGGTATCTGTTAATCTTTGGAACGCACTTATTTTGTGAAGCTGTAGATGTGAGCGATGTTATCGGCGAGATGTGGCGGCAGAGTGCTGACGCAGCATCACGGTGACTCACCAGCTGCCTGCGCCAGCTCCCCTCAGAAGCAGCGGTAGAGGCAGAACCCGCCACCTGGCATCCAGCAGCTGCGTCAGCACGCCTCACGCCTCAGGCATCTGCTGGGCTAGGCGTCTGCTGGGCTAGGCATCTGCTGGCGCGTGCGCTACAGCCATGCCGCGCCGCGCCGCCCGTGCTTACTGGGGAAAGGCAGCCCGAGAACCAGTGGCGAAACAAGGACTTGGCTTTGGGGGAGGGGGGAGGAAGGGATAGATCTACTTGACGAGCAAAATTTTAGTCAGTTTCCAGACAGACTACCATTTACCACTCCCGTTGAAGAAACTAATTCACTCCCTTCCAATCAAAGCTTATGGTAAAACACCCCAAGTTTCCAATCTTTACCTTTACCAGGTTGCTGTTATACGATTTCTTTTTCTTTACTTTTTTTTTCTCTCTCTCTATCTTTATTTCTTCTTTTTTTCTTTCCTGGTTCTGGGGGGGGTTCTATCCCCCTCATCCCCCCCCCCTATTGTTACGCAACTGCCGGGAACTGACACAGTTTCCTTTCGCCAACGCATTCCAGCACAGCCGACCGTTCCGCCCGGAGGAATACACTGAGCCGACAAAAGTTATCGGATATCGCGTAACGTTGGCTCGGATTTCTATTTGCTCCGCGCGGGATGGCCGCGTGGTCTAAGGCATCATGTTATGTACTAGGCGGCCTTTCCCGCCGGAGGTTCGATCCCTCCTTCGGGCATTTTTCTCTCACTCTCTCTCTCTCTCTCTCTCTCTCTCTCTCTCTCTCTCTCTCTCTCTCTGTGTGTGTGTGTGTGTGTGTGTGTGTGTGTGTGTGGTGTCCTCGGTGTTAGTTTATGTAGCTCGTAAGTCTAAAGGCCGTTTCACACCGCGGTCACACTACGTCACGTTACGTAATGTTACAGATGTCGCGTGACAGATGTACAGTTCACACCGCCACCGTTCGGCTCTATCAGTCTCAGCAGCTAAAATGGCAAGTGGTTCGTGGTGTGATAGCGCGTTTACTAAAAGTCTACTCCTAAGTCTAAAGGCCGTTTCACACCGCGGTAACACTACGTCACGTTACGTAACGTGACAGATGTGCAGTTCACACCGCCATCGACGTATGTCAGATGCTGGAGCATCGTTTCTGCTCTGTCAGTCGGAGCAGCTAACATGGCAAATCGTGGTGCGATAGCGCGTTTACTAAAAATGTGCCTCGGTTGGATGACGGCGATAGTAGTTCGAGTAGTGAAGAGGAACTCATGCTGTTGTACTCGGTTACAAACGGAACGGGTGCACCCTATGAACCAAAGACGGGAATAGTGCGGCGAGTACCATCATCTGATGGAGAACTTGGGAGGTAGATGATGAGAGATTCACAAAATACTTTCGACTATCGAAACCTGAGTATGAATAGATCTTAACATTGATAAGTAACGATATTAGTAAAAAAGACACCAACTATAAGAGATCTAGTTCCAGAAGAGATAGATTGACGCTATGTAGGTGGTTTATAATTTTGGTAAAATTTATTTCAAACATATAAACTCCTCCAAATCTGTATTTCACAGCAGTGGACGCGTTCTGACGGCTTCAGTTAACTCCTCCATAATAAATGACAAAAATAGCAATACAGCTTCTTGCAACGAGTTACAGCACGAAACTGCGCGGCAGTTGTGGTCATGCGCGCGGCGGGCTAGCGGGCCAGTGCGCATGCGCGTGGCCAAAGACGTCCACAGACCTTTTGAAAAGATCGCTCTCGAAGCGATCCCGCAGATATTCGTCTGTTGACGTCTGCGGCGTGAACTACACCATTTAACACAATGGAAACAGATCTTTTGAAAAATCTGTCACATTACGTAACGTGACATAGTGTGACCGCGGTGTGAAACGACCTTAAGGCAATGTTTTTCAACCTGCGGTTCGCGACCCCCATGGGGGTCCCCATCACAGGAGGAAGGAAGGAAGCTTAGGGTTGAACGTCCCGTCGACAGCTTGGTTATTAGTGACGGAGTTCACGCTCGGAGTTTTGGAAAGGAATGGGGAAGGAAATCTGCCGTGCGCTTTCAAAAGAACCATCCAGGCATTTGCCTGTAACGATTTAGAGAAATCACGGAACACCTAAATCAGGATGGCCGGAGGTGGATTTGAACCACCGTGGAAGAAGATCTCATACCATAAAATAACTAGGGGTTTTGTATTCATCTCGACCTGCTGAGTCATATATGTTATATAACGACATTGTAAGAAACTTAGCTGTATGGAAGACCCTGCTATTATGAAGAAAACATATGTTAATTACGATAGGCCTGTTTCAGCACAAATGCTATTTTCACGTTTCTGTGAAGATAATACACATAACACAGCAATGATACTGCAATTTTTAACGTGATAATATAGACGAATATCATGGGTACAATAAGTTTACCTACATTAATATTTAATTACTAGTAATGTCGTTGTCTTATTTGCTGACACGATGATTTGACTATTTCATTGCTGTTAATAGTGAACACATTTAATATCGTTTTTATATATCAGTCAGATTCTGTTTTTATTTTTTTTATTTTTTATTTACGTGTTTTGGCAGCTCAGCCAGCTATGTTACCTGGTTACAGTTACGTTGACAGCTCAGTCAGTGATGTTACATGGTTACAATCGTTTCTATTTCATTCGTATTAATTAATTATATCTCTGTCTCTATAGGTTTTGTTAAATTACGAATTTAATATTTATGTATATAAACACAATTCAGATTTGTAATTTAAGAAAACCTGTACAGACGTATAATTAATTAATACCAATGAAATAGAAACGATTGTAACCATGTAACATCGCTAACTGAGCTGTCAAAAAACGAAAATTTTAAAAAGTTAAATTCGCTATTTTACTGATATATAAGGACAATACTAAATGTGTTCACTACAACAGCTATAAGAGAGTCAAATCATCATGACAGCAAGTAAGACAGCGACGTTACAAGGAAGTAAAGATTAATGTAGGTAAACGTATTGTACCTATGTTATTATCACGTTCAAAATTGCAGCATTATTCCTATGTTATCTATATAACCTCCACAGAAACCTGAATATGGCAAGTGTGCTGCAACAGGCATTTCGTAATTAATAAATAGTTTTTTTTATATAGTAGCGTCTTTGATACAGCTAAAGTTTTTTAGTGTCGTTATAAAGTGTTTAGTAATACAAAAATGTGTGTCTCAATGAAATTTATTTAATGTTAAAGTTACGGAAGTCCTTATGTAATATTTAGTTATGAACTGAATATATCATAGACTGTTTTCTAGTACAGTGTCTTAATAATGAATAAACGCAAGGTCTGTAATCTGTTTTCAGAAACCAATCGATAGGTGAAAGGACTTGATAATAATAAGTAATTCGAAAAATGCGAAAAAAGATTAACTTCTGTACAAATTGTCTATACAGCGAAACCTTTCTTAATGAGCATAATTCGCTTCAGAGTCTTATCTGAAATACGAAACAGGCGTTAAGCAAAATAGATTTTTATACTGAAAATTTTTATACTAAAAATACTGTGTGTTCCATTCCGAAAAATACACAAAAAACTTCGTCCAACAATTTAAATCAAAGATGGAGCAAAAGAAAGAAGATTAACGCTACACTGCATGGTGTTGCTATTTGGCAACACAAATTTTGTTACTTTTTCAGTCATGCTTCTTGTTGACAGATGGGAACACCATGCATATCGTATACATTGGAGTCTGTTCTAAGCACTTCGTTGATCGTTTCCTTCATAGAAGGCAGTGCAGTCATGAATTGAAGAGAAATGCAACAAAGAGCGCTCCAGCAGATTTTACTCTGTGATGAGCTTTAATGTAATTACAAACAGATACGACTTCTGTCAAGTAAAAAAATTCCATCATGTTACAGACATCTAATTGGAGTAGAAAATATCTTAGATACCAACATTTTCCTACAGAGTGACTTATGTCTAAATGCATGATGTTAACAATGGCAACAGGTAAACAATGACTTTCACATTGTTAAATGAGTTATATAATTTTTTTCAATATTTTCCCCTTCATAATTGAACATTTTCTACCGTATATATATTTTTTGGCCAAAATAAAAATTCATGCAGTCTAGGGTTAAATTTGTTTATTTGAGGATTGGGGGGTTCGCCAGAATATTTTTATGTTGGAGTCGCCAAAATATTTTTATTTGGAAGGGGGTCTCATAATCGAAAAGGCTGAAAAAGACTGGTCTAGGGATTGATGACCAAAGCGTTTTGGTCCAACATGTTTACAAACTTTACTTGCTTTTGCTAGGCACAGTTCATTACTTCAAAGTGTCACAGACCCAACGAGTATGCGAAGGAACTAGCTCCCCTTCTAAGCAGTGTACTTGTCCTGGTGTTGGCAAACAGACCCTAACATTTCAAAGTGCTTCACCGCTCCACACGTGTCTAGCATTGAAAGTTTTGAGCGTCTGTAGAACAAGTTCAAGAGCATCGCACAACACGCATCAGATAAATACGTACCGACTAAAATTATGAGATACGGGAAATATCCACTATGGTGCAACAACCGAGTGAAAACTGTACCCGAGCGGTCTGCGGCGTGTCAGTCACGGTCTGCACGGCCGCTGCGATCGGGGATTCGAATCCTTCGTAGAGCATGGAGGTTTGTGCCGTCTTTAGTGTAAGCTAGTTTATAAGTAGTTTGTAAGTTTAGGGACTGATGACCCCGCAGTTAAGTCCCATAAGCTCTACAAACATTTGAACATTTTTTGAAAACTTTACTGCAAACACAAATGTGGCCAAAGTCTTGCAACATTGCAAAAAATTAAACGATACCAATATCAGTGTCAGGAGGACCATGCAACAGGAGTTCGAAGACTTTGAAAGCAAAGTTCTGTGTACCGAATTATTCGATGTATGATTAGGCAGGAGATCAAGGATAAAGATCGATGATTGATTGGCTGCCGCAGAGTGACTGTTTAACACCACCCGGGAGACACGTGTAGATTAAGGTGTGCTACGGACGCGAACAGCATTTATCATCACATCAATCTTGTTTGTATATCAAACAAGATTGGTGTGGTGCTAAATGATACCATGCGCACTATCAGTGGCAGAATTAAATCCACACCTACTGTATGGCTGCAAACCCTGAGCGATATTTATCTGATGCGATGCTCTTGAACTTGTTCTAGAGATGCTCAACACTTTCAATGCTAGACGCGAAACATTCGTGTGGAGCAGTCAAGTACTCTGAAATGTTCGGGTCTGATTGCCAACACCAGGGCAAGTACACTGCTTAGAAGGGAAGCTAGTTCCTTCGCATACTCGTTGGGTCCATGACACTTTGATATGCTGAACTGTGCCTAGCAAAAACAGGTAAAGTTTGTAAGCCTCCGGCGAAAAATGCTCTTCTTAGAGAGTACAATAAACTAACTAACAACCCCCAGCTCTCCATACAAAACGATGAAGCTGACCCGGATCGTAGAAGACTCAGATCGAGAAGACCAGCATTACTCTCCGCTAAAGAGCTGACCAACTCCAAGTCTGATGTCCACAGTCTCTGGGAACAACATTGACATAGACACTGCCCACCAAAATGCCAAAACGTCTTGACGAATGAGAAGCCGCCTGGCTTCAACCAACCACGCAAACTGTGGAGCAACGCTGAACCGCATACTTGCTGGCCATAGAAGAAGAGCTGACGACCTCCACAAATGGGAAAAGTGCCAACGCCACACTGCGACTGCGCTGCTGAGAGGCAAATTATGCAACACATAGTGGAAGAATGCCCAGTCCGAGCCTACAAGGGACCCTTCGCCGACTTCCTAGCTGCAACAAGGGAGGCAATTGATTACATTCAAAGTCTTAATGTCTTTTTGTAAAATTATGAGATTTAATGATGTTGCTGTTTTGGTCTTCAGTCCGGAGATTGGTTTGATGCAGCTCTCCACAATACCCTCTCCTGAGCAAGCGTCTTCAACTCCACATAAGAACGACAACCTACATCTGTCTGAATCTGCTTACTGTATCCATCTCTTGGTCTTCCTCTGCGGTTTTCACCCCACACACTTCCTTCCAACGCTAAATTCACAATTCCTTGATGTCTATGTGTCCTACCAATCGATCCCTTCTTTTAGTCAAGGTATGCCAGAAATTCCTTTTCTCCCCAATTCTGTTCAGTACCTCTTCATTAGTTACGCGATCCACCCACCTAATCTTCAGCATTCTTCGGTAGCACCACATTTCAAAAGCCTCTATCCGCTTCCTGTCCGCTCTGTTTATCGTCCATGTTTCACTCCCATATAAGGCAACACTCCACACAAATGCCTTAAGAAAGGACTTCCTTAGGCTTAAATCAATATTCGAAGTTCACAAACTTCTCTTTTTCAAGAACGCTTTCCTACCAATTGCCATTCTGCATTTTATATCCTCTGTACTGGGAGCATCATTTGTTATTTTACTGGCCAAGTAACAAAACTAATCTACCTCCTTTATTATTTTGTTACCTAATCTAATTCCTTCAGCATCACCTGATTTTCTTAGACTGCACTCCATGTATGCCATACGATAAATAAATAAATGTGTACCGAATTGGCACAAAATTCTAAGAAAGTTTAGTTCTACTTCAAATCAGAAAATGAGTCGAAACCAGATGTCCACACACTCTGTTACCATAATGGCGTTGAAATAGAGGTTGACACAGAAAAGGCATATATTTATGAAGTCTATCAGTTGCAGATTTATGGAGCACGTTTTGGGTTCGGGTATAATGACATTTCAGAAGACTGGAAAACGCCTCCGTAGGAATCATGATGCCTTTAGAAGGCAATGATCATGTGAAACGTAGTTCACACTATTCACCCACGAGAACCAGAGGGCAGTAGGTACAGCATCGCAGGTAGACGCTGTTTCTTGACTTCCGCAAGACGGTCGATACCGTACCGCATCGTCACCTGGTGAACAAAGTGCGCGCATATGGAATATCAGACCAGCTGCGTGAATGGGTTGAAGAGTTTCTAGCCAACAGAAAGCAGCATGGACTCCTGAACGGACGATAGTCTTCAGACGTTAAAGGGATCTCTGACGTACCCCATAGGGGAGTTATAGAGCCCTTGCTTTTCATAATAAGTATAAATGACCCTGTAGATAATATCGGAAGTTCAATGACGCTGTTTGCGGATGATGCTGTAGTTTACCGAGAAGTCGAAACACTGGAAAAGAGTAACGAAATGCAGGAGGACCTGCAGTGTATCGACGGAATGACAATTGAGCGTCAACACAAACAAGAGTAAAGTGCTGCGCTTACACAGAAAGAAATATCCATTACTAGTCGTCCCGGAAATGCTTTGCAATTGCTAATATGTATATACTCTCTCTTTGAACGTCAGCCGCGGCGGAGCGGCCGGACGCATTGAGGCGCTATGCCACGATGCGCGAGGCCGTTTCCCGTCGGGGGTTCGAATCCCCTCTCGGGCATGGATGTTTGTGCCGTTTTTAGCATAAGCTAGTTCATAAATAGTTTATAAGTTTATGGACTGATGACCCCGTAGTTAAGTCCCATAGTCTTTACAAACATTTAAACATTTTTTTGAACGTCAAATGTGCAAAATTTTATCTTAATCGTACGAATGATATTGATATCCCAAAGAAAAAAGCTCTTTCATTTTGCCACAAATTTTCCTATTTCCTGACCAACTATTCCAAGCTTTTACTTCAATCAAACATTCCTCACACTTTGAACGTCGAATGTGCAAAATTCTGTCACTATCAGTTAAATGGTTTTGATATTTCATAGAAAAACTCTCTATTTTTTCTGAATTTACCAATTTTCCTGGAAACTTTTCCAAATTTTTATTTCATAAGAACAATTCCTTTGAACGTAAAATATGCAAAATGTTATCGCAATCAGACGAATGATATTGATATCCAATTAAAAAAGCTCTTTCAGTTTCTCGCGAATTTTCAAATTGTCCCGGTAACTTTTCCAAATTTTTAGTTCATAAGAATGTTCATCTTTCGTTGAACGTCAAATGATCGAAATTCTATCGCAATCGGATGAACGGTTCTCAACTTACAATGTTAAGTACATTTAGAAACACATTGATAAAGGAACTTGGTTCGAATTTTGCGACTTTCCTTTTTAATTTTCCCTTTTTTTTTTTTCTTTTTTCTTTTACTGAAATCTTTTCCTAGACCATGATGAACAAAACAAAAAAAGACTTACCCCTCTCCGTCGTGCGAATTCAATCAAAAACACATAGAAAAATGCACTTTCAGTTTTTCTCAAAATTTTCAATTTTCCGGTAGATTTTCCCAAAACTTTATTTCATACAAACCTTATTCAGTCAAGCCGTATTCAATTGATACTCTTACTACCATCTAATAATTGATTTTTATTCATAGAAAAAAATCGCTTTCGGTTTTTCCTAAATTTTCCTACTTTCCAGGCGACTTTTCCAAATTGTTATTTGATGCGAACCCTCCTCATGCTTTAAACATGAAATATACAATATTTTATCGTAATTGGACGAACGGTATTGATAGCTCACTGGAAAAAGCTGTTTCAGTTTTTCCCGATTTTCCTCTTTTCCGGACATCTTTTCCATATTTTATCACCGTTTAAACCTTCCCTGAACTTGCACGTATATTTCAAGACTAAAAGTAACCAAATCGGTTCAGCCGTTCTTGAGTTTTAGCGAGACCAACGAACAGCAATTCATATTAATAACAGGACACACGCTGGAATCAGTTACTTCCATAAAGTATCTGGGAGTAGACGTAAGGGGAGGTTTGAAATGGAACGACCATACAATATAATTGTGGATAATGCAGATGCCAGACTGAGAGCTACTGAAAGAATCCTCAGGAAGTGCAGTGCGTCAACTAAGGAAGTAGGTTACAAAACTATCGTTCGGCTAGCGCTTGAGAATTGTTCATCAGAATGCGATCCGTACCAGGTACGGTTAATAGAAGATATATAGAAGGTCTAAAGAATAGCAACACATTTCGTTACGGGCTCATTTAGTAAGCGTGAAAGCGTGTCAGAGGTGATTAGGAAACTCGTGGCAGATGCTGCAAGAGACGCGTTCTGTATCGCGCCACTGCGTTTAGTCAAACTTCTCGAGGAGACAACCAATGTATTGTTTCCTCGTATGTATATCTCGCAAAATTATCACAAACGTAAAATTAGAGAGATTAAGGCTCACACTAAGACAAAGTGATAATCGTTTTTTCAGCGAGTAACACATAACTGGAATAGGACAAGGAAGTAATTTGTAACAGACAATATTTCAACACACTTGAACCCCGTTTTCTGAGCTGAATATATTGAGTTTGTATCATCGAAATTCTGTAATGCCAGGATTCAATTGCCAACTTATATCTTTCAGTTAAATAATATATAAGGGTTGGAACTTAAACAGTGGCAACACTGCTGTGGAGACACTATCCAATGGAATCTAATATTATCGCTGATAGCACACGATCAACTGGACTCGCCCGTCCCACGTAACCAGCGTGCGAACAATCGAGAGAAACACAGTCACTCGTGAGCGAGTGGTCTAACGTAACGGTGTCACTATGTTTTCGAAACAGGAACAACGGAGTTGGACGAAGATTGAACACGCCAGAGATCGTATCAACAAGGTCTTAAGAGGCGTGCAGTGAATCGGCATTGCCGTACAGAAGAGTGGCACGTTGGGTAAACGCCTTCAACGAATGTCGGCAAACTGTAGTCGACCGTCAATGCACCGTATTACTGTTCGTTTTTGGAGCATCACCTGCGACGAGCTTTGTGAAAGAAGCGGCAACACTTTCTGCTCAACCCATCCATCATATTGCACGACTATGCACGGGCGCAAACAGCACGATGTGTGGCTACTCTGTTCAGTCGATGGGAGTGGGAAGTACTGTACCATCCACCAAACTACCCGGACATTAGTCCATGTGCCTTTTATTTGATTACAAAGATGAAGGAACCCCTCTGTGGCATTCGCTTCGAACTGTTCCAGAGATTCGACAGGCAGTGGACCACTCCATTCGCACTATCAACAGAACAGGCTTTGCTAACGGTATACTACGCCTACCACAACGCTGGTAACGGGTTCTACACAACGCTGGTGACTACTTTGAAGGACAGTAACAGGTGCAAAGAATTTAATGCTTTTGTACCGTTTGTAAATAAATAATCGCCACTCTTTAAGTTACAACCCTCGTATTATTTTCTACAATTTGCTTCACACGTACTTTCTGATACTTTTCTGTCGTTGCATTTAGTCGTGCGATTTATTTGCGTGCATAAAAAACAATTTCCTTACATTTAGAGCTAGGCATTATCTTCATAATCTTGGATATTTACAGCTGTACTTAGGGTTCCGCACCTTCATAGGAACGGAACCCTTATAGATACGATGACTTTGTTGTCTGTCTTATCTAACACTTAAGACTCCTTTTCTCAATAACTGATAGAAGTCTCAAGTTCAAATTTATGATCCCTTGGCGGTGTACAAAATTGAAGCTTCTAAGCGAATGCAATCAAATGATATGGACATATATCTTACATATTTCATTACACGCAAACTTAAGCGATATTTCCCTTGATATACCACGAAATTAGGCAGGAAACGAAATTTCATGTTACAAGTCAAGGTTAACAATCCTAAAAATTATTATTTGCAATTAATTCAGCCAAAAACATATTTTTGACACTGCAAAGTCGTATTGTAATCTATCAGAAATTGCAAGTATTACTGTAGGGCTTTTGATCTCGTCTCCGGTAATAGGTACAGTTTTTATAAATAATTCGCAAAAGTTTTTAGTAACTAGTTGGACGGCAATGAAATGAAGTCATTTGCTGCTGCGAGAACGGAGCCTTTAACATTTGTGCTGAAAGCCGTAAGGCCGCCACAGTATGCCATCGACATGTACAGAATCTGGAATGCTCCAAATTGATACAGTACTGCATTTCCATTGTTTGAGATGAAACATGAGTGCTAAAAGGTGCCCGTTAAACTTCGTTTACAACACAAATCAATCAAACCTAAACCTTATAAATTCAACTGAATATCAAGGTAAAGGGAGTACAGACTGCTAAAAAACAATGTTGACAGGAAGTACAGAGTGGGTAAGCAGGAGTGGCTGCAGGACAATTTCAAGACCGAAGAAGATCGAATAGCTATCGGAAAGACATTATGCAATAAATCCTAAATGCTGCTTTCAATATAATTATTTTTATTACACTATAGGCCTATTTCGACTTTTAGCGCCATCGTCAGGTGATCTGCGAAAAATGTTACATTATAAATACATCAATTTTTATGATTATCGTAATTGTAAATACTATTACGAAATATTACATACGTCTGTTGGTCCTGTCATCCATATACATCGATGGTTTTATTACTGTCAGTCATTTATTATTGCTTTGAATTTTAATTACTGCAACATTTCTGATGACTATCATTTACGTTGTTTTGAATTTTAATTATTGCAATATTGTTGATGACTTATCATTTACGTTGTGATGTGACAGCTTTTTGATAACCAGAGATGTAATATGGTTACACACTGTTTGTTTATTATTACGATAATCTTTGCTACAGGTATTTGAGAGATTGGTTAATGTATGTCTGTGCGTATATCGAGAAATTTTGTTATCTTAGTCGAATCGTGATGGACATGCGTGATCTTTGTATCATACATTTATTAATCTTTGCTACTGAAATTTCGTTCGTGTGTAATCTATGATGGTGTAAAAATTTTACCCATTTTCTTGGTGGTAATAAAATTTTCTATGTAGTTTTTGCGTTTTAAGTCAACTTGTTCATTTAGTATTTCAGAGTGGTGGTGTAGTGAGTGTAAATATATTTCGATTTCTTCTAGAATGTCCATGACTTGTCCTTTAGGTGTTATGTAAAATTTCGACTGCCTGTTCTCTATTATCCGCTGTGTACTTTTCTGTTTTTAAATGTTGGTAAAAAGTAGATGGGTTATTTGTGCTTTGTCTGGTGTGCTCCCGGTACCTGATATTGAAATTTCTGCCTCTCTGGCCTATATAAAATTTACTGCAGTTGCTACATGTAATTTTCTATATTCCTGGTTTCGAGAAAAGTGGGAAATAAGTTTTACTAGATTTTAATTGTGACGAAAGGTTATGTCGTGTCTGATATGCAAATCTTATTTTTGTGTTTTTTAGTAATGCGTTAATGTGTTGTTATTAGTGTAAGTTAGTTTAAGTTAACGTAAGTAATTATTTTGTCAAGTAGGCTCAACCACAGAAATCGTGTAAAAACACTAAAATATGACGCGTTTTAAGGGTCAAGCCCTCATCATCAGATAATCTGTACAAGAATCTTAAAACCTGAGACAGTAAAAACCTAAAACATAATAAAATAAAACGTGGTTACTTCACTTGTAACCGTGTCTACGCAGAAAGGTCCTCAGCATACTGTGGTTCGTTAGGATTCAAATAAGACCCCAGCACTGGCGGCGCATAACACTAGCGAAATGTACGGAGTCAACAACACGACCCAGTGCTGGGGTCTGATTTGAATTCTGACGAAGCACAGTATGCTGAGGACCTTTCTGCGTAGACACGGTTACAAGGGAAGTAACCACGTTTTCTTTTATTATGTTTTAGATTTTTACTGTCTCAGGTTTTAAGATTCTTGTTCAGATTATCGGATGATGAGGGCTTGACCCTTGAAACGCGTCATATTTTAGTGCTTTTACACGATTTCTATGGTTGAGCCTACTTGACAAAATAATTAAGTAATACAACCGCGACCTCACAACCATTATGGATATAATTAATGGAAGTAGTTTGTAAGCCTAAGGACTAATTACTCCACAAGTTAAGTCCCTTAGATTTACAAACTTTTTTTCTGTATCACACATGAATTGCAATTGTAAAAAATATCTTAATAAAATACGTTGCCTTAGGTATACTGTGTACGACGTCTCATCTGATTCTCTAATTCTTGTGAGCAGTGTAGTTGTCCCGTGACTTCTATCATTTCCGAGTAAGTGACGAACGCTGCCTAGCTGTTAAGATTCATCTATTGATAGAAACAGCCCGCTACAGGAAGAAGTGCTTTCGGACGGGTATTTCCGAGGAAGCGCCAGATCCCGCCAGCTACTTACCCCGTTTACATGGGCTCCCAAAACTGGATTTTCCAATTCCGCTTTTGGTTGGTGATGTAAACACTCCAAAATCGATTCTGGAAATCCACTTCTCTAAAGCGGTTTTCCAGTTCCACAATCGATTTTCGTGTCCATGTAAACGCAACGGTTTTTGAAGCGTACTTGGCTTGTCAGATTGTGTTTTTTTTTTTGGTAAGAATTTTCGGCACTTATGGACAGAGCGATATTTTCTAATGTGAAATAAAAGTATTGATATTAGAGTGAGCATGAATCTGTGTATTTAAGTAAAGAAAAATAGCGATTATGCTGACTAAATCGGGGACTGAATCAGCTGTTTTCCAGCCGCCATCTTAAGTGGATTAGGAAATCCGATTCAGGCTGTGCCATGTAAACACGACAGCGAAAAACGGTTTGCGAAAATCGGTTTTCGTCTTCCGGAAGATGTGTTCCATGTAAACGTAGTGACTGTGTGAACAGACGGCCGCGGCGCCTACAGACGCGGCGAGCAGCGCGTGTGCTGGGAACGTCGGTTCCCAGAAGCGGCCATTATCCACTTGTCGGCTAAGCGGCGACGCGGCCCGCGCAAAGGCCCGCCGGAAGTCGGCGACTGAGTACACGACCTGCCGGTTCACCACTGCCCACGCCTGCTGCGAGCCACGCGGTGTTGACGCACGGGAAACCAGCCACTTGCTCATAACACTTCGCGATCTGGATCTTAGGTAAGTCGTAAAGTCAGTATTGCCTCACGTTTTCCCATATCTTTCATAAAAACAAATTGTCTCATAAATCCTGTATGCAAGTAGGAACGGTTTCTTTATGTTTAGATCTCTCAAGGATGTCAGCAGTTCAGAGGGAACATCATGATATCCAGATGACTTGTTCCGATCCAAATCTTTCAGTGTTCTCTCAATTCTTATCGCAGTAAGGCTAGAAGACAAATGTAGGTCCATAGATAATATATAATTAGGGGAAAGATAGATACAGCCTGCATAAAAATAAAAGAGGCATTTGTAGACATCAAAGGCAGCTACATGAATATTAAGAAGTCAAATTGAGAACCAGTACTAAACAAACAAGGGAAATGGACTTAAGGCCGTTATTGTAGAAATGGAAAAGGAAGTAGATGATATTGGAGGTACTATACTGAGAAAAAAATTAACAGAGCACTTAAAGGTTTGAGTCGCAACAAGTGAGTGTTCGAGCATGGTTAGCCATTTAAATTAACATCGTCGATAGTGGCATCGTTTTTATTGATTCGCTAGTTACGCCAGTAATCGAGTTCTCTGGAATTGAAACATATGTGTGTATTGTTTCGCACCTCTTCTCTAAGACACATAATTACTATCCACAACATGTCTCTGTTTACTATCCTGCGCAGAAAAACAACCGACCAGAAATTCACTCTAAAACTAGATAAGAACTGACAGTACAATCAGGATACCTCTTGTATGTATATAGACTTGAGAAAAGCATATTAAAACATAATGAGAAAGGAGATGTCGAAGATAATGACGGAGTATGGCATATCTGACAAGCTGATAAAGTTAATTAAAATGCGTGTGATGGAATCAAAGTGTGGAGTGAAACCACAAGAGTAGTTCTCAGAAGTATTTGACGTAAAAACAGGAGTGAGACAGGGAGATGATATATAAAAACACCCAGCGCGATTTGGTACTCAACTACCTGAGGAGAGTAACATATGAATGTACAGGAGTTACCATACGGAAAAGATAAATATCCTGGTTTCGCTGTTGATATTGTGGTGGCAGAAAGGACCACGGAAGACCTGAAAAAATGGCGACAGTGCTGACTGTATAAGCTAAGAAAGTAGGTCTAAGTGAAAGTAAAACAAAGTTCCTGGTAATAGGAAGAAGGGCTGTTAGGACCGAGCTATCTACTAATCAACAACCTACCAGTGTATAAGACAAGTAATTCGGTGTCACATAAACCAACAAAACCTTATAGAGCAAGAGGTCGTAACAAGAATTCAACGTGGTGGTACAGGAGCTATGCACATAATAAGATCTAAATTACTATCCAGAAAGGCACAATAAGAATATATCAAATCATCAGCAAGCCCGTAGTGTGCTATGCAAGTGGGACATGCACTCTGTCAAAATAGAGGAAAAGAATCATCACTTTCTAAAACAAGATGGTGAGAAAAATTTATGGACAAGTCAAAGAAAGTGAACAGTGGCGAATAAGGAAAAACAGCGAACTCAGTCAATTATATAAACTATCTTTCATCGTAGCGAGTTTTAAAACTAAATACTGTACTTTCTACGGGCATGTGAGGTGGAGAGGGGAAAACACAGTAATAAAGGTAGTACTGGACGCAGACGTCGAAGGAAGGAGACCGCTAGGACGGCCGAGAACGACATGGAACGATAATACCAGAGTAGACGTGAAGGCACCGGGCCTGGGAAATGAAGATGCTAGACTTGCGCATAATAGTTCGCGATCGGGAGCGCTCACTAGCTCGTTCTTTTAGTTCGTCCGCTCCCAGGCACGGTCTGCATGGTCTGCGCACGCAGGTGGAGGGATAAGTTCCCCCACCTACCTGCTTCCCGCGCTTGCTGCTTCAGCCGCTAACGATATCACGAAAAACCAAAAGAAACAGTTTGTGGATAATTTCTCGCGTTTAAGTTTAGAGCTATCTCTATATCTTGGCATTGTAGAATTTATTAGTCAGATATTTGCAGAGTGCAAAATACTTCAAAACAGAAATTTCGTAGCACTGAACTATGTAATCTAGCAGACACACGCTCGCCTCAAAATGGCTCGCATCCGCAGAAGGCAAACACGTAATTTTTAAAACTTCCTGCCAGATTAAAATTGTGTGCCGGAACCGGGACTCGAACCTGGGATCTTTGCCTTTCGCGGGCAAGCGCACTACCGACTGTGCTATCCCGAGACGACTCACGATGCCGCCTCACAACTTTACTTCCGACAGTATTTCGCCTCCTGCTTTCCAAACTTCACAGAAGCTCTCCTGCGAGTCATGCAAGACTAGCACTCCTGGAAGAAAGGATATGGTGGAGACATGGCTTAGCCACAGCCTAAGGGATGTTTCCAGAATGAAACTTTCACTCTGCAGCGGAGTGTGCGCTGATATGAAACTTCCTGGCAGATTTTTAATTCTGCTGCGCGCCCTCTCGCTATTGGCCGTCGGTCTTCGGAAAAGAATTCAACGAACGAAGAAGCGAGATACGTTTAGCATGATAGTTCTCGACCGATCGCGCATATTTTAGTTTGCGACCGGTGTCGCGCTTTTTAGTTCGCGACCGATTTCGCTCTTTTTAATTCGCCTGCTCTTTTTAGTTCGTCCGCTCTTTTTGGCTTTTGCTACCGCTGCTAAAAGAGCTATTTCTTTTGTTATGAAAGCTGTTTTATATAATGATCAGTGATGCCCAAGCGTGTGCTATTACCCGTATTTTTGGGCAATTAGACATCAAATACTTAAGCAAATAAAACAGTTATATACATGAATACTTGGGTTAATTGGGAGAATTTTAGGAAGATGTACTTCATCTGTAAAGGAGACCGCGTATAAAACGCTTGTACCACCACGTCTTGAGTAGTGATACAATGGTATTCAACTACTTTGCATACAGATTACTCGTGGTAAATATTATTTAGACATTGCTGAATACTTTAGAAAAGAAAATTTGTGCCAGTGAAGTATAAAACTACAGCTGAGCTGTATCTCAGCTCGAAATGACGGTAACAGACAGAAGGGGATATCGCGATTCTGCGCGCTCTCTGCTCCTCTCGCTGTTCCCCGTCGGTCTTTGAAAAAAGAGCGGACGAACTAACAGCCTAGGGATGTGCGAAATAATTCGCGTAGTTCGCCTGTAGGAGTGCTCTTCCGAACTAGTTCGTTTGCGAACTACACGAGACTACAGCACACTGCAGTACGCGGGCTGCGTCAACGCCGTCTAGATTAACGAAGCCCGAGATTAGACACAACACAAGCGAGACTATTTGTCTTACGTAGCGCTGTATGTTTGAGAGTACGTGCGTTTTGCACAGTGTGGTTCACAATATTCTTCATGTTATTTATATGATTCACAGACAAATTTGTGTTGGTATAAAGTATATATGAACTTTATGTTATGAACGATATGTTACTGATATTTATGTCGGACGATTCACATTAAGCGGGGGGGGGGGGGGGGGGGGGGCAGGCATAGACGAAAAAAAGTACAAATATAATATAACATGTCACAAAATCCACAATTTTTGAGTTGCATAAATGAAATTATCTACATACATACTCCGCAATCCACCGAAGGTGCGTGGCGGAGGGTACACTGTACCATTACTAGGCATTTACTTTTCTATTCCACTCCCAAATATAAAGAGGAAAAAAAAGAATGCCTATATGCCTCCGTATGGGCCCTAACTTCTCTTATCTTGTCGTTGTGATCACACTACGCAAAATGTAAGTAGGTGGCAGCAAGATCGTACTACACTCACCTTCAGATTCCTGCCCTCCAAATTTCCTCAACAGAAATTAACGAAAAGAACGTCGTCTTTCCTTTAGCGATCCCGAATTGACTTCCCGGAGTATTTCCGTAACACTCACACATTGGTCGAACCTACCAGTAACAAACCTAGCTGCTCGCCTCAGAACTGCTTCTGTGTCTTCCTTTAAACTGATCTGCTGCGGGCCCCAAACACTTGAGCAATACTCAAGACGTGGTCGTACAAGCGTTTTATACTCGGTCTCCTTTACAGGTGAAGTACATCTTCCCAAAATTCTTCCAATAAACCGAAGTCGGCTATCCGCCTAACTCACAAATGTCCTTACATGTTCGTTCCATTTCATTCGCTCTACAATGTTACGCCTAGATATTTGAACGACGCGACTGCATCAAGAAGCTCACTACTAATGCTGTATTCGAACGTTATAGGATTGTTTTTCCTACTCATGCGCATCACCTTACATTTTTCTACATTGAGAGCAAGCTGCCATTCTTCGCACCTACTAGAAATTTTGTCGAAGTCATCCTGTATGTTATTACAGTCAGTTAAAGACGACAGCCTCCCATACACCACAGCATCATCAGCAAATAGCCGCAAATTACAACTTACTCTGTCCATCAGATCATTTATACAGATAGAAATTAATAGCGGTCCTATCACACTCCCCTGGGGCACGCCTGACGATACACTGGTCTCTGATGTACAATGGTTGATGGAAGTTCAAAGTATCTACTGAAATTGTTTTGTAATTTTAATTGAATTTTTTTATTTTTTGGAAGTTGTTTTTGAACTCATTATTCACAAAGGCACCATTTACTAAGAAAGTTTCTACAAAATTGCCTTGCCTTGATTACTTTCCCTTTCTTTTCTTCTTCTTTCTTTTCTCGTCCACAATTATAAACAAATATACAGAATCATTTCAATTTATTGATATTTAACGAAGTTTTAGATATAATTATTTCTAATTGAAAAACTACACAAAGAAATTCTATTTTATTATTCTCTATCTTCACATACACGAATTCTATTAAATACTTATCATTTTTTTTAATTGAAAAACTACACATAGAAATTCTACTTTCTTTAATCTCTATATTCACATACATGAATGCTATTAAATACTCACTATATATACATGATTATTATATATAACGCAAAAGACATGCCAAAAATCACCATCAAAACATTTCTTGTTTTGGAGAAAAATGTACCTGAACAGTGAAAACGGTAGTTCTGAGAAATGCATTTTAAAGTTAAACGTGATTTTTCGTTTCCATTCCCACCTTCAAAAACCTCCAGATCTGTAATGAAAGACCTCATTTGCCTCAAGACTTCTCTTCTGGCTTTTTTATTTTCTATCTTGTTTGCTCTGCAAGGTCTTCAATGGATTTAATGGCAGCAAGTAAACGTTGAGTGTCAATCCCCATCAAAACGTCGCCAGTGAAAATGCCGGACTTGAAGCCCATTCTCTACAAGACTACTCTCTGAGCTGCCACCATTAAAAACAATAACTGCATCATAAACTGCAATATTAACTATCTTAGATGAGAAAAATATAGTTTGGGACAACGTTTTCATGTGAGATACTTCAAAGACTAATTAGGATTCTACGTTTTGCCATGAACAAACTTCTTAAGAGGGCTGTTATTCCACAGCCTTCTTGATTTACTATGCAGACATTCCCTGCATTCTGATTACACAACATTGAAAAGAAAACGCCATATAAACAGATAATACGAGAGAGTTAAGAGTAAGGAAGAAGGCGTGAGTGAGCCTGTGGAAGCTATTACAAATTATTATTTTTTTCGTGTTTAGAAGCGGAATTGGAACGTAATATTTGGTAATTGAAATTTCAAATTTCACTGAGAATCGCATAAAGAACACGAACAAGTTCTGAAACACTTTGTGCAATGTGCAAATATTCCAAAACTCAGCACAGTGCTACGTAAGACAAATAATTTGCTGTTGGTATCACTACTCTTGGCAAGCAGAGGCCTTGTTAATCTAGGTGACATTGGCTGCATTCGCTACTGTCACTATCTAATACTTGTCATCTTATACAAACGCCGTCTTCTATGAAACTTAACATCTATATTCAGTGGAGATAATAAATACGCTTTCTCGAAACTCCTGCCTGCCGCGGTGGCCAAGCGGTCTGCGGTGCGCCAGCCACTACGGTCGGGGTTTCGATTCCCTACCTAGGGCATGGATATTTTTGCCGTCCTTAGTATTAGCTAGTTCATAAGAAATTTGTAAGTTTAGGGACTGATGACCCCGTAGTTAAGTCCAATAAGCTCTACAAAAATTTGAACATTTCGAAACTCCTTTACCGAAGACGACGAAGTAAATACACAGAATCCTCATTCATCCGAATTAGATGAAACTGGATGTAATACGTAATAGTTGTAGATTCATATTAATGTGGAGAGTGGGTCAACGGCTGGTTGAAATTATGATCAAGGTATATTAAAAATATAAAAAACCAATAACCGTAACAATAACAATGTTATCAACTGATAACCAGTTTCAGCACGTCATTAGAGCCATCTTCAGGTCCGAAATAAATAATCAGCAGTCAAATCTATAAATCCCATTATACATTGTATTATACAAAAATTGAATAACAGGCAAAAACAAAATTAGACATAGATGGCCCTGAAGTAATATAATTGCCTAATGAATGGCTTACAATAAATACAAGAATTTACTTAAATGGCATAGAAATAAAATCACGGAAGGTCCTAACTTCTACCAGAAGTGGTGTTAATTGTCATATATTGAAATTTTATTCATTTATTTTTATTAATTTTTTTAAAAATTTCTTTATATATAAATTAGACCAAAACAACTAATTTGTGAAACAAAAACAGGCAGTCCGTAGCAAAATTAAATAGTGAGGATAGGTACCAAACTGCATTGCTCACTTGGAATGAGCAACAAAGAACGGTATATGGACCAAATAACAAGCTTGAATGAATAAAAGTATCTAAAAGTGTCAAACTGTGAGTAAACAGAGTTACAATTGGCTCTATGTACTCATACGAAGGCAATATAGAAAATAGAGTGGTAGAAAACATATTCAATATGAGTGGATGTGGAATACACACATGTCAGATTACTCACGGAATACTAAATTCACCTATAGTAATTAGAGGGGATAATATCACTTTTAAGATCAAACATTAAAAAAATTAAAGATAGCTAATACCATTTAGATTTAAATCATAATTAATAGTGGGCGATTTTTGCGTAGGATCCATTAAACAAAGTCAATCTAAGGATGTAATACTGATCTCCGAAGATACTAATAACTGCAAGAACTCTATCAAGGGACATTCGCTAAGTGTATAACCGATTCTAAAATAATATCAAGTACAACGCAAACATAAAACGGCAATTTATTATCGGTGCTTATAGTGGTAATTATACATGTTGACCAGCCTTATACATAGTGCTGTAATAATGAATAGGATAGGAACTACAGGTACCAGAAAAACATGATGGTTATTATTATTTATTTTAGTTATTCCACTTTTAGCTGTATGTACCTATTATAAAATATTTTTTGTATCTTGATATAGAAATCTATTTTACACAAATGCAACCCACAAATGCTCTTCAGTTGGGTGTTGAACAACTTGAATCTTCCGTATTTCAAATAACGTTGTCAGGAGCGTAAAAACCATCACTTGCAACTGGAAATGCAGCTTTCTTACAGGCATTCTTGATCATGTTCTAGAATATTGGTGCACTGATCTCGTTATGGATAAGTGCATGAAGGTTGTTGATGACGCTGTGGCTGTCGAGGTCAGTATCAGTGTTGTCAAGTAAAACCCGCTCACAAAAAACTTTTTGCGAATTTTTTCCACTGGCGAAAGAAGTAGAAATCAAAGGTTGAAGAAGACCCTATGTGGCCGTAATCAACGTTTAGCTCCGTGTTCTTCCGTCGGCAATTATGAAGTAAACAGGTAATACCACACTGTTAAACTGGCTCCAGGATAGCCCCTATGGGCCGGCCAACCACATCACCGATAAGTACTCCAGGCAGCCTACACCGAAGGCGTACCTCAAGTAGTACACGTTCAGCCGCGAAGCATAGGAGACGATAGCCATTTTTGGGCAAGCTGAGGATGACAAGCTCAACATATCCGATGTGCACTACTTCTTGAAGGTCGAAACACCTTCCGATTATTGGCTGAGAATTGTTAATAGCCGAATAGCTACCTAAACATATATTTTATCAACAAATAATACAGTTCCTTGAGACAACATTATTCGTCATACCAAAGGTATTACATATAAGGAGAGGCACTGGATTAAAATTTGTGCTGTGTCCGGGATTCGAACATTGAGGCAGAATTAAAGGGTGAGGTGTGGAGGGAGACGTGCTTTAACACAGTCCGCGTAGTCACTTTGTCTGTAATGCTGTGTTAGCTGAGCAGTCTAAAGCGCCTGCCGATTAAGCAGGAGGTATCAGGTTCGAATCCTGGACACAGCACAAATTTTAATTCAGTGCTTCTTATATTTAATATTATATTTTGATATGATACAATGAAAAAGGGGTGATCAGTTATGTAAATGTTACGGCAGTTGTTTCAGCAGCAATTTTGACTTTAGCAATTTTGTGTTTAGCATTTGTTTAGGTCATCGAAGTTTGCACTTTATGAACTGACATATTTTCCTTAGACACTAATGAGGCAGTCGCATCCTTTGTATTACGTTTATGATTACGGTTACTAACGACAGAAGTCAACGTATGAGAAATATCATCACACGCAGGTTCAGCAACTTGTACACATTAATTCCCTCCAACGACTTCCATTTGTGTTCCCGAAGCATTTCAGTAACACTCACACTTTGATCGAATCTACTAGTTACAAACCTGGCCGCCAGCATCTGAAGTGCCACTATATATATTTATGATTACGATTACTCGCGACAGGGACTGAGGAATGGAGCAGCAAAGTGTAGCTAAACAAAAATCAGGAAGCACAGTATTGCGCGAAGTATTACTTCTTTTGTACCAGATTCAATAATTTTTTTATTTATTTATTCTTTTCATTCTCCACTCCGAGGAGTGGAGCGGGCTGTTTGAGATCCGGCCCATAAAGAGTCGCGGTTCTATTCAGCCAATTATCAGACAAGCTGATAGTGGGGCAAAGGGGGAATCCCAATAGGGAATAAGTGAGAGGGGCTTACCATTTCCGGCATATGCCTTACAACCAATGAAAACCTCCCGAAAACCTTGGTCGGGACCGGGAGATTGGGACTAATTTAATTTATCTCTGGGACGTTGCCCCAGACTATAAATGGATTATCGGAAGAGCATGAGTGCACTCACGACAATCAAGGATCGGACGCCCGAGTTACTCTCGTAAACTCGTAGAGATCATCTCGACCAACAGTGGACAAGCTTTTCCTAGAGGAGCCGCACCCGTGAGCACGGTATCCTCTGCGTCCTGATATTCGATAGCTAGGCTCCCAACCTATATCGAGTTTGCCTCGGTATGCGAACTACGAGAACACATGCCTCTGGAGGGAAATTATCCACGCTAAGCCGTGAGATTCTCTTAGACTTACACTGTGGAACTTACTGTGATTCTTGTGGACTCTGGCACTACTACTGATGTCGTTTTTGGACTCTCCTTTCATGAACTCAGTTATTTATCTGTGATTCCTAATGTAGATCGTGTGGACTGTAAGCTTTCCGTGCGTCTTTCTATGATGCTATGGAGCTGTGACAGAACTTTAGTAACTTGGTTTACCTTTTGTTTCTCTACCTCTTGTCATGTTATTCCGTGGTGTCGTATACTAGTTGCGTGAACTTGTAAGACTATCCTGTGTAAATAAATCTGCGTTGTCTAAACTTGGGTATTCTTTGTTCACAACACTTACAAAAGAATGAACAATGTAATAAAAAGGTTCACTTATAATTTTTTTAAACGAATGAGACAATAACGTGTAATGAACGAGACGTGGAGTTTGTTGGAAAGCAGTAAAGGTACATAATAACGCATCTCGGTGAAAGCGCGGGTAAGTCAATCCTGCACGTTTATTCCGACGAGCATAATGGAGCTTTTAACGTGTTGTTTACGGCTCTGAGTGCCTTATTAGTCTGGGTAATAGCTGTCTGGCGCAGAGAGGGCCAATTTAAGGCTTTCAGGTACTGACATGTTAGGTTGTGCGGCACGGCCGAAATGAAACGGTATTTGAATACAGGGAGACGTTGTTATAACTTGGATGCAACATCAAACCTCCTCCCCTGTTACCCAAGTCTTCTACACGTAATACTCATTTTCCTCGATAGCCAACGGTCTGGAAAAAAGAAAAAGAGTCTGAATAACGCGTATAGATACTACACGCATGAACCGAGTTTCCTGCAAACTAATTAAAAACGCTGAGCTACTTAAAAATAATCCCAAGGGAAATTATTAAACAACTTCTGACGAATGTAACATCCAAAGTTAAATTTGTGGAAGAACATTTTGAATAGTTCCCAAATCTTAACAGCGGTCAAAGCGATGGATTAACGTCATTACTGTTCCGTTCAGTGCTGGAACAAGTATCATGAACTGACAAAATAACGCACCACTAAGAAGTTATGGAACTCATATTCTTACTTTAACCACACAAGCCGCAGCCGCTCCTTGAACTTATTCCAGCCTTCCACACCTTGCTGTCAGCTACATCTTCTAGTCTTGTGTAGTTCGAGAACGAACTAGTTCGGAAGAGCGCTCCCAAAGCCGAACTACGCGAACTAGTTCGCAAATGTCTCGCTTCTTAGTTCGTCCGCTACTTTTCCGACGACTGACGGGGAACAGCGAGAGGACGCAAGAGCGCGCAAGATCGCGTGATTCCCTTCTGCCAGTTACCGTCATTTCGAGCTGAGATGCAGCTCAGCTGTAGTTTCATAGTTCACTGCCACAATTTTATTTCCTAAGATATTCATCAGTGTCTAAATATAACCCCTATTCCATAGTGTGAAATA
Source organism: Locusta migratoria (assembly GCA_026315105.1). NCBI lineage: Eukaryota > Metazoa > Arthropoda > Insecta > Orthoptera > Acrididae > Locusta > Locusta migratoria. The sequence goes on along the minus strand of CM048751.1, from coordinate 327,656,659 downwards.
CTAGAGTACTCTGTATGCAAAGTAGTGGAATACCATTCTATCATCCATTCGTGTAAATAACTGGTTTATACGCTTAAGTATTTGAAGTGTAATTGCCCAAATATATGGGTAGTAGCACACGCTTGGGCAACACTGACCATTATATTAAAAAAGCTGTCATAACAAAAGACAGAGCTCTTTTATTAGCGGTAGCAAAAGCCAAAAAGAGCGGATGAACTAAAAAGAGCAACCTACTTCGCGGCCGAGCTGCGAAGTAAAAGGAAAGCTACCAGTCGCGAACTAAAATATGCGCCATCGGTCGCGAACTAAAATATGCGCCATCGGTCGCGAACTAAAATATGCGCAATCTGTCGCGAACTAAAATATGCGCGATCGGTCGCAAACTAAGATATGTGCAATCGGTCGCGAACTAAAACATGCGTTACCGGTCGCGAACTATTATGCCAGACGTATATCGCTTCTTAGTTCTTTGGATTCTTTTTCGTAGACCGACGGGCAAATAACAAGAGGGCGGGCAGCAGAATTGCCTTCTGCTGATGAGAGTCATTTCCAGGTGAGCGTCTGCCTGCTAGATTACATAGTTCAGTGCTACAAAATTTCCGTTTTTAAGTATTCTGCACTCTGGAATATCTGACTAACAAATTAAATAATGCCAAGATATAGAGATAACTCTAAACTTAAACGCGAGAAATTATCCACAAACTGTTTCTTTTGGTTTGCGTGACATCGTTAGCGGCTCAAGCAGCAAGCGCATGAGGCAGCTAGGTGGGGGTACTTCCCTCTCCACCTGCATGCGCAGACCACTCCGCTCAGCCGTCACTGGCAGCGGACGAACTAAAAGAACGAACTCTCCCGCTCCCGATCGCGAACTATTATGCGCAAGTCTAGCATCTTCATTTCCCAGGCCCGGTGCCTTCACGTCTACCCTGGTATTATCGTTCCATGTCGTTCTCGGCCTTCCTAATGGTCTCCTTCCTTCGACTTCTCCATCCACTACTGCCTTTATTACTGTGATTTCCCCTCTCCACCTCACACGTCCGTACCAAGTATTTAGTCTTCACACTCGCTACGATGACAGATAGTTTATATAATTGAGTTCGCTGTTTTTCTTTATTCTCCACTGTTCACTTTCTTTGACTGGTTCATAAATTTTTCTCACCATTTTGTTTTAGAAAGTGATGATTTTTTTCCCTCTATTTTGTCAGGGTGCATGTCCCACTTGCATAACACACTACTGGCTTGATGATGATTTGACATATTCTTATTGTGCCTGCCTGGATAGTAATCTAGATCTTATTATGTGCATAGCTCCTAGACCCCCAGCTTGAATTCTTGTTACGACCTCTTGCTCTATAAGTTTTTGTTGGTTTATGTGACACCGAATTACGTGAACGTGCTTGTCTTCTACACTGGTAGGTTGTTGATTAGTAGATAGTTTGGTCTTAACTGAACCCTTCTTCCTATTACCATGAACTTCGTTCTACTTTCCCTTAGACCTATTTTCTTAGCTTGTTCAGTCAGCACAGTCGCCATTTTTTCAGGTCTTCCGTGGTTCTTTCTACCACCACGATATGATCTGCTAAACGAGGATATTTATCTTTTTCCGTATGGTAACTACTGTACATTCATATGTTACTCTCCTCAGGTTGTTGATTACCAAATTGCGCTGATTATATATATATTCTCCCTGCCTCACTCCTGTTTTTACGTCAAATATTTCTGCGAACTACTCTTGTGTTTCACTCTACACTTTGATTCCATCACACACATTTTAGTTAACTTTATTAGCTTGTCAGATTTCCCATATTCCGTCATTATCCTACACATCGTCTCTCTCACTATGCTTTAATATGCTCAAGACTATATTCATACATGAGTTATCCTGATTGTTCTGTCAGTTCTAGTTTTTGTTTTAGAGTGAATATTTGGTCGGTTGTTTTTCGGCGCATTTGGCAAGGATAGTAAACAGGGACATGTTGTGGATAGTAATTATGTGTCTTAAAGAAGAGGCGCGAAACAACATACACATATGTTTGAATTCCAGAGAGAACTTATAGTTGGCTCAAAGAACTCGATTACTGGCGTAACTAGCGAATCAATAAAAACGATGCCACTATCGACGGTGTTGATTGAAATGGTTAACCATGGTCTAACACTCACTTGCTTCGACTCAGACTTTTCAGTGCTCTGTCAAGTTTTTTTTTTTTTTTTTTTTTTTTTTCTCAGTATAGTACCTCCCATATCATCTACTTCCTTTTCCATTTCTACAATAACGCCCTCAAGTCCATTTCCCAAGTACAGGAAATGTATGTATCCCTTCCACCTTTCAGCTTTCCCTTCTCTGTTTAGTACTGGTTTTCAATTTGAGTTCTTAATACTCATGTAGCTGCCTTTGTTGTCTACAAATGCCTCTTTCATTTTTATGCAGGCTGTATCTATCTTTCCCGTAGTTATATATTATCTACGGACCTGCATTTATTCTCTAGCCTTACTGCGATAAGAATTGAGAGAACACTGAAAGATTTGGATCGGAACAAGTCATCTGGATTACATGATGTTCCCTCTGAACTGCTGACATCGTTGAGAGATCCAAACATTAAAAAAACCGTTCCTAATTGCATGCAGGATTGATGAGACAGGGGAAAATCGCCAGACTTCAGTTCGGTTTTATGAAAGATATAGGAAAACGTGCGGCAATACTGACTTAACGACTTACCTAAGAAGATAGTATAAGGAAAAGCAAAGCCCGTTTTTAGCTTTCGCAGACATGGAGAAAGTTTTCGACAATTTTAAATGGAATCCACTCTTTCAAATTTTGAAGGTAGCAGCGGTCAATTACAAGGAACGAATAGCAACAAAAACCATGCAACAGTTTGGGTATGAGAGGGACGAAGTGATTGGAAACGGAGTAAGGCATGGTTTTAGCCTTTCCCCAATGTTATTCAATCCGTGCACTGAGCAAACTAACAGGGGAAGCAACGAAAAATTTGGAGAAGCAGTTAAAGTTCAGGCAGAAGAAATCAAAACTTTGCGGTTTGTGGAGTGCTCTGGGCCTCTCGTCCTGAGGGGAGGGACTCGGAATCTCGAGAGCTTAGAGATGTTTCGGCTCACAGGACCTGACGATACTGAATCAAATTCCAAACAATGCCAAAATAGTTCATTAAATAAGAGGCAGTCTGATATTCGGAACCCCATTAGTATGCAGAATAGAAAGGCAGGTACCTACATTCGTCAAATCGAGACAGCGCTGGTAAACAACGCCACACACTTAACCGTCCCAAAGAAGCGTTGTGCACCGACTGATCATGCGTTCACCGGAGGAGAACAAACGGAAGGCGAGGTTTCGCAACAGGAAGGCGGTGGCATGCGTAAAATTTCGGAAATGAGGAGCAATAATGAGAATAAAATCTGTAGTTACGGACACGATTACGTAATCATTTCTTTCCTGCTGATAGTGAAAAAAGCGCTCTAGTGGGACATGAAGGAAAAATGGAATAAATCAATAAAACTAATCACCAGTAATGTTAACGGACAAGCTCTTATTTTCAGGCAGCAACCACCCGTTTGAGGAGTCAGATGAGCTGCTGATGCTACTAATATTAAAAAGTGTCACACACATTTCTGTCACGCATCTGGTTTTCCTTCAATGGCTGTTACAACTAGAAATAATTTCACTTCATTCATTTCACAGTTTTTATTCCATGCTGTGACATAATTCTTAATTTGTGTCCAGATAAACAAAGGGCAAACGGTGACTACAGTCGGCAACTCTATGTTGCTATTGTCTGCAACAAGGGCCTCCGATACGCTTAGTACTCCGCTTGGGTTTACAACCGTACGATAATTATCGTACTATTGTGATAATTTCATGCTTGAGTACCATGTCCGAAAGCATAATACTATCGTACTCAGACGTACAATAATTTAGTACGTAATAGGAAATTTAACAATCCATTGCACTCTTACACTAATCGATAACAATGAACAGAGACGGGCTTCTTCCCCTTACATCCCTACTGGCTTATTACTTTCCCAATTAAACGTGTAGCTTTAATTATCTCTGTGGATGTTTACGTCTACCGATCGGAGAGCGAAAATATAACTGTTTAATGGCCGTGCGGGAGTAGCCGCGCGGTCTACGGCATCATGCGACGGACAGGGCGTCTCTACTTAAGATTTCATTTGGAGAGTAACTTGCAGTGAACTTAGACAACACTTCACTCATCACCATTAAAATTAACAGAGTTATTTAATTTTTCACTGATAAATGGAGGAGTAAATGGGCTGAGGAGGTGGAGAAGGAGTTAGACACAGAGATGAGGCCATTTCCGGCAGCTAAATGGAAGGTGGAGTTAAGCATTCAAAGGGGAAGAGAAGACTAACAGAGAGATGGACAAAGGAAAGAGGACGTGGAGAGAGAGAGAGAGAGAGAGAATTGATGAGGATGTGAAGATTGGAGTAAATAAGTCCCGAGCAACGCCGGGTTTTCAGCTAGTATACAAATATCTTGAAACAGATTTGACAGTCAATATTATGTATAATGGTCATTGTGCTGATAAGTGCGATTTATTTTATTATTTATTCGTTCGACATTTACAAGGCGACATATTAATATTACAACATCAAATGAGACACATGTAGCATTAGATAATATACAAATTTTATGCAATAACACTTATTCTTTTAAGTGATTCAGTTGCATTTTCCGTGAGTATATCTATATCCTCGACTTCACCATTAAGACCATGCACGGTGCACTCGATCAGGTGGTCAATTGATTGGTTGAGTTCACTCACACCAAGGATCATTCCAGAAGCCTTGTGTTGTTATCATCTCCCTGCATCTTAGGACACCCGTTATCACACTCTTTAGGATAGTCCATATCCTTCTCGAGAGGTTAAAGCTGCTATGTGTGGATCAGCGACCACACTTCTGTTCTTCACTGAGCTTCCAATCCATAATCTTCTCCGATCCTTTCCTGGATCATACGGAAACACCTGTTCAGTGTTTTTGATAGAGGTGACCTTGACTGCAAGAGATCTCAAGTCCTGGAGTAAAGGAAGTTTTGGGTTCTCCAATATTTTACTCTGTTATCTAGGTGGTAACTGACTTCTTTTGATTTCAGGTGGTAATATGTTTGTTAGTACAGGTAACCATTCTATAGGTTAGGGTCTAAAGAGTTCCAGATACTAGCATCATTGCTTCTCGTAGCTAAATATTGATTTTTGATAAGTGTGCACTTCTGGTCCACTAGAGGTACTCAAACATGCTATATACTAGTGGCAAGGCTGAAGTTCACAAGGTATTTGCATCACACCCCCAGGTTTTTCCAATGAGTTTGGAAAGGATGACATTTCTAGCTTTCAATTTTTGTTTTGTATCATCTATATAGGCTCTCATCTTTTTGATGTTAATGCTCTTCTTTCTTCTGCACTTGCTTATACAAATGTTGAGGGTATTCCACCGTATGCTAGACATTTAGTTTTAGTTACTTTTCCCAAACATGTTTCAGCACATTTTGCGCTGTCATCAGTGGGGTGGTTTATTTTTGTTCTGAAACTTATAGTGTACTGTAAAATTGTCTTTTTAGATACACCTAAAATGTTTTTACAGGTTCATTCACTATGAATTTCGCTAAGGTTATCAGACAAAATACAACTAATTTAGTTTTATGAAAATTAGGCAGTTTTTTAAGATACCTTTATATTATGCTACGTATAAATCACTGAGTAAGTAGCCTACTTATTACCTGTTGTTGTATTAATAGTTTTTTACAAACTTGTCATCTGCAAAGCATAAAAAACTGTTTAAATTTCTTAATTTCCAACTTTGAGTTCGAGAAATCCGTCTTTCATGTTAGTACTTACGATTCTTTATCTTTTTTCTTTATTTTCTGGGTGTTCCTATTTTCTTTGTTATTTTCCACGTTTTGTTCGAGGTCTACATTACGCCAGTAGTAATATTCGGCGCAAATCGCTTGGCCACCGCGGCCGGCTCGTTACAGTTCCATCAAGCATACCGAGAATAATTTAGGTTAAATTTGGCCCATTTGCGATAATATTTAATATTAATACGATGGTTGGCTTGTTTCAGGTTAGGAACACTGCCGATTGAGTCTCCCATCTTTCCGGATAGCAGAAGGAGAAGCCGTTCGCGGCTGGAGACACGTAAAATATGTGTCCGGGAGGTACGGTTCCGCACTAGAACTCGAGTACGCTGCCGCCTGGCCTAACGGACTTGCGGCCGCCGCGCTAGGTGACGTTGCAGAAACGGCATCTCGTAACCCGGAACCACGCGGAGTGAAGCTGCCTGCCACAACAACAGCCAGAGCGAAACGACGGGCCGACCCACCGTGGCAAGTCGGACAGGGGGCGGCATTCTCACCTACCCGACTTCAGTTCCACCAGCACTCATTACGTTTACACTGCCGTCAGAAGTCATGGAATACCCCCTAATATTGTCTCTTAAAAAGCGGCCAACTTCAGCCCGCCTGCCGCTGTCATTCCTAATTGCGAGTATTACAGACATCAGTAAGTGAAACAGGAAAAAGGGAGTACAAACGTCTGAAAAATGAGATTGACAGGAAGTGCAGACTGGCAAAGCAAGAGTGGCTAGAGGACAAATGCAGAACCGTAGGAAAATGCATAACTAGGGGAAAGATCGATACCGCCAACAGGAAAATAAAATAAGTATTTGGAGACAAGAAAAGCAGCTGAATGAATATCAAGAACTCAGATGTAAAACCAGTACTAAGCAAAGAGGAGAAAGCTAAACTGTGGAAGGAATATGTAGAGGGCCTATACAAAGGAAATAAACTTGAAGGCAGTATTCTAGAAATGAAAGACGAACTGAAGGAAGATAAGATAGGAGATATGACACTGCGAGAAGAATTTGATAGAGCGCTGAAGGACTTGAATCCAAACAAGGCCCCTGGAGTGGATGATATTCCGTCTGAACTGCTGATGTCGTTAGGAGAGCCAGTCGTGAAAAAATTGTATCACCTGGTTTGCAAGATGTATGAGATAGGCGAAATATCCTCCGACTTCAAGAAGAATATCGTAATTCCAATTCCAAAGAAAGCAAGTGCAGATAGGTGTGAAAATTACAGAACTATCAGTTTAATAAGTCATGGTTGTAAAATACTAACACGAATTATTTACAGACGAATGGAAAAAGTTATGGAATCCGACATCGGGGAAGATCAGTTTGATTTCGGAGAAATGTAGGAACAGGGAGGCAATACTCACATTACGACTTATCTTAGAAGATAGGCTACAGAAAAGGAAACGTACGATTTTAGCGTTTGTAGATTAGGAGAAAGCTTTTGATAATGTCGACTGGAATTCACTCTTCCAAATTCTGAAGGCATCAGGGGTGAAATATATGGAGCGAAGAGTTACATTCAACCTATACAAAAACCAGACAACGGTTATTAGAGTCGAAGGGCAAGAAAGGGACGCAGGTGTTAGGAAGGGAGTAAGACGGGAATGTAGCCTTTCCCCAAAGTTGTTCAATCAGTACATTGAGCAAGCAGTGAAGGAATGGAAGGAGAAATTTGGAGAGGGCATTGAAATGCTCGGAGAAGGAATAAAAACTTTGCGGTTTGCCGATGACATAGTAATTCTCTCAGAGTCCGCAAAAGATCTGGAAGAGCAATTTAATGGGATGGACAGTGTCTTGAAAGGAAGATATAAGAAGAACATTAATAAGAGTAAAACGAAAATAATGGAATGCAATGTCAGAAAATCGGGTGATGCTGAAGGAATTATATTACGTAATGATACAATAAAAGTAGTATATGAATTTTGTTATTTGGGTAGCAAGATAACTTCTGATGGCCGAAGTAAAGAAGGTATAAAATGCAGAATAGCTTTGGGAAGAAAAGCGTTTCTAAAGAAGCGAAACTTGTTAACATCCAATATTAATTTAAATCTTAGGAAGTCCTTTCTGAAAGCATTTGTCTGGAGTGTACCATTGTATGGGAGTGAAACGTGGACGATAAGGAGTTCAGAGGAAAAGGTGATAGAAGCTTTTGAAATGTGGTGCTACAGACGAATGATGACAATTAGATGGGAAGATCACGTAACTAATAAGAAGGTACTTAACCGAATTGGGGAGAAAAAGAGTTTCTGGCATATCCTGGCTAAGAGAAGGGATAGATTGGTTGGACACATTCTGAGACATGAAGGAATTGTCAATATAGCATTAGAAGGAAGCGTGTGGGGTAAAAATCGTAGAGGGAGACCGAGGGACTAACATAGTAAGCAGATTCAAAAGGATGTAGGTTGCCGAACGTATTCTCAGATGAAGAGACTTGCACAGGACAGGGTAGCGTGGAGAGCTGCATCAAAGTCTGCGGACTGAAGACCACAACAACAACAACAATAGACATCAGCTCTTGCCTTGATCTAGCCATTAGCAGAATACTGCTGCGCTGTATGGCTTAACACTGCTAATACTTCAAAAGTTGACATGCAAATGAATAATACCATGACAATATCAGTCACCGTCAAATTGGCACCTCAAACTGGTTACCTGTTTTTATCCAACATCCACTGGCTCTTGTAAGAGAATGGCAGAAATACCAAACTAATTCTTAACTGCTCTTACATCAGGACTGCAACCCACAGAAACCTAAGGGACTCAAGTCCAGAAACATATTATGGAAGCTATGTGGGAACCTCCTGGAAAAACATTTTAATGCTGATGAGATCTGGCATGAAGAATGGATCTCTTCAAATCCTGACCACCCGGGTTTAACCCACCATCCTTGTAGAGTTCCCCTGGTTCCAACTTACCGAGAAGGGAATGGACATTTCTAAACAGAATCAGGACAAACCATGGAAGGTGTAAAATCTGACTTCGCAATGTGAAGAACCACTCTGCGACTGTGATAATGTCCCTCAGACTATCCAGCACGTCGTTATGGACCGTTCAAAAGGAAGATTCAGTTGATCTGTTCAAGAACTATAAGAAGCAGTGGACTGGTTGAAAAGTCTGGACACTAAGTTTCGAATGTTGACCTGTAAATAAGTATATAAAATTTTAAAAAATATATAATTATAATGTATCCTTGTATTGCCACACTAAATTTAAAAGTATTCCTAATTATTCACAGATTTTATCCCAGAGTCGTATACAAATTCTCCGAAACTAATTACAGTTTTACGTGTAGTTTAGTTCCGGATAATGAGTAACAATGCTAATTGCAAAAGATAATTCCTGTTCCTTTTTTTTTAAATTAGTACTGACGCTTTACTCGTATAGCAGAAACTGCACGTTGGTGGAGTGTAGCCGTGGGGCCGTGCTGGAGACAGAGCCATAAACATGCCATTAGGGTGAGACGTGCGCTCCCGGCCGTACAACAGGCCTCAGGTGCGTCAGCTAGGGGCGTCTGAACCTCTGGAACGGTTTGCCCTCTTTCACGGAAAACTGCAGAAGACGCCGCGACAGATGTACGACTGGAAACAGTTCTTCTGCAGGCTGCCAACATTCATCAGAATCTTGTTACCATATTGCCGTAAGACAGGAAGGGCCTAACACAGCATAACTGTACACCAGGTTAAGTCAATAAATAAGGAGCAAACAAGTGTGGGCTCAGAATGAAACTTTCACTCTGCAGCGGATTGTGCACTGATATGAAACTTCTTGGCAGATTAAAATTGGGTGCCGGAACCGGGACTTGAACCTGGGACCTTTGCCTTTCGCAGGCAAGCGCTCTACCGACTGAGCTATCCCTACATGACTCACGATGCCGCTCCACAACTTTACTTCCGCCAGTACCTCGCCTCCTACTTTCCAAACTTCACAGAAGCTCTCCTGCGAAATATGCAAAGGATATGGTGGAGACATGGCTTAGCCACAGCCTAAGGGATGTTTCCAGAATGAAAATTTCACTCTGCAGCGGAGTGTGCGCTGATATGAAACTTTCTGGCAGATTAAAATTGTGTGCCGGAACTGGGACTCGAACCTAGGACCTTTCTTCCAGGAATGCTAGCTTGCATGTTTCGCAGGGAGCTTCTGTGACGTTTGGAAAGTAGGAGGCGAGGTACTGACGGAAGTAAAGTTGTGGGGCGGCATCGTGAGTCGTGTCGGGATAGCTCAGTCGGTAGAGCGCTTGCCCGCGAAAGGCAAAGGTCCCAGGTTCGAGTGTCGATTCCGGCACTCAATTTTAAAATGCCAGGAAGTTTCAAATGTGGGCTGTATACAATTTAATTCGCGCTCAAGTTTCGGCAGCAGATGGCAGCATATGTATGCTTCTCGTACATCTCGTTGGCAGTCAGTCTGAGGCTGTTAGTTCACCATAGTGCATGTGTTGCATGAGTGTACACGAGAAGAACAGTGTCCAGTTGTGCAGTTCTTGTGGACCAAAGGACTGTCCACTGATGAAGTGCAACGTGAAATGCGTCCCGCCATTGGTGGCAAATCTTTCTCACGGAAAGCTGTGGTCAATTGGATCCAGAAGATCAACCGTGGAAGGAAAAGCATCGGAGACGGGGCAGCGTCCTGGTCGTCCTGCGGAGGTATCAACTGCAACCACACTGCAGCGTGTGGATCAACTCGTCCGTAATGACCGACGTGTGACGATTGATGACATAGTGCGTGCTGTAGGCTGTTCACATGGAACTGCATGGGACATCGTGCATGAGGCGTTGCAGCTTCGTAAAGTTTGTGCACGGAGGGTACCCCGCCAGTTGAGCAGCACAAACTGAGCAGGATGCGTCTGTCCTTGCAATATCTCACTCGGTACACGGAGGAAGGAGAGGACTGCATGGCACGAATTGTTACGGGGTGCCGGCCGCGGTGGCCGACGGGACTGCGGCGTGCCAGTCACGGTCTGCACGGCCACTGCGGTCTGGGGTTCGAATCCCCCCTCGGGCATAGATGTTTGTGCCGTCCTTAGTATTAGCTAGTTCATAAGTAGTTTGTAAGTTTAGGGACTGATGACCCCGTAGTTAAGTCCCATAACCAGTACAAACATTTGAACATTTTTGGATGAGTGTTGGTTCACCACTTTCAATCCGAATCCAAACAGTCGTCTATGGAATGGAAGTATACCGCTTCTCCGACAAGAAAAAAATATTTAACCATGCTGGCCACAGCATATGCCTCTGAGGCCCAGATGCTCACTCAGACCTGTTTAATCCCGCTTTAACGCAGCTGGAGGGGACGTGACTCGCATGTAAGCCTCCTCTAGTTAGTTGTCTCTGAGCTAGCGTACAGTGCACAACACTTCCGCCCCTGTCGGCCCGTTCAGGTAAACAACTAGGCCTCCGAGACCCCCATAATGTTACAAAAACCAAAGGAAATGGATACACAATGGTCAAACAAAACCATTGTCCCGATTTGAGTTTATGTTGACGCTTTCTGAACATCTTACAGAACCTTGGATGAAGGCTACGTTTGACACACCAACTCCCCGTCACCTACGGGACAGTATTTATACTTTCCTAAACATGACTCCACCTGCAGAGGCAGCTCGTGAAGAAATGGAGCAAGGAGATATTCCAAAAGCACTTACTGTAAAATTTGTGACTACAGAAAACAAACGAAATCAAAAATGCTGTGTGATTTCTGTAAGTTGCCAGTGTGTAGTCAGTACCACAAAAAAATTTGTCCAAATTGTACTGGTAAAAAATGAAACTTCCGCTGAATTTTGTGATACCGATTTTAGTTTTAAACATTATTAATTGTATGTGGTTTTCGAATATGATGGATTTTTTTTTGCGTTATATGAAGTTTAAACTATTATTGCTTATTTGTGAGACTTCGATTATTTTGTTTTGTGGTTTTTTGACATTGTATTTCTTAAAGAGTTTTCCATTACTATACGTCGTGTGGGCCTGTGAGGCCTATGGTGTGGCCCAGACGTAGGAGCCTGGTGGTGTGGCCCACAGGGTTAAACTGATTCCATCGGCCCGCAAGGTTTTTTTCGCAGAGTTTTGGGAGATGCGGGAATCATACTGGAGAAATTCTAGCCTCATGTTGAAACTGTGAATGCCGCGTCCTAGTGCACCACTCTGCAGCAACTCTGACAGGACATTCGCCGTAAGGGAGCTGGACACCTGTCAGAGTGTGTGATTCTTCTGGGTGACACTGCCCAGCCTTCGACAGCAATACCAGCGCAGGAACTGTTCCTGCCGTACAGATCTGATTTAGCCCCCAGTGATTTTCATCTGTTTGGGCCCCTAAAAATCATTTGAGTGGCCATCATTTTATACAGATGATGCTGTAATCTATGACGTTACACGTTGGCTGCGACAGCAACCAAAGGACTTCTTTGCTGCTGGATTTAAAAGACTTATAAAGAGATGGCATAAGTGCCTAAATGTGCTGCTCGCGGAGGCTGACGCAAGAGACGAATGCACTCTGTCCCGCGCTGCACGTGGAAACGAGAGCATTCTGCCGCTGACGTAAGGTTGCTCGTCCTTTTGCACAGCTCCGCCTAGCATAAGTTAACTCCGCAAAGCAGTGTGTCACCTTAACCGATATTAGACTTCATTAAATCCCGCATGTAATGTTGTTGTCTGGCTTTGGCTCAGCTGTTTAGTTTTTCCATTACTTATTGCTTGCCCAGTTTTTGTCATCAATGGAATTGTCATACAAGGCACGAATGTGTTGGCTGAATATCGTTTAGTCATCGTATTACCAGAGGAAACAGCCTCCCTCGCCGTGGCTCGTTTACCCAATGTCACAAGCGTTTTGTATTACTCAGATCTTACAACCTTGGGTCACTCAGCTCAATATTTACGTAGAGTTTCCCTGCGTATTCATTGTTTATATTCTTCGGTGAAACAAACGATACTCAGAAGTGTATGAATCTCTAGAATTTATATACACTACTGGTCATTAAAATTACTACACCAAGAAGAAATTCAGATGATAAACGGGTATTCATTGGACAAATATATTATACTAGAACTGACATGTGATTACATTTTCACGCAATTTGGGTGCATAGGTCCTGAGAAATCAATACTCAGATCAAACACCTCTGCCCATAATAACGATCTTGATACGCCTGGGCACTGAGTCAAACAGAGATTCGATCTCCTGTACAGGTACAAATGCCCATGCAGCTTCAACACGATACCACAGTTCATCAGGAGTAGTGACTGGCGTATTGTGACGAGTCAGTTGCTCGGCCACCATTGACTAGACGTTTTCAATTGGTGAGACATCTGGAGAATGTGCTGGCCAGGGCAGCAGTCGAATATTTACCGTATCCAGAAAGGCCCGTACAGGACCTGCAACATGCGGTCGTGCATTATCCTGCTGAAATGTAGGGTTTCGCAGGGATCGAATGAAGGGTAGAGCCACGAGTCGTAACACATCTGAAATGTAACGGCCACTATTCAAAGTGCCATCGATGCGAACAAGAGGAGACCGAGACGTGTAACCAACGGCACCACATATCATTACGCCGGGTGATACGTCAGTACGGCGATGACGAATACACGCTTCCAATGTGCGTTCACCGCGATGTCGCCAAACAAGTATAGTAACAACTAGCTCACATCAGTATACCCGGATGAAGGCCACCGTAACGTTGGCCTAAACGTCGGTTATTAAAGCAATAGCCTTCTTACATCATGACGCTGTACGACACCCAAAAAACGTTTATGTCAACAATAACCTTACTTTAAACCAGCTTATATCACAGGTAAAATGGCCAAACACATTCCACATTACAAGAAGTTATCTTTAATAAAAGCTAGTCTTTTACCACACAAGTGCAGCTAAGTCTGTAATCGTGCGTTATGGCAGGGAGCACTAAAAACGAGAATACACGTCTCAGAGAGATAGCATTGACAGGTTTCGCTGTATATAACCTCTTTGCTATTATAGTGTCAAAAGTCATCACTGGTCTTCACTCCGAATTTTATATAAGCTGACGACTTTGAACCACTATTTCTTCCAGCCTCTTATAGCTATCGACACGGAACAGGCATGGTGTACAACGGGAGACTTTGTAGTACAACAACACAAAGAGATCGTTCGTCTTCATTGTGTAGTTTTTGTTGAAGAGCAAAATATTGACACCCACACCGGGAATATTATTGAAGTCGGTAACTTTCAACTTCCATATGTACCACCTCCTTATCTTTATCAACTCTCTATCACCATAGTGCACAATGGGAGACTACTACCACAAACAAACACTATTCGTTTGCGATGTGTAGTTTTGGCTGCAGGGTGAAATATAGGCACAAACACCTCAATTTATATATATAGTGTGTTACAAAAAGGTACAGCCAAACTTTCAGGAAACGTTTTTCATACACAAAGAATGAAAATATGTTATGTGGACATGTGTCCGGAAACTCTTAATTTCCATGTTACAGCTCATTTTATTACTTCTCTTCAAATCACATTAATCATGGAATGGAAACACACAGCAACAGAACGTACCAGCGTGGCTTCAAACACTTTGTTACAGGAAATGTTCACAATGTCCTCGGTTAGCGAGGATACATGCATCCACCCTCCGTCGCATGAAATCCCTGATGCGCTGATGCAGCCCTGGAGAATGGCGTATCGTATCACAGCCGTCCACAATACGAGCACGAAGAGTCTCTACATTTGATACCGGGGTTGCGTAGACAAGAGCTTTCAAATGCCCCCATAAATGAAAGTCAAGAGGGTTAAGGTCAGGAGAGCATGGAGGCCATGGAATTGGTCCGCGTCTACCAATCCATCGCTCACCGAATCTGTTGTTGAGAAGCGTTCGAACACGTCGACTGAAATGTGCATGAATCACATGTTGTGTTGTATTTGTAAAGGCACATGTTCTAGCAGCACAGGTAGAGTATCCCGTATGAAATCATGATAATGTGCTCCAGAGAGCGTAGGTGGAAGAACATGAGGCCCAATCAAGACATCACCAACAATTCCTGCCCAAACGTTCACAGAAAAATCTGTGTTGATGACGTGAATAGAGGAAGTACAGGACATACTAACTAAACAATTGGTTATTTTGACAATTGTCTGCACGAATTATTTCAATTACCATTTAAAGAGAAATACTAAAATGAGCTCTAACATGGAAATTTAGCGTTTCTAGACACATGTCGACATATATTTTCTTTCGTTATGTGTGAGGAATGTTTCCTGAAAGTCTGGCCGTACCTTTTTGTAACACCCTGTATACGGGGTGTTTCACTAAGTGTGTTTGCCTCTGTAACTTATAAAATAATAGGTGACGGGAAATTTTAATGCGGTAGGTCAACACAAGAAATGTTACACTTTTTGCAGAGCTATGAACATAGTTTATTGTATCATTTTCCAAAGAATTAAACCACAAAGATATAAAATGGAACAATAGTTTTTTTTCTATCGTGTATTAGTTCGTTTAAACCAGCTGCGTCCAAATCAATTTAAACTACATTCCTATCACTGTTAGTTTGGGAGCTACAACCCTTCAAAGTTCCGGGGGAGAAGGCTGCGATAGCGTAGCTAACTGGCCGAGTGGCTATCCCTGGCGCACGGCCCACTTTCTCATGATCACCAGTCAATCAGCTACGCTGTGGTAGCCTCCGCCCCCTAAACTTTGAAGGGTTGTAGCTCCCAAATTAAGTGATACGAATGTACTTTAAATTGATTTGGACGCAGCTGGTTTCAACAAATCCAATGCACGATAGAAAAAACTATTGTTCCATTAAAAAAATTATATCTTTGTGCTGTAACTCTTTGGAAAATGATACAATAAACTATGTTCATAGCTCCGCAGAAAGTGTAACATTTCTTGTGTTGACGTACCGCATTAAAATTTCCCGTCACCTGTTATTTTATAAGTTAAAGAGGCTAACAGACTTAGTGAAACACCCTGTATATATAAAGATAAGATCATGAAAAATACGCAGATCAATACGGACAATTTACTTTAGTGTAGGTACGATATGGAGGTCTGGATCTGTAAGTGTAAAATTTAATTTAAAAAATAATGAAATTTCATTTAGAGGATTACTATTAACTTCAATTCAATAGAGACACATTTCGCTTTTAAAATCATCATTAATGGTGGAATTTGTAAAATTTTCTAGTAGCAGAATTTTTCAAAAACTTATCATTTTTTTTTTCTTATTCACTGACTGTTCCGTCGGTTCTCGATTTTTTTTCCTTTATTGTGATTTCAATTCCCCTAAAAAAAGGGGCGGGACGGCAGCGCTCACTGGCGCTCTTCAGCCTACAGAAATAAAAGTTGACGGCGGAGAAACATTAAAACACAAAGGAGATAAAATTTTGGAGATAACACTTACATAAAACGGAGATTTAAATGGAGATAAAACAACGCATATAAAATGGAGGAAAACGGTGGTGACATAAAACATTGACAGAATATTTGATAAATTATGAATGAAATACACAAGATAACTGCGAGATATTCTGCAAATTTATTGGTTTACGAATCGGTTTTCGGCTGTTATCCAATCATCAGGTAATGTTTACCTGATGATGGCGTAACAGCAAATGTTCAAATGTTTGTAGAACTTATGGGACTTAACTACGGGGTCATCAGTCCCTAAGCTTACAAACTACTTATGAACTAGCTAAGACTAAGTATAGCACAAATGTCAATGCCCGAGGGGGGATTCGAACCCCCGACCGTAGTGGCCGTGGAGACCGTGACTGGAGCGCCTCAGTCCCCTCGGCCACCACGGCCGGCCGGCGTTACAGCCGAAAACCGGTTCGTAAACCAATAAATTTGCAGAACATCTCACAGTTATCTTGCGTATTTCATTCATAATTTATCATATTTTGCACAAACGTAAGTACGAGCTTAGCATTTTTGCGAGATTGTTTTATTTTGTAGCTTAAACACTGGTGTGTTGTCTTTGTTAGCAACTGTTCGATCGAATAACAAATTTGGCGGCGAAGTTCGCGCAGACGAGAGGGCGTCAGTGCAGCGAAAGGCGTGTGCGACTGTGGGTTCGGGGAAAGTGTTTGACGGCAGTGGGCGACTCACCCAGCTGCTTCATGACGGCGTCGAAGTTCTCGCTGGAGGAGAGCTTGTAGCGCTTTCCCAGCACGGCGTCCAGTTCGGCCATGGCGGAGCTCGCAGAAGGCTGGCTGTACAGTGACCCACTGGCGAAGCTCGGCGCAGACTGCGCGGTCGCGCTCCCGGCCCGGCCGCCCCGGTCGCGCCCTGCAGGCGAAGGGAGGGTGGCGGGAGGGTGGAGGGAGGGCGAGTAGCGGCCAATGGGGTGGCAGGGCGCGGTGGCGTGGTCCGGGCGGCCGGGACCAGCACAACAGCCGCGCCGCGCCAATACTTGCCACTGCCAGGCTGCGCGCCGTGGGGAGCGCGGGACGTTCCAGACCGAGCGCCGACGCCCAAAAGGGGACGTCTTCAACCTACAGCGCTTAAAGCCGTACAGGGAAGGCGCCCAGGAGGTCAGAGTAGGCTGACCAGACGTCCCGTATTTTACGGGATCGTCCCTTAAAAGCTAAAGCAGCCAACAATCCGAAGATTGGTTTGAACACCACAGTGCTTTACTAGGCATGGTCCTGTTTGGAGGTGGTATGCCGTTGCCTTCCTCCGACCTGACTTACCCAGCCAGTTATATGGGACCTACAGTTTAACGTGGGTTCCGAACCACCGTGCTACTCGGTATTTTTCACATGAGCAATACTGCCAGAGGCGAAAGAAATGGAAAGTGACAGATAAATATTCTAGGACCTGGCGGGGCTCGAACCCGCGACCTTTGGATTTGTAGTCCGGCACTCCACCAGTGTGCAACCACGGCGCATCGTCCCGTATTTGGCATAAATATCCTGTTGTCCCGACAAAACAAATGTTGTTGTTGTGGTATTCAGTCCACAGACTGGTCTGATGCAGCTCTCCACGCCACCCTGTCCTGTGCAAGTCTCTTCATCTCAGAATACGTTCGGCAACCTACATCCTTTTGAATATACTTACTGTATTCGTCCCTCGGTCTCCCTCTACGATTTTTACCCCACACGCTTCCTTCTAATGCTAAGTTGACAATTCCTTGATGTCTCAGAATGTGTCCAACCAATCCCTTCTCTTAGTCAGGATATGCCAGAAACTCCTTTTCTCCCCGATTTGGTTAAGCACCTTCTCATTAGTTATGTGATCTACCCATCTAATTTTCTTCATTCTTCTGGAGCACCACATTTCAAAAGCTTCTATCATCTTTTTATCTGAACACCTTATCGTCCACGTTTCACTCCATACAATGCAACACTCCACACAAATGCCTTCAGAAAAGACTTCCTTATACTTAGATTAATATTCGATGTTAGCAAATTTCTCTTTTTCATAAATGCTTTTCTTCCCATTGCCATTCTGCATTTTATATCCTCTGTACTTCGACCATCACATGTTATTTTACTACCCAAGTAGCAAAACTCATCTATCACCTTCATTGTTTCATTACCTAATCTAATTCCTTCAGCATCGCCTGATTTTCTAAGACCGCATTCCATTATTTTTGTTTTGCTCTTGATAATGTTCATTTTATACGCTCTCTTCAACACACTGTCCATTCAATTCAACTGCTCTTCCAGGTCCTTTGCTGTCTCTGACAGAATTACAATGTCATCAGCAAAACGCAATGTTTTTATTTCTTCCCCCTGAACTTTAATCCCTATTCCAAATTTTTCCTTGCTTTCCTTCATCGCCTGCTGAAATAGCATAAACTTGTATCCATTCTGGAACTGTGGAACCTGCGACTGTGTTGATTAAAGAAATCAGAAAATAACAGCAACCAGTCACCTTTCTTACGTATTTATTACCACAACCGGTTTCGAACTGCCTGGCAGTTCATCATCAGGCGGTATACATGTTTCATATATTGTTTACAATATTGTGGAACTCGTTTGGCTGTGGTGAGATAGAAAAATTATATGTGAGCTTTGTCTTTGGCACTAAATTTCAATATTTACAAGTTTAAATTGTATTCCAAACAGCTACTTACAGTTGGTTCACACTGCTGTTTGATGGTAGGTGATTTTTCAAGCATTTTAGTGCTCAAAAGCTGCCCACATAACACAGCACTCGCTTTCCTCATGTTTTACAAACATAAACTATACAGAGATATGTACAGCTGATTGTCAAAGATCACAGTTGATGCATAGATATTATTTTAAACTTATTTACCAGTTAAAATAATATATATGCATCAACTGTGATGTTTGACAATCAGCTGTACATATCTCTGTATAGCTTATGTTTGTAAAACATGTGGAAAGCGAGTGCTGTGTTACGTGTTGTGGTGATAAATACGTAAGAAAGGTGACTGGTTGCTGTTATTTTCTGATTTCTGAAATTGTATAAATTTTTTAAAAAATCATGAAAAATCAAAACCTACCTTATGACTCAAGAGACAATGCAAAACGTGACCATAGAGAGAGACGATATTTCATACGTGAAGGAAATGATCAGTTCTGTACGCGGGTCCCCAAGCGAGTAGTAGTGAGTGTCCGTGTTTTATCCACTATGCTAGTTTAATTCATCCTGAAGCACGTCGGTCCTTTTGACCTTTCAGATGTACTTATTTATTCTATTCTATTGTGTTCTTTCAGGAATTTATCTTGAAGAATCTGGTGCTGATGCTAAAGTTGATCATTTTTCATTTATCTTTGTCCCTCCCCTTGTTATTAAAATTATACATTCAGTTGAAATTTGTAATGCTTTCCTCTCAGGTTTAAAAAAAAACCTTGGACTATATTAATACTGAGATGATCTTGGATTGACGTGAGCGCACTCGCGGTCCCTCGTTAATCCATCTTCACTCTGGGGCAACGTCCCAGAGATAAATTAAATTGGTCGCAATCCCCCGGTTCCGACCAAGGTTTTCGGGAGGTTTTCCTCGGTTGTAAGGCGCATGCCGGAACTGGTAAGCCCCTCCCACTTATTCGCAATTGGCAATCGGGATCCCCCTTTGCCCCATATCAGCTTGTCTGATAATTGGCTGAATAGAACCGCGACTCTTTGTGGGCCAGATGTCAAACAGCCCGCTCCACTCGTCGGAGTGGAGAATGAAAAGAACTTTTTTTAATTTTATTTTTTATTTTTTTATTTTTTTATTTTTTTATTTTTTTTTTTTTTTTTTTAATGAAAGTTTCGATGAGGTATACACCACTTGCTTCGAACTGACCAAAAAAATAATTTATGTCGGACTTCAAAATCTCAAAATAGATAAAAGATTTTTTTTTTTTTTTTGTGACGGTGTTCTACCAAAAGCTTTTGTCAGAAGGAATAGCTTCGCACAAAAAGTGTTAGATTACTGTACAGTGAAAAATTATTTCATTGGTCGTATAAAAGTTTTGGCGTGTTGCTTATATCGAAATATCCACTTCGGCCAATTAGATCGCTTTATTGTAGTGTCCTAATGCAGCCATGCTTCCCTTTTCTTCCTCCTCCATTTTCCTTCCATCTTTAAAAGGCCAGACAACTGCCTATTTACTTTTATCAAGTATTGCTCATTCAAAAATGCATGCACATGATTTTCAGGAGGGTTGGTTTTGAACATATGTGAAACGTGATATAAAGCACTTACACCGATTTTCAAAAGTCGGCGCCTCTGCCAAGGAGATCAGAGCAGGGTGACCAAACGTACTGTATTTTACGGGATCGTCCCTTATTTGACCTAAGTATACTGTTGTCCCAACAAAACAAAAGCGGGACGCTTATTGTCCCATTTTCTAACAGTCCCATATATTTAAAATTAACTTGCTTTAAGTAATGTACAGTGCAACCAAATGGAGAACAAATGGGGACACAATCAAACATTAAACAAAATAAGCTTTATCTAAAAGTGAATAAGACTAGATTCCGTATTTCTTGATTTCGAGAAGGCTTTTGACTCCGTACCTCAAAAAACGGCTTTTAATCAAATTGCGTGGTTATGGTATATCGCCCCAAATTTGGGACTGGATAGGGGATTTCCTGTCAGAGAGGACACAGTTCGTAGTAATCGATGGTAAGGCACCGACTAAAACAGAGGTGATATCGGGCGTTCCACAGGGTAGTGACATTGGTCCCCTGCTGCTCCTTATTTACATAAACAATTTAGGGGAAAATCTAAGTAGCTCTCTTAGGTTGTTTGCAGATGACGCCGTCATTTTACCATCTAGTAAAATAATCTGAAGATCAAAACCAACTGCAGAACGATCTGAATAAGATATCACTATGGTGTAAACATTGACTCTAAATAATGAGATGTGTGAAGTCGTCCAAATTAGTACGAAAAGAAATCCGTTAAACTTTGTTTACAAAATAAATCAATCAAAAGTGAAGGCCGTAAACTCTTCGAAATACCTAGGAATTACTATTCCTTCATACTTGCACTGGAAAGAACACGTAGATAATGTTGCGGTAAAGGCTAACCAGAGACTGGGTTTTATTGGCAAACCCTTAAAAGATGTAACAGAACTACTAAATAAACTGCATACACTACGCTTGTCCGTCCTTTATTGGAGTATTGCTGCCAAATCAAAAATGTTTGTAGAGTCTATGGGACTTAACTACGGGATCATCAGTCCCTAAACTTACAAACTACTTATGAACTACTTACAACTAACGACGGCACAAATATCCATGCCCGAGGGGGGATTTGAACCCCCGAACGTAGTGGCCGTGCAGACCGTGACTGGAGCGCCTCAATCCCCTCGGCCACCGCAGCCGGCAGTATTAGTGCCCATTGTGGGATCCTTATCAGGTGGGTTTGACGGAGGACATCGAAAGAGTACAAAGAAGGGCAGCTCGTTTCGTATTGTCACGATACAGGGGAGCCAGCGTTACGGAAATGATACAGGATCTGGAATGGGAATCATTACAACAACGGCTCTTATCGCTGCAGCGTGGGCTACTTACGAAACTCCAATCGCCAACATTCTCCTCCGAATGCGAAAATATATTGTTGATTCCCACTTATGTAGGAATAAATGACCATCAGAATAAAATACGAGAAATCAGAGCTCGAACGGAGAGATTCAGGTGTTCTTTCTTCCCGCGCGCTATTCGAGAATGGAATGGGAGATGAAGTAGTATAATGGCGGTCAGCCAGTTAAATGTGATTTGCAGAGTAGATGTAGATTTTTTTAATTTCTTTTGTTCGTACCAGTGCTTTAGCTGCGTTGGTACGGGGTGGTACGGCTTACCGCATAAAATTCAAACTCGCTGGTAGCGCACCGGCTAAAATTCTCTCTTAAATCTGTAAATAATAAACCAACTGTTTATTGTCGATTGGATTTCGGAAATAAAAATTGGAAAGTTTTAGGTTCGTTCAAGGTGCGATCATAATCGCTGAAGCGTTCAAATTGCACTTTCACACATATACAATAGAATCTGTCTGGCAGTCAAATATTCGAATTAGCCAATTCCGACTAGTCTGAACCGAGGCAGCAGAAATGCTTCTTACCGACTCCAAAGCGTTAAAAACCTTGCTCCAAAGAGCAACATTTTGACTTATTTTCCAATTTCCATTGTAAAAATCATGAAACACTACACAAGTTACGTATGTTTTCATGCTTAGCACGACTCGTTTGGAGAACCACTCGCTGTCCAGATAAAATATTTACCGTAAATATTATGTTTACTCAAGTCTTTTCGCACTGTAGTCAGTTTAAGATTAGAAACTAGTGTGTCGTAGCAATAGTGGAGACTAAAACATAAGCGAATTTTAATCTCTTTGACTAACGCTTCTTCAACCGGCTGGATGTGTACGTGTTCAACTGTTCGTAACTCTCCCAGTATTGCTTCTTCCATCGGTAAACGCTTGGGTTCCTCTTTAACAGTTCCACGCAGTTCCATTGCCCCAATTTTGTAATGGTTTTCGTGTGATACAAGTCTACTTTTAACTCCCGACAGCAACACGCACTCCTATTGTCTTCTGGAACGCCACTCCTGATTAGTTACTATTAGATGTCGTTGTCCAAATCTGATGGGTGGTATCCTCATCTACATTAACCTCTTAAATACATTTAAAATGAGTTTCAAATCTGTAAATTTTAGCTGTATTCTGTTAGTGTATTCACATGTCTAAATCTTTACTTTCTTGATTTTCAAAAAAATGTCCATTTGACTCATTTAATTTGGAATGAGCAGGGTACCGCCTAATTTTTTTTTCCAACTAAAGCACTGGTTCGTGCTACGTGATGCCTTTACATGACATGCACAGCTTCTCCAGTTATAAGAAAATTGAGTCATTAATAATTTTATTGCTCGAAGGTGGTGTGCTGAAAGAGTTTGATTTCTTGGACATTTTAAGTTGATATCACATATCATTAACTCATTATATCGCGAAATGGTCAGGAACCATAGGACTGGCTTCACCTCAAATATCCTCTTCTTTGGAAGTCTGCTCAATAGAATCTTGAAACTTTACTGGAGTTTGGTGAAAATATTTCGAAAGAAAGATGTGAAGATCGGTTTATTGGAGGAAGTTAACCTTGTCGAAAACAGCAACATGTGGAGAGAAAATTTATTAATTGAAAAGTGCGAAGCGAGTTAGTAAAAAACTTGTCTCTCATTTTGAGCTTACTTCTAACTGAAGATATATAGTGAACAAATTTTTAGTTCATTAGTGGGTTTGTGTTAGCTCTCCCTGGGAATAATGCTGCTAGAGAAAGAGTGTTCTCCACCGAAAATACTTTATGGCCCGCGAAAAAACAACATATTTAGTGTGCAAAGGAAATAATTATAACAAGAACTCATTTACAGAATAGTTCATGAATTGATTATTATGAAAATTTATGTTAAAATACCAAACGCCTAAACTGCATACATTCTTGTGCAAAATAGAATTGAGAGATAAATAAGTACATTTTTAAGTAATAATAACCGTCCTTCCTACTTTTTTCTAAGTGACAACTAATTCTTCAATTAGTAATGCAATTCATTTGACTTTTTGTTGTGTGAGTATGTTTAGTTAATTCCTACTTTTTTTATAATGAGAACCAATTCTTCAATTGGTAAAGCAATTCATTTGAATTCTTACTGTGTGAGTATGTTTAGTTAATTGGTATATCCTAGCTACTGACATTGCGTATGAGTAGTTTGTCCCGCACCAAAAACCCCTAATTCCTAAACTTTCATGTTATTTCAGCAATTAAGTACTTTTCTTGATGTGGTAACTCTTTTTATACTCAAAGGTCGTACTTTCTGCACACAATATACAGCACTAAAAAAGAAGTAATTTCGAGATAAGCAAATGTAAATACAAAAGCAACAAATACGAAACATTAGCGTTGGGGTGGGGGTAAGAGAGAATAGTTTTGTTTCTTACTGTACTGTGTGTATGTGCTTTTATTTCTGCATTAATGAATGAAACCCAGGCCGTCATATTGTATAGCTTTAAGGGATAACATACGTATTCATGACGCCGCAGGAAAAGGTTTCGCAATATTCGGAAAAAAATTGTAAGCCTAAGAGACCAAACTTCTAAGGTCAACTTATAAACTACGTAAATGAACATACACTAAGCACAAGAAACACACCCATGGCCGACATAAGACTCGAAACTCCGACGCGAGCGGCTGCGCGATTCGTAACGTGGCGTAATCTTCGGTGCCCACATGTGTCACGTATATTGAGTTTGGATATCTGGTCACCCTAGGTCAGAGTAGGGGGGGGGGGTGTCCTTAATGGGTGACGCTGATGAGACATTGTCCAAAAATGTCAGTTTTGAGTTATTATTTATTTTTTAGTACAACTCATGGAGATAAGTTCCCAAAGTTAAAATGTTGAAATTGGATCCGAAGTGCCTGAAAATTAATTAAAAGTGTGACGCGACCTCCATGCAACGCCCACGTTTTGAAGCAGCACTTCAGCACCAGCTCAGTGAACAACGATTCTGTGTATTACCACAGTCTAATACACACAGACGCGACACTCACTGCTGTGAAAGTTGTTACCAACCGATAGTTGCAACGGCATTAGCGCTCCTGATGGTGGGCAAGGTGCCATAAGAGAAATGTTTGTTTTTAATTACTTTTCTACGTTCAAATCTTCAAATGTTTGTAAAGCTTATGGGACTTAACTGCGGGGTCATCAGCTCCTAAACTTACAAACTACTTACTTATCAACTTATACTAAAGACGGCACAAACATCTATGCCCGAGAGGGGATTCGAACCCCCGACGGGGAACAGCCTTACGCATAGCGCCTCAATGCACTCGGCCACTCCGCCGCAGCACTTCACTACGTAATTAACTAAATAGTTTCTGTAATTTTTGCGTTTCAAACATTAGTAAAAGATCGAAATACATAAATAATCGTTAAATAAATATAAAAACAGCCTAATTTCCCTGATTCAGTGATATAAACAGCTTTTCATGAAGAAATAATTACGAATATGTGTATTTTTGTCGTTTACTCTGCTGAAAGTGAAAGAACATTAATCCCTGTTGTGTTCTGTTACTATATGACAGGAGCGTTCTTTGACGTGTAAAAATTCGATATGGAGTCTAATGATACGAACATTTATACACTTCACTCGTCTTTGTTATAAACCTGTATACTTTTTAGTATAATTACTATTGATTTTAAAACGAATATCTTGAAAATTCTTGCCATTAGTGGTTCTGATGGAGTAACAATTGTGGAATTGTTTTCTGCTTTGTTGAGAAACTGTGTTTTTGCTTTCGATGTTTTATTGTCACGTTTGTGAGGATTTCCCTTCAGCTACAGCTGTAATGGCTGATCTGTAACATTTAATAATGTAGGTAATACATTCCATATAAGTTTCTTATGTTTAACACTTACCGATTTGGTAGGAATTGTAGTGACGAGTACGTTTCTGAGTAGAAAACCGACGTCTTTCTGTAGATGGTTGGCTCTTCTATTGTTTATTAGCAATCTTTGCTGTTAATAGAAACTGAAATTATTGATTAAAAAGTATTGGATTTGAAGACAATCTTATATAAACTGTCCTGCAAAGTACCGTTTCATACCCTCCAATAGTTCTTAGAAAGCTCATAAGGACAAATGTGAAGTTATTTTATGGTTATTACCTGTTTTATGGCAGTAAACACCTTCCCCATTGTGAAAAATATCTTAAAATCAATTTAAACGCCACTATTCACACTCATCCGATATCGTATTCAGAACTGTACCTTGCCAGCCGCTTGGAGCGCTGCTGTCGTGGCGTATAACAAAGATCAGTGGAAGTGTCGTGACTGCGTATGTTAGACTGTGCTATTACTTTCAACCAAACATGTGCGGGATACATCTAGAAGGCCGTGATACATACCCTTTGGTTTTATAGATCATCTTTGACTCTGCTCCGTACCTTATAAACAATAACTATCTAGCTGCATCGTTTATGACGAAGCAATTCTTTTTTCCTTGTGGTACTGACGGAGATTTATACACGTGTTCCATTCTTTCTTCATTCATTTATGCCACGATCACAGAACCTATCCGGTGTAAATAACATGAAAAGTGCAGTATGAGCTATATATTTCCACACGTTGTTAATAGATTAACACCCTATTTATAACAAACACTTGGTTCAAGGATCATGACAGAAGGTTATATACGTGAAAATTCCAGGAGACACTGGAAGATTGCAGACAGTTTTTGTAATGGTAAGACATAGATTTCGGAACCAAGTTCTAAAGTGTAAGACATAACAGGGGGCCGATATTGATTCTGACCATATTTTATTTTTTTATAAACAGCAGACTAGAAATTGAAGACACTGCAGAAAGGCAGGAATATCAGGTCATTTCCCAGATTTCGGCAGCCGAAATTCGTCGAGTATTCGCAAATGTGTTCAAGAGACGTCAGGCAGCTCTTTCCAGAGAGGTACATCATTTTGAACATCGACTGTAAATAAAGGTAAGCTTAGGTTACTCAGATGGCAATGTTTTTCAGACTTTAACTCAGTGTATGCGCCCGCGGCAAAATAGAGTCCGAGAATCGGACGCTGCCGTGGCCGGCGGATGCGGTGGCGGCGGCCGGGAGCCGTACCGCGCGATCCGCGGTCGCCCAGTAGGTGTCTTTCGTGAGACACCCTGTAAAATGGAGGAGAGTAGCCAGGGATTATTGAGAAACTTTCTGATAACGACATGGGCGGACCTACTGTTAGCTGTATGATGAAGATTGGGAGAAGCTGGAAATGTCCTGCTAAAGAAGATACTATGGAATATGACTGGGACGACGTAATCAGAAAAATAGCACCACCTATATTGTTTATTGTATCAGAATAAATTCTTTTATATAAATAGAATCATAAAGGCCAACTAATAAGGAGTTAATTTGAACTTTGTAACTATTGTTCTATTTCAATAAGATGACTTCATTATTGTACTTAATTTACTTTTTGTTTTCTTTCGGAAGTTAATTTTGAAATTATTTGCTATTTATTTTGTATTTTGTCCAATAAAATTATCGTTTGGGATATTTGTAAATGATATTTTCTTTCATTTATCTTTTTACAGTCATTAAACCATACCTAGGCATGGGTGACATTATTCCAGAACAAAAGAGTCACCTACAAACACTGAATTCACAACATGGACCAATGTCTCCCCTAGCCTGGGTCAAATTGTTCCAAAAATTTCAGTGTATGTTTCTCAAAATGTATTAAACTTATTTTACTTCTGAAGCTAACATATCATTCCCACATTCTTTAGGCGTCATACAATTGTATATTTCCCAATTTTGCTTGAATTTAATAGCTGGTACAGAGCTACAATGTAAATGGAACCCAAAAAGTGGATTAATCTCACCCCAGATTACTGTACTCTTATTGTAAGAAAAGTGTTTCCTTGCGGAGAAAATGACACTATATTTTGTAAAAGACATGTCGTATATAGAATTTAAGGATTTCAAATACTTCTCCCGGAAAACTTGTAAGATGTCGATGAACCTCTTCTTTTCGTGTACCCTTCACTTTCAATCAATAGTGCCAAAAAGCTTTATTTAAACGAATTACAATACGACAGAACACACATATCCTACACACCTTCTACTTATTATATTAGTTCAACAAGCAGACATGAGATTTCGATGATTCGGTTAAAATAAGAAAACAATTTGCACTCCTAAAGCCATGTTTTTCCACTCAAAAATCACTTTCGCATCTAAAGAGTCCATTAACAAATGCCACACTAATTACATACTCCAATCACGATACTGGTATGTCAGCGCTTGCTGTCTTTATATATGCACCGTCGTCTGGTCCCTGGTCGGTCTAGCCTTGCTCACCAAGTCTCTATATATAGCAATCTCTCGTGCCTTGAAAACGGAACCGTGTTGACAGGTGTAAGATAAAGGAATGGAACACTTCAGCCGTTACATTACGAAATTTCATTTTTTCTTCCAGTTTCCACACTTCATTGTATCACCCTCAGTCCCCTCTGTATAACAACCGTAATGGCAGTATTGTGTTTGAATATTGTCATTACTGTTGTATCACACAGGGGCCCGAAGATTACAGGATAAAGTGTCGCAACTGGTAGCAAAAACAAAATCCCATAACGTAACAGATAAAGGTGTTCCATTTTCAGCAAATGTCCATCAGCGTGGATGTACAATGTATCTAAATACTAGCGATCGCCCTAGACGCAACCTGGTTTCATTAAATGTGACTGTTAAATGTTAGGCAAGTAACTTACTGCAACCGCATGATTGCATTTCGTTACAATAAACTTAATTCGAAGCACGCAGATAAAGACTTTCCCGCACAAAACATATAATCATCCACGGATGGACATAAAATCCTCTATACATATCATGTCAGGGAACCAGCGCACAGTGGTCCCAAACCCCAAAAAGCTGCCCAAAAGTAGAAAACGTTATAAAATCGACTTAAAATTTGAACTCGGTGGTTTTAGGGGTCGCTAATTACGAATTCGACGTCAAAATTTAGAAAAACAAATTGGCAGATGAAATACGACGGAAAATCTCTTCGATATCGTATTCAGTTCGAGTGAAAGTCTGGAATCGATGCCCAGCTGTGTATTCCATGGAAGTCTTCGGATATTCATTATCAATAGAAGAAAAAAAAAACTAGAAAAGTTGAACCACCCGTCAAATTTTAGGAAGAATTTGATTTCGTTCCTGCACACATGTTCCCACCTCTTCTTTAATATCGATACCAATTTAGCCATGGCATCTTTCAAACGTATCGGCAAAATGTATGGATGCTTCAATTTGTTTGTCACCTCCAACTCAACAATGTCAGTGACCACGTTGATATTCTCGTTCAATACCGATTTCACAAATACGAAAATTTCCCTTCTCACGAAAGAAATTTCTTGGATATTATCCAGGATTTCCGTAGAAAACGAAGAAGTAACATTAATAGAACAATTGTTTTGACCAGTTTCCTGTAAAAAAAATTTCAGACTGTAAAATTACGAAAAACCAGAAAGAGAGGACACATCATCGCACAAAAATTATAACTGAAACCGAAGTCCCAGCTGATTGCAGCTAATTTTTGGATATGTTTTGAAGGAACAATTTCCATTTGGTTTAAGAACAGGCCGGCTGCGGTGGCCGAGGGGACTGAGGCGCTCCAGTCACGGTCTGCACGGCCACTACGGTCGGGGGATCGAATTCCCCCTCGGGCATGGATATTTGTGCCGTCCTTAGTCTTAGTTGATAAGTAGTTTGTAAGTTCAGGAACTGATGACCCCGTAGTTAAGTCCCATAAGCTATACAAACACTGCTTAAGTGCAGGAGTCGACAAGAGTTTTGATTTAAAAATTTAAATGTAAATAATAAAATTCAGGGAGGAATGTTTCACTACCCATTAGCAGAATGCTGCTGCCCTGTGTGACTTAACACTTAACATACTTCAAAAGTTGATATGCCAAATTAATTCTTAACTGGCATGAAACTTTCACTCTGCAGCGGATTGTGCGCTGATATGAAACTTCCTGGCAGATTAAAATTGTGTACCGGAACCGGGACTCGAACCTGGGAACTTTGCCTTTCGCGGGCAAGCGCAGTACCGACTGTGCTATCCCGACACGACACACGATGCTGCACCACAACTTCACTTCTGCCAGTACCTCGCCTCCTACTTTCCAAACGTCACAGAAGCTCTCCTGCGAAACTTGCAAGACTAGCACCAGCACTTGCCCGCTAAAGGTAAAGGTCCCAGGTTCGAGTCCCGGTTCCGGCACACAATTTCAATCTGCCAGGAAGTTTCAGTATAATTGTTGTTCATGATATTTTGTAATGTGATGGTGACTGCACGAGGCATTCATACACTGCGGTTGTACCAACACAGGTTTCAGATAACGTTACGTACATACGTACGAGAGCTGTTTGCTGGTAGCTCGCAGAACCAAGATAAGGTACGTAACTTCTCAGGGTGTTTGTTAGGATACCTTATCTCCTATCTTGTACTGTGCTCTTGTCTCTGAGATACCTGTAGGTGATTACGACCACTCGACGATTAATCGTTCCCACAACAGAGCGGATCTTGACCGCAGGACTCACGATTCACGATTCTACTATTACAGCGTTGCGTTCTTGTTAAGGAACAGAGCCTATTTTTTTTCTTTTTTTTTTTTTTCATTTCTTGGATTGCCGGTTTTCGCATCTAATAATTATAAAAAGACAAGTCCATTTTCAACTTAGCTATTATAGAATCACATTTATTAGGAACATATGATTTTGGTTCTGTGTCATTCTCGTGTGTAGCGACGAAATCAACTGATCGTGTGATACAAATGGCAGTTATAGATTAGTAGTCAAGCTGGAAGATGGAATTGTTTTTTAATCTTAGTACCGAGCAAATGCACAATGAACAGTCGGGTTACTTTGTGGGTCAATCAGAACTGTAATCTCGACAGTATTTTCTACTTTGATAAATTTCTCTGTGTAAAAGACAGCTTTAGACTAGAAGTTTCGGCCATTAATTTACGGTATCTGTCATGACACAAAACGCAGACAATATGTGGTGTATTTTCACCATTTAATGAGAGGAAGGAAGAAAGTAGAGCAAGGATAGTACAATGGCAACGAGTGAACATGTAAGCCGGGATGGTATTCGAGCCCGGGTCTCCCGCTTCGGACCAGAGGCCGCCTTAACAACATGGCTACCCGCGCTCGCCTTCCAAACGTATCAAATAGCCAAAAGTTACACACTACAACCGTAGCGCCCCTGTTCGAAAGAACAGTCACCACACCATTCGATATATGTATTACTACGCGACGACGGCATATGTATCATTACTTCTCCGCAGTAGCGGTAATAACTTTCAGTAACGTTCATGCGGAAATTCGAAATGGCGAAGATAAAATGGAATGTAGTGTATGAAAAGCAGGCAGTCCGGAGGGAATTAGATTAGGTAACGAAACAATAAAAGTAGTAGTTGAGCTTCTACCCGCGGCAATTTCTTAGGGAACCTTTCACAGAAACTCTAAATTTAATACCAACTTCAACGCGAGGACCTTATAATAGTTTCCACAATGAAATCTTGTCACATAATTTGGTAGAGATTCCTAAGAAACACTGGTCGTATGTAAAGTAGACAAGAGGCAAAATAAAAACAATACCTTCACTGTGCGACGGCAAAGATGATGGTACTGATGACAGTTTGCGAGGGTACATGATTATGAATGAACAAGGGTTTTTTCCTTATTAGGAGAATTGCCGCGGTGGAGTAGCCGAGCGATCTACAGCGTCTCGCTGCGGAGCGCGCGGTTGCTCGCCGTGGAGGTTCGAGTCCTCCCTGGGGCATGGGTGTGTGTGTTTGTCCTTAGGTCAGTTTACCTAGCTTTAAGTACTTTGTAAGCTACGGACTGATGACCACGCAGTTTGGTCCGATAGATTTACAAACATTTATCTTTTTTATTAGGAGAATTAAAGAATTATTATTTAACGTGTGAGATATTGCCGCCAATCTTCCGGCGGAACGCGTGGTGCAGTGATTAGTGTCGTGGGTTGCTGTGCTGGCGGTCCCCGGTTAAAATCACACAATTGGCAGAAAAATTATTTCTCTATATTTGATCCATCTAGAATATTCTACTTGATTGATGTAGTTGTAAGTTCCAGAAAATTCTTTCTATAGATAAATAGCGGAGCACTCCATCAATAGAAAGTCTGTACGCTTGTGTTAGCAATAAACCTGTTCTCAGCGTGAAGTGTTGTGCTGTATTAACGACCCACCTTTCGAATTCAGACCCATTTGCAGTGGGTATGGGACATAAAGCATTTCTGAGGCAGACAAATTTATCTACATCGAATATTAGGCAGTATTTTCTGGACTGTAGCTCTGTATGTAAATGAAATATGGACGATAAGGAGTTCAGGCAAAAAATAAAAATAAAATAAAAAATAAATAAAATAAATGGTTTTGACGATTTTGAAATTTGGTCATATAAGACAATGCTGACGATCAGGTGGATATATCACGTAATTGATGAGTGATACTGAACAGACTTTGTGACAAAATCAATTTGTGGTGTATCTTTACTAAAAGAAGTGATCGATTGATAGGTCAAAGTTACGTGACATCGGTGAATCGTCAGTTTAGCATTGGAGGTAAGGGTGGGGCGTAAAAACCACAGAGGGAGATGGAGAGATGAATACATTAAACATATTCAAATGGATGATGGGTTGCAGTTCTTCTGTCTTTCACAGGATATTGTCATCATGAAAATTATAACAAAATTTTTAAAACCGAAATGGGGGAATTCGGGAAGTATGGGAGCGTGGGTAGACAAGTAGCTAAAAAATTTAGTTGTTAAAGGCAACTGCTGGGCCAAACCGGAAGAGCCGGATTCGATGTCCGGCCCAGCTTACATTTTCAATTATTGCCACTGAGAAATGTCACTGCTATAGTGCAGGTAAAGTCATTTGTCTCCTTGCTTTTCTTTCTTCTCATAAAATTGTGCAAATGCATAACAGGCTGTCAATCGTGTGTGGTGTCTGTTCTTACAGACACTTCTGAATGAACGTACCCCACACCAACATTTACATGAATATCTGATGTGTAGAACAGTCTCTTTCCTGACACACACCTACATAGACGGGCAAGAAACTGCTACACGGCTCCGGAATAGATGCCAGATATTATTTTCTTATCTTAGTGTAAGTGAACATTTGTTATTGTCGCCCATAACAATGTAAACATTTGCCGCATAACAGGTGAGCGTCTGACCATAGGCAGTAATACTACCACTTGCAGTGTTTCTTGTAAAAGCTGCTACTTTTGTTATCTTCCAGACGGAAGAAAACTTACTGACAAAATTCTTGTAATAATTTTATACGAGAATTAGTAGTCTAATCATGATGTATAATGATACAGTTTTTAACATCACATAACCGGCCCGGTGGCCGAGGGGACTGCGGCGCGTCAGTCACGGTCTGCACGGCCACTACGGTCGGGGGTTCGAATTCCTCCTAGGGTATGGATATTTGTGCCGTCCTTAGTGTTAGCTAGTTCATAAGTAGTTTGTAAGTTCAGGGACTGATGACCCCGTAGTTAAGTCCCATAAGCTACATACATACATAACATTGCATACTATCTAAACAACACAGAATTAAACATGGTTCATGAAATTAATATCTTGGTATTTGTGGATTTCTGTTGGTCATTCGATTGAGTTACCAGAAAATATGTACAGGAACCGACATTAACTGTCTTGCTCTCTCTGATGCTAACCGACAAACAAAAAAGATTGTACTGTAAGACTTGTATATTGTCATCATAAAAATTATAAAAAAATGTTTAAGTACCGGTAATCACTTCCCTACATTTGTAGTAGCAGAGTAGCTGCCTTTCTCTTTTCCGTTTGAAATCTGCTATTATAAATATACTGTGAGAATTAACCCGTTTATTTGCTTTAAGATAACAAGCCTCTGCATCATATCGTAAAAAGTCTTCCATCGAACAGGGTGTTCGAAAAAGTCTGTTAAATTCAGTTGCAACTACTGCCATGACTTTATGGGTTGTCAAAGGTCCACAAAGAAATAAAAATTCTTCTTCTGAGACCCACTGTTAGCGCTATTGCTTCGCCCACCTATGTGATTGTCAGTCTTGTATTGTCTTGGCAATACTATTACGACCGCAAGTGGGCCACTCAGATTGCTATATGAAGAATTCGGGACATTTTGTAAGTAAATTAAATGACAGAGTCGTCAAGCCAGAGGATATATTAGATAGTTTTGATGTGGTATCCCTGTTCCAGTCAATGAGGTGCTCCAACAGCTGAATCTCCTTTTTCCTCCGATATTGCGTATCTGTTCAAATATTGCCTCACTACTACTTATTTCAAATGGAACGATGATTTCTATGAACAGACAGATGGTGTAGATATGGGGAGCCCGGTAGGGAATAGGTATTGAAAACAGAAAAAAAAACATCTGTCATTAGTTACGCTATTATGTGGAGGCATGGCAGAGAGGAACTAGGTCGTTTCCTTGAACACCTCAACGGGATTAATCCCAGAATTCAGTTCAACATGGAAAGAAAGGAGACGGAAAACTAAATTTTCTTGACGTGTCAGTTTTCAAAAAGGGGAATGGGAGCTTGGGCCATACAGTTTATCTGAAGCCCACACACACACAAACCGTTATCTGCACCGGGATTCAAACCAGCACCACAACAAATGCGGGGCATAATAAAGACGTTGGCCGATAGGAGAAGGAACGTCTGCGAACCGGAACTACTCAACGCGGAATTAAAACACCAGACTAATGCCT
This sequence comes from Locusta migratoria, assembly GCA_026315105.1. Lineage (NCBI taxonomy): Eukaryota > Metazoa > Arthropoda > Insecta > Orthoptera > Acrididae > Locusta > Locusta migratoria. The sequence continues at coordinate 327,622,025 of CM048751.1, read as the reverse complement.
TACTTAAGAATGGATAATCGTCCACAGTGATGAGGAGAGCGTTGAGATCGCCGTAGAATTCAGATTGATGAAGAAGTTTCTGTGAAAGCTAAAATCTTCTTGCCTTTTATTAAGGACGACAGCGACCGCATCGTACAATTTTGACGAAAGGAATATCGCCGTAATATACAATCATATTTGGAAGGTACAGAATCACATGAAATCGGCAAAGGATGCTAGTAAACCGCTGGTAAAAGCAAGAATTTATAGGATTCCGTATAGCTGTGGAGACGTATACGTGGGTACCAAAAAAAGAACAGTCAAAAAGCGACAAGAAAAGCACAAGGGTAACTGTAGAAGGGGAGAGATTGACAGATCAGCTGTTGCTGCACGCCGCAGCGGATTAGCCGTGCGTATGGGGCGCCGTGCTGCGGTGCGCGCGGCCGATTGTCGTCGGGGTTCGAGTCCCCCCTCGGGCATGGGTGTTTGTGTTGTCCTTAGGTTAGTTCACCTTAGTGTACGTAGTTAGTAAGCTACGGACCAATGATCACGTAGTTGAGTCCGATAGATTTACAAACATCTGTTGCTGAACATGTTTTTCAACCAGGAGACCACCTTATTCAATTTGATAAGTCTCTGGTTTTGGCAACCACATACAGATATCACGAAAGACTGTACATAGAGGCTATAGAAATTTTAAAACACTCCAAAAGTTTGAATAAGATAGCGGAGGGCGTTAAAGTGACGGAGATCTGGATTCCGGTTTTGAAGGAGATACGTAACAGTCTTCCACCATGGGACGAGAACAACAACTGACAACTGCAATCGGCAACGGTGAATTGTGCCCACCTATCCCAAACATCTGACGTCACGCCTCTGCGCGCGAGCACGCGTAAACAGGATTCGGCTGCAGTCAGTAGCGAGTCAGGGTGTGTATCGGACGTTAAAAAGAGCCACGATCCCCCTTGAGAATGTCCTCCGCTGATGGGGACGAAGCGCTGGGTTAAGAAATCCACAAGACCACGGCCAAAGACCTTGTAAAAGTAACTAGACTCCGTAATGGCGCTGCTGTCGCGGGATAATTTGAACCTTCGCCCGGCCGCCATGGTAGTGGCAAGCGTCAGATAAATACGAATGTTGTTAGCAGGTAAATCGTGTATTGAATAACTACTGCGGGATATATACACAATTGATGGTCACGTGTGTACTGTTTGACTATTGCAGTGTATATGAAGCACGATGGTGAAGAGCTGCTCAGTGTTTAAATGCATAAATCAATTTAAGAAAGGAATAAAAAGATCGAATACTGTCTTCCCATTTGCCGGCCGCGTTGGCCGAGGTGACTGAGGCGCTCCAGTCACGGTCAGCGCGGCCACTACGGTCGGGGGTTCGAATCCCCCCTCGGGCATGGATATTTGTGCCGTCCTAGTTCGTAAGTAGTTCATAAGTAGTTTGTAAGTTTAGGGACTGATGACCCCGAAGTTAAGTCCCATAAGCTTAACAAACATTTGAACATTTGTCTTCCCATTTATATTTCTGAGGAACACAAGTGAGCCCTACTACTTTTGTTCACAGATATTTACTCTTGCTTAACAGACTGTTAGTCAAGACAATATAGGATTGAATGAAATAAGTAATATACTTTTACAATACTGGTAGCTCTTAAAAAGGAGCTACTTTAGGCGATACTGGTGGATAGGAAGTTCAAAAAGTTTCATTATATGATTGTGTAAAATAACTATTGGGGTCACGAAATTAGTTGCCTCACTGCAGTTCGAATGTTTGTTTATGAAATTAATATTAGCAACTTGTAACGCAGAATTTAAAGGTAATCTGCTTTACATATAGGCATAACAACTGAAAGGGATTTGCAGAACTGTGTGTAGTTCCATATATGAATGACACATAGCCACACTGGACGCACTTTGTGAAGTTGAACCCTATGACAATAGTTGTTGACTTTTGAGCAGTTCATCCTACTGTAAGATATTTCGCTTACGGTGTTGAAAATGCTAATATTCTTGCTAGATACCGTGATGCTAATGTTAGATGCATTAGTTAAGAAAAAGTTATGGCATAATTCGTGTTCTTAAAAGAATTTGGTAGTGGCTGGTTGCTGTATTCACAAGGTAAGAAGCTATTTTTCAGTTATGTATCTGATGGCATATTTCTCTTTCACAATCGATTTTTTATTTTTAACATTAGCTGTTTCAAGCAGCTATGTTTGATTTTTTGATGCTATGATATATCTAAATATTGGAGAATATAGCACTAAAGCAAAGACGTAAAGTGTGAAACTCTGCACTTAGCACGCTAAAAAAACTACATGTTATATATTTCGGTTTCGTTAGGAAGAGAAAACGCTGTTGGCCAATTTGTACAACGTATGTGTAATAAATTTACACACAAGCGATAGTTGCTGTATATTTAAGGAGTCTGAAGCTGTTTTGTAGTTATATATTTCAATTAGACATAGTTTTCGCGACTTAAATGAATACTCTCTCTAATCAAAATAATCTTACGCACATTTAAAATCGCGCGGAAGTTTGCCACCACAATGACCGCCGAGGCACTCTTCAATTTGTCCGTTGTTCGCATTCGGCGCGGTGGCCGAGGGGATTGAGGCGCTCCAGTCACGGTCTTCACGGCCACTACGGTCGGGGGTTCGAATCCCCCCCTCGGGCATGGATATTTGTGCCGTCCTAGTTCGTAAGTAGTTCATAAGTAGTTTGTAAGTTTAGGGACTGATGACCCCGTAGTTATGTCCCATAGACTATAAAAACATTCGAACATTCGCATTCGGCCACTTACGCGATTGTATTAACAATATTGACATTTCCGGCCCTGAAAGTTTACATTTTACAATTCTATCGTAATTGTTTCCTGCAGTACTTTTTGTTCTTTTATTCAAGTAACGCTCGTGGTTGGAAGTAAGAAATGACATCCATGAAAGAACATTCTAGACGGATTGCTGCTGATGATTACATTTTTGCCAACTAGTTAATTCTCTGGAACAGTACTGAACTAAAAGTGGACAAAAATTAATTATGTGCAATTTTTCATTACTATATATTCCACTATTTCCGACGATATTAGCCTCTATGTAACGATTTACTGTTTTGAAGGAGCAATTTTCACCTTTAAACTAAATAATTGATTCTGTAAGCAATCTCCTACATTTACGTATATATTTCTTTTAAAATGAAATAGAAAAGGAAAGCAGAAATTATTTCTAGGTATTATTTTCTTATCTTTCATTAAGTGACTTTTACGGTGACTCGAAGAGAGTCACCCTTAACAATGTAAACTTTTGGCAGAAAACTGGTGAGCCTCGGACTACAAAAATTTGATACTGCCCCTGACAAGTGGAAGACGAAGAATGAGAACACGGTACGTATGTTCGATGATGGCAGTTCTGCGCAGGTCCCATTGAAGAAGACCGCTTGTGATACGTCTGTGGGGAACCCATCGTCAACTACGCGACAAGTCTGACCTTCCTTGCCCTTATTTTTCTTGCTGAACCAGTTGCGAGAGGCTGCTCTAACGTCAAGCTCCGTACCTTGATAAACCGGTCCTTCTGCATCAAGTGCATTAACTGTCTACCTACCAAATTCATGTATGCATAAAATTACACAGACACGCGTAAACTTCAGTGGTTTGAGCGGTATTGTTTGAAACGTCCGGGCAATTCAGTAGTGTATGTACCGTGTGTTCCTACTGTAGGCAGGGTGTACAGAATTTTTTTAGCTGCAAAATAATATGGAAATCGCTGAGAGCAAGATCAGGACTGTATGCTGGATGATCACACAGCTACCAGCCGAGACTTATAGGGCCGAGCATTGTCACGGAGCTGCACAACACGTGCAGTAAGTACTCCACGGCTCTTCTTCTCAATGGCAGATCATGTCGCCATCGTTTTGACAAAGTCGAAGAACTGACAACGATTTGTCACACGGTGGTTCCATACATAGGCGCGAGACTTCCACGACACAGAAGTATAAATAGTGATCCAACTACATGGCAAGAGTCCCAATATTTTGGTGACAATGTCGAAATATCGCTAGAAATTTCTGTATCTGTTGCCAATCAAATTTTTCTTGTTACATTATAGTCAATAGGTTATATTCGCATATGTCCGAAAGAACAGACGTCACTTTTGATCCTGGAATTACACACCTGGCCATTGAAATTGCTACACCACCAAGATGATGTGGTCCAGACGCGAAATTTAACCGACAGGAAGAAGATGCTGTGATATGCAAATGATAAGCTTTTCAGAGCATGCACACAAGGTTGGTTCCGGTGGCGACACCCTACAATGTGCTGACATCAGGAAGGATTTCAACCGATTTCTCATACACAAACAGCAGTTGACAAGCGTTAGCTTGTGAAACGTTGTTGTGATGCCTCGTGTAAGGAGCCTATCGCGATTGCTGTTTATCATATCGCGACATTGCTGCTCGCGTTGGTCGTGATCCAACGACTGTTATCAGTTCAGGAGGGCAATAGGGAACGCCGTGCTGGATCCCAACGGCCTCGTGTCACTAGCAGTCGAGATGACAGGCATCTTATCCGCATGGCTGTAACGGATCGTGCAGCCACGTCTCGATCCCTGACTCAACAGATGGGGACGTTTGCAAGACAAGAACCATCTGCACGAACAGTTCGATGACGTTTGCAGCAGCATGGACTATCAGCTCGCAGACCATGGCTGCGGTTTCCCTTGACGCTGCATCACAGACAGGAGCGCCTGCGATGGTATACGCAACGACGAACCTGGGTGCAAGAATGGCAAAACCTCATTTTTTCGGATGGATCCAGGTACTGTTTACAGCATCATGATGGTCGCATCCGTGTTTGGAGACATCGCGGTCAAAGTACATTGGAAGTGTGTATTGGTCATCGCCATACTGGCGTATCACTCGACTTGATGGTATGGGGTGCCATTGGTTATATGTCTCGTTCACCTCTTTTTCGCATCGACGAGCAGTGGCCGTTACATTTCAGATGTTTTACGACCCGTGACTCTACCCTTCATTCGATCCCTACGAAACCCTACATTTCAGCAGGATAATGCACGGCCGCACGTTGCTGGTCCTGTACGGGCCTTTCTCGATACGGAAAATGTTCGACTGCTGCCCTTGCCAGCGCATTCTCCAGATCTCTCACCAATTGAAAACGACTGGTCAATGGTAGCCGAGCAACTGGCTCGTCACAATACGCCAGTCACTACTCTTGATGAACTGTGGTATCGTGTTGAAGCTGCGTGGGCATCTGTACCTGCACACGCCATTCAAGCCTTTGTTTGACTCTTTGCCCAAGTTCATCAAGGCCGTTATTATGGCCAGAGGTGGTTGTTCTGGGTACTGATTTCTCAAGATCTATGCACCCAAATTGCGTGAAAATGTAAGCACACGTCAGTTCTAGTATAATATATTTGTCCATTGAATACCCGTTTATCATCCGCATTTCTTCTTGGTGTAGCAGTTTCAATGGCCGTAGTGTGGTAGAGGAGAAAAAGGAAACTGTATTTGACCATTTAATACTGAACTAGCGTCCTGTCCCGTATTTTTATTGATTTCCAGTAGTGTCATCTTTCTGATTTTCTTGAGAGAATGTAAAATTTCACAATCTACATCGTAAGTTTGGTTTACTGTGAGCAGATGTTCGGCAAATGTTGAATCTTTCTTTCTTGATTTCCAGCTTCTCTCATGTTCTGACAATCTAGTAGCTTCATCCTAGCCAGACTGAACGAAAATATTCAAACTCTAAATCTCTACATATAAACATCAGCTTTTAATATATTAGTAATTGTAATTCAGTGCCATAAAACATTAAATTTTTCATAAAATTGTAGCACTTTCCTGGGAACTTGTCCATTTTTATCTTCTGCGAATTTAATACCTTCTTTGCACCTCGCACATCTGTGAACATATGTTAGCGTCGTTCAGTTATTACCTGATTTACCTAATGATAGCGTAAGAAGATGAAAGCCGATTAATGATTCAATAAATAATTTTTGTAGAATATGAGAAATTTTTCCTTTTTGATAAAATAAACGGTACGGTTACCAACTATCAGTATCTTAAGAGGATTCACAGTCCACAGACTGGTTTGATGCAGCTCTCCACGCTACCCTGTTCTGTGCAAGGCTCTTCATCGGAGAATACAAACAGCAACCGAAATCCTTTTGAATCTGTTTACTGTATTCGTCCCTAGGTCTCCCTCTAAGATTTTTACCCCACTTACCCCCTTCTTATGCTAAGGATTCTATAGGATTCGATTTTCAAATAATATTAGCTGAAGCATATAGAATTACAAGAATACTTTTTGGTGCTGAACACGAAGTAAATAATTTATGCCGTTACTGCTCGATGGTTGACAGGTTCTTTTATATACCCTTGACCGCGCAGTAGCTAGCAAACAGCATTCTCCACAAAATGGCAAATAATTTTCCAACTCACTCAAACAGGGAATTAACTCGCACCGAGTAAGAGTGCATGTTAGTGATGTCTCAGAACGTGTCCCATCAACCTTTCTCTCCTCTTAATTAAGATTATGCCAGAAACTTCTTTTCTCCCCAATTCTGTTGAGCACCTCCTCATTAGTTACGTGATCTACCCATCACATAGTCATCATTCGTCTGTAGCACCACATTTCGAAAGTTTCTAGCATCTTTCTGTCTAAACTCCTTATCGTCCACGTTTCACTCCCATGCAATGCTACTCCAGACAAATGCTTTCTGAAATGACTTACTAACATTTAAACTAATATTGGATGTCAACACATTTCGCTTCTTCAGAAACTCATTTCTGCCCATAGCCATTTTCCATTTTATATCTTCCTTACTTTGGCCATCAGAATTATCTTGCTACCAAATGTTCAAAATGTTCAAATGTTTGTATAGTCTATGGGACTTAACTACGGGGTCATCAGTCCCTAAACTTACAAACTACTTATGAACTACTTACGAACTAGGACGGCACAAATATCCATGCCCGAGGGGGGATTCGAACCCCCGACCGTAGTGGCCGTGCAGGCCGTGACTGCAGCGCCTTAGTCCCCTCGGTCTACCTTGATACCCAATTAACAAAACTCATCTATTACTTTTATTGTTCCTGTGACAGGCACATACAAAAGACACACACATACAACACTTTCAGCTATCGGCCATGGCCTTTCTTCAGAAAATAGAGCACTCACGCAATCACACACGACACAGTCATACAACCATCACCTCCGGCTGCCGCACTTCGATAGCTGAAAGTGTTGTATGTGTGTGTCTTTTGTATGTGCCTGTCGCAGTTCGTCGCCACGTCTTTGCGGTGAGTTGTAAACTGCCCTTACTATATTATTAATTCCAATCTGGACTTTCCATTATTATATTTTTATTGTTGCGTAACCTAATCTAATTCCTTCGGCGTCGTCTGATTTCTGACACTATATACCATTACCCTCGTTTTACTCTTGTTAATTTTCATCTTATACCTTCCTTTCAAGACACTGTCCATTCCATTTAATTGTTCTTCCAGGTCCTTTGCTGTCTTTGACAGAATTACTATGTCATCAGCAAACCGTAATGTTTCTATTCCCTCTCCCTTCACTCTAAGTCCCTCTCCAAATTTCTCCTTGCAGTCCTTCACAGCTTGCTCAATGTGCAAATTGAACAACAATGGGGAAAGGCTACAACCCTGTCTTACTCCCTTCCCAACCACTGCAACACTATCATGCCCTTCGCCTCTAATACTTGCTGTCTGGTTTTTGTACAAGTTGAATATAACTCTTCGCCCCCTATATTGTACCCCTGCTACCTTCATAATTTAGGTAGTGTGTATTGCCTCGTGTGTTCCTGCATTTCTTTTAAATCCTAACTTGTCTTCCCCAAGGACGGATTCCACCAGTTTTTCTATTCGGCTCTAAATAATTTCGTTAGTATTTTGCAACCATGACTTATTAAACTGATAGTTCTGTAATTTTCACATTTGTCTGCACTTGTTTTCTTAGGAATTGGAATCAGTACATTCTTCTGAGGGTATTTCTCCTGTTTCATACATCTTGCATACCAGATGGAACAATTTTTTCATGAGTAGTTCTCCTATCGATAATAACAGTTCAGACGGAACATCGTCAACTCTAGGGGCCGTGTTTCTATTCAGATATTTTAGTGCTCTGTCAAATTGTTCCCAGTATAGTATCTTCCATCTATGCCCATTAAATATCACGTAAAAATTCTATTTAATACTACAATATTGGTTGAAACTGATTGTGACATGACACTTAAATCTATCTGGTTTTGTATGTATACGTGCAAGTCCTTGTAATAACAATCAGTTCAATTTAAAATAATTTCATTTATGAGATGCACCTTTCGTAACAGTGATTGCCAGTGCAAAATGTGCCGAAACGCTGTTAGCGGCACTCAGTCGTAGGGTAAGGTGGTACAAATTCGATATAGGTACAATTTCGATCAACATAAGTTTTCGCGCCATTTGTCTGTCTCGTAGTGTCTCGTTGTGTCGCGTTGTAGAGTACCAGGTTTCTACAGCTCCTCCTGTCTTTTCCAAGAATACAACGCGGTAAGGAGATATAAATTTTTTCCCTTTAAAGAGGTAAGTGAAGCTACTTAGTCTAACGCGCTCTTATAAATCATCTAGTTAAGGGTGTCTGGATTCGCTGCCAAAAATGCAATGTTTGGTAACACGTAGTATGCGTTGGTGTGTGACAGAAAAAAGAAGATGCCCGTAATCAAAATTGTACGAGGAAGTGATCATAATTGTACCTAGTGTGGTACATTTTCGATCGATGTTTCTCAATTCCGTAACCTTTTGTTGTGTTTATACCAACATTTGTAACTGCATAATATTTGAGTAACATATTCATTAAACATCCAAGAAAAAGTGCCATAGTTAAAATTATTTCTTTTCACAATTTATTTCCAGTTTTAATAACATTTGTCCGAAATTATCGAAATTGTACCACCTTACCCTACTATTTATAGCCAATGGGAATTAATTTTTTATTTATAGATGATTTACTATTTATAGAATCACTATTTAGTAATTAAATGCGTACGTCAAATGTACAATTAAATTGCTGATTACTCGTACAGTACTGCTTAATGGTACACTCCCACTAGTAAAGGATCTGAAAAAACATCAGGATCTCCTATCTAGAGAACCGGAATGAAATTAGAAAAATCACAAATACATGCGGCTCTGAGGGAGAAAAGAAAACACCTGATCGATAAGCCTGTCGCTGCAACGAAAACTCACCTATTCGATGCGAATGAAGAAATACTGGGCAAAAAAGAAGGCCTACAATTGTTGATTCCCTGTGGTCCTAAGTGATCCATCCGCAAGGAAGAAGAATAAGGGTGATAACCACGTTGCTGTGGAAGGATGTACTGACGAAGTCTATCTCTGTTTTCGAGATGGAACTTCTCTTGCGTGTACGTTCCAACACGACATTTTTTCCATCCTCTGTGGTCGGAACATTCGTTAAAATTCCTGCCGCGTTTTTTCCATCTCGAACCCGCTGTAAAAATCGCACCCGCAGGTAAGTTGCTGAGCGTCTCCTGCCTGCTTTTCCACACACACACACGCAGGCACGCAGATGTGACCCCCTCCCCCCTTCCACTTGCTGGTGAAGTCTGACGTCTAAATACGAGTTTCTCGGCCGTAGCCACGATAGCGTGACACAGCTATGGTTCCGCTTTCACGCTTTGTGCATACTCGAAAGGGGGGAGGGGGGGAGTTGAAGGATGAAGGGGAGAGGGGGGCAACGCAGCGAGGTCGGAGACCTCCACAAACAAATGACGGCGCCTGGCCTACACCACTGGGCGTTGCATCTGCCGGATGCTACGCAGATGTACTCGCTCCCTCACCGATGACAACACATTCTGACTGCAGAACGATCTGAATAAGATATCACTATGGTGTAAAATTTGGCAATTGACTCTAAATAATGAGAAGTGTGAAGTCGTCCATATGAGTACGAAAAAAAATCCGTTAAACTTTGTTTACAAGATAAATCAATCAAAAGTGATGGCCGTAAACTCCACAAAATACCTAGTAATTACTATTACTTCAGACTTAAACTGGAAAGAACTCGTAGATAATGTCGTGGGAAAGGCGAACCAGAGACTGCGTCTTATTGGCAGATCCCTTAAACATGCAACAGAACTACAAAAGAAACTGCATGCACTACGCTTGTCCGTCCATTTTTGGATTATTGCTGCCCAGTGTGGGATCCTTAACAGGTGGGTTTGAGGGAGAACATAGAAAGAGTCCAGAGAAGGGCAGCTCGTTTCGTATTGTCACGATACAGGGGAGACAGCGTTACGGAAATGATACGGGATCTGGGATGGGAATCATTACAACAACAGCGCTTATCGCTGCGGCATGGGCTACTTACGAAACTCCAATCGCCAACATTCTCCTCCGAATGCGAAAATATATTGTTGACTCCCACTTACATAGGTAGAAATGATCATCAGAATAAAATACGAGAAATCAGAGCTCGAACGGAGAGATGCGGGTGTTCTTTCTTCCCGCGAGCTATTCGAGAATGGAATGGGAGATGATTAGGCACTGAAATGTGATTTGCAGAGTATCCCAGGTATAGATGTAGATGATAATCAAGCATTCGTACAGTACAGCCAAGTGCGATATTGACAGATCTGCTTATTTTGTTTTGACCTATTTTAATCCCTCCCTGCCAGTCTACTGCTTGCAACATATGATCCATGAACAGTATGAACAAAAGTCGTGACAGGTTACAGCTTTGTTTTACTCCTGAAACTACCCTGAATTATGAGCTTAATTTGCCATATACTCTAACCGCTGCCTGACAGTCTACGTGAAGCCCTTTAATTGCCTGCAGAAGTTTGCTTCCTATACTGTGATCTTATAGAACTGACAGTAGCTTCCTTCTAAGAAGATACATAGATCTTTCTAGATCTACGAAACACATATACAATTCCCTATTCCACTCATAGCACTTTTCCATTACCTGCCGTACGCTAAAGATCTGGTCCTGACAGCTTCTAAGAGACCTAAACCCACACTGATTTTCATCTAACTTGTCCTCAATTAATAATCTCACTCTCCTTGCAACAATACCTGAGAATATTTTGCCTATAACGCTAATTAAAGAGATACCTCGATAGTTGTTACAATTTTTTCTGTTTCTATGTTTGAAAATTGGCGTGATTACCGCATTCGTCCAGTCAGAGATACTTATCTTCATGTCATAAACCTTACACCCATGATCTAGCTTTGAAATATTAGATTGCAACTTTTCAATCGAATTAGGCATCACAACTAATTCGTCTGCATATGCGAGACTCCTTATTTTGTTTTCACCTATTTTAATGTCACCCTGCCATTCTACTTCTTCAGACTATGATCCATGAATAGTATGAACAACAGTGGTGTCAGTTTACAGCCTTGTCTTACTCCTGAAACTACCCTGAACCATGAGCTTAATTTGCCATCTACTCTAACTGCTGCCTGACAGTCTACGTAAAGCCATGTTCAAATGTTTGTTAAGCTTATGGGACTTAACTACGGGGTCATCAGTCCCTAAAATTACAAACTACTTCTGAACTACTTACGAACTAGGACGGCACAAATATCCATGCCCAAGGGGGGATTCGAACCCCCGACCGTAGTGGCCGTGCAGACCGTGACTGGAGCGCCTTAGTCCCCTCGGCTACCGCGGCCGGCCTACGTAAAGCCCTTTAATTGCCTGCAGAAGTTTGCCTCCTGTACCATAATCTTGTAGAACTGACAGTAGCTTCCTTTTAGGAACACGGTCATAAGCCTTTTCTAGACCTAGGAAACATAGATACAATTCCCTGGTTCCGTGTCATAAAAACTGTTTAGTTTCTATTTGCCGGAATGAGGGTTCCTTACTGAAGGAAAAGTCCACCTGCGGTGTCTGTTGCAGGTCAGTAGCGAACGGTTTTGCGCAGTGCCGTCCGTCGCAAGCCGCGACGTAGCAGAGCCGGCTAGGCAGGACTCCAGAGGAACCAGACGGATCGACCTGCGGCCTGCCGCGACAGCCTGCTGATTGGAGTCACGGCCGACGCAATCCCTCCAGCCTCCCTCACTCGGCGGCCAGTATTTATAGCGGCAGATAGCGCTGCTCCATTCACAGGCGCCCGCTCTCTGGACTCCCATATAGCTTCCTCGCCGCAGAGTACGCACGAAGCGAAGGAAACTGTACAGGCGCGATGTGCGTCGGTGTGTCAGTTCATACAAAATCAACCACACAACACGGATCAGTCCAAACCGTACGAATCGGTGGGTTCAGGAGGGCAATACGGAACGCCGTGCTGGATCCCAACGGCCTCCAATCACTAGCAGTCGAGATGACAGGCATCTTATCCGCGTGGCTGCAACGGATCTTGTAGCCACGTCTCGATCCCTGAGTCAACAGATGGGGACGTTTGCAAGACAACAACCATCTGCACGAACAGTTCGACGACTTTTGCACCAGCATGGACTATCAGCTCGAAGACCATGGCTGCGGTTACTCTTGACGCTGCATCACAGACAGGAGTGCCTGTGATGGTGTACGCAACGACGAACCTGGGTGCAGGAATGGCAAAACGTCATTTTTTCGAATGAATCCAGGTTCTGTTCACAGCATCATCATGGGCGCATCCGCGTTTGGTGACATCGCGGTGAACGCACGTTGGAAGCGTGTATTCGTCATCTCCATACTGGCATGTCACCCGGCGTGATGGTATAGGGTGCCATTGGTTACACGTCTCTGTCACCTCTTGATCGCATCGATGGCACTTTGAATAGTGGCCGTTACATTTCAGATGTGTTAAACCCGTGGCTCTACCCTTCATTCGATCCCTGCGAAACCCTACATTGCCGCGGTGGAGTAGCCGCGCGGTCTAAAGTGTCTCGCATTGGAGCGCGCGGTTGCTCGCCGTGGAGGTTCGAGTCCTCCCTGATGCATGGGTGTGTGTGTTTGTCCGTAGGTTAGTTTACCTAGGTTTAAGTAGTTTGTAAGCTACGGACTGATGACCACGCAGTTTGGTCCGATAGATTTACAAACATTTGAACATTTTTGAACAAACCCTACATTTCAGCAGGATAATGCACGACCGCATGTTGCAGGTCCTTTACTGGCCTTTCTGGATAGGAAAATGTTCGACTGCTGCCCTGGTCAGTACATTCTCCAGATCTCTTACCAATTGAAGAAGTCTGTTTGACTCAATGCCAGAGTCTATGCACCAATTGCGTGGAAATGCAATCACACGTCAGTTCTAGTATAATATATTTGTCCAATGAATACCCGTTTATCATCTGCATTTCACTAGCGCCAACCTTGTGTGAATGCTCTGAAAAGCTAATTATTTGCATATCACAGCATCTTCTTCCTATCGGTTTAATTTCGCGTCTGTAGCTCGTCATCTTCGTGGTGTAGCAATTTTAATGGCCAGGGGTGTATTTTAAGTAAAATCAGTAATATAACATAACAGTAATGTAATATAACGTTTGTACGTCAATAATTGGATAGTGTCTACATTATCATTCATAAGATTACACTATGTTTTCAATTTATCACACAGTGTTTTTATAGCACATATGCAGGCGTTCTCATTACTGTTACTGTTGTCAGCGGCTAGTTGTGATAAGTGGATGCAAGGGTGGAGAAGGATGGAGCATAAAGGGATTTATGGGTGTCTCCTACCCCGTCGAAGGTTCGAGTCCCCCTCCCCCACTCGGCGTGTGCCTGTGTGTGTGTGTGTGTGTGTGTGTGTGTTTGTGTGTGTGTGTGTTTGCTTTCCTTAGCGTGAGTTAAAGAAATGATTCAAATATTCAAGTGGTTGTAAGTGTTTGAGACTTAACTACTTCGGTTATCAGTCCCTACGCTTACAAACTACTTAAACTAACCTAAGGATGACACACACACATCCAAATGTTTGTTAAGCTTATGGGACTTAACTGTAGGCTCATCAGTCCTTAAACTTACAAATCATATATAAACTAACTTTCGCTAAAGACAACACAAACATCCATGCCCGAGGGAGGATTCGAACCTCGGGGAACGGACTGGCGTATCGGAGCATGGTACCTAAATGCGCTCGGCCCTCCGCCACGGCCTTCGTGTGAGTTAGTTTAAGTTGTTTGTAAGTGTAAGTAGTGATTACCATAGCAGTTTGGACCAATATATTTACAAACATTTGAGCATTTGATTTAAGCCGAACGGTTTGGGAGTCATCCGGTCGTTGCGTGGATACGTATAAACAATTCAGCCTGCTGAGTTCGCTTGAATCTCTAAGAGTCCTCTGGGTCGTTAAGGCGTCTGATGATGCCTCCAGCACTAAACGTTAAGGCAGATAACTGTTTATATCGGTCTGGTGATGTCACAAGCGACTGCTGTATAGATAGACATCAATAGCACCGCTTACCGAGGTTCTCTGTGTTTTTAATCGCCGTCTGAATCGTTAAAGCCTCTCATGATGTGTCTGGCACTGCAAGGCGAAACGTTAAGACGGGAATTATGGTTTGATCTGCGGCCTTATCTCCACAAAAGGATATCAGCAAAAAGTCAAACGCCAGACGTGAAAGCCTGCTCTCAGTTCTTCTGCGTATTTTATTTACTGTTTTCTCTTATTGAAAGAAATGGGTTTAGTGTCAACGGATATCTTCCCTAACGGTTTATCATCTTGTCTTTGAAATTAATCCTAACGTCCATGCTTTCTTATACTCGCCATTTCAGATTCCCGCGCCGATTGGAACTTTTATTACCGCATCTGCCGTGAAGTAATGACCCATACGCCGTCGCCTGTAGAAACTGAAATTTTATAGACCAGCGAACTCGGCAATGCGTCGCAGTTGCAAAATATATGAGGGCTGGAACATAGATAGTGGCAATACTGCTGTGGAGACACTATGCAATGGAATCTATTATCGCTGATAGCACACGTTGTTGACATACCTACGTTACATGCGAGCAAATGGACTCGGCCGTCCCGCATCAACTGATGCGCACAATCGAGGGAAACACTGTCACTTATGAGCGAGCGGTCTAACGTAACTGTGTCACTATGTTTTCGAAACAGGAACAACGGAGTTGGACCAAAATTGAATGAGCCTGGGCATACGAAAAATTGCAGCTGATGGATTCCGCATAAAGTGACCGAAAATCAGAAATGGATACGATACGACGCTGCTCTGACTCACTTGGAACGATATGAGCGCTAAGGAGGGGCTTTCTTACGCCGTACAGTAACACTGGATGAGACATGGGTCACATCGTACGAGCAAATTACTTTGCATGAGCCAATGGATACGCCTACTACGTAGAATAATAGTTAAAACATTGTTACAGTCGTTAACAATAAAATTATTCGTGTTAATTTTTTGTCTTGGTTTTTAAAAATATGGGAACTTAATTTTAGATGTGTATCGTACAACTGCTCCATGTTACCAGCCAGATAAAAATATTCGAAATCGGATAAATGAAGCCGGCCGCGGTGGCCGAGTTGACTGAGGCGCTCCAGTCACGGTCAGCACGGCCACTACGGTCGGGGGTTCGAATCCCCCCTCGGGCATGGATATTTGTGCCGTCCTAGTTCGTAAGTAGTTCATAAGTAGTTTGTAAGTTTAGGGACTGATGACCCCGTAGTTAAGTCCCATAAGCTTAACAACCATTTGAACATTTGGATAAATGAAGCTCGCGAAATAAAAAAATAAAAAAAACGGTTATGTTGGAAAAATAATGGTTTGAATGTCGTAATTCGTAATTTATCCCCATTAAGATGAACACCCATTACAAAAAATGCATACTGTACCCAACAAGACTCATGTTTTTCATTTTATTTTATTTTATTTATTTATTTTTTACTTTTTTTTACAAAAGAATTTTATGGAAGGCAGATTACAATGCCTTAAAAAGATAATAAAAATTCCCACTTGGTGTAATATTGCCTTTGAGTAATCTTAATACACGTTCGGTGATATAGTGGAAGAGAATATCCTGAATTCCAAATTACGCCAAATCACGGCCTACTCAGTACCCTGTATTTACAACAACACTTAATCATTTGTATGGGTAATTCCTTTTCCAGACCATTAGACAAAGAAGTTTACAGTTTTGAGGAAGTTATATATCAAATGTTCAAATGTTTGTTACGCTTAAGGGACTTAACTGCAGGGACATCAGTCCCTAAACCCATGCACGAGGGGGGATTCGAACCCCAGACGGGAAATGGCCTCGCGCATCGGAGCATAGCGCCTCAATGCGCTTGGCCCCTCCGCCGCGGCCCACTGTTATGTACCTTGTACATTGTTTAATACATTAACTCTATCAGAAGAGCGGGCTTTTAATATTTGCTTGCCACGTAATGAACGACACGATTTAATTTCCTTTTAACAGTCTAATAAATTATTTTTCTGGTGTATTCAGCTGAATGGTTATGAGGCGGATAGTCTCATATACTGCACATTTTTTTCCCCTCGAGCTGACAAATCGAGCTTTTCTGGTATGTTTTGTTATTGAATGTCACAAAGCAAGTACATGTATATAGTCATGGACCATTTAGATATCACCTTGATATACGTTGCAGACTTCATTCTAAATACTGAACAAAGTACACTTGTAAATATAAAGCTGTAATATTTTTGACAGGGAGAAAGACATTGACTTCTCTGTCGTCACTGACAATGAGACCACATGGGTATCGGAATTTAAAATTTCTTTATATTTATGGCACGTGAAGTTCAGAACTTAAATAACTATCAGCCAAAGCCATTCGAAGAAACTCTGGAAAATTATCGAGGACGTCGACTTTGAAGTTTTTCCACTACACGTAAGTACCAATAATTAAAACAGTTGCAGCACCTTTCGGTGTAGCTCAGGTCACAGTGTTTCGTCCCACAACGATAGAGTCGGTGGTTCCAATCTCGCTGTGACGTATCTTTTTTTCGTTGTTTTTGAATACAATTATGAAAAACATTTTGGGATCTCTAATTCCACTTGTTGTGTCAGTTTTTGTTTATGTGTATGTAGACGAGCTGAAAACCCTGTCACCATGGTTGAGTAGGTTAGCTGCTTGGAAAGCCATTAGTAGCAATGGAGAAGACTTTCCAAAAACAGCGTCGTAGCTCTTCACAAATAACAATCAAAGAGTACCGTCGTCAATTAAGAGCGAAACCAATACTGTAAGAATTGTAACTGATGTTTTTTTTTATTCAAACCATCATTACTAACAACCTTCCATGAAATATAGAAAACTAGCTTAAACCCGCGGCTCCGATCGCGTCTTGGTTGATTAAGATAGATAAGCTATCTTTAGCAGTGTGCTATGAGACTGGTTTTGAAGGATGAAATGAAATACTATACCTTCTTTAGAAAAAAACATTTTCAATCAACATTCAAATAAAAAAAATTATGTGAAGTGCTTAATCATTTGCAATAAATAATACATACATTATTCCTTATAGCCTGTGCTGCAATATCTCAAAACGTATGGTGAGAGTAATGTCCAAATTCATTTTAATTTCATTTTAGGGCATTCTGATAAACTAAGTTCTATGTAGTATTGTTTGGAGCGTAAATGTAGAGATTTTTTGGGTTGACCACGCTAGAGCAAGCGACGTATAATTGACCATGTGAAAGAGGGCTGTAAATGGATTCCTGCGATTTTTTTTAAAGAGATGTATTAAAAGAAATTTCTTTTTTACTGCTTTATTTATTTATTCTTATATTTCTTTATTCGTGTGCTTATCCTTACAGAGAAAGAGTTGAAGACATTGTAGCACGCATGGACCAAATACACGGTCTGTGGCATCACGTTTCGCTGTTGGTAACCTCCTTGCTATAGAGTCGCAAACGTCATCGCTGGCCTTCAGTTCGAATTTTTTTATAATATGACGACTTTCAACCACCATATTTTCCACCCCCTTATAGTTATCGGAATGGAATTGCTATGGTGTACAACGAGAGACTTCGGACAACAATTACACACAGACCATTCGTTTGTCTTCTGTAGTTTTCGCTGCAGAGTGAAATATTAACACACACACACACACACATAGAATTTTATATACACCGATAACTTTTCATCCAACTATACTACACCCTTTTATCATTATCAATCCTCAAGCAATAATGCAACCAATAAAACCATTTTCAAAGAGTAAATATAATTTTCAAAGAGTAATTATTGTTCCTCATTTCGCGTTATATTCTTCAAATTACTAAATATCTAGATCGCTATAAAACCGTGCCTAAAACCTTCCTCAGGTATAAATTAGTAACTTTATAAATATTTAAGTCTCTGCGTCTTGTCGGTCGGACGGATAAGCATACACCGAACAGAGATTCACATTAATATATATGGATAAATAGCTATCCGATCGCCAGAAAACTGTACCTAAAGCCTTCCCCGAGTAGACATTAGTAACTGTACAAATTTTTAGCTCTTTATGTCTTGTGGATCAGACGTGATAAACGAACATCGAACAGACATTCACATTTACAGATATAGATTACGAAAAAACAAACGTACCTAAAAATTACCATTTGATATTAAAATTGTGTAAGCATTCGAACATAAGGAAAAAAGAAAAAATATCACTGATGGCAGAAGCTAAATTCCTTTAATTGTATTGATAGTTACGGGTAATAAAACTTCAAAGTCGATTTCTTGATAATTTTTTAGAGTTGCATCGAATGGCTTTCGATGATTTGTTATTTGCGTTCTGAACTTCACGTACCATACATGTAAAACAAATTCTAAAATCCGATACCCATGTGAGACAGTCGTGCTCTCGTGGGACAGAGATCAAATTTTGTAGCTAGAGCGGACTTTACTCGAGTTCATTTTTAGAAAGGTGCGCGGAGAAACAGACTTGGCACTCAGGGAAGGTGCAAAGTTCTGTGTGCTGACGCAGCTGGCCAGCGCGAGGTAATAACCGCCAAGCTGCAGTCGACCACTCCACACATCACGTGTGTAATTTGCCAGGCTTACACCTGCGATCAGTACTAATCTGTAATGCCTCCGAATTTTTCTGTGATAAATGTTGTAGATTTATAAGTAAAACAAACTTCATTAACATTCTACATCTTAATTCTATGTGTCTACAAGGGGTGGACAAAATAATACGAACACCTTGCAGTGTGAACATCTTGTTTCAGGTTGGCACCACTGCGTACTGACATGCGACCCCAGTGAAGCTACGAAGTCTCAGACGTTACCTTGCAGTAAATTACACTTTTGGTTCTATGACGGTCAACATGAATAGTCATCTGAAATTCATTATGTCTGAGATGTCGAAAGAGGGCAACACTTTGGTGTACTTAGAGGGAGCATCTATGACGTAAACACCTGCACTGTTTAACTTTCCACTAGCGTGAGTATCCTCGGTAATGACAGCGAACACAAAACAAGGTATGACATCACTGGCGAAGAGGAATAGTGTACGACACCCGAAGTTAACGACAACGACTGACAACTATTAAAAGCGGTTGTAGCCAGGCAACATAAAATTCTCACGGCAAAAGCGAATGCAAAGTGCGACATTCACTTGGATAATTCAGTTTTGATAATTAAAATCATCGTCATTATTAGAGACTGATTATGTCTTTCAGCGTTCAGTCTGGAGCATAACCCCTAATAAAATTCCTCCATGATTACCTATTCAATGTTAAGCCTTTTACTTCAAAATCATTCTTCACCGAATCTAAATACTTTCTCCTTTGTCTACCTCGACTCATCGTAACCTCCGTTGCTGAGCCCATGAGTCTCTTAGGTAACCTTGCTTCTTCCATTCGTGTAACATGACCCCACCATCTCAGCCTGTTCGATCTAATTGCTTCATCTATGATGTGCATTCCCAGTTTTTCTTTGATTTCTTCATTATGGACACTCTCCTGCCATTGTTTCCATCATGGTGTGCGTTCCTGTAGTCATGTCCTAGATCATGAACCATGGGCAACGTACGAGTTGCCAATTAAGTGGTCCTAATAGTCGTGATACCAGTTACTTTGGAATACCTTTGGGCATCTCGGACATATTCTCGACCTTAACACTCTTATCTGATCAACATAACAGAACTACTCGTTCCTGTCAGAGCAAAACCCTTTCTGTCCCTATCCATCACTCAGCCGGTTTCTCAAAATCCTTTTCACTAGCAGGAACCAGGCTCTGGAACAATCTACCTCAGTATATCTGAAAACTGAATAACACTGCCAGCTTCAAACGACAGTTAATGGATTATCTACTAAAGCAATAATTACGCCAGTCTTTATTACCCTACGGTCTAGGTACGTCACATCCATTAATCCTCCCAGATATTCTCCGACTGCCATTGCTCTCGCCAGGTACAGCTTTCATAACTTCCTTCCGTCAATTCGCCATGCCTTAACCAGTCTCGATATATTCAAAAGTACATCTTGTATCTGCTAATATCAATGGTGTTACTTCTATTATTACACCAGCAGCAGCAGAAGGTGTCTCAGTGGTACTGCTAATAATACTATTAGAGTTGAGTCAATACCTTTTATTTACATCCTTTTACATGTAATCAACCTGTATAAATTATGTTATTAATCTGTAAAAATCATTATTCAAATGTTCAAATGTTTGTATAGCTTATGGGACTTAACTACGGGGTCATCAGTCCCTAAACTTACAAACTACTTATGAACTACTTACGAACTAGGACGGCACAAATATCCATGCCCGAGGGGGGATTCGAGCCCCCGACCGTAGTGGCCGTGCAGACCGTGACTGGAGCGCCTCAGTCCCCTCGGCCACCGCGGGCGGCAAATCATTATCATATTATAGGTTACTCACATGTAAAGAAATACTGTATGTCTAAAACCCTGGTCCGATTGTAAGAGAGTGCCTGATGGCCCTAATCTGATCAGGCTAAATAAACAAATAAATAAAGAAAATAAATAAATATTCTGAGTCGTGGCCACCTCTGTGTTAAGACAGCAAAAACTACCAAATCGACCGGTTAGACTCAACCCTTAGGGGTAAACGCCAGTGGGGCTCTGGGCATGCTTTCCAGGCAGTTCAATATGATGGTGGCAACAATCAGAGCAAAATACCTCGGACCTATTGAGGAGACTTTAATTTAAAAAAAAAAGAAAAAAAAGGGGGTGGAGGTGGGGGGGGGGGGGCAGTGTAGCTGAAGTGTAACAATCGTGGGAGTGGTGCAGTTGCTAAACCCTTGCTAACGGAAGCAAACACGAAGCCGCAAAAGAGTTGGTGCCACGATCATAAAACCTGGACACATGACGAGTGAAAGAATGTGGCAAGGTCCGAAGAACCATCGTTTACATTGATTCCTACAAACAACGCCGTTTATGTGTCAAAAGACAAGAAAGATGATTACTATAAGAATGCCTCCTTCCTTCAGTGAAGCATGAAGGTTATCGATATCGTGGTGCTAAACTATTTCTATCATTACTTTCACTGGACGTATAAATGTGGAAGAATACCTCACCATTCTCGACAGCAAAAATCAACACCAACAATAATCACAACATCAGAAAATATATATAGGCTATAACTCCTTGGCTGCGGTAGTCCGTGATCCAGTGGCTTAATAAAATCTTTGCCGCCTACTTTGGCAATGAAAGCTATGTGAAATACCGTGGACATAATAAAATAAACAAATCAACTCCAGTATAAATAAATTACGTTACACTTTGATAACTATATTTAATTATTTTTATTAATAAATATAAAGCTTGTTCATTCATAATAAGCAATTGGACACTCAGGTATCCTCACAAACTATCAAACATCACGACTGGACAACAAAATCGCCTCGTCTCAGGTAATAAAACCCATCACGTTGTCTTCAATGGCGAGTGTTCATCACAGACTAGGCTATCGTCAGGAGTGCCTTAGGGATGTGGGATAGGACCGCTACTATTTTCCATCTATGTACATGATGTGACGAACAGAGTGAGTTGTAATCTGCGGCTGTGTGCTGATGATGCTGTAGTGTACAGGAGGGTGTCGTCATTGAATGACTGTACTAAGATGTAGGATGACTTGGATCAAATTTCTAGGTAGTGTAAGGAATTCAGCTACCTCTAAATGTAGAAAAATGTAGGGTGGTGCAGATGAGTAGAAGAAACAATCCCGCTGTCGAATACAGCAATTAGTAGTGTGCTGCTTGACAGAGTCGCGTCAATTAAGTATCTTGGCGTTACGCTGCACAGCGCTATGAAATAGAACGAGCAATTAAGGATAGTCACGGGGAAGGAGGATGGTCGACTTCGGTTTACTGAGAGAATTTTGGGAAGATGTTATTCGTCAGTAAAGGAGACTGCATACAAAACATTTGTGCGACCTCTTCTTGAGTATTGCTGAAGTGTTTGGGATCCCCATCAGATCGGTTTAAAGGCGGACTTAGAGGCAGTTCAGAGGCTGGCAGCTAGGTTAGTAACTGGTACACTGGATTAGTGCTCAAGTGTTCCTGAAATGCTTCGGGAACTCAGATTGGAATCGCTGGAGGGAAGGCGACATTCTCTCCGAGCAACATCGTTGAAGAAATTTAGAGGGCCGGAATTTGAAGTGGACTGCAGAAATATTCTACTGCTTCCAACCTAAATATCGCGAAAGGACCGCAAAGATAACAACAGAGAAAAAAGGCTCGTGCAGATACATACAACCATTCGTTTTACCCTCGTTCTTTATGGGAGTGGAACAGTAAGTAAGTGATACTGAGCCCCTCCACTACATACCTTTGGGTATTTATGTATGTATGTACATGTACTTTTAATGTAATTCAAGTAATACCCATTGTGACACGACTATGACCACTGGACTGGTTAATGACTTCGGATGAGCCCAGCGCGTAAGTTCGGCCCACGGCCTCACGCAAGCTAGGACCTGCTCTGTGGACCTGCTCTGCCACTACGATACACAACCATGCTGTTATAAATCTTTTATTGACACTGAACACCTAGTAACGACACTAAATTGTAACCTTCGCAGAACTCGGGTTCCGCATATCATACGAAGCACACCTAAAGCCCTTTCTATACGAGACGTGCAACACCCACAAGGAAGTCGTTGTCAGCTGCAGCGCCCCTAGCGATAGACAGTCGAACTACAAAAAGCGTTCAAAAGGTACGCATTTGTTGAGTCGTCTGCTTCACGAGTCTACTTCGTTGTTGTCAACTTACAGCAAATGAATCGCCACGTTAACATCATCTTTCGAAACTGTATGATCTATTGTGATAATTAAAACATTTGTGTTTTAGACTGCCACTGTGAAACTGCATTCAATTGTTTTCGTGCAGTTCATGCGTAACTCCGTCGCTCACATGTGTTAACGTCCTCATTGTAAAATTCGATTACATACTTCCAACCCCTGCGGTTTGAGGCGCCTATGTATATGATGAACAAGCTCATGTGTCTAGACATAGACCTTTCACTTTGATAAAGCTTCAAATAATGCTCACCAAAAACAAATATTTCATCTGTTAAGTACAGCATGTTTCAGGGAAAATAGCAAATACTTTAGAAGATGCTAGTAAAGACGATTTGCAGTTAAAACTTCATGTAACATGTGTCCAATTTTTATAGGGTACAAAGATACAGCTCTTGGTACGTACAACAAACTGATTTGGATATTTTGACTGATTCTTTCGTCGGTTCTTGGTACATTACTGTATTGACTTTTATTTAAATAACCGGTCTGAATATGTCCTAATAAGCGAAAACTGGGTAACTAAGTGGAAATAAACGTGTAGAAGATACACAAAATTCTACTTTTAAGTAAGTGTGATATTGTACTACCAACAACTCACGTATTGCCGCGGTGGAGTAGCCGAGCGGTCTAAAGCACCTCGCTGCGGAGCGCTCGGTTGCTCGTCGTGGAGGTTCGAGTCCTCCCTGGGGCATGGGTGTGTGTGTTTGTCCGTAGGTTAGTTTACCTAGGTTTAAGTAGTTTGTAAGCTACGGACTGATGACCACGCAGTTTGGTCCGATAGATTTACAAACATTTGAACATTTGAACGCACGTATTAATCAGTGAAAATTTCTTGATTTACATTTGCTGTACGTTTGTTTGGATTTCATATTAACAGCTATATCTCTGTATTCAATAACAATTGTACACAGGTTGTATTAAATTTTTAATGCAATTCCTCTATAGCATCACCCCCTACAATAGTTACGACTGAGTTGAGAAACTACGTTGCTCTGAGCAGGAGACAAGTACACATTCTCAAACAAATTCCCGACTTGGCTCTGTTTGTCAGCTGGGTTCCCCATTCGGTCGTCTGCGCATGCGCGAAGCACTTCCATACGCGTGAGAATGGGATTCATCCTATTCCATCTACTAGCGATCGTATGTGTGCATCTTGTGCAAGTGGACGCGTCTACACTGTACGCAGACGGCGTGACCGGTGCATCATGAGTAATATCGTAAGCACTCACTTCCGGTCTAGAAAGGGCTTTACGTAAGATTATATCTGTGATGTACTGTTTGTGTATGTGACGGTAAGTCACGGTTTGTAAGAAAGGATCCTGTAGCGTGCGCTTAGTGCTATGTACGAGAACGTACGCTATTTCGTTAACGCCGTTCTCCATGTCTTGTCGTTTGTATGGTTGTCATTCAGTGATGAAATCCGAAATAAGAAAAGACAGCTTTATAAATCAGTTGTCGTAGAAGTTTGGCAACGGCGAACTGTTCGGGCGTGACGTAGAACGCTCTGATTGGAAAAAAGCAGTTGCAGCGCGTGGACTGTTAACTGGCGAGTATTTTGGTTGAACTATAGTTAGGTTTCTGTTTTATATTTTAAATGAATGCTGCCTTGACTGTGAATATATTGTGCAATATTATTGCCTAATGTTACTGATAAAGTTGGAGCAGCTTCAGGGGAATCGTCTGTGCGCGAAGACTACCCTGAAGCGTGCGCAACGGCAGGTAGTAGTTTTGTGTAGTTCGCGAACGAACTAGTTCGGAAGAGCGCTCCCACAGGCGAACTACGCGAACTAGTTCCCAGATCCCTCGCCTCTTAGTTCGTCCGCTCCTTTTCCGAAGACTGACCGAGAACTGCGAGAGGACGCGAGAGCGCGCAGAATCGCATGATTCCCTTCTGCCAGTTACCTTCATTTCGAGCTGAGATGCAGCTCAGCTGTAATTTCATAGTTCACTGCCACAAGAAATCCATTTTAAAAATAAAGTACTACGAGTAATCTGTATGCAAAGTAGTTGAATACCATTGAATCATCCAATCGTGTAAATAACTGGTTTATTTGCTTAAGTATTTGATGTCAAATTGCCCAAAAATCCACGCTTTGGCAACACTGATTCATTGTATAAAAAAACTGTCATAAAAAAAGAAAGAGCTCTTTTAGTAGCGGTAGCAAAAGCCAAAAAGAGCGTACGAATTAAAAAGAGCGGACGAACTAAAAAGAGCAGAGGAACTAAAAAGAGAGGACGAACTAAAAAGAGAGCTACCGGTCGCGAACTAAAATATGCGCGACCGGTCGCGAACTATTATGTCAAACGTTTCTCGCTTCTTAGTTGGTTGGATTCTTTTCCGAAGACCGACGGGCAATAGCGAGAGGGCGCATAGCAGAATTAAAAATCACGTGTTTGCCTTCTGCTGATGAGTCATTTCTTGTGAGCGTCTGCCTGCTAGATTACATAGTTCAGTGCTACAAAATTTCTGTTTTGAAGTGTTCTGCACTCTGCAATATCTGACTAATAAATTCAATAATGCCAAGATATAGAGATAACCCTAAACTTAAACGCGAGAAATTATCGCATACTGTTTCTTTTGGTCTGCGTGATATGGTTAGAGGTTCAAGCAGCAAGCGCATGAAGCAGCTAGGTGGGGGAACGTCCACCTCCACCTGCACGCGCAGACCACGCCGCTCAGCCGTCACTGGGAGCGGAC
Organism: Locusta migratoria; assembly: GCA_026315105.1. NCBI lineage: Eukaryota > Metazoa > Arthropoda > Insecta > Orthoptera > Acrididae > Locusta > Locusta migratoria. The sequence goes on along the minus strand of CM048751.1, from coordinate 327,596,138 downwards.
GAACTAAAAGAACGAACTAGTTCGCGGCTCTGCCGCGAACTAAAGTGAGCGCTCCCGATCGCGAACTATTATGCGCAAGTCTAGCAGGTAGCACATAAAACTTTTGTTGTCTACAGTGCCATGTGATTGACAGTAAGGAAGAGATCCTACTACAGTTTCTGAGAACAGAGTCCATCATCATGAAGGCTAAGTAAATTCAGCTTTTGAATAGTTATTCTGGTGAATGAGATTTACGACATTCGTCGTAAAAGAGGAGGAAACGACACTCACTATGATGGTTCCTAAACGCCGCATGTTGTTGCAGTGAATTCGCACAGCGTGTGGCGACTCACTTTGCAGAAACGTCGTAAAGTGTCGTTAAACACAGAAGCGAGACGACAGAAAGTCTCGAGTGTGCGAAGAGGTGTCAGGTTTTTGGTACAGGTGGTTAGCAGAACTACGTGAACAGCTTGCGGTGACGAGGTACTTTGATGACACGTTGGGTCGTTTGCGTTTCGGGGAAGTAGTTAGCACTTAGCGACACTAGGTGTACTACCATGGAAAAGTTCTTACAGGCACCTCGGCTAACGAAAACATACAGAGAATCAGCAAGTTTGCTTGAATTTTCATGCTTCACCTTGCTGATAACTCTGCATTTTATACAGGGTGTACATGAACTCTGGGAACTGTTTCAATTATTTATTGTACAGATGTCATACATATTGCATTTAGAAGAGATACTCTGAATGTTTTATTCGATATGCGAACCATCCTCATTCAATTGTTGTAACTGCGAACAAAACTCATTAATTCATTACCGCTATTCTGTCAGTTTGACATATTCAATAATGAATTAATACCTGATAAGTGCATTTATACTGCAATTATATGCAGTTATTATAATAAATTATACCTCCATGCTGCCATATGGACATAGCCTGAAGATGGCCACAGTGCCGAAATAGGCCTATTGCTGTATTAATAAACAGTATTTAACGTCTACAAAGTAAAGCAGCATTTTGATATTACTTAGATTAAAAATATGTCCTTAAATACATACACAATGTTGCAGGCCCAAATGAAATAAAAAAATATGTATATATTTACTTATGTAATTTTGTGTAATATATGTTTATTTCATCAATAAATGTTAAATAACCTTCTATGTGTCATAGCATATTTTTTCTAAAGCAATTACACTGACACCTGTAGTCAGAAATGGAATTCGCATTATTATACGGTCAATATAGACCAATAATCATCGTTCTGAAGGTGAACCGTTAATCCTATGAGAAAAGTACATGGGACCTTTTTTGTAGATACTTTTGTCCCATTTAGTTTTGTACTGAAGCAATTTTTTCATTAATGCAGCCGTTTTCCTTAAAAATGCTAAAATGTGTTTCTCTGCCGCCATTTTGAAATATGACGGCTGAAGCTCCAGCCCAATCGGTGGGGACTTTTAGTATGTTGTTTACGAAGGCATAAGGATCATCTATGCAAAAATCAAGCTTATTTGTAATTTTTTCCTCTAAAAATCCTAATTCGACTGCACTATATACAAGCAATCTATTTGGGAGTGGAGAAGAAAATGACTAATACTGGTTCGGGGTAACCTCCGCCACGCACATTACGGTGGATTGCGAAGGATGTGTCTACCGCGTGGTTATTATTAAACTTTATCTATTTGACACATTATAACACGGGAACTAATTACCGTACGATTACCAAAGTTGCTAGCATTAACGTAAAGAATATGGGGAAGACAACTAATGCATAATTAATTCTATGGAAACAATTTTAATGTGTTGCTACGGAGACCATTACATACTGGGAGTGACACAGACAGAATTAAAAAATCTTCGGGAAGTGCTGAGGGGGGGGGGAGCTTCAGCTCTATTAGCCCCCCCTTCCCCTCTCCGTGGCTGCGCAGCCGCATACTGGTATCATAAAAAAAATGAAAACAATAAAAAATTAAAAAATCTTCGGGAGGTGCTGGAGGGGGAGGGGCTGCTTCAGACCTATTAGCCCCCTCCACCCCCCCCCCCCTGTGGCTGCGCCACAGCATATCGGTATAATCGCTGCTGGAAGGGCTGTATTAAGCACCCATTTTGTTTCTTCACAACCATCTGACAGTACAGACAGCTGCTTTTGAAGAAACAGAATAGGTGCTTACAACGGCTCGATGTATTTTTTCTGATTATGACAAGAAGAACCACTTGAAACCAAACCCCCTAGGAAACAGAAGTCTGTGCTTTTCACATCAAAACCGACAGGCAGGAAGGAAACAAAGTGATTCGGGAAGACACTGAACTGGAGCATTGTTTTACTCCCAAATATACTCTTCCAAATTCTGAAGGTAGCAGGGATAAAATATAGGAAGCGAAGAGTTATATTCAACCTATACAAAAAACCAGACAGCGGTTATTAGAGTCGAAGGGCAAGAAAGGGACGCAGAGGATGGGAAGGGAGTAAGACGGTTGTAGCCTTTCCCCAATGTTGTTCAATCTGTACATTGAGCAGGCAGTGAAGGAATGGAAGCTGAAATTTGGAGAGGGGATTAAAGTGCAGGGAGAAGAAATAAAAACATTGCGGTTTGCCGATGATATAGTAATTCTGTCAGAGACCGCAAAACATCTGGAAGAGCAACTGAATGGCATGGACAGTGTCTTGAAAGGAAGATATAAAATGAACATTAATAAAAGTATAACGAAAGTAATGGAATGCAATGTCAAAAAATCAGGCGATGCTGAAGGAATTAGATTAGGTAATGAGACAATAAAAGTAGTAGATGAATTTTATTATTTGGGTAGCAAGATAACTTCTGATGGCCGAAGTAAAGAAGATATAAAATGCAGAATGGCTTTGGGAAGAAAAGCGTTTCTAAAGAAGCGAAACTTGTTAACATCTAATATTAATTTAAATGTTAGGAAGTCCTTTCTGAAAGCATTTGTCTGGAGTGTAGCATTGTATGGGAGTGAAACGTGGACGATAAGGAGTTCAGATAAAAAGATGATAGAAGCTTTTGAAATGTGGTGCTACAGACGAATGATGAAAATTAGATGGGTAGATCGCATAACTAATGAGGAGGTGCTTAACCGAATTGGGGACAAATGGAGTTTCTGGCATATCCTGACTAAAAGAAGGAATAGATTAGTTGGGCACATTCTGAGACATCAAGGAATTGTCAACTTGGCATTAGAAGGAAGCACGTGGGGTAAAAATCGTAGAGGGAGACCGAGGGACGAATACAGTAAGCAGATTCAAAAGGATGTAGGTTGCCGAAAGTATTCTGAGATGAATAGACTTGCACAGGACAGGGTAGCGTAGAGAGCTGCAACAAACCAGTCTGCGGACTAAAGACCACAACAACAACAACATTGGAGTTACCTATCATAGATAGATTGTTAATCTATAGACGGCCCTAACTTAACTCTAAACACAAGGTGGCAGCTCGAAGCAACATAATCCGCAAACTCACTGGTAATTGGTTGCTCAACCCAGGTACTCCGTACCTCTGCAATGGCACTCTGTTTCTCCGTTGGTATTATGCCTGCCCCCTATGGCTGAAATCTACCCATGAAAAACAAGTTGACGCGACTCTAATTGCAGAATCCCTAAAACCAACTCCCACTGACAAACTGTCCAACTTGGCAAGGCATTGCTGTCCCTGGAGTACGCCGGGAAGTAACCACAAATGCTGAAAGAAAGAAAATAGAAGAAAATGAGCTACCCTAAGGCGGCCAACTTTTTAAAAACTCAATGCGGGACATTTCGAGGATGTGAAGGATGATTACGATCACGTGACTCACTATGTCAGTTATTCTGAAACTAGGAAAAATTTTTGGCGAGCAGAGTAGACATACTCACTTACTTTTAATGTGACATATCTAACATGAGTGACATTTTATTCTTAATTTTCAATCTTTATTTACAATTCATAAATATTTTCTCATGCTCTTATTTTACATACTCTTTTTACATACTTTTTCTCCGTTACGTTTTTCCAGTCACCTTCGTTGTCTGTACTACTTTTAATTGTCCCAGATTTTACAGCATCGTGCTCCACACATTTTGATAAATAGATTACTCCGCCCAAAGAATTGAAGACCTCAGGGGTAAATAATGATAACCCTCAAGTTTCGTATTTTTAATGTATTTGGTGCAAACAATCATATCCGACAGAATGTTTCATTTTCTTCAAGTAGTACATTTATCCGCAGAGAATTGGCAAATATAAATATTAAAACAAATATTAAAACATGTAACAAACTATTTTTCAAACATACAAGTAGTCAAATCTCAGCACTTTATAAATTTATCATTATCCCCCCACCCCGAGGTCTTCAATTATGTTGTGAAATAACCTCGAATTAAATCTGATAAAACATAATTTTTTTAAAACAATTTGAGCTACTCTATTATAGAAGTTCATTCGATGAAGTGCAAAGTTTAATCGGGCCTTACTACATGCAATGCTCATTCACTTTCGTTGTTGCACTTTCAGAATTTCACCACCTTTTTATTTCTGAAAGTAAGACGAATACAGAAATTATTTATAAACTGTTTGCCACCTGGAGGACAGAAAAATATTCCCTTACACTTACTGAAACGTCCTTAAGAAGGCACAGAAAATATGCCAAAAACATCATTTTTTAATAAGTCATCCGTACCAGCTTAAAGCAAAAACAACTTCCAGTGCTAGCGAATCGGTCATTTTAAAATAATCATATGATTTGTATCTTTTTTTTTCTTTCTTTTGTACTTAATGAAATAAGACTGTCATTTATTCGCAGATGATGCATTGTGAAGTTGACTTGCAAGCAGTATGAAATAGCGTGCCGTACACAAATAGTTTCGGCTTAATCTCCCAGACCAACAGTTTTAAAATTATTGGAATCCGCGACGCTTTTGCCATTTTGCGGGACATTGTCAGTAATTATCCCAATGCGGGACAACGAGTCCAAATGCGGGACTGTTCCGCAGAATCCGGGACGGTTGGCCGCAATAAGCTACACCCACTACACGGTCATACTCCTCCCAGATCCAGATTGAAATCTACAAAGAGCTTTCTACGGCCAACTTCTCCACTAAAACCGCCCTCGAACAAAGCCAGAGAAGAACTGTGGGCAGTCAAAATGGACCATCTTGCGACAGGGGTAAGCCGGCCGCGTGGCGTGTAATCAGAATAATTGCTAGAGCCTATCCACGATCATCCTGCAGACATCTATTTAGGTATCCTCACAGAAAATTAACAGTATATATATTCACTTATGAAATTTGTTGTTCATAATCAAACCCAGTTCAAAAGCAAGCCGCGGTGGAGTAGCCGAGCGGTCTAAAGCGTCTCGCTGCGGAGCGCGCGGTTGCTCGCCGTGGAGGTTCGAGTCCTCCCTGGGGCATGGGTGTGTGTGTTGTCCGTAGGTTAGTTTACCTTAGTTTAAGTAGTTTGTTAGCTATGGACTTGTAGCGATACATTAATATTTTTTTTATTGAAAATTATGTCTGCGACGCTTGTCGCTAGCATCCGTTCTCTCTGCCAATAAATCTCTGATTATCCTTGTTTCAAGTTATGCCTTCAACTATTTCAAACGATCTGGAGAGAAAACGGAATCGCTTGTGGTCTTTCGTTCTTCTACCTTTGTACTGAGCGGACGTATTTTACTCGACCTCCATAATCCTGTAAGTGTGAGCTCTGATTAGCACCCTTTTAATTAATAAACTTTAACTTTCATTTGGAATTCCTATTTCATTTAAATAATGACTATTTATCCCCATCTTGTTACCAATTTTCAGCAATATTAGTAAAGTGATGCTTGGTTATTGTTGCCTATTGCCTCATGATGACAAAAGAATGCAAAATTTATTTACTCTCATTTTGTGTTAAACATTGAATTCAATGCCTGCAGGAAATCTTCATTCTGTTAAAAGCGAAGTCCGATAATTTCTTTAACTTTCGATAACAATAGTGATCAAAATTACACACGGTCTTAAAACTTTAATAATTAATAGTCATGAAACCAAGCATCAGTTTACGAGAACGAAGATATTAATCAATTCATACAGGTTCAACTGTAGTGTCACAGCTTCCACCAATGAATGGATACCAGGTAACTTATTCCACTATTTTCTTATGTAATGGTGCTTTCTGGTGTTGTCGTAATTTTTAACTTACATTGCTACTGAGAACTGATAACCATTTCAAAAATTAATATTCATTGCTGATCTTACGGTTATTTAAATTTCAATTCCGGTTTTCAACCTTGATCTTTTGACAATACCAGTGATAATAATAAAAAAAAAGTAACATTACAGACTGATGACGACGCAGTTTGGTCCAATAGATTTACAAACTTTTTTTTTTTTTTTTTTTTTTTTTTTTTTTTTTTTTTTTTTTTTCAAAAGCAACAGCAGTGTGCACAGCTGTAACACCAGGAGACAGGATTATCTTCACAATGTAGGGCTACATCTGAGTGGCACAGAAAGGGGTAAATTATGCTGCCTCAAAAGTCTTTGGTCACCTACCAAGCACCATCAGAGGCCTGACAGATAGCCAACTAGCATTTAAAAATAAATTAAAAGAATTTCCAAATGACAACTCCTTCTACTCGTTGGATGACTTTTTCGATATAAATTAGAATGAGTTTTTGGATATAAATTAGTAAATCTAAAAAGAAATAAAAAATAAAGAATATATAATAAAAAAGTGTTATGTAATATTTTTTGTAATGCAACGTTTCGTACGGACGCCCTTCATTAATCTGACATGTTCCACATAATTACGAAGTGCCGTATTCATGATCTATGGAACAAGCATTAATCATATCTAATCTAATAGTATAGGGCCAAAATGGCGGAAAGAACCATGTGACTATTTCAGCATCCTGTCTCGACGGACTGTTAACCGGAGATAACGGTCGTCTCTTGCTGATGTTCGGAAGGATGGTGGTTCAAATCCACCTCCGGCTATCCTGATTTAGGTTTTCCGTGATTTTCCTAAATCACTCCAGGCAAATGCCGGGATGGTTTCTTTCAAAGCCGGCCGCGGTGGCCGAGGGGACTGAGGCGCTCCAGTCACGGTTATGCACGGCCACTACGGTCGGGGGTTCGAATCCCCCCTCGGGCATGGATATTTGTGCCGTCCTTAGTCTTAGTTACTTCATAAGTAGTTTGTAAGTTTAGGGACTAATGACCCCCGTAATTAAGTCCCATAGACTACAAACATTTGAACAAACCGACAGGGGTAATAACAGTGGAATGCTTCCCACCCGGACACAGTTTGTAATGGACCACATGGAAATCCTGAACAGATTATCAGCAGGTATTGGCAAAACCGATGACAACCTTTCTGAATAGGGATACGTACATGTCTACATCTGCAAGTCTCATTTAAGTGCATGGCAGAAGGTTCATAGGACCGCTTTTACGATATTTTCTCTACAGTTCACTTCCCTAATAGTTCACGGAAAAAAGGGACACCTAAATCTTTCCGTTTTTATCTGATTTCTCTAGTTTCATTTTTAAGATTATGTGTTCCTATGTAGGTTGGTGCTAGTAAAATATGTTCGCATTCGGAAGAGAAAGTTGGAGACAGAAATTTCGGAAATAGATCACGTCTCAAAGATTAACACCTTTCTTTAAATGATTTCCACCATAACTAATGCATCATTTCCGTAACACTCTCTCCCCTATATCGCGATAACTGAAAACGAACTGCCCTTCTTTGTACTTTCTCTAAACCGTCCGTCAGTCCCACTTGGTGGGGATCCCACAATGCGCTACAATATTCCAGAATAAGACTGCTGCAGGCAGTTTCTTTAGTATAACTGTTGCATCTTCTAAGTGTTCTTCCAACGAAACGTAGTCTTTGGTTTGCTTTCCCTACAATATTTTCCATGCGTTCTTTCCAGTTTAAGTTGTTTGCAATTATTACGCCTAGGTATTTAGTAGAATTGACCGCCTGTAGGTTTGTTTGATTTATAGTGTAACTGAAATTTAACGGATTTCTTTTAGTGGTCATATGGATGACCTCACAGTTATCATTATTAAGAGTCAATATTGTCAATTTTTGCACCATGCTGACATCTTATCTAAATCATTTTACAGTTGCTTTTCCTCTTCTGGTGACTTTACTAAACGATAAGTGACAGAATCATCCGCGAATAGTCTAAGGGAGCTATTCAGATCGTCTCCTAAACGGTTTTTAAAAATGAGGAACAGTAGGGGCCCTATAACACTTTCCTTCAAATATAACTTCTGTTTTACTGGATGACTTTCCGTCAGTTGCAACGTACTGTATCCTTTCTGAGAGGAAATCACGAATCCACTCGCATAACTGTGGTTATATTCCATAAATACGCAATTTGATTAGAAGACGGTTGTGAGGTACAGTGTCGAATGCCTTTCGGAGATCTAGAAATACGGAATCAATTTGACATCCCTTATCGCTAGCGCTCATCACATTCCAGATCGAGATACGGTGGCAGAATCCTCGAAATGTGTTGCAATGAAGGAATTAAAATACTCCTCGTTCGATCAATACTAGAATAATTTTCGTACCTAGAATTTATATCATGTAGCATTGCTAGAAGAAATATCCAAGACCGGAAGAAAAGCAGCACTTTCCGTCATATGTTAATTAAGTACGTAAACGTCACGGAGGTATTTGTGAAACTTTAGTGTGAGACGTTAGGAGATGGGCATTGCGAATCTCAGTGCGGTATATCGTCACACTCCCGAGAAACGTCATGCTTCATCCTAAGTAAATTTCGGGAAAAGGTAGTGAAAATTAGAAACAATTGAGCTGACGTGGAGACAGAGCAGGAATCATTGTTCCCGCAGAACAGGTTGCAAGGTCATGAGTCGTTCGAAGACTGTTCAGTAATAACCGCAGTACGTTGCCATCGACAGCGAGTGTTCCTCATAGCTAAGGGTATCTAAAACAATGCCAGGGAGTGTGACGGGATCTTTGTCATTTTGGGGCCGATCTGATCGATTTATTATGTAAATTGGTTTCATTTCTGACCTGTTTCAGAAGATTATACTGTTATAATCGGATCGGTCTTCCACATACGCCGCGTACGTAGCACATTGATGAGTATCAGTCAAGGATCGCCTTAAAGAAAAATATCTGATCAATTCAGAAACGGGAGCTACGTTTCTTACCGGTAATTTTGAGCAGCACGTCAGTATTACGGAGATGTATTATTGTTATGAAGAAAATTCCAAAAATTTTTGAAATCTTATGTAACATTTTGGGGAAATAACTGAAAATTCTTTCCTAATGAATGAGCGTTTATACAGCTAACGCGGAATTACAGAATTTCCATTCATTTTAACAAAAAATTTCAATTTTAAGGTCAATTATAATAGATGATCTAAGGTGTGATTGCCCTGTATTACGGAGATCGTTACTTCAAATAGAAAACCCTGAAGAGGAACCAACATTTTATTAGCGGAACATTAATGTGCGAATACAGAGGGTCGGTGATGGAACCGACTGCAGAGCGATTTTGCTGGCACTATCTTTCATTTCGCGTAAAGACCACTAACATCAGTGAAATTAGGACTCATGCGGAGACAGAAACGACACTGTGCGTAGTAAATGACGGCAAGTCATACGCGGCGTTCCCTCGCGAAGTATTATAGAACCCATACTGTTCGTTGTATTCCCAAACAATTTCGGAGAGCAGCTCTCTTAGACTGTTCCGCGGATGATAATGTAGTTATCAGTTAGTCAAGTCACTATAAGATCAAACTAAACTGCAAATATAGATATCTACATGACGCGCAAAGTTGGATATTGAGCCTCAATAATTAAGATTATGAAGTCATCCGTATGAGCACTAAAGGAAATCCGTTAAACTTCACTTAATCGATAAACCAGCAAAACTAAAGGCCTCAATTCAACTAAACAGCTAGTGATTATAATTCCGAACAACTTAAAATGGAAAGTAAACCAAAAATATCGTAGGGAAGGCTGTGCTTCATTTACATGATGTAGCAGGTGTACTAAAGAAACTGCCCACACTATACTTATGCGTCCTATTTTGGAGTATTGCTGCACATTGTTGGATACTCACCAGGTGGGAGTGATGGAGGACAAATAAAAAGTTCACAGTAGGACGGCTAGTTTTGTACTATCGGGATAGTGGGGAGAGAGTGTCACGGAAATGATGCAAGAATGGGGGGTGGAAATCGTTAAAAAAGAAAGTCGTTATTCGTTGCGGCGAGATCTATTTACGAACGTTCTTTCACCAATTGTCCTGCGAATGCGATGCGTATATACGAGGTATGTCCACAAAGTAAGTTCCGTTTGGTTATATAAAACAAACGTGTACAGATACAGAAAAAATATTTATTGTACAAAAATATACAACTATTAAACTACTTTTCTACATAGCTTCCGAAATGTAGTAGCTATTTGCTATAGCGTGGCAGAAGTCTTTGTATGCCTTCTTCGTAGAAGGTTGCCGCCTGTGTATTCAACCATGTGGTAACGTGTTCTTTCAGCTCGTCATAATCGCTGAAGTGTTGACCACCATGGACAGGTTTTAGGTGTAAGAAGAAAGTCGCTAGGAGCGAGACTGTACGGAGGATGATCAAACACGTACCAGTGAAATTTCGCATTCACACATTCGCCTAGTGAGGTCGGGCGGCAACGTGAAGGGAAGAAGAAGACTCCTTTCATCTCTTCTTACACCTAAAATCTGTCCTTGGTTGTCAACACTTCAACGATGATGAGCTGAAAGAACATGTTTGCCACATGACTGAATACACAGGCGGCAACCTTCTATGAAGAAGGCACACAAAAACTTGTCCCACGCTATAAGTGCCTACAAAATTTCGGAAGTTACGTAGAAAAGTAATTGAACAGTTGCAGATTTTTATACAATAAATATTTTTGTCTGTATATGTTCACGTTTGGTTTATATAACCAAACGGAACTTACTTTGTGGACATACCTTGTATCTTGTTATCACCTATCTACGTATGGAGACTTGATCATCATCATAAAATAGACCAAAAACGGAGATTCAAGTGTTCCTTTTCTCCCGCGTGCTATTAAAGGATGTAACGGTGGAAAAATCAGTTCGGTGAGCTCACGCCAGGCACTTTAGTGTGATTTTTTAAGTAAATATGCAGATTAGATAGTCGTTACTTGTTCGTACTGTTATGGGAATAGAGCAGAAAAAGAAACGCTTAGTAATGGTACTAGGTATCGGCTTCCAAGCACCATACTGTGGATAACGGAATACGTGTGTACATGCTGACGACGTAGATCTAACGTGAAATGTTTGAAGTGACAGATATGGTGACGTGGTTTGTGACGTAGATACAGACGGAGATGTAAGTAGTTTTAATGGGAAAAAATAAAATTTCTGGTTACAGACCTTTTGTATTGTTAAATTTTATCGGTATTTATTCACAATAGACAATTTTTTACAACTCCACTGTATGAGGTGTAATAGCTCTACCAAATGGTGGCAAATGCAAATTTGAGCCAGGCCAGGCAAAAAACCGGGATTACCCGCTCTTCGTTAGCGGTCGCATTAGATATTACGTTATCCGAACACGCTTTCAAAACCGATCCAAACCTCCATCTGCAACAGTGACTATGTAGAAGTTAACTACATTCATCGCGTAGTCAGTGTGGCATATGAAGGTTTTGATCTGTCCTGGAAACGCGTCCGGACAGCACAATGCATAACACGACCCCTCATGAAAAGCAGGAAAGCCAGGTTAGAGAGCCGGTCAGGCAAAAATTTACATTTACCACCATATGGAAGCACATTGGAGTTGTACAAAATTCGCTGCTGCGGATAAATATCGATAAAATTATATTGATATATCTGCTTCGCAAATCGCGAAATTTCCCGACGTCTGCTGCTCCTGTAAGATGAACAAACGATCTGCAACACATGAAAATTTGTGCCGGATCGGGAGTCGAACCCGGGTCTCCCGCTTTTCGCAGATCGTTTGTCCATCTTACAGGAGCAGCAGACGTCGGGAAATTTCGCGATTTGCGAAGCATATATATGGATATATTTATCTCTGCTGCGGAACACCGCCAACGTCTGTTCCCTTGGAACAGACATAATAATTAAAATTATATTGTCCGCAGTAAATCGTCACGAAATATGAATATATATTCACCTGATGTGTAAGATGTATGAGACAGGCGAAATAACCTCAGACTTTAAGAAAAATGTAATAATTCCCATTCCAAAGAAATCAGGCACATACAGGTGTGAAAATCACACAAACATCAGTTTGATAAATCATGGTTACCAGGTTTTAACACGAATCATTTACAGAAGGATGGAAAAGCTGATAGAAGCTGACCTCGCGGAAGATAAGTTTGGATTCAGGAAAAAGTAAGAACAAGGAAGGCAATACTCACTTTACAGTTTATCTTAGAAGACAGATGAAGGAAAGGCAAACCTACATTTGTAGCTTTTGTAGATTTGAAGAAAGCTTTTGACAATGTTGATTGGAATACACTCTTTCACATAGTGAAGTCAACAGGAGTAAAATACAGGGAAAGGAGGGTTATTTACAACTTGTACAAAAGCCAGAGCGCAGTTCTTAGAGTCGAATGGCATGAAAGGGAAGCATTGGTTGGGAAGGGAGTAAGACAGGGTTGTAGCCTTCCTCCAATGTTATTCAATTTGTACATCGAGCAGGCGGTGAAGGAAAGCAAAGAGACATTTGTAAAAGGAGTTAGAGTTCGTCGTGAAGAAATAAAAACATTGCGTTTTGCTGATGACATTACAATTCTGTGCCGCGGCGGATTAGCCATGCGCATTGGGGCGCCGTGCTGCGGTGCGCGCGGCCGTTCGCCGTCGGGGGTGCGAATCCCCACTCGGGCATGGGTGTTTGTGTTTGCCTTAGTTTAAGTAGTTTGTAAGCTACGGAGTAATAACCCCGCAGTTGAGTCCTATAGATTTACAACATTTTTGTAATTATGTCAGAGACAACAAAGAATCTGGAAGACCAACTGAAAGGAATTGAGAGTGTGTTGAAGCGAGACAATAAGATGAACAGTAGTAAGAGCCACACAATCGTAATGGAATGCGGTGTAAGAAAATCAGGCGACGCCGAAGGAATTATCTTATGTAACAAAACAATAAAGGTGGTATATGAGTTTTGTTACTTGGACAGTAAAATAACATATGACGGTCGCAGTACAGAAGATATAAAATGCAGGATGGCAATGGCAAGAAAAGCGTTTTTTGAAAAAGAGAAATTTGCCCACACCAAATATTAATTCATGTGCAAGGAACTCTTTTCTGAAGGAATTTATGTGGATTGTTACGTTGTAAGGGGTGAAACATGGACGATGAACATTGCGGACAGGAAAAGGTGCTACAGAAGACTGCTGAAGATTAGGTGGATAGATCGCGTAACTAATTAGGAGGTACTGAACAGAATTGGGGAGAAAAGAAATTACCGAGCGAGGTGGCGCAGTGGTAACGCACTGGACTCGTATTCGGAAAGATGGTGGTTCAAATCCACCTCCGGCCATCCAGATTTAGGTTTTCCGTGATTTTCCTAAATCAATGCAGGCAAATGCCGGAATGGTTCCTTTCAAAGGGCACGGCCGATTTCCTTCCCTCATCCTTACCCAAAAATCCGAGCGTTAGGTCCGTCGACGGAACGTTAAACCCTAAGATTCCTTCCTCCTTCCAGAAAAGGAATTTTTGGCATACCTTGACGAAAAGAAAAGACTGATTGGTAGGACCATTCATAGATATAAAGGAATCGTGAATTTAGCATTGGATGGAAGAGGGTGTGGAAAAAATTGCAGAGGGAGACCAAGAAACGAATACAGCAAGCAGGTTAGATTGGTGTGGGCTGCAGTCTTATGAGGAGATGAAGAGACTTGCTCAGGATACAGTAGGGCGGAGAGCTGCATCAAACCATTCTCCAGTCTGAAGACCACAACAATAGATGTTTGAATAAATTTTCTTATCGTAATATAAAAATCCAGGTTTGCTGCTCAAAATGTTAAAATGTTTGTATACCTTATGGTACTTAACAAAGGGGTCATCAGTCCCTAAACTTACAAACTACTTATGAACGAGCTAACACTAAGGACGGCACAAATATCCATGCCCGAGGGGGGATTCGAACCCCCGACCGTAGTGGCCGTGCAGACCGTGACTGACGCGGCGCAGTCCCCTCGGCCACCGCGGCCGGCTGTTTGTTGCTAACAATATTTATTCAGCTTGTGCAAATTTACTCCACTACAAGCTTGTTTCAGCTTATGCCATTTTAAGTGGACATTTAAGTTGGACTGACGTCCATTAAACATATTAGAGTAAGTGTCTTTTTGTGACAAGATGGTATAGTCACGTTTTATCCCGATAATTTTTTTATTATTATTATTATTTTTTTTTTTTTTTTTTTTTTTTGACAGATATAGACACTGTTTACTCTGTTGATGCTTTATGTTTTTAGACAGAGTAAACAGTGTCTATATCTGTCAAATAAAAAAAATTAAAAAAATTATCGAGATAAAACGTGACTATACTATCTTGTCACGAAAAGACACTAACTCTAATATGCTTTATGGACGTCAATCCAACTTAAACGTCCACTTGAGAATGGCACAAGCCGAAACAAGCTTGTAGTGGAGTAAATTTGCACAAGCTGAATAAATATTGTTAGCTGCAAACTTGGATTTCTATATTACGATAATGTCATATTTTGACCTTGTGTATGCTAAGGGCCCAGTAGAAAAGAAAATAAATTTCTTATAACAGTTTGAGTTATTGTCACTCAGTGTTGGTACAATATCGGAACTTCCTCCGCATTGTAGATCAAGGGTAATGCAACCCGTTCACGTCTAGGTACTTTTACATCTACATGGGCTACTCTGCAAATCACATGTACGTGCCTGGCAGAGGGTTCATCGAACCACAGTTATACTATTTATCTCCCATTCCATTCTCGAACAGCGCGCGGGAAGAAAGAACAGCTGAATCTTTTTGTTTGAGCTCTGATTTCTCGTATTTTATTCTGATGATAATTTTGTGGTGTCGCTCAAGTCTAAAGTGCGCGCCACCTACTTTCGCCGCGCGCCGCCATGCACGCACGGCGCGGCGTTCTTACGACGTCAGCCACGAGCGCCCTCTGCTACAACTCCGCTCGTGGCCACCACGGAACGACATCGTTCACTTGGGACTGAGATAGGAACCAGCTAACACTGCGGAATCAGATAGGCACCAGTGAAGACTTGGCTATCGGATAGGCACTAGGCAGGCCTCTAGCTCAACTATGTATCAGCATTCTGCTGTACTGAGCTATGTAAAAGTTAAGTATTACTAAGTCTCAAGAAATATATATCTCGTTCTAATTTACTCTAGTGTTTCTACTTTCTGCTGTCCCACTGGCTGGTCACCTCCTACCTGCACAAGCGTGCATCCTTTATTCCTGTGTCGGTCTGTTTCTACTCGGCCACCGACACCTACGACAACGGGACACAAAAGTGGCGACGAGACTGAGACACAAAACATTTCTACCTATGTAAGTGGGAGTCAACAATATATTTTCGCATTCGGTGGAGAATGTTGGCGATTGGAGTGTCGCACGTAGCCCACGCCGCAGCGATAAGCGCCGTTGTTGTAATGATTCCCATCCCAGATCCTGTATCATTTCCGTAACGCTGTCTCCCCTGTATCGTGACAATACGAAACGAGCTGCCCTTCTTTGGACTCTTTCGATGTCCTCCGTCAAACCCACCTGATAAGGATCCCACACTGGGCAGCAATACTCCAAAAAATGGACGGACAAATGTTCGCCTTCCGTAGATTGGAGAACGAAGCGGACGACTTACCGAGAGCCTTCATGACTTCGTCGAAGTTCTCGCTCTCGGCGAGCTTGTACTGCTTGTCGAAGACGAGAGACATGTCGGCTGCTGTTGTGGTGTGGAGTGCTGGCTGGAGGTGGAGGAGGCGCCCTGTGGTGACCGGCTAGCCGTCTGCTTCTGCCCGCGAGTGTCGGCTGCCCGGCCGCTGGCTGGACCCCCTGCCCGCTTCCTCCGTGGCCAATGAGGCGTCCAATAGGAGCGCAGCGCGCAGATTGCCGCTTTCAGGCGGCTGGGCGCCCGCTCGCTTGTTTGGTCTCCGCGGCCATCACGCCACACGCACCGGCCTCAACAACTGCGCACTCCACTGCGGGGCTCCCACCGACGGACCGACGCGCGGTCAGAGGTCGCGCCGGACAAACTTTTGTTCCTCATGACTCCCTACTATCATAAATGGAAACTTCGCATCCCCCTTTACAATAACAACACCGTATTGATCCTACCTGTGACCCAAATTCGACCAATTGATTGGTGTCTCTTGGCCTGCAGCCCTATATATGCTGTCATTTAAAAACATTATCTTATATATAAAAATGAATGTTTGTCTGTATGTCCTCTATGTGTTCATAAACCATTCATTCGATTGCAATGAAACTTTGGTGAACTGTTCACCGTATGCCCACGAAGGTTCCTTACCCAAAAACAAAAGAGCACGACACATAGCTCAGGAGATATGACGTCATAAATAAAAAGAAGCCACCGCGCGAGAATAGCCAGATTTGTGCGTTAACTAGCTTATATACCCGTGCTTTGCAACGGTTGTTGTATATCATGGCTTTTTAGGGTTCCAGACCTAGGTCACGCAAAAACAGAATCTTTGTTTGATCGCTCTGTCAGTGAATTCAGTTCTCCTAGCCAAGATGTCAAATTTTAGTAGAAGTCACTGTCGAAATCTGTGAATGTTCATTAAGTGTATTCTGAAGTATTAGTAGCTATTCTGTATGCAGTGCTTCCTGTTATCGAAAACTCGACGAATGCTGAGAGTCTGGTAATTCAATCAACAGAGCAGTTCATGTCTATCCAAATAAGACCTCATGCTGGTGTCAGTTGTGCGATAAAGTACGACTGGGTAAATGTTGAAGGAATGGCGTTAGCTGATCGTCTGTATAGAACTTTTCATTAAATAAAGCATTTCAGTGAATTGTCTTGACTGTTTTAGCAACATCGGCCAGCCTTTCAACTAGTACATGTTGCCACGTCCTGCAGTGATTATTTCGTTAAGCACGAAGTTGAAATCGACCTTATGAAATAGAACTATATGTGCAGAAATCGGATTATAATTGTCTCTGCAAAAGAAGACGTCTTCCTCTATCTTAATGTAGTCCGCACCCAAAGTAAGTATTTACACATTTTAATCACAATATTAATCGCTGACTTTATCTTTGTTCGGTTGAGAAGGATGACTATGTGTAAATGGCCCTTTTAGCGACGCTTCCTCAACTTTCTTGTTGCTACTGTGACACATTTATTTAGATATTTCATGTTATGTGCTTGCTCTGCGAAATGGAGAATGGGGGTTATTTGCAGCCAATGCGGTACAAACCAGTCGTAAGAGCAAATAAATATGTGGGATGAGTGTATTTGTCTCAATATCACGTGATAATTCCAGCTTAATGTTGAGAAGATGCACAGAACGCAACGCTCACTCCATAGATATTTCTACTCTATGTACAACATAGTTGTTATACCCGTCGAAATATGAACTTATTTTCTTTCCACGACATTGCAAAGCATATGGGATACAGCTAGGAAGAAAAAAAATTGTGTCCTACCTGGATTAAATTTTACTTGCAGTGACAGCAGTTTAGTTTGCTATAGTTGGCAACGAAATATTCGCTTTAGGAGGATGATTAATTTCCTGTCCAGAACAGAATAAATTATTTATTTAATCGTGAACATAAAGAATTATTCTCCTTATTCTACGTGACTGATTTTTGAAAAAGCATTCAACGGCCGTTGCCAACATCAGCACACAACGCCGCCGCCGTAAATAAAATGTACCCCTTCTTGTTTTGTTTTACACCATAAGAATAGTATATACATAAAACTTCAAATTACGATATCTTTCCTTCCTCTGATTCGATTGTGATGAAATGAAGCCTTTTTGAAGTCGAGAAAAACACAATCCGCCTTTTGCCCTTCATCCATGGCTCGCAAGATATCATGTGAGAAAAGGCCAAGCTGAGTTTCACATGAACGATGTTTCCTAAACCCGTGCTGATTCAGAGAAAAAAGCTTCTCCGATTCAAGGAAATTTACTATATTCGAGCTGAGAATATGCTCCAAAATTCTACAGGAAACTGATGTAATCGATATTGGCCTGTAATTGTGTGAGTCAGTTCTCTTTCCTTTCTTATAAACGGGAGTCACCTGCGCTATTTTTCTATCACTAGGAACTTTGCGCTGAATTGAAGATTCGCGATAAATGCAAGCTAAGTAGGGGGCCAACGCCGCAGAATACTCTTTATAAAACCGAACTGGTATTCCATCCGGACCAGCAGACGTTTTCGTATTTAGCTCTCTCAGCTTCTTCTCTACACCGAAAATACCTATTAGTACGTCCTCCATTTCGTAATTGGTACGCTGATTAAATGATGGTAAATGAAAGTCAACACTTCATTGCATGTTTTCGTGAAGGAGATTTTTATAATCTGCGAGCCAATTAATTTAATATGGCGGAGGGTACTTTACGACTTTGACAACGTTTCCCCAGGTCACCATGCAACTTGGCGCATATGTTTTCAGATATAGGAGGGAGAGGAGTAGGTAGAGGAGGATGCAAACAGAGAGAGGGGAGGGAGGAGACGGACAGAGAATGAGAGAGGGGAGATAGAGAGGGGAAGGAGATGAACAGAGGCAGGGAAGGAGGATGTGGACAGAAAAAGGGACATGAGGAAAGGGGGAAGGAGCAAGTGAACAGAGAGAAGGGAAGGAGGCGATGGACTAATGGAAGAATGAAGACCCCATTTATATTAGATCGCACGTCCGTATTTTATGCGCTGCCATAACGTTTATCTGACTGTAATATAACTTTGTAACTAAACAAGTTAACACGTTCATATTTCAAACGGTGTTTGCACAATTATTACTTCTGCAGCAGCAAGGCGCCGGGTACCAGCTAGTCATTATATAAATACGCTAACATGAAACTGAGCTACAGATTTAAATTTTAACCATAGAAGAAGGCCAATGAAAAGTATATAATTCGAAAGGTAGTTTGTCATGGATGTTGCGAATATAAAAATTATGTGTGCACATAGTCGTTAAAAGTGGTAAAAAAAATTTAGGATGATACTCCCAATTCTCCATCCGTTTTGCCACTAAATTATAACCCGTTGTAGGTGGCATATTCATACAGGTTAAATTATCTCAGTCAGTTAGCGCTTGGAGGTCCAATCTTTAGGTCATGGCTTCGATATCCACTGCCCCGCCCCCCAGTTTTTTTTTTTTTTAATTCAATTAATGGTCAATTCTTAACTTTGAAATATATTTTTTAAATATAATTAAACAATTCTGTATATGAACGCAGTATTAATATATTCAATTAATGTGTTTAAAGAGCAATTGTTTTAAATAACACATTTCAAATCTCTCCGCTGATTTTCCATAAGAACATAGTTTTATTGAAATGTACTAATCCAACAAGGATTTCTTAATAGTGAAGTGAGAGTTGGAAAATCGCAAGTACTTGACCCTGGAACGGGTGTGCTGGGATATTGAGTACCCCATAGGCCATAAGGGAATTTCCAGTGCTACAGCAGAGCAATGTTAGAGCAAAATATAAAAAATTTTCTGGTTCGTAAGGGAAGTAATTTACAATATGAGGTGGTGTATTGAGTACCCCACACACCTTCTCGTTAAAGAAAAAAAAATTAAAAATATAAAAAGTCGACACGCCCCCCCCCCCCCAAGCATAAAAAAGACATCACCAGTGTTCTGCATTATGCTTCTTCAGTTTATAAAGGCAAAGGAATGATCAGCGACAATCCTGCGCTTATGTGCCCTGTACCAATAGCTATGTGTGAAACTATAGCAGAGCAGGTTATTAAAATTATGAATGCAAATTTCGTAATCACTGATGACGATTTAATACAGTACACCGAACCTGACGGAAAAAGTCAAAAACAAAATTCGCACCCGTAGAGAGTAACCTCCTTGGTTACGTAGAGTGTGGTATTGTCCTCAAAGAATACATAGCTTTGTGGTCATCTATTCCTGCTATATGTTGCAGCAATTAGAGCTCGATCCTTTGATGATTTGAAATTTTATATTGCTGGACATAGAGAACAAGGGCAATTAGCGAATGATGAAAGGATTTTTACGAAAATGTTTTTTTTACTGATGTTTTGTAATGCTAAATTCTGAAATAAAGCAAGTAATTCCCTCATTTGTGTCTTTCATTCTCTCATGTTTCCTCTTTGCCCTTTCTTTTACCTGTTCTCTTAGCATTCACGTAAGACCTATAAATTTTCAGTGGTCAATAAATCATTGTCATTGCAATAATACTTGTATATTATACTAATAAAATTTTAATATAAAGATTATTGTTGTATAATTAAGCTCATTTTATTTAACATTTTCTTCCTTTCTGAAAAAATGAAAGGGGCCTCGTAAAGACGAGTTCACCGATTCCGAGTTTTCGTCTAGCGCCGCCACTGTCACGGAGGGGATATTACAAAATTAAAACGCAACTGCCAGCCGGCCGCGGTGGCCGAGGAGACTGAGGCGCTCCAGTCACGGTCTGCACGGCCACTACGGTCGGGGGTTCGAATCACCCCTCGGGCATGGATATTTGTGCCGTCCTTAGTTGTAGCTAGTTCATAAGTAGTTTGTAAGTTTAGGGACTGATGACCACGTAGTTAAGTCCCATAAGCTCTACAAACATTTGAACATTTTTTCGCAACTGCCATGCTACATTAATAGCAGAATTTACTGGGAAAGGCTTGGGCTGAACCCCACACACTGCTAGAAACATATCATCAAACTGTCGACCCACTTCGGGAACATCCAATGTGAAAGAACGCATGCCACAATTAGCGGTAGCCGTGGACAAGTGCCGCCGACAAGAAATTGGCAAATTGCTCCAGATACATTTTGATGTGAGAGTATCTTTTGGTGGACAGTCCACAGATATTTCATGAGCTGTACTCCATTTGAGAGCTGGAGCTCAGTAATTGCGTACATCGCATACTCCACTAACCAAGTGGTGGAGTTGTACTTCGTCCTTGGATTCGGTCTACAGTCAGGAATGGTGAACCATTCCACTGTCACGTTACTGGGGTCCAACATATCCCGAGAAAG
The DNA here is from genome assembly GCA_026315105.1 of Locusta migratoria. NCBI lineage: Eukaryota > Metazoa > Arthropoda > Insecta > Orthoptera > Acrididae > Locusta > Locusta migratoria. Next base: position 327,574,990 of record CM048751.1, on the reverse strand, counting down.
CGTCGTATGGTGCCCAAGACCTGACAATGGGGACAATTAATAAGTGAGGTCAGTAACAAATGTTCGTCGGTCGCTTTCAATGCACTTTGACACATTTTTGTCAAAGAAAATTTGATATCGCCCTAAGGGTCGATCCCTTAAAATAGAAGGTGCCTTGATGCGAAGCGCACACTTACTCCCCATCGGAGGTTCGAGTCCTCCCTTAAGCATGTGAGTGTGTGTGTGTGTGTGTGTGTGTGTTGTGCTTAGGTTAGTTCAAGTAATTTGTAAGCCTGGGGATGGATAACCTCAGTAGTTGGCAGAGCCGTGCAGCGCGCCACTTTTACCCGCCCGAGCTCGCCTGCGCCCGGCCGCTGCGCTCTGCTGCCCGCACCGCGGGTAGTCGAGCTCCATTGCACCGCTATACACAGCGAGCGAGCTGCGATGCGCCGTCGAGTCCCGACACTTGCCGGGCGAGCGGGTACCCGCCGGGCCCGTGCAACAGCGCTACATAAGGCGCTGCGAGCGGGGGAATGCAGACAGTTCTGAGCAAGACGTTGTAATACAGCGTAGGCTTCACGCACCTTTTGTGTTACCTACATAGCAATTTAGAAGTTATCGATCGTTATGTCTGAAATAAATAGCGAACAGGACAGATCATACCAACGTGCAAGAAGTAGACGATCCGAGAAAGGAAAAAAAAAAAAGACCTTTCCAGGAAACTCGCGTTTAAAGATATCTGGAGACAGCATTGTATGGGAGTATTTTATGTTGATTCTAGGTAATGAAAATAAAACTGTGGGTTTTGCAGAGTGTAATGGCTGCCGTAAATTATTGTCGTTCCGTGATGGCAGTACCACTACGCTGTTATGGCACCTGAATAGCTGCAAAGCTTATCTGAGTACTGATTTGAACGGTTGTAGCAATAATCCAGGGTCAGCAAAATCTTTTGTGCTGGAGAAATAAGTAAGAATGTGTGCAATAGATTTGCGGTCCTTCAGCACAGTTGCGGGAGAAGGATTTCGAGACCTCGCACAGACTTTGATGGAGATAGGAGCACAGTACCCCCACTGCAAGTGCCAAAGACGTTCTTCCTCATCCCCCAACAGTTTCTAGGAACGTAAAAAGAATAGCAGACGAATACAATTCGCAGGCTACTGGCTTTTTAAAAGATTTCCTGTTTACCTTGGCAGAATTTTAGCTAGATTATTAGTTGGACAACCTTGAACAAAATTAAATATCACATCATCGTAGGGCATATAATTTTTTGTCACATACATGAAATACGTAGATTTGCTAGAGGGACTGAAGAGATTTAAGGAATAATCTTGTTCTTTATGTTAGAGCCATCACTTAGTTTAACATGAAGTGAAAGTGAAACACAGTGTAAGTAAATACTGAGCAAAGTATAAAACTACCTACAAATTTGCTGGAGCCGGCTAACGCGAAGCCAACGACTTTCAACATGTTTAATATTTCAGGCGCGAGCCGATTCGCCTACCGTTTTTCTTCTGCACCACAAAATTGGACGTTCTGCTCTTACCAGGTGCATTAATGCGCACGTCTACTTTTTTTTTCTCGCAACTGATAGTACACTGACAATTAAGTCAGTGAGGAAAAATCCCAAGTGTTTACAAGATATACGAGAGACTGTCCAGCGATACAAAACTGATAACTGCGACCTTGAATGTCACCTCTCGAATAGTGGTGACTCCCTTGGCGCTGCAGCTACAAAATGTTCAAATGTTTGTAAATCTATCGGACCAACCTGCGTGGTCATCAGTCCGTAGCTTACAAACTACATAAACCTAGGTAAACTAATATAAGGACAACACACACAGACACATGCCCCAGGGAGGACTCGAACCTCCACGGCGAGCAACCGCGCGCTCCGCAACGAGACGCTTTAGACCGCTCGGCTACTCCACCGCGGCTGTGTTTCAGCTACCCCCAGCCAAAGGGAAAAGGGGGAAATATAAAATAAAGTAAAACGACAACAATGGTCCACACGCCTGATCGTGGAACAGTAATTATTTTACTTTCCTTGGAGTGGTTAAGCGTAAGCTGTATCTTCTAACATTCTACCAGTTAATCGTTTCTAATGACCTCGATTGCAACTGATCGTTTGTTCTTACTTTTATTTATTTACTTATTTTTTTCTTAGCAGCAAGGAAACATCAAGTAATTTTGCGAAATGTCCACAGAAACGCTGTTCGAACACGCGCTGAATGCGTATACTTGCTAACGTAGCACTGATGCTGCTCATTAACTAGCAATTACTCATGATTTGAGACAGCTCTATTGCACTCGCGTTAATGTGTGTTCTAAAATGCATCGGTCAGTAAGCTGCCCAGTATCTAAATTTTTCAATACATGATTTGTAAATGAAAAGTTTAATGCTTTGTTAGAAAGGTAAGTTGCTGTACTATCAGATGTCCTAAAATCAGATTTTTTAACCCAATAGTTTCTTCAGAATCGAGTGAAAAGCATTACGAAACTAAAAACTCACGCGGAATGAAACGCAGACATGTTACTTTTTACAAGGAAAGTAAAGTTTGTAAGTAAAAACTAAGTTGATAAGCCGATGTGGGATGTTCGTTTGTAACGTCAACAGTTTTTACAGTGTGAAAATCGGAACAGTGTATTTCCCGCTAAGAGCGTAGCGGCTGGCGGGCGCGTGCCCCGGCTAGCAGCAGAGCGGCACGGGCGGCCGGGCGGACTGGCACTCTTCGGGTAGTTCGGGTACCCGCGCTGCCCGACACCGTCCGGAGGAGCTCGTGCCGGCAGGGCGGGCAGCGCGTGGCCAGGCCCGCCCGGAGGGCGTGGCTACGAGCCCGGGCGAGCAGCGCAGGCTCGCTGCACGCCTCTGGTAGCAGGAACCAGCTCTATTCCTTCAAACACAGTTGCGACGCACATCAGTAAACCTCCAAGGGATCGAGCTCATACTATAATAGCTAAAAAGGAACTTAAAAAGTTGAAATCTTTAGTAGGAAGCAATTCACTACACTCGCAGCCCTTCTCAGTAAAGAGATAACACTGGCTCTGAGAGACATTAAGCAACGGAAAACCGCAGGTTTTGATGGAATTCACCCAGAGTTTCTGATTCACAGCGGGAAATTTGCAAAATTGTGACTTGCACAGTTCTTCTCCAGCATGATGGTAACTGAAAGAATATCAAATACCCTTAAGAAAGCAAAAACCATAGCGATACTGAAACCAGGTAAACCGAATGACCAACCAAACAGCTACCGCCCAATTGCCCTTCTTAGTATGATCTAAAAACTACTGGTGAGACTTACGTATAACAGAATGAGTCCAGATATACTAAAGTGTATTCCTGTTGAACAAGCAGGCTTCCGGCCAAACAGGAGCTGCACAGATGAAGTCCTCTCACTAACTTCCGATTCACGCTTTGAGCAATGGCATTGACAGAGATAGATTGCGCTCTAGACATCCACCTCTTATAAGTGCCAAAGATCTGGAGGAAAATGGTTTCTGTCTTGAAAACGCTAGAAAGTGGAATGGAAAGAGTCAGCACCACCACCGGTAAACACCTCACTGAAACCGTCGAACAGACCTCCAGGCTTCGACTTCCTACATCGAGGCAGGCTTCCAAAGACAAGACAATACATCCGTGTGCATTTATAGACCTGACAACGGCATATGGCACTGTATGGAGGCAAAGCCTGATTCACGAACTACTCCGCATCGTGCCATGTTTGAAAATGGGAAATCGATTTACGAAATCCGGTTTTGGGAGCCCATGTAAACGGGCTAATTAACGTCGGTGAACTATGCACTTCACTTATCTTACTGTCCTTCGAAATAGTCATCTCCAATAACTATGCACCGCTGAGCTCTGCGATACATGTCCTGGAAACTTTGCACTAAGTCTTCATCTGAGATGGTGTTCAAAAGCCTCCTCACGTTTCGATGAATGTCAAGAATATCGTCAGATCTCCTTCCCTTCAAAGCGAATTTTGAGTCCAGGGAATAGGAAGAAGTCTGGAAGAGGAATCTACATCTACATACATACTCCGCAATTCACCGTAAGGTGCGTGGCGGAGGGTACACTGTACCACTACTAGACATTTCCTTTCCTATTCCACTCCCAAATTGAACGAGGAAAAAAAGAATGCCTATATGCCTCCGTACGAGTCCTAATTTCTCTTATCTTGTCTTTGTGATCTTTACGCAAAATGTAAGTAGGCGGCAGCAAGATCGTACTACACTCAGCTTCAAATTCTGGCCCTCTAAATTTACTTAACAGAAATTCACGAAAAGAACGTCGTCTTTCTTCCAGCGATCCCCAATTGAGTTGCCGGAGCATTTCCGTGACACTCGCGCATTGGTCGAACCTACCGGTAACAAATCTAGCTGCTCGCCTCTGAACCGCCTCTATGTTTTCCTTCAAACCGATCTGCTGCGGGTCCCAAATACTTGAGAAATACTCAAGACGTGGTCGTACAAGCGTTTTATACGCGATCTCCTTTACAGGTGAAGTACATCTTCCCAAAATTCTCCCAATAAACCGAAGTCGGCTGTCTGCCTTACTCACAACTGTCCTTACATGCTCGTTCCATTTCATATCGCTCTGCAATGTTACGCCTAGATATTTGAACGACGCGACCGCATCAAGAAGCTCACTACTGATGCTGTATTCGAACATTATAGGACTGTTTTTTCTACTCATGCGCATCACCTTACATTTTTCTACATTGAGAGCTAGCTGCCATTCTTCGCACCAACTAGAAATTTTGTCTAAGTCAACCTGTATGCTATTACAGTCAGTTACAGACGACACCCTCCCATACACCACAGCATCATCAGCAAACAGCCGCAAATTACAACTTACTCTGTCCATCAGATCATTTATATAGATAGAAAATAATAGCGGTCCTATCACACTCCCCTGGGGCACGCCTGACGATACACTCGTCTCTGATGAACACTCGCCGTCGAGAACAACGTACTGCGTTCTATTACTTAGGAAGTCTTCCAGCCAGTCACAAATCTGTGAACCTATTCCATAAGCTTGTATCTTCGTTAGCAGTCTGCAGTGTGGCACCGTGTCGAACGCCTTATTGAAGTCGAGAAAAACACAATCCGCCTGTTGCCCTTCGGCCATGGCTCGCAAGATGTCATGTGAGAAAAGGGCAAGCTGAGTTTCACATGAACGATGTTTCCTAAACCCGTGCTGATTCATGGAAAGAAGCTTTTCCGTTTCAAGGAAATTTACTATATTCGAACTGAGAATATGCTCCAAAATTCTACATGAAACCGATGTCAACGATATTGGCCTGTAATTGTATGGGTCAGTTCTCTTTCCTTTCTTATACACGGGAGTCACCTGCGCTTTTTTCCAATCACTAGGAACTTTGCGCTGAATTAAAGATTCGCTATAAATGCAAGCTAAGTAGGGGGCCAATGCCGCAGAATAGTCTTTGTAAAACCGAACTGGTATACCATCCGGACCAGCAGACTTTTCGTATTTAGCTCTCTCAGCTGCTTCTCTACACCGGAAATACCTATTGCTATGTCCCCCATTTCGGAATTAGTACGTTGATCAAATGATGGTATATTTGTGCGGTCCTCCTGCGTGAAAGATTTCTTAAAGGTTAAATTTAGAACTTCAGCTTTCCGTTTGCTTTCTTCTATTACTGCCCCGGAATGATCAACTAGTGACTGGACAGTGGGCTTTGACCCGCTTATCGATTTTACATAGGACCAGAATTTTTTCGGGTTCTCGGAAAGATCTTTTGCTAAGGTATGGCTGTGATAATTATTGTATGCTTCACGCATCGATCTTTTTATAGACGCACGAATCTCTACTAACTTTTGCCTGTCATCATTTGCGTGTTCTTTTTTGAATCGAGAGTGCAACAGCCTTTGCTTTCTCAGCAGCTTTCTAACATTATTATTATACCACGGTGGATCTTTTCCATCCTTAATCGTCTTTACTGGCACATATTTCTCTAACCCTTCATTAACAATGCATTTAAATTTAGTCCACAATTCCTCTACATCCATAGTCCCAGAATTAAACGATGCCCATTCATTTTCTAAGTGCGATCGTAACATTTGCTTGTCGGCTTTTCCCAACAAAAACACGCTCCTAGCCTTCTTGACTGGTTTATGAACTTTGGTCACCATCGACGCTATGACGATATCGTGATCACTAATTCCTGTCTCTACACAGACATCGTTAATAAGGTCAGGCCTGTTTGTGGCTATAAGGTCTAGAATATTTCCATTGCGCGTGGGTTGCCGGTTTAACTGCTCAAGACAGTTTTCGGAGAATGTGTCCAAAAGTAGCTCGCAAGACTGCTTGTCTGTACCGCCTGAAATGTAACTAGCGAGGTCCCAATCTATACTCTTAAGGTTGAAGTCACCTCCGACTAATATTACATGGCCCGGATACCTATGCACTACCTGGTGTAGACTTTCCTTGAATGATTCTAAAACTGCTACAGCAGCACTAGGGGGCCGGTAAAAACACCCAACTATTAATTTTACTTCTTTTAGACCTGTTATGCGTGCCCAGATAACTTCACAGTTACTTTCAACCTCGATCTCAGTAGAAACAATATCTTTGTCCACAGCGATGAACACTCCTCCTCCAGTTGTATCAGATCTATCTTTCCGATATACATTCCACGCTTCGCTAAATATTTCTGAACTTGCAACATCATCATTTAGCCAGCTTTCGGTGCCTAAAACTATCTGAGCGCAATAACTTCCATGCAGCGCTGCAAATTCGGGAACTTTGTTTCTAATACTCTGTAAGTTCGCGGCTAATATTTTTATGTTCGAATTTTTGTTCCGAACGTGGCCTGAATTCGCTGTTTGAATGCTGACAGGCGAGTGCTCATTAGAGTTAGCGCCTAGCCTAAAAAAAACCCATGTGCACTCCACAAGTACTCTGCTACCCGAGTAGCCGCTTCCTTAGTGTAGTGCACGCCTGATCTATCTAGGGGCACCCTACAATTCCCCACCCGATAACGCAGATCCAGAAATCTGCAGCCATGACTGTCACAGAGTCGGCGAAGCCTCTGGTTCAGACCCTCCACTCGGCTCCAAACCAAAGGACCCCGATCAACCCTGGGAACAATGCTGCAAATCGACAGCTCTGCTTGCACCCCGCGTGCGAAGGCAGCAGCCTTCACCAATTCCGCCAGCCGCTCGTAGGACCTGAGGATGTCCTCAGAACCCAAGCGACAAGCGTCATTGGTGCCGACGTGAGCTACGACTTGCAGTCGACTGCACCCCGCACCCTCGATAGCCGCCGGCAAGGCCGCCTCCACATCTCGGATGAGGCCCCCCGGCAAACACACCGAGTGCACGTTGGAATTCCTTCCAGATCTGGACGCTATCTGCCTAAGGGGCTCCATCACGCGCCTGGCATTGGAGCTCCCAATAACTAATAATCCCCTCCCCCCGTGCACCTGCTCGGACCCTGCTGAAGGAGTGGCCACACTTTCACTCACAGGACGAACGGGCGCGGACGGACGTCCAGCCTCCACATTGGCCTTCCGCCTCGAGCGACGCGAACGCCATACAACCCGCCACTCCCCTTGCGGAGAAGGCGGCTCGACGACGTCCGATACACCTGAAGGTGCCTCGGTAGCAGGGACAGAGAGCGTAGCGTGAGACACCTGAGGTGTCCCACTCGACGCACCCGACTCCCCACCATCGCTGCACCCCGAGACAGCAGCCTGAAGACGGCTGACCGTAGCCAACAGCACGCTCAGCTGTTCGCGAACCGCGGCCAACTCCTCCTGCGTCCGCACACAGCAGGCACACATCCTATCCATTCTATCGATACAATTAACAGCAATTAACAACTTTAAAGAAGCCTAGTACTCTAATGAAGGCGGCTGGCTGCTGACTTAACTGTGGTCAGTGGTAACTACACTGTCGAATCAACAAAACTGAGTCCGGCACTCGTGGCAGCTGGCACTGGACTGACTGATAACGAGCTTAGTAACGGTCTCTGACTTGTTTTGAAATACACCGGTCAAAGACGAAGACTAAACACAACGGTATTTATCAAATACGATAGAATAAACTATTAAAACAGTAGTACAAACGAAATCTGCAAGTACGCGGGAATAAACCTCTTAAAACAGTACTACCGAAAATGAACTAGACAGGCAAATTAAATTTGACACAAATTAAATTCAGATACTTAGCGCTGTTAACGCAGCGACACTGGTGACAGCTGGCACTGGACTGACTGATAACGAGCTTAGTAACGGTCTCTGACTTGTTTTGAAATACACCGGTCAAAGACGAAGACTAAACAAAACGGTATTTATCAAATACGATAGAATAAACTATTAAAACAGTAGTACAAACGAAATCTGCAAGTACGCGGGAATAAACCTCTTAAAACAGTACTACCGAAAATGAACTAGACAGGCAAATTAAATTTGACACAAATTAAATTCAGATACTTAGCGCTGTTAACGCAGCGACACTGGTGACAGCTGGCACTGGACTGGCGAGTATAGTGATGTTCAAGTTGCTCCATCCCCTTTTTGCCAGAAACTGTTGGACGATATTATTTGTGTGACGCGTGCGTTGTCATGGAAAAAACACCAGGAACCTTGTTAGGCTACTGAGGTCGTACCCTGCGTAGAAACGGGTAAAAATATCAACGTACCTTGCAGCGTTCAATGTCGCTCCCTTTGATAGAGATTCATTATGGGTAATGCCTTGATATCGAAAAAAGTGGTGAGCATCGTTTCTATGCCTGATTTGTCGGCTCTGTACCTTCTTTCGGCGAAGTGTTGTCGCAGAATGCCTTTCCATGCTCTGCCATTTGGTTTCAGGGTCGTACCAGAGACACCAGGTTTCACCCTCAGTTACAATACGGTTCAAGAACTTGCGTGTAGCACCCGCCGTTTCGACAAAATCCTGTGAGGCCTCTAAAACGCGCCTGTTCGTCTTTCAAGTGACGTGGCACAAGACGACAACGCGTCATCTTCTTGATAAGGATCTGTCACACGGATTCACGGCTAAAGTGCAGTTCATCCGCTATCATGCGCACAGTTTATCAACAATCTTTCGTGATTAACGTCCTCAATTTCTTAATGTTCTCGTCACTGACGGTGGTCACCGGTCGTCCGCTATGGGGATCGTCATAAACACTTCCCCGGCCAACTCAAAAGTGGTCAAACCACTCGTACACATACGTCATGGACAGTACTTTATCCCCATAAACAAGTCCCAGCATCGCATGAGTTCCTGTAGGTGTTTTGCCAAGCTTAAAAGAAAATTTTAAATTGATGATTTGCTCGTTCATTGTTCCGTTGCCAGTTAAGAACCAACGCACTAAACAAGCACTTCGTCCAACATCTACATCTACATAGATACCCTGCAAATAACATTTAAGTGCCTGGCAGAGGGTTCATTAACCACTTTCATAACCTATCTCTACCGTTCCATTCTCTAACAGAGCGCGGGAAGAAAGAACACCTAAATCGTTCCGTTTTCGATCTGATGTCTCTTATTTTATTGGGATGGTCGTGTCTCCCTATGTAGGTGGGTACTAGCAAAATATTTTCACATTCATAAGTAAAGGTCGGTGATTGAATTTGGCAAATAGATCTCGCCGCAACGAATAACGTCGTACTTTTAAGGATTTCCACCTCAAATCGTGCAACATTTCCGTGACGCTTTCCCCCCTATAAGTGATAAAACGAAACGAGTTGCCCTTCTCTGAACCTTTTCAATGTCTTCCGTCAGTCGCACCTGGTGAGGGTCCCACGCTGGGCAACAGTACTCCAGGAGAGGACGCACAAGTGTGATGTAGCCAGTCTCTTTGGTGGAGCTGATGCTTCTTCGAAGCGTCCTGCCAATGAAACGTAACGTTTGGTTCGCGTTCCCCACAATATTTTCTGTGTTCTCTCCAGGCTAAGTTGTTCGTAATTGCAACTCCTAGGTATTTAGTAGAATTTACGACCTTACGGTTTGACTGATTTATCGTGTAATTGAAGTTCAGCGGATTTCTTTTAGTGGCCATGTGAATTACTTCACACTTTTCTTTGATTAGTGTCAATTGCCAATTTTCGCACCATGTAGAAATTTTGTCTAAATCGCTTTGCAGTTGATTTTGATCCTCTGTTGACTTCACTAACCGATAAGCGACAGGATCATCCGAGAACAGTCTAAGAGAGCTATTCAGATTGTCTCCTAAATCGTTTATAAACACCAGGAATAAATAAATATATATTGGACGTTTTGGAGGCTATAACAACTGCACAGACAGTGGGCATAGACATCCACTTACTTTGGATTAAAGGACATCAAGGTATACCTCATAAGGAAACAGTAGACCGCCTCGCCAAGAGAAGTATTACGGAAGGACAACACTGCCCCACGCCGATTCCATATACAGACTTCCAAACGACAATTCGACAATTCGCACTTGGGACCACGAATGGCACCTCTCTCAAGCGTTTAAGGGAGGACATCTGGCAGCTATACAACCAAATGTCTCCTCATGGCCATGGTTTTCATCGATGACGCTTAGTAGACGTCATGTACCGTCTATCATTCGGATGAGACTGGGACATGGATGTTACCCTGCCCACCTACACCGTTTGAAAATCATCGCTTCTCGGCATTGTGACAAAGATGCAACGGCAGTGGCGGATCTCAACCACATCCTACTGGCATGCACCAAGTACACGGCCGCACGAAGTGTATTCTACCGAACGCTGGTTGCGAGGAGTTATCCCCTCCCCACAAGTGTCACTGTCCTCCTCCATGGATGCGACAAGTTTAAGTACAGTATACGGACGGACTACCTCAAAGTCACCGGCATACAGCTCTAATTTTAGAGCTATTGTGTTTACCTTGAACATGCACAGCGTGAAACTGCATAAGTAATTTTATATTATATTTTCACTTTTATTTATCTTTGCACCTCTCATATGGTCCTATGCTGTTTGCACCTTCATTGTATTACAATGTCACTCGTACTGTTAAATATTTATTGTTTTATGTCTTGTACATATGATTTTCTAATTTTATTCCAAGGCTGTATGATGTGTGATACTTATTAATATTGTGCTATACACTGTAAGAATCTTAATTCTATTGTAATTTTGTCAATGTAATAACCGCTGGTTGTATGGTCACTGTAACCAAAAGCCATAATAAAGAATAAATAAAAAAAATAAACACCAGGAAGAGTAGGGGACCTATAACGCTTCTCTGGGGAACGCCATAAATCACTTCTGTTTTACTCGATGACTTACCGTCAGTTACTACGAACTGTGTCCTATCTGATAGGAAATCGCCACTCCAATCGCACAACTGGGGCGATATTTCATAAGCACGCAATTTCATTAGAAGCCGCTTGTGAGGCACAGTGTCAAAAGCCTTCCGGAAATCCAGAAATTTGGAATCGATTTGAGATCCCTTGTCGATGGCACTTATCACTTCATGTGAATAAAAGGCAAGCTGTGTTTTGCTAGAGCGATACTTTCTGAATCCATGTTGACTATTGGTTAATACGTCACTCTTCGAGGTAGTTCATAATGTTCGAACAAATTATACGTTCCAAAATCCTCCAGTAAATTGACGTCAATGATATGGGCTTGTAATTTTGGGGATCACTCCTATTGCCTTTCTTGAATATTGGAGTGACCTGGGAAACTTTTTACTATCGCGTGTTCTTGTAAGCGTGGTTTCGTACAGTTCCAAGCATTTGAGGTAAGAAGTATCCCTAATTAGTAGCCCACTATTGTTTGCCAGAGTAGATGGGCAGTTCCATCTATTCCCATCTGAAACAAAACATACCGCAATGCCTCTTAGTGTGTTGAGGCCAGAGTGCAGCTGAACAGGTAAACATGCCGGCTATTTTTATCTGACGACGTGGCCGTTACTGAGTGTACGTAGCTGATTGCAGCCCTCTGCCTTCCACAGGTTTTCCCGTAATAACCTGGACCATCAGCCCGTCAACATGTGGAGCAGGGTTGTTTACGAGGCCGCTGCAGCTTATCTGTTGACGTGCCCCTCGCCTGCAGCCATACACTGTACTAACGCCGTGATTGATCGGCCCACACTCTGACAGGCATTTATCCGATTAAAGTCGCTGACTAACAAAACAACACATTGTTGCAACGTGACATTTTTCAGAGAGGTAAATAGACGGATGACGTATTGAATGTAACGATGAAGTCATAGTAGGCATTAAGTGATACTAATTTCTTCGACGAGTAGGGTGACTTGAAATTGGAAACGGGCAAGCGGGGTGCACGCAGTAGGGTATCACTCAGCACACACAAATACTCTGCATAATGGTGAGATACAGACTGACGCGTTACCGACGTGCTCAATTTACCAAGCTCTTTCTCTCGAATGAATATTTGAGAATTCGCATCCATTTTTTTTTTTTTTTTTTTTTTTTTTTTTTTTTTTTTTTTTTTTTTTTTAATTGCGAAGAGTTCGAACACACTTTCCGACGACGATTGAACAAAATTGAATCAAATGTTTGCAGTTCTATGAGACCAAACTACACTCGTCATAGGTCCTTACAAACTACTTGAACTAATACTAACGGCAAACACACCCGCGCGGGAGTAGCCGAGCGGTCTGGAGCGCCATGTTGCGGATCACGCGGCCTCCCGCGTCGTAGGTTCGAATCCTCTCACGGGAATGGATGTTTGTGTTGTCTTCAGTGTAAGTTAGTTCATAGGTAGTTTGTAAGTTTAGGGACTAATGACCTCATAAGCTTTACAAACATTTGAACATTTTGAACAGTACCCAGACTCATGTCCGAGGGAGGACTCGAACCTCCGATACGAGCGTGCCGCGCGTCTGAACCATTCCCGTTAGATACCGAATTCAAAAATGTCATTAGTCATTTACGTTTGTTTTACTGTCTAGGAATGTTAAGGAGCGGATATGGAGAGCGTGGAGCTGTACAGTCCTAGGGTGTTCTGGTGAAGCCACGGCACGGAACTCAGGACTGGAAATTGAAGCATAAGGAACGGAATCGATGGAATCGAGTTTGCGGGACGTACAGAGCCACTGAATGTGAGTGACGGATGACGGCAAGTAGCTTTCTTGGATATATCTATTGTACCCTCACAATGACAAGTTTAAGCCGGGAGAACACAAGAAAGAATGTAACATCTCACTGGAGTTGTGAAGCCGGCCGCGGTGGCCGAGGAGACTGAGGCGCTTCAGTCACTGTCTGCACGGCCACTACGGTCGGGGGTTCGAATCCCCCCTCGGGCATGGATATTTGTGCCGTCTTTAGTATAAGGTAGTTCATAAGTAGTTTATAAGTTTAGGGACTAATGACCCCGTAGTTAAGTCCCATAAGCTATACAAACATTTGAACATTTGTTTTTGAGTTGTGAAGCTTGGCGAAGTCCTTTGTTGTTGAGATAATCGGCATTCGCTGCATTTAGAAGAGTTAACGTATTTTTACATGTGGTTTGTGTGGTGCGGGGACTAAGTAGTCACCCTCTGTAATACAAAAAGAAAAAAAAAAAACACCAAGAATAAATTGAACAACGTAAAACAAACACGATCCAACGTCCGCCCTCTGCAATACATATATATACATATAAATAACGTGAGCAAAACCTTCATTGGTGAATACAGAACAAGAACGATCCCACGTCCGCAAGCAACAGAACTGCACGAATGAAAACAAGGAAAGAGAAAACGAAAAGAAAAAGTGATTTAGTGCCAGGCTGCGAATCCTATGTAGGGAGTTCCATCACCACTCAACCCCAAACTTTTATCCATCCAAACACTCTGGCAATGTTGTTTACGTGAAAAATGCCCAGTACCATCGTTGTTTGGAATCCATGTTAAACAGCAGGTCTCCTATAAATGGCTTCCTCTCAAAAGAAGGCTACAGCATACAACCTCCAAACAAACAAACAAAAACAAAACAAAAAACAAAAAAAAACAAAAACAGCACCGTGCCTAGTAAAGCACAGTGGCATTCAGTTTTAAGACTGATGACTGCATTACCTTTTGCCTTCGAGTTGCATTCAGCTGCCAGGACTTCCTTTATTTATTCCCCCCCCCCCCCCTCAAGAATGGCTACAGAAAGAAACATATGGTTTTCTTTCCAAATACGCACGCATTCATTGAGAATGCATGATAGAGATGACAGCACTGTTCGGCACATTTGTACGCTGGCGGCAGCCGTGAGAGGTAGTAGCGTTGTTGATAATTACAATGACGATGATTTCAGTACAAGAACAGTGTGTAACCATTCGTTTCATCCGTTTGCGTGGTGTACCACCGATTGAAATTCATCACAATTCAGTGAAACATCTGGTGATGGTGTCATAAGCATTCGTGGGAGCAAAGAAGGAAGGAAGGAAGCTTCGGGTTTAACGCCCCGTCGACAGCGTGGTCATTAGAGTTTGAGCTTACGCTCGGGTTTTTGGGAAAAGATTGGGGAGAAAATCAGCCGTGCACTCTCAAAGGAACCATCCCTGCATTTGCATGGAGTGATTTAGAGAAATCACGGTAAACCTCAGTCTGGAAGTCCAGAGGTGTATTTGAACCAACGTCCTCCCGAATGTGAGCCAGGGTGTTACCACTGCACTAACTCGCCCTTGTTCTTGGGAGCGACAGTTCAGAGAAGGCAGTACGTAATGTGACAACGCACCAAGACAATCTCGGACTCTCACCATCCGGACTGACGACATGACCGAGCGAGTGGAGAAAATTGTTTTGGAAGATCGCTGAAGGACTGTGGAACACATCTTCTCCAAAGCAGGCATTTCCATCGGAACTGTGCACACAATCCTGCACGACAACCTGAAAATGAGAAAAGTGTCCAGGTGGGTGCTGCGAGTGCTGACATATAACCACTTTCGTTTCATTGATTGTGACAATGGATGAGTGACGGATGTCGTTTTTCAAGCACCAGTCAGCTCAATGAAAGCACACAGACTTACCGCCGCGAGAAATGTTTCGGATTAGTGCGAGTGCTGCCAAGGCTGTTGTCTCTCTCCAATTTTATTTAACATTTATCTGGAAGAAGTACTGGAAAGCTGTTTGGATGGGACAAGAAGCGTAAGGATAGGTGGAAGGAAAATTGATTGTATAAGATTTGCTGAAGACATGGTCATCCTTGCAGAAAATAAAGATAGACTGACTCAAATGCTAAATGATCTGAGTGAAGCCTGTACAGCATATGGCATGAAAATTAATAAAAAGAAAACGAAAAGCATGGTCATAGGTTTAAAGAAAAGAAAAGTGAAAATAAGTTGGAGTCTGAGGTCATAGAACAGGTGACAGCATTCAAGTTATTAGGAAGTTGGAATAAGGAAGATATGAATTGCCAACAAGACATCAAAACGAGAATGGCTCTGGCGAAAGAAGCGTTCCAGAAGCAAAGAAGACTCCTAACCAGTGGCTTAAACAAAGAATTAAGGAAGAGACTGGTTAAGTGTCTAATATGGAGTGTGGCCATTGAGACAAGCAAGATGAGAAGAAAATTGAAGCTTGTGAAATGTGGATATGGCGTAGGATGGAGAAGATCAGCTGGATCGATAAAGTCAGAAATGAAGAAGTACTGAATAGAGTTGGAGAGGAACGGAGGATGTTGCTGACGATAAAGAACAGGAAACTAAACCGGCTAGGCCGCAGTTTAAGACGAGATTGCCTTCTGGTAGAGGCAATTGAGTGTTGCATCCCGGGAAAGAGAGGAAGGGGCAGAAGAAGGTACCAGATGCTGGATGACATCAGCAAGCCACTAGGAGGGTACCAAAGAACGAAGATGATCGCAAACGACAGAGAAGCTTGGAGGGCTATGCTGTCTAAACCTGCCGTGCGGCAGACAAACAAATGATGATGACGAGTGCTGAAAGAAATGATGGTGGCCATGTTCTGATAGGTACATCCTGTCTAGATCTTTTGCATAAAAAGGACTTTCTAGCCTTATGTGAAAAACTTCTGGAGAATGTTGAACGTGTGCTGTTCCGTCAAGACACTGCACCAGCACATCGGGTGAAAGCTATTCTTCAATTTTTTTCGTGACATCTCTGATCTCTCATGCTCTATATTGGCCACACCTGACTCCTAGCGACTTCTCGCTTTCTCCAAGGATGAAAAACACTGTTTGTGGCCGCATATTCTCTAGCCGTCCTGCAATTGCATCAGCGACTTTGCAGTGGTCAAAGGGGACTTAAAAGATGCGTTCGCAGCGGCAATGGAAACATGGCATCGGTATTGCGAAAAGTATTTACATCTTATAAAAACACATAAGCGAAACAATTACAGAAGTACACGATATCGCGTTCCAAAGCTGTCATACACGTTAAAATCTGTCAGCGATTAAATGTTTATAAACGTGAATACGATTCCACCACTATTAATACTATTATCAAATCTTATTTCACGCCACCATAGTTTTAAAGTTCACAGACTTGTGGAAAGTAATGTTTTATGATGTTTACCAGACATTTCCCAAATGTCACTATTGATAGTTGTCGAAACAATTATTAATTCAAAATGTAAAAAGCGTCAATACTTACATGCCACCAAAATACATATGCGTGGCGAGGACGGGTCCTCGAGCTAAAGAAGTCTTTCTTCCTTCTTTCCTCCCTGGTCTGCATTTCCTTTCACTTCTCCTCCTTTCCTATCCTTCCCGTCTCCACAGTGGGACTCATGACACGTAGTTTAGTACCCTTGTCTCAAATCACCAAAAAACCAATAGCGAAGCCAATACTGTAAAAATATAACTTTTATTATTTTGATTGAAACCATCATTATTAACAACCTTTTATAAAATATAGAAAAGTACGAATATACTAAAACACTTGCATTATTCATAAAAATTACAATTAGATGTTAAAATTATGTAAGTATTTGAACACAATTTTAAAAAAAATACATGGCACGACAGGATTCGAAACACCGACCCTGTGGCTGTAAGGCCACAACGCCTCCACGTGAGCTGCAACAACAGGTGCTACAACTGATTAATCTTCATTGGTACTTACGTGTATTAGCAAAACTTCAAAGTCAACTTTATCGGTAATTTTTTAGAGTTGCGTCGTACATTTTGGCTTATTTTTATTTGAGTTTTGAACTTCACGTACCATAAGAATCTCCGAGCGAGGTGGTGCAGTGGTAAGACACTGGAGCCGGCCGCGGTGGCCGAGGTGGCTGTGGCGCTCCAGTCACGGTCAGCACGGCCACTACGGTCGGGGGTTCGAATCCCCCCTCGGGCATGGATATTTGTGCCGTCCTAGTTCGTAAGTAGTTCATAAGTAGTTTGTAAGTTTAGGGACTGATGACCCCGTAGTTAAGTCCCATAAGCTTAACAAACATTTGAACATTTTTTTAAGACACTGGATTCGCATTCGGGAGGATGCTGGTTCAAAGCCACCTCCAGCCATCCAGATTTAAGTTTTCCTGATTTCCTTAAATCACTCCACACAAATGCCGGGATGATTCCTTTCAAAGGGCACGGCGATTTCCTCCCACATCCTTCCCCGGAAATCCGAGCGTAAGCTCTGTCTCTAATGATCATGCTGTCGATGGGACGTTAAAACGTAAGCTTCCTAAACTTGCTTCCATAAGAATCAAGAACTTCTAAATTCCGATACCCGTGTGATCTCCTGTTTAGCAGTTAAACAGCGCGCCGTCAACTGAGGTACAGCGTTATTGCTGACTGAACCCATTCAGAACTCGACCGGACTCCATCAATAAGTTCAAGAAAGCTAATTTCGGCCAAGCCTGTGTTGGCAGTCTCAATTGTTTGTCAACATTAGGTGATTTTAAGATTTGCCGCAAGTCGGGTTAAATTTCACTATACGCGTCCAGCAGACCGCGCGGCCGGATTTAGGTTGGTAACACAGGGATAATATTTTATTATTGGCTCACGTTACGTCGCGTCGTAACAAAAGCAGTTGTCATTACGAACACGACTAACAAGAAAAGTAAATCAACCTAAGGTAAAGCAGTCGACAATCTGAAGATTGGTTTGAACACCAAAATGCTTTACTAGGCATGGTCCTGTTTGGAGGTGGTATGTCGTTGCCTTTCTCCGACCTTCGAACTGACTTATCCAGGCAGTTATAGGGGGACCTACAGTTTAACGTGGGTTCCAAACCACAGTGCTACTCGGTCTTTTTCACATGAGCAATACTGCCAGAGGTGAAAGAAGTGGAAAGTGACAGATAAAAATCCTAGCACCTGGCGGGGATCGAACCCGCGACCTTTGGATTGATAGTCTGGCACTGTACCACTGTGCAACCGAATCAACCTACAAGAATTTATTTTTCTTTAAATTACGTAAAAGGGGTTGGCGAGCAACACCATAACAGGCGGAAATCTACCTAGTTATTCTCTGTTAAATATTTTTCCTTTTAAACTGAAGTTACTATTGTAGTACATTAGTAGATAAATTTCGCCTATCATTATTTTTGAATTAAACTGTTAATGTTGAGATAAAATTAGTTTATATTCATAAACTGTTAAGTTTCTATTTTTATTATTATTATTATTTTACCAGAATTCTCGCGAGTCGTCATGCCTCGCACAATGGCGCCCAACAATTACTAAACTAAAGAACTACTGAAAATAGTCATTATAAAAGAATGGAAAAAAGGATATTTAGGTATGAAATACAAGGCGCGTCCAGAAAGTAAGTTCCGTTTCAATTTATCTCTGCTGCAGCGCTGTGCTTGCAGTTCCGCACATGCGCTGTAGACGATGTGTATCAAGGAGAAGAACGTGCGCCATTTGGAGATCATTGTCAGTTACGTACGCTTTGTTGTGCTTGTTTGAAATGTCGGCGTTGATTAAAAATCCCGCCACCTGTGAAATCAGGTAGATGATTCGGTTTCTGAATGCGAGGAAAGTAAAACCAAGTGAAATTTGTCGGCAAATTTGCGATGTTTACGGGCCAAATGCGATGAGTGATTCGATAGTGAGAAGATGGGTCCGACAGCTCAAATGTGACGATAAACCTCCTACAGGGATTTGTCTGGGACGTGTTTGTCCATCCTCCGTACAGTCCTGACCTCGCTCCTAGCGACTTTCATCTGTTCTTACATCTGACGTCTTTCCTTGGCGGTCATCACTTCAGCAATGACGACGAGCTGAAAGAAACTGTTTCCAACTGGTTGAAGACACAGGCAGCAGATTTCTATGAAGAAGGTATACAAAACCTGGTGCCACGGTATGACAAATGCCTGCAAAATTTCGGCAGTTATGTGGAAAAGTAGTGTAAGAGTTGCAGAATTTTGTGCAATAAAAATTTCTTCTGTATCTGCGTACAATTTCATTTTATTACCAAACGGAACTTACTTTCTGGACTCACCTCGTAATATTCAACACCCGTTTTTTGTGAATTCTGATTTTTAGTATTTTATTAGAAAAAATAAAAATAAATTTTGCTCACGACAACACTTATATAATTAACAGCAGCCAACAAAAATTCCTCCGATCTCCTCCACGATCAAACAAAAAGAACAAGAATTTTCATCGCTCATCGTTCTCATTCCTTGCCAGGGAAAGATAATAGAATGGGAAGAGAAAGGTCAGAGATGAGAAATGAGAACGATAGCGGAACAAAGAGAAACACCACTGTCTATGGCGTACATATGTAATCGGCGATGTAATATTATACTGAACCCATCCAGACGCGACCGGACAGTAAGTTCAAGAAAGCTAATTTCGGCCAAGCCGAACATTCGGCTGATTTCTGGCCGAAACCAATATTTTGGCCGAAACTGGCCGTAACCGAAACCGAATATTCGGGCGGACATTACTGATCGTACTTACTTGCACAACCATACAGAAAGCATTTTCAGGATTAAGTACTCGTATCGTTTGCGTGGGTACTGTTATGGCGGAATGTTGTGTCTGGTCAATCAGTGGGCCGGGACGAGCATGCGCTGGCAAGTAGCGGGTTCTGCGAGGGCAGAGGGCAGGCGGGACGGCTGGGCGGCGCGCCAGGTTGCGTAACCGCCGTCTGCACTCTGGGCGGCTGCACTGCAGCGCTAACTGCAGGCAGGCGGAGGCGTAGCAGTGGCGGCGGGTAAAACACCACCAGCAGACAGGAGCGCAGCAGACGACGTACTGAAGCGTTCGATACCCGACTTCAAGCATTTCTACCGTTATTTATACCGGGAGTGTAGTAGGTGAATATGGACTGGGGGAAACGTATAAAAGAGGAGGCTGCCTGGTAGAACAGATACAGGACCGCCACCTGCCAGCAAACAGGAGTACAGCCAGTGACATACTGAAGTGTTCGATACTCGACTTTAGACATTTATACCGCTATTTATACCGGATATGTTGTAGGTGAATATGGACTGGGGAAAAGGTATAAAAGAGGAGATTGCCTGGTAGAACAGATACAGGACCACCACCTGCCAGCAAACAAGAGCACAGCCAGTGATATACTGAAGCGTTCGATACCCGACTTTGTGCCGTTATTTATATCGGATATGTAGGAAGTGGTCTGGGGGAAAGGTATAAAAGAGGAGATTGCCTGGTAGAAAAGATACAGGACCGCCATCAGCCAAAAACAGAAACACAGCCACTGACATACTGAGGCGTTCGATACCAGACTTCAAGCCTTTGTACAGTTATTTTTACCGGATATTAGTAGGTGAATATGGACTGGGGGAAAAGTATAAAAGAGAAGATTTCCTGGTAGAACGGATACAGGACCGCCACCTGCCAGCAAACACAAGCACTGCCATTGACATACTGATGCGTTCGATACCCGACTTCAAGTATTTGTACCGTTATTTATACTGGAAGTGTAGTAGGTGAATATGGACCGGGGGAAAGGAATAAAAGAGGAGATTTCCTGGTAGAACAGATACAAGACCGCCACCTACCAGCAAACAGGAGTACAGCCAGTGACATACTGAAGTGTTCGATACTCGACTTTAGACATTTATACCGTTATTTATACCGGATATGTAGTAACTGAATATGGACCGGGGGAAAGGAATAAAAGAGGAGATTTCCTGGTAGAACAGATACAGGACCGCCACCTGCCAGCAAATAGCAGCACAGCCAGTGACATATTGAAAGATTCGATACCCGACTTCAAGCATTTATACCGTTATTTATACTGGAAGTGTAGTAGGTGAATATGGACTGGGGGAGAGGAATAAAAGAGGAGATTGCCTGGTAGAACAGATATAAGATCGCCACCTGCCAGCAAACAGGAGCACAGCCAGTGACATACTGAAGCGTTCGATAACCGACTTTAAGTATTCGTACCGTTATTTATACCGGATATGTAGGAAGCGGACACCTGTAAATCAACTTCCCACCGCCATAACATCCATCACCCACCACACAGCCATGTATTATGTACAGCGTGTGGTATCTGCCCTTGAAACTTTGAAGGGTTGTAGCTCCCAAACTAACAGTAATAGGAATGTAGTTTAAATTGATTTGGACGCAGCTGGTTTCAACGATTCCAATGCACGATAGAAAAAACTATTGTTCCATTTTAAAAAATTATATCTTTGTGCTGTAACTCTGTGGAAAATGATACAATAAACTACGTTCATAGCTCCGCAGAAAGTGTAACATTTCTTGTGTTGACCTACCGCATTAAAATTTCCCGTCACCTATTATTTTATAAGTTACAGAGGCAAACACACTTAGTGAAACACCCTGTATATGCGATGCATAGGTGTTCATGGAATTTTAATGATGAAAATTTCTTAAATAAGCAGCTGCGTGTTGGTGGTCTTGAAGCAATCATTCGCGAATTGAATATTGATGGATATTTAACGACAGGTAATTTGCAGATTGAAATACATTCAATTCGAAATACATATACAAACGAATTTTGCAAAATTCTGTCTAATTAAATGTCTGTCTGTGGATCAGACCATCCCGTGGTTTGTACTGGCAGCCCTTATTAAGAAAAAATGTACACAGAAGAAAAGTCTAAACAAATACGTTAAGCTAAAATCTTTGATTTTAGAATATTGTTTAAAACGTGACAGTTTTTACATTCACATTGCCTTGTAAATAGTTATTTAAAACGTGACAGGGTTATACATTCACATATGTTTTTGTCAATAGATTTAAACAAGCTGATATTGCCATGATACTGATCCTCTGCAAGAAAGTAGTTATCTAACACTTCTCGTCTCAATGCAGTCTGCTATGAATAAATATCGCTGGTGGCATGCAGCGTTGTATCAATTAGTCCTGCAGTATTTGTATTTCTCCATGTTCCTGGCTAGTAAACTCCACTGTCCACATTCCTCTGGTTAACCAATTGTGTATTTCGGAACGCGATGCAGGTACCGTAGAGACGAATATGACACCTAACTTACCGAGAAATGTAATGTAATTTTTAATTTCAGTTTTGGTGACAATGATTCACGCATAACAGTAACTAGTTTCCTTATTGTATTACTACCAATGTTTGAAAAAAAAATCTGCCCTGGTGACATTCTAAGACGATAAAAATAATTTCTAGGGTCTTCGACCACAATCTCTATCAGCAAGGTCTCTGACCTACCGACTAGTAGTCTTTTTTAAATCCATTCACCAACCGAAACACATTTCTTAGTCTTTTTATGTTTAGTCTTATGAACTGTCTTCACACAGAATTAATAGCTCCGCAGCAACACTTACAGCTGCCAAATCTTTTATTTTACTACGACTACGGCAATCACAAAACAACGAAACTGAAGTGTGCAGTTTTGGCGCCGTGTCTACATACGTGCACGAAACCAGTTGCCTGTAACCCATTTCATGCAACAAGTGTCGCAATCTAGCCTTAATATTAAGAACGAAAATAAAAATTAGGAAAACATTGCATCTTCATGTATTCATGACAACATCTTAGAAATTATTTTAATTGCACTATCCAAAGAAAGAAAAACAGTAATGAAATACAAATTATGTATAAAATTAATTTAACTCAAAACTTGACCGCAACATTACAGGCCTATATCACTGACGTCCGTTTGCAGCAGGATGTTAGAACATATACGTTCCTCAAATATTATGAACAACCTCGAAGAGAGTGACCTACTGTTTCATAGTCAACACGTCTTGTGAAACACAGCTAGCTGTTTACTCGCATGATGTGATGAGTGCTATAGACAAGGGATGTCAAATAGATTCCGTATTTCTAAATTTTCCGAAGGTTTTTAACACTGTACCTCACAAGGGTCTTCTAATCAAATTGCATGCTTATGGAATATCGGCACAGTTGAGCGATTGGATTCGTGACTTCCTGTCAGAAAGGACACAGTACGTTGTAATTGACGGAAAATCATCGAGTAGAACAGAAGGGATATCTGGCGTTCCCGAGGGAAGTGTTATAGTGCCCCTACTGTTCCTTATTTTTATAAACGATTTAGGAGACAATCAGAGTAGCTCGCTTAGACTGTTCGCGGATAATGCTGTTACTTATCGGTTAGTAAAGTTACCAGAAGATCAAAAGTAACTGCAAAATGATTTAGATAGGATATCTATCTGATGCAAAAATTTGCAGTTACCCCTTAATAATGATAAATGTGAGGTCATCCATATCACCAGAAAACAAATCCGTTACAAACTTCAGTTACACGATAAATCAGTCAGATCTACAGTCCGTCAATCCTACTAAATAGCTATGAGTAAAAATTACGAACAACTTAAATTGCAAAGAACACACAGAAAATATTGTATGGAAGGCGAACCAAAGATTACGTTTCATTGGCAGAACACTTAGAAGATGCAAAAGTTCTGCTAAAGAAACTGCCTACACTACTCTTGTACGTCCTATTTTGGAGTATTGCTGCGCATTGTGGGATCCACACCAGGTGGGACTGACGGACGGGAGTTCAGACAACGCCAGCTCTTTCTGTATAACGCGATATAGGGAAGAGAGTGTCATGGAAATGTTCCACGAGTTGGGTTGGAAATCATTAAAAGAAAGCCGTCATTTGTTGCGGCGAGATCTATTTGCGAAATTTCTTTCACCAACTTTCTCTTCAGAATGCGAACATATATGCAAAGCACTCACTCACCTAAGGAGACATGATCATCATTTGTAAATTCTGCAAAATTAAACTAAAATGAAATACGTGGAAAATTTTAAAAATCACGGTTATGCTTTATGTAAATATTTAACAAAAAAACGTGTAATGTGAAAGAAAGTGTAACACCGAGGTAACGTCCTAATTCGAATATTATAATAATTTCATGAGGCTCAATGACGTGGTGCAAGTCTTTCGATAGGATGCGACCTCGGAGTCTAATATGTCACTAACCTCCTTCAGTTATCCAACCATAAAAAGGATACTTACAGTTTAACATGGAATCCGAAGCATGTGACGTTTCTGACGATTCATCATGTGGTTGAGAAGTGAAGGCTAGGTTTAAATTCAAAGTAAAAAAAAATTGTTATCCCAGCTAGTTTCAAACACGTGAGCTTTCACTCTTCAGCCGAGTACTTTACCGTTAGCCCAGACATAAGTTGTAGAATTATTATATGTTCACCGAACCTAGATTATATATTTAATTTGTAATAAAAATAACGTTGAGTTTATTAATCGAGGTAAAAACTATCCTGTGTATAAAATTGGACAAAATCACACACACTGTGCAAAATTTCATTAAGACCAGTGGAGTAGTTTCCGAGTTCATCGCAGACAATCATCATTGCTCTGGATTTTTATGCATATAAAGATATATAAGGTGAGTCATAAATGAGGAAAAATATTTCGTGCAAATTGTCACACACTAAGCTACAAACCTAAATTCGTTTTCCGCATATTCCTATGTCAATAAATGACAGTGCAATTGAATGGTAAAAATCTGGAAATATGTAGTGGACTTTTGGGTGTTACTGTGCGCCGACATTGTCCAAGGGTTACAGATCGGCAACAGGGCACAAGCTCTTTTCCCTATGCTAACTAGCCACGATACATAATAGCGGCCAGGGAAAACGGTACGAGAGAGATGTGATCGCTGTCATTGCTCGCAGTGTCACGCAGACCGTCGCTTGACGCCGCATGCCTCGCCTTCTTGTGAGCGGCTAGACTACCCACAACACTCGCATGT
The DNA here is from genome assembly GCA_026315105.1 of Locusta migratoria. Classification (NCBI taxonomy): domain Eukaryota; kingdom Metazoa; phylum Arthropoda; class Insecta; order Orthoptera; family Acrididae; genus Locusta; species Locusta migratoria. The sequence goes on along the minus strand of CM048751.1, from coordinate 327,549,964 downwards.
TGTGCCCTGTTGCCGATGTGTCCCCTTGGCCAATGTCAGCGCACAGTAAAATATCCTTAAGTCCACTCCATTATTCTAGATTTTTAGCATTCAATTGCATTGTCATTTATTGACATGGGAACATACAGAAAACAAATTTATGTTTGTACCTGAGCGTTTGATAATTTGCACGAAATATTTTTCCTCATTTATGACTCACACTGTATATATTATCTGTGAAACCGGACATTGCCCAGGTATATATTATTCCAGCATTATATTACAAACGAAAATGAAAATTTGGAAAAAGTTTCATCATCACGTATTCATGAAAACAGCTTAGAAAGTATGAAACAGTATCACAAAGGCATATGCCTAATGTATAAAATTATAAGTGCAATATCCAAACAAAGAAAGATAGTAATCGAAATAAAAATTAAATGTAACCATCATTTAATTCAAAACTTGACTATAAACAATATTTCTTGTTACCTGTCCATGAGCTAGTATGAATAAATTACTTGGTGAGCCCACCCTTGCACAAGCAATATAACAAGTGTCCTTATGACAAACATGGAAATGTTAAATTCATTCTAGAGTATTTGATAGATTGTCCCTTGTGATATGTTAATTGTAATATAAAATGTAAGTCTCAGTGGAAACTGCAGTTCCTGAAAGTTAAAAGGTAGATCAGTCGGAATAATGGCTATTTGTGGGATGTACATTGCTTCACTCTGTCCTCCTCCTTATAGGATTATAAACTCAATCACATTACGCACCATCTTCCTAACACATAGTCTTGTACCATTGCAAAGTCTTATTTATGTCCTCATATTGTTCAAATGTTCAAATGTTTGTGTAGCTTATGGGACTTAACTACGGGGTCATCAGACCCTAAACGTACAAACTACTAGCTAACAGTAAGGACAGCACAAATATCCATGCCCTAGGGGGATTCGAACCCCCGACCGCAGTGGCCGTGCAGACCGTGACTGATGCGCCTCAGTCCCCTCGGCCACCGCGGTCGGCTCCTCATATTGCATGAACTACGTGTCGTACTGTGATATAATTTCGAAAGTACATTCAGTTGTATGTGTGTATACTGTCCGTAAAAGTTCCCGCAAATACAATTAGTAGTACAGAAAGTATAAAATGTAACGACGTACCGACTGCCGTAGTTTTACTGTAAGAACGGCAGAAAAATAGTACGAGAGACAGTTTTTTTTCTATCATCATTTCGCTATCGGTCCAGAAATTTAGAAGGAAATGTGGAACATGCATACATACATTTCTAGAATACTTATAGATTTAGTACTGAATGGATGAAGTAAAGGGGTATAATGAGGCGATCGTATCTTCATTCCTTTTCTCATATCACTTCATTTGCTCTGAACACTTTGATATTTTCTGCTAGTAAGAACTCTGATTTTTACTCTGAAGAGCAAACTGTGCCACTCCCTCAGTTTCCATGAACAGCAAATCTGACGTGTTTCTTGTCCTGAGATGCGAGTTGCGCGAAACGTTCGCTATCCAGGATACTGTGGAAGGAACACGTGTCACGATTCAGGTGAACACCCACGGCTGTCACCAAATAATCTTCTATATCTCCATATTGTAATGGTATGGAAAAAATTCAAAATTCTTTCTGAGGCAGCGTAAGTACATTGGTCATTATTAGGGTATCACTTATGTTATCTAGGTTTTGAAGTATTATCATCGGCAGAATGAACTAAAATGGTTCGACGTCTTTCTGTCGGTTCTACGGAGTGTAGAGAGCAGCTGTACGGCAACTGAGACGGTGGCAATAACTAGACCGCGGAGCTTAAGGTTAAAACCTATTCTTTTCTTGAGTTTCCAGATGCAAATAAACTTGTAGTTAGGCTTTTCACGACTAAATAAAACCGAAACAATTAATTCTATAGCACTTAAAAGAACCTATTTCGATTTTAGCGCCTATTTCAGCTTTAAAATTCTAAACGCCACCTATTTCTTCTACTTTCAAAAGACCTGTTTCGAAAAATCAAACGTAGAAGCACTGAAGTCGACATTTTTTTTAATGTACTCCCATCGATTTGCGGCTGCAGAGTTAACGTTGCTTAAGAATTATGTGTACTGAAACGTAAACGGAAGCACTCCAAATAATCCAATAAGGTATTGCGGAGATTTGCATAAGGATTTCTGTAGATGAAATTACGGCACATTACAAAACTGATTGTTGGCAAATTAGACCCAGTTGTGCCATCCAGAGCTTATTTGATTTATTCAAAGCAAATACCAAAGACTAAAGAGCAACTAACCGCACACTTTGTCAACACAGAGTTGAAGGTACCGTATTCAAATGGCGTAGATGAAAATAAAATGCTTTTGGTTCTGAAGGATGCAACACAATTACTCGAAGATCTCTCAGTTCAACGTGACTTGGCTTACTTATACGGCTCAGGTAGACCTACCTTCGAGAACATTGCATTTCTGGAGGTGGTGAAAAAATTAAAGATGCGCGGGTGAAATGGGGGGAAAAAAGGGAGAAAAATTCAGCACGTTTCCCAGAACAACACCGGCCTGAAGGGCCTTTGTGGAAAATCCAATTTCACTGAACGCTGCATTCCTGTCCAAAATGTACCGAAAGTGTAGTACGCCCCTGTCAAATCTGTTGGTGTAGGATATTCATGTTTGGCATTACGTGTCGTTCCTCTGGGAAACACACAAAAGGTTTCAGTCATTTTCAGCGAATCCAGTTATGGTCTGGATGTTTGAAACGACTGATTTATTCGGCGTTTGTTAAATTTTATAGGCCTACGATATGTATTTCATTATATGGGTTCTGTTCTGCATTGTATTTTTATCTTCGGGAACTATAATGATTTGGTGTCTGTCTGATCGTTAATGTTGTGTAACGTTTTTCTTACTGAAAGCGAATAAAACTTTGAACACTACATATTTTACTTTATATTTATTTGGTCCGAAGAATTCTTTTCGAGGCCTATTTAAGTTTGTTAGGCCTAGGTGAGGAGCCTCAAGTGCTCTTTTTACGACCTAAAAATCTAGTAATAGCAAATGGTTGCTGCAGAATAAATTGGTGTCGAATTGTGTTTATTCTATCACACGAATTACAGAAGCAGATGGCTTCAGATGGTGTAGTGACCAGGTAGTAAATTGCAACGACAACCTAACTTACTCGTTGGAGAGCCATAGGAAGGTTGGGAGCCGGACAGGCGCAGAGGGAGGTGGCTGCAGCTATTGGAGTGTCCCAAAGTGTTATTTCCAGGACCTGGACGCGATTTCAAACAACGGGAACCGTTAAAAGAAGGCAAGGCCAAGATCGTCCACGGGTAATATTAGCCTACAAACTTCGTAGAGCACCTCCTCCAAGAAGAAATATTCCAAGTAGTGAGAGGGTGGTCATACGGTCTTTGAGAGAAGATATGGATTTGGTTATCCTTCCGGCCGATAAAGGCAATGCAACGGTTTTTCTATCACGTGGAGACTATGTGTCCAAGATGAATTTTTTATTGGATGACTCCGCCTATCATAGGTTACGTAATGACCCCACGGAACGAATAAAACGGAAGACGCTTTCACTTTCAAACAAGAGTTCCTTGTCAGAGGATGTTATTAAAAAAAATCTACCCTGGAGCTGCTGTCTCTCCGAGACTGTACGGCCTACCTAAGGTTCACAAGCGTGGAATTCCTCTTCGTCCTATTGTGAGCACTTTAGGTGCCCCTACCTATAATTTGCCAAATATTTTAGCTTCTGTTCTCGCTCCTCATGTTGGAAAGTGTGAACATCACATATTGAACGCGTCACATTTTATTCGGCGGCTGAAGTCAGTTTGTCTTGGTCCATCAGACTTGCTTGTCAGTTTTGATGTTGTTTTCGTTTTCATGCAGGTTCCTCTTGAAAAGTCCTTGTTATTAATTAGTTATAAATTGAATGATGAAACAGTCAAGTTATGTCGTCATGTGCTGACTTCCACGTATTTCCTTTTTAATGATACCTTTTTTGAACAAACTGACGGAGTGGCTATGAGGAGTCCTCTTTCCCCCATAGTCGCAAATCTTTTTATGGAGGACTTTGAACACATGGCTCTAAGGACATCGTTTCTTAAGCCTACCTGTGTTTGGAGATACTTCGATGACATTTTCATGGTGTGGCCTCATGGAATGGATGCTTTAAATCATTTTTAAATCATTTTAATAGTCTCCATCCCAATATTAAATTTACGATGGAGGTTGAAAAAGATGGGAAACTTCCTTTTCTGGATGTTTTGGTTCAAAAGAACAGTGATGGGCCTTAGGACATGCAGTGTATGGCAAGCCCACACATACGGATCTTTATCTTCATGCGACGAGCTGTAATCCGCCACACCAACGTATGAGGGTCTTGCGTACTCTAGTAAAAAGAGCGTACGCTATCTCTGATGCTGAACATCTGTGTGAAGAACTGGAGCATCTCAAAGTTGTCTTTAAAATGTTCAAATGTTTGTTAAGCTTAAGGGACTTAACTACGGGGTCATCAGTCCCTAAACTTACAAACTACTTATGAACTACCTACAACTAAGGACGGCACAAATATCCATGCCCGAGGGGGGATTCGAACCCCCGACCGTAGTGGCCGTGCAGACCGTGTCTGAAGCGCCTCAGTCCCCTCGGCCACCGCGGCCGGCTGTCATTAAACAGAATGGGTACACTGCTCAACAAATTTGTCGCGCGTTTCAATTTGGACCAAAAGGTGAACCATTAGTGGATAATTACAAGTCTGTTGCCTTTTTGCCTTTCGTCGGGAATATTCCCTCGAAAATTTCAAGAATTTTAAGAATATTTGACATTAAAAGTGTTTTTATGCCCCCACCAAAGACTAGGGTCCTCCTTGGGTCAGTCAAAGATGTTAGGACTGAGGAAACCCAGTGTTTATAGAATTCCGTGTTATTGTGGTAAAACTTACATCGGCCAAACGATCCGCACAGTTCAGGATCGGTGTGTGGAACACCACCGTCATACTCGTTTACTTCAACCTGAAAAGTCAGCTGTTGCTGAACATTGTCTGAATGAGGGACACAAGATGTTATATGATGAAACTAAACTGATTGCTCCTGCTTCCCGCTACTGGGAATGTGTTCTTAAAGAATCCATAGAAATTCATATGGCCGTAATATTATTAATAGGGATATTAAGCAACAACGGTCTTTATTTCAACCTGCTGTTTATTTTAACTAGCCTTGTTTCGACCCATCGTTTTGCCGACTTTCTCCACCGGCGCGCTACTAGTTCTATTGCGCCTAGAGGACCTCAACTTTGGTTTCGCACACGCGCGGTGGGTCGTCAGCGGTGTATAAAGGGGCCGCTGTTTCTGTTCTGCCTCAGTTTCCGGCGAGTAAGTGTACTCGCCTAAAGATGGCAGCCAGTTGGTCTGCCGAAATATCGTGTTTAGTTGACGACGGTATCCGGCTGCACACTCGAGATGAAAATTACTAATATCAGCAACAGATGACTGTAATCTCCGGACAACAGCCATTCGAGACAGGAGACTGAGTGCAACTCAGCTGCAACGCACCCTCCAGGCAGCAACAGGAAGCGCAGTATAAAAAAAAAAAAAAAAAAAAAAAAAAAAAAAAAAAAAACTGTCCGAAATGTGGCCACTACGCATGGAGGCCTATGACGTGTGTCCCATTAAAACCACGACACCGTTTAGCCCCCAGAAAAAGGGCGGAGGAACATCAGGGTTGGAGTCGTAACGAGTGGAGCCAGGTCCTGTTGACAGATGAGTCAAGATTTTGTGTTCAGCCGGACGATCTTCGTATACCCTCATTTAGAGAGAGCGTGGAACTCGGAACAATCCTGATTATGTACAGGAAACATCACCATATCATTGTGGTGGACGAATGGAGTGGGCTGAAGTTCGTATTAGCGGACGTAAGGACCTCTGTGACGTTGAGAATGGCGCTTTGACTGCTGAGCGGTACAGAGACGAGATCCTTCGTCTTTTCTGCTTAAGTAGCCATTAACGGTCAGTTACCTGCTTTGGCTGTCAAAGTATTTGTCGGCAGTGGTGCCACAGGAGGTGCGTTCCTTCCGGTGGGCAATGACGCCCGTCCCCATAGAGTTGCACTGATGTAAAACATGCTTGAAGCTAAGGGAATTAAACGAATGAAGGGTCAGCTTGTTCACCGGACTTAAACCCGATTGAGCATGTCTAGGATGCACTTGGCAGACGCATTCCAGCCAGACCAACACCTCCCACTACGTTTCATCTACATCTACATACATACTCTGCAATCCACCGTAAGGTGCGTGGTGGAGGGTACACTGTACCACTACTAGGCATTTCCTTTCCTATTCCACTCCCAAATAGAACGAGGAAAAAGAGAATGCCTACATGCCTCCGTACGAGCCCTAATTTCTCTTATCTTGTCTTTGTGATCATTACGCTAAATGTAAGTAGGCGGCAGTAAGATCTTACTACACTCAGCTTCAAATTCCGGACCTCTAAATTTCCTCAACAGCATTTCTGGAAAAGAATGTCGTCTTTCCTCCACCGATCCCCATTTGAGTTCCCAGAGCACTGGTCCAACTTACCAGTAACGAATCTAGCTGCTCGCCTCTGAACTGCTTCTATGTCTTCCTTTAATCTGATCTGCTGCGGGTCCCAAACACTTGAGCAATGCTCATGACGTGGTCGTACAAGCGTTTTATAAGCGGTCTCCTTTACAGATGAAGTACATCTTCCCAAAATTCTCCCAACAAACCGAAGTATGCTGTCCGCCTTACTCACAACTGTCCTTACATGTTCGTTCCATTTCATACGGCTCTGCAATGTTACGCCTAGATATTTGAACGACTCACAGCATCAAGAAGCTCACTACTAATGCTGTATTCGAACATTATGGGATTGTTTTTCCTACTCGTGCGCATCACCTTACATTTTTCAACATTGAGAGCTAGCTGCCATTCTTCACACCAACTACAAATTTTGTCTAAGTCATCCTGTATGCTATTACAGTCAGTTAAAGACGACACCCTCCCATACACCACAGCATCATCAGCAAACAGCCGCAAATTACAAGTTACTCTGTCCTCAGATCATTTATATACATATAAAATAATAGCGGTCCTATTACACTCCCCAGGGGCACGCCTGACGATACACTCGTCTCTGATGAACACTCGCCGTCGAGAACAACCTACTGCGTTCTATTACTTAGGAAGTCTTTCAGCCAGTCACAAATATGTGTACCTATTCCATATGCAGGAATAGAAGTCTGCAGTGTGGCACCGCGTCGAACGCCTTTTTGAAGTCGAGAAAAACACAATCCGCCTGTTGCCCTTCATTCACGGCTCGCAAGATGTCATGTGAGAAAAGGGCAAGCTGAGTTTCACATGAACGATGTTTCCTAAACTCGTGCTGATTCATAGAATGAAGCTTTTCCGTTTCAAGGAAATTCACTATATTCAAACTGAAAATATGCTCCAAAATTCTGCAGGAAACTGATGTCAACGATATTGGCCTGTAATTGTGTGGGTCATTTCTCTTTCCTTTCTTGTAAACGGTAGTCACCTGCGCTTTTTTCCAATCACTGGGAACTTTGCGCTGAATTAAAGATTCGCGATAAATGCAAACTATGTAGGGGGCCAATTCTGCAGAATACTCTTTGTAAAACCGAACTGGTATTCTATACGGACCAGCAGACTTTTTCGTATTTATCTCTCTCAGCTGCTTCTCTACACTGGAAATACCTATTACTATGTCCTCCATTTCGAATTAGTACGTTGATCAATTGATGGTACATTTGTGCGGTCCTTCTGCGTGAAAGATTTCTTAAAGGTTTGCAGAGGTTGACATTGTACTCTTGGAAGAATGGCCAAATATCCCTCAAGACCTGATTGATAACCTCATATTGTCCATGCCACGCAGGTGTGCAACTGTACTGGCTGATCTCGAGTGCGAATAGTAGCAGCACGGTCAGGTCATTTATTTCTCGATTGTGAATTATCAAAGGTACAGGACGAAATGTTTAGGCCGGCCGCGGTGGCCGAGGTGACTGAGGCGCTCCAGTCACGGTCAGCACGGTCACTACGGTCGGGGGTTCGAATCTCCCCTCGGGCATGGATATTTGTGCCGTCCTAGTTCGTAAGTAGTTCATAAGTAGTTTGTAAGTTTAGGGACTGATGACCCCGTAGTTAAGTCCCATAAGCTTTACAAACATTTGAACATTTTTTTTTTAAATGTTTAGCAGTTGTAACCAGTATTATTCACTTATTTAAGCGTGACATATAGCAGCTAGTAAGATTCTTCAGAAACTACTGAGATTTAATATCAGTGCTAAAAAGTCTTAATTATCCTACAAATATTAAAGACGAATTTAGTACAAATGGGTAGTTCTCATGTAACAATTCACCGGAAATGAATTACGAATATGTGTGTTGAAGTGATGTTTTAGAAAGAAATTACTAACGTTTTACTGTCGGTAACGTCAGAAAGCAGTAATATAAACTCTGCGATCAATTAAGTTTTGCTAGGCCAACAAATTTTCATTCGATTTCCCCTGAAATTAGACTAGAGGTGATCACACACCATATTAAAGGGCAACGATAATGACTTTTTCATTATGGTGTCTCGCTCTAACTAAACTTCATGCAAGCCTCAAGTGAAGAGTTGAGACAGCAAAATATCGTACCGTGTCACCCAAAAATTAAATTAATTGTAACCAATATCTGAATAAAATACTTCATCATATATATATTGTGTATGACGTATCTCCTGATCTAATTGTTTTGAGCAGTGTATAAGGGTCAATAGATGCAGATAAGAGACACGATATTGCGACAACAATTTAACGGAGTACAAATGAAGCATATAACATTCTCTCACAGCTACTGATGGCCATGGGAGACACAGCCACCATAAAACTATTTAATCAGATAATAATATTTTATTATTAATAACTCGTTTAATATATTTTTCTGGCTTAGAAATGTTTATATTGTGGATGAAGCGCTTGATGCAATTTCACTTGTGAAGAATTCAAATAAAGAATTAAATTATTCGAATCATTCACACTAATTCCAGCGACTGAAAACGCTACGTATCAACAATACAGTTAATTGAACGATGCAAAATATTTAATGCTCTCACGATCTTATTTCAGAAAAGTGTTTTCTGCTATCTAGGTAAGTTACTAGGGAATAGCACGACCTGGGTTCTTCATTGGGGAGGAGCCTAGGTAAATCAGTGGTACACTCGAAGGATATCCAGACACAGAAGTGTTGAAGTGCACTAGTGAGCCAATTCCGATGGGGAAGTGTGAAATACAATGCACAGTTTTATATATTCCAAATTTTTTCATGTAGAGTAACCAACTTTGTGAGGGTGTATTCCATTCTTGAGATGTACAACGAAATAATAACCTAATGAACAATGAATTTCGTTACAGTGAAATAGAAAGCCAGCACAGGGTGATACGATTAGGCAACTGTTGCCATTTGAGCTATTAATGGCAGAATTTTACGGCATTTTTAAGAAGAAATTTTGATGAGCAATGCGATATTTTGGGTGATATAGGAGAAAATATTTGTAATATCTTCATTAAATTATGTTATTTTATTGGTTTTACACCTCGACTGTCTCGTCAAAGACTGAAAAAATTGCAATTCACGCTCGATATGTAACTGGTGAGTAAAGGTCAAACTACAGTTCCTGGACATTATTGGCATTCTGTATTTACAGTACTAACCATTAAAATTGCTACGCCCAGAAGAAATGCATTGGACAAATATATTAAATTAGAACTGACATGTGATTACATTTTCACGCAATTTGGGTGCATAGATCCTGAGAAATCAGTACCCACAACAACCACCTCTGGCCATACTAACGGCCTGGATACGCATGGGAATTGAGTCAAACATACGCCCGTGCAGATTCAACACGATACCACAGTTCATCAAGGGTAGTGACTGGCGTATTGTGACGAGCCAGTTGCTCGGCTACCATTGACCAGACGTTTTCAATTGCTGAGAGATATGGAGACTGTGCTGGCCAGGACAGCAGTCGAACATTTTCCGTATGTAGAAAGGCCAGTACAGGACCTGCAACATGCGGTCGTGCATTATCCTGCTGAAATGTAGGATTTCGCAGGGATCGAATGAAGGGTAGAGCGACGGGTCGAAACACATCTGAAATGTAACGGCCACTGTCCAAAGTGCCGTCGATGCGAACAAGAGGTGACCGAGACGTGTAACCAATGGCACCCCATACCATCACGTCGGGTGTTACGCCAGTATGGCGATGACGAATACACGCTTCCAATATGCGTTCACCACGATGTCGCCAAACACGGATGCGACCATCATAATGCTGTAAACAAAACCTGGATTCATCCGAAAAAATGATGTTATGCCATTCGTGCACCCAGGTTCGTCGTTGCGTACACCATCGTAGGCGCTCCAGTCAGTGATGCAGCGTCAAGGGTAACTGCAGCCATGGTCTCCGAGCTGATAGTTCATGCTGCTGCAAACGGCGTCGAACTGTTCGAGCAGATGGTCCCCATCTTTTGACTCAGGGAGCGAGACGTGGCTGCACGATCCGTTACAGCCTTGCGGATAAGATGCTTTCGACTGCTAGTGATACGAGGCGGTTGGGATCGAGCACGACGTTCCGTATTGCCCTCCTGAACCCACCGATTCCATATTCTGCTAACAGTCGTTTGATCGCGACCAACGCGAGCAGCAATGTCGCGATACGATAAATCTCAATCGCGATAGGCTACAATCCGATCTTTATCAAAGTCGGAAACTTGTTGGTACGCATTCCTCCTCCTTACACGAGGCATCACAACAACGTTTCACCAGGCAACGCCGTTCAACTGCTGATTGTGTATGAGAAGTCGGTTGGAAAATTACCTCATGTCAGCACTTTGTATGTGTCGCCACCGGCGCCAACCTTTTGTGAATGCTCTGAAAAGCTAATCATTTGCATATCACAGCATCTTCTTCCTGTCGGTTAAATTTCTCGTCGGTAGCACATCTTCGCGTTGTAGCAATTTTAATGGCTGGAAGTGTAGATTATAAACCAGCGATCTGCCCCGACTTTGCACGGGTGCAATTTATTCAGGACTAAAATCAGAGGTGGCTTAGCGAAAAAATATTCATATCATGCCTATATCTCCACTGGTTTAGGCTATGCACCATCTGTCAGCTGACAACAAGGGATTCATCCAACAGAATCTATCCTGGAATTTGTTTCAATTGAAACAAATCAATATGATGGACTTGCTGAAATAATATAAATCGGATTTCAGATTACTGAGCATTCTAAGCTGCAATAGAGATCGCTTACTCGTTCGACTTTTTACTCACTACTGTTTCTGCATCAGTCATAATGGTATGATATGGAATTGTATTTCATTGTTTTGACAGTCATTTGTTGGTGCTTTCAACGCATTAATCGCAACGTTTGCTGGTGAATGACTTTTTGTCTATCCATTCAGGTATCTTTTCGTTTCAGTCTTCTGCTTGTCCATATCCTCCTCCTCCCCTCCTGATATAAACAATGGTACTAGTAATGAACATCAACACTTTGTAAACGATGTATTTATTTCAGCTCTCCTTTCACCATATCAATCATTCCCCTTTCTCTGTTCAGCTTCTCTTCCCGCTGTATATCCTTCCCTCTTACGCTTCCCTCTGTCCTTCTCCTCAGGCCTCGCCTCCTTCTCATTTTCATCTTTTCCTCTCATCAGTCCATGAAATAGTCAAAATTACTCTAAGGCTAGTGGAAGGACTGGTTGGGGACCTAACTAAAAGCAATTATCACCTTCCAAAAATACTTATGAAAATAGTCATGAAGCACATTCTAAAAATTATTTTTCTAAGAAAATTAATCGGTTTCAAACTTAAACTTGACAAGCAGTGTGTGAGGCCCGTACGTTAATTACTAATGAATCTGTCAAAATCTGAAAAGCAAAGATCAATTATCAATAATTCTTTTAACAACTATCACCAAATGAAACTCTTTGGGTGAAGCCCAATCTTAGATTTGACAATCAGCAGGTAAAGCCTGTACCTTAACCTTTAGGAAGATTTATAAAACAAATAATAACCTCAGATCTATTTTTAAAATCAAATATGAAATAAAATTAATCATTGAGTAAAATCTCAACAAATTAAGCAAATGAAACTGAACTCAGGGTGAAACCCAATTTAAAATTTAACAATCAACGGTTGAAGCCTCTGCCTTATAATAACAAAAGGCAAAGCGCCACGTTGGCATGAAACTGTAAAATTACGACAAGATAAGGTGCTATTGATCAAATAAAATTTAAAGTCACAATACATATATGGTGTGGGAATAGGGACAGGTTCCATCTCACTGGACGAAAGCGGTAATCACGCTAATTTTCAAACATGGAAATAGGAAAGATTGTAACAACTATCGAGGTATCTCTTTAATCAGCGTTGTAGGCAAAATATTCTCAGGTATTGTTGAAAGGAGAGTGCGACTATTAATTGAGGATAAGTTAGATGAAAATCAGTGTGGGTTTAGGCCTCTTAGAGACTGTCAGGGCCCGATCTTTAGCTTACGGCAGGAAATGGAAAAGTGCTATGATTGGAACAGGGAATTGTATCTATGTTTCATAGATCTAGAAAAGACTTATGACCGTGTTCCTAGGAGGAAGCTACTGTCAGTTCTACAAGATTATGGTATAGGGGACAAACTTCTGCAGGCAATTAAAAGGCTTTACGTAGACCGTCAATCAGCAGCAAATTAAGCTCATGGTTCAGGGTAGTTTCAGGGGTAAGACAAGGCTGTAACCTGTCACCACTGTTGTTCATAATATTCATGGATCATATGTTGAAAACTGTAGACTGGCAGGGCGGGATTAAAATAGGTGAAAACAAAATAAGCAGTCTCGCATATGCGGATGACTTAGTTGTGATGGCTGATTCGATTGAACGGTTGCAAAGTAATGTTTCAGAGCTCGATCATAGGTGTAAGGATTATGATCAGCATCCCCAAAACGAAAGTAATGTCTGTAGGAAAGAGATTTAAACAAATTGAGTGCCAAATAGGAGGAACAAAGTTAGAGCAGGTAGACAGTTTCAAGTACCTGGGATGTGTTTTCTCACAGGATGGCAACATAGTGAAGGAAAGCTAATTCAGTGAGTGCTCAGCTAAGATCTACTATCTTCTGCAAGAAGGAAGTAAGTACCAAGACTAAGTTAGCAGAGCACCGTTCTATATTTAGACCAACTTTGTTGTATGGGAGTGAAAGTTGGGTGGATACAGGTTACCTTATTCATAAGGTAGAGGTTACAAATATGAGAGTAACAAGAATGATTGCAGGTACTAATAGATGGGAACAATGGTAGGAGAGTGTTCATAATGAGGAAATCAAAGAAAAGCTGGGAATGAACACCATAGATGAAGCAGTTAGAGCGAACAGACTGAGATGGTGGGGTCATATTACACGCATGGGAGAAGCAAGGTTACCTAAGAGACTCATGGGCTCGGCAGCAGAGGGGAAGTGGAGTCGAGGCAGACCAAGAAGAAAGTACTTAGATTCGGTGCAGAATGTTTTTGAAGTAAAAGGCATAACATCAGACGAGGCATCAATGTTAGCATTGAATAGGGGATCATGGAGGAATTTTATTAGAGGTACTATGTTCCAGACTGAACGCTGAAAGGCATAATCAGTCTCTAATGATGATGATGATGATACATATATGATGCCATAACAGCGTAAACTGCCATACAAGTCCGATGGTGTCCTGCACACACGCCTAAAGCAGGCCAACCGCCCAACCTCTCACTGCTGCTCCCCTGTTGACCGGCCAAGCCGCAACCGGTGGCCCCATACCTACTGCCGGCAAACACCCGACTCTGCTGACTGACAAAGTGCAGACTCACTCACTGGTCACTCCGTAGCAAGAGGCTGCACTTATCAGCGCGCATGTGCAAGAGGAATAATTCATGTCGATAAGAAATGCCCACATGTAGCGACAAGTGTACTGTTGGTGATAGCAAACGGAAACATAATTCACATTACAGCTAAAGACTTAATGGCGCCGAAATAATGACAGAATGCACTGTAAAAAGAAGGCAATTTGTGACAGTAAGGCAATCTAAATCGGGGGGATTAGAAAATGAAACCCCGTAAACAAACCAAGATGCCATAAATTAGAAATGAAACAGTTGCAAGTGCTGGGAGAAGGTCCAATAAATCCTCATGTAATGGGGCACAAGAGCTGCCATGGCTCAGACCATCACCTCCTCTCTCTCTCTCTCTCTCTCTCTCTCTCTCTCTCTCTCTCTCTCTCTCTCTCTCTCTCTGCAAATCTCTGCCCTTCTCTCACTCAAATTAACCCCCCCTCCCCACCATCTTGACCTATGACAGACCATCTATACATCTTCATCTCTTTGTCCGTATCCTCCACCACCCCTCTTATCTATGAGAAATTACAAATATCTGCGAACTTTCATAATGATCAGACAAGCAGTGTCTCAACATATTGCAAGATAACTCTTGCTGAGCACCATATGGTAGTTTGTAGAAACATAAATACACGCACTGGCTGGAAACGATGATTATGGGTGGCGTTGCGACCTTCCTATCGGTTCTCACCAATAAGACTGGGGCAATACATAACTCAGGGTAGTTAAAGTTTTTAGCTCGTTTCTGTTCATAGAGGTGAGTTACGTATGTCAGCTCCTATGCCCTAAACAGCTACCCAATCTGTTTAAACAAGATCAATAATTAATCTGTAGTTTAGCCAGTCTATCAATCTGCATATGATGACATGAAAATATATTTAACGAACATAAATTAAACCTCTGAATGACCAACAAAATGGATTCTAAGATAAAGAAGTGATTCACTCACGAAGTAATTCTTTATAAATGGCGTTTTTTACTCTTATTAGACATGAAACGCGGAGGTGGTCCTACTTTATACATCGGTAAATAACTAAATATTTCCCCAACTATTGTTCATGAGAGGCACAATAAGTATCACACGCACTCGAGAGTAAAAGTTCCAAATTATCACTCGTAAGTTAGAGTAGTCCATCGAACTTTGCAGCTCCAAGTTAATACGCGATAAAAGTATTTGTTATAAAACACAGTTTGTCATCACACGAGTACACGATTGTTGAATTATCACAGTTCCACAGCCCTACTACCGTGCATAGCTCTTTGCTCAGATACCCATTAAGTGTGGCGTCTCACTGTTCAAATATACTGCCACCGTCGAAATATAGTTACAAAATTAATATTTAATTTACCATGGCTTTTTATACAAATATATTCAGTTCTTGTCCACAAATACTTATAATTGTTTATATATAAATTATCTGCTGCATATCTCTCTTTTTTTTCTTTTTTTGACGGCCATGAATCTATGTTCTGACACAAGAATATTATTACCTCAACGAAAGGCAGAACAAGAGACTAAAACAAAGTTTATTGAAAGAATATGGAAATAACGTGGTACGTATTTTAAGATAGGTAGCGTGGTACAATGCTGCCCATTTGCTTCTTAATCTGTTACTGATAAACACTACGTATAACTATAATATAAATCTAACTAGATATAAATCTTATAATATTGCTATTATAGTATTGAAATTTGTCGGCTTATTTATCAGTAAGGGATATTAAAATTGTAATTACAGCGTTTGGTTCTCCCAAGTCTCCTGAACCATTCATATTATTATATTTGCCGTTTGAAACTTCCTGGCAGATTAAACTTGTGTGGCGGAACCGGGACTCGAACCTGGGACCTTTACCTTCCGCGGGCAAGCGCTCTACCGACTGAGCTATTCCGACACGACTCACGATGCCGCCCCACAACTTTACTTCCGCCAGTACCTCGCCTCCTACTTTCCAAACTTCACAGAAGCTGTCCTGCGAAACATGCAAGACTAGCACTCCAGGAAGGAAGGATATGGTGGAGACATGGCTTAGCCACAGCCTAAGGGATGTTTCCAGAATGAAATTTTCACTCTGCAGCGGAGTGTGTGCTGATATAATACTTCCTGGAAGATTAAAATTGTCTTGCCCGCGAAAGGCAAAGGTCCCAGGTTCGAGTCCCGGTTCAGGCACACAATTTTAATCTGTCAGGAAGTTTCATATCAGCGCACACTCCACTGCAGAGTGAAAATTTCATTCTGATACTTGCCATATGATGATTCCCTGACTTTATATGGATTTTTAGATTAATGTGTGTGGCTATATTGTATTTCAGTTGCATTCTGGGTTAGCCGCCCTTGCTCATTCAAGAGCGTTGCTTTCGGTTTTCGACCACATTAGGAAAACCCTGACTACCTGCTGTATCCCATCCACTAGGTACTAACTGGTAGCCAACCGGCTGGGGAACCCAACACCCTGGCAAAACGCGACTTTCACTTGGAAACAATCAGCTTCCCCCTGTATCTGAAGTATCACAGCGTCAGTTGTGTCCAAGTGATCAAGTGATTCCATGCATTTATGCATGATGTATTGTGTGTTCAGTGGCGAATATACCAAGTACTTTCCTTTTTTATTTTCTGGTAAAATGCCAAAAAAAAATTGTATCCGTTCAAACCCCACAACAAAATAGTGGATTCACCACTTCCACTAACAATACTGCTTACTACGGTGACGCCTTCACGCATCATTCATTAGAATAATTCTGATAATGTACTTTTTTCTTTATATTCAATATTTTAGGGGGGTAATTTAAGTTGTGCGAGCGCAATACACCCACCCACCCACACACACACACAAACACACACACACACACACACACACACACACACACATTTGCCGCAAGACCCCACGTTCAGCAACTGCCGGCGTGGCGCAAGGGATAGCGTCAAGGACGGTAGTGCTGAAGATCGCCGGTTTAAACCCATCCACCGGGAAAAATTTATTACTTTGTACTTAACATTTCCAGAATGTTGAACATGCTTCTTATGTTAACTTGTAATTTCCACTTGTTTCTTATGTTAACTATTCTTCTAATTTCTAGTAAATTCTCTGTGTACAAATAGCAGAACACTCTGCCCGAGCGGCAGTCAGTACTGCGTGTACCTTTCAGTTTGCAATAAACCTGCTTTCAGTATAAGTGCTGTGTTCACTCGACAACCCTGCCTTCGAAGTCAAGCCTGCTTCAATTTCAACGCGACATTATATATAATCATGCTCGATAAATTAGTTTTCAAATTTCGAACCCCCCCTCCAAAAAATAACCTACCCTGTACGTGCTTATCACGTCTACTTAATGTCAGGGATTTCAACTAATATTAGTGTCTATTCTTTGGAACAGACATTTTCCTCCCACACTTCTTCAGAAAATTTTTTTATGCCTTTCCTACTTTTATTTTTGAAAATCTATATAAACTAACCTTTTTTCCCCCTTGCTTTAAATATTTAATAATGAAGTTTGTTTTAAGTAGGCCTAAAAAGTTGTCTTACTTGATTTTGAATTTTATTATGAGTGAAAGGACAATAGCTGTTCAACCACCATTCCATATAACATGAATTGAATTTTCCGTCGGTGCTTGAGAGAACACGATAATATTATCAAAAAGGAATTTTCCTTTTTGATAACCATTCCATATGTTTTCATTGTATTAAATTCGTTCCCCATCCATGGGCACCGTGACATTTCTCAATCCCATAGCCCCCTCGGAACTTACACGTTGCATAAGTGGCTATCACTCTTCAGGCAATTCATTTTCACATTTAAAATTACACTCATATGGCTATATCTTGTAAGTCGTTTGCGGTACCATACCAGAATGACAATGTTCAAGTAATAATAATAATTATTATTATAACCACAAACTACGTCACAAGAACCACAAGCCGATATTGTGGTAGGCATTCGTAGGTTTCGTACACGGAATTTTATCTTAAGTCCCGTTTATACCGAAGCGAACACGAATGAATACAAGAGAATGCGCATTCGCTAGCGATTCGCACGTAGCGCGGGCATTGACGTGTGCCTGGGAAGAAGCGTTTACACCGCAGCGAACGGAAGCGAACACACGCTACGTGTCTTGTTTTTAGGCGCTAAACTTTGTCGTGGTAAAGTTGCCAAACCGCAGCACACAGCACAACGTAATGGAAGAGAGAAATACACAACTTGGTTTATTTTGTATACCGATCACACGGTTGGGTCATGGAAATCAAACGGCGTACAAGCTTGCAGGTATCTGCAAGTTGTTGTTTTTTTTTTGTTTTTTTTTTTTTTTTCTTTGGGTTTTTTTTTTTTTTTTTTTTTTTTGCGTAAAAGTAAAACCTTAAGGAACATTTAGACATCTCCAGTGACAATTGACGCAGAAAATGAAGACGTAAGTCTGGTTCCAGACATATGGGGTAAGAAACACAAAGTAACGGGTCTTTCTTGCCTCTGAGATCTATGTCATGCTTCTCATAAAACAAATAAAATAAGAAATGCATTAGAAAGAAAGACTGGACGAATATTGTTAAACTGAGTAGATACTCTGTAGAACTCTGATTAAAATAAATACTTTACACTGAACATGTACTTCACCTCACAGCAGCCGGCCGCGGTGGCCGAGCGTTCTACGGCGCGCCAGTCACAGTCTGCACGGCCACTACGGTCGAGGGTTCGAATCCCCCCTCGGTCATGGATATTTGTGCCGTCCTTAGTATTAGCTAGTTCATAAGTAGTTTGTAAGTTTAGGGACTGATGTCCCCGTAGTTAAGTCCCATAAGCTCTACAAACATTTGATTTTTGAACCTCACAGCATATTTGTCAAGGAGGAATGAAAACGGTTAAATGCAAACCACCTCGAATGATACTTTTCTGCTGCACCCATTTCAGAAAATGTACCCTACTTGGCCATTTCTCTCCTAAAAGAAGCAAGTAATAATTCATCTTCTTAACTTCCTCCGTAGGCAAGTTCAGGACTGCGGCAATTTCTTGCGAAAGATCAATTTTTTATTATTTTGTGGTAAGGATCCCACAAAAATCTGTGTTATCTGTATTCTTCAGCCGGCTGAAGTACGCTCTCCTCCAGTTACTCCATTACCATGAACATCACTTCAAAGCATAACAAAACAACAAGGAATTCAGACGCGCGGAAAACAGCCTCCTGCAGCAAAGCGAGAGCATTCAGTTTGTCGTTGAAGCTAGCGCTGCAAAAGGGAGGTCGTGAGCTTCTTTTTATGGATCGCCCTGAAACCGACACCCAGCGGATTACACTCGAGCTCTTGCGAATGCGACCCGAGCATGATCCAACATCATCCGCATAGAGAATTCTCGTTGACCGATGCTCATTCGATGATGATCGCGTTATTTATTTATTTAGAATCCATAGACCAGTATAGCGAGACATTCGCTTGGATTTAGGACATCTCAAATTTTCATAAAAAGAAACGTATATAAATCCCTCTTGCAAGATAGGTACAAGGCAAATTACATAGCATAAATAGTAAAATTACACATTGAAAAGCTTAGAAAAAGATAGATCTTAACAAAGATTACAAGTATCATAACAGGCCTACAATAAAAAAAAACACATCTTATTTAATTTAAAAAATCAAATTCAGTTAACACGACTGAAGTATTCTGCAACAAATAAAAGGACTAATCTATTAGATACTGCTTCAGCATTTGTTTAAATTTGGGAGGCTCGTGGACAAGTGATTTCAGAGGTAGTGGGAGAACCGTGTCGTTACGTACTATCAAAAGTTATGGTTCTGTTCGAGCAAAGCTTAATATCGACAACGTGAATTGGTCCGGGCAAGGTCTATAGTCCCATATAGACCTTGCGTCCGGACTGTGCTTGTCCTGCCATCTCTCGGCAACCTTTCAAACACTTGCCCTCCCTGCGGTAAGAGTCTGTCCTGCCACCTCTCCGTGCATACTGTCCCTAATGATCTTGGAAGTGTCTGCCTTGTGTGAGCAATCCACAAAGAAGTGAAAGCACAGAACACTATTATTGTTATGTGCAGAACACCAACATAAGTATGAAGAGCATGTAAATTCAGGGAGAAACAGAAAAGCAGTAGCGTTACTGGTGGTCTGGCAGTGATCAATACGGAAAAAAAAAGAAACAAATTGCGTGAAAATCCATACCATATGTTTATTTCTTAATACGTCTACGCGAATTAGATGACAGTATTTTTCATTTACTCTTTATGTGTGAGCCTCATAGTACACTAGTAAAGATTTTTGAGACCTTGCAAAGTAATGTAAGCCTATAAGAGAAATCTGAAACAAAAACTAAGATTATCTACTCGTAGCTGTAGTTTACGTTCAGCAAAATTTCGTAACAGACATCGTCGATTTTTCACTGGAAAATTTTGCATTTATTAAATTCAGAATTGGGATTTTGTCCATTTTCGTGAGAAAATAAATGTGCTAATTAGCACATGTCAGACTAAACATCATCTGATTATGCATGCATATATGTACATGATTTTTACGTTTCACATATGCCAAGGCACAATTATCTCCCCACACATGTCAAGAAGTGGAACAGTAGGTTGTAAAAACATTCTAGGCCAAAAATTGCCCAAGACGTCATTTATAAAAAAAAAAATACTGTACTACAAAATAAAGATGTATCGTAAAGTCTACAAAACTAGATTTATTTTTGTTTCTGTTGATTTATTTATACAAATCTAGAAAGTGTTATGTAGGCCTACTAAGTGATTTACCAAATTTAGTTATAACAAATCAAAGATATGATTATAATACAAGAACATGTAGTCTTGTTGTGTGACTGTTACTATTTAGATACTAATACCATACAACTGATCATGGGGATCCTTAGGAAAATCACAACTCTTCCACTTGCATATTTCAAATGAGGATGCACATCAGTATTATTTTTAAATGAAGCAAATAAATAATTTTCAGTAACAACAGGGGAGTAGAGACTGATTTGGTACATTTGTCATTTGGTATATCTATGGCTTTTAGCACATAGCCTGCTACAAAGGCTAAAGCCTGGTGATCTACAGACTCACAAGGAAAGTACAGGGGCTCGAACAAACATATCTGTATGGTTACCGGATCTCTACGTACACCTCAATGTGCTGGGGGGGGGGGGTGTCGTTTTTCTGCGAAGCTCTGCAACCATGCTCTAGATAGCATTGTAGATGTAATTGTACACGCCATACGTAATGCAGATATCTTAACTATAACTTATGTAATAATTATCGTACATGTTCTCTAGCGAATTGTCATCAAAAGCCGTGATGATAGTTGCAACTTTAACTTTCTTCCCGAAAGACTGTTGGTATTCACTGCCACTGCTTCCATCGCCTCTTCCCGCACTTACCGTAGCACTACCGCTTGCAATGAGTTGTTTTTGTCATTATCATCGCTATTATGATTATTATGAGTTTGTAACAACAGTATCCAACTTATGCTCATATTCCTGTACCATGACAGATACGAGAAAGCGTGCAAATGATTCATCTTCTACACTAATACCATCTTCACCAAGAAGGGTTCTTCGTAACTTCATCTCAACTAATCGCAATAAATTAGCAGGATTGATTAGCAATCGCCGCCCCATCTGACGCTTCACCATACGAATAAGATCACAAAACGCAACTTCGGAGGCACACTGCACCGTCCCTACTGGCGAACCAACAGGTCAGAGTGCAATGCGGCATGGCACATACAGAGGCCTCTATCAAAATGTTCAAATGTTTGTTAAGCTTATGGGACTCAATTACGGGGTCATCAGTCCCTAAACTTACAAACTACGTATGAACTACTTACGAACTAGGACGGCACAAATATCCATGCCCGAGGGGGGCTTCGAACCCCCGACCGTAGTGGCCGTGCAGACCGTGACTGGAGCGCCTCAGCCCTCGGCCACCGCGTCCGGCGAAGGATTTGTAAATGTTTCTTGTTCTCGTCAGCGGAATCACTGAACACTAATATGTCACTGAAGTATGCAAAGCAAAATAGAGAAAAAAGATTCTCACTGATAAATCGTTGCCAAGTTTTAGTGGCGTTTTTAAGACTGAATGGCATGAACCGGTAGTGAAACGAACCTATGGGAGTAGTAACAACAGTCCTTAAATGTCCTCAGCAGCCATAGGAATCTGGTGATAAGCACACTTGCAATCCACAACAGAGAACACTTTCTCGCCTGCCAGAGTTTGTTGGAAACATGCAATGTTCAGAATAGGATAATTATTGTCCATGGGGTAATGGACATTAAGCCTGCGGTAATTTCCACACATTTGCCAAGAGCCATCTTGCTTGTACACTAAATGAATGGACGACAACCAGCTGCTGGACGAGGGCTCAATGACACCCGATTTCAAAATTCTTTAATTTGTTCCTTGATGGCAGCCAATTTCTCCGGGCAAAGATGGCGCGGTTTGCTAGAGATGGAAAGTCCATAAACAATATGGAGTTCAGGTACTGTGCCTGTGCCATTCGTGACTATTGGGACACCGTGGGATACAGTGGGAATGCCCTGTCACCAAAGCAGCTTTTGTAGTAACAGTGAAGATAGTAAGGATCTTGCTCTTGCTGGCCGCGGTGGCCGAGCGGTCTGCGGCGCGCCAGTCATGGTCTGCACGGCCACTACGGTCGGGGGTTTGAATCCCCCCTCGGGCACGGATGTTTGTGCCGTCCTTAGTATTAGCTAGTTCGTAAGTAGTTTGTAAAAATGTTTCAAATGTTTGTAGAGCTTATGGGACTTAACTACGGGGTTATCAGTCCCTAAACTTACAAACTACTTATGAACTACTTACGAACTAGGACGGCACAAATATCCATGCCCGAGGGGGGATTCGAACCCCTGACCGTAGTGGTCGTGCAGACCGTGACTGGAGCGCCTCAGTCTCCTCGGCCACTGCGGCCGGCAGTAGTTTGTAAGTTTAGGAACTGATGACCCCATAGTTAAGTCCCATAAGCTCTGCAAACATTTGAACATTTTGATCTTGCTCTTGTGGGAAGGAGGTGAGCAGAGGTGGTCCATCATCACTATCAGAGGAGTTGCCAGCAGAGAGTGCTGGTGGGCGTAGTGGAGATGGCAAAGCTGTCCACAATCTGCATGCATGCAAGCGTCAGTGCCTGGTTTCCTGCATGCAGATTCTTCGTTGCGTGGGCGGTCCCACCCAGCAGCGGGTAAGTGTTACAGGGGCTGGGTCGTGGACAAAAGATGTGGCAGCCGTGCCTCGCACAGATATGTATCATACACCCTGTCTGCTATGAGGATGGGTTGACTTGGAGAATGATGTATGTGAGGGCAGTCTGGACCACAAGCAGAAGTTTACTGGACCAAACACATATCAAGGTGGAGTCAGGTATATCATGTTAATTGGCAAGAAGGCAGAAGTGGCGCCAGAGCTATGACGGCTTCTCTTCACCCAGGTGTTCCCTTTGGATGATGTGTCTTATCGTGTCTTCAGAGTCTTGAGGATAGTTCATTTGGCAATAGGAATGATCAGCCAATGGGGCACAGGTCACTAGCTTGCAGATCAAGTCAACATGTTCATGAAGATGTGTGATAAAGCATAGGTAGCGAGGTGAATTGTCAAGTGATTAGTGGTCAAATATCTGTTTAGCAATGCCAAACCACATCGTAGGAGCCTCGCTGGAGAAAGGTGGCAGCTTGGGGAGGCACCCAGGTGGTGGCAAGGTGGTGCCTCCAAAACATCAGCCGAGGGGTGGATGCAGACATGTTGAAGCGTCATGAGAGAACTCAATGCAGCCGTCATCCCTGGCAGAGACTTGAAGACGAGCAAGCAAGTCGCAACAGGAAGAAGAAGACACTAGTGCTGTTGAAGCTCCGGTATGTGGCATGAAAGCAGGCAGATGCACGAACATGTGGGTCCAAGAATGTTCCTGTGTGTTGACAGTGTGATAAAATAGGAGCAATTGTTGAACTCTCGATACATCACATGATGTGGAGAGCATAAAGAACTCACCAGTAACTTGAGAATAATTGAAATTCAAATCACCACTGACAGGATGACCAGACCTGATCGGAAAGTCACTAAGCATGCTCGGTGGTGTAGACTGCACAAAACTGTCCGACACAGTACTTGCATAGTCCAAGTTGGCTGCATGGACAGAAGCACCCGAAGCATGTGAAAATTGTCCCTAATTAATCGGGTGGTTGATGAATGAGCTGTGGGAGGGGGGGGGGCGAGCTTTCAGAAGAGTGTCCAAGTCCAGAAGTTCTGATAGAATGTTTGGAGGCAACCGCACCTCATCGGCGGAGCACATGGTGGGCAGAAGGATACACATACAAATTTTGTGGGGAGGTTACCAGTGAGAATTTCAAAATTTGTAAGTGTGAGAAATTTGTGGCTTGCAAAACATGAGCATTCTGAGCCTGAGTCTGTTAAGTTCGTCGCAGGACCAGAAGTACTCGGTGTGTCCTGTGAGTTTTTGTAATGTGGGCTTGCTGGATCGTATATGTCATTTAGAGACATTATACAGTATGTTTAGCAAATATGCTGCTTTTTAATAAATTATGAAAATAATTTATAAAAAATGGCATTTTGGTATTAATAATTTATAGTGTCTCTAAATGTCCAGAGAGTATTAATTCCGAGAACGAAAATGTGAAGCATTAGAGACAGGAAGACACTGAATTTGCGGAAATGAAGTTGATGCAGCAAGAAATCCCAGCAGAGGTGGAACTGTCATTGTCATTGTAGTGGACAGCAAAACTAAGACTCCCATATTTTGCACCAAAATTCACACGCAAAAAGGACGATGCTGCACAACGCGCATGATAGGATGGTGCACTTAACTTCGGGGTCACCAGTGTGGGTTAACTGAGGAGTTTGAGTCCCAATAAGACCACATATACCTGTACTGGCATAACTTTATTCTTAACACAACAGAAGTTACTACAAGACTAGTTCAAACATCGCCAGCGGAGCTCAGTGAGGCTGGCTCCCAAAGAAGCAAGTTGGAAAGATGTTCATACATTTTATACTATTGATGTAGAGGTCGAGAGTTCTCCACAAGTGACACAAACTGCTCAAGGGACTATAGTCATCATCTTCACACTTACACTCATGGATTTGAAAGGCAAAGTCATATGATTGACAACAAAAATATTCACAAAATTAAAAAATGTTGGATCTGTTCTAACATTACCATGTTATCTTATACAACAAAAAATAATGTAAAGCATTTTGATTGAAGGTCTTTAAATTTAAGTACTGTACTTAAAAGCAACTTCTTTCGAGGTCCTTCACAAGAAAATAACAGACAATGTGTTCGCCGCGACTGACACTTATAAGCGTTTCCGCGATCACCATGCCAGTGCGGGTAACGCTTATAAGCAGCGCATTCGCTATCTGAGTACTTAGTTTAGTTTGTTTGGCTGTGCACTCATGTTAGTACAAGCTACAAAAAATATCATGTAACGTTTTCTGTCTGCAGTTGTGTATTTTCGTATTTAGTGGTTTGCTATAAAAACATCGCCTATAAACTTTGCAAAATTCTTTGTTATATGGCATTGGGTTTCCATAGCACCACATTGCAGATGAGACCTGTTTCTTTTTCTCTGTTTGATAAACCTTTTGGTGTTTTCAGACTTTAATTCTTTTTCAATGAAGTGGATTTATCCAGTTTGCAATAAAATCAATAAAACAGAAGCATTGTTAGAATTGTTTGCAATAAATGCATATGATGCTTATAAGTGTCAGACAGTTTGCAGCATTTATCACAAATTGGCAAGCAACTGAAGTGTACTTATATTTCTATATCTAGCATCACCTCTTGTGCAGACGTTATATTCGCTTTCAATACTGTATTACAGGTATCACAGGGCTATAATTTCAGCTCTCACTGCACATTCCCTTACAAGGGTCCACCTAGAGCATTAGCTGCCCTCACTGGTGACTGCGGCGAATGTGTTAATGTAATCTTCCAAGCTTTTTATGAAGTTAAACATATTAATCTTGTTTCTACTAGTTTTCAAATCTACTATTTGTCATCTACCCATTTCCTTAAATGTGCAACCACATTTCTATATATGATGCATCTTCTAAGAAGGCACACTTAAATACTTTCCCATCCTTTGGACATTGCCCATTACTGTTGAGTGAATAAAAGAGCTTATCCACAAACTCAGCTGTGTAAATAGCCTCAGATGTTAATGTGTGTGTGGTGACATGTTTTTCAATTGCTGTGCCAACCACATGGCTCATGTGTGCAGCAGCAAATTTTACCTTCATTTTTACATGGAAATCAAAAAATCTTAAATGTTGTGCTTTTATTTTAGGTAGAGTTTTGAACCATATTTTTTGATCAAAAAAGATCAGTGTATTGATGTACTCAAACTTTGCTTCCTTGTTAGGTGCAAATTGGATTTTATTGTCTATCAAAATATGTGTAGTGTTTTCAAGCTGCTGTGGTACATTATAAATGGTAACAATTGGTTTATTATTTACAAGGAAATTAAATATACTAGGCTTCAACACATTTGTTTCACACAGTTAAAGAATTTTCTTTGCTTTATGATCACATATGATACAAACTACTTTGATTCCAATATTCTGCCATCCATAATGATTTATTGTCTGATTATCAGTCAACAGTTTCAACTGTTTGTTTGTTTTTCTTATTATTATTTTTTTTATTTTATTTTATTATTATTTTTTTTTTATTTTATCTTCATAGTTGCAACTCCAATATGCCTCGTCTTGTCATAACATATAAGCTAGAACATTATTTCCAAGTTCTGTGAATGCCTTTCAGCATAAATACTCATGTCTGACTAGCAGCTACAGGTGAGCGTCGTTAATGACCCAAGTCCTCGTACACATAAAATGCTTCTTAGTGTGCCTCATAATACATACAATGAACAAGAGACATTTTAACAGGTAGCAGAGCATGCATATTACTTACTGCCTTGCTCAGAATTTTAACAAAGCTGGATTA
Organism: Locusta migratoria; assembly: GCA_026315105.1. NCBI lineage: Eukaryota > Metazoa > Arthropoda > Insecta > Orthoptera > Acrididae > Locusta > Locusta migratoria. The sequence continues at coordinate 327,523,097 of CM048751.1, read as the reverse complement.
AGGCCAGCATTAAATGGTATGCTTGAAAACAGAGACTTTAGAAGCCTGACAGATGGAGGAGTGAAATATGTGGCCAAATATCTATACATTCAGGGATTACACTTATAAATAAATAAAGCAAATACCTTACCTTGTGTGACTGCCATGCTACGGTGGAGTGCTTATTGGCATTTCTTTACTGGCTAGTAATAAAAGTTTTAGTTGCATCATTCGACTCATCTTCGATTAATTGAAATTTCGTGTCATCAAACAACTCTATTAGAATTTTCGATTGATTCTTATCATTCTGTAAGTGTTTATTCTCAATTTACACATTCTGGAACTGTATTTTATGCAATTTATACATTTTTGTTTTCTTGAAGTTAAATCATATTTTGAAACTGTAGATCCCTCACACCTGTACTGCTTTCTCCAATGTAAATTGGTGAGGATAAAAAGATGTATTCACCATCTTCTGTGCGGTATAAAAGGGGACTGCTTGGTTTTTCTAATATTTTAGATTTTCCATTGCAATTACACTTGCAGCTGATGTGGTGAAACTGCACCACCACCGTTATCTCCATAACAAGGACAGGGGAAGACTGATACAATAGCAATTCTATATGCCTCAGAATAACACCAGGATTTAGCCTGTGTCTAGAAAATTTACAAAATATGCTTCATAATATGATCCACACACACACACATAATAGTAACTACAGTTGATGTCTTCACCTATATTAAAGATTAATTTCCACTTCTCTCTTTCTCACTCTTAACACAGGTGAAGATGTACTGAAATTTTTATTCTTATGATCTGGATTTGTTACTAACAAATAAGTACTTCTGCATCCAGGAAACTAACACGATTACATCAATCTCAAACGGGAGTTCTCTCTTCCTTCATGATCCATCTTGATGTGTCTGAAATGCTACTAAAAGCAAAAATTTAGAAGGAGAAAAAATCAGGTTTAATAATTAAATTATCATTAAAGAAAATTCTGTGTGAAACTAACCATCATAAATCAAATTAATCTTAAAATTTACTTCTTATCTTGGCAGCCTCAAGTAATTGTCTTGGTAAGATCAACAGCATGGTAGGTAATCTTTGCCAAGATATGATATTAGAAATCCAAATCACATAGAATGATTTGATTAGTGCTTTGTAGTGAAAACATAGATTGAAGTATAGCTAATTATATGCGGTGTACATGTTGCATTCACATTGTAGCAAAGAAATGAAAACATACTTATAGGTTTGGTTCAAATGTTTGTAGAGCTTATGGGACTTAACTACGGGGTTATCAGTCCCTAAACTTACAAACTACTTACGAACTAGCTAACACTAAGGACGGCACAAATATCCATGCCGGAGGGGGGATTCGAACCCCCGACCATAGTGGCCGTGCAGACCGTGACTGGCACGCCGCAGTCCCCTCGGCCACCGCGACTGGCTGTTGTATATGGCTAATATGTATTTCGCATCTATAAAAATTATCCTACTTTGTATACCTAAATCATAAATGCAGTATTAATTTTACAAATTCTAGAAATAATTGAAAAACAGCAATTTGTTGTCAAGTATTGTACATTTTCAGAAAGAAATACAATAAGTTTTTAACAAGTGTGACATCTTAAGACATATTACTTTTGCTTACTGAAGAATATATGATTTCAGTGTCGTAATGGTTTATTATGATGTTACTTGTATTAACATATAAATTTTTCTGGTTTGTCTCATGAGAATTTGTTGAATCCCTTTTGCAACCTTCCTACTTGATTTCTAAAATAATTTTCAGAAGGATCAGCCTTTGTATTTGAGGGGGAGTGAATCACTACAAATCAAACAACATCAGGAGATAGTCCATGAAACGAGAGAAATTAAATTCTGAGAATAGGCTCTGGAACACTGGCCACTAGAAAATCCCACTCGAAGACGCGCAAATGTGAGAGCTTGACTTGGAGAGTTGTGGACCCGAGCAGCAAAGTTGCGAGGTGTTGACAGCTCGAAGAAGCATGTTGCTCAATCACGCAGGGTTCAGCCAGGAGGCAGAAGTGAGACATCATCACCAGTGCCGATGAGGAATTTTATGCCAGAATTCAGATCAGTAACATACAGACGAGTGCCTGCAGTGGTGACGGTGCGCACAGAGTGCACAGTAGGTAGGCGCTTGCAATATTCAGGGCAGGCAGTGGCACCTAAACCAGCCCACCCACTTTGTTTGGGTAGCTGCAAGGGGACCTTCACTTCCTAGCAACACTGGTGAATCAGATGTGAAAGAAGCAATACAGGTAGTGAGATCACTGTTCCTGCGGGAAGCACAGAGGGGAAGGGGGCATATCCTCTTCACCAGAGTTGATTTCCTCCAGTGCTGGTAGCGGTTGTGGCAGTGCAGTGACAATGTGGTGCGGAATGCAAGTCAGATCCATGATCTCCTTTGGGAAGTGGGAACGGCCCCCTGCGAAGGTAGGTCGGTGGGCGTGGTGTGAGGCTTGGCGCAGCAGATTGTGCGAGATTCTCGAAGATGCGCTTCATGTACTCGGTCCGCAATGCGAATGCACTCACTGGGGGACTCGAACACGCTGTACATTAATGCTGTTTGCACGCCCAGAAGTAGTTTACTTGTCGAGATTGCCATGAATGAGGGGTTAGGCGTGACCTGCTCACTAATCAAGAGCTGAAGGCATCGCCAAAGTTCAGATGGATGTATGTACGTGTTGAACAGTCTCCTCCACAGACCAGGTAAGACGCTCCAGGATTGTCTTTCTGGCACTGCCAGCAGTCCCAACAACAGGGGGAGGTAACCAGATCACAAATTAGATCCACGTGGTCGTGCAGCAAAGTAATTAAGCAGAGGTAGTGAGTGGCGTCATCCAAATTGTAATGCTCAAAAAAGCACTTGATGAGAACAAACCAGGTGGTCGGAGAGTCAATTGAGAATTGAGGCAGCTTTGGCAGGCGGCCTGGCGGCAGAGGAGGCGGCGAGCCAGGAAGTGGCGGAGGTGATGCAGTGTCGGCATCAGCAATCGGCAAAGGCACAGATGCATCGCACAGCATGTCAGAACAATGGTCGAAAGTCCGGCAAAGTTCGAGTGTGGAAGCGGACCACTTTGCATCACGGAAGGCACACGCGGAGACACAGCGCACAGAAGCACATGCTGTGTAGCAAACACATTCGCAGAGTTACCACAGTGGATGAAACTGTAGGGGTTGTAGGAAGGCTCGTACCACAGAATGTTCACATCGCACACTAAAGGAGGCAGCTGAACCAGTACGAGGTGGGGGGGGGGGGGGGGGCGAGCTGCCGGAGACAAACTCGCACGAGGATGTCCACTTGCAAAGTTAGCACAATGGTCAGCATAAACATGTGTACAGTGACTGGGGTGGTGAAGTTCAAATGGTACAGTGTAATGCACAACATTCGTATCCCACCTGGCTGTTGGCGGTTGGGTGTGTGACCAGTGGAGTGATACATTGGCATACCCAGCATGGCGTCAGGCGGTTGCACGTTTGAATTTTGCATAAAGTCCATGTTGTAAATGGCATTGTCCGAAGCACTGAAGAGCTGAGAGCAGTCGAATGGTGGCATGGCATAAAGAGGAGCACTAAAAAGCGTCTGTAGTGTGACAAAGCCTGAGTCACATCACTGAAGCATGTCGTCGTTGAACTGCAGTGATGTGATGATGTCCTGTGGCGAATTTCCAGACAAATGTGGCAGTCTGGCATTATGCGAACTGCTAACACTCATGACAATGCTGCAAACCACAGTTGCCGAGGAAGTGAGTCTGGGCGGCAGTTGCACAGGCGTCGGCAAGTTGTACTTGGGGGTGGGATTGTTGGCGTACCGAGTGCGAGCAAATTATGATCAAAGGAACACACAGAAAACCGCGGCACAACACTAGTGAACTATTTTTAGTATGGGGTCACCAATCTGGAGGTTACTAAGCCCAGTGAGTCCCAATAACCATACACTATATGGAACAATAACTTTATTGATGCTGTCATTACAGAGCACAAACAGTGACTAGTTTAAAAATGGTGGATAAGAACATGGAAACACACCGAAAATTGTCATAAAGATGTGCCACTCAGTTCTTGTCTATGGTACACACACACACACACACACACACACACACACACACACACACACACACACACACACACACACACACACTCAAAATGGTGGCTAGCACCACCACAAACTTATCTTGGAAGACAATTTAAGGAAAGGCATACCTCCATTGCTAGCTTTTGTAGATTTGGAGAAAGCTTTTGAGAATAGTGATTGGAATACACACTCAAATTTTGAATAATCATGGGTAAATATACAGAACAGAATGTTATTTATAACTTGTACAAAATCCAGACAGCAGTTATTAACCCCTTGACTGTGCTGGACAAGCTGAGTTCGGGCTAGCAGTCGTCAATATTTGCGAGACTGTAGCACATATACTGATACTTTTATATTGACTGCAATGGTCTCTTGACATTTCAACACTATTTTTGGTAGTAAGTTGTAACAGTTAATGATGAAAATTCTGCTGTTGACAATGACCAATCTCCTTGAAAAGACAACCGCACAGGAGGGGGGGGGGGGGGGGAGAGAATATTCTTTCACGTTGACCACAAAATAAATAATTATTGCTGTTCCTGCTCTACAGTTTACAGCTTCTTGTATGTAACCTTGTCCAATCTCATTGCCAACATCAGCAATTATATGCCGCACCTACCTAACCAAAACATGTTAATTCCTGGATTGCATCATACAAAAGACAACAGAAACCATAGTAGGCCCACTAGTTATTGTATTGTATAATCCCTTATCTACACTGACAGATGCAAATGAACATCATGGAACAATGAAACTATATATTTACACACAATTCAACTATGTGGCAAGACCGCTTCCTGCTCCTGCTGTTGCTTCAATCCTTATTTACATAGCAGTAGCTAATTAGTAATTATGCACATCAATGGATAATGCCCAAATACACATTTGCCTTTGTAATGAAGCATGTTGGGATTTATTCCTATTTTCTTGCATCAATGTATCTCCCAATACCAGTGTTGCATAATAATAGGTATAAATGTAATTAGTCTATTATCATTTTCTTTACCAAAACTTTTTCCCCTAATGTGATTACTTGAAGTTACTATTATTTGGCATTGTAGAGATTTCTTGAATTAGTAAGTATTAATTAGTTCTTGCCAGAGGCATATTGTTATAAGGCAGATGTTAGGCACATTAGCATTTCTGTTAAGGCAAAGTAAATTATTTTCTTACAATATTGAAATAGGTAGTATTATGTTTCACGTAAAGTAGGCTATGTTTTTCATGTTCAAAGAAATTGTACATTTGCGTTTAGCCATAATAGCTTATGTTAGACAAATGAGTAACACATTACCTTAATTGATAATAACTACAGTAAACAAAAGTCTCCTGCCTTAAAAGTTTCAGGACGCACTAAACAGCAGCAACGAGAAGTGACATAATGACTGATCCAGCATTTATCACAAGAAATGACACAAATATTATGGTTTTTAGTTTAGAAAGACAGTACAAGAAAATACAGACCCAGTTTGCATCCACATAAAAATTGCAGAGATGTGAGACACACAAGCAACTAATGGAGCTATACTTTATTCTGCAATTAGGCTGTATATTGAATATTTTTGTGCAATAAGATTTGTCATACATTAAACATTGTGGACGTCAGTCTCTGTTAGTGAAGAGATACAGTTCTTATAAGAAAGTAGGCACCAGGCTTTGGTGGTTACACATTTTACTGTTGTCACAACTACCCATTGATGAGAACTCAATGAACGTGTCTGTTTCCTTATGCCCGCTGAATACTGGCGTGCGGGACGTCAGCACCACAGCTCAAAGCTGGCGCAGTGGGGGCTCAAGTGTGCTCCTGCTCACAGAGCAACCTGTTGGAACAGTCTGTTCTACGGTCTTGCATTTCTCATCTAGCCAGTCCTGTTTAACCAGTCTGCACTTCCTGTCAACCTCATTTTTCGCCTTCCGCAATGCCTTTTGCCCGCTTCACTTGCTGCATTTTTATATTTTCCCCTTTCATCAATTAAGTTCAGTATCTACTGTGTTATCCAAGGATTTCTATTAGGCCTTGTCCTTCTGCCTATATGATCCTCCGCAGCCTTCAATACTGTCTCTCTCAAAGCTAACCCTTATTCTACTACTGTATTACTTTCCCCAGTTTCAGTCAATCCTTGCCTTATGCTCTCTTTGTAACTCCCAACACCCTCTGCTACCTTCAATTTATCCACATTCCTTCTCCTAACGTCTTGCAGTTTCTTCAACTTTAGTCAACAGTTCATAATCAATAAGTTATGGTCAGACTCTATATCTGCCCCTGGATATGTCTTACAATTTAAAAACTGGTTTCTAAAACTATGCCTTACCATTATAAAGTCAACCTGGTATCTCCCAGTGTCTTCTGGTCTCTTCCACATATACAACCTTCTTTCACTCTCCAGCGGAGTGTGTGCTGGTATGAAACATCCTGGCAAATTAAAATTGTGTGCTGGAACTGCACCTCGAACCTGGGACCTTTGCCTTTCGTGGGCAAGCGCTCTACCACTGAGCTATCCCGATACGACTCACGGTCCATCATGTCTCCACTATACCATTTCTTCCAGGTGTGCTAGTCTTGCAAGTTTTGCAGGAGAACTTCTGCGAAGTTTGGAAAGTAGAATGTGACGTACTGTTAGAAGTATAGTTGTGAAAATGGACCATTAATCATGTCAGGATATCTCAGTGGTAGAGCACTTGATTGCAAAAGGCAAATGTCCCAGGTTCGAGTCCCGGTTCCAGCACACAATTTTAATCTGCCAGGAAGTTTTTTTTTTTTTTTTTTTCATGATTATTAAATGAAGTATTTGTGATGATTAAATTTAGCTCTGCAAAAAATTCTACCACATGACTTCCTCTTTCGTTCCTTTCCCGTCATATTCACCCACTACTTTTGCTTCTCTACCTTTCCCTACTACCTAGTTCCAGCCCCCCAGCACAATCAAATTTTCCTCTCTCATACATTTCTTTGAACTCCTTGTCATCGGCAGAGTTAGTTGGTATATAAACTTGTAATACTGTGGTCGGTGTTGGCTACTTGTCTACCTTTGCTACGATAATGCATTCACTATGCTGTTCAGGATAATCTACCAACATTCCTATTTTCTTAGTCAATATTAGACCTACTCCTGCCTTACCACCTACTGATTTCGCATTTATAACCCTGTAATCACCTGACCAGAAATCTTGTCCATCCTGCTACCAAACTTCACTAACCCCACAATATCTAACTTTAACATTCCATGCTCCAATCTGTAGAACGTCTGTGTTTCCCCCCCCCCCCCCTTGATGAAGGCATCCTCCCAAGTAGTTCCCACCCAGAGATCCAAATGAGAGACTATTTTACCCAAGAAGATGCTATCATATATTCATAGTAGAACTGCATGTCTTCGAAAAAAGTAATGACTGCAGTTTCCCTTTGCTTTCAGTTGTACGCAGTAACTGCATGGCAAAGGCACATTAGCTGATGTTACATGGCTAGATCACACTCATCCAGACTGTTGCCCCTGTAAGTACTGAAAAGGCTGCTGCCCCTCTTCAGGAACCACATGTTTGTCTGGTCTCTACACAGATATCACTCTGCTGTGATTGCACCAACGGAATGGCTAACTGTATTGTTTTGTAGAGGCACACCAGCCACCCCACCTTGGCAATGTCTGCTGTTCATGAGGATGTATAACTAATTTAAAAAATTAAAATTTTTGAGAGCTGTATTGTGCAGTTATATTTGTATTTGTTGTCAAAATGTCACTCACAACCATGGATTGATCCTGATTCTACGTCAGTGTGCTTCATTGAACACTGAGGTAAGTCAAGGCATGTCACTCACATACCTCACTCAATTTAAATCAGCATTTTTGTAGGAAAATATACAATTATGAAAATAGTTGTAAGGTATATCTGATATAATTTATAATTCCTAAGTATAGCTGAATAAAATAATCTGTCCTGCAAAAAGTAGATAGAACTTCTGATGTTGAGCACTCAGATCTAAATATGGTTAAATGTGTGTATAGACAACTTGATGGTAGCAAAAAGGTGATTTATCATCAAATGGATGAATTTGCATCCAACTGTAACTCAAACAGCTCTGTAACAGCAGCTTTGGCAATTACCATTAACCAGATTTTAATACCCACATACGAATATATAAATAAAATGTGTTGGAAGCACAGTTCATTGATCACTATGTACAAATTCTTAAAATAAATGTTATCAATATGTAAATGTGTAAAAAATGTATTAAAATGTATATTATTTAAAATATAAAGCAACTTGTATTGGTCAAAAATTTTACATTGTGTTATTTTTTGTGAAGTCCTTGGCCTCATATTTAAGAAGAATATTTAGTACCTTGCTTTGGCATGCTATATGATTACAAAAGAGGTTTAGATTAAAAAACTGCATATACTATCGTGTTTCTCATAATTTCCAATTAACATAAATAGGGACTCTTTTTGCCATCAATCAGAAACAAACAGAATGACAATGAAACATGAAAAGTGTCCAAATGTTGTCAATATCAGTAATTAAACCAAGAATGGCACTTGCTACACACCACCTCTTTTTCAACACCTAATTTACAGAATAATTTAAAGCATCTGTCACATTTTTGTGGTTGTTTACTGCAGCTTTAGGGCCACATAAAAAAACTTTTCTCTTTTTTCATGACCTACTTCAATTAGAAGGGGAATTTACTTGTTGTGGGTTATTTTGTGGTTCATCAACTGTCCCTAGAAAATTATCTATCTTACTATTAAAATCTATTGAAAACTAAGACTACTCCAGCTGTTTTTGTGATAAATGGCCTTATCAAAATTGGTCCAATTTATTTTACATAATGATTACATTTCACACGTTTTCCACTATTTTAGACCTTCCATAACATGAATCCATTTGCACTCACAATATTCAATATTGTTAAAAGATTACACATGGAAGATGTTGAGTTCTTCTAGAGACTAAATAACTGGTACGTTTTTGATCTAAAGTCTCAACACCACTTTATGTTCTGTTGTAAAATTACATTCTCTCAGGTTTTCCACCATTTTTCTTTGACTGAATTGTTATGCTGCATTAATGAGATCACCACTACACTTTCCTTCTTTTGTGGGATGTGCAATGCCAATGTTTTATCCTTCACAAAACCAAACAATGTGGATACTATATTCTGTCATTTATTGGCTAAAAATTCTGGTGATATTTTACTTTTGTGCATCATTCCAACAAAAGTACAACCACATTCAACCAGTTCGTCAACCAGCTCCACAGAAGAGAACCAGTTATTGACAGTTATACCTGTATTTGTGTTGTACCAAATAGAGGTTCTGTAAACTGCAGTACATTCTGTGTTGGAACTGAAAGTTGGGCAGTTATATTAGAGACTGCTTTGCGAATATGGATAAGAGTATTGTAAAAATAGTGTGTTTTAGCATCACACAGGCAAATAATCTTGATGCTGTATTTAGCAGGTTTCAGTTTTTTATAAACAGCGAAATAATATTTTCCTCTAAAAGGACAAAGCATTGCATCAACTGTCAAATATTCTAAGCAGCAGACTCCCCCCCCCCCCCCATGTTCTTTTTTCCCTAAAATTCTCATCACCCAATCCCAAAGCAGATAACAAAAACATACATTACTTTACGGCCACCGTTATTCTGAATGTACAGTATCTCAACCTGTTCCATCAGTTGCTCATAACTTACTTTATCTTCATAGCCAAATCTGAATAACCTGATAACAACAACAACACACAGAATACTTTCATTTCCAAAATACACAGTTAGGGTAAGATGCATTAGTTTTATACTTCCCTGCATATTCTGTTAATTTGTGGTTAGTGTGACTGCATACAGTTGTGATCATTTCATCTGGTATCGGCAACTGCCAAGATTCAATTGGGAGTATGTTCCATTTTTCAGCAACTGGACCTATAAGATGCATTATGATGTTCTGACTTCTGACTGGTCCTAGTTTGTAGATGAGTAGACCACTTCAATCAATTTTTACTTGAAAGCTGGCTACCTCCCTCAAGTGAACCAACTGACAAAGAATTATTTGAGGCAGACAAAATTTCTTGTGAAGTAGTTTCATTGTCACTTATGTTGTCTTCATCACAGGATTGAAAAATCTCTTTAAAATTGTGTGTTTGAATAATTTTAGTCTAATATTAGTTCCTAAATTTCTTTTTCAGTAAGACCCTGCTATATTGGGGCAATAAAGTGCCTGAAATGCCACAAAATTTGTCAGTATACACTGACTAAAGAAATCCTGTATCTGAAATTGTGGGTCAAATTGGACCCACTGATGGCACTTACCTCCACTCCTGGTAAATTTCAAGTGATAATCTCCTGGTTCCTAGAGCACCTTACAACAAAATGACATTTATCTGGCATGCAAAACAAACTCTTGATGTGTTGATTGTTAGATGATATTATTGTCATCGGTAGGTCCAAATTGACCCACAATTCCAGTTAAGGGTTAAAACTCCAGGGATTAAGAAGCACTGTGAGGAATTTTAAAAAATAGAAAGTAGTATATTTTTGTTTTCCCCTGAAAAGAGCTAACTGTAATTATGTTTTTAACTCTAGTGATAAAAATGACCAGCTTTATAATTTTATGAATACTAGTACAAACTTTTCAACAGCTTTTCTTAAGATACAAACTAGTTGAAACTCTACACAAATGTTTAACAAACTGATCAAAACAGACACAAAAATGTCATGTCAGCACTTTAGAGAATGATATAAATACTCAGAATATATTACTGATCTCAATTTTATTGAGTATTTCAAAAGCTTGTTATATATTTCTATATTAATCTGTGATCAGGATAAAGAGGAACAAAGAAGGAAAATTATATAAAACTAAAACCTGACATACTTAAAGACACACAGAATCAGGTGTCACAAGCTGTTCAATGAACTTGTACATTAACAAAAGTACATAAAAAGATATCATTTCTAACAATATTATTTATTGTGATCCGTTGCATATTTCATTCACAAACAACAAAACATTCTTTGTAAATCAGATAAAAGCTGCAATAAGAGTAACTAAAAGAAGGAAAGGGACTAGACTAAACTGTAACTTGAAATTTGGAAGCATAATGTGCAACCAGACAAGCAAAGCCAGGTTAACTTGAACTCTGAAAAAATTATATAAAAAGTATACAATTCAATAAAATTCTTACATATCACAATACATTACACTTCTGTTATTTCAGTTAGCTACCATATGTGGTTTTACATTTTCTTTTTCTTACTAGATCAACCAAAACCTCTATTTGTATAATTAGTGACTAATTTCTTAATTACATACCATCTGTGTAATGAATGACTAATTCCTAAATTACATATGGAAGTACCACTTTTCTATGATACAAGTCACAAACATAGGTTAAGTCCTAGTTTGGATGACACTAACTTCTCGATGTGCAGATGTTGGTAAGAAAAGACAGCCAATCACAAATGTCATTGATAGATCCAATGAAAATGTGTCTTTCAATTTTGTTTTGTAAACAAAAAGTTAATGTCGATGTAAATGTTTTTAGGTAAAATTTGTGACAATGATCGAACATAAGTCAATGTTTCTGACAAGTAGTACTGTAGATCTGCGATGACATGAGTAGGAAATGTATTTGGATGAATTTCATTGTAAATGTTATTGCTACAACTGTCACTGTTGCTACAGAATATATTCAGAAAATAACATTGACAACTAGTCACTAGATGGGTGTGATACCGTATATACTGAAGTAATCCGCACATATTTTTCTCCCAAATTTATGAACAAAAAACTGGGGTGCATGGATTTAGGTTGGTATTACACCTTCTACAACAATAAAACACTACGCAGGTATTACTCCGCTTTAAAAACAGGTCACTTTAGGCCGGAATTATATTATTTTCGATCAAATCTTTGACAAAGGTAACATTATCAAATATTCGTGATATTTCTTAGACATAAATCTTCATCGTGGTGTTAATAAGGGTTATTAGGGTCGTCATATTTCAAGATACCAGATAATAACTTTTTATTGTGCACTGCCTTAGTCACTATTAAAACTGCATATAATTTACTTGACAATGACAGTGACAACATATCAGTAATTTCCAGTGAGCTCAATACTAAACTGGAGAGACTACTAAAAGGTATCTTTGCCTGGAAAATTGTGACAGTTTGGTTGAGTCGCCATATTTAAAAGGGGCAGTAGTATTTGTTGTTGTTGTTAGTGGATTTTCTGCTTTTGGCTTTAAAGTCATTCTGTCTATTTCTTGAATGAAAATGGTTAAAAGTTGTGTTGCTTATGGATGCAATATTTTATGGATGACAGGAAGTGGTATTCATTTCCACCTGTACATTATATATTACTTAATGTGCAGTAGAGTAAAGGAAATGTGTTTGAGAAATCTGAATACTTTACAAGCTATTTAAAATTAAAATCTTTTTAGATTTCCCCTTTCACATCCAGAACTACTGAAGAAATGGGTACTTGCAGTACAAAGGGAATACTGGACACCATTGAAATACAGCATAATTTGCAGCGCTTATTTTACAAAAGACAGTTACCTGATACAACTACGAGCTGATAAACAATTGCTGAAGGATGATGCTGTTCTGAGTTTATTCAGTTTCTCAGCCCATTTGGACGGGGAAATCAATTGGAGAAGGCAACTTGTTGGGAATAAACCAACAGTTTCTGAGGTAAGACTAGTAACAAGGATACACATTGCTGTAAATGTTTCATTAATGCAGTTGCTCATAAATATTACTCATGGATCTTTTTAATTTGGTTGCAGGACGTGAATGTGATCCAGCCGATAAATACATTCTGTGAATCTGATGCCAGCAAGAGAGACTGATGTGCCTCACAGAATTGTAGCCCTGAGGAAAAAAAGTGAGGCGCTTGCAAATGAAACTGAGAAAAAGATGGAAACAATGACAAAATTAATTACATTGCTGAAGAAAACAAACTGTATATGACTATCTGGAGAGTGTTCTTCAGGAACATTTTAGTGGCTTTGCTTTAAATTTTATAGTTAGACAGTTGAAAAACAACAGTTTAAAAAGCAATCCAGGCATTACAGTGAACTCACTAAACAATTTGCTCTCACCCTGCATTTCTGTTCCCCTAGGGCATATAGATTTATACGCTCTATGTTTTTGTTGCCACACCCAAGTGTTGTTTGTTGTTAGGAATCATCTGTGAACCTGGCTATCTACATGAAGTTTTTAACTATTTAAAACATAATGCCAGTGACAAACAATATATTAGAGAGTGTGCACTTATTTTGACAGTATTTCAATTAGGAAGCAGCTTGTTTGGAACAATAACAAAAAAGTTTATGCGGACACTGTTGACATATTGTGAATACAGACACTGAAGAGCTGGCTACTGAAGCCATAGTTATCTGATTGTATCATATACTGAGACATTTAAGTGCCCAATTGCATATTTCTTTGATTTCTTTGTGAATAAACTACCGACAGATATAATGACAAAGTGTTCGAGTATGTATATTAAAATTGTTTTCTGTTGGTGTTCTTGTGAGGTCAGAGATGTGTAATGGTGCTGCTGTCAACATTCAGACACTGAAGAATCTTGGGTGCTGAATCAGAAAAAATTTACCCACTATTTCAAACATCCTGCAAATCACAGTAATGTTCATGCAATCCTTTATGCCTTTCATATGCTGAAACTCGTGTGAAATAGTTTAGCTGAGAAGAATTTTATTAATTGCAAAACTGAGGATGTGAAGTGGGACTTGATTTTGAAGTTAAATCATCTGCAAGACAGTGAGTCCTTAAAATCTGCCAATTCACTTTCAGGTTCATATGTTAATTTCTATAACAAAAAATGAATGTATAATTAGCAGCTCAAACAATGAACTCAAGTGTAATTGATGCTATTGAATTTCTGGAGAGTGTGTAACGGCCACCAAAAAGTCCAAGACTTATGCTGAGTAAATTGTAACAGTGGGGTGTTGTAACAGGCACCAGATGGCAGGAACCTGGCTGGCGGCTTGCTGCATAACAGATTTCACTGCCCAAATAAACAGGAGAGGGCGCTGACGCAATGAGAACTCTAGAGGAAATTTACGTTCTCGGCAACCAGCACAGAGTGTATATTTCCACTCTGTTAGACAGAGAGCACAAGGCAGATAGCGACAGATACTAAGGAAAATTCAATGACTTAATCCTATTAAGAGGCTGGAGGCTTCAGCAGCATGTCACATCACGGACTGGTGGGGTCGAAGGGAAAAGACTATAAAACTCGGGAGCAGTATGTTCTCAAGAGAGGAGATCAGAACGGAAGAGTCAGGGTAGATAGTGAGTAGCAGTCAGCTGTCAGAGTAAGAAGCGGGAGCAGTAGCAGCAGAAGAATATGTAGTCAGCCAGCTCTCTGCTCTTGAAGATGTGTGGGGAACTGTTCGTTGATCACATAGAATTTCACTATTTAGAAACAGCCTGATGTTGGGTCGTTAGGCACAGAACTCTGCAGTGTCAAAGGTAGTACTGACAGATTCACTTTAGTAGACGAAACAATGACAGCTAATCATCATCTCTATAAGACTTGGCCACTTCGTGGGTAACTGCACCTCAATTAGGACAACTAAATTGAAGTTGTATAATTATGGAATAAACTTAAGCAAAATCAATTGCATCAAGATTTTCATTCACCAAGTCACTTCCTAGCCTTGCCTCTCCATTCAAAGGAATTTATCATAGCCAGTTAAAAGTCTCCTCTAACATCGGCCGGCTACATACTTTTCAGCAAACCCTGTCGCTCAATCTTAGGCAAAACTCAAGTCTGGGACATGACAAGTGCTCAGTATCCAGATTTTCAGAATACTTCTACCACTGTAAAGTTCATCAGAATTATTGACAAACTGTTTGATGTGTGTAACTCTAGAAATGTGCACGCCAAGTGCTTCAAACAACCACTAAGAGCTGAAAATTTAAATTATTGGAAAGAATATTTTTGTATTGCAGAAAACTTTCTTCAAACATTAAAGAATGATGGCATGTGTGCTCTGTTACATCCAAAAAAAAATCTGTATTTGGATTTTTGATGTGCATACATGGTGTTAGAAGCCTCTCTCAGGAGTTTCTGTTTTAGGAAACTGAACCTCTAAAATTTTTTGTCATACAAACTCTCTCAAAACCATATTGAGCTCTTTTTTTCTTGTTATCAGATCTAGGTTTGGTTGGAACAATAATCTAACAACATTACAGTTTCAGTCTGTACTGAGAGCAATGTTGCTTAAGAACAATGTTACTGCAAGTGACAAAAGTAATGTGGATGACATTGAGAAAGTGAGTTCTTTCAGTGTTTGTGAATTCATGATGAGTTCGATTGTGCTGATAAAGCTTTACTTTGAAGCTCTTGATTTAGCTCTACTCAGAGAATACCAGGACAATATCATTTATTATATAGCAGGTTATGTTGTGAAGAAGATTTTGCAAATGTTAAGGTGTGCCGAAGGCAAAGAACTTGTCACTGTTCCTTACATGTGCTAGGATAATCACACGTACAGCAAGACACCTGTGTCAAATCCAACTGCTTTTACTTTCAAAGTTAACAGAGGTGGTTTGCTGTACCCATCTGTGGCAGTATTTATGAGGGTTCTACCAAAAGTAAGGTTCCCATATTTTTTACAAATAGAAAACATTTTTTGTTATCAATTTATACATTGCTGAAAAGCTCACATTTGTCTATTTTCCAATGTAGTCTCCATTTTTTTCGACATACTTTTGAAGATGGTGCTCCAGCTTTTGTATTACTAAGTCAAAGAAGTCTCCCGCCAACCCGTTGAGGAAGCATGTGACCTCTGCTCTGTTGAGGTTCTTTCAATTGTGCTGTGGGAAGCTTCAGGAATGCATTCAACAATTTCACAGACAGTGACCTCCCAATCTTTGAGCAGCTCACTGTTGATCTTCTGGACTATCACATCTGAAACCAGTGGTCTTCCACTCCATTCTTCATCGTGAACTTCCATGCAACCCTCAGCAAAAGCCCTGTACCATATGCGGATGTGCTGAATGGACATGCACTCTTCACTGTAAACCTAAGTCAGTTGCCGACGAATCTCCATGGGCGGCAACTTCCTTGCGTGAAGAAACCGGATTACTGCTCAAACCTCACACTTGGCGATCAACTGTTCCACCTCTGATGGCTGCCAACACTGAGCGACATAGCAGATGGGTGGGCTCGAGAATGGGTGAACAGCTGCACACAGCACTGTTAATGATGTAGCCTAGGACCTTCCCTCAAGGCTGTAGCTCATTGGGAACCTTACTTTTGGTACAACCCTAGTAAAATAATACAGCACACAGAAAAATGCTTTCATTGTGCTGTAGTGTCTCATACATTAAACTCAAACAGTTTTTATAACAGAATTGTTAATTCTGTACCATGTTGTTACTTTGGTAAACAAACCAATGTATTTAGTAAAGCACATTCAGTAGTCTCTGCCATTGATTGTGAAGATATGCATGAATCACAGTTGGTAAGAAATATTGCTACAGTGCAGCTCCAAATTAGGCTAAAGGTTCACACCAAAACAGCTATAGCTGTTGCACAGGGCAAATATTCTGGCATGAGGCAACAATTGGGAAAGATTATTACATTTGTCAATGTATGACATGTAAGTTGTGTTAAATGTCACAAAACAATAAATAGAAAATAAAATGTAATGTTTACATGTTATTACTTTGACCACCTGCCTCCTTTCCCAAAATTGTCTGTATACTGTTAACTTCTTTTCCTCTGTTAATAGTTAGTAGTTTATCTAGTATGAGCAACAAAGAAAATTATTTAGTAGTTTTGTTGCTTAATTATCTTCTTAGGCATAGAGAGAAAAGCATTTTCCATCCCATGTGGTGTTGTGGGACAGTTCATCACTCATCTGATAAGAGAACTATAATAAGAAATTTCTCATGGCAACATTTTGTTCATTTTGTGTTACTATATAGCCTTGTCATTCTGGAAATGAACCCAAATAGTCAAAGCAAACACTGACTTGGACAAAGGTAAGGTTTGTTAAAAGTAAATTTTGTACGTTTCATTAGATGCAGCATGAAAATTAAATATGTAAACAAAACAGAAAATTGTGAATATGCTCATGCAGGGAAGGGTTAGCAGATACAAAGCAGTTGCTAACAGGAAACTTTCAACAAAACACAGATAATGAAATACAGTATATGTAAATATATGGAAATTAAATGGCAGTACTCTTTCACAAGCAACTCACAGAATTATATCAAAGGTTCGGGAAACTGAACAAATTCCTGCAGAGTGGAAATGTGCACTAATCCACCCTTTCAACAAAAAAGGTACAAAAACTGATCCAAATAACTACAAGGGAATTTCACTGCTCCCAGTAATATACAAAAATTTTTCAAAGGCCCTGTTAAGCTGACTAGAAGAACAGGCGGACCAGTTAATAGAGAGTATAAGGCAGGGTATCGTAAAGGTATAACTTGTGTTGAACAAATAGGGAACCTAAAGACTATTTAACAAATGAGAAGATGCAGAAACACTGTGGTGACTTTTGTAGATTTTAAAAAGGCTTATGATTCAATAGACAGGCAAACATCATTCCACACATTAGAGGAATTTCAGATTGACAGGAAAACAAGGTCAATTATCCAACAAGCATTAACAGGAACAACCTCTTAAGTCAAATTCATGGGAGAAACATCAGAAGCATTTCACATCCTTACTGGTGTCTGCCAAGGAGGTGGACTCTCCCCCCCCCCCCCCCTTTTGTTTAATTTAGTACTGGAGAAAATTGTGAGGACATGGGAAAAAGAAATTAAGGGAATTCAACTTGGAATTAAAAAGGAGCAGAGAATCAGGGTGAAGTGTCTAGCTTTCACGGACGATCTTGCTATTCCAACAAACAACAGAGGAAAAGTGAGACTTGCTCTGGAGAAGCTTCATGAAACCTCACAGAAAACTGGGCTACAAGTCTCTTATGAAGAGACTCAATACATGGAAAACAAGCCTAGAGATAGTCTCCCCATCACAACTCAATATGGAAAAGTGGCACAAGTTTCTCATTTCAGATATCTAGAAGAGATGATCCAATCATCAGGACTGAACTCAATAGCCAATCAAGAAAGTGTCTCAAGATTACAAAGAGCATATAAGCTAACTTGGAACCATTACAATAATAAATCTATTTCTGTCAATGCAAAACTAAGGCATTACAACACAGTAGTCCTACCAGAGGCACTCTCTGCTGCAGAAACTACAGTGATTCATGGTCACATGAAGATCAGAGAGACTGAAAAACAGGAAAGAAAAATTTTGAGGAAAATATATGGTTCAGTGTTTTGGGAAGGAATTTGGATAGAGCGGCCAACTCGAGAGATTTACAAAGACATGGAAACAAAAACGGACGCCATCAGAAAGAGAAGGATGAAATTTTTGGACAATCAGCAGGATGAATGAAACCAGGCTCACAAGTCAAATATTTGAGATAGCAAACAAGAGCAAAAACAAGACGAAGTGGATCACTGAAACAGAAGAGGATATTAAAGAAATGGGAATCACACAAGACAACATAAACAATAGAGAACGGTTCAGGAACATTATAAAGAAACATAAACATAAACAAGAACACATGGAGAACAGAACAGGGAAAAAGTGGTCAGAAGAAAGCAAGAGAGAACACAGTGAACACACGAAGAGAATTTGGGAAGAACGAAGGAAGAAGAAGTCATAATTACTCAAGTTCAATCGCTCTCTTTAAAGGAAATAATTGAAAATAATAAATAATAAAATAGTAAAAATAGTAATTATATTTCTCATAGGTAGCATAAAAATCTGATATCTTGCCCGGGTCAAACATGGCTACTGTAACATCATGCGCCATGACTTTGCTTCGTGTAGTAGTCTCTCCAGTTTAGTATTGAGCTGACTGACAATTTCCCTGTAAAGGGTCACCTCATATCACAAACCAGTGTGGCGGAGTAGTGTCTCTTTCCGCCAGTTACTTTGCCAGAGTGGCTGGCGCGTACAAACAGTTGCTATGTAGATGTAAGAATGACTAGTTGCATTTGTTTATGGTACCATCTTTCTGAGTAATAATGTAAGTTATCTAGTTAAGTTGGGTATTAAACAATGGAAATACCTTAATAAATTCACACACCGAACCGCCACCTCTGGCTGTTACTACTCGACCACAACAGACAGCACAGCTGTACTATCATATTACCCACAGTGGTATCGGCACTCCACAGTTACAGCAATTTCTTGCTACTGGGATTAAACATTAATTATGATGTAGCATTGCAGCTATGTCTAAACACACGCTCATGTCTATTAGCAACAGCAATGCTAGCACTCGGAGCGGGTACATTTTGCGTTGAAGCGAACAGAAGACAAGCAACTTTTATAATCAAATATACGGTGAGGCGCTACAATTGATGATATTTCTTTGATGAAAGATACCTGTATGTCAAAGTTCCCTATTACATTATCAAATATCTTTGATGTAAATACATGACATATCGACTTTGACAAAGATATATGACCGTGTAATACCAGTCTCAGCTCCATTTACTTATTACCCATTCAGATTCTATAAACATTAATTTCAGTGTGTGTTACTGTGAGTAGGGGAGAAGTGGGAACATTCAGACAGTGGGTTAATCACTGAAATTTTGGTTTCAGCAGATGGTACCTACTGTGGCTGTGAAAAGCATTATCATTTACTCTCTGGATATGTATTTTCACCTTTCATGTTGTTTTTGTGATTTTGTTGTCAGTGTATTAGTGCTAAGAGGTAAGAAAAGTAAATTTTTTCTATACTTAACATATTGTTTCATGTGTATACCAGCAAATATTTACGAAACTTTTGATAGATCAAGCAAAAATACTGCCTTTCTACAACACAGAAATAGCATTTATTGAAATATTGGTGAAGAATGAGGTTATATGTAGAGCTACGTGAAATTTGCAATATGCTATAAATGCGAAATCGCAATATTTACACAATTTTCACAAAATTTATTTAAATTAGCATATTTCGGCAAAATGTATTGCTGAAGTGAATAAACATCTGAATATACAGGCCCCAGACTTTGAACTTTTTAATAGATCCATGATTATATGTGGCATCATTAAACTAACACTACAAGAGAGAAAAAATTACAATTTTAAATAAAAACTTGTGTAACTACTAATACACACTACTCAGAAAAAATTGTCACTCGCCGTGGTGACGTGTGTGAGTAACGGTAAATGGGGACGCCTCTATGACCACGCCTATCATTCCCCACACCGTGTCAGCGTAATTTGGGCAAATACTATGCACTAGATACGTCGTTCTGCTAACGTAGTTTTCATTTTTCTACTGACCTTTTTGCTAACCTGCACAACACACATATTTACGCATTACCACTAAGTAAATAAAAAAGATACTCCTCTGTGACATTTTAATTCATGAGAAATGAATACATTCAGCGTCCTTGCACTAAACTTATTTGTTTGATAGGAAGGCATCAAAAATGCGTTTTATCACTTTAATTTCGGACTGACTGTCCCCCCCCCCCCCCCTTCTGCCATCTGCTGTGTTCTTTAATGGCCATGTGGGGTTTCTGCTTTCACAACAACAAATTCAACACTGTATACAGTAAAAATAGCACTTTATTAAAATAGCGATCATAACATTAGGAACATTCAACAGACTAAAAATTAAACAGAAAAGTTTGGCCAGGTCGAGTTTTTTCACAAAGCAGTTTGGTCATTACTCGAGTGGGAGAAGGACAATTTAGATAAACATCTTAAAAGCGATAAACATGTGGCAAAGCGTGTGCAGTGACTTCGGGAACATCGTCCAAACGGCAGGCTGCTATTGGTGAGATGCTAGAAAATGCCAAGAAAACAAAAAGGCATGGCTTATCCATTTGCGCATTTGTTATGGGAGGAACTTGGGGTGTAAAGTCAATATTGAAAAGGAGTGCTGAAGGTCACTTTTTAATGGATGCAGTGAATTGTTTTCACAAACTCGAAAATGAGACACAGAAGGCATCTGCAAAAAATTGCCTCAAAGCTGCTGCTATGAAGAGCTTGCAGAAATTATGTAAACACACAGAACAAGTCCCACCTAATACTTTTTACAAGAACATTGGTGAACTTTTTAATCCTGCTGATTGTGGTGGAAATCTTTCTTTGAAAGATTCTGCTATTATTAATGCACCAAGAAAAATTCCACAAATGGAAAAAATTTTGTCTGACCGTTTCATTGAAGCTTACTCATAATTTCATCGACATCTTGCTGAGTGTTTGCGACGTGGTGAGAAGCCTGATGTGCAAATTTTACTATGTGAAAAACTGAAATACGAAATGCTCTGTCTGCAATTTGGGCTCCTATAATAGTGTGGATGCGGAGAGATATTTTCCCACATATAATCTAGTTGTAAGTGACAGGAGGAGGCCAATGAAGTTAGACACCATTGATACTACTTCAATTATTGCATTCAACAAATAATAATTTGTATATGGACCTATGATGTGTGTTAACTGACTGAAACCAACACTGTGGTATTTTGCTAAAGAAGACAATGATCAATTTATTTATTTTTATTTATTTATTATTTTTATACATAATAATCAATCTGTTTTAAAAGTGAAAAAGGAAAATAATTAACATTTAGGCACCGACGCACATCAAAATATGGGCGTGCGCAACCTGCCCGAAAGTCCGGCGCCCGTAATTTCATGGGCGCGAGTTCTCATTCTTCCCTTTCCCTCCTTTGTGTGTTCTTACGGCTCCCGCTTGTCTGGGAGGCGCTGCATGGACTGTAGTTCGAGTATTGGTCACTAGATGGTGCAAGCATGCTGGGGAATGGCGTGCTTCCCTTGTTTTTGTCGGGTTTTGTGAGCAGCAAGATTTTTCGCCATGAGGTCTCAATTGTGTCAACATGGCAAAGCGTGACTTGACGGACAATGAAATTGCTCGCAAGTTATATCATGATTTCGAAGAAAGTGACATTGATTTGTCAGAGGAAGATACTGTTGATGACTCTGATGATGATGTGAACTATGTTCAAGAAGAGGTTTCTGGCAGTTCAGGTAAAGAATTCTCACAACAAAATTTGTATAATTTTTATTCAGAGTTTCACTGAAAAACTTTCTGTGTGTAATTATGATTTTATTTGCAAATACTAATCTTCTGATAGATTCAGAAGAAGAGAGCAGCTGTCCAAGCTCTTCAGCAGCAAGTAATCTCACTGATATTGTGCCTGAAGAACGAGCAAGACCGTCGGCGAGGGGGACACCAAGACCTGCGCGTCACACCGATTCTGAGGAAGGTTGGACGACTACTGATCGTGCAGCAGATATCAGTCTATTCTCAGGACAATCCAGAATATGCAATGTTGTCAGTTTAGACCAGAACAGTGCACCTGTAGAATTTTTTTCATATTTCGTGACAGACAGTATGATGAAACATATAAAGGAACAAACTAATCTGTATGCTCAACAATGCATAAGAAAATTACGAAGCACAAATTCCCTTTCACCCACCTGCTCGTTATCAAAGTGGAAAGGTGTTACACTTATGGAAATAAGGAAGTTTCTGGCAATTGTAGTCCATATGTGTGTAAGTGTGAGGACACATATACGAGAGCACTGGTCCAAGAACCCTGTTGTATCGTGTAATTTTTGTCCAAACGTCTTGAGCCATGACAGGTTTCTTTCTATTTTGAGAAACTCCCACATTAGTGATAATTCCTTAGCTAAGAGGAAAGGAGAAACTGGCTATGACCCACTGCACAAGGTGAGACCCCTCCTAGATAACGTGTGTGCTAATTTCCAGTGTCCCTATACACCATCTCAAAACATTACAATAGATGAAGGCATGTGTAAATTTTGAGGTCGTGTGTATTTCAAACAGTACATGGTGCAAAAACCAAATAAATACGGTATGAAACTGTACATGTTACCTGAATCTGACACAGGAAGCATCTGGAACTTTTCCATTTATACAGGTGAAAGGTCTGACACAGTGGTCCTGTTAAAGACATTGCTTGCAAATATGCCAGGACAAGGCTACACTTTGTTTACACACAGATTCTACACAAGTCCAATACTTGCTTCAGAACTGGAAGCTGCAAAAACTGCTCTTGTGGGAACAACAAGAAAATCTCGGAAGGGATTGCTTCGTGCTATAAAAGAGCCGAACCTTTAGTGAGGTGAACTTATTTTCAGCCATAAAGGAAATATGTTCGCACTGTGTTGGAAGGACAAAAGAAATAAGCATATGATAAGCACAAGGCACACTGCAGAGATGGTCACTTTTATTGGTAAGAGAGGAAGAGAGAAGTCAAAGCCAGCCTATGTAGTGGACTACAATAAAAACTAGTTTGGTGTTGACTTATCAGACCAGCGATGGTCATACGGAACATTTGAACATCTAACTGTGAAGTGGTGGAGAAAATTGGCATTCCACATAATACTAATGTCGATTGTGAATTCCTGCATATTGTACAATAAGGTTATTGGAAAACACCTCACAACATCTCAATTCATGACAGTTATCTGTGCAGCTCTTGCACAAATGAAAGATCTTGAACCCCGACACGGTCCATCTGGACTCTCAAGACTATCAGCTGGAAATCATTTCCTGGAAAATGATTGAGACAGAAATAGGTAAGAAACAGAAACAAAAACAGTGTGTAGTGAGTTCTCTAAGAGGAAAAAAACTGACTGGAAAAGTGTGGTGAAAAGACACAAGCTACCAGTGTAGTGACTGTAAAGTAGCATTGTGCAAAATGCCGTACTTCAAAGTTTACCACACAAAGAATAAAATTGCATCCTAAAACAGTTATAAGAGGTTAATGTAGATAAGACATACTGTCTGCATCATAATTACAATTTTTGTATAAAATGAATAAAAATTCCTTCTAGAAAATTCAGTGAATATATCTTTGACCAATTTTTCCTTTTTTCAAAAACTATGTTATAATAACAACGCTTGACAAAAGTATGTATTAAAGAGAAATGTATTATATATGGTTTTAAACAAGAAAGTCTAGGTTTTTCAATAAAAGTAATTTTATTGCTATAACCGAAATCTTTCAGGAGTAGTAGTAGTAGTTTAAAATATGTTAAAATCAGCCACGCTTTATGGTAGATACCCGTGCGCAATGGTTCAGGACCCAAAGTGTTAAATTTTAAGGTAAGGATTTTGTGTGTTTATCATGTTGTATACCTGAATAAATGCATAAACATATTGAAAAATACAAATGCTAAACATAAAAATAAAAGCGAACTTCTAATTTCAAAATGCAAAATTTTCAAAATTTATTTGCTAATTTCATGTAGCTTTAGTTATACGGCACCATTTTGAAAAAGTGTCTGCAATTGGGAACAGAGAGACACAAATCATGAGGGTACAGTGAGACATGTCTCACTGTTCCCAATGCTCGTTCTTTGTTTATGACACATTTTGTTTACTTTATAAAACAGTGAATTCAGTATTTTTAATGTGCAAAATCTACTTTTAGGTTATACAATGCCCAGGAGAAAGAAGACAAATAAGGAAATAGGAAGATTTTCAGAATCTTCAATTAAGAAAGCTGTCATACTGGCGAAAGAAAATGAGTATCAGGAGTGTATCCAAACAGACTGATTTATCCTTTCAAACTATCAGTAGCTACATTAAGAAGTACCTTAATGATGATACTTCACAAATGTGCCCAAAGTATTCAGTGAATTGTATTTTCCCACCAGAACTGAAGCTTAAGTTGTATGAATATTTAATTGTATGCTCTAAAATGTTTTATGGACTTACTATGAAAGACTCCCGCTGCCTAGCTTATGAATTAGCTATTAAAAATAACATCACTGTCCGCAAAACATGGACTGAAAATGAGAAAGCATCCACTGACCGGATGAGAAGTTTTCAGAGATTTCCCCAATTGTCTCTTCAAACACCAGAAGGCTGCAGCTTGTCATGAGCTACAGGTTTTAACAAATTCGACTTCTATGATAAACTAGAAGATGTTATTAAATGCCATCCAAATTTTGCTGATGGATCATGCATTTTCAACCTAGATGAAACTGGAACAACAATAGTTCACAAGTCACAGAAGATTTTGGCCTTAAGGGGTGTGAAACAATTCAACAAAGCAACTAGTGTACAGTGTGGAACATTAGTGATGATGTGTTGTATCATAAACACTCTAGGTAACAGCCTGCACCCCGTCATGATATTTCTTCGTGTGACTTTCAAAGAGCATATGACATTAGGTGCAACTGCTGGCACATTAGGTCTTGCCACTAAAGCAAGCTAGATGAACTCCAAATGTTTTGTCAAGGTCATTCAGCACTTCATCAAATTTTCTGCAAGCCCCAAAACAAATCTCTCATTGTTACTAATGGACAAACATGAAAGCCACTTCTCAGTAGAGGCCACAGATTTGTGTAAGGATGATAGAATAACAATTTTGACAATTCCACCTCAATGCTCTAATAAAATGCAGCCACTTGAAGTTGGTGTAATGAAACCATTTTACACATTTTATGATGCTGCTGTAGGTAAGTGGATGATGTCACATCCAGGTAAAACATTTTCAATTTACACTGTTGCTCGCTGAGCGGATTTAAGATGAGAGGCCTTTTTCCATTTGATCGCCATGTGTTCACTGAAGAAGATTTTCTCCCATCTTCTGTTCCTGATAGGCCTCTACAAGCAATCCTGGAAACTGGCAATGCATCTCATGAAGTCCCTCCATCTATGCAACATCGATCACATTTTGATAATGAAAACCTACCTATAGGGACCAGTTCTTCAAAATCACAAGAAGGATCTTCACCTGCACCTTATCTCTCTCCGGAGGAAATAAGGGGTTTACAAAGGCAAAACCAATGAAACACAACAGTCATCAATGATCTAAAGGAAGAACAATGATTGCAACACACACACACCAGAAAGGAATGAACTATAAAGGAAACAAAAACCAAAAGGCATGAAGAAACCTAAACCATAATGAGCATTGTTTCTAGATGAAACTGAATTAATTTTGTAAGATTCTTCAGATGATGAAAACTGTGATTTGTCACAGCTATTTCCAGAACCAGAACTTGGTAAATTTGAAGACTTTGAGCACTTACCCAAATCAGGTGATTTTGTTTTAGTAGAGTTTGAGACAAAAAAGAAAATAATATTTTGTAGGAAAAATCTTTAGAATTGTAGAAGAATCAACAGAGTGTGAAGTGACATTTATCAGGAAAACTCTGAAACTAGACAACAAATTTGTGATGTCTCTAGTTCCTAATATTTTATACATTGACAAAATTAATGTATAAATTGTTATTGCCAAACCCTACAACGTGTGAGAAGACAAACTGACAGCAGTCTGCTCTTTCATTTGAGATCAATTTTGATTCTTATGATGTCTTCTAGGATTTGAGACAGCCTTGCTGTTCCCACCAATAAAAATTAGGGGATATAGTGAGACACTTTAATTTTTTATTTTTTTAAGTGAAGGAATATACAATTGTACCACTTTACATTACTTGAGAATATTTTACATTGTTGCCATAGGATATTATGTAAATAAATGTATTTTTGGAAAGTGTAATTTGACTACTAATATTTGCATCTCACTGTTCCCATTTCTGCCCTACGTTTTCACACTAATATGTTATCAATGAAATATTCTTCAATTTGAATCAGAACGTTAAGTAGGAAAAAATACAAGAATTTTATGGGGTTGGTACAAGATTTGCACACCCTGAATATGACAACCATGTGTATATGCTCTTTCTCTCTCTCTCTCTCTCTCTCTCTCTCTCTCTCTCTCTCTCTCTCTCTCTCAATCAGGGAGGAGTCAATTGATTTGATATTTATGTGTCATTTTAAATTTAACATATGTGTCATCCCAAGATGGCTGCCCTCACATGCTTGTTCAAAGCCAACAGGTGGTATCCTCATCTGCACAAATATGTGTGGATTATTATTATTATTATTATTATTATTATTATTATATATTTTTTGTGGTACTTGTTTCAATTGCTAAAAATTGAGTACATTTCATTTTTCAATAAATATCATTGTTCACAGTTGCATTTTGCAAAGAAAATTACAACCTTCTTTTCCCATTACAGATGTTCCATGCAGCTTTCATAAATTCACGAAACAGATCTTAGAAATCTGAGTGACTCCACCACAAGTACTCAAATTGTTAAACATGTTTTTGAACTTGTTCGGTCCACTGAAAGACAGTTAAATAGTGAACACATGCCCTCCATTGAGTTTTTATTGGCACTTGCACCAGGATCTTTGATAAGTAGGCCTATAGTATTGTCTATAGAAAATTTTACAAACCCTTTGTTAGGCAGGCAGTCGTAGGACTTCAGTCTGAGATTACAGTGGTCCCAGAAGCACATACTTTCAAAACAATCAGTTTTGTTCTTCTCGAAACACTTATTACTGCCCCTCTGAACTACCTCAAACACCCATCTTCTAACAAATCTCTTCCCCTGGCAATACTTTTTCTTTCCAAATACTTATTCACCAATTTCAACAACTCACTTCACTCCTCCCCCTACCCCACCCCATAATGTTGCCATTCGTGATGCAATCCGAGACACAAGCTTCTCTAAAGAAACTACCCAAGTCAAGGAGTAGTATGTGTCAATAAACAAATTAAGTAAGTGCTGTACTTGTTCACCCACAACAAAGTTAATTTAGAACTTCTCCCGTAGTCGGTCTGCTTCCAATAAACCAATATTCCTGATGCTCTGCCTTTCCTCTGCAAATCCACTGCTTCGATTTGTTTCCCCATTAGTACCTACTGCATAGGAGCACCACTTAATTTACAAAATACAAATCTCACAATTATTACATACTCAAATTACCAATCCATAGTTCCAACATGTGAATTAAACCAACTCAATTGAAAAATGAAAATATCATGGAAACCTGTAAAACACCAAAAGCAGTGAACACAGACCTACAAAAAAAGTAATTAAATCTTACAGACCATATAACCAGATTAGTATACCTCAAACTCCATACTGAGGAACAATGTAATGCCTTTCTCTAGCCTGCAAAAACATACTGGCATTTGTCAGTTTAATACAACCAAAAGAAATTAGCAAATACAATCACCCGAATGGCTAATATAAAAGTCACATAATGCTCAGGATTCAACAGGCATTCCCACACTAGGTTAGCAATGTAAGTAAAATTTAAGAAAAATACTTAAAAATGTAAGTATCTGTATTTATATTATTAGTATTATCTATTGTTCAGCTTGTAAATTTTGTTTCTTGACATGTTCCACATCCATGAGGATCTCCTCAACATGGATCTACGGCACGACAAACTAATCTAATGTGATCTAATCTACAAAGTCTGCTGATCTATTCTGAAGCCAGGAAATTACTTAGTGCACTCTCAAGTCTGGTCAGCCATTCTTCAAAGCAAGAATTCTGCCATTCCAAATCAGCAATTCTCTATATTTCTTGTCTTGACAGCTTGTTGGCATGATGGGTTCTGAGGGAACATGTTGCACCTAAAAATTAAGACAAAATTAATTTAATAATTTATAGTAGGTAATCAAATAATTATATTGTAAAACAATGATTTTTTCCAGTGGGATCTGAAGTGGTGAATAAAACAAAGTTGAGGATGGGTATACAGTTCTGCAGGCAGCTTATTTCATAGAACATTGTATCAGAGTTGTAAATTTCCAAGTCTGAGTTCAATGTCTGTCATAAAACTTAATGGAACTTTTAACTAGCACACATCTAAACTATGTAGGACCTGTATTTTTATTTTGTGACGTATTTCTGATAACAGAGGGAGAAAGATACTGATAAGGTAGACATCTAGTTTACTTCTACATCTACATCTACATACATACTCCGCAATTCACCGTAAGGTGCGTGGCGGAGGGTACACCGTACCACTACTAGGCATTTCCTTTCCTATTCCACTCCCAAATTGAACGAGGAAAAAAAGAATGCCTATATGCCTCCGTACGAGCCCTAATTTCTCTTATCTTGTCTTTGTGATCTTTACGCGAAATGTAAGTAGGCGGCAGCAAGATCGTACTACACTCCGCTTCAAATTCCGGCCCTCTTAATTTACTTAACAGAAATTCACGAAAAGAACGTCGTCTTTCTTCCAGCGATCCCCAATTGAGTTGCTGGAGCATTTCCGAGACACTCGCGCATTGGTCGAACCTACCGGTAACAAATCTAGCTGCTCGCCTCTGAACCGCCTCTATGTCTTCCTTCAAACCGATCTGCTGCGGGTCCCAAATACTTGAGCAATACTCAAGACGTGGTCGTACAAGCGTTTTATACGCGGTCTCCTTTACAGGTGAAGTACATCTTCCCAAAATTCTCCCAATAAACTGAAGTCGGCTGTCTGCCTTACTCACAACTGTCCTTACATGCTCGTTCCATTTCATATCGCTCTGCAATGTTACGCCTAGATATTTGAACGACGCGACCGCATCAAGAAGCTCACTACTGATGCTGTATTCGAACATTATAGGATTGTTTTTTCTACTCATGCGCATCACCTTACATTTTTCTACATTGAGAGCTAGCTGCCATTCTTCGCACCAACTAGAAATTTTGTCTAAGTCAACCTGTATGCTATTACAGTCAGTTACAGACGACACCCTCCCATACACCACAGCATCATCAGCAAACAGCCGCAAATTACAACTTATTCTGTCCATCAGAGCATTTATATAGATAGAAAATAATAGCGGTCCTATCACACTCCCCTGGGGCACGCCTGACGATACACTCGTCTCTGATGAGCACTCGCCGTCGAGAACAACGTACTGCGTTCTATTACTTAGGAAGTCTTCCAGCCAGTCACAAATCTGTGAACCTATTCCATAAGCTCGTATCTTCGTTAGCAGTCTGCAGTGTGGCACCGTGTCGAACGCCTTTTTGAAGTCGAGAAAAACACAATCCGCCTGTTGCCCTTCGTCCATGGCTCGCAAGATGTCATGTGAGAAAAGGGCAAGCTGAGTTTCGCATGAACGATGTTTCCTAAACCCGTGCTGATTCATGGAAAGAAGCTTTTCCGTTTCAAGGAAATTTACTATATTCGAACTGAGAATATGCTCCAAAATTCTACATGAAACCGATGTCAACGATATTGGCCTGTAATTGTATGGGTCAGTTCTCTTTCCTTTCTTATACACTGGAGTCACCTGCGCTTTTTTCCAATCACTAGGAACTTTGCGCTGAATTAAAGATTCGCTATAAATGCAAGCTAAGTAGGGGGCCAATGCCGCAGAATAGTCTTTGTAAAACCGTACTGGTATTCCATCCGGACCAGCAGACTTTTTCGTATTTAGCTCTCTCAGCTGCTTCTCTACACCGGAAATACCTATTGCTATGTCCCCCATTTCGGAATTAGTACGTTGATCAAATGATGGTATATTTGTGCGGTCCTCCTGCGTGAAAGATTTCTTAAAGGTTAAATTTAGAACTTCAGCTTTCCATTTGCTTTCTTCTATTACTGCCCCGGAATGATCAACTAGTGACTGGACAGTGGGCTTTGACCCGCTTATCGATTTTACAAAGGACCAGAATTTTTTCGGGTTCTCGGAAAGATCTTTTGCTAAGGTATGGCTGTGATAATTATTGTATGCTTCACGCATCGATCTTTTTATAGACGCACGAATCTCTACTAACTTTTGCCTGTCATCATTTGCGTGTTCTTTTTTGAATCGAGAGTGCAACAGCCTTTGCTTTCTCAGCAGCTTTCTAACATTATTATTATACCACGGTGGATCTTTTCCATCCTTAATCGTCTTTACTGGCACATATTTCTCTAACCCTTCATTAACAATGCATTTAAATTTAGTCCACAATTCCTCTACATCCATAGTCCCAGAATTAAACGATGCCCATTCTTTTTCTAAGCGCGATCGTAACATTAGCTTGTCGGCTTTTCCCAACAAAAACACGCTCCTAGCCTTCTTGACTGGTTTATGAACTTTGGTCACCATCGACGCTATGACGATATCATGATCACTAATTCCTGTCTCTACACAGACATCGTTAATGAGGTCAGGCCTGTTTGTGGCTATAAGGTCTAGAATATTTCCATTGCGCGTGGGTTGCCGGTTTAACTGCTCAAGACAGTTTTCGGAGAATGTGTCCAAAAGTAGCTCGCAAGACTGCTTGTCTGTACCGCCTGAAATGTAACTAGCGAGGTCCCAATCTATACTCTTAAGGTTGAAGTCACCTCCGACTAATATTGCATGGCCCGGATACCTATGCACTACCTGGTGTAGACTTTCCTTGAATGATTCTAAAACTGCTACAGCAGCACTGGGGGGCCGGTAAGAACACCCAACTATTAACTTTACTTCTTTTAGACCTGTTATGCGTGCCCAGATAACTTCACAGTTACTTTCAACCTCGATCTCAGTAGAAACAATATCTTTGTCCACGGCGATGAACACTGCTCCTCCAGTTGTATCAGATCTATCTTTCCGATATACATTCCACGCTTCGCTAAATATTTCTGAACTTGCCACATCATCATTTAGCCAGCTTTCGGTGCCTAAAACTATCTGAGCGCAATAACTTCCGTGCAGCGCTGCAAATTCGGGAACTTCGTTTCTAATACTCTGTAAGTTCGCGGCTAATATTTTTATGTTCGGATTTTTGTTCCGAACGTGGCCTGAATTCGCTGTTTGAATGCTGACAGGCGAGTGCTCATCAGAGTTAGCGCCTAGCCTAAAAAACCCCCATGTGCACTCCACAAGTACTCTGCTACCCGAGTAGCCGCTTCCTTAGTGTAGTGCACCCCTGATCTATCTAGGGGCACCCTACAATTCCCCACCCGATAACGCAGATCCAGAAATCTGCAGCCATGACTGTCACAGAGTCGGCGAAGCCTCTGGTTCAGACCCTCCACTCGGCTCCAAACCAAAGGACCCCGATCAACCCTGGGAACAATGCTGCAAATCGACAGCTCTGCTTGCACCCCGCGTGCGAAGGCAGCAGCCTTCACCAATTCCGCCAGCCGCTCGTAGGACCTGAGGATGTCCTCAGAACCCAAGCGACAAGCGTCATTGGTGCCGACGTGAGCTACGACTTGCAGTTGACTGCACCCCGCACCCTCGATAGCCGCCGGCAAGGCCGCCTCCACATCTCGGATGAGGCCCCCTGGCAAACACACCGAGTGCTCGTTGGAATTCCTTCCAGATCTGGACGCTATCTGCCTAAGGGGCTCCATCACGCGCCTGACATTGGAGCTCCCAATAACTAATAATCCCCTCCCCCCGGGCACCTGCTCGGACCCTGCTGAAGGAGTGGCCACACTTTCACTCACAGGACGAACGGGCGCGGACGGACGTCCAGCCTCCACATTGGCCTTCCGCCTCGAGCGACGCGAACGCCGTACAACCCGCCACTCCCCTTGCGGAGAAGGCGTCTCGACGATGTCCGGTACACCTGAAGGTGCCTCGGTAGCAGGGACAGAGAGCGAAGCGTGAGACACCTGAGGTGTCCCACTCGACGCACCAGACTCCCCACCATTGCTGCACCCCGAGACAGCAGCCTGAAGACGGCTGACCGTAGCCAACAGCACGCTCAGCTGTTCGCGAACCGCGGCCAACTCCTCCTGCGTCCGCACACAGCAGGCACACATCCTATCCATCCTATCGATACAATTAACAGCAATTAACAACTTTAAAGAAGCCTTGTACTATAATGAAGGTGGCTGGCTGCTGACTTAACTGTGGTCAGTGGTAACTACACTGTCGAATCAACAAAACTGAGTCCGGCAGCTTAGCGCTGTTAACGCCGTGACACTGGTGACAGCTGGCACTGGACTGACTGATAACGAACTTTAGTAACGGTCTCTGACTTGTTTTGAAATACACCGGTCAAAGACGAAGACTAAACACAACGGTATTTATCAAATACGATAGAATAAACTATTAAAACAGTAGTACAAACGAAATCTGCAAGTACGCAGGAGTAAACCTCTTAAAACAATACTACCGAAAATGAACTAGACTGGCAAATTAAATCTGACACAAATTAAATTCAGATACTTAGCGCTGTAACGATGTGGCACTGGTGGCAGCTGGCACTGGACTGACTGATAACGAACTTTAGTAACGGTCTCTGACTTGTTTTGAAATACACCGGTCAAAGACGAAGACTAAACACAACGGTATTTATCAAATACGATAGAATAAACTATTAAAACAGTAGTACAAACAAAATCTGCAAGTACGCAGGAGTAAACCTCTTAAAACAGTACTACCAAAAATGAACTAGACTGGCAAATTAAATTTGACACAAATTAAATTCAGATACTTAGCGCTGTAACGATGTGGCACTGGTGGCAGCTGGCACTGGCACTTGTATACAACAATGTGGTTAAAAAGAACATGTGACAATTTGAAAAAATAACTTTGGACTAGGCAGGGTAAACTGTGGAATAGTGACAATCGTAGCACAAGGAGTTGAATGAGACCATAGAATACCCAATAAAGATAGTACATTAATAGAAATAGAAACCAGGTGGTGAGGGGAAATGCACTTTAAAGGGAAGTGTGTTATTGTACATGGTCCACCCCATTTTTTGTGATGATACCTATCATTGTATGAATAAATATGTATAAAAAATTGAAATCGGATAACTTAACCAAAGCACAGGCTCGTCGACACACATAAATAAAAACACACATACAAGCTTTCACAACCGTTGGTAGCTTCTTCAGGAAAAGAGGAAGGAAGGAGAGGAGAAAGGAAAGAATACGGGTTTTAAGGAAGTGGAAAAGGAGTCATTCCAATCCCAGGAGTGTAAGGACTTACCTTCAGGGGACAAAAGTAAAGATAAACAAGCGCACACACACATACACACGCAAACACAACAAGGTAGACATTGGTAGAAAGCAAATAGGTTGGACAGAGATAACAGTTGAGGCAGATGCTCTGTCCAGAGACCGAGGCAAAGATTTTAAAGATGGTGGGCGGGAATTTGAATTTAGCAGAGATTGAGACCAAGTGGGCAACAGGAAGAGAGAATATGCTGAAGGGCAACTCCGGAATGGGAACTTGCTCTTCAGCATATTCTCTCTTCCTAGGTGTGTTTGCGTGTGTGTGTGTGTGTGTGTGTGTGTGTGTGTGTGTGTGTGTGTGTGTATTTGGTTTACCTTCTTTATTTTCCCCTAAGGTAAGTCCTTCCACTCCCGGGATTGGAATGACCCCTCATCCACTCCCTTAAAACCCACATGCCTCCCTTTTCCCCCTCCTTCCTTCCTCTTTTCCTGACGAAGCGGCCAACAGTTGTGAAAGCTTGAATGTTTGTGTGTGTTTTTATTTGTGTTTTTTGTGTCTATTTGCAAGCCTGAAATGAAACAGAAGATGAGAAAGTGTTTAAAATAATGTATTTAAGGGATATTAAGGAGGAAAAGGAGACTATGAAAATTTGCAACCAAGGAGGAATCAAAATCAGGATGACAGGTGGAAACTGGTAAAACATTATTTGGGAAAAAAAAGGGACTTGAGAAGGTAAGAATTACCTATTAAAAGGAGTTTTATTTTACAGGTAAGGTCAAGATCGGGATGACTGGAAGGTCTGTTGGCCAGAACAATATGTTAACAATGTCATTAATTACATTCACTTAAGATATGGCCACTGTGGACCTTAGGGAAAAAAAACAACAACAAAGAAAATGTGTTTTTCCGTAACATTAACAAATGAATGATAAATGCATTGTTGTGATAAGTGTCACAGACACAAGACAAAAAAGCAAGGAAAGGGTACATGCAAAGAATTACTGCTAAAAAGAAATTAGAGATAATAGGAATCGACTTATTCGGACCATTGCCCAAGAATAAAGGTGGATTTTGTTTTATTCTCGCGTGGTTGATATCTTTTCAAAATTTGTTAAATTTTATACATTCAGGAAAGCAACCAGTGAAAGTATTATTTCCAAAATTGTTAATGATTATTTTGCAACTGTTGGTTTGCCCAAGGCTATCTTATCTATTTATTTCTAAGAAATGGAAAACATTTGTTTCTGAACACAATGTACAACATATCCTCATATCTCCTTACCATCCTCAGGCTAATCCAACTGAATGTTATAACCGAGATATGGGTAGATTATGTAGGACTTATAGTAGCAAAAACCATGTAGACTGGATTAAGTATTTGAAAGATTTTGAAAATATACTTAATAGTTTAGAACACTCCACAACTGGTTTCTCTCCCCATGAGATTTTGTACAACAAAAAACCTAGTAATCTCATCAGTGAACTCATCGAATTTCCATCTCGTACTAGTTTAACAGCTAAAGAAAGAGATCAAAAATAAGAAACAAAGCTTTGAAAAAAAGGAGTTAAAAGCATTCAGCGAAATCAAAAATTACACAATATTCTGTAGGAGATTTAGTACTAGTTAAAGACCATAGACAGTCAAGAGCCATTAATAGTGAAATCAAAAAGTTTTTCGATATTTACACTGGACCCTTTGAGGTTATTGACAACCCACACCCAAATGCCTATCAACTTGCATATCCCAACCTAAAAAACCCTTTGGCCTAAGGATTTAATTCAACTTAAGCCATATATAAAATGATTTTATTCCTTCATTTTATTGATATTAGATTCTGTAAAACTATGACTTGTGAGAATTATATACATGATTTTTCTTGTGATTGCATATACTAGTAAACATAATCAAAGATTCATTTTACATTTGTAACACTTTTCATGTGAAGCTTCTCCACTTTATAATGTAGTGATTTTTTTTTTTTTTTTTTTTTTTATGCAGATACAATTTATTTACAGTTGGATTTTTAATGACTAAGACCATTTGAATTGTTTTCTGCACAATGGGAATTTGTTTCCTTTATTTTCATATTATTTTGCATAGTGTACATAGGAAACATGATCAAGCAAGTTTATAAGTATTTTAACCCCTTGATTTATTGTTTACATCTTATAGTTTCAGAAAGTATTCAACATTACTATACAACAGTTGGTAGCATTCCTGTATTGATGAATTGATAAATTCTCATGTATTCAGTTCTATTTTCATTGGAGCACTGTATATGTGGCATGCACTGCCAATTAGTGTGTTTCTGAGATACTTAATACTAGAAACAAACAAACAAATAAAATAAAATAAAAATCAGATAGACTTGATTGTTACAAGCAAGAAAAAGCATTAAGTACCTGCTAATGAAGTTGTGTAGCATTAAGGACATAGAAATGAAATTAGGTACTGTGATTGCTGTTAACTTATTGTATACAGACAACTGATTTTAACTGAAATTTTTTTCAAAAATGTAAATATGAATTTTTCAAGTAGAGATGGACTACCTTTGCCTTATCTTTAATCTTACTAAAGCATGTCAGCTTTTTTTTACGTGCTTTGTCTATATGCATACACAAATCACTTCAGGGGGGTACGTTATGGTACATGGCCCACCCCATTTTTGTGACTATACCTATCATTGTATGAATCAATTTAGACTATTATCATTTGCAATATACTTATATGCATTTCCTTAAAGTGGAAGCACTATAATAATTATTCTGTAATATTTACTTACAAGATTATTACATTTCTTTTGGTCCTTGCTATTGTTTTTCCTTGTAATAATATGTAAAACATTTTCATAATTATATACACATATTTGCAGGTTATTTGTAACTTCATTCTAATATTTTATATTAGTATCACTTCACATACAGTTAATGATCCTTCTCTTATATAATTAAAAGATCTGTTCTAGCAGAGTCAGTAGTAAGTTGATGTTGGCTTATGCTTTTGAATTGTTATGTTTTTTCCTTTTGGAACTGTAATATGTATGTATATTTTCTAGTAGTATCTGTGCATTTAAGTTGTGAAGTTCAAATGGGCAATAAACCATGTGTTCCTTTTGGAAGCTTGGCATGTATTTATAAACAAAAATTCCTCGTGTCACGAAGAGCCTGGGAGTGATCTTTACTGAATGTGTGAAAGGTTTTTTTTAAGTGTGTCGCCCAACACAGCAACCTCCCAACCCCCAGAAGCATGAGGACATAATGCACATCTTTCACACAGGTATCACTGTTCACATGTAGTGGAGCATATATATATATTTTACAGTTGAACTTGAGTTGAGGAGAATAATCAATGACAAACACACAATTAACTGAATTAACTCCCTTCAGTGCTAATGACATACCCTAGCCTAAATAAAATCTCATGCTATGCTACTAACAATAAACAACATTGATTAGGTCTACTAGCTTGCATGCAGTTCTTAACCTACTGCTGTAGCTGGTTCAATGAATTCCCCATTGAGAACCAGTGAAGTATCACTGGAGAAGATCTTAAACAGTACTGCAACATACTACTACCTTTGATTGTGGCACCATACACAATCATTAGCTAGATTCCAAGGAGATAGGGTTCCCTTCCCTATTCCACTGGAATGATTCCTGTTTGGCGCATCCACATTGCAGGGGTGGGCATCCTACACATCAGTAGGTCAGCGTGATGGGATGGCTGAGTTCAAGCAGGGACCCAATCCCGTGGGGTATAACACAGAACCCGTGCCCAGGGTTATGGGTGAAGACCTTAATGGCAGTGACGGCGGAGAAGAAAGACTTTGGAACGGCAGATGAGGCAACCCTCCTTTCTGGGGATCAAATGAGAAGGAAAGCACTGCCTTGTGATGGAGGAGCAACTCCAAAGGCTAAGGGAAGATGTGAGAAAATTT
This sequence comes from Locusta migratoria, assembly GCA_026315105.1. Classification (NCBI taxonomy): domain Eukaryota; kingdom Metazoa; phylum Arthropoda; class Insecta; order Orthoptera; family Acrididae; genus Locusta; species Locusta migratoria. Next base: position 327,485,280 of record CM048751.1, on the reverse strand, counting down.
TGAAAATAGGAGGAAAACTGTACTGGAGTGGAAACAAACAGGTTGGGAAAAAATGGCGTGGCAGTGATGGTGAATAAGAATGTACAAAGCTGTATTGAAACTATATATAGAGAGAGGGAAACTTTCCCGGTGGGATAAATAAAAATAAAAATAGAAATAGAAAAGAGATGACTTACCAAAAGGACCGGCTCGTCGAGAGAAACAAATAAAATCACACACAAACACACATACAAGCTTTCGCCACCACTGGCAGCTTCTTCAGGAAAAAGAGGAAAAAAGGGGAGGAAAAGGGAAGGATATGGGTTTTAAGGAAGTGGAAAAGGAGTCATTCCAATCCCAGGAGTGGAAGGACTTACCTTAGGGGAAAAAAGGAAGGTAAACAAATACACACACACTCAGACATATCGAAACGCAAGCACACCTAGACAGACATTTGTCAAATGTCTGTCTAGGTGTGCTTGCGTTTCCATATGTCTGAGTGTGTGTGTATTTGTTTACCTTCCTTTTTTCCCCTAAGGTAAGTCCTTCCACTCCTGGGATTGGAATGACTCCTTTTCCACTTCCTTAAAACCCATATCCTTCCCTTTTCCTCCCCTTTTTCCCTCTTTTTCCTGAAGAAGCTGTCAGTGGTGGCGAAAGCTTGTATGTGTGTTTGTGTGTGATTTTATTTGTTTTTTATTTGTTTCTCTCGACGAGCCGGTCCTTTTGGTAAGTCATCTCTTTTCTATTTTTATTTATATATATATATATATATATATATATATATATATATATATATATATATATATATATGACAGGATCATAATCTTAAACCTTAGTTTCCAAAAAGAAAAACTAAAAGTTATCCAGATTTATGCGCCTCAAGTGGGATGTAGCGAACAAGAGAAGATAACTTTGAAAATAAGTTGGAGAAATACATGGAGAGTGATAATACAGTGAGGGGAGATTTTAATGCACAGGTAGGCAAAGACAAAGGGATTTAAACAATTATTGGGATATTTTGGATAGGGAGGTAGAAATTGCAACGGGCCAAGTTGGGATGTGTGTAAAGGAGCTACTTAAAGTGTGTTTGTGTGTGTGTGTGTGTGTGTGTGTGTGTGTGTGTGTGTGTGTTGCCTTCAATACTAACAGAGGTCTACAAAAATGAAAGATCGTATCAGGGCTACTAAAATTAAGGACCTGACTGCAATAATACTAGGAGAGTAACTTGACAGTTAGTGCGCAACGTAATGCTGACCAACGTAAGGCAAGTTTGGGCACATCCAAACTTACGCTATCTGAGTGCAAAATTGGAAGGATTAAAAAGATGCAAAATCTTGGTTGGCTGATAGTCACTTTAGGAGAACAATAACATAATGTCCTACTGTGTTGAACTTGTTGACCCAGTCTTAGTATTACTATAGAATCAGTCTGCAAGAAATATTATTTTGTTGTAAAAAGGGAAGTGATAACTAGCTTCACACCAACACACATTCTAGACTTCATATTGATCATGTCACCCACTTGTTACAATGTACTTAATTACCATTAACTTACAATCACTTACAGCATCAAGAGTAATCACAAACAAAATTAAACCAATCAAACTGAATACATCTGTATTAAAGAAAATTAGAAAATTAGCAATCAGCAAATTCGACATGAGTAACAAACTATAAAAATGAAGAATGTGCATATTATTGTGATGTCGTGCAGTGAGGCAGTTTCTAAAATAGGGATGCAACCCTACCCTCAGGAAAGGATTGATTATAAAAAGTCAAAAAGTGAAAGGAACTGATTTTTTATTATTATTACATTTGGTTAATGCCCTATCCTCGTTATTACAACAGTTACAGTGACGAGCCACGAATTAATCAAGGTTGTGTATAGGTTCCTACTGAATGGAAAGTGATACAAAATAAAATAAAATAAAATAAAATGATCAACCTTGCACAATGCGAGAAACATTTAAAGTAAATTACCAAAAAGTCAGCAGAATCATGAACTCCTGGCTGTGTCCACCGCGAGCTCTAGTGCAACCGTCACGCTCCGCTACTACTTTCCGACTCTCTCGCGGCTACACTCAGCAAACCCCGCCTACCGGCTGACAAAGATAATCCTTGCGGACCCAACAAAGATGTTTATATATATGTTGCTGCCAACATATATAATCCCAAAACTTAAGGTAGGAAATTTCCATTCAGTAACCACCTTACATATATACAAAATATTACAAAATATTACATTAGGATTTGACAACAAACACAATAAAAATTAGTAAGGGGTGATGGAGAAACTTTAACATGTACGCCAGAATTAAGGTACAGAATGAAATGTATGCATGACACATATGGGTGCTCTGTGGCACAGTCATAACACAAGGTTACACGTATGCACTGTGGCACAATTGTGGTACAAAGTGCAGAATAATATAAGACAAAATTAAATGTAATATAAATGGGTGCATCTACTAATTCATACCATTCTATGAGAGAGATCTACTTCTTTTAATAATATAGTCGTTCCTCATTTTTACAATATTTAAGTGCTGCAGAACTACTATATTTAACAGTAAACTTTTACTTAATCACTATTTGTTCAAAACAAAATTATTTCATAATATTTTACAAATATTATATTAGCATTTAATCTGAAGCTTATGTAGATATTCAATTAACAGTGCCCTTGATATCTGGTTTATAACGTGTTGCCCTTAGTCAATACAACATTCAAGGTGTTCGTCAGTCAATCATGTCTGTGTTTATTTTTAATGGAATTCATATTTGAAAACAAGTACAGCACAGAGCAAACAAGGCCTTTATTCCAAATACAACATTAATTAACAAAGTGTATTTCTCCTATTGAATTAGAAACCTACAGTTTTTGGGTTCTGCAGTACTTTTAAGAAACAGTTTTGAATGATGTTATTTTAAGTTCTTGGTACAAGAAACCTTCTGAATATCTTAGTCACAAAATATCCTGTCCACACACTATTAAACGCAGAAGTTCATAGTTCACCTCACGTGAATATTTTAATCTTCCTGAATGGCAATAAGAAAATGTTCTATAAAATTATGATGAATAAAAGAAATGCTAGTGAAGTACCAGTAGAAATGAAAGCAAAGGATGGTACAGCGATTGTAGATCTGGTCCGTATAAAAGGTCTCTAGAGAGAACATTTTAAGAAACTTTTAAATGCTTAGGAGCATGTACACTAGGAAACAGCAAAAAATGGAGAAACTGAAGTAAGTTGGGAAACAGAATTATGACAAATTACACTCTTCCAAATTCTGAAGGTATCTGGGGTAAAATATAGGGAGCGAAGAGTCATATTCAACCTATACAAAAACCAGACAGCTGTTATTAGAGTCGAAGGGCAAGAAAGGGGCACAGAGGTTGGGAAGGGAGTAAGACAGGGTTGTAGCCTTTCCCCAAAGTTGTTCATATGTACATTGAGCAGGCAGTGAAGGAATGGAAGGAGAAATTTGGAGAGGGCATTAAAGTGCAGGGAGAAGAAATAAAAACATTGCAGTTTGCTGATGACATAGTAATTCTGTCAGAGACCACAAAAGATCTGGAAGAGCAATTGAATGGGATGGACAGTGTCTTAAAGAAAGATATGAGATGAACATTAACAAGAGTAAAACGAAGGTAATGGAATGTAATGTCAGAAAATCAGGCGATGCTGAAGGAATTACATTAGGTAATGAGACAATAAAAGTAGTAGATGAAATTTGTTATTCGGCAACAAGATAACCTCTGATGGCCAAAGTAAAAAAGATATAAAATGCAGAATGGCTTTGGGAAGAAAAGAATTTCTAGAGAAGCGAAGCTTGTTAACATCGAATATTAATTTAAATGTTAGGAAGTCCTTACAGAAAGCATTTGTCTGGAGTGTAGCATTGTATGGAAGTGAAACGTGGACAATAACGAGTTCAGCAGCTTTTGAAATGTGGTGCTACAGATGAATGATGAAAATTATATGGGTAGATCACGTAACTAATGAGGAGGTGCTTAACCTAATCGAGGAGAAAAGGAGTTTCTGGCATATCCCGACTAAGAGAAGGGATAGATTGGTTGGACACATTCTGAGACATCAAGGAATTGTCAACTTAGCATTAGAAGGAAGCGTGTGAGGTAAAAATCGTAGAGGGAGACCAAGGGATGAATACAGTAAGCATATTCAAAAGGGTGTAGGTTGCCAAATGTATTCTCAGATGAAGAGACTTGCACAGGACAGGGTAGTGTGGAGAGCTGCATCAAACCAGTCTGTGGACTGAAGACCGCAACAACAACAACATGGGAAGAAATGGAGATAGCTGTGAAAAAGATGAATGGGAGGAAAGCTCAAGGATCTGATGAAGTATCAGTGGACATGATGAGAGCAGCAGGCACAGTGGAAATGAAATGGCTGTATAACGTACTGTCGGTATAACTTGGTGAAACACCCCGTAGATGCTTCTGCGACCTAATGGGTTAGACAGAGTGGGGACTCACTAGCTCGCTCCTCGTTTTGCAGAAGCACAAATAAGGGAAGTGCTTGACATCATTCCAGCATCATGCTTTCCCTCCTCATCTACCCCCGCCACTATAACGCCCAAACCTGAATTCTCCCGCTGCCACCTGGCACATCCTCAGAACAAAATGTATCCCTCAGTACTGTTCTACTGTACTTAAATGAGGCATTGGCTTTTAATATTTAGTCTTAATCCACTTCATTTAACAATAAACATTAATTTTATACTAGTAAAAGATTGTTTCCATAAATTGTCATTTTTTTTATCCCTTGTAATGAGAACATTATTGGTCCTAGAGAAAAAAATGAATAGGTTCTTTTCTCTAAGAAATTTAACGTACTTTAATTTTGTACTGGGAGATATTTTCACTAGAAGCCATGGTTTTCGAGTTATTTAAGAAAAACGCAAAAAAGTGACCTTAAAACACACCCCCACCCCGACACACACACTCTACAGGTCAGGATTTTAAGTATGTTGTTAACGACACTCCCCGCTACATACAAAAATTTGCGACTACACAAATTATTTCCCCTAATTTTCCTATTTTGACTGGACTACACCCAAGGAAATCATGAAAAGGTATTTTTATGAATACTCATAGAAAATGCTTAAAGAATCTTGTATTTCACAATTGAACAATTACACGATAATGTACACACACGTGACATAAGTCACCGATAACAAAATATACTGTTCGTATACTTCATTTGAAGCGCCGAGGCGCACCTTACGAAAAGTAAACAAATTTATTATTTACTACAGGTATGGATTAAAAATAAAAATAATAGTGAAGTAATGGTATTTGGAAGAGACAAAGGGATCAACAGGAATATTACTTTGAATGGAGAACCCCTCAAAGTGGTAGATAGATATTTCACTCCCTAAATAAGGGAAACTAACAATGGAAGAATAACCAATGAAATTAACAGGAGGTTACAGAAGGGAGGCAATTTCTATCAAACAATACAACACCTGACATAGAATAAGGATGTTCCATTAAAAGCAAAACTCTTTATGTACAAGAGTTACTAGTTCCCCATTGTCACCTATTGGACAATGACAAAAAGGGACTGGAGCAGACTGCAAGCAGGAGACATGAAATTTCTCAGAGCAGTGAAAGGAAAAACAAGAATGGACAGAGTGAAGAATGTAGATATTAGAAAGGACCTTAAACAAGTAAGTTTGAAAGAAGAAATTGAAATAAAGAGATTAAGATGGAACAGGCATGTTAAGAGGATGTGTGGGCAAAGACTTCCCAAAATTGTGGAAGAACTAAAGCTTGATGGGAAAGGACCTAAAGGGTGCCCAGATACATGGTAGAAAATGGGAGTGAGAACATCTATAGAAAGAAGAGGTGTGACCTGGCAGCAAGTGAATGAAGAAAAGTGGTGGGAGAATGAAGCCAAATAGAGGGGGCTCGTTAGCACCCAGACCCGGCAGTATCTGGAGCCGAATACATACATACTACTACCAATTGTTACTGAAGTAAACATCTGAAAAATACCCAAAAATAAGTATTGAGGGCTACAGTGGTTTATAAAGATAGGTATAATTGCTTCCTATTTAGACACACTTCATTGTTGCCTAGTTATCAGTTTAAACTGATAATACAGGGTGGTCAGAAATTCTCGTTACAACCTTCTAGGACTTGTAGAGGGTAGTGAGTACATAACATTTTGAATAGGATCCCATGCCTGTAAATGTACTGTTTCTGTGACAAGACAGTTTCAAATCAGATGATTATCCTCATCCACTCCTACTTGAGGAATGTAATTAGGTGTGACCCAGTACAATTGTTGCAATCCATTTGAAAAGAATACTGAATCTTTCCATTATTACTTACGCATTTTCATTACAATTTACATCTTATGGTTTACATTAGCCGACAACAACAATAACCCAGCAACTACGGCACCAGCAATGTACTGATGCATTACAACAGCGGCTCGATGTGGCGACCAGCAAAGTCGTTACACACATTATACCTCCGAAGCATGTTCTGGTACACTCTCTCCATACCACCTGGTGCCTCTTCAATGCGACCAGAACTCATGCCAGCAGATCTTCCTCTGTCTTTACAGGTGTATTATAAATTAGGCTCTTCATACGACTCCACAAGAAGTAATAATGGAACAATTTAGTATTCTTTTCAAATTGATTGAAACAACTGAAGACCTAAGATTCTGAATGTGCTGAGTACCTTTTCTTTTGCTGTAGCTGGTTATTTGGGTAGGGGTATGAAAGAGACCAAACTACTATGGTCATTAGTCCCTTTTTCCAAACACAGAGACAGCATAATTGACTGCTAAAATGGTGCATAACGTGTTAAACTACATCAAACTGTAGATGGAGAATGTCAGAAATCAAAGAATCGACTAAAGGGAAGAAAGCAGAGATTGGTCTTCTCTTTTCAGAGTGTCCAGGCTGGATGTTCACAGAAATAAAAATAAAATGTCCAGTCACTCTGCAACACATTAAAATCACCTGCCTAAAAATATTAAGCAGGTGCAGAATAAATAGATAAAGCATACGCAATAATGTCAGACGGAATTGTAGAATCCACTGTTACGAATAAAAGTTAAAACAGAATCAGCCACAGAGGCATCGTCATCTAAAACAAGTTATAAGGAGTCAGGAGGATTGAAAGTCCACCTTTGAGGGGCGAAAGTTAGGCATTCAAGTAAGATGTAAGCGACTGTCAAAAGTGTAACACATCGACAGTGAGGAGGATCCTCGCGACGGAGAACGTGACCATGCCTAAGCCAAGTATGCCCGATGCGGAATTGGCAGAGAATGACAGAATCCCTGCGAGGATTCCGCATAGAGGACCTCCACACGTTGGTTGTCTCCTTTATTAGTCGCAATTTGTTGGACATCCATAGGGTAAGCCATTCTGTACTCCGCAGACCAAGAACGTGACTATGAAACATCAAACGGATGTCAGGAACTGGGTACCTATATCCAAGGTTGGTTTATGGGTATCCTCTTTCGCTAACCCATCAGCCATCTTGTTTCCAGCTATCCCAACGTGCCCTGGTGTCCAGACAAATGCGACTGACCGCCCACAATGGTCAATGTCATATAGGGATTCTGGGATGGCTTTAATCAAGGAATGGGGAGGGAAGCACTGATAGAGGGCCTGTAGACTGCTTAGGGAGTCACTGCATATGAGGAAAGACTTTCCAGAGGAGGAACAAAAGTGATCACGAAGGATGGCTACCAGCTCATCAGTGAATACACTGCAGCCATCCGGCAGGGAACGTAGTTCCTTATGTCCGGCATATGTATATGCAAAGCCGACACAACCATCTGCCCTAGAGTCATCAGTGAAGATTACTGTAGAGTCAGAAGAGATCGAACATGGACACTGACCATCAAGCCCGATCTTGACTGCCATTCTGGTATATGAAGTACTCTGTTTGGAAAACGGAGACTAGTTGGGATGATTAGGTTGTTGTTGTTGTTGTTGTTGTTGTTATTGGTCTTGTAGGGGACTAAACAAATAGGTCATCAGTCCCGAGATGAGTAGGCATACCATAGACGTGGGCAGCGTAATTTGCCAGCAGTTGTTGCCGCCTGTTTTGCAGAGGCACCCCAGCCTCCACAAGAAGACTGTCCACGGGGTTTGTTCTGAAAGCCCCTGTCACGAGTCGAAAACCGCAGTGGTGGATAGGATCCAGAAGCTGCAGCACCGAGGGTGATGCAGAGCCATATAAGACATTCCCGAAGTCCAAACGTGACAGAACAAGGGCTTTGTAACAGAGCAGCAGGGTACTGCGATCTGCGCTCCAAGAGATACTGCTAAGGCACCAGAGGACCTTGAGGTGCTGCCAGCACTTGTGCTTAAGCTGATGAATATGTAGTATCCACGTTAGCCAATCATCAAATTCCAGTCCTAAGAAACAGCGAGTTTCTACTACAGTGAGTAGTTGGTCATTAATATAAAGCTCTGAATGTGGGTGGACCGTCCGACGCTGACAGAAGTGCATTATGCACGTCTTGGCGGCCAAGAACTGAAACCCACAGGAGAGGCCCATGTCTGCACCTTGTGTATGGCACCCTGCAGCTGGCATTCAGCAACACACATGTTAAAAGAGCTAAAATATATGCAGAAGTCGTCAGCGTACAATGAAGGTGACACTGACGACCCGACTGCTGCTGCTAGGTCATCAATGGAAACTAAAAACAGGGGGACGCTCAATAACTGAAGCCTGGAAGACCCCATTCTCCTGGGTATGTAAGAAACTATAAAACGCCCTGACCTGTACACGGAAGGTACGTAGAGTTAAAAAGTTTCGGATAAAAGTGGAATTAACCCCCGAAGTCCCCAGCCATGTAAGGTGGTAAGGATGTGGCGTCACCAGGTTGTGACGTATGCCTTTGACAAATCAAAAAAGATGGCAACCAGGTGCTGGCATCGAGAAAAGGCTGTCCGAATGGTGGTCTCAAGATGGACCAGGTTATCCAAGACCGAGCGCCCCTGACGGAAACCACCTTGACATGGAACCAGCAGGTCCCAGGACTCAAGCACCCAGCATAACCCCCGGCTACCATGTATTCTAGCAGTTTACATAGGACATTTGTAAGGTTGATTGGCCAATAATTATCCACATCTAGTGGGTTTTTACCTGGCTTAAGCACCGGAACAATGGTACTTTCTCGCCATTGTGATGGGAAGACACCTCCACTACAGATGTGGCAAGAACATGTCTCTTAGAACCGTCAGATAGATGCTTCAACATCTGATTGTGGGCTCTGTCAGGCCCTGGGGCAGTATCAGGGCAGTGCACAAGGGCACTGATAAAGTCCCACTCGATAAAAGGAGCTTTATACACCTCAGGGTGACGTGTGGTGAATGAAAGGGGTTTGCATTCAATCCGTTGTTTTAATGTGCGGAAGGCAGACAGATAATTTTAGGATGCAGCAGCACAAGTGTAGTGCTCGGCAAAAGCCTCGGAGATGGCACCATGATCCGTACAGACAGCTCTATGTATAGAGATCCCAGGAATTGCTGTCTAGGTCTGGTAGGCATACAGGCATCAGATCTTCATCCAGATATAAGCTGGAGATAGTTACGTCATGTGGTAATCCTTACTCTGACAGCCACAGCTTCTAAAGGTGTCTGAAGGGACACGGTTTCACTATAAACAGAGTTTAAGGATGTAGCCATAGACTCCACCTGACACCCTACGATAAACAATGCCTATGAAGGGCAGGGGTTCGCATTGCTGGGAACCATGTCTCCTGGAGGGCAATGCAGAAAGCAGGTGTGGTGCTTAAAAGTTCTCATAATTCAGCCAGGTGTCAGAAAAATCCACTACAATTCCACTGGAGAATGGTCTGGAAGACATGAGGTACTAAGGATGGCTTTTATACCTCAAGACAAATTACTTTCACTGTTGGCTGTTGGATCAATGTCCATAGTTTCTGAGATACCATCGAGATTCAGGTCCTCAAATGACTCTAGAATCTCCACCTCGTCTTTAGAGGCGGAGGTATGGGGCGGTAGTGCAGGAACTACCATGGTCTCTCTCTTTTCACTAGTTTTATTTTTCTTCTTTTGTGTCTCTCACTGCTCCTTCGGCTTCTCACGTCTCATAGGCTTCACTGACTCAGTCTCCGTGACTGAAGATGACCTCATAGCCCTACAACCGGCCTTCATTGTCACTGTCTGCCACTCGCTGGGGTCCACTTTTTCAGCGGAGGAAGCCAAGAAAGGATGGGATGCAAGCGAACCCTTCCTTGCAAGTGGAGCCAGAGGAGGTTTCTCCTTTTCTGGCTCGGAGATGGGGACCGATGTCTCTGGTGTTGGGGGGGGGGGGGGGCAATTGCTCCCAAAGTTGGAGTTTTGGGAACAAAACAGAAAGAGGTGCCTCCAATCATCTGGAGGGGGGGGGGGGGGTGAAGATGGTAGGACCTGCTGGCCCACTACTACCGGCTGAACAGTTAGTGATCTAGGCACCATAGATAGTGACAGCATAGCAACTGTAGCATAGGAGGTTATCATGTTTACAGTGTAATGTTTCTGCTATGTTGCGTGCTCCCTACAAAATCCATTAACAACATTACAAACATGAAATATCAGACACCTAAATAAAACTTCGCTACTGGACATGTAAAATATCAGATTTTCGTGTTCAGTTTGAACACTATACTATTAACACTATTATTAAATGCTTTTAAGAAATAGTACGTTGATTTAAACATAACTTTGGCTGTCCTTTTTACGTAATTTTCAATTTTTATACTTTCGTAAATAATAACTACAAACACTAAACATGAATTACACTGAATTACAGAATATGCTGAGCCTGAAAAAATACATATTTGTATAAAAACAACACTATTACATATTATAACTAATGCACAATGTTATTACATATATAACTTTTGTTTAAATAAATTAGGGCAGACCATGTTTTCTGTATCACTGGATCCTAAATTAAATACATTTTCCACACACTAAAATTAATAATCCGATTGGTACTAAGGAACTATCTTCAAAATAGACAAAACTACAACGACTTTATACAAATCCGCATTTATAAAATATTTGACCACAAATTGAAATACATTAAAATTCCATGTCTCAATAATAATACACCTACACAATACTGGCAAAACAGATAAGTGTGCACTTCAAAAACACAGATAATGTAAATAAATTGAGTTAGTTTAAAATGAGTCAAAACACGACTTTTAATTTGTGTATACTATTAAATACAAATTTCATAAAAAACATATGTACATTGAGATAAAGAGTTAAAGCCTACATGTAATATTTTAATTTATGTATTTTGGCATATTTAAAGTAAAAGAATATTGTTTAATTGTGAATTAAAAAACATTGTCATTAGCCTTATTATGCGGTTATGCGAAAAATGTTTAAGTGGAAGCCATGCTCTGGCACTCGGTTCATAGCTGCGAACCTGTTAACATTATTGTTACCTGCTACTGCAATTTTAAATATTGTGCAACAAGGAACAATGGAAATAAAACATTTATTAAGAAAAGTTTAAATAAGTGAGTTCGTCATTTTCATCATTTAACGGTGACCACCATTTCATTTAAGTGAATGCAGCTCTGAAGTAAACTTGGATCAACGGACTTCAACCACAACGCAGACCAGCCATCTCATCGAACATTAGAATCCAAGTTTTTTCTTTGTTTTATAACATGTACCTCACCATCCCCCGGCGTCCTGTTAATAGAACTTTGCCCTGCAATACAGACGCAGTCCGACTGGACACATATTAAGAAGGGATCGGCAACTAGAGGGATTCTTCACAACACGATGCAGTTTCAAGTACTTAAGTTTAGCCTCTGAGTATGACAGCCTGTCCAAGGTCTTATATTCCATGATTTTCCTCTCTTTGTGCAAAACTGTTCGCTGCAGTTGACATAGACTGGAGGAGGGGCACATGGGACGTAGGGATGAGATGCACGTCCACATTCCTGGCAGGTTGGATTGGCATCACGCCGGGATAACATGTGCCCAAACCTCCAGCACTTGGAACAATTTCACACTGGTAGAGCATCACCTTGACCTTCTTGGGCAATGAATCACCCTCGAAAGTCAAGATGAAGGCACCAGTGGCAACCCTGTTCTTCTTTGGACCCCTAAAAATACGCTGGATAAAATGAACACCTCACTGCTCTAGGTTTGCTCTTAGTTCGTCATCAGATTGCAAAAGGAGGTCTTTATGGAATATAATGCCTTGGACCATGTTTAAACTCTTGTGAGGTGTTCTCGTAACAGAAACATCACCCAGCTTGTCACAGGCAAGCAGTGCCCGTGGCTGCGCTGGGGATGACACCGTTATGAGGACTGTCCCTAGTGTCACTTTAGACATGCCCTTGACCTCTCCATACTTACCCTCCAAGGGCTCCACAAAAAAATAATGGCTTCATCGATTGAAAGGACTCTCCATCTATCCTGCTACAGTCCAGGTATTTAGGAGCGTAACCCTCACCCTGTTGACAGGCACTATGTTCCTCCCATGAGGTGGCCAGGGAAGGGAACGAGTGGGAGTCATATGTTGCTACATTTAAATCAGGCCTCCCTCTCTTAGATACGCCGGTTGTACGTCCGGCAACGTTTTGGGATCGCTTCATAGTGTTCCCACGAGCAGCTAGGGATCTAAAAGTCCACCCAGGCAGAGCTCTGTTTGCCTGAGCAAGCCTTATACAACTGAGGGGTGGCAGGTTCTTAGAGGTTGCTCGCTAGCGACTGTTCAACCTCAACAGCCTGCATCCCCTCGGCATGTAGCGCACCTTGAGATCGAGGGGATTTTTATAGTGGTTTGTAGTGTCCTCGCAACCCAGGTGATTAAGCCAAGATCCCCGGGCTCTGAAACGTACAAAGTTCCACCATCGCGCCGAATGATTGTTGTTGAAGCACGCACAGAGCTTACAGTGTAGCGGACTGTTGGCCTGACACAGCCCACGACTCAGGACCCTGGGTTCGCCAAACCTGTATTCATCAAATTAATGCTGAGCCCCTGAGGGGTTCTGCTACAACAATGTGAGTATGTTCTACGAAAAGCACTTTGTCATATGACAAATGTAAGAGGTTCTTACAGTCACAGAGAGATGGCACTGGTGTTAACTCCACAGCCTTCTTCATTCTAAATGTGTTCAACTATCAGCAGCGAGTAACAACACTCTGCAAAATGAATAGTTGCCTTAAGGCGTGTTTCCACAGGTCCACTAGCTAGTAACTTCTGCAAGTAACTTCTGCAAGTACTTGCTGAGATGTTCACATCAGTATGAAAACTTGCGCAAGTTTACGTCTGCAAGTTGTTTTGGCAAGCTAATTTCACGAACCGAACTTGCTACAAGTACTTGCGAAGGTATTTACACTAGAGTTGGAGTCTTGAGACAAGAAAGTAGTTGTTTAAAGTGTCGTGTGCACAAACCAGAGCAGTCACTACAGTTGTTGCATTGTTATTGCTAAAGAATAAGTGTGAAGAAGAACAAAAAGTTAAGAAAAAATTAAGTGTTTGGGTGAAGAAATGGATACAGAGGCGCACAAGTTTAAGTTTCCAAGAAACAATTTTTAATGAACTGAACTCAGAGGACTTTGCTCAGATTAGAAACTTCTCGAGAATGTCATATGCAACTTTTGAGTGTCTCTTGTCAATAGTAGAACCAGATATTTGGAAACAGAACACAAAAATGCAACAAGCCATATCACCAAAGGATCGTCTTTTAATTACCCTTCGATTTTTAGCAACAGGTAGGAGAATAAAACACTTAAATATCAAATTATAGAGATATTTATTTTCCATAACTATACATTTAAAACTTAATGTCGTTATTTTTACATTTTCAGGAGACAGTTTCAACTCTCTTATGTACTTGTTCAGAATCCCTGTGTGCACAATCTCCAGAATTGTTATGGACTGTTGTGTGACCCTGTTTGAATGTTTGAAAAGAGAACATTTGAATGTTAGTATTTTGATATTTCTAAACTCACTCAGTTAATTCGATTAAGCAGAAAATTTACAGAAACATTGCCTTTTGAATCATGCACTTCAGGAGTATCAGCAAAAATAATAATTTCTTCAGACCGTGGGCACATAAAATTAGCTGACATCCATGAAGCATTAGCATTATCGTCCTCTTCAGAATTGCAGTAATTTTTTTTTTTTTTTTTTTTTTTTACTTTATGTTTGTGTTAGTGAATGTAGCTCAGATGCTACATAATCGCCAAACACCTGATGTTCATCCACAGGCCTCTGCATGGCTTCAACTGCCCTGTTTAAAATAGCATCTGTGCTTCCCTCATTTGTCTTCTTTCTTTTCGAAGTACTAGAAGTATTTGCTTCTATTTCAGTTATGGGATTTTCTGTACAGTCTGGTTCATCCTCCTGGCTGGTGTTTTCCGGGGCCTAAAATAAATATAAATTTAATGTAGTATGTATCTTCAAAGGAATAAATTTCAAATATCATTTGGTTTTCTATAATTTTAGGTACCTTCAACAGAAGAAGAAGAATGGATACAAATTGCCAATTGTTTCGAAAATAGATGGAACTTTCCAAACTCTATTGGCGCTATGGACGGAAAACATATACTGTAGTAATACAGGCACCCAAGAAAGAAGGCAGTGTGAACTTCAATTACAAAGGCACCCACAGTATTGTGCTATTAGCACTAATTGGACCTGATTACAGAGTTTTGTACTTTGATGTAGGCACTAATGGTAGAGTATCTGACGGTGGGGTCTTCAACAATTGCAAGCTGTCAGAGTGCCTTGAGTCTAATGCATTGAATTTACCAGCTCCACGGACATTACCAGGTAGAACCGTACAAACACCATATGTCATTGTTGCTGACGATGCATTTGCCCTGAAAAATTATCTTATGAAGCCCTACCCATTTCGAGGCCAACCAGGGCAAAATCGAGTGTTTAACTATCGGCTCTCTAGAGCAAGAAATTTATCTGAAAACTTTTTTGGACTGACATGCTCATGTCTTCAAGTACTACGAACGCAAATTCTTCTAAACTCAGAAAAATCGAGGCAAATTGTCGAAGCTATTTGCACTCTCCACAACATTTTACTAGAGAAGAATAGTAGCAATTCCATGTATGCCCCAACTGGCACATTTGATTCTCAAGATCTACAAAGTAAAAGAGAATGGCGAAGAGACACCGGGACAGAACAAATTCCGCTGGAACCCACAAATGTGCGTAATTCGTCTCAGTCAGCCAAGGACGTGCGAAATGAAATTACAGATTACACACACACAAAAACACACACACACACAAAAACACACACACACACACAAAAACACACACACACACACAAAAACACACACACACACAAAAACACACACACACACAAAAACACACACACACACAAAAACACACACACACACAAAAACACACACACACACAAAAACACACACACACACAAAAACACACACACACACACACACACACACACACACAAAAACACACACACACACACACACAAAAACACACACACACACACACACAAAAACACACACACACACACACACAAAAACACACACACACACACACACAAAAACACACACACAACAAAAACACACACACACACAAAAACACACACACACACAAAAACACACACACACAAAAACACACACACACAAAAACACACACACACAAAAACACACACACACAAAACACACACACACACACACACACACACACACACACACACACACACACACACACACACACACATTCGAGCTTTCGCCACCAGTGGTGGCTTCTTCCGGAAGAAGAGGGAGGAAGGAGAGGAGAAAGGGAAGGATACGGGTTTTAAGGAAGTGGAAAAGGAGCCATTCCAATCCCAGGAGTGGAAGGTCTTACCTTAGGGGACAAAAAGGAAGGTAAACAAATACACACACACTCACACATATCCACATCCACACACACCTAGGCAGACATTTGTAAAAACCAAAGAAGTTGGACAGAGATATCACTTCAGGCAGGGGCTCTGTCCACAGAACCGAGGCAAAGATGTTAAAGATGGCGGGCGGGAATTAGAATTTAGAGGAGGTTGAGACTAGGTGGGCAACGGGAAGAGAGAATGTGTTGAAGGGCAAGTTCCCATCTCCGGAGTTCTGAAAGATTGGTGTTGGTGGGAAGTATCCAGATAACCCGGACAGTGTAACACTGTGCCAAGATGTGCTGGCCATGCACCAAGGCATATTTAGTCACAGGGTGATCCTCATTACCAACAAACACTGTCTGCCTGTGACCGTTTATGCGAATGGACAGTTTGTTGCTGGTCATTCCCACATAGAACGCTTCACAGTGCAGGCATGTCAGTTGGTAAATCACGTGGAAGTTGTATCCTTGCTGGAGAGCCACATTCAGAGTCCACTCCAGTCCCGGAAAGTATCCGGTGACAAGAGGGGCACTTCTGGGGTTCTTCTGTGGAAGGTTCTGAATTTGGGGGGATGAGGAAGTGGCTCTGGAAATTGGTTTCTGTACCAGATCAGGAGGATAGCCGCGGGATGTGAAAGCTGTTATTAGGTTATTGGTGTACTGGTTCAGGGATTCGGGACTGGAGCAGACTCGTTTGCCACGAAGACCTAAGCTGTAGGGAAGGGAATGCAAACCAACCAACAAACAACAGTACCTACACTATGACAGCTGCCATCCATTCCACATCAAACGTTCCCGTTGTAAAACCTGCCCTATGCACCCTTCCACCACCACTTACTCCAGTCCCGTAACCCGGAAGGTGTACACGATCAAGGGCAGAGCCACTTACGCCAGCATCCACGTGATTTACCAACTGACATGCCTGCACTGTGAAGCGTTCTATGTGGGAATGACCAGCAACAAACTGTCCATTCGCATGAACGGTCACAGGCAGACAGTGTTTGTTGGTAATGAGGATCACCCTGTGGCTAAACATGCCTTGGTGCATGGCCAGCACATCTTGGCACAGTGTTACACTGTCCGGGTTATCTGGATACTTCCCACCAACACCAATCTTTCAGAACTCCGGAGATGGGAACTTGCCCTTCAACACATTCTCTCTTCCCGTTGCCCACCTGGTCTCAACCTCCGCTAAATTCTAATTCCCGCCCGCCATCTTTAACATCTTTGCCTCGGTTCTGTGGACAGAGCCCCTGCCTGAAGTGATATCTCTGTCCAACTTCTTTGGTTTCTACAAATGTCTGCCTAGGTGTGTTTGGATGTGGATATGTGTGAGTGTGTGTGTATTTGTTTACCTTCCTTTTTGTCCCCTAAGGTAAGACCTTCCACTCCTGGGATTGGAATGGCTCCTTTTCCACTTCCTTAAAACCCCTTAAAACCCCAATCCCGGGACAGGAAAGACTTACCTTGGGGGAAAAAATGGAAGGTAAATAAATGCACATGTCTGCTTAAGTGTACTTGTGTCTGTGTAAATGTGTGGGTGTATGTGCATTTATTTACCTTCCATTTTTTCCCCCAA
This sequence comes from Locusta migratoria, assembly GCA_026315105.1. Lineage (NCBI taxonomy): Eukaryota > Metazoa > Arthropoda > Insecta > Orthoptera > Acrididae > Locusta > Locusta migratoria. The sequence goes on along the minus strand of CM048751.1, from coordinate 327,467,824 downwards.
GGTAAGTCTTTCCTGTCCCGGGATTGGAATGGCTCCTTACCCCCTTCCTTAAATCCCTCATCATTTCCTTTTCCCTCTCCTTCCCTTCTGCCTGATGAAGCAGCTAGGCTGCGAAAGCTAGCATTTTTGAGTGTGTGTGTGTGTCTGTGTGTTTATTTGTTGCTATTACTGCCTGTGCCCCTTCGCCTGGTAAGTGTTCTTCATCTATTTTTTACGTATATTTTTTTCCTGTTAGGAATATTTCCTCTATTATTTATATATATATATATATATATATATATATAATCTGCCTCAATTGGTATCTCTGTCCAACTTCTTTGCTTTTCACAAATGTCTGTCTAGGTGTGTTTGCATTTCGATATGTCTGAGTGTGTGTGTATTTGTTTACCTTCCTTTTTTTCCCCTAAGGTAAGTCCTTCCACTCCTGGGATTGGAATGACTCCTTTTCCACTTCCTTAAAACCCATATCCTTCCCTTTTCCTCCCCTTTTTTCCTCTTTTTCCTGAAGAATATATATATATATATTCATATATATAATGAAAGTAATAAATACTATTTGGAGAATATTAAATTTGTTTCACTTACCTAATTATCCTGTTTCCTTTAGGGTACATGTGTGAAACAAACCTCATTGCATAAAAAAATTCCCACTTGCTCTTGTACAATTCACCTGTGCTTTGTCCACTTTTTCGTTTTTTCAACTTATTTACTTCTTGTCCGTACTGCGTCCGCAAATTGTGGAATTTTTTTTTTTTTTCTTTATTTCCACCTCTGTCGTGACAAAATCCGACGCAATTTTTTCCAACACATCTTGTTTTCTCAGCCTGTTTTTGAAATCCACATGTTGTGTGTCCCACAACTCAGGAAAGCACTCCACTCTATCAATTAAACAACACATTTTTTTCACTCGACTACACGTATGTAACTATTGACATCTTGTAAACAAAACTTCTGTAAGTTTAACAAATCTTTCAGCAACTTTAAAGTCCGTACTTGCAGCACGTTTTTATGAGCCATTTCCACTAACTTGCCGAAGCTACTTCTGCAAGCTCACGAAACTTGTGGGAACTTGCTAGAGATATTTCCATGTTCAAAGAACTTGCAGAAGTGACTTCTGCAAGCGACTTGCGGAAGTTTACTTGCTAGTGGACACACACCTTTATTGTTGCTTCCTTATGTAGTAATCATGGTTTAGCCATGGTAAAGCAAAATAATGTTAGTAATTCTTCAAAACACTGTTTATCTGTGAAAGCATGAGGGCATAAAGAACGGGTTACAGGGGCAGAATATACAAGTTCTGAGAATATATGTTAAAGACCAGGTACACATTTTATTTATATATCGGTTTCCATTATTACTGTAGCTAAGTTTGATTCTAACATGACGTGATAATAGTTTACAACACGTGCATTAAACTATTTGTCATAATGGAAGATGTGGAATGGAAATGAATAAAGTGTAATATTATATTGTTTTTCAATATATTAAAACTACAGTATGCAACTTCCCCATTTCAGGTGAACTGCAAATGCAGTCTTTCATGCAAGATGTTGTCTTATGAAGTAAGATCGAAGTTATTACATGACTTCTACAAGAAAAGTTAAGGAACACAAGGCACATTTGTAATGAGTTTAATCAAAATACTCCACTCTCCAGGTTTTGAAATGGTACATATTATGATGAACCTGTGAACAGCCGTTATCAGTCAAGTGTAATAAATATAGTTCCTGATGGAAATGGTGGTCATTCCAGAGTCTGTCATCAAACATTCATGGAGATATTTTGTGTTACAAGGAGATGATTTGGGACATTAACAGAAAAAAAAACTGAAAATGTCTCAAGTGTCATACCATGATAACAGAGGTGGCTCATACAACTGCAAATGTACTGTGGACAACATACTACTGATAAAGCAACACATATTGTCAATTCCAAGACAGGTGAGTCACTATAGTACAAGGAAGTTTTCTAACAAATACCTCAGCTGAGATCTTAATATTAGTCGCTTCTACAAAGCATTTAAAGTCAAATATCCAGAGACTAAAGTTAATGAAATGCAGTATAGAAGAATATTTCTTATATAATTTCCTAGTCTATCATTTGGAAGACAAAGATCAGATACTTGTAAATCATGTGACGCATTGTGTCTTGAGACAAAAGGATCCTCACCAGACAATAAAACAACCCAGAAAGCACTAGAGCTGCATCATAGGAAGGCGGAAAGTGTAATGACAAACATGAAGAATGATGCAATGTCTTCAACAAGCCTGGAAGTAACATGGGTACTTTAGCAATCTATCTGCAAGAAGTTTTGTTTGTTCCAATTCTTACACACTTGGATATGTTCTACTTACACCAGCTTTCATGTTACAACTTTTGTGTTCATGCTCATGACAACAGTGAAGCAATAATGTGTTTATGGCATGTGGGTGAAGGGTCTCAAGGAGCTAACAGCATAGCATCATGTTTGTTCCATGTCTTGAATTGCGCTAAGACTCCTGACAGTGTAAATGGTAACAAAAGGAAACTTGCGATTTGGAGTGATAACTGCTGAAGACAAAATAAATATGTGTACTTATGTACATGTTCGCAGTGGTTTGTGGTCTATTTGACTGTATAGTGCATAAGTATCTGGTTTCAGGCCACAGTTTCCTATCTTGTGATAGAAATTTTACCTTAACAGAAAAGCACAAGAAGGTAGTTAAATGTTACGTACCTGATGATTTAAAAGAAGTTACTTCAGCAAGTGCTTCTCTCCCATTCAAAACACTGAGAATGGAAGAAAAGAACTTTACTGACTTCCAGGATTCTGCTGATAAAGTGAACAATACAATGAAGCTACACATCAGTTCTGTTGCACAAATTAAAATCACGTCACGTGGAATAGTGTACATCAAAAGGACATTCAGTGAAATTTAACAATGGGAAAGTCTAAACATTCAAAAGAAACGCAAAACTGTGTACAATTTCATTTATATACAACTTTCACTGTTGACACTTGTTCCATTATTGTCTGCTGAGAAAAAGGACTTGCATGCTATGATACCCTTTATACCACATCGCCAGTGTCAGTTTTTTTTACTGATTTGGGCAATGATGCTACAAACTGAAGATTTTTGTTTCATTTCCTATTTTTAGATATGTTTCGTTAAGCGCTACAGCTTGGTACCTCTGTTGTACTTAGCCCATTTATTCTGAATAATGCAATGTGTAAAACACCTTCTGCTTTCATATTTTCAATTTTCTTCTTCTCACAAATTCTATGCAATTTTCTCTTGAATTGCTCTATAGTTGTACTAAATGGATGTTAATAAATGGTGTAATATAAAATGTGTCTATTAATGTTGTACAATAAACAATACTTTTTTATTTATTTTATTTTATGTTTTTCCTGTATCTCAAAACTTCATTTTTGATCCTTAGCACATTTAGAATGTTAGATCTTCAATTATACTGGGCCATGCCTAATTGCATTCCATAAGTATGAGTGGATGAGATAATCATCTGAATTGAAACTGTCATGGAATGGAAATGATATGTTTCCAGACATCGGTTCCCATTCAAAATGTTATGTACTCACTACCCTCTACAAGTCCTAGAAGTTTGTAATGGGAATTTCTGACCACCCTGTATACAGACTGTCCCAGCTACTAAGGCATCTTTCATATTATGTTAAAAGAAGTATTTAATAATACACCCACAAATTTACAAAGACACTTGGTGTCTGTGTAAATGTGTGGGTGTATGTGCATTTATTTACCTTCCATTTTTTCCCCCAAGGTAAGTCTTTCCTGTCCCGGGATTGGAATGGCTCCTTACCCCCTTCCTTAAAACCCTCATCATTTCCTTTTCCCTCTCCTTCCCTTCTGCCTGATGAAGCAGCTAGGCTGCGAAAGCTAGCATTTGTGTGTGTGTGTGTGTGTGTGTGTGTGTGTGTGTGTGTGTGTGTGTGTGTGTGTGTGTGTGTGTGTGTGTGTTTATTTGTTGCTATTACTGCCTGTGCCCCTTCGCCTGGTAAGTGTACTTCATCTATTTTTTACGTGTATTTTTCCTGTTAGGAATTTTTCCTGCAAAAAGAAACAATACAGTATATACTGCCCTATATTAATGTTATAACTTATTACACTTTATGTTTCAGTTAACAAAAACTAAAGAAGAATGTGGCACATGAATTTGGTTGTTACCAGGTGTAATTTTCAAAACTGCCTGGGCGCCATAGATGGGAAACATAATAGAATCAGAATCTATGAATTCAGGTTCTCTTTATTGTAACTAAAAGGGCTTTTTCAGTGTAGTCTTGATAGCTGTAGTGGATGCCCATTATAGATTTTGGTTAACTGAAGCTGGAATCAAAGGAAGAATTTCTGATTGTGGTGTCTTTCAGTGCACAAAATTTTGGGAGCTATTTGAAAATGAAACTTTACAAATCCCTGAATCAGACTTCCTCCCAAACAGCGGTGAAAAGTATCACTTTGTTTTTGTGACTGATGATGCATATACATTAAAACCAATTTTATGAAACCTTACAGCATTAATCCATTAGACAACACAAAATATGTTTATAATTACAGACTTTCTAGAGCACGTAGCACAGTCAAAAATACTTTTAGTATACCAGTTTCGAAATTTGGTGTCTTGAAGTTGCAAAGGCAGAGATTTTTAAATGCGAGTACAGAACCAAATGAAATATGGGATAAATTTTCGACCTATTTTATTAAAAAAGTGAAAGTGCCAAGTAGCAAAATTGCAAATGTAATATCTAATATAAAATGTAATACTTTCAATAATGCACTGTGAATAAAATGAATTTTGTATTGTAGTAAATACACCTATTCCTGTGGTTTGAAACTCCTTATGTTTCTGTAAGTACGGCATTAAATGTAAAGAATATTTGAAATAAACATTTTGGCAAGTTCCTTTTTCTTAATGGATGGCGAGGACGTTGTCAAGGTGCTTCCATTACAATGATGTACTTAACACAATGAAATCTACTTATATTCTTTAAAGCATGTTGTCAATAAAAGAAAAACAATTACTGTTAAGGTAAGTGCACCAGTATTTAATACTGTTACAATAATAGCAATTCATTATCTAGATTCCGATGGCAGCTGCAGTGATAGAAATATATTTTATGATTCTTGGTTGTTGTTGTTGTGGTCTTCAGTCCAGAGACTGGTTTGATGCAGCTCTCCACCCTACTCTATCCTGAGCAAGCCTTTTCATCTCCTCATAAGAACGACAACCCACATTCACTTGAATCTGCTTATTATACGCGTCTCTTGGTCTCCCTCTGCGATTTTTACCCCACACACTTCCCTCCAATGCTAAATTCACAATTCCTTGATGTCTAAGAATGTGTCCTACCAATCTATCCCTTCTTTTAGTCAAGGTATGCCAGAAATTTCTTTTCTCCCCAATTCGGTTCAGTACCTCCTCATTAGTTACGCGATCCACCCACCTAATCTTCAGCATTCTTCTGTAGCACCACATTTCAAAAGCCTCTATCCTCTTTCTGTCCACACTGCTTATCGTCCATGTTTCACTCCCATACAAGGCAACACTCCATACAAATGCCTTCAGAAAGGACTTCCTTAGGCTTAAATCAATATTAGATGTTAACAAATTTCTCTTTTTTAAAAAACGCCTTTCTACCCATTGCCATTCTGCATTTTATATCCTCTGTACTGCGACCATCATTTGTTATTTTACTGCCCAAGTAACAAAACTCATCTACCTCCTTTATTGTTTCGTTACCTAATCTAATTCCTTCAGCATCACCTGATTTTCTTACACAGCACTCCATTACCCTAGTTTTACTCTTGTTAATGTTCATCTTATATGCACCTTTCAGCACACTGTCCATTCTGTTCAATTGCTCTTGCAGGTCATTTGCTGTATCTGACAGAATTACTATGTCGTCGGCAAAACGCAATGTTTTCAATTCTTCACCCTGAACTTTAATTCCTTCTCCAAATTTCTCCTTGCTTCCTTTATAGCTTGCTCAATGTACAAATTGAACACCATTGGGGAAAGGCTACAACCCTGTCTTACTCCCTTTCCAACCACTGCATCCCTTTCATGCCCTTCAACTCTGACAACCACTGTCTGGTTTTTGTACAAGTTGTAAATAACCTTACGCTCCCTATATTTTACTCCTGCTTGCTTCAGAACTTGAAATAGTTTGTTCCAATCAACATTGTCAAAAGCCTTCTCCAAATCTACAAAAGCTAGAAATGTAGGTTTGCCTTTTCTTAATCTATCTTCTAGGATAAGCCGTAAAGTGAGTATTGCCTCCCGTGTTCCTACATTTCTCCTGAACCCAAACTGATCTTCCCCGAGGTCGGCTTCTACCAGCTTTTCCATACTTCTGTATATAATTCGTGTTAATATTTTGCAACCATGACTTATTAAACTGATGGTTCTGTAGTTTTCACACCTGTCTGCACCCGCTTTCTTTGGAATGGGGATTATTACATTTTTCTTAAAGTCTGAGGGTACTTCACCTGTCTCATACATCTTACACACAATGTGAAACAATTTTGTCATGGCTGGTTCTCCCAGAGACTTCAGTAGCTCTGACGGGATATCATCTACTCCAGGGGCCTTGTTTCGACTTAGATCTTTCAGTGCTCTGTCAAATTCATCTCTCAGTATAATATCTCCTATTTCATCATCATCTACATCCTCTTCCCTTCCTACAATAGTGTCTCGAAGTTCATTTCCTTTGTAGAGCCCCTCTATATACTCTTTCCACCTTTCAGCTTTCCCTTCTATGCTCAGAACCGGCTTTCCATCAGTGTCCCTGACATTCATAGAGCTGCCCTTCCTATCGCCAAATGTTTCTTATATTTTCCGGTAGGCTGTATCTATTTTTCCCCTATTTATACATTCTTCTACATCCTTGCATTTGCCTTCTAGCCATTCCTGCTTAGCCATTTTGCACTTCCTGTCAATCTCATTTCTTAGTCGTCTGTACTCCATTTTGCCTGTTTCATTTACTGCATTTTTATATTTTCCCCTTTCATCAATTAAATTTAGTATCTCCTGTGATATCCAAGGATTTTTTGTAGGTCTTGCCTTCCTGCCTATTTTGTCCTCTGCTGCCTTCACTATTTCATCTCTCAATTTTACCCATTCCTCCTCAACTGTTTTATTTTCCTCTGTTTCTGTCAATTGTTGCATGAAGCTCCCTCTGAAATTCTTAAGAACTTCAGGTTCCTTCAATTTATCCAGGTCCCATCTCCTTATTTTCCTACCTTTCTGTAGTTTCAGCCTACAGTTCATAACCAACAAGTTATGGTCAGAGTCTATGTCTGCCCCTGGGTATGTCCTACACTTCAAAACCTGGTTCCGAAATCTATGTCTTACCATTATAAAATCTATCTGGTATCTTCCGGTGTCTCCTGGTCTCTTCCACGTATACAACCTTCTTTTGTGATTCTTAAACCAGGTGTTTGTTATAACTAAATTATGTTCCGTGCAAAATTCTACCAGGCGGCTTCCTCTTTCATTCCTTTTGCCCAGACCATATTCCCCCACTATCTTCCCTTCCCTTCCTTGTCCTACTACCGAATTCCAGTCTCCCATAACAATTAAGTTTTCCTCTCCCTTAATTGTCTGAATAATTTCCTTTAGCTCCTCATATATTTCTTCGATTTCCTCATCATCGGCAGAGCTAGTTGGCATATAAACCTGTACTACTGTTGTCGGTGTTGGCTTCGTATCTATCTTGACAATGATAATGCGATCGCTGTGCTGGTCATAGTAGTTTACCCGCATTCCTATTTTCTTATTCATTATCAATCCTACTCCTGTGATACCCCCAATTGATTTTGTATTTATAATCCTATACTCACCTGACCAGAAATCCTTTTCATCCTGCCACCGAACTTCACTAATCCCCACTATATCTAACTTCAACCTATCCACTTCCCTTTTTAAATTTTCTAATTTTCCTACTCGATTAAGGGATCTAACATTCCACGCTCCGACCCGTAGAATGCCAGTATTGTCTTTCCTGATGATCACATCCTCCTGAGTAGTCCCCGGCCGGAGATCCGAATGGGGGACTATTTTACCTCCGGAATATTTTACCCGAGAGGATGCCATCATCATATGTTCATACAGTAGAGCTGCATGTCCTCGGGAAAAATAACGGCTGTAGTTTCCCCTCGCTTTCAGCCGTTCGCAGTAGCTGTGTGGCAAAGCCGCATTAGCTGATGTTACAAGGCCAGCTCAGTCAATCATCCAGACTGTTGCCCCTGTAACTACTGAAAAGGCTGCTGCCCCTCTTCAGGAACCACACGTTTGTCTGGCCTCTCCACAGATACCCCTCCGCTGTGGTTGCACCTACGGTACGGCTATCTGTATCGTGGAGGCACGCAAGCCACCCCACCTCGGCAATGTCTGTGGTTCATGGTATGGATAAATTATTGCCAAAAATGAGGAGCATAGATGAAGACCGGGATACCAACCATCAGCTTTGACCCATGACGTAATCAGCATATTAGAAAACCCATATATGGGATATCTTAATACTTCTGTATTGTAGATAATGGTAATTGTGAAGGACGCTTGCATGGGAGCCCGTTTCGATAAATCTCGAAGACGCTACCACACTTCGATATTTGTGCATTTCGATATGTTCCAAGATAGCGCGAATTATTTACAATTCAAACTGTGTTGCCAACATGTTTCAGATTATTAAAAATAAATAAATAGAAAGAAAACCTCACGGGATGCAGACAGATCTATCTTTTACTGCAGTCACAGGATTGCCCAGTTTCAGTTTATTTTTTTAAAGAATCTCACGGGATGCAGACAGATCTATCTTTTACTGAAGTCATAGAATTTCCAATACAAGAATTTTAACACGGGGTATGTTGAGATTAAGCACCTAGAAGTGACATTTACATAATTACCATTTAACTCTCCTGCCATCTTGGAACATATCGAAATGCACCACATATCGAAGTGTGATCGCGCGTTTGAGATTTATCGAAACGGGCACCCGTGCAAGCGTCCTTCACAATTACCTAGATAATAAATAATCTGATAACAAAATGTACCACTGATCATAGGTCTCAGCCCAAACACTTGCACCTTTGGTGCTCACTTGCAGGAATAGAAAAAAAATCTCTTAGTTAACCTACACCTAACCATCAGAGAGGAGCTACAGACTACTTTTTGAACACAAAATCATAATACATACTTTATGTTCTGCTTGTACACAAACTATTGTCTTTAACTTGGCCACCACACAGGCTAATTACGGATGCCTTCTACAAACACACACGCACCTCAAAACTACCGCGCTGCAATGTCGTCTCGGGTCATAGCTGACAGGTGGTATCCCTGTCTTCAGGGGAGCTTGTGAAGGTGTGACTACAATTCTGTTCCTCCTAAATGAAATCATCCAGGTAGACTCTTACAAAAAACAGTTATAGTGGCAAAATTTTGTAGGAGATAAAGAGTCTACTGCAATTCTGCTGCTTGTTCACTACCACCACTAATGGACTGTGTTAGTATAAGAGAATACAAAGTCATGTTGCACATAGTCACTTTGTAAATTACTTAATTCATTTATGCATAGTGAATTGTGAATATATTGAAATTTAGATGAAAATTAACTAGAATGTCTAACACTGTCAATGATAACTTATGTTATTCTGATTATATTTTACATGTAGGCCTATAATGTAAGTGAAAATTACAGAAAGAGCAGATATGAATAACAGAGGCAACCCAAAACTTGACCTGTCAATTGCCTGTGTTTTTTCACAAGGGTCTACATGATTAATTACTATGCATAAATACTTGAATTAGCGGGTATTCAGTCCTGATGCACACGTTCCACGGTAGGCTATACTGTCCACATGAGAAGTCAATTGTGATATTACTGGCCACAAAAAAATCATAAACATATTGGTGCGTACTACAACGTTGTCAAGAAACAGTGCAATTACTTTATAGTGGCATGTTAAACATAATAAACAAGGCCTTTCATACATTCATATCTTGTTTTGTGGCTTACCTGTTCAGATGAAATAGAAGCGGCCACATACCCCGTTGTGGTAATTAAAGGCAAATGTAAACACAGTTCATGATACTATAATGTAGATATTTATGTACACCGTCTATGCAATTGAATAATGAAAGTTTTATATTGCCATATGTATTTCGTTTTTGTATGGAAGTCATCATCAGTGACCTGTAACATGATTATGTTTTACAGTATTTCGTATTTTTACGTTTGTTAGGTTATACACAGTCCTGGTGCGTTATTTAAGTCTAGTTAATGATATTTGGATGTTTTTACTTACAATATTTAGTTGATGCTGGTTTACAGGAAGTGCTGATTGGTGACTTTATAGTGCTTTTATTCCCAATTATATTCCCTTGGTATTTTCGATTTTAGCACTTCACCACTCGCCAAATGCGACATTGTTTGTGTTTATATGTTGCGGTTTTGTTTTCGTTGGTGTTGCCAACTGTTGAGTGTGTGTTAGTTCTATAGGCCTCTACACACGCTCCGATTTATCGTATGACCAACAAGATGTCCAACGAGCCAACGCTACTGAGCCAACCAATTGATTGCAGCCATAGATTTACTAAATAAAAGGTTGCATCAACGAGCTAGATTTTTGTTGGGTTGCATCCACAGACATATATCTGTGGTTGCATCCTGCACACGTTCCGACCGACTGCATGCAGCACCACCCTGTTCTGGTGTCAGTTTGCCGAACTGTTTTTGTTTTCGCGTGTTCGCTGGGCAGATGACCTCCGGCATGAAAGTTGAAAATCTACACACGGTACAATTTGTCGGGTGAAGTAGTGGGGGAATCGGGGGGTCAGACAGATGGTCGGTAGCGCCTAAAACCGCCCAATTTATCGGATGACCAACGAATTGTTCCAATAAATCGCATCATATGTAGGCCTTTACCCAAGTTTATTGGAAGTTGACACTGGCCACAAAAACGGTGCCATTTGACATGCGACTAGGAAAATGCTTGCGTCATTTGCAAATTTTTGCGTGGCGCCACTCAACAGTCGCCACTTGTCAAAGTTCAGATCAGTTGAACTTTATGACGCCATTCTCAGAATCAAACCAAACCGCCACCATGTTTATTTGAAGGCTATTGCTGTATTTGGTGTTTTCGTGTATTTATACCTACGTTTTACAAACAATATACATTTTAATTGCTCATCAAATTAAAGATCTTTCCAAAATATGTGCTTTTAAGTATGGTTTGTTTGGTAACAGTGATAGTCATCGGAATGCAGGACAAAGTTTTCATGAGCATACTGTAGATTTGCCTATTTTTATGATGTTCTTATACAGTATATGCATAAGATTTGTGTGTGACTGAAGAGGTGTTATTGAGTACTTACTGAAGGGAGATTTCTAGTAACACAACAGCCTATTTAATTCAACAAATGCGGAAAATAAGTATGGTTCTGGCAGTGTATTCACAGTCTGGAATTGGCATTTGATTTCTCATAAACACTTGCCACATGGTTTTTAGAAAGGAAATGACAAGGTTCATGTTTTAATTTCTGATTGAGTGTATCTGTTAATTAAGGGAATGAACTGTATTACAGTATTATCAGTGCAATTGTACAAAGCATAAGCCCAAAAATCGATATATATTAACAAGTCGTCGTATTTAACTGTGGGCAAGTGTAGGTAGCTATATTAGGTATCAAATAAGCGTCCATTACATTGTAAATAATATCCAGAAAATTACATCAGAACACTGATCTTGTTTTGATGACAAGATATCAAGTTTGAAGAGCTGACAGGTAATGGTCGGGTGTCAAATATCACAATGACAGTATCACTTGATCAAATTCTGTGTTTCTAATGTTAATATTGGACTTTCTTACTGAGCTTGGTAAGCAGATCCCAATTGAAAATTACTTTCTTTATTCGTAATTGCTTGAGTAATAGAGGTTTGTTTAGATGTGCTTCTTGGTTTACACCCTTTCTTTAATATATGAGTGTTGTTTATACACAAAATACATTTCCGAACCACAATATTTACACTTGATTTCCCTCTTATTGTAGTCTTCTATCAATCCTAATTCGATAACCTAAATGACAGCATCAACGTCTGTTCGTAAAATCTCAGCTGACGCCATGTTGACAGCCATGCAACCAGGATTCTGACAGAACTGAGTGGAAACAGCTGCGACACCACCACTTCCATATAAGCTATTTATGCCAGCGTGTGGAGTCTGTCTCGCGGCAGTACACACTTGGATGTTCTGATGTTTATCTGCTGTCACGTGACTGTCTCATATGTAAACACAAGATGAAGGCTGCAGTCCTGCTCCTGACGGAATTTGTTGAAACTATGGAAGAATTCACTTTAGTGTGAGCTGTGTAATTCCCATCTCATGTCGTTCATTTACAATAAACAAAACGGGGTAAAAGTTACGCAGTAAGTTGTCATTGCAATTTAATTACTGTATATTAAATGTGCAGAGGATGCACCAAAATAGTCAACGGAAACGTATTTATTGTCTTCTTTTTTCCGTGTGATTATCTGTAACTTTTAATTCTTATAATGAAATGTGCTTAATATTTCAAAATAAATGTGGCGAAAACGTTGACACTGCCCTACACTGCAGATCAGTTCACCACCACGACTTATTTCTCATTCACAATTGTTGGCTGCACCACAAAATAGCTGTTCAACATGACCGACACTATGGATGACTTAATACATTCACGATTTGAGATGTAAGCTGTAGACTGCCACATTTGGCCAAAACAGGCAATGTCCTTAAATAATTAGAAGTACTGGTACTCAATTAACTGTTTTCAGTTGTGCTAAAATGGGTAAATTCGTACATGTAGTGATTGAACATAATGAAATATAGCAATTTATCTTCTGAATACAGTCGCCAATGAGGTTCATAAATAATTTTGCTGTGTGTGTATTTTGACATAACAAACATGACTGTTAAACACTGAAAATATCAGACAAATTTTTACACAGAAATCCTGTATCATGACATAATCATCCAATTATTCGTATTTGGTTCTCATGCAATGCAGTAAAAACATGACAGAAATTCCATTACTTTATTTATCATCATTTATTCATTCAAATACCATACCAAATCTGTCTACACAAATGGCAGCATTTCGTTGTGCAGTACAATGTCAAGTAATTAGGTGTCACAGAATTATTGAGTAGGAAGTTATTCAAATGGAACATAGTGGGTTAATATTTTATTTGATGACGTTTTAAGGAACTGCATCTTGATAATACAATTCCGCAGTGTGGAAACTACCTTTTCCATATTTCAACACACAATGTTCTCAGATAAATGAACATTTTAGTGAATGTAGAGGTTCTTCCGCATACTGAAGTTGGAACTGCATTCCACAAACTTTTCGAACGTTTTGTGGGGATCACTCATGTTTACTGAAAGACAGCAACAACAGAATAACAGAAAACCCCAAAATAAATAAGCAGTAACGAAGTTAAAATGGAGCAAAGAGCAGAATGAGAAATGGAAGACATTTTGAAACAAGTTGAGTGGTCACTGATATCAATTTCCGGTCAAAAAACAGCCAAGTGCATACTGCCACGAAACCGACCCTCAGTGTATGTTTCCGATGTAATTGCATAGAAAACAACGCAAGTTATTGATTTTTATTTACTTATTTAATGACTCCTGCTCGTGAAGGGAGAGAAAGAGAGAGAGAGAGGGTATGTGTAATTATCTGCTTATTTATTTCAGTATTTTACTTTTTTTTAAATCACTATGAAATTGTGTGTGTAATTTTCTCTTTAATTACTGTCTCGTTTCTTTGACTATGTTTAGCAGTGACTTTACATTGGTGTTTGTCTGTTCTTTGTTGTTTGTTCTCATCTATGGCTTTCTGGATGTGGTAGTTTTCTTGTGTTTGTATGAGGTGTTTGTTGTGGTTGTTGGACATGATAATTTTAATGTCTTTGTCTATATTGGTTGATAGTTTTTCTTGTTGAGATGGATTCTGTTTAGCCTATATAACTTGTGTCTAAATGCATCAAGTTTCTGGTTTTGGGGATGATTGGGGGTAGAATGTGTCTCTTTGTTGGTTTTCGGTAAATGATGAACGAATGTTTGTTTACCCTTTTCTTTTTCTATTGTTAAAGCGAGGAAATTTATTTTGCTATCATTTTCTTTTTCAGTTGTGAACTTTATGTTTTTGTGGGCTTTGTTTATTTCAGAGAGACGTTAATCTGTTTTCCATTTGGCTCATCTATCAGACATATGATGTCATCTACATATCTGTGCGAATATAAATACTATAAATCTTACATCTGGTTCTGCCTTTCCAAATACCTGGTTTTCTAAGTGACTGATGAAAATGTTAGCTAAGGTTCCTGATATTGGGGAATCCAACCACAACGCTCTTCACCCCAAACCTTCTCACTGTCCTGGACTGAGCGAAACGACAGTGGAGGGAAGGTGTGACAGTGGGAGCAATCAAGGGACCGGGATTCAAATATGTACCCAGCACTGAAACTACGGTCGCGACCCGCCATCCGGCCTGTGCTTGGCACGAAACACCAGGCTGAAAATGCGCCAAAGGTCGCGCTCCCACGGACACTGGCACAGAAGGAACAGCTGCAAGTGCAGGAGCGATGATCTCGATGACCAGTGTGGAGGTGACCCCTTGCTGGACCGCTGCGTCGGAAGGACCCTCGACAAACGACGATGAACCCGTGATGGCAGACATCGGGTGACTCGTGATGTCCGGAGGAGGATGGGTCGTCAGATGCGGTGATGCTGGATGCGAGGCATCCAGCTCCATGTGTTCAGGGCTGAGAAGGGAAGTTGGCCAAACCTGCGACATTGAATGAGGCGTGGGCACCACCATCTGAGGGGACAGTGAGTCTGTCAACAAAAACACAGCAACAGCATCCTCTAGTGCCCCATTGCGAATATGATTTATGTGGCGATGTTGCCCACCATCTGCATCCTGCAATATATATACTGGGTGATCAAAAAGTCAGTATAAATTTGAAAACTTAATAATACACGGAATAATGTCGAAGGAGAGGTAAAAATTTACACACAATCTTGGAATGACATGGGGCTTTATTAGAACCCAAAAATTAAATAATAATAATAATAAAAGTTCAAAAATGTCCGACAGATGGCGCTTTATCTGATCAGAAATGCAATAATTAGCATAACAAATTAAGAAAACGCAAAGATGATGTTCTTTACAGGAAATGCTCAATATGTTCACCATAATTCCTCAACAATATCTGTAGTTGAAGAATAATGTTGTGAACAGCACTGTAAAGCATGTCCGGAGTTATGGTGAGCCATTGGCGTCGGATGATGTCTTTCAGTATTCCTAGAGATGTCGGTCGATCACGATACACATGCGACTTCTCGTAACTCCAAAGCCAATAATCGCACGGATTGGGGTTTGGGGACCTGGGAGGCCAAACATGACGAATGTGGCGGCTGAGCGCACGATCATCACCAAACGATGCGCGCAAGAGATCTTTCACACGTCTAGCAATGCTTTTTTTTTTTTTTTTCCTTTCTTATAAAACCCATGTCATTCCAAGCATGTGTGTCAATTTTTATCTCTCTATCTACATTATTCCGTGATTTATTAAGTTTTCAAATGTATATTGACTTTTTGATCACCCAGTATATTGTGTTCTGTGGTATGATGTCAGCTACATAAAAATAAGAATTCCTTGTACTGCATAAAAGGAGCGCTTTAGAAAAAAAAAAAAGAAAATAATAATAAAAATTCTAGCGTCTATGTGTTAGAATAAATATATCTCTGTGAAAGAGCCAGGTCCATCTCCTTTAACCACTGAAGGGCTCTCTCACTAATTAGATTTAGCCCAGACATACCACCTGGAAAAGACGCAGTGGACGCTCAGATGGGATGTAGTTCATTGTTTTGAATATCCACTCCACAGTCACAGGAGTGATCATTTTCTTGTCCCCACCGAAATTTCCAGTAATTGCACCGGCCAACACCAGTACAGAACCGGTTTAGCAAAGCCCATTTCCTCCTGGAAATACTCATGCCTTATAGCTCCTTCATAGGGTCGTCTATAAGGCTGCTGTCATCTGTATGTTGAGTCGCAATGGCAATATCGCCTGCATTGAGAACTTATGGGACTGTGTTGCAATAAAAACATGTTAGTGCCAAGCTGCCGAATGATGGTACCACGCTTCCATCGCCTGCGTTCGCCACAGGACCTGAAAAAGGCAGATGCATTTGCGCAATACTGTGCCTGATTCTGCAGAGCGGGCGGCGCCTGTCATGGATGCATGATACAGCAGTGTGTGGTATTGCTGTCCGTGCAATAATTCTGCAGGCGATGGCCCGTTTCATGGCTCGGAACAGTAGGAGGCGAGGAAATGCAGAAGAGCTTGTTCATGCATGTGGCGGTAATTCATCTTGGCCATCTGTGACTTGAATTTCTTCCAAGAACGTTCAGCTTGAGGGTGGAAAGGAACACTGGTCAGATAGCAAATACTGTTCGCTTGACAAAACTGTTCAAATTCCCTCGACGCAAACTGTGGACCACTGTACATCTCTATCAGTTGTGGTACACTCTCGATACAGAAAACATGCTGAAGGGCTTGGAAAGTGCTGCGAGTTGTCGTAGAGTTCATGTGGACCACGAAAGGAAATTTACTGTAGACATCCACAATGATGAGCTATCTTGTATTCCAGATGGACCCGCAAAGTCTAAATGCACACGCTCCCATGGCGCGGTCGGGATGGGCCATTCCGTAAACCATTGAGGAGGGTCGAGCTGGTCTTCCGCACAGACTTGAGAATGAGCCGCCAACCTCTCTATCCGTGCAGCCATACCGATCCATGTGCAATGTCTGTGCGCCAATTGTTTGGTATAGACCACATCCAGGGCCGTATTTAGGGTATGCGATGCCTTTGTGCAGTAATTTATTTTTACCCTCCCTCCCCCCTCGGCAACTGGGATTCAAACTGATTTCGAAAAAAACTCGTTGGATACGCCACTGCTATCAACACAACCTGAATTGTAAAATTTATTGCTGTAATCGATGATAATCGATGATTTAATTAATATTAAATTTTTTTTTTTTTTTTTTTTTTTTTTTTTTTTTGATGGAATAATTTTGCCGCCCCCAAAATTTTGCCGTCCTGTGCAGCTGCACGTGTTGCACCTGCCTAAATAGGGCCTTGACCATACCCCAATGACCTTGGTGCAGTAACTTAAGCACCTGACGTTGCAATGACTGAAGGAATCACCATATGCAACTGGTCCTGTTCCATACGAAGCAAAATTACACCCTGTAACACTGAAAAGTCCTGTCGACGCGGAAAGTAACGTCGAACCAGTTGGTTAACAATCTGCATCACTGCGCGAAGCCACCCTGTACGAACATAGCGTAACATGATTCGTAGATCTGGGTCCGCCGCTGCTGCTTCGGCAACCTTCCGGTGATTGAGAGAAAACTGGTCAAGATTCTCAGAATCATTCGCATCTATGTGCCATTAGTACGCTTCTGAGGCATCAAAATCAACATCCAGGCCAACAGGAAGACGTGACAGTGTGTCGGCATTAGTATGTTTTGGCGATGGCCAGTAGTTCATTTCATAATTGTAGGAAGACAATACGAGCGCCCAACGTTGCAGCTTCTGTGCTGTGGGACTAGGTATGGGCTTGGCTGGATGGAACAAGGACTGAAGCGGCTTGTGGTATGTTACCAGGTAAAACATGCGACCATACAGATATTGGTGGAATTTGGTGACACCATAGATGATTTCTAATGCCTCTTTCTCAATTTATGAATAATTGACCTGGGCTTTGTTCAACAGCAATAGGTCTGTCTGATGAGCCAATGTGATGCAAGAAGACTGCTCCAATGTTGTAGGCCAGTGTTTTTCAACCTTTTCGAATATGCGACCCCTTTCCACGTAAAAATACTCTGCCGACCCCCTCCTCATCGCGACTGTTACAAAGTAAACAAATGTAATCCTCTTTCTTCTACTACAGTTTTCCTTTAAAGTTTTGGACGAAGCCTGCTTTGTGTATTTTTCATATATGGGACGCATTATTCTATTTCTGCATGAATTTCCATATTTTCCGTATCGAGTATTTCGTATTTCAAGCAAGACTAAGACGAGAAATGTGTTCATACAGAAAGGTCGTACTGTATACTAATTTTTAAAGACGTAGATTTTTTTTTCGAATTTTTAAGAATTAGGCCTGTTTAGGGTATTATGTTGTTTTACCTATAGATTTGTACCTGAAAACAGTATTCAGACTGCACTAATTCATCATTAACACTATGTATTATACAACAATCTATGCTCTTTTCAATTCATAATTAATGTTAAACAAGAAACTCCGTAAATTTAACATGAAACAAATTTCACTCAGGCATACGTTTTTGTTTTACTGAACCCCTGGTTAATTTACTTCCTCCTGCTATGGCGATTCTCCGGGCACGACTTCGCGACCTCCTTGGGCAAAAACACTGTCGTAGGCTAACCCATCAGTGGCTAATACAACAAGTGTGTCGGGATCAAAATGTACAAGACAACGATCACTCATAAAAGCGTCCTTTAACTATTGGAAATGTCACACTCCTCTGACCAAACAAATTTAACATTCTTCCGACGTAGACGGTGCAGCTGTGCCGTTAGTTTTGCTGCGTTTTAAAGAAATGTTTATATAATATGAGCTTTTGCCCAGGAAATTTTGCAATTCTGTAATGTTTGTGGGAGCCGTGAACTCGCAAATAGCTTGCAAATGCGACTGCAATGGATGAACACTCTGCAAATTGGTAACATGCCCTAAATATTCCATTTCAGTCTGAAAGAAGACACATCTGTCCTTGTTACATTTGAGACCAGCTTCCGATATGACTGTAAAAGGCGCTCGTAAATTGTTGGAATGCTTTTCAGCTGTGTGGCCAGAAACATCAATATCGTCCAGATAATTTGAGCAAAAAGGCAGTGCTTTTGTTAGTTGTTCCAGGTATCTTTGAAAGATTGCTGGAGCAGAGGCACAACCGAAATGTGACCATAGAAACTTGAAGAGTCCCATGTGTGCACTGATAACAAGAAACGTCTGTGATTGCTCGTCGAGCTGAAGTTGCAGATACATCCTGAAGATCAATTTTGGAAAAGTATTTGTCAGCTCCTAATCTGTCCATAAGCTCATGAGGTTGAGGCAACGGAAAAGCGTCAATCACTGTCTGAGGATTCACAATGCGCTTAAAGTCCACACAAATTCTGAATTTGCCAGAGGTTTGGTTGACAATCACTGAAGGAGAATCCCACGGGATTGCTGAAATGGGCACAATAACAACTTGATTTTGTCACCTGATTTTGACGAGTTGCTCGTGTAATGCAAAAGGAACAGGGCGTGCCGTACAAAAACGTGGCTGTGCATTATCTTTTAATGTCACATGCGCGGAAAAGTTTGTTGTCTGTCCAAGTCCGTCGGAAAAGTGTTCAGGAAATTCGTCACACAGGTTAGTTATACGTTCACTCGGGTCGAATGACGTTACTGAGAGAATGTTCCCCGTGATGCTAAGACCAAACAAATCAAACAGATCCAAACAAAAAATATTTGCACTGTCATGGGATTCAAGAACTAAAATAGAAACTGTCTTGTGTATATCTCCATACACAACAGGAAAGTTACAAGTACCTATCACTGGTATGTCTTGTCCTATATAAGTCGTGAGCAAAGTGTGGTACGCCTAGAATTTTATATGTGGCAAGATTCATTACCGCTATTGTGACATACGTATCAAGCTCCAA
Organism: Locusta migratoria; assembly: GCA_026315105.1. Taxonomy (NCBI): domain Eukaryota; kingdom Metazoa; phylum Arthropoda; class Insecta; order Orthoptera; family Acrididae; genus Locusta; species Locusta migratoria. The sequence continues at coordinate 327,448,020 of CM048751.1, read as the reverse complement.
CTGCAGAATAAAACTTTCACTCTGCAGCGGCGTGTGCACTGATATGACTCTTCCTGGCAGATTAAAATCGTGTGCCGGAACAGGGACTCGAACAGCGGGGTGCATAGTGAAAGTTTCATTCTGGAAACATCCCTTAGGCTGTGGCTAAGCCATGTCTCCACCATATCCTTTCTTCCAGGAGTGCTAGTCTTGTACGGTTCGCAGGAGAGCTTCTGTGAAGTTTGGAAAGTAGGAGGCGACGTACTGTTGGAAGTGAAATTGTGAGGAGGGATCGTGCAGCCGTGTCGGGATAGTTGGTAGAGCGCTTGCCCACGAAAGGCAAAGGTCCCATGTTCGAGTCCCAGTTCCGGCACACAATTTTATTTTAAGCTGGCAGGAAGTTTCAAAATTTTCACTGTTTTGTCAGCAGTCTTCAAATGTACAAACAGTTTATTTGTGCGGCGTTGGAAAAAAAGTGTCATTAGCACCTTTAGTTACCGGAACACTAGGGTAAGGAAACCTAATTTGGTGATATATTTTATTTTTTCTCTCACGACCGTAGGGATGACTCATGTAGTTCTATAGACCGCTCATAGATGGCGCAGAATGTTCTCTTTGCATTGCTCATGCTGTAGCGCCGTTTTGGCATTGCTGGCGTATTGTAAAAAAATGCGAAAGGACAGTGCGCCGTATTTGAGCAGTAATTTTCATTTCTTTGTGAGTAATACTATACTTTATTTAATTTCTTAAGTATATATTGATGTCAAGAGAATCGGTCAGATGTATTTCACTCACAAAACCTTCAGAAACTTACGTTAAATATATATTTTTGCTTACTTTATGGAAAGTTTCTCGAGCATTTTTATGACGTGGTCGCACAGGCATCAATTCAAAAAATCATAATTGGTGTTAAAACTGTTATATCTAATTTTCAATGCTCTTATCTGTTAGTGCATGCATGGAACTAATGTATTATAGTAAAAATATTTTCATACAGCCTATTACCAATTTAGGTGGTATCGCCAACTTAAGTATCACTATTTATTTTTTATCATTTACTTCAAGGTGGAAACGATGGAAGGTACACGTGAAAATGTGGCATCAAAGAGACTATATCGTGTCTACAACTCTAGTGCAATGCTAAAGGCGGCAAGAATGGTTAACGAAAACCATATTCGCACATACAAAGCTGCAGAACAGAATGGGGTGCAGTGCTCTTTCTGCCTCATTCCCTGCCATGAACTGTGCCAAAGTGAATGTGCAGTGGGACATATTTATATGTGTGATCTCTGTAGTCTCGCCAAATAGTTTAGACATGAACAGTGGACTAGTCTTTTAATATGTGTTTCTCAATTAATGTCATTCAGTTAGTTTTCATGATTTGTTAACTTTGAAATAGAGTAATTTATTTGAACTGATCTGAATTTTTACAAATTTTTGTGGTTCAAAATGTTCCATTTGACAGTGTAAAAATAGGTTTAAAGAAATATCAATAAATTCTTAGTATTTTGAACTTATATTAAAGTATCACCAAACTAGGAACCCATATCACCAAATTAGCTACCCTTATCACCAAGTTAGGTACAACTGTTAGGTCTGATTTAAATAACCTCAAGTCGACGAAAACGAATCCCAATGCTATGAAATCAGTATTATTATATCATACAGATATAAACCTAAGTTGCCTAAGCATTTTTCGCAGACATTTATGGCTAATGAGCCGATTATTTACAGAATTATTGGTTTTATCACCAAATTAAGTAACTTTACCCTAGAGCCGGTCTTGGAGGCAGTGGGCTCAGAATGAATAGCAAAAACAGAGGCTGCATGACGTGTGCGTGAATTTTTCAAGTGCTTCTGCTGTGGAGAAGTCGTAAGTGACATACACCACTTTGAACATGTCCTTGTTTGCCACAAGAAAAACAAATTGTATTACGTGAAGGGCTCTGATTTCGTCTATGTTTAGAAATACAGTACGCACAGAACTTAACATTATCGCGCCACGAGGCTGATGCAGTGGCTGTTGCCGGCCGCGGTGGCCGAGGGGACTGAGGCGCTCCAGTCACGGTCTGCACGGCCACTACGGTCGGGGGTTCGAATCCCCCCTCGGGCATGGATATTTATGCCGTCTTTAGGATAAGCTAGTTGATAAGTAGTTTGTAAGTTTAGGGACTGATGACCCCGTAGTTAAGTCCCATAAGCTATACAAACATTTGAACATTTGAGCAGTGGCTGTTTACAGGAAATGCGGCGCAACCGCACGTGGCGTGAGCCGTTGTCAATAGGTCTCGTGGGACTAGACGATACACTTCCCTTGTCTCGCGCTACATTGCATACAGGGTGGTCCACTGATAGTGATGTTGCTGCTTTTTTGCGGGGACTAAACTGATAGTGACTGGGCCAAATATCTCATGAAATAAGCATCAAACTAAAAAACTAGAAAGAAAAAACTTTTCTAGCTTGAAGGGGGAAAACAGATGGCGCTAAGGTTGGCCCACTAGATGGCGCTGCCATAGATCAAACGGATATCAACTGCATTTAAAAAAAAATAGGTACCTCCATTTTTTTATTACATATTCGTCTAGTACGTAAATAAATATCAATGTTTTACTTGGAACACTTTTGTCGCTTTGTGATAAAGGCGCTGTAATAGTCACAAACATATTGCTCACAATTTTAGACAAACAGTGGGTAACAGGTAGGTTTTTTCGATTAAAACACATAACGCAGATGCGTTTGAACTTTTTTTCGGTTGTTCCAATGTGTTACATGTACTTTTGTGAAATTATCATACATTGTGAGAACGCATGCTGTTACTGTGTGATTACCTGTATTTCCTCATGACTTCAATAAATGCTCAAAATGATAGCCTTCAAATTCAATGCATTTGGCAATACGCGTAACGAAATTGCTCTCAACAGCGAGTAGTTCGTCTTCAGTAATGTTCTCAGAAGCATTAACAATGCGCTGACGCATGTTTTCAGGCGTTTTCGGTGAATCACGATAACAAATACCTTCAATTTTTCTCACAGAAAGAAATCCGGGATGTAAGATCCGGTGAACGTGCGGGCCATGGTATGGTGCTTCTACGACCAATCCACCTTAAATATTCCATTTAAGACTGTTTCAACTGCACGCGAGCCATGTGCTGGACATCCATCATGTTGAAAGTACATCGCCATTCTGTCATGCAGTGAAACATCTTGTAGTAAAATTGGTAGAACATTACGTAAGAAATCAGCATACATTACACCATTTAGATCGCCATCGATAAAATAGGCGCCAATTACCTTTCCTCCTATAACGCCACACCATAAATTAACCCGTCAAGGTCTCTGATGTTCCACTTTCCGCAGCTATCTTGGATTTTCCGTTGCCCAAAAGTGCATAGTATGCTGGTTTACGTTACCTCTCTTTGTGAATGACGCTTCGTGACTAACAGAACGCATGAAAAAAAAAACTGTTATCGTTCCGTAATTTATTTTGTGCCCAGTGGCAAAATTGTACGTGACGTTCAAATTCTTCGCCATGCAAATCCTGGTGCATAGAAATATGGTACAGGTGAAATGTATGTTGATGTACAATTCTCAACACCGACATTTTTGAGATTTCCGATACTCGCTCATTTTGTCTGCGGATTAGCCGCAACTGCAGCTAAAACACTTACTTGGGCATCATCATTTGTTGCAGATTGTGGTTGACGTTTCACTTGTGGCTGAACACTTCCTATCTCTTTAAATAACGTAACTATCCGACGAAAGGTCCGGACACTTGGAGGATGTCTTCCAGGATAACGATCATTATACATACCACAGGCCCGTTGGACATTTTGATCACAATAGCCATACATAAATACCATACCGACCTTTTCTGCAATTGGTAAACGGTCCATTTTAACACCAGTCATGTATCACGAAGCAAATACCGTCCGCGCTGGCGAAATGTTGCGCGATACCACGTACTTACACGCTTGTGACTATTACAGCGCCATCTATCACAAAGCGAAGAAAGTGTTCCAAATTAAACGTTCATATTTATTTACTTACTAGACGAATATGTAATAAAAATGTGGGATACCTATTTTAAAAAATGCTGTTGATATCAGTTTGACCTATGGCAGCGCCATCTTGCGGTACAACCATAGCGCCATCTGTTTTCCCCCATAAAGCTAGAAAAGTTTTGTCCTTTGTAGTTTTTTTCGTTTGGTGCTTATTTCGTGAGATATTTGCCCCGGTCACTATCAATGGAACACCCTGTATATAGGCATCTTGAAAACTGCCGCGGTGGAGTAGCCGAGCGGTCTAAGGCGCCTTGCTGCGGAGCGCGCGGTTGCTCGCCGTCGGAGGTTCAACTCCTCCCTGGGGCATTGGTGTGTGTGTGTTGTCCTTATGTTAGTTTACCTAGGTTTAAGTAGTTTGTAAGCTACGGACTGATGACCAAGCAGTTTGGTCCGATAGATTTACAAACATTTGAACATTTTATTTGAAAACTATTTTCTCACCATACTGCTGAAACGGCGGTAATATTGCAGGCTGTATGGCAGGTGACTGCGCCACGGCTGATGGTTTTTGGGCGGCGGCTGCTGCGGATTGTTTTTGGCCTTGATGAAAGCCGTCATCACTTGTGTGAGTTGCTGGATTAGCAGCATCTGAAACTGAATAATTTGTGTTAGATCATTTGGCAATGGAGATAGTGACTGAGGCGCAAGCAACGGATTTTCTGCAGCAGCATGGGTGGCAATAGGGTTAGTCACAAGGGGTGGTGCACTCATGATATAAAAAGTAAAAGCAAGACCATGCAAAAATTAATACAGTAAGTCTAGAAACTAATGTAGTGCGCCATCTGAAACAAAAATTTCCACAACTACACAAATAACAAAATTCCCACAGACTTGGGCCTGAAAGGGAAACGATTAACATTGAAGGGTTTTCGCCAGTTGTTGTGTCCTCAGGATATTGTAGGATCACAAGGTGGCCCGTGGCTAGCTAGGGATGTGGACAAGGATTTATTAATATAATATAAATACTCAACTTTTATGTTCTTGTGGTGGTACAGACTCCCCTAATATATAATTCTGCTATGCTTCTCTTAGAGTTCTTTCAATAGCAAATGCTGTGGCTTGTATTAAGGCCGCCGGCTGACGTATATGGCACTCTTCTGTTGACTCGTTGAGCTTCCCGGTACTGACTGGAACTGCTGTATTCTGTCTAATCCTGTACTGGCTGTCATGGCTGTGGTGCGCCGGCATATCTAGAAGAGCCCCTGTCTTTCTATTGGCCGGTGCGCGAAGCAGGCAAAGAGGTAACAAGACTGCAGGCGCCCCCGGCGGCCGAAGTACTGTCGAGCCAGTAACCAGATGCTAACACTACAATTACGAGTGAAAATATGGCATCTGTACCGCAGTATGTAAAAGACTACTATATAGAATTTTTGTCGAATGTTGATAATGGCCAAATGTGTCGTGTTAATCTCAATGTGTCATGTGAATAAATAACGATGTTTTTGTAAGTTGCTAATTACTTTCACGTATTTTGCTGAGAGCACTCTACACAGAACTTTACATGTCTCTGGAATCAGGTAACTTAATATATGTTCTGATATTCCAACTGAAAACCATAAACAATTGTAATATCGCCCACTTGCGAGAAACCTGTTGTTATGAGACGCTCTACTGCTGGAATAGCTTGACACGTTATATCTCTTCGTTAACTTTTCGGCTACCATTTCCAGCAGTAACTATAACGTGATATTACCCATTCGAATGTAATTTTTGAAATCATAAGACTCATTTGTTTGCAAGTGTCTTAGCAACCTCATGTTACTAATTTCATCTTTACGTAACCACGTGCTTGACCACTTATCACGATTTCTTGCTCTGTTTCTTCGTTTTCTTAGAATTTTATACAACATCAACCAACAAGCAATGAACGATATATCGTTAGACTGTAACGATTTATCGGTGACTTCGATCACTAACGAGCAACGAGCTTAAATTTCATAGAGTGGTGATTGGTCCACCATGTTTGAGGCAAATAGAACTGGCGTCCGCCATGTTATTTGGGGTATAGCCTGACAGCTGGTATGCCACACCCACTAGAGAATTGTACCTATTTACAGTTCCACGTTTTAAATAAAGATTGACTATTGAACACGGTAATGAAATATCTCGGACCTGTCAGTATTAAAGTTCCAGTCCGAAGTGTAACAGTTAGATGCTGTTTGCAATAACAACGAAAGTGCCGCTGTGAAAATATTTGTGTTGTTTATAATACAAGTACATGGGCTAAACGAGCTGTGAAACATACAAACCAAGAGCCGACCTCGTTGGCTGAGGGGACTGCGGCGCGTCAGTCACGGTCTGCACGGCCACTACGGTCGGGGGTTCGAATCCCCCCTTGGGCATGGATATTTGTGCCATCCTTAGTGTTAGCTAGTTCATAAGTAGTTTGTACGTTTAGGGGCTGATGACCCCGTAGTTGAGTCCCATAAGCTATACACACATTTGAACACATTTTAATGTGTTGTAAGAACTGTTTTCATAAAGTCTAGTATACATTTATCTTTTGTTTACTAAATCTATTAAGTCTACAAACTTGTAAAATTGCTGTTAAAAGGTTTAGTTGTGAACTTTGGTGGACGAAATTTGCGTACAAAGATGAAAGTGACAACAAAGTACTGCAGTTAAAATGCGCCTAGGTCATCTGCCACCAAAGCATTTCACGTCGAAATAAGATGTCTTTAATAAGTTTCCTTGTTGCCATGTTGAAACAAGTAACGTTTGGTACGTGAAATTTGACTACAAAGACGAAAGTGCCAATAGAATATTGCAATAAAAATGCGCCTGGATCAGCGGCCACAAAAGCCTTCCACGCCGAAATAACGTATCATTAATAACTTTTCGTTGTTGTCACGCTGAAATAAGTACATATTTGTTGCAAAGAACACAGACTTATAAAAGTGACAACATTTTGGCGGTCACTATTGCTTCCACACTTTGCACTGGTTGCATGTCAACCATGCTCGATCAAGTATTGTCAACAACAAATGAAAATACTTTTAAAGAAGGTGTAGACACTCAAAAGTGTGGTTTCGTTAAACACAGGAGCGACAGAAGAAAAAAATATCTCACGCCACACTCGATATAAAACTGAGCATTTTTTTTTTATGGCGTGTACTTCAATGGTGTTACACGATAGGCTATCTGAAGCCTCACTCTTGGGGCAGCTAAGTGCCATCAGTCAGGAATTTTGTTTGAGTATAGACAGACTGAGATCAAACAAGGCAAAACATTTGGTGCTCTTGGACGAAGTACTTGTCGTTTTATCACTTAGATTTATGCATTTAAATGCTGAACATACTTTAGGCATATTTCATCAGTAAAAATTGTATAGGTAATACACACTAAATACAATATAAAGTAAATACAACACTTCAAGCTTCACAACAACACGATAGACATACTCCTATCAAGCGTGCTGACCACCAAAAATATGGCGGCCGAGTTTACAGAAGTTGCCGCAAAGAGCGCTGTAACTCTTATGTTAGCCACTCTATGAAATTTAAGCTCGTTGCTAACGAACAGAGACCTATGTTGTTTATATACCTCTTTCCTAACGACTGGAAAAGTTTCTTAGCTACGAAATCGACTAGACTTTGTTCGTGGCTTTTCGTAGATAGATCTGTCAAATTTATCGTTGCTAAATATCCGCCGAAATATTCGAGAGATATATCTTACCAATCATATCGGCCGAAAAATCGTATTGTGCATAGGCACCAATTCTTAAGTTCGCCTTCCCCAACCAAACAGCTAATGCCAATTACTAAGTTCTTTGGTGACAAATAGGTTCGATTAAATATATTGAAAGTTTGACAAACTAGCGTTGCCAATCTGTATTGAAAGAGTGCTGCCGCCTTAAGCAGCTAGCAGAAACCTACTTTCATGCGCGACAAATCCGGCGTCAAGGCGAGTTGACAATAGTAACAAAAACGTCGCCATTTGACTGAAGTTACGGGTGATGCCAAAATTTGAGACGCCATTCAACTGTCGCAACTTTTCGCCTTGCCACAGAGGTAAGTCGTTTTAAGTTTACGACTCCACTTTTCTCAGAATCAAAGCAAACAGGTGCCACATTTATTTCAACGATACCGACGCTAAAACTGTATTTGGTGTTTTCGTGTATTTGTGCCCACGTAATACGATCAACATGCATTTTTATTGCACACAAAATTAAAGATCGTTCCATAATATAAAGTATTACGTATGGTGATACAGAGACATCAGAATACAGACCACATTTTTCTTGAGCACATCACTGTGGGTCAACTGAAGTATGCAACCTGTCGGCTTTGATCAATGACGTCATATCTTTTTCACAGATGATAAGTTCGCGTTCACAGACAATGAAACCACAGTCTAACATTTATAGTCAAGACACTCCCACAGATTTTTGTTATCTGCCACTACAACAGCGCTCCAATCGGATGGTAAGGTACATTTCTGAAGACTTTTTACACTAGGGAAGGTATGTAGTGCCACAAAAATAAGTAATAACTGCAAAATAACTGTACATTTATCTTTATTAGATTTCCTAAGAACGATTGGAAGGTATGAAACGGTGCATTGCAGGACAGTTTATATAAGATTCTCTTGAAATCTACGACTTTTTAATGAAGAATTTCATTTTCTATTAATAACAAAAAATGGCTAATAAACAGAAGACATGACGTTCTGCAGAAAGACGTCGGTTTTCTACTCAGAAACATCAATGTTTCTTCACTACAATTCCAGTCAAATTAGTAAGTGTTGAACGTAAGAAAACTTATGTGAAATGCAGTACACACATATTTAATGTACCAGATCAGCCACCACAGCTGTAGCTGCAGTAAAATCCTCACAAACGTGACAACAAAACACCGAAAGCAAGAAATATGTTTCCTAGCAAAGCAGAAACCAATCCACGGTTGTTGCTACATCTGAACCACAAACGGTAAGAAGTGGATGAAACAAGGGAGTGTTAGGAGCAGGAGAATAGAGAGAGAGAGAGAGAGAGAGAGAGAGAGAGAGAGAGAGAGGGAGGGAGGGAGGGAGAGAGAGAGACAGGATATGGACCAAAGTAAGATAGTAATAAATACCTAATATAGGAAATATTATCGAGAATTACACTTACCATAGTTTATAGCAGAATGAAGGGAGGGGGAGATAAATAGAGGAGGGAGGAGGTGGACAGAGATTGGGGAGAGGTGGGCAAGAGATGGGCCACAGAGGAGAAAGAGGAATTGAACAGAGAGAGGAGGAGATGAATAAAGACAGGAAGAAAGAGGAGAAAACAGAAGATTGGAATAAATAAACAACTGGAAAAAATAAATGTATTTATACGTTAAATGTTAACACGTGAGAAATAGGCATTGAAACTGTTGTGGCTATTTCAAGTATTTTATATATATATATATATATATATATATATATATATATATATATATATATATATATATATATATATATATATTAAATCGCAAGACGCAGGATGATGAAACTTCTGAAAAAGTAACAGTTCTGCACTGACCACAGTAGATGCCGAAGGAGCTGCACCTAGAGAAAGGGTTTTAGGAGGTAAGGGGTATTTGGTGAAATTAAAGTGCTTTGGTAGAAAAAAGACTCTGGGTGTTCGTTGGGTACGGACTATGTAGAAGAAGATAAAAATAGGGTGAGACAGTAAGGCGGATTGGAACACAGATGGCGAGGGTGGATTGGGTGTGTCGTTTGGACTCTAGGAAAAAGTTGAGAAGGGATTTGTAGGGATAGAAGTTAGGGGCTGGGATGAGAGTCCTGATTGAACAGGTGAGGAAATATTGCATTTGGTAGAATGGATGAATATCAGAACTGATTTCGTTGTCTCGGATGGGGAATTCGAATAAAGTAGCGATTCAAAAAAAACTTCAAATGGTTGTTAAGCTTATGGGAATTAACTGCGGAGTCATCAGTCCCTAAACTTACAAACTACTTATAAACTAATTTAGACTAAAGACAGCACAAAAATCCATGCCCGAGGGGGGATTCGAATCCCCGACGGGGAGCGGCATCGCATCGGAGCATAGCGCCTTAATGCGCTCGGTCAGACCGCCGCCGCTGAAGTAGCGTTGCGATGGGAATGTGTGTGGGTGGAGAGATGGTGGGACGTGAGTATAAAGGTGCGACAATAGAATTATTGCATTGACGTTTTCAGACGTTGTACGAGGTTAGTCCCATAAGTACCCGACCCAAGAAAGAAAACACAAATTTAGGAAAAAATGTATTCCACGCCTTAATCTCCTTTCAGCTGTATTCATTTTTCCCAGCGATGTTCAATAATTTTGATACCCTTTTTATAATGAGAACCGTAACTCCTCACAATAGCCATTAACTGCTAAAATCATGTATTCATTTTCTGAAAATCTTCATTCACCGTGCCATTTTTTCAAGTTTCGAAAGAAAAATTCTTCGAGGGGTCTAAATCAGGCGAATAAGGTCAATGAGGTAGCAATTCCAACCTTAATTCATTAATTTTGGTCATTGCAATAACGGACTTCTGAGCTTGTGAATTGTCCTGTGGAAACAACACTTTCTTTTTGCCCAAATGCGGCCGTATTTGCTTGATTTCTTCGTCCAAATGTTACAATAAGTTCAAATAATACTTGCCGTTAATAGTTTGTCCTGTTTCAAGGTAGTCAATGAAAATTATCCACACCCATCCCCCCCCCCCAAAAAAAAATTAAAATAAAATAAAATAAAATAAAATAAACGACACGATGACCTTGACTGCAAATGAAACAGTCTTCGCCTTTTTTTGGAGTCGATTCTCCAATTTCCGTCCATTCTTTTGATTGTTCTTTTGTCGCGGGACTGAAGTGGTGGAACCATGTTTCATCGACGGTTATGAAATGGCACAATAAGCTCTGTTGCCGTGAATCTACTCTAAACACTTAACTGAAAGATCTTCACGACACTTTTTTTGATCGAGTGTGAGCAAACACGGCACAGACCTTGCGTACGTAGTTCTCATGTTCAAATTTTCAAATATGCGATGTACCATGAAGTGTCTACTATGTTGCTTGCTCGCGCACTTTCAGTTAACGATCATCCAGTACCGCTTTGTGGATTTTCTTCGCCATTTCTGGAGTTGTCACATCATTTGGTCGACTACTGCGATGCTAGTCTTGGCAGCTCGTACAGCCTTGTTTAGACTCAGCTACCCAACATTTTACTCTTGTAAACGAAGAAGCTGCCTCTCCCAAAGTAAAATCTTGTTCAGCTTTAATACTGGTTGCTCTGAAGCCTTTCAAAAAAAGTATTGTATCACATTGAAAGATACCTGCTATGGGAAGGTATACATCTCATATTCAAATGTACTGCGAATTTGAGACCAGTGTCAAGCTAGTCAGGCATGGGTCATTTATCTTTTGTTACAGGCTTATTTTTCGATGTCAGTACTATCTACATCTACATCTACATGGGATACTCTGCAAATCACATTTAAGTGCCTGGCAGAGGGTTCATCGAACCACAATTATACTATTTATCTCCCATTCCATTCTCGAATAGCGCGCGGGAAGAAAGAACACCTGAATCTCTCTGTTCGAGCTCTGATTTCTCTTATTTTATTCTGATGATCATTTCTACCTATGTAAGTGGGAGTCAACAATATATTTTCGCATTCGGAGGAGAATGTTGGCGATTGGAGTTTCGCAAGTAACCCACGCCTCAGCGATAAGCGCCGTTGTTGTAATGATTCCCATCCCAGATCCTGTATCATTTCCTTTCCGTAACGCTGTCTCCCCTGTATCGTGACAATACGAAACGAGCTGCCCTTCTTTGGACTCTTTCGATGTCCTCCGTCAAACCCACCTGATAAGGATCCCACACTGGGCTGCAATACTCCAAAAATGGACGGACAAGCGCAGTGTATGCAGTTTCTTTAGTAGTTCTGTTGCATCTTTTAAGGATTCTGCCAATAAAACGCAGTCTCTGGTTCGCCTTTCCCACGATATTATCTACGTGTTCTTTCCAGTTTAAGTCTGAAGTAATAGTGATTCCTAGGTATTTTGTGGAGTTTACGGCGTTCACATTTGATTGATTTATGTTGTAAACAAAGTTTAACGGATTTCTTTTCGTACTCATGTGGACGACTTCACACTTCTCATTATTTAGAGTCAATTGCCAATTTTTACACCATACTGATATCTTATTCAGATCGTTCTGCAGTTGGTTTTGATCTTCAGATGATTTTACTAGACGGTAAATGACGGCGTCATCTGCAAACAACCTAAGAGAGCTACTTAGATTTTCCCCTAAATCGTTTATGTAAATAAGGAATAGCAGAGGACCAATAACACTACCTTGTGGAACGCCCGATATCACCTCTGTTTTAGTCGATGCCTTACCATCGGTTACTACGAACTGTGTCCTCTCTGACAAGAAATCCCCTATCCAATTGCAAATTTGGGGCGATATACCATAACCACGCAACTTGATTAAAAGCCGTTTGTGAGGTACGGTGTCAAAAGCTTTCTGGAAATCAAGAAATACGGAATCGATTTGCGAACCTTTGTCGATAGCACCCATCACTTCGTGTGAATATAGAGCTAGTTGTGTTTCGCATGAACGATATTTTCTAAATCCGTGTTGACCTTGGGTCAATAGATCGTTCTGTTCGAGATAATTCATAATATTTGAATACAGGATATGTTCCAAAACCCTGCTGCAAATTGACGTCAATGAAATAGGTCTGTAGTTTAGTGGGTTACTCCTACTGCCTTTCTTGAATATAGGTGTGACCTGTGCAACTTTCCAATCTTTTGGTACAGATCCTTCTATGAGAGAGCGGTTGTATATGACTGATAAGTAAGGAGCTATCGCTTCAGCATAATCAGATAGAAATCTAATGGGTATACAATCCGGACCAGAAGACTTGTTCTTGTTAAGTGATTTTAGTTGCTGCACTACTCCGATGATATCTACTTCTATGTTACTCATTACGGCATCTGTTCGTAATTCGAAATCTGGAATATTGGTTTCGTCTTCTTTAGTGAATGAGTTTCTAAAAGCTAAGTTTAGTAACTCTGCTTTAGTAGCGCTGTCATCGGCAGGATCGCCATTACTATCACGTAGTGAAGGTATTGTTTGTGACTTTCCCCGAGTATATTTAACATATGACCAAAATCTCTTTGGGTTTTCAGTCAAATTACGAGAAAGAGTTTCGTTGTGATAAATGTTGTAGGCATCTCGCATTGAAATCCTCGCTAAATTTCGAGCTTCTGAGTACAATCGCAAATCCTGGGGATTTCGTGTTCGTTTAAATTTAGTATGCCTTTTCCTTTGCTTTTGCAACAGTGTCCTAACCTTTTTTGTGTACCAAGGGGGATCGCCTCCTTTTATTAATTTATTAGGTATAAAACTTTCAATTGCTGTCGATACCACTTCTTTGAATTTGAGCCACATCTGGTCTACACCTACGTTTAGTGTTAGAAACGAGTGGAAGCTGTCTTTCAAGAAGCAATGTATTTTGTTTCTATCTGCTTTCCTGAACAAATATACTTTGCGTTTATTTTTGGTAACTTTGGGACTTTCGATATTCAATTTCGCTACTACAGCTCTGTGTTCACTAATACCTGTATCCGTTTTGATGCTCATTATGAGCTCAGGATTATTTGTTGCTAAGAGATCAAGTGTGTTTTCACATCCATTTACAATTCTAGTTGGCTCATGAACTAATTGTTCGAAGTAATTCTCCGAGAATGCGTTGAGTACAATTTCGGACGATGTTTTATGCCTACCTCCTGATTTGAAAATATAATTTCGCCAACAGATCGAGGGTAAATTAAAATCACCACCTACTATTATCGTGTGAGTCGTGTATCGATATTGGAGACGGTGATAGTATTGTTGCCGGTAAGTACGGTTGTGATTATTGAGAGTGCAGACTTTGCTAGGAGCGCGGATGATATTGCAGAAGCTTGGGGACCGTGGTTGTGTGCAGTTGTCGTACCGGCGGGATAGCCGAGGAGATGAGATTTTGAGACTTGAATGCTGAGCCAAGCTGTTTGTTTAAGATATGGAGACGAAAGGAATAGATGACGTTGGAGAAACGATCTTTTGAAGTTCTTATAAGGTAAAGTTTTTCATGAAATACTTGGCATGTTTCTATGGCACAACTTCGCAATGTTAGGCTGAACTGTTGGTAACAGTAACGGTCGGGAAAGATCTTTCTGTTAGCTTGTGGTCTCACGGTCAATGCTAGGGACCCCTTTCTGTGTTAGGAAAAGTATTAATTCTAATAGTTTAGTTTTGCGATCGCGTTTTTTTTTATGAAATATGAATTTCATGGATAGTGTTCTTGAAATATGGGTTTGTTGTAAAATTGTTTGTGTAAATCGAGTTAAATTTATTATCAGTAAGGAAATGTTTATCTTTGTTTAAAAATAATTTTGTACGCATATTAAATATCTGAGTTATATTTTTCTCTGAGGGATTTTAAAATCCAAAACATGACAGTGTTAGTAATTTTCATGCAGTTACATCAGTTACGAAATAAACCAGATATTTCAGTTTTAATAATTAGTTCGAGTTTCTTAAACAGATTACCAGTTTATCTCTCCTCGCATTTTCATTAAAAGTGCCATAGATGTTTTCTGTAGTTAGTTTTTCAATAGTTAGTACAGCAGGAAGAGTTTGGTGTTGCGCAAATTTATGCAGTGTGGCTAAAATAAAATAAAAAAATAAAAAACAATCCAGATTAGTAAGTGAAAGTAATCGAAAAGTGAAAGTGAGAAAGAATCAGTTTTTGTCAAGCTTACAGTTCAGTATGATTTACAGATTTCAGGGTAGGACAATTCATACAGTGTTTAGGTTAACAAGTGTTTGCACTGAGTCAGATTGCATTAATAAATATTGTGTTCGTTACATTCCGTTAAAGATTGTTAGTTTAGGCAGAAACAAGTTTGTAGGGCCAGTATTATTAACACAGTGATTTTTAGTATCAGTAATTTTCAGACAGTTAACTTTGTTACGACATTTTCATAAGAAACAATTAGCAGTTTGTGTCTCATTATAATAAACATTACGCAGTCAGATAGGTTTTGCAATACCTTTACATTCACATAGAATACGTAGTCAGATTACCATAACGTTGTGCAAAGGCATTCAGGTAGAACAAGTTCAAACACATTCAGTTACATTTGTTAGATCATATGGTAAAACATATAACTTTCGCAGCAGGCGTAAATTTTGTAAGACAGAAGGACAAGCAAGAAACTTTCAACATAACGATGACCAATTTTCTCCATTTTCACAAGTTCACTCATAACATTCGTTATTGATGGCTGCCAAACAAATATTAAACAACGTGGCATCTTCACATTGGAAGTATATGGTTCATAGAGATATTTTTCAACAAAGACTGCCATCTCTCGGTCAGGCCGAGTACTAATGGGACCATCCTCATAGCAGATGCGAAGGTGTTGAGTATGAGGAAATGCATACTGTAAATGATCAGCTGTTTATTATTTTGAGTATGGTTGAGAAGGGGAAAGAAATTAATGAGTTAGCAGAGGATCCACGAGGGATAGGTTAAGCGGATGAGAAAAGCGAGGCGGAGCGAGTGGCGTTCGAGGATTTATTGGACCTGTATAACTTTGGCGCGGTGAATAACCACGCAACATCTGCGTAACAGAGGATGGGTCCAATCAAGTTTCTTTGCAGGTGTGAAGAATATTGGAGGGGTATAAGCCTCTGCTTCGACCACTAATAATGTTAGTCTATTGTGGGCTGTTCGATGGTTACTAGGTGAGTTTTCAATGTTAGTTGTTCGGTGACCGAATACCAGGTGGCACAATTAACTTGCTGTCTCGCGGATCGCGGACACGGCTAGGTTCCAGCACTCAGCGACCTCTGGCGGCGATGCTGAGGTCGCCTGGCGATGAAGCAGGAATTCGGAGGTCCGGCCCGTAGTGAGCGCCAAGAAAGTTGGCAAGCCTCATAGCTTCGACGTCTGACGCGTTGCCGTCCCTCCAGGCGTAGCGTCCAGAAATGACACGCATCATACATTGCCTGACAAAGAAAACCGATTCACCCCGAAGACATAGGTCAAAACAATTATGGGATCGGTTCAGATATCTAGGTTCTGAAGTATTGTCATCGGCAGAATGAACTAAAATGGTCGGTTCTACAGAGTTGAGACAAGAACATTACGGGAACTGAGATGGTGGTAAGAACTGGAAGTTGCTGCAAAGGGGATTGGTGTTGGCTAGTGTTTACTCTACCAAATGATTTACACTAGCAGTTGGAGTCGAATAGTGTAGTGAGCAGGATGTGCAATATAACAACAACGTGACTTACCTAAAGTGATGGCATGGAGAGCCATAGGAATGTTGGAAGCGGGGCAGATACAGAGATTTGGCTGTAGTTATTGGAGTGCCTCAAAGTGTAATTTCCAGGATCTTGAGGCGATTTCAGACAACAGGAACCGATACAATTAGGCAAGGTCCAGGTCATACGCGGGTAACATCACCAAAACATACCCATTATCTCCCATTCACAGCTCGACGAGACAGGAGGCTGAATGCAACTCAGCTGCAATGCTCCCTCCAGGCAACAACAGGACGCGCAATATCAACACAAACAGTCCGAAAACGCTCTCGGGAATGTGGCCACTACACACGGAGGCCTATGGTGCGTGTCCTATTAAAAGCACTTCACAGTTTATCCCGCAGAAACTGGTCGGAGGAACATCAGGATTGAAGTCATAGCGAATGGAGCCGGGTTCTGTTCACAGGTGTGTCAAGATTTTGCGTTCATCCGGACAATCGTCGTTCTCACATTTGAACTGCACTGCAGTCTACTAACGAAGATACTATGGAATAGGTTCACAGATTTGTGACTGGCTGGAAGACTTCCTAAGTAATAGAGATGAGTGTATCGTCAGGCGTGCCCCAGGGGAGTGTGATAGGACCGGTATTATTTTCTATCTATATAAATGATCTGATGGACAGAGTAACATGTAATTTGCGGCTGTTTTCTGACGATGCTGTGGTGTATGGGAAGTGTCGTCTTTAACTGACTGTAATAGCATACAGGATGACTGACAAAATTACTAGTCGGTTCGAAGAATGGCAGCTAGCTCTCAATGTAGAAAAATGTAAGGTGATGCGCATGAGTAGGAAAAACAAGCCCATGATGTTCGAATACAGCATTAGTAGTGAGATTCTTGATGCTATCGCGACGTACAAATATCTAGGCGTAACATTGCAGAGCGATATGAAATGGAACGAACATGTAAGGGCAGTTGTGAGTAAGGCGGACAGCCGACTTCGGTTTATTGGGAGAATTTTGGGAAGATGTACTTCATCTGTAAAGGAGACTGCGTTTAAAATGCTTGTACGCCATGTCTTAAGTATTGTTCAAGTGTTTGGGACCCCCAGAAGATCAGTTTAAAGGAAGACATAGAAACAGTTCAGAGGCGAGCAGCTAGATTCGTTCCTGATAAGTTGGACCAGTGCTCTGGGAACTCAAATGGGGATCGGTGGAGGAAAGACGACATTCTTTTCGAGAAATGCTGTTGAGAAAATTTAGAGGGCCGGAATTTGAAGCTGAGTGTAGTGCGATCTTGCTGCCGCCTACTTATATTTCGCGTGGTGCTCACAAAGACAAGCTAAGAGAAATTAGGGCTCGTACGGAGGCATAAAGGCATTCTTTTTTTCCTCGTTCTATTTGGGAGTGGAATAAGGAAGGAAATGCCTAGGAGTGGTACAGTGTACCCTCTGCCACGCAGCTTACGATGGATTGCGGAGTATGTATGTAGATGTAGATGTAGATGGAGAGAGCGTGAAACTCGGAACAATCACAATATCATGGTGGTGGACAAATTGTTTGGGCATGAGTCAGTATTGGCGGACGTACGGACCTCTATTTCGTTCAGATTGGCGCTTTGACTGCTCTGAGGTATAGAGACGAGAACCTTCACATTTTGTTGTAGTATACGCTGGTGCCATATGAGATGGATTTCTTCTGGTGGACGATAATGCTCCTTCTCACAGAGGTGCACTGGTGGACAACATACCTGAATCCGAGGGAACTGTACGAATGGAGTGTCCAGCCTGATCACCTAACGTAAACCCGATTGAGCATGTCTGGTATGCTTTTGGTGGACGCATTGCATACAGACCAGCACCTCCCACAATGGTTGCAGAGCTGGATATTGTACTCATGGAAAAATGGCCAAATATCCCCCAAGGGCTGATTAATAACCTCATACTGTCCATGGCACGCAGATGTCCAACTGTATTGGCCGTCTGAGGTGATCTCACACCATACTAGGGGCACTATTATGGTAGCTCCATGATGCCTCGCTCTAACTAAACGCCATGTAAAACTGAAGTAAAGAGCTGAGACAGGAAAATATCGTAGCGGAGTGTGGGCTGATATGAAATTTCCTAGCAGATTAAAATTGTGTGCCGGAACCGGGACTCGAACCTGAGACCTTTGCCTTTCGTGGGCAAGTGCTCTACCGACTGAGCTATCCCGAGACGACTCACGATACAGGAGAGCTTCTGTGAAGTTTGGAAAGTAGGAGGCGAGATACTGGCGGAAGTAAAGTTGTGGGGCTGCATCGTGAGTCGTGTCGGGATAGATCAGTCGGTAGAGCGCTTGCCCGCGAAAGGCAAAGGCCCCAGGTTCGAGTCCCGGTTCCGGCACACAATTTTAATCTGCCAGTAAGTTTAATATCTGAATAATCTTCGTTACCATATGTGTATTATGTACGATATTTCACCTGATCTTCTAATTGGTTTGAGCAGTGTATATTTAATATTGCATTGACACGGAGAGGAGGAGATGGACAGGGAGGAGGTTGGTCCGAGAGTAGGACAGGGGAGAGGAGATTGACAGTGATTCGAGAGAAGAAGAACAAGTAAGAGAAGTGAACGAAGGTATAGGAGCAAGTGAATAGAGAGAGAGAGAGAGACAGGACATGGACTAAAGCAAGATAGTAATAAATACGTAATGTAGGAAATGTTACCGAGAATTACACGTACCACTGTTTATAGCAAAAGGGGGAGAATAGGAGGTAGATAGATAGAGGGGAAGAAGACGGATAGAGAGAAGAGGGAGGAGAGAGACAAGAGGAGGGCAAGAGACGGGGAAAATATTAGGAGGAGGAATTGAACAGAGAGAGGATGAGATGGATAAAGGCAGGAAGAAAGAAGAGATAAACAGTAAATTGGAATAAATAAAGTGAGTGCTGAAGAAAGCTGGCAAGCCTCGCTACATAGGTGTGTGACTTATTGCCGTCCTCCCAGGCGTAACGTCCAGAAACGGCAATTACACATACACTGCCTGATAAAAGGAAGTGATGCACCCCGAAAATATGGGTAGATGGAAGTGAAAGAAACTGTGTGTGGACAAAGACCGTATTACATTATCCAATTGATTAAAGATGGAATGAAAGAGACAAGGGCTTTGTCAGTTATCCACCACTGAGGCAATATTGTCCACAGTTGTTGCAACGGTTCCTCCAGATTCCGCGGGTTGGTACTGAGATGGAGGCCCTTTCGAACGTCATCCTACGCGTACTCAATGATGGAGAGGTTTGGGGATTTGCAGATCATGGGAGGAACTCATCGTGGTGTGTAAACAGACACACGTGCTGTGTATGATGGTGCATTATCCTGTTTTAAAAGTGTCGTTGGGTGGTACGCCATCAGGGGCAGAATGTCAGTTACGTATCGCTGTGGCTTCATCGTCTGCCGAAGTATGTTCAAATGTTCGTAGAGCTTATGGGACTTAACTACGGGGTCATCAGTCCCTAAAATTACAAACTACTTATGAACTACTCAATACTAAGGACGGCACAAATATCCATGCCCGAGGGGGGATTCGAGCCCCCGACCGTAGTGGCCGTGCAGACCGTGACTAGCGCGCCTCAGTCAGCTCGGCCACCGCGGCCGGCTGCCGAAGTATCACTAGAGGTGATCTGACGGTATATCCTACGGCTTTCTGTACAATGAATCCAGGGGTTGTGTTTAAATGTATCTCAAAGTATTGGCAGGATGTGTCCTCTGCCCTTGACGTGTCGTACCCTAACACGATAGTCATTGAAGGTTATAACAAAGCTGGACTTATCACTGAACACTGAAACGTTGCAACATTTCATTTTGGTGACTTTGGTCAGCGATATTGGTTAACATGGAGTGGTTTATCTGTGCAGACTAAGAGATGGCGGTGGACAGGGTCTATTTTAGTCTGTAAGTAGTTAGTGGTAGTTCGGGTTTGTTAGGTGTAAGACGGAGAGACTGGTTCTGTTTGTTGAAGAGATGTTTGTACTGAGATGGAGAATGTGAATTTTTTGCTATAATGTATTTATTCTAGGTAACGACTGTCAAAATAAAATCTTTAACACGTGATTGTGGAAATGGTCAAGGTCTTTCGTTCTTTCATTTTTCATTGTAACAGTGATTGTTACTGGATCAATTAAAATAATAATAAGCAAGGTCAAAATATGCAATTTATGTATTTTTCATTTATATCAGTCAAGATCATTTTAGTTATTATTTTAGACAATTGCTTCTTTTCCTTTTTGAATTCAAAACCAGTAATTTTTCTAATTCTTGCACTCACATAAATGACTGTCATTATTAGTTAGAAATTGCATGTTTGAGCTTTAACGGAAACGACAGAGTAGATACAAGATTTGACTTTACTGAGTATAATTCATGATTACAAACGATATTCAATTTTTACGAAATGCACTACATGATCGCTGCAGCTAACAGTAAAAGTTGACTGATAATTTTATTTATGATTGGCATTCAAAGTAGATAGGCTGATATGTCTGCACATATTTAATGTCCCAGTTTCTTATGTTCCTACATTCCGTTACAAAAATCTGTAAGCAACTAGTTTGTCAGGTAGCTCCCAGCATTTATTACTAATTGTGGAAAAAGCTTGATATACCAAAAATTATTTGCACCACTTGATTTATTTATTTGTTAGTGAAATCATATCTGAATCTTACGGCAATTCAGGTTATACAACAATTATTTACCCTGTCAGCCAAATACGTATTCATTCAAATGTTTATAAGTCTAAGAGACTTAATTTGTACGGTTATCAGTCCCTAGGCTTACAAACTACCTAAACTAACTTATTATAAGGACCACACAGACACACACACACACACAAAACCATGCCCGAGGGACGACTCGAACCTCCGACAGCGAGCAACCGCGCGCACCGCAGCAAGGCGCCTTAGAGCGCTCCGCCAGTCCACCGCGGCTACACATTTATATTCGCTCTCATACTGGAATTAAACATTTATTGGTATTCTGTTCAATTGACGAATTTCATGATTGTGAAATTAAGCGATTCTACTCTTTGCTAAATCCGTACATGTTATTCTCTCGCTATCATTCACTATTAGACATTGTCTGTCACCCCACTCTTAATGACATTAATATTCTACATCTACATATATGCTCCGCAATCCACCGTATAGTGCGTGGCGGAGGGTACACTGTATCACTACTAAGCATTTATTTTCCTATTCAATTCCCAAATAGAACGAATGAAAAAAGAATGTCTATACGCCCTAATTTCTCTGATCTTGTTTTTGTGATCTTTATGCGAAATGTAAGTATGCGACAAGAAGATCGTTCTACAGTCAGCTTCAAATTCCGGCACTCTAAATTTCCTCTCCGAAGTCGGCTGTCCACCTTACTCGCAACTGTCCTTACATGTTCGTTCCGTTTCATATCGCTCTGCAATGTTACGCCTAGATATTGTAACGACGCGACTGCATTAAGAAGCTCACTACTAATGCCGTATTCGAATGTTATGGGATTGTTTTTCCTACTCATGTACGTCACCTTACATTTTTCTACATTTAGAGCTAGCTGCCATTCTTCACACCAACTAGAAATTTTGTCTAAATCATCCTGTATGCTCTTGCAGTCAATTAAAGACGACACCCTCTCATACATCAAAGCATCATCAGCAAACAACCGCAAATTACATGTTACTCTGTCCATCAGATCATTTATAGATAGAAAATAATACCGGTCCTATCACGGTCCTGACGATACAGTCGTCTCTGATGAACACTCGCCGTCGAGAACAGCGTACCGCGTTCTATTACGTAGGAAGTCTTCCAGCCAGTAATAAATCTGTGAACCTATTCCATATGCTCGTATTTTCGTATACAGTGTGCAGTGTGGCACGGCGTCAAATGCCATTTAGAAATCGAGAAAAACACTATATGCCTGTTTCCCTTCATCCATGGCTCGTAAGATGTCATGTGAGAAAAGAGCAAGCTGAGTTTCACACGAATGATGTTTCCTAAACCCAAGCTGATTCAAAGAAAGAAGCTTATCCGTCTCAAGAAAATATATTCGCTCTAAAATTCTATAGGAAACTGATGACAACTATATCGGCCTGTAATTATGTGGGTCAGTTCTTTTACCTTTCTTATAAAGAGGAGTCACCTGCGCTAGTGTTAAACGCTGGCCAGTACACTATTTAATTGATTACTTGATTGTCAAATTAATGATTTCTACTTTGTGCTACAACGGGAATTGTTATTCAGCGATATTATCATTTAGCCAGCTTGATGTTCTGGATAATTACGCGCACTAACGGGGCCATATATCTTGCTATCAGTCGCTGCTAGGCTGATTAGTCATAATACTTACTTTAATCACAGAAATTAAGATCAATATTTATATTCGCTGTACGAGTCTACATGCTGTTGCATTCACACAGACGCAGCACAAGTTCTCTCACACGCTGACCTAGTCTGAGAAATAATTTATCTTATTTAAATATACACGGGCCGTAAATGGAAGCTGAGTGTAACAGAATCTTCCTGCCGCCTAGTTATATTTCGCGTAGTGATCACTAAGACAAGATAAGAGAAATTAGGGCTCGCACAGAGGCATATAGGCATTCTGTTTTTCCTCGTTCTGTTTGGGAGTGGAATAGGAAATGCTTATTAGTGGTATGGTGTATCCTCCGCCACGCACCTTTATGGTGTGGATGTAGATGTACACATTTCAAGATGATGCGACGCCATTCGTGCCATGCCTCCTGAGCGTGGCTCTACGCCGGCGTTGGTGTTTCGGTGTAGTTGCATCCGAAGCATGGGGCTGCAGCACCGGCAGACACGAGTCGTCGGAACATTGTTCGGGAACTGATGGGATATTGTGGGGTCTCCAGTACATGTTCGCGGTTGGCAGGCACCGAGGTCATGGGATTGTGCGATACTTGGGTGGAGCACCATACGACGGTCCTCCCGGGGGATGGTGTTTTTTGGTCGTCGTGATTTGGTGCCCTCATGTATCCACTGATTTCCTCATCAACCGACTGTCACGTCTGGATAGATCACATTCCTGACAACGTCACGACGCGATCACCCCGTTTGGAGCAGTCCAATGTTGCGGCTTGTGTCAAATGCATTCAACAAACGTTCATTAGGAACTTAAGGATGTACGTTAACGTTTCAATGAGTCACTGTGTTTGATTTAGTACTGTATGAATTGATGAGGTTACTCCACGTCTGTTGACATAACAAACCAGGATTATCTTAACATAATTGGAATGCACCTCCAGCCACCAACCTTGAATGGTTGAATGGACACAGGTACAGGGTCTTCGACCAAGATGTTCTTCCACAACTCTTAGAGAATGTACCACATTTCGTGCGACGTCAGATGTGGATGTAACTGGACAGAGCACCAGCAAACTTCACTCGTTAAGTGCGTGTCGTAGAGTTCGAGCAGGATAAGGTGGATGGTGCGCAGAGACGAGTTTTCGTCCGAAGCGCCGGGCGGGTTCATTCTTTCGTTGGGAAGGGGAGGCCGTGCCAGTCCACTTCCGCCTGCCGGTCAGTGAGCTGGGCACTTCTCTTCCCCTCCAGCACTCGCTCACTGCTCCGGCCGCTACCCACACCACTACCACTTTCATCACGCTTTCCCAGCATTCTGCGCATCTACCGGCCAATTTAACCTGCGTACACTATACTCAGTGACACTTACCGTGGGCGCTGGGTCGGAAGGGGAGGTCCAATTGCAAGACCTTCCAGCTCTCCTGATCTCACGCCTCTTCACTTCTTCTGGGGGTATATCAAAAGCCTCGTTTACGAGACACCAGTTCCCGACGAAGAGCAACTACTCGGCCGAATACTTGCAGCATGTGATGATGTTCGTGAGATGTGTAATGTACTTGACAGAGTGCGCCCAAATTTTCTTCGATGATAGGCTGTTTATTTTCGTTAATGCAACCAGCAGCTTTTATGGACTTTTTTAATTTGATAACTAGTTTTCAAGCAACTGCAGGCTCATCTCCAGTGGATACATTTCAGGAATCTTTCTTTCTTCTAAGCCATGTTCCCACACAAACATGGTCGGCTTTGTTAACCGGATTTCCGGACTTGTCATGTTAATAGTTATCGGATACCCAGATGCCCTTCCTGTCGCCACCCCATGCCGTCCGGGAGGAGAAGCATACCACAAATGTCTGTGTGAAAAGAGTAAAGTGGTACAAAATGTTTGCGAATCGTGTAACTGAGGTGGGACTTGGGGACCAGCCCAGTATTCACCTAGGGGGATGTGGAAAACCCGCCCAAAAACTACATCCGGGCTGGCCGGCACTCCGACCCCCTTCGTTAACCCGCCGGACGGACTCGAACTGGGACCGGTACCCGTCCCCATCTCGCAGTGCATTCGACCACACGGCAAACTGAACGGGTACATTACAGGTGTATATATACACAGATGTTTTTTTTTAAATTCCATAACTAGTTTTCAAGCCACTGGAGGCTCATGTATATATATATGAGCCTCCAGTGGCTTGAAAACTAGTTATGGAATTTAAAAAATCGATAAAAGCAGCTGTTATGTTTCTTTTAACGAAACTAAGCCGCCAACTTTACGCTACAGCTGCAGTTCTTATCTGGATATTTTGAGATTTCTTCAACGATGTTACGCCTGTATTCAATTTTATGACAGCCATTTTAAGTATCTAGTGCTGTAAAATAAAATTTGAGAGTAAAGTTTCATTTGCTTAAGTGTGTTCACAAACAGTTTATTGTCCATCCTGACATTCCCAGGCTTGTACTGCCAGGATTACTTTCCAGACGATAAGTTCCTAACCGGCTTTTGTTGTATTTCGACCGCTCTCTAACCTCCTTACGTGTCCTTTTGAATCACCATGTATACAACATTCAGTGTCTCCATGGCAACGAAAGTACACCATTTGCAGCTGTGAGTGTATTTTGCCGAGCTCTGAGCAAATATTCACCAGCCGAGCTGTGAGAGTTTCGAGCATGCAAGCAGATATCCACGGAAGGAGAATATTAATGGAACCGGGATGGCTGATGGGGAGAAGCGCGTGTTTACTTTGTGAAATGACATCGGAGGCGAGGCGTACGAGCGCGTATCCGACACCGAGAAGAGGACCGCCACGACAGAAGCCGGAGGGAGTTTCGCGTAGAGCCAGCCTGCGCGTGCAGGCAGAACATGTATCGTGTATCGCAGCGTCCTAACCTCTTCAGTCCCTGTGCCAAGGTTAATCGAAAATTTTGAAAATGTCAATATTTTTTTAGTTTATTAGGTTGCATAGCCATCATATTTCTCTCTTTTGCAATTTGGAAAATTTTCGTTTTTTGAACATTGATGGTACACACTTGTGTACCTCGGGTTTCAATCGTAAACGTATCTCTTAACTTTTCTTAAGGGAACATACTGTATTTGAGGGTAAAATTAATCACAGTATGTCGTATTTTTACAATAAGAAATTTTACAATACATATTTACAAGAATTTGTTACTGCCAGATGGTTTTGTATGAGTACCTATGACAACTTTAATCCCAACATAATGCAAAATTTCTAATGCGGTTGGTTTGAAACTAAGTGAAATAGTCTAAACAGTTTTGAGGTTTGTCTAATATGTCAAAAGCTGTCAGTATTCACCTAGAAAGAATTCAGTAAAAGATACCAAGTCTCCTGTGGGTCCACTGGAATCACTTTCCCCTCCAGAGATGCAAAATCAAGCATGCTAAAAAAAAAAAAAAAAAAAAAAAAGAGAGAGAGAGAGAGAGAGAAGAAGCTATTTATGGATTTGTATGAATAGGTTCAATCAATAAGAGAATTACAGAAATGCTGAGTGAATAAAAATAGAAGTCCCTGGAATGACGAAGAAACACTTTTTTGAAGAGCACCATTGAACAAATTCAAAGCACCAAACCTAAATTTTTTTAAATATTTGATGTGAAAATTTACACATTTTGTAACAAATAAAAAAAAAAAAAAAAAAAAAAAAAAAAAAAAAAAAAACAAGAATAAATTTCTTCAAAGTGTAGCAATACTAACCAAGTAGCTCTTCACGTCAAACATCTTATGGATATTTTAATATTAGCATTCATTAAATCTTCAGTGTTTTGAGACTGAATTTCGTCAGGCGTATCACGTGGGGAGTCAGAATTCGTACGCTGTCGATTCATTACAGCAAATAAGTCATCCTCAGATACAGAATTTAAATATTCTGCAACACTTCCATTTACTATGTGAGATCTCTCTTCATCCCTTAGCTCATGAGCTGCCAAATATGGTACGTTATGAAGTACAGAGCTGTTGTAAAATTGCACACTAAGAACCACTGTACACAAACGTGTACTATGAAAACATCGGCATTTATTGCCCAGGAAAATTGAAATAATTCACATATGTTGTATTTCAGCTGATTCTTCAAACTTCACTTATCACTCACTACGACAAAGATAAACAAATAAAGCATTATGTATCATTTACATATTATTTGATGTCATAAAGACGTTGCCGGGCTGCCAGCTTCACTAACATCAAACTATTGATTCGTGTAGCTTCCGAAGTACAGTTGCAAGGGCTATACAAGTAGCGTCATTTGAAAGCACAAAGGAACACGATTGTACACTCGCGGTCTGAGCACACAAAATACGCCACAGACAGAGATAACAGTTTACGAACCAAGGTGCACATACGTGTACTTGCGGACTGAAAAGGATAAAACCGCAGCAGCTGAGCAGCGTATCTGATATCGCAATGTTCAAATGTTTGTTAAGCTTAAAGGACTTAACTGCGGAGTCATCCGTCCCTAAACTTACAAACTACTTATAAACTACCTTATACTAAAGACAGAACAAACATCCATGCCCGAAGGGGAACAACGCTCATCGGAGCATAGCGCCTCAATGCGCTCGTCCACTCCGCCGCGGCGTTGATATCGTAATTCTCGTATAAATTCGCATGGCAATCAAACATAATTACATTAATCAACAGTAGTGTGAGGAAGCTGATTAAGTTGCCGTATTTAACCTCTGGCAATGAAGTTCGGTGAATCAAGTTAGAATGATCTATCGGGCAACACGGGCGAATCACAAAACTGCACCTGCGTACCGGCCGGTGTTGACAATATGCTCACACCGTAGTCCATTTGAGCATTGTGTGTGTTCCGTGTTAGACGTATTAAAAACTGAGGAAATTCATTTTTGTCATAGTTCTCGTGCCCAGAGACTTTAACAGTTATATGGATCACAACCTAGTTTTCGGCAAATGTTAGGCATGGAGAGACTTTTTTTTCTTTTTTTTTTTTTTTTTTTTTTTTTTTTTGGACATAAATCAGGCAGACAGAGAAAGTAATACTGAAGAAAGAAACAAACAGATAACTGCAGAATCCAAGCAGAAATCATGGGAAGGCTTTGGAAATAAGTTAGAAACTATGGGTCAAGTCGCGGGAAAACCATTCTGGAGCTTAAATGACAGTCTTCAAAAGGGAGGGAAGAAGGAATTGACAATTGTTTTCGACAGGTCAGGAAAGCTGGTAGTGTACACTGTGGATGCCTTGGTGCTTGGGCAGATGGAGGAAATATTTCGAAGAGGTGCTCAGTGTAGGTGAAACGTTCAATGATGTGTCAGATTTGAGGTAGATTAGGATAGGAATGATGATGGAAACAGGATAACATTTGTGGAATTGGAGAGAATGTTCAATAGATTAGAGTGTAATAAAGCGGTGGGAATGCATGAAATTAAGTCGGAATTCATCAAATACAGTGGAATATCGGATCACAATTTTTTACACGGGATAACTGAAATGACGTGGGAGTCGGGACAGGTAGAGTCTGACTGGACGAAAGCAGTAATCACGTCAATTTTCACGCATGGAAACAGACAAGATTGTAACAACTACAGAGCTATCTCTTTAATTTGCGTTGTCGGAAAAATTCTCAGGTATTGTTGAAAGGAGAGTGCGAGTTTTAATTGAAGACAAGTTGAATGAAAATCAGTGTGGGTTTAGGCCTCTTAGAGGCTGTCACCACCACATATTTAGCTTACGCTAGATAATGGAGAAGTGCTATGAGTGGAACAGGGATGTTTTATAGATCTAGAAAAACCTTATAGCCGTGTTCCTAGGAGGAAGTTATTACCAGTTCTAAAAGTTTATGGGATAGGAGGCAAACTATTGCAGGGAATTAAAGGACTTTAGTAGACTGTCAAGCAGCAATTACAGTTGACGGCAAATTAACCTCATGGTTCAGGGTAGTTTCAGGGGTAAGACAAGGCGTAACCTGTCATCATTGTTGTTCATACTATTTATGGATCATATGTTGAAAGAAGTATAATGGCAGGGTGACATTAAGACAGGTGAAAATAAAATTAGCTGTCTCGCATATGCAGAGATTTAGTTGCGATGGCAAATTTGATTGAAAGGTCGCAATCTAATATTTCAAAGCTAGATCATGGGTGTAAGGTTTATGATATGAAGATCAGCATCTCAAAAGCGAAAGTAATGTCTGGGGAAAGAGATTTAAACAGTTTCAAGTACTTCGTTGTACTTTCTCACAGGACGGCAACACAATGAAAATAATCAAGGTTTAGCAAAGCTAATTCTGTGAGTGCTTAGCTAAGCTCTACTCTCTTTTCGAAGAAGGAAGTCGGTACCAAGACTAAGAAGTGCACCGTTCTATCTTTCGACCAACTTTGTTGTATGGGAGAAAAAGCTGGGTGAATACAGGTTATGTAATTAATAAGGTTAAGGTTACAGATATGAGAGTAGTAAGGATGATTGCAGGTGCTAATGGATGAAAACAGTGGAAGGAGGCTGTCCATAATGAGGAAATCAGAGGAAAACTGAGAATGAACACCATAGATGAAGCAGTTAGAGCGAACAGACGTGAGATTGTGGGGTCATGTTACAAGCACGGGAGAAGCAAGGTTACCTAAGAGACTCATCGGTTCGGCAGTAGAGGGTAAGATGAGTTGAGGTAGAGCAAGAAGAAATTCGCTCAATAATGATTATGATTTAAAAGGCTTAACATCAGACGAAGCATCAATGTTAGCATTGAATAGGGGATCATGGATGTATTTTATTAGGGATACTATGCTCCACACTGAACACTGAAAGGCATATTCAGTCTCTAATGATGATGATATAAAAAGTTCTCGGTTTCCCCGCCCCCTTTCAAATATGGGTAAGATCCCAATCTTTCGACTGTAACCTGCATGGTCGTCGACAGGGTAAAACTGACTGTCGTCAGCCGGAGGCTTCAGCTTTTGTCGTTTCGTTCAACTGAAATATTTAGCAAGTTCGATTTTTTCATGGAACGGTTAATTTTCTATTACTGCTGTCGGTAGCTACTGAGAAGACAATTACAGTGATTCAACGTCTGTTGATTTTGACGTTGACACTTCTCGTAAGAAAAAATCGTGGAAACTCCTAGAATTTTAGAGCATGGAGGCCATAATAAGCATTACCAATACAAACCCGCCAAGCAGGACTCTTGTACTACGCTGTGTCATAATGTCAACACACTGGACTGTTTACTTGTCTGCAGTGCAGGGCGCTCTCTTACTCTTCAGCATCATTGCGTATAGACATGTGCACCACCGAGGAGAAGCTGGATATGCTACTTTTACGTGAAGAATGTAAAAAAATTCCGTCAAAACAGTAAAGTAGTATAAAAGAAGAAGGAAGGAAGATCGGGGTTTAACGTACCGTCGACGTCGTGGTCATTAGAGATGGAGCTCACGCTCGGATTTGGGTAAGGATAGGGAAGGAAATCGGCCGTGCCCTCTCAAAAGAACAATCCTGGCATTTGCTTGACTTCATGAAATAGCAGAAAAGCTAAATCTGGATGACCTGGGAGGATTTGAATCGCTGTCCTCCCGAATGCGAGTCCAGTGTGATCTCTTGTTCTCTTGCCTTCTCACTCGGTACAGCGGTTAAGGCTGTGGTCGCATGGCGTTTACCGACGATCGGCATCGGCTGAAGACGGCCAATCGATTCGTATCAGTGTTCCACTATGGGCATGTTCACAGTGTAGCCGTTCTCATCGACCGAACGTCGAGACTTCGGACGACAGTCGGTGAAATTCAAATCAGTTTGTTTTCTTCGCTCAAATCGACCGACATTCTCACACAGTATATATATATATATATATATATATATATATATATATATATATATATATATATGGGCAGCGAGAAACTGATACGCTTAGTGAAAGAAAGAAAGATTGTGGCATCCTGAAGACGATAAATATCACAATCGGGATATAGTTCGGAACCTATGGTATAATGGAGTTTATTGGAACCCGCAATTTGGTTAAATCCTTTATCAGAAATATTAGGCGTACATTATAACCTCAAACAATTTGTTCAATACGGAATTGTGGCGTGTCTTAATGTTATTGTAGCGACTCACTTTGTGATATTACCTGTCCACAAATTATTCTTACTTGTTCTGGCGTTCTTTAACAAGGTCGTTATACTGTTTTATGAAGAGACTTGCAAATGTAGTGTACGCGTGCTTCCGCTTTCCATAGGTGTGTGTGTTCGAAAGTATCTTATTCTTAACTTCACACTTGTGTCACAAATATACTGAATGGCAGTTACTGAAGAACAATGTAACTTCATTTCATTCATCACAATCGGATGTTTCTGGATAGCCTATAACTGTGTTATTCATGGATTTAAATTCAGAAAAATTGCTCCCATTATGTATTTTTCAGAATACACCTCTTTGTGCTAAGGAGATGTAATTTTTTTCCTGTGAAGATGTAAGTGAAGCTATTTAGTCTAACGCGCTCTTATAAATCAGTATCTAAGGGTGACTGGATTCACTGCCAAAAATGCAATGTTTGATACCACGAAGTATACGTTGGTGCCCCAGGGAAAAAGCGCTTTGTATGTGGAAGACGCCAGTGATCAAAACTGTACCAGTTTATGCGGTTTCTTTTGTAGTTCTGTTGCCATGCAGGGGCCCGGATTCGATTCCCGGTCGGGTTGGAGATGTTCTCCACAAGGAGACGAGGTGTTGTGTTGTCCTCATCTTCGTTTCTTCGACATCATCGACACGCAAGACGCCCATGTGGCGTCAGCTAAAGACTTTACCAGGCAGGCCGAGCACGATCCCAGCTGGGCTATAACGGCCAAAATGCTACACGAAATCATCATCATCAGATATTTTGCAGGAAAATTTTCGAATGCGGTCACACTCCCTGACAACAATCTCACCGTCTCGTCTCGTTCCTGACGCGCCACAACGGCATCTCTCTTTTGTTAGTAAAGACTAAAGGTGATGCATGTAATGTGTTTCTTTATTTTGCGGTCGAATTTCTTTCATGATTATGGAATATCGCCCAAAATTTGCGACTGGATAGGGGATTTTCTGCCAGAGAGAACACAGTTCGTATTAATCGATGGTAAGGTGTCGACTACAACAGAGGTGATATCGGGCGTTCCACAGGGTAGTGTTATTGGTCCTTTGCTGTTCCTTATTTACATAAACGATTTAGGGGGAAATCTAAGTAGCCCTCTTAGGTTGTTTGCAGTTGACGCCGTCATTTACCGGCTAGTAAAATCATCTGAAGATCAAAACCAACTTCAGAACGATCTGAATAAGATAAAAAAAAAAAAAAAAAAAAAAAAAAAAAAAAAAAAAAAAAACCTGCATACACTACGCTTGTCCGTCCATTTTTCGAGTATTGCTGTTCAGTATGATACAAGGGAGACAGCGTTACGGAAATGATACAGGATCTGGGATGGGAATCATTACAACAACGGCGCTTATCGCTCCGGCGTGGGCTACTTACGAAAGTCCAATCGCCAACATTCTCCTGCGAATCCAAAAATATATTGTTGACTCCCACTTACATAGGTATAAATGACCATCAGAATAAAATACGAGAAATGAGAGCACGAACGGAGAGATTCAGGTGTTCTTTCTTGCCGCGCGCTATTCGGGAATGGAACGGCAGATAAATAGTATAATGGTGTTTCGATGAACCCTCTGCCAGGCACTTAAATGTGATTGACAAAGTATCCCATGTAGATGTAGATGTAGATGTAGAATCACAAAAATAAAGTTAAAATATTTATCACATTGAGAATCACTTACATGAGCATCAGCTGACTATGGAGAAAGACAGCAGACTGATAGAAGAATGTGACAACATAAGGTTTTTCTCATTCATATGTTCCATACATTCTTCAGTTTCAATAGTAATCTCTGGATACAGCTTAATTTGTTAACATATTTTCGCCGCTGTGGAAGGCTCTAAGGCGCCTTGCTGCGGAGCGCGCGGTTGCTTACCGTCGGAGGTTCGAATTCTCCCCCGGGCATGTGTGTGTGTGTGTGTGTGTGTGTGTGTGTGTGTGTGTGTGTGTGTGTGTGTGTGTGTTACTTCTTAGGTTAGTTTAAGTACTTTGTAAGCCTAGAAAGTCATAACCAGAGTAGTTAAGTCTCATAGATTTACAAACATTTGAACATATTTTCACAGAAAGATCTTTCCATCCCTTAAAAAATGGACAAAATTGTTCTGTACAGAAAAGAGATGAATGTTTCCATCAAACTGTCGCCGAGTAAAATTTAGTTACAGAGATACATTAAAAGGGAACACACAATACACAGCATTGGTGGGGAAACCGGCATCTATGTGTAAAGATAGTTCCAAGGGCAACATAGCTATAATCTAATAGTGCAGTTGCTACACAACTGCGCAGCTTGGCTCGATATTTGTGCCTGGCAGTGTTGGAACCTAAAATGCCGTTTCCGATCACACTGTTCTCAAACTATACGACATTTCTCGTGTCAGGTTACAACATCAACATTAACAACCACTATATCAAAATCATTGTCTACTCAAGAATTATCGAATGCAGTTATAAGGAGTATAAAGTTCCATTAAAATTTTTTTGCTTCAGTATGAACAACAAAAATGTGCCACCTGACGTCCTACCATTGGCCGAAAACCGCGTTTCGATATGTGTAATTGTTCACGACTGACTCCAAACGTATGAAGGGGGAACTTTGTGAAGGGAAATCTCAGAAAGCTCTTGACCGTTTTACTTCAAATTATTACACGATACAGAATGAACATCTGGACGCACATATGACATATATTTTGTAAATGAAAATGTACAACTTGTCTGTTAAATCCGATTGGGAGAAAAAAATGCAGCGCTGTGTTGTGAAAATCGGCTAGTTTCGACTACGATTGCTGGGCACGTAAATCATTACACAAAATGTTTTTCACATATATTTTGTCTCCAATTAAACATATTAAGAAACAAAAATTGTATACACGACAATGTGCTGCGTTGTTTCTTCCTCGCTGTCAGTTTTACAGGAAAATGTAAAATCCGGTTTATGGGTTACTGGTTTATGACTGAAATTGTACTTGTTGGTGTTGTAGTCTTCAGTCCAGAGACCGGTTTGATGCAGCTCTCCACCCTTCCACCCTGCTCTATCCTATGCAAGCCCCTTCATCGCCTCATAAGAACAGCAACCCATATCCATTTCAATCTGCTCACTTGATTCGTCTCTCGATCTTACTCCGCTATTTTTATCCCACACTCTTCACTCCAATGGTACATTGACGATTCTTTGATGTCTCATATTATGTCCACCAATTAATCCCTTCTCTTAATCAACTTATGCTGGAAATTTCTTTTCTCCCCAATTCTGTTCAGCGCCTCCTCATTAGTTTCACGAACTACGCATGTAATCTTCATCATTCGTCTGTAGCACCACATTTCGAAAGCTTCTATCATCTTTTTGTCTGAGCTCCTTATCGTCCACGTTTCACTCCCGTGCAATGCTACTCTCCAGACAAATGCCTTCAGAAAGGAGTTCGTAATATTTAAATTAATTTTGGAAATCAAAAAATTTCGCTTCGTCAGAAATGCTTTTCTTTCCATAGCCTTTCTGCATTTTGTATCTTCTTTACTTCGGCATCAGATGTGATTATGCTACCCAAATGACAAAACCTATCTACTACTTTTATTGTCTCGTTACCTAATCTAATTCCTTCAGCATCGCCTTATTTTCTGACACTACATTCCATTAACATTGTTGTGCTGTTGTTAATATTCATCTTATAACCTCCTTTCCATTCCGTTCAATTGCTCTTCCAGATCCTTTGCTGACCCTGACAGAATCATATTGTCATACGCAAACCGCAAAGTTTTCATTTCTTCTCTACGAATTCCTTCTCCAAATTTTCCTTGCATTCCTTTACAACTAGTTCAATGTACAGATTCAATACCATTGGACGCACTTATTCCCCTCTCAACCACTGCACCCGTTTCATGCCCTTGCACTATTATAATTGTGTCTGGTTTTTGCACAAGCTGTTAGTAACTTCCATATCTTTTACCCCTACTACCTTCATAATATGAAACTATGTATTCCAGTCAACATAATCAAAAGCTTTCTCTAAATCTAAAAATTTATGTATACGTTTCCTTAACCTATCTTCCAGAATAAGTCGTAATGTGGGTATTGCCTTGCTTGTTCCTACATTTCTCAAATGTCCAAATGTTTGTTACG
This sequence comes from Locusta migratoria, assembly GCA_026315105.1. Lineage (NCBI taxonomy): Eukaryota > Metazoa > Arthropoda > Insecta > Orthoptera > Acrididae > Locusta > Locusta migratoria. The sequence goes on along the minus strand of CM048751.1, from coordinate 327,413,158 downwards.
CTTAAGGGACTTAACTGCGGGTCAGCAGTCCCTAAACTTACAAACTACTTATGAACTACCTTACACTAAAGAGGACACAAACACCCATGGCCGAGGGGGACTCGAACCCCCGACGGGGAACGGACTCGCGGATCTGAGCATAGCGCCTTAATGCGCTTGACCACTTCGCCGCGGACTAAATTTCTCCTAAATCCAAATTGTTACTCCCCGACGTCAGATTCGATCAGTTTTTCCATTCCTCTGCAAATAATTCCAGTCAGTATTTTGGAGCTATGACTTATTAATGTGAGCTCCTTGGTTGCACAGTGGTAGAGTGCCAGACTACAAATCCAAAGGTGGAGGTTTCGATCCCCGCCAGGTCCTAAGATTTTTATCTGTCACTTTCCACTTCTTTCACCTCTGGCACTATTGCTCATGTGAAAAATACCGAGTAGCACCGTGGTTCGGAACCCACGTTAAACTGTAGGTCCCCCTATAACTGGCTGGGTTCGAAGGTCGAAGGAAGGCAACGGCATACCACCTCCAAACAGGACCATGCCTAGTAAAGCACTGTGGTGTTCAAACCAATCTTCGGATTCTTGACTGCTTTACCTTTAGTTTTGCAATCTGCCGCTATCAGATTAAAATCGACGTCGTCTTCCCACAAGTACTCATTTTTCTCGGTAGCGTACGTTGTTGACACCATCTACACAGGGAGAAAATGTTCAAATGTTTGTACAGCTTACGGGACTTAGCTACGGGGTCATCAGTCCCTAAACTTACAAACTACTTATGAACTAACTAAGACTAAGGACGGCACAAATATCCATGCCCGAGGGGGGATTCGAACCCTCGACCGTAGTGCCCGTGCAGACCGTGACTGGAGCGCCTCAATCCCCTCGGCCACCGCGGCCGGCACAGGGAGAAATGTTCAGGATAATAAAACTAGAGAAATCAAAGCTCGAATGAAAATATGTAGGTGTGAACTACAGAGTAAGTCATACATATGTATATGAAGCTAGTGTTGAGTGAGGTGACGCAGGAAGGACAGGAGCGTAAAGTAGAATCCAAATTTGCAAATTCATGTCGCTTATGGATTCAACAACGCGAAGAAAAAGAGCTTTAACTGCTCCAGCCTGACGCTTCCCAACATGGTACTTTCTGTACATGAAAGATTCATAAGGCACTTTTCCTGCGAAAGGAAAACTGGAATTTTAATGGTGACGATGTGTAGCGGTCCGTTAATCCTCGCGACGCATTAATTATTTGTGCCCCCCCCCCTCTCCCTTCTAAACTCCAAAGTAGGAAGTTGCAGCGGAGCTTGCTTGGCTGTTGGTTACAGATAAATTTGTCTACTCGGGTGAGCAGTTGTTCCTTTTTAGTAATTAATTGAAGTGCAAATGCAATTTGTAAGAATATGTTTTGAAGAAAGTAATTCCTGTCTCGTGCCACCCAGAAGAGGGTCGCTTCCAATAGTGGCCGAAATGTCGGTGCAATCTGATATATTGACGATGCGTCCCAATGCCCAGAACAATTTTATGAACAATATTCATAATTTTTCTACAACTTCCAATGTCGAATAATTTTGGAATAAAACTGTAATGAGAATAGCATTTAAAGCTTCGATCTACATACATTAATATTAAAATACATTTGGAATTATTCGACATTTAAAGAGAAAATCCTGCAATTAAAATTTTAATTAGTTATTAGCATCCTTTCATACATCAATTAAAGTTCTTTATGCAGTAATTGATAATATTTTGTATGATTCATTTTATTTAAAAATGTTATAATATTTAAAATATATAATTTAAAAAATGTTTCTGCAGGAAGAAGCACACTCTGATCATCCACACAACAGTCCAGTTCGTTAGTGCCTGAGATATATCGCCATACTACTTCAGAGACTTCTTTCACTAGTATATAAGATGTATATGAGTTGCTCTTAAATTTTAGAGACCTTTTTATTGGAATTTTCTGGAAAGTGCGCTTTAAAACTTCTATTGGTAGATACCCTTGACATATATTATTAACATAGGAAGTTTCAACGCAAACTGAATTTCCAAGACCGAAAGAGCTCCTTGTCAGAGGTTATATTACTTGACAAGGCTCTGAAACGTAGCTATTCAAATCCCCAACCATTCACCCAATTTTTTTGCATTGTGTAGCAGCCCCAAACCAGCTGAGACGAATCTTGGGACGCGTAATTGATAATTCCACGGCTAATTTGCTTCCTTCCTTGTCTAATGGAAATTAATAGTACTCTACCAATGACTTCGACTGAATAATTAAATTTTTTTTCTCTTTGGTGTACCTAAAATACACTTATTTTCAGAAGGCATGTTAATTAATATTTTCTGCACAAATGATTAACATCTCAGTCACGCATGCTTGTATCGACAAGTATCTGTTCAAAAAATTCAGGAACATCCGTAATTTCGCGCCATGGAAGTTGTGGTCTTCAGTCCGGAGACTGCTCTCCACGCTCCCCTGTCCTGCGCAAGCCTCTTCATCTCCTCATATGAATCTGCTTACTATATTCGTTTCGTGGTCTTCGTCTGCGGCTTTTACCCCATATACTTCCCTGCAACACTAAATTCGCGATTCCTTAATGTCTAAGAATGTGTCTTAACAATCGATCCCTTCTTTTAGTCAAGGTATGCCAAAAATTTATTTTCTCCCCAATTCTGTTTAGTATCTCTTCATTAGCTACGCGATGTACCCAATTAATCTTCAACATCCTTCTGTAACAGCACATTTCAAAAGACTATCCTCTTGCTGTCTGAACAACTGATGTTCAAAATTTCACTCCCGTGCAAGGCAACACTCCACCCAAATGCCTTTAGGAAAGACTTCCTTCCACTTAAATTAATACGACGTGCAGTGTCAGTGTTTAATGATAGAATTAAGCAAATGTCCCTGCATGCATGTCTGAAGGACATTTGCTTAGTTCTATAAATAAACACGGATACTGCACATCGTATTTAAAATCAGTCATAGCAAGGCTTGCGGCAAATATACTAAAACGTCTCACCCTGTGCGGCAATTACATCATAGAATGTACGAGACTCAAGGGCAGTAGACAATGTGTGGCATATGAAGGTTTGGGTAGTTCCGGGAAGCGTGCGCGGGTAGCGTAATGGAAACGTGACCGCTCAAAAAGCGGGAAATACGGGTTCGAGTCCCGGCCCGGCACAAATTTTCATATGTCACCATTACACTATGCAGATGATGGTGATTAATATTCGCATTTGCGAATACATTTCTTGTACTTAATATTCGGTGTTATCAAATTTCTCTTTTACAAAAATGCTTTTCTTCCCATTGCTATTCTGCGCTATATAACATCTGTACTAAGACCATCGTATGTTATTTTACTGCCAAGGTAGTGAAACTCATCTACCACTTTTATGGTCTTGTTGCCTAATCTAATGACTTCTGCATCGCCTTATTTTCTTAGATTGCATTACATTACCCTCTTTTTGCTGTTGTTAATGTTCATCTTATACACTCCTTCAAGACAGTCCATTCCGTTCAGCTGGTCTTCCAGGTCCTTTACTGTCTCTGACAGAATTACAATGTCATCATCAAAATGCAGTGTTTTTATTTTTCCACCCAGAACTTTAATTTCTTCTCCAAATATATCCTTGCTTTCCTTCACCGCCTGCTCAATGTACACATTGAATAACACTGGGGAAACTCTGCAACCTGTCTTAGTCCTTTCCCGACCAATGCTTTTCTGTTACATGCTCTTTGACTTTTATAACTACTGTCTGCTTTCCGCACAAGTTGTAAATTTCGATTCTCTATATGTTACTCCTGCTGACTTCTGAATGTAAAAGAGTCTTTCCAATCAATATTTTCAAAAGTTCTCTTTAATTCCACAAAAGCTAGAAATGTAGGTCTGCCTTTCCTTAAGATTTCTTCTAAGATAAGACGTATTATCTCAGTTGTTCTTACATTTCTCCTAAATCCAAACTGTCTTTCCCGACGTCGGATTCTACCGGATTTAATTCTTCCGTAAATAGTGTTAGAATTTTACAACCATGTCTTATTAAGCTAATGGTTCTGTAACTTTCACTTCTGTCGGTGCCGGCTTTCTTTAGAATTGAGATAATTACTTTAAAAAAAAAGTCTGAGAGTATTTTGCCTGTTTCATGCATCTGGCCAAGGAGTGTTGGAGCGAAATGCGGTTTGGATTGCTCCTGTGTCGTATGTGTGGCTGCCCGAATTTTCATTATGTCTGTTAGTTATTCTTCAGTAATGTATTGCGTAGATCGCGGTGTCACACAGTTTGTGAATTTCCAAATGACTGCGTAGAGCAACGAGTCTGCGTTATATTTTGCGTGAAACTTAAGAACAGAACACCTTTACAGAGACACGCCAAATGATGCAGGGAGCGTACGGTGACGAGTGCTTGATTCGTACTGGGTGCTACGGTGGTTCATGCGGTTTAAAAGGGCCGGATTACACTCATTCAGAACACCCTTCGATGTCTACCGACGACGTTCATGTTACTTCGGGAACGTCAGCGACATTGTGCGTGAATGTGGAAGACTGACTTTTCCAGAAAATGTTGCGATTTCTCCGAGAAAACGTGAAACGGAAACGGCCTGAAATGTGGTGAGACAATTTATGGCTCTTGCATCACGATAACTCACCCGCACATTAATCCCTTTTTGTTGCTCAAAACACAAAATCACTCTATTGCCTCATCCTCCGTTCTCTCCAGACCTGGTTTCTGCGGAAGTTTTTCGTTTCGAAATTTGAAAACCCCGTTGAAAGAACAAAAGTTTACAACGATATGGAATAAGACAGGGTTGTAGCATTTCCCCAATGTTGTTCAATCTATACACTGAGCAAGCTATGGAAAAAATGCAATGAGAAATTTGGAGACGGATTTTGAGTCCGGGGAGACGACATCGTAATTCTGTCAGAGACAGCAAAAGACCTGGAAGAGCAATTAAAAGAAATGGACAGTGTCTTGAAAAAAAGGTATAAGATGAAAATTAACAAGAGTAAAACAAAGATAATGGAATGTAATGTCAGAAAATCAGGCGATGTTGAAAGAATTAGATTAGGTAATAAGATAATAAAAGAAAGATATGAGTTTTGTTATTTGAGTAGCAAGATAACTTGTGATGGCCGAAGTAAAGAACATATAAAATGCAGAATGGCTATGGGAAGAAAATCATTTCTGGAGAAGCGAAATTTGTTGGCATCAAATATTACTTTAAATAGAAAGTCCTTTCTGAAAGCATTTGTCTGGAGTGTAGCATTGTATGGGTAAAACGTGGACAATAAGGAGTTCAGACAAAAAGGTGATGGAAGCTTTCGAAATAAGGTGCTATAGACGAATGATGAAGATTAGATGGGTAGATCACGTAACTAATGAAGAGGTGCTTAACCGAATTGGGGTGAAAAGGAGTTTCTGGTGGGACACATTCTGAGACATCAAGGAATCGTCAGCTTAGCATTAGAAGGAAGTGTGTGACGTAAAAATCGTAGAGGGAGGCCGAGGGACGAATACAGTAAGCAGATTAAAAAGGATATAAGTTGCCGTACTTATTCTCAGATGAAGAGGCTTGCACAGGAGAGGGTAGCGTGGAGAGCTGCATCAAACTAGTCTGCGGACTGAAGACAACAACAACAACAAGAGAGAAGATAAAAAACATTCGCAGGCAGCGCTTCGTGCGATCCAGCAAGAGGCACACCAAGACTGCTGCCGGAAGTGGAACGTCGTTGGGAGTGTAATATCAGTTGTGGAGGAGAATATTTAGAAGACGTCCGTTCATAATCAGTTATAGGCAAACGTAGAAAAATTTTTTGGACAATTTTCCGAAATTCTTTAACAGTTCTCATATTGTCGCAGTGCAGGCGCCTTGCTGCGGAGCGCGAGTTTTCTCGCCGTCGGAGGTTCGACTCCTCCCTCGGGCATAGGTGTGTGTGGTTGTCCTAAGTTCAGTTTAAGTTAGTTAAAGTATTCTGTAAGCCTAGGGACTAATAACCACAGAAGTCCCACAGATTTACAAACATTTGAACATTTTTGAGTCGTCGTTTTATGCCTGAATGCCACCCTTTGGTATCCATGCTGCGTTCCCCTGGTTGCAAAGTCGGTCTGTGGTGGTTGTCACTGGGCCGTTTGTTGTATTGTAAAATGTTAATTACATCCGGAGATATTGTAACGTAAAGTTGACGCTTGAAACCTCCGACGTTCAGTTGCGTGTTGTAACAAACACGGGCCACGGTCGGCGAGCAGCATCTGCAGGGACATGTTTACGATGACCACGGTGTTTACGATTGTGGCTGTAGTGCACTGTTGTGGTTTGGTCTAGCTGTCGCAGTGTCCGCATGTAGCGGGCGTGGGTGTTCTATCTCTTAGTCGGGTAAGTAAGTTACAAAATCTGAAAAGGAAAAAAGGACAGATTAAATACTCCCCATTCTGGTCCTGGGCGGCAACAACTCAGGAGGATGTCGTCGTCTTGGATGATGATTACGCACTGCTTTCTCCATAGAGAAGTACTCGAAGCAGAAACCATTGAAAAGGATTTCAAATCAGCTTTGACAAGATATTGAAAATATAAACCATATTAAGAGAAGGTCTCTCAAGTCAAGACCTTTCGCACTGTGACGAGTTGGGAACACAGCATTGTAATCTCCTTAATACAGAAGTCCACTAGCTATCGAGAAGCAGGATACTTAGTCGTGCGTTTGAACTTAAGGATGCAATACTGCAGTTATTTGAGCAAGAAAACAAAATCTATTTTGTGGATGCATTAAAATACAAGCTCTGGAACACAAAGCTGGCTTTCATTTCTGATATATTTGAAATACTAAACAAGAAAAATGCTAATGTACAAATTAGGGATGCCTAGTTCGTGAACGAGCTATTTCAATTGAACTATTCCGTTCAATGTTCAAATGTTTGTACAGTTTATGGGACTTAACTACGGGGTCATCAGTCCCTAAACTTACAAACTACTTATGAACTAGCTAATCCTAAGGACGGCACAAATAACCATGCCCGAGGGGGGATTCGAACCCCCGACCGTAGTGGCCGTGCAGACCGTGACTGGAGCTCCTCAGTCCCCTCGGCCACCGCGGACGGCGAACTATTCCGTGAAATGAACTATAGTTCATTTTAGTTCAATTTAGTGAACTATAGTTCTTTAGTCCCTGCTTTCTCGATCTACTGGAAATTAGAAGGCGCATGCTCATATGTCCCATTCCTTGGTAATGAGTGCACCCCACCCCCAGGACCTAAAAGAATGTATTTCAGAAGTCATAACTTATAACTGAGTAAACTGCACCAGATCGGAAGACCGAAATAGTTCATTGAGATCAGCTGATAAACTAGTTCCGAACTGCGCGAACTAAGTCGTACCGAAAGATCGAAATAGTTCAGTTAATTCACTTAGTTCAGTTGATGAATTATCCGAATTGCGTCAGATCGTAAGGCCGAAACAGTTCTGCCAGTTCACTTACAGGGAGAGTGTATGTTAGTCGGAATTTTTTTATTAATCTTCATATATAAATGGGGTAAACAGTATGACTATTGATGTAATTCTGCATCTAGAAGTAACAGAATTCTTTTATGGTTTTCCAACCAGACATTAAAATACGTATTTCAAATATTCTGTAAATTCAACCTGTAAGGGGGTGAAATAATGGATGAAAACAGAGTGAACTAAGTAGTTGATTTGAACTAGTTTACTGAGAAGAAGTATTCCGAAATGAAAGGTTCCATAAAAAGAACTAATGTTCCCATCTCTAGAGCAAATCTCTTTACCGGCACAGACAAAACTGATGAAGTAGATATATCGTTGACAAAAACGAAAGAAAGTCATTTTTCCAATGTTTCCACTGGCATCTAAATGTGAACTTAGGAATAAAATACAACCATTAATTTGTCACCATGTACTACAAATGATATTTCCCAACAATCTATATAAAACAGTATGACTGAATATGAAATCCTTTCGCATTTTCGAATACTTGTGACCTTCAACTTGTTGAAGTGGAGGAACTGGCAGACCTCAAAAACCGCACCTTAAAACGTAGGTACCAAGAAGCAGATTTATGCAACTTTCTTTTCAATAAGATTATCCTCACCTACGTAAAAGAGAGCTCGTCGTTTTGCTGCACTTGTCTACATCACATGCGAAAGTCTGAGAAAGTTAGTGAGGAAATGTGTGTGAATTTTAATTCCGTCCGACTTAGTGTAAGACGGATTTGTAACGCTCGTCATTGAATCCATTATATTCAAAAGTTATGCATCTGTGAAGAGGTGTTTATTTTTGTACAGTACTTAGATATGAATAAAATTACCATCTCTTGAAAATACCTTTCACGATGAGTTAACTACAATGTGTCGGGCCGTTCATAGCCGGTAGAAGTCGTAAGGTTTCGGTCGGTAGCAGTATGTTTTTGGATAGGTGACAGCCACCATGTTTACGTGGAGCTCACTAAGCTGGATTTCAAAAACCGATTTCTCGATCCCGTTTCTGGTTGGTCATGTAAATACTCTGAAATCTGTTCTGAAAAAGCGGTTATAGTTGCTGGATTTCCATTTCCACAATGAATTTCCACTCCTATGTAAACGTACAACCGATTTTGAAACGTGTTTTGGCTGAAGTAGGTCAATAAAAGTATGCACTAAAATCGGAAATCGTGATGTTGTTTTCATTTTTTTGATGTGTTGTTAGGACCAATTAGAACAGTGTGGAACCAAGTTCGCAACTTCTAAAAGCCTGTGCTTCCCGGGAAATGAGCAAAAAACTGCGAACTTTCTGGACTTTCTGTAGTGCTGGTGTTGTAACTCGTAAACAACACGTTTTCCGATCATAGTAGTTACTACCATTATTAATGTACATTAAATATATAACAATTTTAGCCTAACCTCAGGTCTATAGGTCCAGTAGTTTTCTAGATACGGAATGTCAAGTATAAGCCATTTTTAACAAAAATAAAAACTATTTTTTCCTCATTTTCGAGATTGATATCGGCATAATTGCTCATCCTATAAGAAACGTTATGGGAAATGAATTTGCTCTAATTTAAGCACAAAACAAAGTCTGCAGGTCCAGTAGGTCTCTTGAAATGGTACAAAAACGAAATCTCAGAAAACTGAATGTTTGTTTAAATGAGCCTAAACACTAAAAATGGCAAATTTTGGGCATTTAACGAAAGGGAAATGTACATCATTGTCTTAGTGCTAAGTGCGATACGAATGAATGGAAGCTGCTTCTTTGTTTGGGGGCAAACGCACCTGGAAAAAGACACACGGCGGACAGATCAATCAGACACCCGACAGAAAGAAGAGGTGGAAAACTGAGTACTACTTGAGTCATCTCTTTTGCTTTTTTGGAAATAATTATTTCGGACGGTGGAGCTCAAGCAACAAAGGAGAACGAATAAGTCCACATCTTCTCCAACCACAATCACGTTCTCTTAGGACGTGCTTTTATCGAGTGCGGTGCGGAAAACGTCGCCAGTGAATAAGGGGCCAGTTGAAACTTAAAATGTTCTGTCAATTCACTGTCCGTCAGCTTCCTGATGCACATCGTTTCAAAAAGGGTTGTTACGTAATTTCATTGTTGTTGACCCTGCTGTGTGGTAAATTTCTTACCACAGAACTATTTCGAATTCAATAAGAAAATTTATACTCAAGCGGACGTTAGCCATGGGAAGTAGCATAGTAAGTACATTAGCAGACATATTTCTAAATAGCCTAGAAGATAAGCTATTCACATCTGAACTTTATTCACACGAAGTGATGGGTGCTATCGACAAGGGTTCGCAAATCGATTCCGTATTTCTTATTTCCAGAAGGCTTTTGACACCGTACCTCACAAACTGCTTTTAATCAAATTGCGAGGTTATGGTATATCGCCCCAAATTTGCGATTGAATAGGGGATTTCCTGTCAGAGAGGAAAAAGACACACGGCGGCCAGATCAATCAGACACACGACCAAAAGAAGAGGCGGAAAACTGAGTACTGCTTGAGTCATCTCTTTTGCTTTTTTGGAAATAATTATTTCGGACGGTGGAGCTCAAGCAACAAAGGAGAACGAATAAGTCCACATCTTCTCCAACCACAATCACGTTCTCTTAGGACGTGCTTTTATTGAGTGCGGTGCGGAAAACGTAATTTCTAGTAATCGTGGTAAGGCATCGACTAAAACAGAGGTGACATCTGAAGATCAAAACCAACTGCAGAACGATCTGAATAAGATATCACTATGGTGTAAAAATTGGCAATTGACTAAATAATGTGAAGTGTGAAGTCGTCTCCAATGAGTATGAAAAGAAATCCGTTAAACTTTGTTTACAAGATAAATCAATCAAAAGTGAAGGCCGTAAGCTCCACAAAATGCCTAGGAATAACTATTCCTACAGACTTAAATTGGAAAGAACATGTGGATAATGTCATGGGAAAGGCGAACCAGAGACTGTGTTTTATTGGCAGAACCCTTAAAAGATGCAACAGAACTACAAAAGAAACTGCATACACTACGCTTGTCCGTCCATTTTTGGAGTATTGCTGCCCAGTGTGGGATCCTTATTAGGTGGGTTTGACGGAGGACATCGAAAGAGTCCAAAGAAGGGCAGCTCGTTTCGTATTGTCACGATACAGGGGAGACAGCGTTACGGAAATGATACAGAATCTGGGATGGGAATCATTACAACAACGGCGCTTAGCGCTGCGGCGTGGGCTACTTACGAAACTCCAATCGCCAACATTCTCCTCCGAATGCGAAAATATATTGTTGACTCCCACTTACATATGTAGAAATGATCATCAGAATAAAATACGAGAAATCAGAGCTCGTACGGAGAGATTCAGGTGTTCTTTCTTCCCGTATGCTATTCGAGAATGGAATGGGAGATAAATAGCATAATGGTGGTTCGATTAACACTCTGCCAAGCACTTAAATGTGATTTGCAGAGAATCCCATGTAGATGTAGATGTTGTTGGAGTCGTAAGCTAACAGTTTTCCTGGGACATTTTGACAATAGTTGAAGAGTCAAATACGATCTCATCGCAAGAAAGGGCAGTGCAGTGCCGCAATCGTTCTGCAGTTTTAATACACCTAAGGGCCCCATCCTCAGGGTATGCACCAAATACCACTGAGACGTTCCCTAGTGTAGCTGATGTAGGTCTCAACGATTACCCTGATCGAGTCGTTTCCGTGCCAGATAGCCTTGTGGCGAAGGCATCCCCGTCGTTCACTATAAATGTCCTGACTCCAAAATAAATGTTTTTTTTTTTTTTCAAGTCTAGTTAAAGCAGCGTAGAATATTGATATCGCTCAATTACGCATCTCCCATTCGTTGAAAATGCCAGTGGATAGAATGTACTGAGGCACAAATCGTTATAGGTTCTGAAAGCTGGCTGACGCCAGAGATAAGTTCGTCTGAAAATTTTTCAAACGGCCAAATGGTCCTCAGAAAGGATAGAATAAACAAAAAACGGGGTGGCGTGTTTATTGTTGTTGCAAACGGTTTATCCTTCAGCGAAATTGAGACAGATACTTCCTGTGAGTTGGTATGGGTAGAGGTTATACCTGACAACCGGAATAAATTAATAATTGGATCTTTTTATCGGCCCCCTGACTCAGAAGATGCAGTTGCCGAAATATTCAAAGACAGCTTCAGTCACATTTCAAATAGGTATCCGAAGCATACTGTTATAATCGGTGGTGACTTTAATTTACCCTCGATAAAAGGTAAAGGTAAAGCAGTCAACAATCCGAAGATTGGTTTGAACACCACAGTGCTTTACTAGGCATGGTCCTGTTTGGAGGTGGTATGCCGTTGCCTTCCTCCGACCTTGGAACGGACTTACCCAGCCAGTTACTGGGGGACCTACAGTTTAACGTGGGTTCCGAACCACGGTTTACCCTCGATATGTTGACATAATTACGTATTCAAAACCGGTGGCAAATATAAAACATCGCGCGAACTAGTCCTGAATGGTTTTTCTGAAAACTACTTCGAACAGTTAATTCATGAACCCACTAGAATAGTAAACGAAAAACATATCTATTCAATAAAGCAGTTAAAAATTCGCTTCACACTTTCCTGAGTGACAGTCTCCAGTCTTTCAAAACTAAAAATGCGAGTATAGATCAGTTGTGGCTTACTTTCAAAGACATGATATCAGTAGCAATCGAGAGATGTATACCAAATAAATTAATAAAAGAGGGGGCTGACCCCCGTGGTACACAAAACAGGTCAGATCACTGTTGCAGAAGCAAAGAAAAACGCTTGCAAAATTTAAAAAGACACAGTTCCACTAATGGACTGCCTACATCACACTTGTGCGTCCTCTCCTGAAGTACTGTTGCCTAGTGTGGGACCCACACCAGGTGGGACTGACAGAAGACATTTAGAAGGTTCAGAGAAGGGCAGCTCGTTTTGTTTTATTACATTACAGGGGGGAAAGTGCCATGGACATGTTGCACAATTTGATGTGGAAATCATTAAAAGATTTACATTATTCATTGTGGTGCGATCTATTTGCGAAATTATTTCAATCACCGACTTTTTCTTCTGAATGTGAAAATATTTTGCTAGCACCCACCTACTTAGGTAGACATGACCATCCCAATAAAATAAGAGTAATCAGATCGAAAACGGAATGATTTATGTGTTCTTTCTTCCCGCGCGCTATTAGAGAATGGAACAGCAGAGAAAAGTTGTGAAAGTGGTTAATGAACCCTCTGCCAGGCACTTAAATGTGATTTGCAGAGTATCTATGTAGATGTAGATGTAGATGGATAAGGGGCCAGTTGAAACTTAAAATCTTGTATCAGTTCACTGTCCGTCAGCTTCGTGACGCACATCGTTTCAAAAATGGTTGTTGAGCCTGCAGTGTGGTAAATGTCTTATCACAGAACTATTTCGAATTCAATAAGAAAATTTATACTCAAGTAGACGTTAGCCATGAGAAGTAGCAGAGCAAGTACATTAGCCGACATCTTTCTGAATACCCTAGAAGATAAGCTATTCACATCTGAACAAGAAAATTTGAAACAAATTATTTATTACTACAGTAATGTAGATGATACACTGTTGCTTATAATTGGAACCAATGAAGACTCACACAAAATTATCATATTTTTAACAACTTAGACCCTAATATAAAGTTCACCATTGAACAAGAAATAAATAATTCAATAACTTTTTTAGACATAACTATTACTAAAATTAACAACCAACACACTTTTAAATATACAAAAGCTTACCAGCGCGGACTGTATCATAAATGTTGACTCCTGTCATCCCATGTCACAAAAAAGCATTCTACAATTCAGTGATTAACAAGCTAATCAGTTTATCTCTAGAGAAAGCAGCAATTGATAAAGAACTTGAAATACTTCAATACAGATGCTCTCAAGGTAAGTGGCATTACTTGTGCTGACCATAGGCATCATCTGAAACCAGCGAGGCATGTTTTGTGAGCAAAACAAACATTTCTCCGTTTAAACCCCATGTGAAACTTGCCCTCTCTACTTCAAGCCACTAAATTGAGCGTCACAGCTTAGTACGTACAACCTACATTTCGAAACTGTAACTACTACACACATACACTACGTCCAATAAGTAAATAAATAAATAAAAATAAATGGCGCAGGTCGTAATTTTGTAGGCTTCACTTTTTCGGTATAAGAGCTTCTCAATGCATTCTTCTTAATTTGCGCATACGAGGGATACGCAATCTTTTAATTTAAATTAATATTATGCCAAGATCTCTCTCTCTCTCTCCTCCTCTTTTTTTTTTTTTTTTTTTTTTTTTTTTTTTTTTTTTTTTTTTTTTTTTTTTTTTTTTTTTGTTCCATATCATTGGGATACCATCTACTGGTATCTGATGCCTCATGGTATTTATATCGTTACAGAAATGTTGGACATTTTTTGTTGTCGATACAACTGGTGAGTCATACATAAAATCGCCTTCTGTACTGATAACAACCAACATGTTGAATGGATCTATAACGACATAAATGCTACAAGATATCAGGTACCATCAAATGATACCCCAGTGTACCGAAATCGGTCGTCAACAAAAATAAAGATATATTTCTGCGATCCTGGGGTAATATTAATTTAAATCAATAGATTCTAACCCCCTTGTTTGCCCCGAAAGAAAGTAGAAAAGAAATATAAGCGGATAGATACATTGTTGTTATGAATGTAGTGTTGTTATTTAACAAGGCAATGTTTTCATGTCTGTACTTTAATAAAACTTTAATTCACACAAAGATGATCTTTTCATTTCATTTAATGACCATATGTTATATATCATACATCAAATTAATAGATACACAAAACACTACCGTATTAGAATGTGAGACTGTGTCCAAAGTTAAAAGCAATCGGTGAACAACTTCCAGAGATTTGAAATTTTGAACGAACGACTATTTACATCTGTTCTTATGGAACACGCTCTTGTGGTTATTTACATAATATTTAAATAAGTAGCATACACGCGATTAATAAATTTCATAATAGGGAAACGTTGATACAAAAAATTGCAAAAAGTTACGTATTGTGCATAGATTCCATCGCCCCGGTGGAGTGGACGATCGTCCAAGGCGCCTAGCTGCTGAGCGCGCCGCTGTTCGCCGTTGGAGGTTCGAGTTCTCCTACGGCCATGTGTGTATTTGTCCTTAGGATAAGTTAGTTACATTAGTTTGTCAGCCTAGCGACAGAGCACCAGAGTAGTTAAGTCCCATAGATTTACAAACATTTGAAAATTTGAATAGATTACATCATACATTAAAGAAACCGGTATACATAAAACTATCTGTATTAGAAGGCAACGATATGTCTAAATTTCAAAACAATCGGTCAATAGCTTTCGAAAATTAAGGGTTTTGCACAAACGTTTGTAGTTTATATTAATATTAAGAATAAACAAGAGACATACATTTTTCAATTTTTCAATTATATCAGTGTTAATTATTATATATTTGATGAATTTCAAATTTAAATAATTTAACTAGTGTAGGTATTCAAAACAACGAAAAAATAAACAGTGATTGGTGGGATTCGAACCATCGTCCCTAAACTTTTTTTTGATTGTTAGTCTGGAACGGTACCCTTTTTCCTCTTGGCTAGATCGATTCCTTGCAGATGTGGTACCGAACTTGCCCTTTTTTATCGCAAGTTGTTGGTTCTTTTTTATTATTTTGTTAGAGCCGGTGTATGAAAGAGAAAGTGCTGACCCACTGCACTGTCATATATATATGTTTGTGAGTGTGTGTGTGTGTGTGATCTCCTTGTAAGATTTCTAGATTTCTAGCTGCAGGTTCGTTTATCTGGTGATGTAACGTCTTTCTGCTGACATATCGCTAATCTAATCTAATGTTCGCCTTACCGTGCACATTCATGTTACAGCCGTCACAATTTCCCCAGCAGTGTGAGCCTAGGGCAGTTAAGTCCCACAGATTTACAAACATTTGAATAGATTATATCACACGTTAGGGAAATAGGTACACATAAATCTACCTGTATTAGAGTGCAGCGTCGTGCCTAAATTTCAAAACAATCGGTCAAGAGCTCTGGAAAATAACGGTTTTGCGCAAACCGTTATAACTTTTATTAATATTAAGCATGAACAACAGACACACATTTTTCATCAAACAATTAAAATTACATCAATGTTTATTACCATATATTTGATGAATTTCAAAATTAAATAATTTAAATAGTGTAGATATTTGAACACCACGAAAAAAAATTAAAGAAATAAACTATGACTGGTGTAATTTGAATCATCGACCTTAAACTTTTTCTGGATTGTTAGTCTGGAACGGTATCTGTTTTCCTCTTGGGTAGATCGATTCCTTGCGGATGTGGTACCGTGCTTGTCCTATGTTGATCGCAAGTTCGTGGTGTGTTTGGGTGTGGTTTCCTTGTAAGATTTCTAGTTATAGGCACCGGTACGTTTATTGTTTTTAATATCTGGTGAATTATTCAATTTTACATCGTTTTTTCTCACATATCACTTAACCGTGCGCATTCATGCTTCAGTAGTCACAACTTTCCCAGAAGTGTGAGCAGACGTTAATTTTATCTCTGGGTGCGGTGATAAGCAATAGCAGTAGCGGATTTACCAGTAGACTGAGTAGGGTGGAGCCTAGGACGGCAGATTTGGAAAAAAAATTGTTAAACTGTACGTAAATGTCGCAAAAGAAATTTAATTACGTTTACCGAATGTACATTATTGTGTAAGAAGTGAAACAACATCAGTAGTAGTCTATCACTGTGCTTTTATTAGCTCATAAATATAAATAAAAACTATTTCTAATGCAAACTTAACCAAACTGATTGCAAAAATAATCTCGGAAGTGACCATTCGATCCCCTAGTTCATATTGATTCTAATTCGAAAAAAGAAGGTGGTGTAATTAGGACAATAGTCCGTAAAAGAAAGAGCTATAATTTTATTGACAAACAATTATAATTAGTATAATTGTCAAATCTATCCGAGGCCTCATTTAGGTTTGAAAACAATATCACTTTCAGAAGCTGACTTTCTAGACCTATCACTTCCGAAGATTTTTCTGTTGGGGTTGTGTCCCTTAGCCTTCGATAGTGAAACTCAACTTGCCCTTTTCTCGCATGATATCTTGCGAGCCATGGATAAAAAGGCAACAGGCGGATTGTGTTTTTCTCAACTTCAAAAACGCGTTCGACGCGGTGCCACACTGCAGACTGCTAACGAAGTTACGAGCTTATGGAATAGGTTCACAGATTTGTGACTAACTGGATGACTTCCTAAGTAATAGAACGCAGTACGTTGTTCTCGACGACGAGTGTATCGTCAGGCGTGCCCCAGGGGAGTGTGATAAGACCGTTATTATTTTCTATCTATATAAATGATCTGATGGTCAGAGTAACTTGTAATTTGCGGCTGTTTGCTGATGATGATGTGGTGTATGGGAGGGTGTCGTCTTTAACTGTAATAGCATACATGATGACTTAGACAAAATTTCTAGTTGGTGCGAAGAATGGCAGCTAGCTCTCAATGTAGAAAGTGTAAGGTGATGCGCATGAGTAGAAAAAACAATCCCATAATGTTCGAATACAGCATTAGTAGTGAGATTCTTGCTGCTGTAGCGTCGTTCAAATATTTAGGCGTAACACTGCAGAGCGATATGAAATGGAACTATCATGTAAAGACAGTTCCGAGTAAGGCGGACAGCCGACTTCGGTTTATTGGGAGAATTTTGGGAAGATGTACTTGATCTGTAAGGGAGACCGCGTATGAAACGCTCCTACTACCACATCTTGAGTATTGCTCAGTGTTTGGAACCCGCAGCAGATCAGTTTAAAGGTAAGACATAGAAGCAGTTCAGAGGCGAGCAGCTAGGTTTGTTACTGGTAGGTTTGACCAATGCGCGAGTGTCACGGAAATGCTCCGGCAACTCAATTGGGGATCGCTCGAGGAAAGACGACCGTTCTTTTCGTGAATTTCTGTTGAGGAAATTTAGGGGGTCGGAATTTGAAGCTGAGTGTAGTGCGATCTTGCTACCGCCTACTTATGTTTCGCGTAGTGATCACAAAGACAAGATAAGAGAAATTAGGGCTCGTACGGAGGCATATAGGCATTCTTTTTTTCCTCGTTCTATTTGAGAGTGGAATAGGAAAGGAAATGCCTAGTAGTGGTACAGTGTACCCTCCACCAAGCACCTTCCGGAGGATTGCGGAGTATGTATGTAGATGTAGATAGTCCCCTATCAACTTGCAAGGCAGCAAGCCTTGATTTATTCCTCGGGGGCAGATGATGGCTCCTCCACCAGATCCGCCGTACCAGTGATCTTCACCCCCCCCCCTTTCACTGACGTTGAGGTCTTCACCCGTATCCCTGGTCAAGGGTTCCGTGTCATACCCCTGGCCCTACCTCTCTTGAGCCGGGTTAGTGGTTGCGTATGATGCCGCAACCAGGAGTTAATGCAGGGTGGGGTTCTGTCTCTTCTTCTCTTCATCACTGTAATCAACGATATTCAAAGAAACGTACACCAAAGCATCGAAGGTGAATCACTGAAAGCCATCTTGCTCGCTGACGACATATGTCTGTGGGGCGATTCTAGAGAAGAGCTCCAAACACACTTAAATACATGGGCAGAAGCTGCTAAAAATACGGGCTCATCTTCAGCCAAGAGAAAAGTGAGGTAATGGTCATGAAAAATCTGGACAACCTATTGGACACATAGAACTGGAAGGGAAACTTTTGTGTCCCAGCCTCGTCGCCGCTTTTGTGTCTCGTTTCCGTCGTAGGTGTCGGTGGCCGAGTAGAAAGACCGACACAGGAATAATGGATGCACGCTTGTGCAGGTAGGAGGTGACCAGCCAGTGGGACAGCAGAAACTAGAAACACTAGAGTAAATTAGAACGAGATCTATATTAGACTTAGTAATACTTTTACATACCTCAGTACTGCAGAATGCTGATACATAGTTGAGCTAGAGGCCTGCCTAGTGCCTATCCGATAGCCAAGTCATCACTGGTGTCTTCACTGGTGCCTATCTAATTCCGAAGTGTTAACTGGTTCCTATCTCAGTCCCAAGTGAACGATTTCGTTCAGTGGTAGCCACGAGCGGAGTTGCAGCAGAGGGCGCTCGTGGCTGACGTCGTAAGAACGCCGCGCCGTGCGTGCATGGCGGCGCGCGGCGAAAGTACGTGGCGCGCACTTTAGACTTGTGCGACACCACAGAAACAACTACGGATGACTCATCAGTTTTAGTACCAGGGTAGTGTTATCTCCAATAATGGTTCTATAGATTGTAATATACCTGTTAGTATTATGTGTCACATATTTGTTAACGATGTAACTGTCGATAAAAGATTTTGTAATGTTATAAATTAATTTCAAGGCTAATTAGAATGTTTGTTGTATTTAATATATATCAAAATTTACCGTAAAGTATTTTTCAGAACATATAGAATTTCCATGTAATTGCTAGGAAGAGAAAAAGTGGTTGTCCTTTGCTGATAGAGTTTAGAGTATTGTATAGTAGTATGTTATTATTATTGGGATGTTATGGAAAGTGAATCGATGTATTACGAACCCGATATATATGGCGTTCGTAATACATCGATTCACTTTCCATAAGATCCCAATAATAATAACATACTACTATACAATATATGGCGTTCGTAATACATGATTCACTTTCCATAACATCCCAATAATAATAACATA
Organism: Locusta migratoria; assembly: GCA_026315105.1. Lineage (NCBI taxonomy): Eukaryota > Metazoa > Arthropoda > Insecta > Orthoptera > Acrididae > Locusta > Locusta migratoria. Next base: position 327,393,963 of record CM048751.1, on the reverse strand, counting down.
CTACTATACAATACTCTAAACTCTATCAGCAAAGAACAACCACTTTTTCTCTTCCTAGCAATTACATGGAGATTCTGTATGTTCTGAAAATACATATATATATATATATATATATATATATATATATATATATATATATATATATATATATATATATATATATATATATATATTAAATTAAAGTAAGTTCTGCTTTCCTCGACAATTATTTCATCTCTTCAATATGTAATTTTGGTGTAGTAGAAAGAGAGTCTACGGAAGGTACCTCACCTGGAATTACGAACCGGCAGATTTTACACACGGGACTTCATTTGAAGCTAATTATAAAATTGACTGTTATATTAGACACAGATACTCCTGGCAATTCCAGATTGAGTAGTGAATTTTCCATTCGGTACATAAAGATCTTCTGTTATCCAAGAAATTAAATTAAAAAGTTTACAGGTTCACACATCATTGCAGACCATGAAGCAAGAAACTACTAGCTGCATCGACACCACAAAGTCTATCCTGTGGTGGTAAGAAATGAATAAAATTGTTCCTTTTCAGGAATTTCGAAGGAAGGAAGGAAGCTTGGAGTTTTACGTCCCGTCGACAGCGTGGTCATTAGAGACGGAGCTTATGCTCGGAAGGTTTGGGTAAGGATGTGAAAGGATATCGGCCGTGCCCTTTGAAATGAACCATCCCGGCATTTGCCTGGAGCGATTTAGGGAAATCACGGAAAACCTAAATCAGGATGGCCGGAGGTGGATTTGAACCACCATCCTCCCGAATGCGAGTCCAGTGCGTTACCACTGCGCCACCTCGCTCGGTCAGGAATTTCGCAGCATCTTATCAGAAACTGACCAGAGACTTTTATAGAGACATTTAAATCAAAATAATTGATTATGTCAGACGTAATGAATATCAATCTTTAATATATATAATTATTTTACAAGATGAAGAAATCACACGCAGAATTCAAACATCTAGCAAATAGCTTGCAGCTAGCAAGTTCTACAGAATAGTCAAAGATCTAATATGGAACACAAAAATACCAAGAGACTGCAAGAGAGTCATCTATGAAACATATTACCTACCTATTTTGACATATTGGTTGCGAATCATGGGCCGTGAGGAACAAGGGTGTCAGCAGAATCTTAGCAGCGGAAATCAGATTCGTCCGTAGTATGGTCGGAAAGACACGTAATGTTCGGAACGTGGAAATTCGTAACCAGACTCAAGTCATAAAACTACAAGACCGAATAACCACACAGCGGCTAAGATGGTATGGGCATATGCGTCGTAAGGATTGAAACAAGCAATAAAAATATACGAGCTAAACCTCTGAGACAAAAGACCTAGAGGACGGCCACGGCTGAGGTATAAAGACATGCTGAAGTCGGATATAGAACAGAGGGGACACACTCTGGCGTAAATCGAAGAAGAAGAGAAGTTCAAGGCCCGGGACTTGTGGAGAAGCCTTATTCGCCGACCCATCGAATAAGATGAAACGACATGGGACATGATGATGATCGTGAAATACGTTATCGAATTGTAGAGATCGATAGGGGAGGCAAAATTTGAATAGCCTACTAGAGGAAAATACGAAAAACCGTCACTGTGCATAGATTACTGAACGCGATTCGAGTTTCCTCGCGCCAATTTTCTTCTTCATATATTAAAACTATGTAATATGTGTAAGATGTTTTTTTATATGTTCGATGCTGTGTTTCATTATTGAAGATTGCAATATCGGATATAAGTTAACTGCTCGAATTTTATTTCTAGGCGAATGAAACAGATTTTTTTCTCTCTCTCTCAGAAACAAGCTATGGTCACAAATTGTGACCCCAGAACCCGAAGGAAAAAAATAAAATAAAAGAGAGAGAGAGAGAGAGAGAAAAGAATCGTATAACAGCAACCTGGTAAAGATAAAGATTGAAAACTTGGGGTGTTTTACCATAATCTTTCATTGGATGGGAGTGAATTAGTTTCTTCAACGGGAGTGGTAGATGGTAGTCTGTCTGGGAACTAACTAAAATTTTGCTCGTCAAGCAGATCTGTCCCCCCCCCCCCCCCCCACCCAAAGCCAAGTCCTAGTTACGCCACTGTGTTATAGTAACATAAGACTTGTGAATTACGGTATGCAATATGGCCGTTAAGCACTCTCAGCTCTTCGGAAAATGCTGGTAAGGTTTTTCTTGTCTGACAGTTACGGCGAACATATTTCGAATAATAGAAGTAGCGGTTTCACGAGAGCTGGAAACTCACAGAGCAACTTGCTCTCACTTGGAAACTGCCGGCGAACTGACACTCGGTGTAGTTTACATGGAACATATTACTAACAATATATGCTCTCTGAGGGTGAAAAACTCTCACGTGTATACCACAGACATACATTACTAGACTGGCAAACTAGTCTCTGCGACTGGTTTGATGCCGTCATCTTGCCTTACCAACAGTCAAAAAGTTTCCGTGCGGTACTACTATGATCTTCTGACACGATATGACGTTGTAAGGTTTACTAGTTGGTTTCAATATGATTTGCATTTGAGCTAACACTTCCGTATTTTCGAATCGTTTTATGAGAAGAACATGTTATGTACAGTTAAACATTAACATACGTATAGGCAAAGACTTTCTACCATTTTGTTGTGTTGCCAAAATAATCATGAGAGTTCGGCGGGATGATAGGTAAAATTTTACCGTTACGTACAGTTAAAGAAGAAGTAGTTATCTGAAAGACACTAATCAGAATAAAGCTATGTGTTGTCCACGACAAATAACACATTTATAACGGTCATACTATTAAAAGAAAAACCGAAGTTGATCGAAACTGGAAACAGATTAATAAAAACAGGAAACGCGAGTTATTAGTGTGTGCGTCAAAGCAGACTATAGATTTCGTAAGAACTCTCAAAAGAATAACGGCACACTTTTATAATGACCATACTACTAAAAGAAAATCCGAGGTTGAATGAAATTGGTAACATTTTAATAATAACAGCAAATCAATGCAACTCATTACTGTATATCTTGAAGCTTACTCAAGCTTTAAAAATTTCAGCCATATACAAAACACGAATTTCTTACATGTCAAAACTCTAAGGACAGCATAATTACGTCAGTTCATTCGTATTTTTATGACTGTTTTCTGTAATAACTCACACGACTGCTCGCACGTTATAGTATAGAAATATGGCGGCGAGACTTCACTGACACCAATGATACAGTATACGGCATTGCCAGTCTAGTAACGTATGTCTGTGGTGTATACCTAACCACACATTGTCTTTTGCTGTCCTCATAGAGTAGAAATATCTCTGGAGTGAGCATTCAGATGCGCAGAAGAGATTTTGTGTCGTCAACTTCTATTGCCGTTTATGGTCACGTGATCTCGGGACGACGTATGTTTGTCTGTAATGGGAATGACCTAAACAGTCACGGTCCGATAACAGTGACTTATGTGAATGCTACTTTTCGGTAGCTGTGACATTATTTGTCATTTGTCTCGGTTTAAATCTGAAGTTTGTGAATTCACAGCTTATCCTTTCAAAACTTTACCAATTACGACTTCTCCAATTTCTGCGAATCTACGATGAATCACCTTATATGCTACTTCAAGGTGACACATTCACAGGTAGCAAATGGCAGTCACTGGCGAATATATATGCTAACTGGTAATTCAGGGTAAATTTTTATTTACAACTTTAGCGGCGTAGTGTAACGATGTTGGTAATAACCATGTAATGGTGTTTGAAAACTCAATCACATAGAATAAGAGGGAATCATTTTTTGTGTTGACTGTGAAATAAATAATTAATGATGTTCCTGCTCTATGATCAACAGATTCTTGTATGTACTCATCCGTGGCCAGCAGATTTATTATCCTCGTATTGTTAACATTTTGTTCCCAACATTACCACACTAAGTAGCCGAGGCCATAAGTAAAATTTAACAGTATCTCTGTTCAGGTGTCAGTGATATGTTATTGCCTGTAAAGTGTGAAAAATGAAAATTTGAACAGATATTGTTAAAGTCATTAAGCAATTTAAAAGGTTGAAAAGTCCAGTCTCTTGTCAAAGCCATTCCATATTTTGCCGTTTTCTATCTTTATTGATAGGCATTGATTATTTACTTTACAGCAACAATATGCAAATGAAAGAAGTGCTAATTTGGTAAAGTGTTTCCGACTTTGTCGTGAACATAGGCTATGCTATACATTAATCTCTCGCAGCAAACTTGATTCGACATTCAGATTTGCTGTCTTCAGCAATTCTCAAATGAGTTATCCCGTTTCAACCTCATATAATGGACCACAACCAAAATTCCAGGGTGTTGCAAAATGACATGATAGTAAACCTTGGCTTTCAATAGGTCTGGAAAAATTACACACGGAATTGATTCTCCATTACTTTTTTCGGTTTTTTCTTTTCTTTTATTTTTATTTTTTACTTTAATTTACTTAATTAATTAATTTATTTATTTTTGAAGCTGGCACTCATATTTACGTGCTGGTAGCACTCCTACGTATATACATTGCGCATTCTATGTACAGTCCCTTAGTAATTAACAGATGAAATCTCAAGCAAGAGAAAATGAGACAACTGGAAGAATGGGCTACAAAAAAAGTTCTGTGACACATATAACAAATGTAATTCACCTCTTATTATGAGTAAACAAATAGATCACACGCAACATAACCTTTGAGCATAAGCAAAGGCTGATTCACAATGGCACTCATGTTAAGTTGTACGTTACGTCATGTCACGTCAACTTGCTTAGCTCTGTACCGAGCAATGGAAGTGGAGCTATAACTACTGTCCATGATAAAATATTTTGAGTATAGTGTCAAATCTGAGAAAATAACAACTATGAAATTATTTAATGGCCATAGTAAAGGTCGCGTTCTTGATCAGTTGTATGTGGGAAAGTACTGACAAGGAAAACATCATTTCAGATTATCGACATGAATTTTCTAGCGAAACCATTGACCAATATTCAAACACATAAATCAAAAACTCAAAACTCAGCTTTGTTCACCTCAGTGAGTTTTCATTTTGAGATATCTGACATTCCGACATTGCTTCTGGAACAACACTCAATGAAAAAAAAAAAAAAAAAATTCAGTTCGTAATGTTACATTTGCAAATCACAGTCATAATCTGAAAGTAAGAAACAACAAAAGCACAAAATCAACTGCAGAGCTCGGCGAAAATAAATTTCCAAGTCACCAGGAGACGATGTTGTTAAAACTTTGCTACCGAGAAACCCTAACATGACATGACGTGATACTTAGTGTGAATTAACGTACAGCGTCGTCCCCAGATCACGTGATAATTCCAGCTTAATGTTGAGAACATGCGCAGAATGCAATGCTCACTCCAGAGATATTTCTACTCTATGGCTGTCCTCTCCGGGTTTGTTCGGGTAGCGCTCGTTTCACACTGGCATTTGTAAACGTGACGTCATTCTGACGTAAGGAGGCTGGTACTGGTGGGCTTTCGACTATCGACTTTTACGAGCGCGTTTGAGTGACTCAGTGTCGACTGCACGAATTCGGATATTCATTTTCTGTGTGCCATTGTGTGATCATTTGTGCTGAGCGGGAAGTAGATGCTTATAAAAAGCTGTTTCAGGCACATTACAGGAATATTGACAGAATCTAGCTTTATAAGGCAGAGAAATGGCGTGCATAGTTATAGCACTAAATGTAAAAGTAGTGTATGCTCACAGGTTTAAGGTGAAAAAAATTACAGTACTTTTAAATAGTGTGTGATAGAACTTAACCACCTTCGCAGCAGCAAAAAAAAAAAAAAAAAGAAAAAAAAAGAGCATGCACTAACAGAAAAATGTGTACATAATGTACCTTTAATTTATGGCATTGTCATGTCAATTTGTATTCACACTGCCCGTCACGTCAAAATCGCCTATCCCAAATCCCAATACGCGATGGTGAAAGTGAAGTTATGCGTTGCGATCTGTTACGTAGAAAGTCAAAGTTTAATACTGGAATTGAGGGAACAACAACACTATGTGTTATCGACGGTGAAAGAAAACTTTACATGCATGTTTTTTGCCAACTTAGTGTGGTTAGTAGAGGGACTTGGAAAAACATATCTATTTTCAAGCGAAAAAATAAACATATGAACACGTCAAACAATATAAGAGCATAAATAGAGCCTGTTTACTTTATCCATTACGATTTGCCCACTGACATTGTTAATACCGTCGTAAACAACTGAATTTTTGTCTTTCATTATGCCGACTTTTTCATACAAAGTGTTATTTAATGACAAATACGTCATCAAATTACAATGTTATTCAGATAAAAAGTTTTCTTCAGTCTTTTCTGTTACAATATTACGAAACGTAAATCATTTTTGGTTTCAGATATCCGACCTCGCTTTTAGGACGACACAGAATTGAGAAAAATATTTAAGTCTTTATGAAACATTTGGAATTACCGCTAAAACAAAGTAAACAATAAAATAAACATTAATAAGACACATTTGAATATAAACCCTGCAATCATCGAGTACAACATGAAAATCGCGTGACGAAAATAGGTTAAAAAAAATGTTCAAATGTTTGTTAAGCTTATGGGACTTAACTACGGGGTCTTCAGTCCCTAAACTTACAAACTACTTATCAACTACCTTATACTAAAGACGGCACAAATATCCATGCCCGAGGGGGGATTCGAACCCCCGACCGTAGTGGCCGTGCAGACCGTGACTGGAGCGCCTCAGTCCCCTTTTTTTTTTTTTTTTTTTTTTTATTTTTTTTTTATTTTTTTTTTAACTAATAAACTTTTATTTACTCTATTCCTTGTACATTGTACTGTATACAGAGAACATCAATTATAACACCTTGGAATACATATGCACAAGTAAAATACTTTACACAGTTACTCATAATGATATACTCACACATAAACAATCATAAAAAAAGAAAACATGTTGATTTACTCCTATTTTACAGTTCAATTTTTAAATAATTTAACCTTAGCATGTAGGCTTCTCAAACACTTTCAGTTTTTTTCTTATAGGTATCGATATAAACTTATATTCAATTAGTCCATGTATATATATTAACCTATCCCCATTCGTTCAAATACGATAATAAGCATGTTTCCATATTTGGATTTTTGGTCCATATACTTGTTAAGTTTTTCATATTCATCCTGCATGTACAGTTTGAAGTCAATGGTGGTGTCCGGTCCAAGATTGTTAACGACGTAGCTCACGTACTTTCCCAATAACCAGTATACTGCGTTATTTTTTTTCTCTGGAAAATATCTTGTATCTGGTCTACATATTATGGATGGAGATACGTATTCAGGTGAAGTTCTTGTGAGGAGTGCTATTTGCGCTCTCACCCATTTCCAGTTATTTAAGTTTCCACCACAGGTAAATCTGTGTATAACTGTATCAACAAGATTACATCGTTGGCATAGATCTGTTTGATTTATACCGATTCTACAGAGTCGTTCGTTGGTGGGAATTATATTATTGACGACTTTGTACCAAGCTGTTATTACGTCCGAAGAGTGTCCTTTTAGATTAATATTTCGCCATACAGCATCCCAGTCCACATTTCTTGACCTATCTTCTATTTTATTCCTTCTTTCACATTTCTTTCTTTCATTCATAATAGCCCTTGCTGTTAGGTGACTTGACCACAAAAGTGTATGGTTGACATAACTCATTTCGATATAAAAGGTCCTCACGTGTTGTAAGCAAACATTGATGTTTCTTACATCGATTGGAGGTTGAAGACTTGACGGTTTAAGAACATCGAAAAGTTTACTTGTAATGCTTCCAGGTTGCTGCTGTATAATTTTCATCGTCCGTTTAACGAAGAGTGCTGATGCTTTGGTAGTTATGTCTACAAGGCCTAATCCACCGTGACTGGGATCTAGAGTGGCTACTTTAGCAGTGACTCTAAATACTTCTCCTCTCCACAGAAAGTTTGTAACTTTTGACATAATTTTTTTAGCTATCATTTTTGGGAGCGGAAATACTTGTGCCGTATAATAAGCTTTTGATAATATCCACAAATTTATATATTTTACTCTCTGAACTTGATTTATGTGACGTGATAAGTTATCCATTATGGCCCCTTGTACTTTATTCGCTGCGTCCTTCCAGTTTCTAGCTGCCATTTTCATCACATTTGCCATGAGCACTATTCCTAATGTTTTTTGTTGGCTGACCGAGGTTGCCCAATCAACATTTACATGGTCAAAACCTCTCAGTTTCAGAATTTTACTTTTGTTAGCATTTATATTTGCTCCCGAAGCCTGACAGTATGTTCTAGTCACGTTTTCTAATGTACTTATTTCATTGCAACTTCGGACGACAACTCCTACATCATCAGCGTAAGCTCTGATTACTGTCTTATGGCCAGCCATTGTTATGCCTGTCAAATTTGCATGCACATTGCGAAGCAAGGGATCAAGTGAAATAGCGAATAAAAGCATGGAAAGAGGACTTCCCTGTGGAACACCTCTTTTTATTTCTATTTGTTTCGTTGTTTGTCCATTTACCGCTATTCTTGCATGTATCCCTGTTGCAATGTTTTTAATCACGCGGAGAGACCGCTCATGAAAACATAGTTTTTGCATATTTTTAAGCAGGTATGTGTGATTGACAAGGTCAAATGCTTTATGGAAATCTAAAAAGATCAATGCACATTTGATTCTAGTCACATCAGTTATTGAAATGATATCTCGATATTCAGCTATGTTTTGAAATATAGTCCTACCAACTACACAGTTTTGATGCACACTTATGATTTTGTTTGCAAACGAAGAAATTCTTCTATTCAGAAGTCTGGCGATTATTTTATAATCTGTATTAAGCAAAGAAATAGGTCGAAAATTATTTAACATTTTATTTTCTTTAGTTTTTGGGACAAGAACAATTTTAGCTTCTTTAAATTCTGTAGGTATTGTATGGCCCTGAAGAATCTCGTTTGCAATGGCTGTTATTTTCTCTCCTATAAGTGACCAATAACGTGCATAAAACTCGATAGGCAGCCCATCAGGTCCAGGAGATTTTCTTGGAGGTGAGGTTTTCACAACGTCATGGACTTCGTCTTCACTGACTTCTGAAAGAATTTCCTCATTGTCATTTTCGGTAAGCTGTGACGTGATAATTCCCAAGCAGTCAACAAGAGAATCTTCATTTACAGGGTTGTCAGCATAGAGTTCTTCATAATAGTGATGAATCTCATTAATAATGTCCTTTTGTGATCTAAGAATCAGTCCATTTGTAGTTCGGATTTCTTCAATAAGGGTACTCCTTCTATTTCTGGCGTGCTTTAGCAAATGATATAAAGAGGTCATTTCGTCTTCTGAAGCAGTTTTAGCCTTAGATTTTATTTTCAGCCCTTCCATCTGTTTGCGTTTTATGGTTAATAATTTAGCTTTAACTTTTTTTATATCCACTAAACGAAAGGAGGACTCTGATGCTTGATCATAAAGGTTCCTCAACAGGCTGTAGTAATATTCTATACTTTGTTTTATATCCTTGGTCCTTTGTGCGCTGTATTGCATAAGGACTCTTCTCAACTTTGGCTTCCCCATTCTATTCCACCACTCTAATATTGTGGAATATCTACCTATAGCACGCAGACATATCATCCATGCATGTGTTAACATTTCTTCTAATTCAGTTTCTTGTAACAATGAGACATTTAGATGCCACTGATTTCTAAAACGATGAATCGGTTGTAGCATTAGATTCAAGCAAGCCTTTACACTGGAGTGATTTGAAAAATATACAGGAACAGTTTCAACAGTTAACAAAGATGATTCAAGATTCTTCGAAATGTAAAATCTGTCAAGTCTACTGCAGGAATTATGGGCAATATATGTATACTGTACAAATGCGGGATGTTTGATCTCCCACACATCCTGTAAATTCATGTGTTTGACTAGTTGTTTTAATTCAGCAGAATAATTAAAATTTGGTTGCTGGTCCCTCTTATTAAGAACGCAATTGAAATCACCACCCATTATCAGATTCTGTGGATTTTTTCGTAGCAGATATATAAGTTCCTCACTAAAAACTGCGTTCGGTCTGTTCTATGGGCACTGCCTGAAGGGGCATATATGTTGATTAAAGTCAAATCAAATAACTGTATGCTTATTCCTCTTCCTGATTCTAGACGTTCTACTGTTGTGACTGGAATACCTTCTCGTATCAAAATGGCAGTCCCAACACTCGTGTCGTGTGACACATTTATATATTCAACAAACCCTGTAATTGTCAGTTTGGGAATCACTACTTCCTGCAGAAGGGCAATATCGGTCCCTGATTCATATAAAAATTCCCTAAGTGCTGCTATTTTTAAATCTGATTGAATTCTGTTTATATTTATAGTGGTGATAGTATAGGCCTGAGGCATGATGTACTCACTTTTGTAACCTGGTCTCTTTATCAGTTATGCAATGAAAAACAAAACAAAAACAGAAAAACTAACAGTTCTATGCATTATTCGCTGCATTCGCTGGATCTGGAGATTTGTCATGTGTATCAAAACAGCATTGAGTTTCGTTAGATTCATCAGCTAAATCATTTTGTGATCCACGTCTGACGATATCATGTCTCACATTCTTTGATTTGGTTGTGTCTTTCCCAGGTTTAGATTTCACATGAGTGCGTTGAACATTGAGATTAGACTGAGGCTTTGTTTTACGACGTGTGGCATCGTGAGGTTGCAATTCTACTTTGAGATTTTCTGTTTTTGAAATCTTCTCTTTGCCATTGTCAATTGTTATGCCCTGTTTATCAACTACTGATTCAGTACTACTGACATATATCTCCTGAGGGCAAATTTCAGGAGTAGGGGGCACGTCAGGAAAACTTTGCTGAACAGTTTTATAGACAATTGAATGTTGTTCTGTACGACCCACTGCTTCTGCAGTTGGTTCGGGCACGTTACTTGATAAAACCCCACTTGCGGACTCGCTTTCTAACATAGTTTTCGATACTTGAGTGTCGATTTCCATCGACACTACCTCTTTCTGAACCTCTTGCTGAATCTCTTGCTGTATCACCTCATCGCACTGTTTTTGCTTACGTACTGAATGAGGTGTGTCGGATAATTCCGCGTCTGAACAGCTGTCAGTATTTGCATGCGGTCTTTTTTTCGACTGAACATCACTATCATGACCAGAGTCAATAATAGGCTTCTTAACTAATGGTGGAAACTGAGACTTATCTTCGAGAGGGACATCAGAACAGCTTGCTATATTTGCTACGTTTTCAGTCTCATCCGATTGCGCCAGAACAGAAGGCCGTAATACATCACTAACAGTAAGCCTCTGGCGTTGTTTTAAATTACTTTTTAACACAAAAACTCGCCGAGGACAGTCCTGTCTGAAATGTCCAGACTCATTACATATGTGACACGTAGGTTCCTGTCCTGAGTACACTACTTGTGCTCTATAACCACCCACAACGATGTGAGACGGAATATTTGCTTTAACTTCCATCTCCACCGAACGAATGCCATTGAAACACTGTAATTTATAATGCCTCGAACAACGTTCATTTGTAATAGACTTGATGGTGCCATATTGACTAAGTACATCCTTGATTACTTCATTATCAAGTTCAATTGGGAGGTTCAACACTCTAACGGTTGTATAAACTATATCGGCTCTCCAAATAGATACTTTGCTTTTCCTGTTATCTCTATGAGTAAACTCGACTTCATTACCCCACTTCAGTAACAGTTTATCAATATAAACAGGGCTCAAAAACTTGACAAATATACAGTATTTATCGTTGTCTAATTGAAAAGTATGGACAGATTCATCAGTAACACCGATTACCTCAGTTATCCAATCGTGAATTTCCAGCGACGTTGGCTGCACATTGCGGGTTTCCTTGTCAAATGAAAAAACCAGTGTATTCTTTCGTAGATTAGTAGACATGATGCCAGTAACAGGAGAACTTCGGTTAAAAATAAACCGAAATCCTGTTAATCACCAGCAGAATGGAAAACACCACACGTAAACACGAAGCAAAACACGTGTTCTAGCAGAACTAAACACTGTTTAAATACTAATTATTCCTATACTTTTAATTATTTTAAAAGCTATCCGAAATCCGTGTTGTTTATTTTGCTCACCAAAGATACTATTGTCCCCTCGGCCACCGCGGCCGGCGAAAATAAGTTAACTTCCAATGTTAGCATACAACCACAGTCTAACATATACAGTCGCGACACTTACTGCTGTGAAAGTTGTTACCAACTGACAGTTGCTGCGACACTAGCGCTCCTAGTGGTGGGAAAGCTGCCATAGGATTGATGTTTGTTTATTATTATTTGTGTGCATAATTAACAAAATAGTTGGTATAGTTTTTGCGTTACAAGCTTTAGTGAAATATTAAGAGATATACATAACACGAACATTAATGTAAAAGCATCCGAATTTAACTGATTCGAAGATGTAATGAATAACTTCGTCATAAACAAATACTTACGAATACATGTTATTTTGCAGCTTATTACGCTGAAAGTAAGTAGAATATAAACATAAGGGAAACATAAATTTCTGTTATGATGTGTACTTACTATGACAAGAGTTTTTTGGCACATATCAATTCGGTGTGTAGCCTAATGATTCGCTCATTTTTAGGCTTTACTCGTCTTTCTGATACGCTTATATTCGTCTGAGTGTCATTATTTTAGCTTAAGAAGAGAATGTCTTGAAAATTCTTGCCGTTTGTCTTTCAGTTGGAGCAACAATTGTGGAATTGGGTTCGTCTTTGTTGAAAACAGTTTGGTTGCTTGTTTCGTTTTCTTGCCAGATCCGTGACGTTTTCCTTTCAGCTATAGCTGTGGTGGCTGATTTGATGCGTTCAGTACTGTAGTTATAGCATTCTATTTGCGTTCCCTACGTTCCATACGCACCGATTTTACTGGAATTTTAGTGATGAAGCCTTAAAGTTCCTGAGTAGAAAAGCCACGACTTTTTGCCAAATGCAGGTGTTCTGTTGTTTCTTAGACATTTATTGTTTTTAATAGAAAATGATATTATTCAGCAAAAGCCTGTAGGTTACAACATAACTGTAAATAAACTGTCATGCAATGTACCTTTTAGTACCTCATCAGGGATCTCAGTAAACCTAATAAAGACAAAGGTGGAACTAATTTTATATTATTACCTATTTTTATGGCAGTACATACATCCCCTAGTGTGAAAAGTCTGTAAAAATCAATATAACCGATACTATTCGCGCTCATCCAATGCCGTATTCAGAAACGTAGCTTACCGGCCGCTTGGAGCGCTGCAGTCGTAGTGTATAACAAAAATCTGCGCGAGTGTCGTGACTGTATTTGTTAGACTGTGATACAACTGTTCCAACAAAACATTCTTATCGAGAAAGCTTGACGTGATGTGACAGACCGGTGACGGACAGTGTGAATGCCGCCATTAGAAATGCATTGTGGAATTTTCTGACGTACAGTGAATTCGTCTTAAAAAGTTCTCGTTACACCTGGTTCCCATATACTCATAAACACTAAAAAGTCTCGATGCTGTAGCGATCGACAGATCGATAGCCGCATTCACAGCACTGATACGTCACGATGACGTCACGAGTGCAAATGCCAGTGTGAAACGAGCGCTGCCCGGTTTGTTCTTCGCGGGCAAGCGGTTTTCAATATTGGACGATAGGTGGCTCTGCGGTGGCGCGCGCACTGCCACCTCGAAGCGAGATCGCGAACGACGGCCTCAGTAGCACTGGACGCGCTCAGCGGGAGAGTCGCTGGCAGCGCCATATTGAACTGCTCGCCAGTACCGCTGTTGCAGTGGACTTGTGTGTGTAGTGCCGCGACGTTCCGGGCGCGTGTGTCAACAAGCTCCGTGTTGTTCGTATCGTACTCGTTTCTGGCGCGTATAGCAAGCTTTGTATGAATGAAAATGCTGTTCAAATAAAGCGTAGAAGCTTCGTAAACTATTATTTGTTCGTATTTTTCAAATAATGGATTTGTTTTCGAATAATAAATATGTGACAGATGTTGATGAACATATTTTTCTATATAAAATAGAAGTGAATCAAACTCTCATAGGCAAAAGCCCTCTACGACGGAATATTTAGCTGTGAAATGTGTTTAGTGTCTTAATATAAGTGAAAGCGACGGTTGTACAGCGCGTAACTTATACCAAAACAAACTTCCGAGGTGGTGGTTCTTGGCATGTGTTATTGATCTGAAGAAATGCAACAGCATTTTCTCCGTATTTCGATTGCAGAGTATTAGTGAAGAAAATGTTCAACTTCATGAAGAAAGGCGGCGCCGAGAAGGAAGACAAGGAGAAAAGGAAGAAGGAGAAGAAGGAACGGAAAGAAAACAAGAAAAGAGATCGTGGGCCCATGACAGCTGAGGAGCTACTACGACTCGATGAGGTCAGTTTTTTAAGCTTTCTACCGATAATTTCTTATACACTACGTCAGTTTTGGGAATTGTATTTAGTAATGTTCGCATGATTTTTTTCGTAATATTTTTCGCCGTGATTATCTTAGTGATGTTTAAATTGTGTGTGGTCTGTTTTTCTTTTTAACGCGGCCAGCTGTGAATCGAATAACGTTAATGCAGTCGACTGTTTAATTTGTGGAACGCGGTTGCCCAACACCTAGTGCTAATAGCGCTATTAAGGCAGTAGCATTGCTGTGTTGCAAACAGTTTGTTTAGTGAGACAAATAGTAAACGAATTGCGGTAAATAATTGATGTTATTCGATAGTTGAGTTTTTAAGCTTCTCGTGGTTGCAGGTATCGGTTTGATTCACATGTGCCTTTCGTGAACTTTTTAGTGTGCACATATTGGAAAAGTTTAATTTTGTTTTTTTATCATAAACGAAATACACGTTTTAATTTTCTTGGTAGGGGCTGTACTTTCTGCTGGAATGCTGTTTCGTTGGTGCAAGAGATTGAGTTTGACAGCGGAGCCAATGAAAGTAGCTTAGCGCCGGCTTTTGAAACGCTTGGAGGGGTGTGTTTACACACTTTGGCTGTAGGGGCGGAAGCCTGCAGTGGGGTGTTGGCAATGTCAGGGGCAATCGTTACTGCTGACGCCGCAAGGGAGAGGTTCGGGCTTTCAGTTTAGTGGCTGCGGCACTAGGGACAGGCCATGTATTGGACGCGCGTGGCTTCCTCCCGGAAGGGAGGTGTATTGCAATTTCCTCTCCGTTGCCTCGGCAGCCGGGAGGCGTGTTGAAAAGTTGCCCTTCGTAACAATTTGATACACGTGTCACTCAATGTTGAATCCTACTCCGTCACCGGTGTCGATGGGGGGGTCTTTGTTGAGTAAGGTAAGCGCGAGGGTATGACTCGGTGTGTCGCATAGCGGCTTACTGCATAGTAATAGCGCTGACAGTAGTGTATTGAGTAGCAGCACGAGCTTTCGTATTTGAGTAGCCAAAGACGTGCTGCTGTTGCAGCACACACCTTCCATTAGTTCGCATTGTCTTTTTTTTTTTTTTTTTTTTTTTTTTTTTTTTTTTTTTTTTTTTTTTTTTTAATCATTCAGTTCATGAGAAAATATGTGATAGTCTAGTTGTTACTCTTGTACCCCCGCTAGCCGTTAACTTTTAATATGCAATTATATAAGCAGGCGATGTGTTTTAAGAAACTACAGGGATCTGCAAGTAATGCGAAAAAATCTTGCTGAGGTGCTACCAAGGATGATACGGACAAAACTCATAGCTTACGTGTAGGTCCAAGTATTCAAACAGCTCTGTGTCAGCTTGACTTAAAGTCATTTGGATGTTCGTTTGCGTCTTATAACACAACAGTGTTGGATGCCAAGGCCTAAAGCCTATAAAGATTTCACTGACACACGTGGAAAGTTAAAGGTCGAGAGGGCCGATGATGCTAGCCAGAAGGCGTGTGAAGAGAGTGAAAGTGGTATGACAGAAAATAACTCATCGGCAGCGTATTCAATTATATGTGGAAATCAGGAAGTAGACAAAATTTTCTCGCTAAAGTTTCCTTTCATCTGCGGATAAAGGGTAAATATTTACCTTTCCTGACTTTGAAAACTTCCTCTAATAGGCAACCTACGAACACCTTGTCGGCAACTTGTTACATTGTTGCTAAAATGCAGTGAACTGTCAGCCACGGGCAATTGTGGAGAAATCTTTTTCGGTTTCAGTCTGTAATTCCCAGAGAAATACACAATACAGTACTTAAACAGCATTTTCGGTCGCGTGATTTAAAATAAAATTACATGGAAGATATGTATGTGATGTAAATTATAGGTCCATATGTAAGTGGTCATCGACGTTATTTCTCTGGACGTCCTATGTTTCCACATATACTAAGTCGAAAAGTAATTAGTCAGAATGAAGTTTGCAACCTAGTGCTCTGAAGTGAGCTACAACTGGAGACAGAAATGTTGATTTACCAAGGATTCATCACCAGTACAAGGCATCAAAACAGTCAACTTGACGTTCAGCGTAGAAATAAATAAGAATCATACTTATTTTGCGTATGAGAAGCAGAATTGTTGATTTCTTCTTAATTCACTAATGATACCATTAACAAAGATAAGGGTTATATTAACCCTTTAATGCATTGTGTAGTTTATCAGCTGCGTACCTTATTTTTTTTCCATTCTCTCTCAAACTGATCATTTTACCACACATTCGTTTGTAGCTGCTTGTATACATAGTGATATATATGCTAGTAGCTCGTCCTAGAGATTACAAATTGCAGAGTGGTACTGAATAATTTCGACAGTTAGCTGCGTTGAGTTACCCATAACACGTGCGTTTGTTTAAATTAGTATTCCTCCTTTGCCATAATACTGTTGCATTACGAGTTACTTTCTGGAAAGATGAGAGGCATAATGGTGACATTTACTACATAAGAAACCAATATTTTGTTGCTAGTGCTGCATAGTAATTTCAAGGACCTTTTCCCCCCCTTTTTCTAAGTATATACGCACTATACATTAATCGTGTCAGCTTTTATAGCTTCAAATAAAAAGTCCTGAATTAAAGGATTAACACGTAAGTTGTTTCTCTAAGCAAGAGTTTTTAGTTGTTAATGTACTTTGTACGAACATGCAACAAAATATTAACTTACTACAAAATAATCTACTTACATCCTGGATCTGAGATCTTTGCCAAAAACCAGAATTCAGGAACATTAATATCATTTTTAGTTCCTTTTGTCCTGTTTTTCCCACAGTTGCTATATTATAATATTATAGTGCAGGTATTTCGGTTACCTGTTTATGCAACTGATTTAATAAAATATTTTATTGCCATATGCATTTCGCCTTTTATTTGGTAGGCATCATCAGTGGCCTGTAATATATACATGATTATGTTTTACAATATTTGATATTTACATTTCTCAGTATTTTTAGGTTATGAACAGTTGTGATGCGTTTGTTAGGTATAGTATTGATATCTGGATTGTAAGTCCAACATCCAGATATCAATGCTATACCTAAATAACGCATCACAACTGTTCATAACCTAAAAATACTGAGAGGTGTAAATATCAAATATTGTAAAACATAATGATATATATTACAGGTCACTGATGATGCCTTCCAAATAAAGGCGAAATGCATATGGAAATAAAATACTTTATTAAATCAGTTGCATAGACAGATAACCGAAATACATACACTATAATATTATAACATTAATATCCACTAATTTCTCCTAATTTTGTGAACCATCTATATCGTGCCGTAATTTAGAGGTCTTCTTACACCTTCTAATACGGTTCGAGAGACACACTGTATATTGATCGCCTAAAAGAGCATTAATGCGAGTACCGCATAAGAAATACAGATACCATAAGAGGCTTTGTGATCGCGGTACTGCTTCCTAGAGGAAACGCACCCGAAAGCGAGCGAGAGCTTGGGAGCTGTGTCGTGCGTTGTAAACAGTGAGGCGCGCGCGCTGTTCACAAACATGGGCGGCCTTACAAAGTCAAGGTCGTGGAGGCCGCCATTGTAGAATACTTCCGCGTGCTCGAGGCATTGTCGGACCGCCGCCTGCGGAATACGACATCCTACAGCGGTTCTCCCAGGGGCCTTACCTTCACGCCGCGTCTGATACGGCCGACTTTGCTCGCGTTTTAGCGTTTAATTGCCGTTCTGGAAACCGGTCTGCTGACCTTGTTCCGAGTTTCCTGCAGACACTGTTTCCAACGAGTGCTGTCATGCAGGCAATCTAATTTCGGTAATCCCCATGGACCGGTGTACATCGAAATAGCGGCGTCTGACTGCGATATATTTCGAACCGTTCGACTCGCACGATCGATTGTATTGTGTCAACATTCATGCGTGGCGGGACAGACGAAATTTTCATAATTTAAAACTGTCTGGCAGAAGACATTCGAGTGATATTATGCCAGTGTTCTTGAAAGACGTAGCAAAATTTTATTAATTTACTGACCGGACAAGAGTACATCGAGACACTGTCAACCATAGAGCAGGTCAACACAAAAGACTCGTGCTGTTTGAAAACCCATTCACACAAAATGAGGTGAATGATCTTTGGTGTTGACCACGAAATAATCAATGCTGTTCCTGCTCTATGGTTGACAGGTTCTCATGTGAAACGCTCGATTGTTTCATATATCGCTCCGTCAAGTTGCATCTTGGATATATATCGTTTGCAAGCGTTCTAGCAAATTACCTGACAATTTCGTAGCTTAGGAGGTGCTACATCAGAAGGAACGGTAGCAGTAAATATCATGCTAAGCTGTATTTACAACACGAGGCCTTATTTCGACACGCAGAAATTCTCTCTGGCCAATGAGATGCTGCAGACTTTTTAAAAGTGAGAGTTAGGTATAGGTTAAACACAAGGGTTAGATAAGAAGTATGTGTTTCTTTTTTTAGTACATGAGGTCGCGTAGCGCTTGAATCTCTGGTTAAGAAACATGTGGCATCTGATTGGCTGATAGTTAGCGAGATCTCATTCGCCGGAGACAATTTATGCGTGTCGAAATAAGGAAACGTATTTACAACTGCCAACAATCGATTGTGCGATTCGAATGGCTGGCGGACACCAGCAGACGCCGCTACTTCCATGTAACGGGTCCTTGGGGATTGCCATAATTTTATTAAATGCATTTGAGGGATGCTCGAAGAACAATCTTAAGAGGACGATTGAACAAAGGGTTACCTAATTTCGAAGATTCGTTGCATATCGAAGTCGCGCCCTCGAAAGGGACTACTGAAGATTTGGGTACCACCTACAGACTTTTACCAGTGACGTCATACATAGATCTCTCACCTGTCACGGGTCAGTTGAAGTACAGGATAACACCCGTCGGCTTTGCAGGATGATGTCATATCTTGGCACAGTCAAGTTCATAGAATTCATTTGGGAATACAAATTACTACCTGATTGCTATTCGGAGAAGTACATCGCGAACCAATCACTGCATTGATGAAACAGTTTGTAATGTAAATTGACTACATTTATTCACTAATAAGTTAGATTTCTATGACGTCATTGGTCCCCGTCTTCAGTTATGCTGTGTCACCATAGACCGAAGATAACATACACTGCGCACGACCCCATCTCTGCTGTTCTGGATTGAAACCAACATCTAATATTGCCCCAGGTCACGTGATAGTCTTCGTTATTACGAACGACAGTGTTTCTAATTTACAGGTGAAGTCAAGCGTTGATTTTAACAATAAAACTACTTCTATTCCTATTACACATGTAGTAGTAAAGGTAACGTGGTTTCTCCATATTACTGACATTAATACGGTGACTATCGTTTTTAGATGTGACCATGCGAAAAAGTATCGTCAGTTTCTTTTAGGCCTAAAAGCAACAGAATTACGCATACTCAATTTTGTATTCCACTATGAATTTTTTTACTTTTTTCCCCAGCAAATCGATGTGATCTTTGATGGATGGGAAGATTATTTCAGCGTCTCTTGACTGAGTATATAGGTCAGCAAGTAAGTAATTTCTGGTGCAGATCTGCCATTAATAGCGTTAAACAATGCTGAAGATAATACAGTCTGTTCATTATCCGTATTAAACCAGTTCTAGTCACATACATCAATAATTTTTGAACACATTATTATTTAATGTAAATAGCCAATATTTTTCTTGTTTTACGTTTTGGCTTCAATTTATGTAGCAAAAATAGTAAAATATAAACGCGTGTATTATTTTCAAATCGGACATGTAGATGCAAACCGATTTCAGGAATCTATAAAAACATGAAAGAACATTTCACGTGTATTATTGAAGAATCATATGAAAACTTATGCTTCTTGTCAAACTGGTATTTCGTCTCCTGTGTAGGGTTACCAATTCAAAATTATTAAAAGTAGGACATTGCTTCACAAAAAGCCTGACAATTTATTTTAGAATCCAAAAATTGTTTACATTTTAAACAGCTGGTTAAAAAACTTGCTCTACTCTCGACAGAACCAAAAAGGATTATATGGAAAATATGCTATAGTATTAAACAATAGTATTTAATTCTCACTATAAGCATACAATCACCTGAAGTTATTCAACATTTTTCATTTGTGTTTCCTTTTTGAAAGTGTACTTTTCAATAGAACGTACTGCTGAGAGAAGCGGTAAATTATTATCTTTAAGAATATAGTTATAAAATTCCTAACAAGACATGTCCTTGAAATTGTACTTCACAAGTAAAATTCCTTTTACTGAATCCATCAGCAAACGGTTCCTCTCTTTTGTCCACTGAGCAGATGTGAGAGAGAAAAGTTCACTAGAAGCATTGCTCCCAGGAATAGTAAAGAAAAGTTGGAAAAAAGTAAAAAGTATGTCAAATCGTATACATAGACTATTAAAATATCCAGACAGCGCGAGACAAATAATATCTCACATAGAGGTACCGTATATGTCGACTATGAATGCAACGTTTCTTCAACAGTAACATTATTGCTAGCGAACGTTGTGAAATAATGTATAGCCAATTGTGTGCACCTTATTACTTTGATGCAATGACGCTACACTGAAACTCTTTAGATGATGAAATTAGAACTTTATTACCAAAAAGCCGGATGTTGGAAACACAATACTTCCGGCCTGACATTCAAAAAAAGCCGCACATGTGAGGAAAATTCCGGACGGTTGGTAACCCTACTCCTGTGTAAACTACAAGCTAAAAGACTCGAAGTACAACAAAAACAGTCATTCGCTTAAGAACTGCAGTTCTATTGCTTATCAAAACAACTGTGAATACATTTCATCTAGGAACAGGTAAAAACTGTAACAGTTGCAATGATCTTGTGTACTGCTGAACGATAAGACGTTTTATTGTCGAAATCTACGCTTAATTTCCACTAGCAAGAAGAAGAATAGCGACTCTCACAAAGAGACCACATGGCTATTGGATTATAGAATTTCTTTATATTTATGGTAGGTGAAATCCAGAACTTAAATAACAACCAGCCAAAGCCATTAGACGCAACTCTCAAAAATATTCGAGATAATCGATTTTAAAGTTTCGCAAAGTACACATATGGACTAAGTACCAATACGTAAAATGGTAGCCCCATCTGTTGGTGTAGCTCAGGAGGCAGCGTTCTCGCCCTCCAACGTCGGTGGTTCGAATCCTGTCATGGCAGATATTTTTATTTTTTTCCCGTTGTGTTCGAACACTTAAGCGCTTTTTAAACGATGAACGAAAGTGAACAAGATAGATAATAGTCTACTGAAGCGCTCCTAGCGTACTAGTCCTGAACTACAATCTCATGCAAGATATTGTGGCAGCGTGTCTAGACGATAAACGTAATCGAACACTAACACCCGATATTGAAAGTGAGGTTATGGCAGGCGATCTGTTATACAGTAAGTCATAGTTTAATACTGGAATTGAGGAAACAACGCTAAATGTTATTGACGGCCAAAGAAAATCTTGCAATCTATGTTTTTGGTCAACTTAGTGTGGTAAACTTCTGGGAAGTGAAACATTTCAAAACATTCACATCTACTTTCAAGCGAAACAAATTAACTTATGAACACATCAAACAATATTTATAGAGCATAAATAGACCTTCTTTATCTCCTACGATTTGCCCACTGACATTGTCAATAACGTCATGCACAACTGAATTTTTGTCCTTAATTTGGACTGACTTTTTCATTTAAAATGAAAATTGCATCATCAAATTACGATCTTATTCAAATAAACAATTGACTTCAGTCTTTTCTGTTACAATATTGCAAAACATAAACTATTTTTCGCTTTCAGATGTACGACCTCGCTTTTCGGTGGACAATATTTGAGATAAATATTGAAGTCTTCATGAAACATTTACAATTACCGCTAAACCAAAGTATAATAATAAAATAAAGATTAATAAGACAAATTTGCGTGCAAAGCGTGTAATTGTCGAGTACAGTATGAAAATCGCGTGACGAAAATAGGTTAACTTCCGATGTCAGCAGACGACTGTTCAATCAAAACAATCTTCTCGAGAAAGCTTAACGTGACGTTGACGTTAGGTAACGGTCTGGTGACGGACACTGTGAATGCCGTCATTAGAACTACATTTTGGAATACATTCTCATCATAAACTTCGACATAACGCAAAATATACGTAAATACGAAGGAAAATGGCGGACTAACTAGAGCGATGACTGCAGCTGACAGCTACTAGCTCGCGCATGCGCAGTTAACTCACTAGTACCGAATTTAGAACTGGCCCTATTTCGTTATAGCTACGATTATCCCGAGTTGATACTAGCGCGATCATACTAGTCGAGGCGTTCAAACGACAGACGGCCGCCATTAACGCAACTTGTTACCAATTTATTACAAGTTCTTTGATCGCTTAAAACGGGCTTTACACAGTTTTAATAACCAATGGTAATTTTTAAGAAAAGAGCACGTGTTTTTTTATTCGTAATTTTCTATATTTTATGGAAGGTTGTTAATACTGGTAGTCAATCAAAAAGCCTAAGTTATACTTTTACAGTATGGCTTCACTATTAGTTGACGAAGGTGTGTGTGTGTGTGTGTGTGTGTGTGTGTGTGTGTGTGTGTAAATCTCGGTGGGATTCGACCCTCCGAATCTATGGTTACAACGCCACCACCTGAACCAAACCGACAGATGCTGCAACCGTTTTAATTATTGGTACTTACGTGCACTTTGCAAAATTTCAAAGTCGATTTCCTCAATAATTTTTCAGAGTTGCGTCGAATAGCTTTGGCTGATTGTTATTTAAGTTCTGAACTTCACGTACCATAAATATAAAGAAATTCTAAAATCCGATACCCATGTGGTCTCCTTGTCGGCTGCACTTCACATTGCTTGTAATGATGATCAGGGTTTCCTATCCCAAATCACGTGGCCATTTTTCAAGGTCTTTGAACGTGACTTAGACTGCGCGTGACGTCATTATACTGAAACCGTCATCTATCTTACCTGTGGTTTATGTTTGTCACGACGAACATTTGCAAGGCACGAAAAACGGATATCACCCGCGGCTTCCCTCGCGTTCGTTTCCTTGCATACGTGTCAAAGATCACCGAAAGTACAATAATTTCATAACTTTCTTCTTAAGTTATGACCAGAATCATCAGGATTTATCGTTTATAATATAAACCGTGCTTAGAATGACGGTAAATACTGTCCTTCATCGACATGAAATAAATACATTATTAAATTCAAAAACAAACTCTGTGACATCGTGACTAAGCCGCTGACTGACGAAGTTACGTTACACAACGTGTAAATTATGCAGTATTTATCGAAATCGGTTCGGTGGTTTGAAGACGTTTACGTCTTGTATAAACGTCGTATTACGTACAACATATCAACCACTAAAAGTATTTTAATAAATATGATAAATTTCAAACGCCAAGGAATTGTAAAGTGTCTCCGAAGCTATAAGAAAAACTTTGATGCTCAGCTTTCCCGTATTCCAACAAATATATTTCATTACACACTTTCTAAATAGCTTAAATGCTGAAAAAGAACTTACGCTATCTTCATATAATTTCATCAAAATCTTTAAAGCAGTTTAGTCGTGAAAACATAACAGACCTTTCGCATTTATAATATTACATACGAGATATGTCCACAAAGTAAGTTCCGATTGGTTATATAAAACAAGTATGCATGGATGCAGAAAAATATTTATTGTACAAAAATCTACAACTGTTAAACTGGTTTTCTACATAGCTTCCGAAAGTTTGTAGGCACTTGTCATAATGTGGTACTACTTTTTGTATGCCTTCTTCATAGAAGCTTGACGCCTGTGTGTTCAACCATGTGGTAACAATTTCGTGATGATTTCGAGATTTGCCGTGCTGGAGCGGCCGAGCGGTCTAAGGCGCCTCGCTACGGACTGCGCAGCTACTCGCCGTCGGAGGTTCGAGTCGTCCTTGGGGCGTGTGTGTGTGTGTGTGTGTGTGTGTGTGTGTGTGTGTGTGTGTGTGTCTTTGTTGTCCTTAGGTTAGTTTAAGTAGTTTGTAAGCTAAGGACTGATGACCACGCAGTTTGGTCCGATAGATTTACAAATATTTGAACATTTTTCGTAAGATTTATGGAACTGCCATAGCAAGGGTAGTAAGTGTAAACTTACGGTTGTGATCATCGTCTCTTCAGTGTTGTGAACCAGTTCATATGTAACCACAGAAGAATGTCCACTTCGTTCTTCATCGTGCACTTGATCACGCCCTTCATTGAACAGTATGACAATCAACCATTGAATCACTCATAGCATTTTGTCCGTAAACATCGCAGATTTGTGGATGAATTTCCTTTAGTTTATCTTTCTTTATAACTAGAAACCGAATCACAAATCTTGTTTCACATATGGCGTTATTTTCAATTACGGCTGACTTAATAAATAAGCACTACGAAGCACACGTCGGCAGCAGCGATCTGAAAATGGCGTACATGTCTTCTCCTTGACTCAGAGTAACTGCCGCGCATACTCGTACTTCTACTGAAGATAGAAATAGAAACAGAACTTAACTTTGTGGGCGACCCACGTATTATGGCTATTTAATGGCGTGCTTCTAATTGTAATGAAATCGGGCAATACTGAAGCTATAAAATAAACAGACAAATCGCACACAGATAATTTTAAAAATATGTTGGGAACTAATCACAAAAGAATAAGGAAACCAATAAATGAAATTAACAGAAACTACGGCGGAAGTATGGGGTATTGGTTGACGATAAATAATTAATGCTGTTCCTGCTCCTTGGTGACACTTTCTTGCTGTGCCCTTGAGCCGCTCAATAAACTAATTGAGGATAAAATAAAATATCCTTCAAAATAATTCTGTGAAAAAATACCTACTTTGACAGCAAGACTAAATATTATTGCTTCTCATTTCACTGGTAGTTGTTTAGTGCTAATTGAACCATTGGTTACTAGCAATCGTCCTTCCTCAAACAGTATCAACTCCCTCTAAGAGAACGTCTTATTGACACACAGTCAACACGGCGTCAGGAAGTATCGTTCTTGTGAAACACAGCTCGCTACTCACAAGAAGAACAGAATGCTATCGACAAGGAATCTCAAATCAATTCCATATTTTTGGATTTTCGGAAGGCTTTTCACACTGTAGCTCACAAGCGGCTCCTAATCAAATTACGTGCTTATGAAATTCGGCATAGTTTTACGGAAAGTCATGAAGTGAAGCAGAAGTAATATGTGGCGTTCCCCAGAGAAGCGCCCCTACTGTTCCTTATCTAGTTATAAACGATTTAGGAGACAATCAGCAGTTCTTTTAAACTGTCTGCGGGTGATGCTGTGAGTTACAGGGTGTCCAGAAAAGGGCTGCCTGATTTCTAAATGAAATAGATCGCCGGCCGCGGTGGCAGAGGAGACTATGGCGCTCCAGTAACGGTCTACACGGCCACTACGGTCGGGGGTTCGAATCCTCCCTCGGGAATGGATATTTGTGCCGTCCTAGTTCGTAAGTAGTTCATAAGTAGTTTGTGAGTTTAGGGACTGATGACCCCGTAGTTAATCCCCATAGACTTTACAAACATTTGAACATTTTTGAAATATATCGGAAACAAAGATCGACAGAGGAATGCAGTAAACGATATGTTTATTGTGAAAGCTGTAAAAAGTTTATATGGCAGTTTGAAATAATAGTTACGAAAGCTGCTAACAGATGGCGCTGTACGCTGTACAGCTCATATCAGCATGCATAAGTGAAATAATCGTATGGGTTTAATCTCTTCCTTCGGTACGTTAACCTCCTTTCACGTTTCAATAGTGGAACTGATCGCTCTGGGCTTCGGATCACTATTTATACAAGGCATTACGTATGGCGATTACAGCGCCATCTGTTAGCTGCTTTTGTAACTATAATTTCCAACTGCTGTATAAACTTCTTACAGCTTTCACAATAAACATACCGTTTACTGCATTCCTCTATCGATCTTTGTTTTCGAGATATTTAATTTTGAAATCAGGGAGCCCTTTTCTGGACACCCTGTATATGTTAGTAAGTTTACCAGAAAATCAAATGCAACTGCAAAAGGATTTAGATACCTGCATGTTTTGAAAATTAGTATTTATTGTCAATAAAGAAAACTGTGAAGCCATCGAAATGAGCACTACAAGAAATCCGTTAGAATTCATTACACGATAAATCAGGCATATCTACAGGCCGTAAATTCAGCTAAGTACCTAGGAATTACAATTACTGACAACTTTAATTGAAAAGAACTCATAAAAATATTGTATGAAAAGCGACCCACAGGCTATGTTTCGTTGGCAGAATACTTCGAAGATGCAACAGTTCTACCAAAGAAACAGCCTACACTACATTTGCGCGCGTTATAGTCGGGCTGAAACACGATGATCCATGGCTCCGCCTACTGGGCTGGGAGATCGCCTCGGCCACTGAAACGGAATAAAAGCATGTTGCGAAGTAGTTAGTTCGCTGCCGGATAGTATAACTAACGTTCACTGTTGGGTGACAGAACTGGCAAAGGTGCACAGCGCAGCCGAACGAGCGTATGCGCAGAACAAAGTTCGCGTTGGACTTACTCCAATGATATGCTGCCGTAGCCGGCGCTCAAAGTCTGATTGGCGTAATCACCAGGGATCGACTATAATTTGGAGTATTGCTGGGCATAGTGGGACAATGACGTAGCCAGCATATTGTCAAAGGGAGGCGGGGTCCGAATGGTTAAAGAGAAATTTACAAAGGCTCATGTTTTTCATTTATTCTAAAACAAACTTAGGCTAAAATATTTTTTTATATTTTATGCACATAGTTTGCGTTTGTAAGACCTTCTTACAAATACTGCAATATTTTCTTTACAAAACTGAGGAAAACATTTCTTAAAAATTATTATCAGAATATGTATTTGAACACTGGCAACGACACGATTGCATGTCACCAAGCTCGCTGCCTGTCAACCACGACTGTAGCTTGGTGTTTCGCAAAATTTGCATTAATTTTTGCATCAGTATAATTACCTTGCATATTGATTTAGGAAGCGTAAGTTTATAATTTTATTTCCAAGATTATTGGTTCTTTTAATCTTATTGGCGTTGCAACGTATCCATCCTCTAGATAAAATATTACTCTTAAACCTAACTTTAAAACGTATTACACATAATGAGTGAGGTGCCTTATGATATGCTGAAATATTGCGACTCCAAATAACGATTCCACTGTTGTAAACAGATAAATAAGCTATTATATTAGTACGTATTTTAACTTACCGTAAGGCTAGTGGACAAATGAAAGTCGGTTTTTCGCTTTTTTTCTTGTTATGAACTTACTCATAATTGGAAACTTATCTTAACAGCACAAAAGCGGCGACATTCCACTGTAGTGCTTAACATAGCAATAATGGAGTAAGGACAACAATAGACAACAGCTAAAGGAGGACTGGGCAAGAGCCGATTCTGCTATCGATGTATCGATAATTAAACTGTATAGATGGGTTTGTGACTGTCGATAGTGCGTATCCCTTTTTAGGCATATGACTGATAACATCATTCAGTTTAACTACACGGTAGCTAGGTCGTGTCTTATTTCATTTAGTCTCTTCGGAGGTTCGAGTCCACCATCGAGCATTTGTATGTGTGTGTGTTGTCCTTAGCATAAGTTTGGGTAGTATTTTATCGTTTAGGTGATAGGGGGGGTCCGGACCGCCAGGACCCACCCCCCTCCCCGTTGGCTACGTCCTTGAGTGGGATCCCCACCTAGTGGGACTGACGGGGATATAGAGAACGATCCGATGATAAGAGTTCGTTTTGTATTATCGAGATGGGGGGGAATAGTTTCACAGAAATGATGCACGAGTTGGGGCGGAAATCATTAAAATAAAGGCGTTATTCGTTACGACAGGTTGTATTTGCGAAATTTATTTCAACATCTCCTCTGATTGAGATTTTGTTACCCCAGCCTAAACACGATCATCGTAATAAAATAAGAGAAATCATATCGAAAACGCAAAGAGCTAGGTATCGGTATTTATTTTTCCTACGCCGTATTAGAGAGTGCAACGGTACAGAAGAGGCGATTCTAAGAACCCTCTGCTATGCATTTAAAATGTTATTTGCAGAGTTCAGCAATTGTGGAACCCAATCGCCAGAAACGGCACGTGGTTCGGATTCCACGTTAAGCTGTAGATCCCGTTTCCCCGGTTGGATAACTGTGGTAGGCTAGGGACACGTAGGTCGCCGAAGTGGCGTCCAATTGAAAAACTTGTGTCAGGCCAATTAGCCACACGAAATTATTATTATGTAGGTGTAGAGTGGTAGAAAGTCACGTTTCTCCCAAGAAAAGCCAAATTCTGAGACAAGGTCACACGCCTTGTGAAATATTACAAACGCTGTTCCGCACGTGTGTTTAAACACTGCGTAATGATTTCTGTTTGTGTTTAAAAAAAACTGTTGCGGACAGATCGGTGATTTATGTCGAACGTGAAATAAATAGTAAAAGGTGTAGTTTCACAGTTTCTTTAGTGTACCCTTCTTAGATCAGTAAATTAATTGTTCGCTTTACTAGAATAATCCATTTTATTAAAGGGACAAGTGCTCATACAAGAATCTGTCATAGTTCAGAGACGGCAGTAATTACTTAGGATGTTACCGTAACTTAACTGACAGTTGTCATTTTCTTGTGGATTTCAGTTTTAGTGCTGTCATTGCCCTCGCCAATTCCGTCATTTGTGTTGGTCGTTGGTTTAAATAATTTTAGCCCTTTGTCGGCATGTAACGAGCTATGAGAGATAAGACAACGACGATGACGAACTACACATAAAATTTACTTCACTCGCTGAGTAACTTCCACGCATCACTATTTGAATAGACGGCTCTTTCCCGCAGGTAGTAAACTTACGTTTTCAACTACGATGCTCGCTTGTTGTATTTGTTTCGTTTGGTGGCCATGGCAACAGATCTTGAAAATTACCGAACAATGTTACACCAGAGAGAGAGAGAGAGAGAGAGAGAGAGAGAGAGAGAGAGTTGGGCGCAACAGCATTTATCATTAATCTTTTCCTGATTTTTACCAAATACATCATTTGCTTGTTTACCTCATTATTAATTTAGTTGATCTTATATATAAAAAGAATCTACGAAAATGAAAGTCAGTCGGCCAGACCAAACTACCCGGCCGATTTCCTTAATTTTTGTTTTAAACGAAAGGTATCCATCCACAGATTTGTCACCAAGTATCAGAATTTCCATAACTCTGGCCTTCTCTTTTTTACACTCAAACGCGAAATCTTTCTGTATATTTCTTATGGGAATGTCCTTGCTGTAAACTAAAATCAATCGGTCAGACCGTTCTATCCGACCGATTTCCTTCATTTCTGCTTTAAACGAAAGTTATACATTCGCAGATGTATCATAAAGTATCAGAATCAACTTAAGTCTATCCATCCTCTATTTTTATTCAAATGCGTTGATCTCTGTCCTTGAAATGAATATTTTAATCGGATTGTTTTAGGATATTTTCGGTTCGAATTAAGGTACGCAGTTTGTTTTTGACCTAACAACACTCAGCGGATCAAACTCTTTCATTGGCGCTTTTAACATTTGCATTGATTGATTCTGGAGAAAGCAATGCCTGAACATTCAACTTTCCTTCCATTTTTCCCCAACTTTTTTGTCATTCCACTAACGGGGCGAAGTATTTGCTCGGGTCTTCTAGTTTTATGTTATTATTCCTCATAAACGAGATTACAATACTGTCTCTTGTATGTGCGGGCTTTTTTTACTCTGTCTTTGCTCTTCTACATCATTACTCTACAATGAGCACCGAACTGCGTGGCTGAAGGTTCATCGAACCACTTTCAGACACTTTCTCTACCGTTCCGCTTTCTAATAGCTCGTCAGAAAAACGAACGTTTAAATCTTTCCGTGCGACCTCTGCTTCCTCTTATTTTGTTACAATAATCATTTCTCCCTGTGCAGGTGACCGGCAGAAACTTATTTTCTCATTTTTAGGAGAAAATTGCTGGCCGTAATTTCGCAAAAAAGGTCTTGTAGAAATGAGAAACATATTTGTTTCAGGCTATTTTGTCAAAAACTAATACCGTGAGAACCGTAGCAGCTGTGATGTAATTCAACTACCAGCCACAAATATAGTATAAAAATATTTGTGTATTTAAACCATGACCGGTTTCTGAATTTCTTAAAAATCTGTCTTAAGATGGTTGATATGCTTTCCATTTGGAGCCTCCTTTTATGGAAATTGGACATGTATCCTAAACAGTTCCTCCCTCTCATATCCATTTCCTCTGTCCTCTTGCCCCTACTTTCATGCATGTGTTTTGTTCATTGGTATTGCAAACGACACTTTGTTTTGGAAATGTTGTTGCTTAAAATAATTGGGTATATGGTTGGGCTTTTAAATGCGAGGGATATTTCAGAAGTAAGGTCCGGTTAAAAAAAAAATCCAAAATCAGGCTTGCTTTTTTTTCTCTCTCTCTCCATCGCAGTTGTTTTATTGACATCCCTTTCGTCTCTCTCTCTCACTCTTTTTTAAGATAATCTCCATACTTATTTAGACATTTGTCACACCGTTCAACAAGCTTTCGAATGCTTAAGTCGTATAAATCAGCCGCCTGCGAAGATATCAGTTTTTAACAGCTTCTTTCACGTCATAATCAGTGTCGAAGCACTTGCCGCCAAGAAACTGCTTTAGGTAACGGAACAGGTGGAAATCACTTGGCGCCAAGTTCGGACTGTACGGTGGGTGGTCTATCTGTTCCCATCCAAAGTTCTTGATTAGAGTTTGTGTATTCTTCGCAGTATGGGGTCTGGCATTGTCATGCAACAACAACACTAAAATGTTCAAATGTTTGTATAGCTTATGGGACTTAACTACGAGGTCATCAGTCCCTAAACTTACAAACTACTTATGAACTAGCTAATACTAAGTACGGTACAAATATCCATGCCCGAGGGGGGATTCGAACCCCCGACCGTAGTGGCCGTGCAGACAACGACACTCCAGACGACAAAAGACCACGTCGAAGTTTAGTCATGGTTGCGCAGTAGGTGTCTTCATTGACCGTCGTCCTCCTTTCCATAAAGTCGACTAACAATACTCCATGTCTATCCCAAAACACGGTCGCCATTACTTTGCGTGTGGAGATCTTCTGCTTTACCTTGACCTTGCCTGGCGGTGGCGTATAACGCCATTTCATTGACTGACGTTTAGACTCGGGGTGATGTGAGAAACCCATGTATCGTCTCCTCTGACAATGTGGTCTAAAAGACTGTCACCTTCCTCGTGATATGTCTCAAAGAAAAGAAAAGAAAAAATGCAAGAGCAGAAGCCATTCTTTTCATTTTATGGATCTTCATATGTTCAGACACAATTCTGTACGTTTTCTACTCATATCGGGTAATTCACTTTTAAACCTGAAATGTGAATCGTCTATCGTCACGAATTTTGTCGTCAACCGCATGAACCAACTCGTCTGAAATCACAAGTCGTAGCCGGAGCGTGGTGCATCGTGCACATTGCACATTTCCCCGTCCTTCATTAAAGGCTCGCACCCACTTGCGCAATTTGCTGTCACTCATTATGTTAGGACCGTACAGTTCAGTAATCGGCCGATGGATTTCTTTCGCTGAAATGTTTCTAGCAGACAAACACCATATCACTGCCCTTACTTCATAATCGGTGGGCTGATTGATTGTTTTAAACAATGTGAACTGATACTATCAACAGCTCACAGCAACAGTAACATCGATACTGGCTGCGTTTAACGCGCTAAGTATGCCAGGAGTCGGCGCGGATGCGTGTTTTGTCCTTGGCGCCGCTTTCAAATATTTACGGCCAATCGGACCTTACTTTTGGAATAACCCTCGTATATAGGTAGGGTCCATATCTAATTGCGATATTGTCGAGAAATTGAGATGGCATGTAGAAATGAAGAAAAAAATTTATGCAATTCTTATTTAGGACACAATTGCATGGAACGTGTTGCAGCAGAGGAAGGAGTACACTATATTTTTCGGACGTTCCCCCCTGTAACGTATTTACAAAACACCATGCAGGCCACCTTGTACTTGAACTGGCAGTGTGCGACTGATTCTACGATCCCTGTCGTCAGTCCACCGAGACGCAGCATGCAAATCCGTCTGTGAGACGACCTTGTCGACACAAACATGTTGACATAATGAAACTGAGTCTGTATTTACATGCTCGGCTATCAGATGGCGTCCCCTGAGCCAAGCTTATAACATTGGTAAAAATAAAGTGCTCATAAGATGTCAGTTTGGTTTCCAGCAAGGCCAATCAACGGACTATGCTATATATGCTTTCACTGATGAAATATTAAATACTCTGAAGGACCGGCCAACATTTGCTGGAATTTTTTGTGATCTCTCAAAGGCTTTTGATGGTGAAAATCAGTGTTTTTCAACTTTTTTGAATATGCGACCCGCCCTCACAGAGTCGCGAAACAACTGTGTGTAATTTGAAATACATCAAATTTAATTATCTTCTGTTGACACAACTTTCTTGTCGGGAGAAAGTGCGCTATTTTACATTATATGATGATTTTTTTCGGAATGCAACATATTATCCTGATTTTAGATCAATTTAGACACAAAAATTACTTTCCCGTAACAAGTATTAGGCGCTACAGGTAAGACGCAAAATCGAATTACCATACTGTACAGTCAGTTTATAAAGAAGTACCGTAATTTTTTTCTAATTTCACAAAATTAGTGACTGCATATTTGTTAATTTAACTACCGATTGGTTTCTCAAAACAGTTTACTGGCGTTTCGTTCCTTCATCTTTGATACGGTATATTTATTCTAATTAACATCGAATTACGATACGTAATATTAATATAAAATAAGTTTTAATTTTATTAGGACCATGATTTGTGTCACGAAACTCTAGTATTGAAACATGCACTGGGCTGGTTGCTATATGATGAGCTACAGAACATCCTGCGGTGATGGCGATAAGAGTGCAGAAAGTTACAGGTAAACTGCAAAAATCAGCTGATTCTTCAAATTGGGGGGTGGGAGGGAGGGCTATCGACGATCGGGTCCTACAAGGTTTGGTCTTGGGTCCTTCGCTGTTCTTTATATTGATGAGTTGCCGTTCTATATTCACCATGATACAGAACTAGTGTTTTATTGTAGCTGGCAAAAGTATAGTAAACAAGAGTTAACTGTTGAAATTGTAAATAATGTCTTCAAAAAATTAAGTGGTTCTCTGCAAGTGGACTCACATTACATTTTGATAAAACACAATACATACCATTAATGACACCATTAATATAGTCTGTGAACAGAAGTCTGTAGCTAAGGTAGAATATTTAAATTTTTAGGTGTGTGCATCGAAGACAAATTTAAATCGAAGCAACACATTGACGATCTACTGAAACGTTTGATTTTAGCAAATTATGCTTTTAGGGCTATTGCAAGCCGGCCGCGGTGGCCGAGCGGTCTGCGGCGAGCCAGTCACGGTCTGCACGGCCGCTGCGGTCGGGGGTTCGAATCCCCCCTCGGGCATGGATGTTTGTGCCGTCTTTAGTATAAGCTAGTTCATAAGTAGTTAGTAGGTTTAGGGACTGATGACCCCGTAGTTAAGCCCCATAAGCGGTACAAACATTTGATCATTTGGTTATTGCAAATTTTATTGACAAACATCTCAGTAAATTATCTTACTATACGTGTTTTAATTCACTGCTTTCATATGGCATATTTTGGGGTAATTCATCATTGAGCAAAAAAGTATCATTGTACAAAAGCGTGTAATAGAATAATTTCTGGAGCCCACCCAAGATCGTCTTGCAGACACTTATTTAAGGATCTAGGAATCATCACACTAGCTTCACAATGTACGTATCACCGCATGAAATTAGTAATTAACAACCCAACCCAATTCAAAAGCAATAGCATTGTGCAAAAATACAACACTAGGAGAAAGGATGCTCTAGTAGCCGAGCGGTCTAAGGCGCCTCGCTGCGGAGCGCGCGGTTGCTCGCCGTCGGAGGTTCGAGTCCTCCCTGGGGCATGGGCATGGGTGTGTGTGTGTGTGTGTGTGTGTGTGTGTGTGTGTGTGTGTGTGTTGTCCTTAGGTTAGTTTAAGTAGTTTGTAAGCTACGGACTGATGACCACGCAGTTTGGTCCGATAGATTTACAAACAGTTGAACATTTGAAAATATGATCTACACTGTTCAATGTTAAAAGTAACTTTGTCACGGATGGAGGTGAATTATGCTGCCACAAAGTCTTTTGACACTTGCCAGATAACATCAGATGTTTGACAGATAGCATAAAAAACTGAAAGAATTTATGAATGATAACTCCTTCTACACAGTAGAATAATTATTACAAAGAAATTTGTAATTTTACAAAAAATAAATAAAAAACTGTGTGGCATATCCTTTACTAAACTAACTCGTTGCACATCAGTACCAAATCTCGTATTCATGATCTGTGGAACAAGTATTGATCTAATCTACATTATAATGCAAAATAGGAACAATGTTGGATCTAGTCGAGATGTGGGGACACGATCCATAATCGAGCACGGTCTGATATTCGGGGTAGATGGCAATCCTACCGAAAATAATGTTCAGGTTCATAAGCGTAAATCGAAATTTGATGGATTGCACTGAACGTTTTACTGTCACTGACATCTTTCGCTAAGACACAGAGTAGTTTTACTACAGATAAAACTATTTCAAACTCCACGAGTCAATTCCGCCGATCAGCGGCTCAGAGAAGTAGAAAGTTGCAGGTCGTTTCTGCATCGTGTACCGTAGACTGTAGACCACGCCCTGCGAACGCCCTTGATAATGCGGAGCGAGTGTTGCGTAACGTTTAGGAGGTTTACGGTAATGGTACACGAAGAATTGTAGCTACTACTAGAGTCGACAGCGATACAGGCTGTCAGATACCATGCGAACAACTGCCGGACACTTGCAGCGTACACTGAGAACACCTTGCACTACTCAGAGTGAGAGAGAGAGAAAGAGAGAGTGAGTTTCGAAAATTGTTGGTATAAAGGTAAATTAAGATGATTTCTTCCTTTTTCCCTATTTTATAAAAAAAAGTGAATTTCTGGAGGTGGGCAGGTGGGCGGATGGCTATGGGGCTGGAGCGCCCCCCCCCCCCCCCCCCTCCTTTTCCCTCGCCACGTCGATTCGACTATACCAGCCAAAGAACGACAGTTTCTTTTGGGAAAACTGTGTAAGACTGAAGAATAAATTCCTAGTTTTGTAAAATCTATGTCTATAAATGTGAATGTCTGTTCGGTGTTCGCTTATCACGTCCGAACGACAAGACGCAGAGACTTAAATATTTGTACAGTTACTAATTTATACGTGAGGAAGGTTTTATGCACGGTTTTATAGCGATATGATAGACATTTAGTAATTTGAAGAATATAACGCCAAATGCGGAACAATAATTAATCTTTGAAAATTATATTTACTCTTTGAAAATGGTTTTATTGGTTGCATTGTTGCTTGAGGGTTGATAATGATCAAAGAGGGGAGTATATTGCGATGGAAAGTTATCGGTGTATATAAAATTCTACGTGCGTGTGTTAATATTTCGCTCTGCAGCGAAAACTACAGAACCCAAAGGAATGGTCTATGTGTAATTGTTGTCCGAAGTTTCCCGTTGTACACCATAGCAGTTCCATGCCAATATCTATAAAGGTGTGGAAGATAGGATGGTTGAAAGTCGTCAAATTATTAAAAAATTCTGACTGAAGGCCATCGATGACATTTGCGTCTCTATTGCAAGGAGGTTACATACAGCGAAACGTGATGCCACAGACCATATCTTTGGTCTATGCATGCTACAATATCTTCAGCTCTTTCTCTGTAAGGATAAGAATACGAATAAGGAAATATTAGAGTAAATAAATAAAGTAGTAAAAAGAAATTTCTTTTAATTCCTTTCTTTAAAAAAATTCGATTTGACGTTTCGCACATTATCTACCATAATCAACCAACACGCGAGTTTAAGCTAGTAGA
The DNA here is from genome assembly GCA_026315105.1 of Locusta migratoria. Lineage (NCBI taxonomy): Eukaryota > Metazoa > Arthropoda > Insecta > Orthoptera > Acrididae > Locusta > Locusta migratoria. Next base: position 327,357,517 of record CM048751.1, on the reverse strand, counting down.
ATATGTAATCAGTATTTGCAGTCACATGATGAGTTCTCTTTCGTTTACGGGTGCGCAGAATATATATCTTTTGTGTCCCAGCCTCGTCGCCGCTTTTGTGTCTCGTTTCCGTCGTAGGTGTCGGTGGCCGAGTGGAATGAGACCGACACAGGAATGAAGATAGCACGCTGGTGCAGGTACGGAGGGGAGCAGCCAGAAACTAGAAACACTAGAGTAAATTAGAACGAGATATATATTGCACAGAATTTATACAATACTTAACTTTTACATATTTCAGTACTGCAGAGTGCTAATACATAGTTGAGCTAGAGGTCTGCCTAGTGCCTGTACGATAGCCAAGTGTTCACTGGTCCCTATCTCAGTCCGAAGTGAACGGTGTCGTTCAGTGGTGGCCACGAGCGGAGTTCCAGCAGAGGGCGCTCGTGGCTGTCGTCGTAAGAACGCCGCGCCGTGCGCGCATGGCGGCGCGCGGCGAAAGTAGGTGGCGCGCACTTTGGACTTGTGCGACACCACAATATCAATATACGATTTCGTGTGGCATTTTTGGCTGTTAGACCCCAGCTGGGATTGTGTTAGGCCTGCCTGGTGCAGATCTTTAGGTGACGTCACATGGGTGACTTGTGTGTCAATGATGACGATGAAATAATGACAGCATGAAACCTAGTCCCCGAGTGGAGAAAAATCACCAGCACGACCGGGATTCGAACCCAGGCATCCTGCGAGGCAATCTACCACGCTGTCCAGTGGACTACGGTGGCGGGTTTTTCAGTAATACTAATAAAACAATTTCTAGACCGAGCACGTAGTCCAGTTACTCCTCTCTCTTGTGTTATATAGTTAAACTAGCTGAACCCCCGCTGCTTCGCATGCGCAGGCTGGTTGGTCTGCACCAGTTGTTTCTTTGTAATCAAGATGAAGAAAACATATTTTAAATTTCGTAGTTATAGTTTGAAATTTGAGTTAACTGCAACATATTTTTGAAAATCAATTTCTTGCGTCCTCTATTTTACCCCCTTATTTGTTGAATTTCAAAAAATGCCGAAACACGTGTCTTTTTAATTCGAACCCCGAATCCAAATCCGAAAATTTGTAGTTCTAACTTCAAAATTGCCTAAATAGCAACATATTTTCGAAAAACAACCCTCTCCAATTTAACCCCCTTGATGGTTGAATTTCCAAAAGCACCGAAACACGTAATTTTTAATGTCTAACGCACTAACAAATATCAATTTTTGCAGCTGTAGTTTCAAAATTGTATCAACATCAACGTGTTTTCAAAAAGAGTTTTTTATCCTCTATTTAACCCTCTTACTTGTTGAATTTCCAAAAATAGTAAAAATCGTGGATTTTTAATCCTGACCAAGATTCCATATCCGAAGTTTCGTAGTTGTAGCTTAAAATTTGAGTTAACAACAAAATATTTTTGAAAATCAATTTTTTCTGTCACCCAGTTTACCCCCTTATTTGTCTAAATTTAAAAAAATGCCGAAACACGTGTCTTTTAAATTCGAACTCTGAATTAAAATTTTGTAGTTCTAGCTTCAAAATTGCCTAAATAACTACGTATTTTCAAAAAACGTCTCATCCCCTATTTCACCCCCTTACGGACGGAATATCGAAAAATCGCTTCTTAAATGACGCCTACAGAGTAAGATCAACACCCTCCACAAATTTCAAGTGTATCTTCAGTGGTTTGCGCTGGGCGATGATGAGTCAGTCAGTCAATCAATCGGGACACTTCCTTTTATATATAGAGATAATAACACAAAATAAGTGTGAGGAAATATTACTAGGGGTGAGCATTTCCACACTCATTTTCATTGCCGTGAGTCATTCTCGTCTAAATGCAGTATGGAACGGTATGGAACGAGTAGTGGAACTAAATGCGTTAGTGACAATGTCCCAAGTCCTCTGGCAGTCTCGTAACGTATGTGGCAACTTCCTGTGTGACGTAGCCACATAACGCATTCTCGCATGACGATGGCTGATAGTCTCATAGCTTTGCAGTGACTATTCAAAGTGATTAATCGCTAGGTCAAATCACTTCCCATCTAACGCGTCACTGTCACACTTCCGTGGTTCTTCAATTCACTGTGGACTTCGGTCTCTTCCGCAGTTCTCCGCCAGCTAACACAGTTCAAAGTTCGGGCTTTCTTCCTGTACAGTCAATTTCCTCCGTGATTCCACCTACGCGTCTGGTTGTCGGTCGACCGTTATCGTTGACTCACTGAGTTTCCTTGTGACTTCCTTTTTATTACTGCACTTCCATATTATCAGTCCGTACCACGTGCCCCTCCTATTACATTCTGATTTCACTGCTCGTCTAACGAATGGATCAGTGCATGTAGTTAGTGTAAGTATCGTTATTGTCTTCTCTTCCACAGGTTGAGCCAATGATTCTTTTGGGTGTCTTCCTCACAAAGCAGCTAATGATTCAGTATCTTATTGATTCTACTGACGGTTCTTAGTAAAATATATTCAATTAAACTGAACCGTACTTATTGACTTTTTAAATTTTGCACTACCTATGTTTCTTGTTAGGAGATACTAGAAAAGGCATCATTGCCCAAAACCTAGGTAGTGCAGAATAAAGTTTTAAGTAAAAAAGTAAGGCAGTAAATTTGGTTCAATTTCTTAAATTGAATTTATTTTATCTTCTGGCGTCGCCCATCAGATTTCCGATGCATTTGTAGGAACAGCTTTTTCAAATGTTTTATGAATCGATAGTTTGTGGTACGAAGTGTCTTCAATAAAATACTCTTTTTTGATGAGAAATAACGCCTCGTGGCCACTACTGATACCTGTTTAATTTCGTAAGAGTTGTCATATCTGGCTATCACAGACATCGCTCACTTCTCTCAAAAGTCTAATTACATAACGTTATTAAGACTGGTATTCTCTTAACGTACCTCCCCAGCAACCATATGTATCGGTCGTGAAGTTTGATACTGAGTCTCATGTTTCTGCTAGGCAGCTGAAGTTCAGTGTATATTTTTTTCCGTTCATTCCGAATTTTTATACCTAAGTACAAGCGAGTTCAGCACTGACTTCAAGGAAAGTTCCCTTCTTTAGCACTTAGCATCCGCCACGAATTATAAAAATGGAAAAATTTCAGGAACTAATGTAGGGATTTTGATTTTCAGGTTCTTCGTACAGCACCAGATTTCAAAAGCATGTCATCTTTTTGTCTGTACGTCTTATCTTCCACTATTCACTCGACAAAAATACTTTCAGAATACACTTTCTGAGATTAAAATTACTATTCGATGTCAACAAATTTCTCTTCTCGAGAAATTCTTTTCTTCCCAAATCTATTCTGCATTTTCTATCGTGTGTACTTCGACCACCTCAGTGTTTTGTTGCCCACATAACAAAACACATCTACTACTTCTATTTTCTCATTATCTAATCTAATCGCTTCAGCAACGCCTGATGTAATTCGACTAGATTCCATTATCCTTGTTTTGTTCTTGTGATGTTCATCTTGTACCTTCATTTCAGGACAATGTCCATACCGTTTAGTTGCTGTTCCAGGTCGTTTGGTGTCTCCGATACAATAACAATGTTATCCACACGAAGTAGAATTTTTATTTCTTGTCCCTGAATTTTAATAACAATTACAAAATTCTCATTTTTTTCTTTTATAGCTTACTCAGTCTACGGATCGAAGAGTATACGTTGTTTTACTCCCTTACTCACCAATAATTCCCTTTCATACCCTTCTCACTTGTCTGGTTCAAGTTGTATATAATTTTTCCTTCCCTATATTTCACCCCCCTCCTGGCTTCAGAATTTGAAAGGGTGTATTCCAAGCAACATTGTAAAGAGCTCTCTCTCCAAATCTACAAAAGCTATACGTCTACATATATACCCCGCAATCCACCGTAAGGTGCGTGGCGGAGGGTACACTGTACCACTACTAGACATTTCCTTTCCTGATCCACTCCCAAATACAACGATGGAAAAATATGTCTATACGCCTCTATACGAACGCTAATTTCTCTTATCTTTGTGATCTTTACATGAAAGTAAGTAGGCGGCAGGAAGATCGTTCTACTGTCAGCTTCAAATTCTGGCCCTCCAAATATCCTCAACAGAATTTCTCGAAAAGAACGTCGTCTTTCCTCCAGCGATTCCCATTTCAGTTCCCGGAATATTTCTGAGAGACTCGCACATTGCTCGAACCTACCAGTAATGAACCTAGCTGCTCGCCTCTGAACTACTTCCATGCCTTCCTTTAAATTGATTTGCTACGGGTCCCAAATTCTTGAGCAATACTTAAGACGTGGTCGTAAAAGCGTTTTATACGCGGTCTCCTTAATAGATGTACATCTTCCCAAAATTGTTCCAATGAACCGAAGTCGGCCGGCCGCCTTACTCACAACTGTCCTTACATATTAGTTCCACTTCATATCCCTATGCAGTGTTGCGCCTAGATATTTGAACGACGCGACTGCATCACGACGCTCCTACTAGTGCTGTATTTGGACGTTATGGGATTGTTTTTTCTACTCATGCGCATCACCTGACACTTTTCTACATTTATAGCTAGCTGCCATTTTGTCTAAGTCATCCTGTATGCTATTACAGTCAAATAACGACGACACCCTCCCATATACCACAGCATCATCAGCAAACAACCGCAAATTACAAGTTACTGTGTCCATCAGATCATTTATATAGACTGAAAATAGTAGTAGTTCCATCACACGGGCACGCCTGACGATACACTCGTCTCCGATGAACACACGCCGTAGATAACAACGTACTGGGTTCTATTACTTAGGAAGTCTTCCAGCCAGTCACAAATATGTGAATCTATTCCATATGCTCGTATCTTAGAAGTCTGAGGTGCAGCACCGCGTCAAATGCCATGCCTTTTTGCCCTTCATCCATGGCTCACAAGATGTCATGTGAGAAAAGGACAAGCTGAGTATTACACTAACGATGTTTCCTAAACCCGTATTGATTCATAGAAAGCTTATCCGTCCCAAGGAAATCTACTATATCCACTGCCGAGAAGCTGTCGAGTTCTACAGAATTGATATTCCAATGATATTGGCCTGTAATTATGTGGGTCAGTTCTTTTACCTTTCTTACAAACGGAAGTCACCTAAGCTTTTTTCCAATCACTAGGAACTTTGCGCTGAATTAAAGATTGGCGATAAATGCAAGCTAGTAGGTTTGGCTTTCCTTAACATATCTTCTAAGATTAGTAGTAAGGTCAGTATTTCCTCGTGTGTTCAGACTTTTCTTGCAAACCCAAACTGATCTTCGCGAGGTAGGCATCGGTTTTCCCATTCCTATATGTAATCAGTTTTAGAATTTTGCAACCATGACTGAAAAGTACTGTAGATTTCACAGGGATTAAATAACGTGTAGCTGAAAAAAAATTTCCATACTAGTGTTCATCCAGAGCAGACTTAATAAAAACTCTGCGCGCTTGACTTATCCGAGAATCCATCACAACTTACTAGACATACTCAAAACCGCTGGTAAAAGGTCCCCTTCAGCGTCATTAATGCATTAATCAGATCGTGCCTGGAAATACATATCGCACTGGAGTCGATGAATAATGGCAGCTAGTATGATTACAATTCATAAAATATTGTTGACTTCGACAAACAACAAGATTAAATCGTGACTATATTCCAGATGGGTGACAGGACATAAATTTTGATGTGCGGTTTTCTGGTAACCAAAGAGTTTGAACCGCATTTCTTTACCTTCGATAATGACTTCCACGGAATGAAAGAGCATATAAATAACCTAAGTATCTTTCTAGCCTATGGTTAAGAGTAGAATGAAAATTAACCCCTGATAATCACACAAAGAAATTCGTTACACTACATGAGAAACGAAGTCCTCACCTGACCCTTTTCTGTGATTGTATCTGCTGAATTAATATTAACGTCGGTCTTGTGTACTGACTTGACTGACTTCGTGTGCAGTAAACAGGAACAAACTGTACAGCAAAAATGAAAGTGATAAACATATAATTTAAATTTAATCAATTTCTTATTTTCAGTAACGTGCTGTACTTAAACATAACAGGTATGCGCACAGAGATAATAAGCATCCTATCAGTGGTTCCCTAACCTCTAATTTTTTTGTAAATTGCTCAATTGCTCATGATGAGTGGCTTATGCAAATGAATAGGTCCGTTAGAAGGAAACCTTTATTCATTTTGACGTGTGTGTGTTGAGAGAGAGAGGGGGGGGGGGGAGGGAGAGAGGGGGGGGGGGAGATGGAGGGAAGGAGGGAGGGAGCGAGGGAGATAGAGAAGGAAATGGTCAGTGCACTCTGAAAGAAACCTTCAGTGATTTAAGACAGTGATTTTCAATCTGGGGGTGGCGATTGTCGTAAAATCTTGCTCAGGTGTGTCGCGCTCACTGGAAGCAGTTGCTCCATCAAACAACCAGCCCAATTTACGTCTGAATACTAAGGGTTCCATGAAACAAAAACATAGGCCTAAGGGAAGTGAAATTTAGTTGATGTTAATTCTGAATCGAAGAGAACGTAGATTGGTTTGTAATAAATGAGAAAGAATTGAAAGCAATACAACTTATAGCTAAAAACAATGGCTATAACACCCAAACAGTAGAAAGACTCAACCAAAAAATCAAAACACAACTAATGAGAAATTCCAAGAGGCACAAAAACCCAAAACTCTTATAAACACAGACAAGGCAACACACACAGACACACAAAACACCAACACTCATGACACAATCAGCAAAAATAAATGGTACACCCTTACATACAAACACAAATCAACACACAAAATAGCAAACATACTAAAGAAGCAAGGTTTAAAAATTGCCTATAGAACAAGAAACACGCTTCCGACACTGTTGCAAACAACAGATAAACCCGACAAATATGAAGGGGCAGGTATATACTAGCTAGAATGCCAAGAATGTAAATCAGTATATCTGGTAATGACAGGCAGAAACTTCAAAACCAGATATAAAGAACATATAAGAAGCTGGAAGTATGAAAATAGCCACTCCACCTTTGCAGAACACCTGATAGAACACGGACATGAACCATCCACAATGGAAAAAGGTATGAAAATTATCAGAATCAATAATCGAGACAAAAAAATCCTGACACTACAAGAAAACTTTCATATACAGAGAGCCGTGGCAATGAATAAGAAAGTGATGGATGATCAGATCAACCTAAGTAACAACTTACTGATCAAGCTGGCCACAAAAACAGCGAAAAACAGTAATGAAACATGAAATACCCTACCCCCTACTCCCTCTCGCTCCCCTCGCCCCTCCCCCTACTCCCATATTCACAAAAAAAAAAAAAACTAACACAAATAAAACACACACACACACACACACACACACACACACACACACACACACACACACAGTCTACAGACACCAACACGAGCAAAAAGCAGCTGATACACTCATAGATACAAGGAACACAAACAAGAGACAGACGAAAAGCGACAGTTGGCAACACTAAACATTGTAAACAAACGTTCAAAAACCCCTTAGTCACGCCACTGCCGTTTACTGCATTCTTCTATCGATCTTTGTTTTCGAGATATTTAATTTTGAAATCAGGGAGCCTTTTCTGGACACCCTGTTCCTTGTACCCTGTTCCCTGTATCCTGTACCCTGTTCCCTGTACCCTGTTCCCTGTACCCTGTTCCTTGTACCATGTACTGCGCCATGTTTTAGTGTCTTGTTTACATTTTACTCCTGTTCGGCTTGCACTACATCTGCCGGACACATTGGAAGACATTTTAGCTGATGACGTGCGGGCTGTTGCTCGAGTATTGGATTTTAACAATTTGACCAATTTGTCGAGGGACATTTAGCTCTACGCTTTGTTGTTTTTTATTCTGTGTGTTTTAGCTCTTTTTATATAGTCTTATTATTCTTGGGTATATCCCCGGTTTGATTCGGGCGCTAATGACCTTAGTAGTTGTGCGCCCTAAAACAACACACACAAAAAACTTGTACAATGTATAGGGTTGCCAGATCTCCGGGCGCCGCCCGGAGTGCCCGGGTTTGGAATGAATTCTCCGGGTCTACGGGCCAATGACTGTCATCTCCGTGCTTGAATGTAACCTAAATCTTAACTCTTTTCAGGAAAAAAAAAAAAACCTCAGTGCGCTCGGCCATTCCCGGCTGGCTCCTCTCTAGTAGTTATGAATAACTTTATATAACTGTCAATTTCTTATTGGAACAAAACGCTACTTTTCTATTCTTCCTCTGAAAACTTTTCATTGTTGCGTCGGTAGTAATCAGCTAGCGCATTATTAAGCAAACGCTGTTGCGGCAACGTGTCAACTGGCGACGTCTATTATTTGTGTTCGTTCGTTCATTGTTTGTTATCAGTTTACCGGCAATTTTTGGAATACTCGGATCGTGTGTGAACAGAAAGCTTACATTAACTCAGATTAGTGAGTAATAACAGTGAAATGAAGAGACGATATCTAAGTTCGATCTTGCTGGGAGGGTGGAGATGATTAGTTTTTTTTTAATTAGGATTCACGTGTAATCCTTGTTGGGGGGGGGGGTTGGTCGCAGTTGAGGGGGTGGGTTAGTCATTGTCCAAGGGGGAGAGGGGCACGTCTGATCTCCGGGCCTGTCTCGAGTTCAGTCTGGCAACCCTAACAATGTACGATGTTCCGCACTGTACAGTACGTGTCGGTCGGTGTGGTTGCAGGTGCGGCGCTCGCTGAAGATCCGCGGCCGGCGCAAGGAGAAGGAGAAGCTGCCGAGCGGCATCACGGCGGACTACACGGCCAGCTTCTTCGCGGGCCTGGAGCACGGCCCCGAGTACGCGGGCGGCTCCAGCAGCCTGCCGGGGCACAACCACAACCACAGCCACAACCACAACCAGTACGGCGCGGCCGCCAGCGCCAACGGCGGCTACCTCGCGCCGGCCAGCCCGTCGTACGGCGGCGCCTCGGCGACCGCGGCCGCCGCGTGGGCGTCGCGCGCGGACGGGCTGACGCAGAGCGACAGCAGCGAGGCCAGCCTGACGTCGCTGGGCCAGCAGCGCCACCTGCCGCCGCTGCCGCCGCGGCCGCCCAAGCGCGGCATCCTCAAGGGCCCGCGGCCCGGCGGCGCGCCCGAGCCGGCCGCCGGCAACGGCGCCGACGCGCACCACGACGCCATCCTGGTGCGCAACACGCTGCAGAACGAGGTGATCACCTACCAGAACGTGGCGCAGGTGCTGGCCAACCACCACCACCACCAGCACCAGCAGCAGCAGCGGCCGGTTATCTCGCCGCGAGATACGGCCGCCGGCGGCAGCAGCAGCGGCGGCGACGCGAGCAGCGGCAGCAGTGCGGGCCGCGCGGCGTACGACATGCAGCGCGCCAGCCCCGCGGCAGAGGACGAGGCGGACCGCAGCGGCGCGTACCACACGCCGCCGCCGCCGCCGCCGCACCTGCTGGGCGTGGCGCCCGCGCCCAAGGCGGCCAGCGCGTCGCCCAGCGCCGACAGCCTCACCGACACCACCACGACCAACAGCAGCTTCGCGACGCCGCCCTTCAGCCTGAGCCCGGTGGGCGAGAGCCAGGGGCTGTGCTCGAGCCGGTGGGGCCGCTGGGACGACGAGCTGCCGCTGCCGGCGCTGGCGCCCGTGCCGCTGCCGCGGCCGCGAGAGCTCACCATCCAGCGACAGCCGCCGCCGCGCGCCGACTTCGGCTTCTCGCTGCGGCGCGCCGTCGTCGTCGAGCGCCTGTCCAGCGGCCTCACCAAGGCCGTCACGTTCGCAGAGCCCGGCACCGTCGGGGGCGGCGGCGGCGGCCACGAGACGGGGCTGCTGCCCGGCGACCGCCTGCTCGAGGTGAACGGCGTGCCGGTGGACGACAAGAGCCGCGAGGAGATCATCGACCTCATCAAGTCGTCCGGCGCCAGCGTCACCGTCAAGGTAGGCGGCTCACACCTCTCTACTACCCTACTTTCCGACTATACAGGTTGGTGGGAAATTACCGTTACAAACTCCTAGCACTTGGCCGGCCGCGGTGGCCGAGGGGACTGAGGCGCTTCAGTCACGGTCTGCACGGCCACCACGGTCGGGGGGTTCGAATCCCCCCTCGGGTATGGATATTTGTGCGGTCCTTAGGATAAGATAGCTGGTAAGTTGGTAACTTTAGGGACTGATGACCCCGTAGTTAAGTCCCATAAGCTATACAAACATTTGAACATTTTCTAGCACTTGTAAACAGTAGTCACTTGATTCGAAACAAGATCCCTGGAGTAGATGACATTCCGTCTGAACTGCTGATGTCGTTAGGAGAGACAGTCGTGAAAAAGTTGTATCACCTTGTATGCAATATGTATACGACACGGGAAGTACCCTCCGACTCAAGAAGAATATTGTAATTCCAATTTCAAAGAAAGCAACTGTAGGCAAGTGTGAAAATTACAGAACTATCAGTTTAATAAGTCATGGTTGCAAAATACTAACACGAATTATTTACAGACGAATGGAAAAACTTGTGGAATCCGAACTCGAGGAAGATCAGTTTGGATTTAAGAGAAATGTAGGAACACGGCAGACAATACTCACATGTTGTTGTTATGGTCTTCAGTCCGGAGACTGGTTTGATGAAGCTCTCCACCCTACTCTATCCTGAGCAAGCCTTTTCATCTCCTCGTAAGAACGGCAACCCACATCCATTTCAATCTGCTTACTATACGTGTCTCTTGGTCTCCCTCTGCGATTTTTACCCCACACACTTCCCACCAATGCTAAATTTACGATTCCCCGATGTCTAAGAATGTGTCCTACCAAGCGATCCCTTCTTTTAGCCAGGGTATGCCAAAAATTCCTTTTCTCACCAATTCTGTTCAGTACCTCTTCATTAGTTATGCGATCTACCCATCTAATCTTCAGCATTCTTCTGTAGCACCACATTTCAAAAGCCTCTATCCTCATCCTGTCCGCACTGCTTATCGTCCATCTTTCACTCCCGTACAAGGCAACACTCCACACAAATGCCTTCAGAAAAGACTTCCTTACCCTTAAATTAATATTTGATGTTAGCAAATTTCTCTTTTTCAAAAATGCTTTTCTTCCTATTGCCATTGTGCATTTTATATCCTCTGTACTGCGACCATCACATGTTATTTTACTACCCAAGTAACAAAACTCATCTACCACCTTCAACGTTTCGTTACCTAATCTAATTCCTTCAGCATCGCCTGATTTTGTAAGACCGCATTCCATTATTTTTGTTTTGCTCTTGTTAATGTTCATATTATACGCTTCCTTCAACACACTGTCCATTCCATTCAACTGCTCTTCCAGATCCTCTGCAGTCTCTGACAAAATTACTATGTCATCGGCAAACGGCAAAGTTTTTATCTCTTCTCCCTGAACTTTAATTCCCTTTCCAAATTTCTCCTTGCATTCCTTCACTGCTTGCTCAATGTACAGATTGAACAACATTGGAGAAAGGCTATAACCCTGTCTTCCTTCCCAACCTCTGCTTCCCTTTCTTGTCCTTCCGACACTAATGACTGCTGTATGGTTTTTGCATAAATCCAATATCACTCTTCGCTCCCTATATGTTACCCCTGCCACCTTCAGAATATGAAAGAGGGTATTCCAGTCGACATTGTCGAAAGCGTTCTCCAAATCTACAAATGCTAAAATGTAGGTTTGTCTTTCCTTAACATATCGTCTAAGATAAGTCGTAATGTGAGTATAGCCTTACGTGTTCCTACATTCCTTTTAAATCCAAACTGATCTTCCTCGAGGTCGGATTCCACAAGTTTTTCCATCCGTCTGTAAATAATTCGTGTTAGTATTCTGTAACCACGACTTATTAAACTGATAGTTCTGTCTTTGGTTAAGTCTTTCAGAATTGTGAACCTTGCTAGTGACACTTTTGCCACCTCAGATTATACTATATATACTGCACAATCCTTGAAAAATGAGCTGGAATACCCATACAGAAGTTAAAATCGTTATCACATGCAGACATTACGATTAAACTACGTTTACACGTGGAAAAATGCATGGAATTCTTCTTCTTCTTCTACTACTACCACCACCACCACCACCACCACCACCACTCCTTCGGATATCCCATTGATATCTTTTGCATATGTTCCTCTACATTACTTTCGTTCCCAGTAATTTTGTTTAAGTTTACAGTCCTTCCCAATCTGAAGCTATAATTTGTAGATAGTATGATCACATGAAAAAGAAAAACGCATCAAACCTTATTTATGCGCTGAAGCAACCAAACTGCATTTCACAAGGAACTGTTAATCCAGTTTCATAAAACGAGTGCATGTGATATATGAAACTTACTGGCAAACGTACTGGGTTCGGATCCCGGCCCGGCACACAGATTATATCTGTCATGAAGTTTCACCGTGGGTACTTCTTTGCGGGAGAAACCTATTTGGCTGCAAAATTTACCTGAGCCAGTTGTGCTCCGAGGCAGTTACTCTTGTTTGTTGAAACATTGTATCCTACCTAGTCTTGTTACGTTGTACGAAGAAGCAAAAGCTCGTAGAACGTCTCGGCGTGATAGCCTATCACCGGCCCCGCACTTCTCACACCGATACATTACTGCCTACGTGACTTCCTGGGCGCGCCTTATCGAATCTGGCGAGTCTCGAGTGATCGAACTACTTTCCTTTAGTTATCTGTGTGCGAATAAGCGTTACCTTGCACTGATACGAACACTCGCTTTGGCGTGCGTTTTGTGCACCGCCCTGATGCAACACCCCACTACCATTAGCAACCAAACACGCGCAAGGAGCTGCTTATCTCGAGTGTAAGCCTTACCCAATAAGTCCTGATATACGTTAGCTGGCGTGAGTGGTCGGGCTTTCAGAGGAGAGCGAACAACTGTGTAGCTGTTCAAAGGGCAAGCTAATCGAAGTAGTATCTAACTTCAGAAGCGCTCGGTTCTTCCATTTGACTCTGTCGGAATTGGAGACATTTACACGATAAAGCTACTGTCCAATATTAGTCGTACATTGTGGAAATGTTCATTATGTAATAGAAGGTGCGTCTGAAAAGTTGGTCTCATGAAATATAGGAAACAAGAGTAAGAAACAAACTACATTTACTGACCTTCAAAGTAATCGCCATTGGCTACTATACACTTCTGACATCGGATATACAGCTGTTGGAAACTGTCAGCAAATGCTTCTTGTGAAAACGCTCGAGGCACTGGGGTCACGCGTTGTTCGATCTATAGTGCTTACACAGTCTGTGCTGATCTTCAACTCGTCTGCTACCATTCTCAAAGGCAGCCGCCGATCATCCGCAAGCATCCGTCACACTTGTTCGATGTTGTCTGGGACTGTGATTGTGGACGGTCGACATGAACGTGGCTCATTCTCGACACATTTTCCGTCTCTAAAGCGTTTAAACCACGCAAACAAACAATATTTACTCTCTGATTCAACGCCATACACTTACACAAACATCCCATAGGGCTCATTCGTCGTTTTGATTAATTTGAAACAATACTTGATGTAACGCATTTCTCCATTTTACCTCCATGTTGCAATGACACGAGTACTCACACTGGCCCTGTTAGCTTGTCGCAGCGTGTACCACCGCTTGACTGCAGTGCTATGCACGATAGGGGCCGCTTGTTGACATGTGCTCCATGTGTGTGCGTGGGTACTTAGTCTTCGCCAGCGTGGTTTGTAAAATATGGGACCATTCATGGAAATTTTCACGCGCACCTCCTAGGTATTTTCAGTCAGTTCTGAAGCCACTCAGTAGCGACGTTAGTATATGACCTGCCTCAGGATCAGTTATTTATTGATTTACACATCTCAGAAATCATAATTGCCCTGCGGGAGTAGCCGAGCGGTCTGGAGCGCCACGTTACGGATCGTGAGGCCTCCCGCGTCGGAGGTTCGAATCCTCCCTCGGGCATGGATGTGTGTTGTTCCTAGGTTAGTTTAATTTTGATGAAGTAGTCGGTAAGACTAGGGACTGATGACCAACGTACTTTGGTCCCAAAGAATTACAAACATTAAAATAATTTTTTTTTGTCCGAAGAAAGGTTTTTCAATGATGCTAGTTGCTGTTTTGGTGGAAAAGTGAAAGTGTGTTGTTGTATGTTCTGCAGTACTTTCAGAATAAATCCGAAGAGAGTACAACGTAGCCGTGGTGGAGTAGCCGAGCGGCCTAAGGCGCCTCGCTGCGGAGCGCGCGCTTAAATGCCGTCGAAGGTTCGAGTCCTCCCTGGTGTGTGTGTGTGTGTGTGTGTGTGTGTGTGTGTGTGTCCGTGTGTGTGTGTCCTTAGGTTAGTTTATCTTAGTCCGTAGCTTTCAAACTACATAAACTGATAACCACGCACTTTGGTCCGATAGATTTACAAACATTTGATTTTGAGTACGAAGTCGTCATGAGAAACGTGCACTTCATGCTGATCGTGACATGAGTGTACTCGAATGTCTTAAAATCTCACATATGAAAAGAATCTACGAAAGCTAAAGTTCGTCAGCCAGACCAAACTACCCGGCCGATTTCCTTAATTTTTATTTTAAACGAAAAGTAGTTACTCACAGATTTGTCATCAAGTAGCAGAATTTACATAACTCTCGCCTTCCTTTTTCTACACTCAAACGCGATTTCCTTCTGTGTATTTCCTATGGGGATGCCCTTGCTGTAAACTAAAGTCATTCAGTCAGGCCCTTCTATCCGACCGATTGCCTTCATTTGTGCTTCAAACGAAAGTTATTCATTCGCAGATTTGTCTTCAAGTATCAGAATTAACTTCAGTCTCTCCATCGTTTATTTTTATTCAAAGGCGGTATCCTTCTGTCCTTGCATTGATTATTTTAATCAGTTTGTTTTACGATATCTTCAGTTCTAATTGAGGTACGCAGTTGTTTTTGACCTAACAACACTCAGCGGATCAAGCTCTTTCATTTGCGCTCTTAAACAGTTGCATTGATGACGTGAAGAAAGCTATGCGTGAACATTGAACATTGAACCAACTTTCATGTCATTCCACTAACGGTGCGAAGTATTGGCACGGGTTCTATAGCTTAATTATGAATATCATTCGCGCTATGATTGTTCACTGCATTAATAAAGTGATAGTAATAAACTGTACTGTACTGTATGCAATATGTATCAACATGTTCTTAACCTTAATATATTATGTAACGTCCAGAGGCCCATTATTATGACAAAAAAGGAAAATGAATTATTCACTATTCTTTCATCAAGACTTTGTATTAGAAAGTGACATAACTCGAGTAGAAGTTGTGTATTTGACATATATGTTTACTTCTTGTTTTTTAATTTTGTAGATGTTTTACGATTGTTGTTGTTGTGGTCTTCAGTCCACAGACTGGTTTGGTGCAGCTCTCCACGCTAACCTGTACTGTGCAAGCCTCTTCATTTGAGAATACGTTCGGCAACCTATATCCTTTTGAATTTGCTTACTGTATTCGTCGCTCGGTCTCCCTCTACGATTTTTACCCCACACACTTCCTTCTAATGCTAAGTTGACAATTCCTTGATGTCTCAGAATGTGTCCTACCAATCTATCTCTTCTCTTGGTCAGGATATGCCAGAAACCCCTTTTCTCCACAATTCGGTTAAGCACCTCCTCATTAGTCACGTGATCTACCCATTTAACCATAATTCGTCTGTAGCACCACATTTCAAAAGCTTCTATCATCTTTTTATCTGAACACCTTATCGTCCACGTTTCACTCCCATACAATGTTACACTCCAGACAAATGCTTTCAGAAAGGACTTCCTAACATTTAAATTAATATTGGATGACATATTTTTGAAACATTTTTGTTCCACTTATGGGAAACAGCACTCTTAATTTAAATTTGTATATAAACAAGAGTATATAGAGGGGCTCTACAAAGGAAATGAACTCCGAGACACTATTGTAGGAAGGGAAGAGGATGTAGATGATGATGATGAAATAGGAGATACTATACTGAGAGTTGAATTTGACAGAGCACTGAAAGATCTAAGTCGAAACAAGGCCCCTGGAGTAGATGATATCCCGTCAGAGCTACTGAAGTCTCTGGGAGAACCAGCCATGACAAAATTGTTTCACATTGTGTGTAAGATGTATGAGACAGGTGAAGTACCCTCAGACTTTAAGAAAAATGTTATAATCCCCATTCCAAAGAAAGCGGGTGCAGACAGGTGTGAAAACTACAGAACCATCAGTTTAATAAGTCATGGTTGCAAAATATTAACACGAATTATATACAGAAGGATGGAAAAGCTGGTAGAAGCCGACCTCGGGGAAGATCAGTTAGGGTTCAGGAGAAATGTAGGAACACGGGAGGCAATACTCACTTTACGGCTTATCCTAGAAGATAGATTAAGAAAAGGCAAACCAACATTTCTAGCTTTGGTAGATTTGGAGTAGGGTTTTGACAATGTTGATTGGAATAAACTCTTTAAAGTTCTGAAGCAAGCAGGAGTAAAATATAGGGAGCGTAAGGTTATTTACAACTTGTACAAAAACCAGACAGCGGTTGTCAGAGTTGAAGGGCATGAAAGGGATGCAGTGGTTGGAAAGGGAGTAAGACAGGGTTGTAGTCTTTCTCCATTGTTATTCAATTTGTACATTGAGCAAGCTATAAAGGAAAGCAAGGAGAAATTTGGAGAAGGAATTAAAGTTCAGGGTGAAGAATTGAAAACATTGCGTTTTGCCGACGACATAGTAATTCTGTCACAGACAGCAAAGGACCTGGAAGAGCAATTGAACGGAATGGACAGTGTGCTGAAAGGTGCATATAAGATGAACATTAACAAGAGTAAAACTAGGGTAATGGAGTACAGTGTAAGAAAATCAGGTGATGCTGAAGGAATTAGATTAGGTAACGAAACATTAAAGGAGGTAGATGAGTTTTGTTACTTGGGCAGTAAAATAACAAATGATGGTCGCAGTACAGATGATATAAAATGCAGAATGGCAATGGGTAGAAAGGCGTTTTTGAAAAAGAGAAATTTGTTAACATCGAATATTGATTTAAGCCTAAGGAAGTCCTTTCTGAAGGCATTTGTATGGAGTGTTGCCTTGTATGGGAGTGAAACATGGACGATAAGCAGTGTGGACAGAAAGAGGATAGAGGCTTTTGAAATGTGGTGCTACAGAAGAATGCTGAAGATTAGGTGGGTGGATCGCGTAACTAACGAGGAGGTACTGAACCGAATTGGGGAGAAAAGAAATTTGTGGCATACCTTGACTAAAAGAAGGGATAGATTGGTAGGACACATTCCTAGACATCAAGGAATTGTGAATTTAGCGTTGGAGGGAAGTGTGTGGGGTAAAAATCGCAGAGGGAGACCAAGAGACGCGTATAGTAAGCAGATTCAAGTGGATGTGGGTTGTCGTTCTTATGAGGAGATGAAAAGGCTTGCTCAGGATAGAGTAGGGTGGAGAGCTGCATCAAACCAGTCTCTGGACTGAAGACCACAACACAACAACACATATAAACAACAGAGTAGAGAGCAAATTTTTTTTATATTTTTTTTCAACTAGTTTCGGTTTTATTTAAACAATGTTGTGGAGCTTAATTTCCTGAAGATGGTTTAAATAAAACCGAAAATAGTTGAAAAAATATTTTAAAAAATTGCACTATAAATTTCGCCGTCTTCGTATTGTATGGAGGTCAGTCACTTCAGAAGTACACCCTTCAATTATGTAGGGGTGGGGTGGGGTGGGAGGTGTGTTATTAAACACGAGCTAATGAGACGGCGAGGTTGTTTGCAATTCTCCGCGCGTCTCGCGCTGAGGATGCCGTGCGTTGCTAATGGTCAGAGATTTTTTTTCTTTTTTAATTTCTCCTCCCCTGCTGCTGAATATGTATGAGAGCAGGCCGTGGAAATGACGCAGAATAGCGGAATGCGGGGGTGGTGTGGGTGTAGTAGGCTGGCGTTTGCACAGAGCGCCGTCGACACTGCCGCAACTGCTCAATCCCAGCAGTGGCGTGTTAACTAGCTGGACGCGCCGCCCTGCGCGTAATGATGCCCTTCCTCGCTGTCCCTTACAGAACTTTAAAAAGGGCTGCAAATTGTCGCTCACTCTGTAAAAAGCAATGCCGCATTTCACTGTTAGTTTCACTTTTTATCTCAAATTTACATACGTACTGTACAGTTCGAGCGTACCAATATTAAGGATTTCCTTAGTATACTGCCGGAAAAATATTAGTACACCTGGAGAGGAGAAAATGTAAAAATTCAGCAAGTGAAGCAGGAAAAGGGGAGTACAGACGTCTATATCTACATCCAAACTCCGCAATTCACCGTAAGGTGCGTAGCGGAGGGTACACTGTACCACTACTAGGCATTTCCTTTCCTATTCCACTCCCAAATTGAACGAGGAAAAAAAAGAATGCCTATATGCCTCCGTACGAGCCCTAATTTCTCTTATCTTGTCTTTGTGATCTTTACGCGAAATGTAAGTAGGCGGCAACTAGATCGTACTACACTCAGCTTCAAATTCCGGCCCTCTAAATTTCCTCAACAGAAATTCACGAAAAGAACGTCGTCTTTCCTCCAGCTATCTCCAATTGAGTTGCCGGAGCATTTCCGTGACACTCGCGCATTGGTCGAACCTACCGGTAACAAATCTAGCTGCTCGCCTCTGAACCGCCTCTATGTCTTCCTTTAAACTGATCTGCTGCGGGTCCCAAATACTTGAGCAATATTCAAGACGTGGTCGTACAAGCTATTTATAAGCGGTCTCCTTTACAGGTGAAGTACATCTTCCCAAAATTCTTCCAATAAACCGAAGTCGGCTGTCCGCCTTACGCACAACTGTCCTTACATGCTCGTTCCATTTCATATCGCTCTGCAGTGTTACGTCTAGATATTTGAACGACGCAACAGCATCAAGAAGCTCACTACTAATGCTGTATTCGAACATTATGGGATTGTTTTTCTACTCATGCGCATCACCTTACATTTTTCTACATTGAGAGCTAGCTGCCATTCTTCGCACCAACTAGAAATTTTGTCTAAGTCATCCTGTATGCTATTACAGTCAGTCACAGACGACACCCTCCCATGGAAAATGAGATAGAGAGGAAGTGCAAACTGGCTAAGCAGGAGTGGCTGCACGACAAATGCAGAACCGCAGAAGAATGCATAACTAGGGGAAAGATAGATACCGCCTACAGGAAGATAAAAGGAGATGTTCGGAGACAGGAGGGGCAGCTGTATGAATGTTAAGAACTCAGACGGAAAACCAGTACTGGGCAGAGAGGGGAAAGCTGAACTGTGGAAGGAATATATAGAGGGACTATGCAAAGGAAATGAACTTGAAGGCAGTATTCTACAAAGGGAAGACCAAGTGGAGGAAGATGACATAGGAGATATGATGCTGCGAGAAGAATTTGACAGTCGCTGAAGGACTTGAGTCGAAACAAGGCCCCTGGAGTAGATGATACTCCGTCTGAACTGCTGATATCGTTAGGAGAGCCAGTCATGGAAAAAAAAGTTCAACTTTGTATGCAAGATGTATGAGATTGTGGAAATACCCGCTGACTATAGGTTAAGAAAAGGGAAACCTACGTTTTAGCATTTGTAGATTTGGAGAAAGCTTTTGACAATGTCGACTGGAATACTCGTCCAAACTCTCAAGTGTAAGGGTAATTAGTGAATATAAGTGTTTTAGTAATGAAAACGGAATAACCTATTAAAGTGGAAATGTAAAGTCTAACGCAAAGTGTAAAGCAGGGAAGCGGCCAGCAGCCCACATTTAGTAACCAGTATGATCAGAAATAACTGATCACGTTACACAAGGTTAGATGGGTAGATCACGTGTCTAATGAGGAGGTGCTTAACCGAATCGGGGAGAAGAGTTTCTGGCATATCCTGACTAAATGATGGCACAGATTGGTAGGACACATTCTGAGACATCAAGGAATTGTCAAGTTAGCATTAGAAGGAAGTGTGTGATGTAAAAATCGTAGAGGGAGACCGAGCGACGAATACAGATTCAAAAGGATGTGGGTTGCCGAACGTATTCTCAGATGAAGAGACTTGCACAGGACAGGGTAGTGTGGAGAGCTGCGGACTGAAGACCACAACAACAACGCCTGGCATAGATCGTCGATTTTCATTTGATGACGGCAGATGCCACCTGGGGGACTGTACATACACTGATAATATTTTCAACGTCGTCCTCCAATAGATAGGTGCCAGGTGTCCTCTTTAATAGGGAACGTTTACAGCCATGAGGCTCACAAGGGAACACTCCGGTTTCGGCTTGGCGCACAGCAACTGTTTCGCAGAAGTTCGGCTGGGAACAGTTTCATAATACAGGATAAAGTCCTGATCTTGGTTGCACCTCCAGGAATTCCTTTCTTCCGGCGAGCATTTTGACAACGACGGAGGGCTATAGACGACCTGCACGCTGGTTCCATTCACGAGTTTCAGACTTCTTCAATACAGAAATAAGAATTTTCAATTGGGAAACTTCTTTTCTAGGTGCGCCTCGTTCGCAAGCGAAGACACTCCGTGTGAGCCTATGTTGGTTAGTAGTTGACCATGTGGTACAGTACCGATCAGCTTCTGGACTTACAGGAAGAATATCACGTATGAATAAAACAAGTTACGATTAACATTAGTCACGTATTTTTTTAACCTAAACGGAAACTTGTAATCGGAAAGATCGTGGGCCGCGGTGGAGTAGCCGAGCGGTCTAAAGCGTCTCGCTGCGGAGCGCGCGGTTATTCGCCGTGGAGGTTCGCGTCCTCCCTGGGGCATGGGTGTGTGTCTTTGTCCTTAGGTTAGTTTACCTAGGTTTAAGTAGTTTATAAGCTACGGCAGTTTGGTCCAATAGATTTTATATAAAAATAGAGAGAGAGAGAGAGAGAGAGAGAGAGAGAGAGAGAGAGAGAGAGAGAGAGAGAGAGAGAGAGAGAGAGAGAGAGAGAGTGAAACAACTTACTTGAAATAGTATACAAATTGCAAGTGGTACTTAATAGGTTGTGTTTCTAAAAGCTATTGAAAGGACTCGTCCGAACTGGGCAACTTGTACCTGTTGGTGATAAACAGAAGACTCGAACTGTGCAACTGTTCCCAAAGTGCCCCCTGAGTGGCAGGCACGAACTGGGAAACTCGGCAACTCCTACCTGCTCCTGGCACTATCTCGCAAAATGCTTCCAAATCTAAACTTACCAAATACGCAACCGATGTCCCTATTTGTAGAGTTCTTAAGGAATACTGTCTATACTGTGCCTAGGAACAAAGTAAAATAATAAAATTTTTTATTTAAATACAAAGATTTTATTACAAATTTCATATACAAAAATATTTGCAGAAAACAAATGTATTTAGTTTGGCTCATATTATGCTCACGGCAGCTTGGTATGAAACGCATTTTACAAAGTCTAATTTGCAAATTTCACCATTCCTTTTACAGTCTTTCAAGCAAAGCGTCGGCTTTTGGTTTTAGAGAATTAGATATAATTTTCCTGTTAACAAGTCTTTTGCAACAGGTGCGTGGTCATGAGTGCCTTCCAAACGCGAAAATATGTGTTCGCTGCTTGCTGTAAATAACGTAACAGCACACCGCAAACGTTTACCGCAGTTTCGCCATTCACTATTTTTCTGTAACGTTTGAATTTATAACCGTCACAGATAAAATGTGTATTACCACCAGCAGGTTGCAAATCGTGACTTTCTGAGGTACAAAACGAAACACTATGTGATGCTATATAGATGTCAGAAAGCTGGAGTCATTCACAGGACTGACGAGTTCAGTGAGGGCCAGGAACGCCTTGGGCCGAACAGTTACAAGCTTCCTAGGGTTTTATTTGCGGACGGAGGAGTTAGTACTGTTTCCTCCCACAAGTCTCCTAAAACCTCCGCATCCTTGCGGATGCTGTTGCGTAGCAGTGTGCGTTTGTACCGCCCTACAGTACGCACGAGGTGCCGTAGTTGCTGTCCAATACTTTATGGAAAGCATAGAGTTCTGACTAACCTGTTGTCTTCTATAGTTGTGTCCCCAGCGCAGAAGACAGCACACAGGTCGTTGGTTCTTGTGCAGCATACAAGTGAAGCTAAAATAAGTTCTGTAGAATGGAAGCATAAGAAGAGACTCGTGAGATTTTTAATTGTCAGGGATGCCATTTATTAAATAAATAATTAAATATGAACAACTTTTGTTAATACGACACGGCCTATGCTGCCCGTAGTTCATGTTGAAACCTCGACTGTTATCACAATTACGCAAAACTTTACTGATGACCGGCGCGGTCCGGCGCGTATAGTGGTCAGCTTGAGACTGAAACTGTGGCGCGTTGCGAGAGGGCACCTGACGCTCTATTTCGGGCCAAAAGAGAGCCGTCGCGCGCCTTCTGCAAAACCGCTCTTCTCTTGTTACAATAAGAGAAGGCACCTTAAACTTTTCAAACTGTCAAAATCTAGCCTGTACTTGAGAGAGATTTTTATCACAAATTCTCAGCTCTGAATAATTAATATTTAGTATATAATAAACAAAACTTATTTCAAAAGAAATCACGTGACGTGAAATGCAGCAGCCAATGCGAGGAGATTACCAGTAACATAGGCGGGCTTTCCCACGGGAACCAGCACCTACTGTGCCATATGCTACTGCTCCCCACCCCACATTTCAACATATGCTGCACTTCTTTCGTCCTTCCGCGTTTAAGACACGTACAATGTTAGCAAAAAAACGGCCAGCGGCCAGAAATATGAAGTGGCCATAGGTCAGGAATATCACACAGTCCTGCTACCTGCGAGCGGAAGTTGCCCAGTTCGATTGTGGGATTACCTTTCCTTTCCAAAGTGTTCTTCTAATGGCCAATAAAAGTTGCCGGCCGCGGTGGCCGAGGGGACTGAGGTGCTCCAGTCATGGTCTGCACGGCCACTACGGTCGGGGGTTCGAATCCCCCCTCGGGCATGGATATTTGTACCGTCCTTAGTATTAGCTAGTTTGTAAGTTTAGGGACTGATGACCCCGTAGTTAAGTCCCATAAGTTCTACAAACATTTGAATTTTTGAACACTAAAAGTTGCCCAGTTCGCGTCTACCCTATTGACATTGCAATTTAACTTTTTAAATAATGAGTTGAACCTTTTTGGCAGTTGTTTATTGCTCTGATTTTTCACGGAGTGCACAGTGTTTGTTAGGCGCTTGGTAACGGTGATTCGTCATATCGGGCTACGCATATTTTAAATCAAGGCACCCCCTTTGGATCCGTCACTGGTGGGGGTGTATCTGGTTGACTACTGCAGGCGTAGGTACCTGCCCTCGTGTGGAGGAGTGCTAGAGGGAAAGAAGCGGCGACTGGACCGTGATGCGGACCGCACAATAGGGCTGTGCGGTACCGTTAAGGGACTCGTAGCGGCAGGCCACAGCTCCACCGGCTGCGCGCGGCCAGCCTGCCCGCCCACACAGTGTGCTACAGTCTCGCACTAGTCTTGCGTAGTTCGCGAACCAACTAGTTCGGAAGAGCGCTCCCACAGGCGAACTACGCCAACTAGTTCGCACATCACTCGCCTCTTAGTTCGTCCGCTCCTTTACCGAAGACTGACGGGGAACAGCGAGAGGACGCGAGAGCGCGCAGAATCGTGTGATTCCCTTCTGCCAGTTACCTTCATTTCGAGCTGAGATGCAGCTCAACTGTAGTTTCATAGTTCACTGCCACAAGAAATCTATTTTAAAAATAAAGTACTATGAGTACTCTGTATGCAAAGTAGTTGAATACCACTGTATCACCCATTCGTGTAAATAGCTGGATTATTTGCCTAAGTATTTGATGTCTAATTGCCAAAAAATACGTATAATAGCACACGCTTTGGCAACACTGATTCATTATATAAAAAAGCTGCCATAAAAAAAGAGCTCTTTTAGTAGCGGTAGCAAAAGCCAAAAAGTGCGGACGAACTAGAAGGAGCAGCTGACGATTATGCCAAACGTATCTCGTTTCATAGTTCGTTGGATTCTTTTCCGAAGACCGACGGGAATAGCGAGAGGGCGCGTAGCGGAATTAAAAATTCGGGATAGCACAGTCGCTAGTGCGCTTGCACGCGAAAGGCAAAGGTCCCCGGCACACAATTTTAATCTGCCAGCAAGTTTCATATCAGCGCACACTCCGCTGCAGAGTGAAAGTTCATTCTGGAAACATCCCTTACGCTGTGGCTAAGCCATGTCCTTTCTTCCAGGAGTGCTAGTCTTGCATTGTTCGCAGGAGAGCTTCTGTGAAGTTTGGAAAGTAGGAGGCGAGGTACTGGCCGGAGTGAAGTTGTGAGGCGGCATCGTGAGTCGTGTCGGGATAGCACAGTCGGTAGTGCGCTTGCCCGCGAAAGGCAAAGGTCCCCGGTTCGAGTCCCGGTTTCGGCACACAATTTTAATCTGCCAGGAAATTTCAAAAATCACGTGTTTGCCTTCTGCTGATGAGTCATTTCGAGGTGAGCGTCTGCCTGCTAGATTTCATAGTTCAGTGCTACAAAATATCTGTTTTGATGTGTTCGGCACTCTGCAGTATCTGACTAATAAATTCCATAATGCGAAGGTATAGAGATAACTGTAAACGTAAACGCGAGAAATTATCCACAAACTGTTTCTTTTGGTTTGCGTGATACCGTTAGCAGCTCACGCAGCAAGCGCATGAAGCAGCTAGGTGGGGGAACTTCCCCCTCCACCTGCACGCGCAGACCACGCCGCTCAGCCGTCACTGGGAGCGGACGAACTAAAAGAGCGAACTAGTTCGCGGCAGAACTGCAAACTGAAGTGAGCGCTCCCGATCGCGAACTATTATGCGCAAGTCTATCTCTCACCGATTCGGTAACACACTTGTCTTGCGGCACAACAATGAAAGCAAATCAGGCATATTCAGTTTTCTAATATTTTGCTATTTGCCTTTGCTTTAGGTCAAGAATACTAAACAGTAAAAATCCCTCACACGTCTAGAGACAGCCTAGCGATCAAACAAGCTACCATATACCTATCATCTTTTTGATGTTGCTGCTCTTATTTCTTTGGTGGTTGCTTAAATAAATGGTGAGGATATTCCGCCGTATGCAAGACACATAATTTTAGTTTCTTTTTCCAAACATGTTTCAGCACATTTTGTATATCATAAGTGGGATGGTTTATTTTTGTTCTGAAACATTATAGTGTACTGTGCAATTGTCTTTTAAGATACACTTAAAATGTTTTTACAGGTCCATTCACTATGAATTTCGGTTAGGTTATCAGACAAAATATAACTATTATAGTTACGTGATATTAGGCCTAGAAATACACGAATCACACTTTTTTTACAACACTTAACATTAGGATACGTATAAAATTACTGAGTAAGTAGCGTATTTATTACTTTTTGCAGTAACAGTTTTTTTTACAAACTTGTCTGAAAAGAATAACAAACCGTTTAAATTTTTTTTCTTTCGAATTTTGGATTCTAGAAACGCGTCATTCATGTTAGTACTTGCGATTCTTTTTCTTTCTGTTTCCTTTGTAATGTGTTTATTATTTGTTTTCCACGTTTTGTTCGTGGTACACGTTGCGCCAATAGTAATATTCGACGTATAGATACGGCTAAAACTATTCATTTGTTCTCTGGGTGTTTTGTTTTGCAGAGTTGCGCGCGAAATATGAGTTTGCTGTGGGTGTCCTGTTACATTTGTCTGTTGGTAGGAAAATGTAGGAGTGAATCAGTAACCTGCATGGTTTTCTCTTGTCTGTTTACATTTCGTATATGCATGCACGTGCGCTTGTGTGTGTGTGTGTGTGTGTGTGTGTGTGTGTGTGTGTGTGTGGTGTTTTTCTGTCTGTGTGTATGAGGTAAAATATCAGGTGTTTGCTAATACTTAGGCTTTCTTAATGTTTGCTGCGGCGGAATAGGTGAGTGCACTGAGGCACCGTGCTGCGGTGCGAGCGGGCCCCTTCGCCGTCGGGGGTTAGAGTCCTCCCTCGGGCATGGGTGTGTGTGTTGTCCTTGGGTTATTTTAAGATAGTTGAAGTACTTTGTAAGCTAGGGACTAATAACCAAGTAGTTATGTCCCATAGATTTAGAAACATTTTCTTAATGTTTCTGTGGCACTGATGTATGTTAATAGCATTGTGTGTGTGTGTGTGTGTATCTGTGTTATTGTTATTATTATTAAAATGTTTTTGCTTCGAATTCACCAACTAACGAAACAGCTTCAGTTCCTCTCTTTCCTTTGCTATTTACTGTTTTTCCAGTACTTCATCTTCTCTCCATGTTGCCTTTTCCTTTCTGCTGACCATGTTGTTCCTGTTTTTTTTTTTTCTGCATTGAAAGCCTTCAAAATTTAGTATATTTTGTTCTTACAAGTGTACCTGGTTACAGGTTATTGCCTCCTTACTTAGCTGTTTATTATATTGGTGTGGTGTCTGTTCTTTCCGAAAGAACAGATACTGCATCAATATAATAAGTATTTACACCCGAAGACGGCGTTGGCTTCAATTACTTCACTGCAGTTGCGGTCATACGTTCCACCTCGCTTGGGAATCCGTAATAGAGGGTGTAAGAGGGCATGGGCGATACGGGCGCTACAGCCATAGCGTGGGACTTGTGAAAGTTTGAGACGGCAGGGAGGCGAGCACGGGTAGCCAAGTGATTAGGGCGATCGCTGGCCCGAAGCGGGAGACCCGGGTTCGATTCCCGGCCTGGCTCACATTTTCACTTGTCTCCGTTGTTTAATTTCAGTAACCTAAGTAGCCACTGTCAATCCTTTCTTTCCTAATCCTTCTTCTTTCCCCTTCTTTATCAATACCTTGCAAATTACTTAGCTGTATTGTCTGCATGGCTGACTGCCATACAGAGAACGCGGGTTCGATTCCCGGTACATCCAAGGTTTTTTCTTCGTTGGAGAAGTGGAACGGCCTGAACTGAGACTCGAGGCCAGCTGGCGTGCTACTAGAGAGAGTAGTAACGCTCTCAAGAAACTTGACAATGACCGGGAGAGTGGTGTGATAACCAATCGGCGCACCATACCGCATCCAGTGACACCACTAGTAGAGGATACCATGGCGGTCGCTCATGCCCGAATGGCCCACGCCGAGCCAGAACGCAGAACTGTATCTTTCCTTCTTCCAGTTATAGCCTAACCGTTTTTGTACAGTATGTAGTTAGCAATACTTACATAGTGACGGTAGGTGCACATGTTTATAACGAGTTAACGTATTGTGGTCCTCTCCTGTAGAGTGAGAACATTACTAACAAGGGAACACGAACGAATATTGATGGGTCGCAGGTATGTTGTGCGGTAACTCCTCCAGACCACCAAGCTAAAAGGATTTGTTCCAATGCGCCTTGGTTTCCACGAAAATAGCAATCAAAGTCCAGGGCGTAACAGCTATACCTGTACTGAGTCATCAGGAGCACGTGAGCCAGCGTAGTGAAATTAGCAAGGTGTTCGACTGTCACGCGTACGACCTAAGCTCAAATCCTGCTCGGATTTTATATATATATATATATATATATATATATATATATATATATATATATTTACACATGTCTGGCGATTGACTGTGTATAATTATATTCCTTATTTCTTATTGCAAAGATAAAGTTATATCACGCAATTACCCTTACATACGCTACGATACGCTACGAATGACTACCCACCTGGCCGCAGCATAATAATCCATTCGGACGCGTCGAGTGGGATCACAATGAATTCGACGGTGTAAAAAACACTGGGGCCGCGGACTGTAAACGCAGTTTGCAAATTCTGCACAAATTTCACACCTGATAACTACAGACGGTTTACTGATCGTTCAGTCGCCGTAAAACTATGCTTCGAAATAATAAAATAAAATAATCGTGCGCAATGCATAACATATTGAGCAATTAATATAAGCTATTATCACGACCAATTACTCAAGCATTAATATAAGAGTGGCTATTAAAGCATATAATTATGCACAATCAATCGTCGGACAAGTGAAAAATAAATTGGTTCCAAGCAGGATTAGAACTCGGGTCGTATGCGCGTCAGGCTAGCGCCTTGCTAAATACACCACGCTGGCTCACGTGCTCATGGTGACCCAGTACAGATATGGCTGTTACACGCTGGACTTTGATCACGATTTTCGTCAAAACTAAGGCGCATTGGAACAAATCCTTTCAGGTTGGCGGTCTCGAGGAGTTCCCGCACAATATACATGCGACTCATCAAAATTCGTTGGTACCATACTTGGTGTTCTTCTTGTTAGTGTAAGCCCCGGACGTGCAAAGACGAGAAATCTTCAATTTGTACATTTTGTGATGAAACATAGTGTACAACGCCGTCAGTGCAACGCTGTGGCACTGCAGGGGGCGCTGTTTTACGAGAAGGGAGACCAGACGCGTCGCCGTAGAAGCTTAATGGCGGGAGTCGTAAAGGAGGCCAATCCCGTTACAGGGCTCACCGGACGGCGGACACACAGCCAATATCCACGCCAGCCTAGACTGGCGCCGTAATAGAGCCGAACTGCCCAACAGCCGCCTAAAGTACACTGGGGCGACGGAAGGTCGTTCAAAATGTTCAAATGTTTGTAAAGCTTATAGGACTTAACTACGGGGTCATCAGTCCCTAAACTTACAAACTACTTATGAACTACTTACGAACTAGGACGGCACAAATATCCATGCCCGAGGGGGATTCGAACCCCCGACCGTAGTGGCCGTGTAGACCGTGACTGAAGCGCCTCAGTCTCCTCGGCCACGGCGGCCGGCACGGAAGGTCGTGGAGCATCGACATGTACAGGTACAGATATGCTCGTAGTCATATGGGATGGGGGTTCTGGGGTTCAAATCCCCGCACCCTCGAAATGCTGACAACGGCAACAAAAAAATGACATACTGTGTTAGGTAAAATTTCGCCTACATTTTGCCAAGGCTAGGAAGCCGCTATACATGCTCCATACAGTCCCATTTTCTCCCCATGCGATTTCCATGTTTTGATTGCCCTGAAGAAATACACTAATGGTCATCGATTTGTTACGGACGAAGGAGGTACACACGTGGGGAAACATCATGGTTATGAAGCTAACTGCATGTAGGAATTGACCGTTTTGTCTCGTATTGGATTAATTGTATTAATAATTATTGTGATTACCACTGCAATAATGAGTTTACGTAGTTCATCCCACGCGTTTTCTTTCAATTTGCCTAATCCTTATAAATGAGTGTGACTTGTATGTTTTCTTATCAATAGGAACAATTTGTTGTCCATGGTAGGCACGGTAAGTTATGGTAAAGAGGTAGACTAAATCTGGCGAAGGTTCTATGTAAAAACGGCCAATTACCCTGTTGGGTTCTGGAGCTTCATTGCGCTTTGCAGATTTGAGCTGTTTTTTAACACAGGAATTAAAATGTCAGTCATATATTACAATGTCTGCCAACAATATTTCTTGATTTTCCTATGTAAACGAATCAAAATTCCTGTCTAGTCAAAGTGTCTATCTATACGTATTTTTTTGTATTGACAGCTTTTACGTACCTCAAAAATTTGAGTTAGGCAGCACTTTTCTGCTACTACTTCAGAAGTTAGGTATATATGAGGAATGGAACTTAAATAGTGGCAACTATTTATTCGCAGTTTATACAACAGCGTTTATACAGCAACTGGTGTTGTCCTTCAAAGAGGTCACCAATGTCATGTAGAACCCGTTGCCAGCGCTATGGAAGCGTAGTATACTGTTAGCAGACCCTGTTCTGTTGATGGTAAGAATGGAGCAGTCTACTGCCTGTCGAATATCTAGAACAGTTCCGAAGCGAATGCCACGAAGTGGTTCCTTCATCTTCGGAAGCAAATCAAAATCACAAAGACATAAGTCTGGGGTGCACGATGGATGGTACAGTACTTCGCAGCCCTATCGACCAAACAGAGCTGCCACAGCTTGCGCTGTATGCGCCCGCCCATAGTCGTGTAAAATGATGGGTGGGTTGTGCAGAATGTGTTGCTGCTTCTTTCGCAAAGCTGGTCGCAGGTGATGCTCCAAAATCGAACAGTAATACTGTGTATTGAAGGCCTCCGTTTTTCCTGTCTCCCCTCAGGGGCTCAGCATTAATTTGCTGAGTACGGGCTTGGCGAACCCGGGGTCCTGAGCTGTGGGCTGTGTCGCGCCAACAGTCCGCTACACCGTAAGCTCTGTGCGTGCTTCAACGACCATCGTTCGGCGCGACGGTGGAACGTTGTACGTTTCAGAGCCCGGGGATCTTGGCTTAATCGCCCGGGTCGTGAGGACGGTACAAACCTCTATAAAAAAAACCTCAATCTCAAGGTGTGCTACGTGCCGAGGAGATGCATGGCTGTTGAGGTAGAACAGCCGCTAGCGAGCAACCTCTGAGGAACCTGCCGCACCTCAGTTGTACAAGGCTTACCCAGGCAAGCGGGGCTCTGCCTGGGTGGACCTTTAGTTCCCTAGCTGCTCGTGGGAAGAACATGAAACGAGCAAACAAATGCGTGGCCGGTCGCGAAAACGGCGTCTCAAAGCGAGGTAGAGTTTCGTTCAATGCAGCATCGTATGACCCCCAATCGTTTCCATCCCTGGCTACGCCGTGGGAGGAACGTCGGGCTCGTCATCAAGGTGAGGCTTATGCCCCTCGATACCTGGTGTGCAGTCGAACAGATGGCGAATCGTTTATGTCAACTAAGCCTCTGTTTTTTGTTGAGAACATTGAAGACAAGTTTGGCGAGGTAGACGGAATATCTAAGATGAGATCCGGGTCGATTTTGATAACGACGTCGTCCCCAGCCCAGTCACGGGCACTGCTTGTCTGTGACAAGCTGGGTGACGTTCCCGTTACCATCACACCACATAAAAGTTTAAACATGGTACAGGGTATTATATTTCATCGGGATCTCTTACTCCAGTCCGATGACGAACTCCGGAAGAACTTGGAGAGGCGAGGAGTGCAGTTTATTCGGCGCATATATAGGGGTCAGAAGGACAACAGGGTCGCCACTGGTGCCTTCATCTTGGCTTTTGAGGGTGATTCACTGCCCGAAAAGGTCAAGGTGATGGTTTACCGGTGTGACGTCCAACCCTACGTTCCTCCCCCTATGCGCTGTTTTAAGTGCTGGAGGTTTGGCCATATGTCATCTCGCTGCGATGCCAACCCCACCTGTCGGGAGTGCGGACGTGCATCAAATCCAGACGTCCCATGTACACCGCCTCCAGTCTGTGTTAACTGTGGCCAGCATCACTCTCCCTGGTCGCCACACTGCACTGTTTTTCAAAAAGAGAGAAAGATAATGGAGTACAAGACCCTGGACAGACTTTCATATTCCGAGGCCAAGCGCAAATACGAAAAGGTTCATCCTGTCAGCATGAAATCTACATATGCTACAGCAACATCAATGGTAAAATCACCTCAAGTTCAATCTACTATCCTGGGCCCTCCGGCCCAACAGTTACCAGTTGCCCCCATACTGTCAGGGGGCGCCTCCTCTTCTGTTGCCCCCAAGGTCCCTACTTTGGGAGCAACGAATACAAGACCACAGGGGACAACGGTCCCCATCCCTGAGCCAGAGAACCAACAACCATCTCTTGCTCCTCCTGCAAGGAAGGGCTCCCTCGATGCCCTTCCTCCCAACGTCTCTGATGCTGGTACAGCAGATACCAGTGAGTGGCTGAAAAAGCCACTACCTGCTGGTCGCAGGGCCTCGAGGGTATCCTCTGTCCCCGATGTGGCAGACAAGCCCTCCCAGCAGGAGAGACCAAAAGACAAACGGGACAGGAAGAAAAAGAGGCCCAAAAAGACTGAACACCAAGTGGCTTCTGAGCCACCGCAACAAACGTCAGCCTCAGAGGACGAAATAGAAATTCTCACGTCCCCTGAGGACTTGGCTTTTGCTGAGTCCCCAAACGCGATGGACGTTGAGGCTCTGCCTCCGCCATCAGCGACGGCAAACAATCTTGCAGACACTAGTGTACCGTCCCAATCTGCATGTCCCAGCGACCAGGAGCATCTGTGATCATGCAATGGAACTGTGGCGGTTTTTTCCGCCATTTGTCAGAACTGCAACAACTGTTGTGCCGATTTCCAGCATTTTGTATAGCCCTGCAGGAAACTTGGTTCCCTGCACAGAGGACCCCAGCCCTTCGTGGCTATCGGGGCTACTACAACAATCGTTCCATCTATAACAGGGTATCTGGCGGAGTATGTGTCTATGTTCTTGGAACCGTCCCAAGCGCTGCTGTGCCTCTCAACACGACCCTGGAGGCTGTGGCTGTTCGACTCCGGGCAATAGAGGAATTTACCATCTGTTCCCTATACCTTCCCCCGGTTGTTGTTGTCTCTCCTGCTGACCTCGCTGCATTGGTTGCCCAATTGCCACAACCATTCCTCCTCTTGGGTGATTTCAATGCCCACCACCCTCTATGGGGTGGAAATGAGAGCACGGGCCGTGGTAGAGACCTTGAGAACCTTCTCACACAGCTTGACATTTGCATTTTGAATAGTGGGGCACCCACACACTCCAGCGTGGCACATGGCTCTTTCTCCGCCATCGACCTATCCATTTGTAGCCCGAGTCTCCTTCCGCATTTATCTTGGAAGGTCCATGATGACCTCTGTGGGAGCGACCACTTTCCTCTCCTTTTGTCGCTCTCACAATTTCACCCTGCAGGACGCCTGCCTCGGTGGTCCCTCCATAGGGCTGACTGGCATGGCTATACCTCGACAGCTGTGGTTACTGCCCTTTGCCAGATAACATTGATATGGCAGTACAACAACTCACTGCGGACATTATTTCTGCTGCTGAAGCGAATGTCCCGACTACCACAGGCTCACTTAGGCGCAAGTCGGTGCCTT
Source organism: Locusta migratoria (assembly GCA_026315105.1). Lineage (NCBI taxonomy): Eukaryota > Metazoa > Arthropoda > Insecta > Orthoptera > Acrididae > Locusta > Locusta migratoria. The sequence continues at coordinate 327,324,749 of CM048751.1, read as the reverse complement.
GGTGGACGCGGGAGATAGCTGACGCTATCCGGGAGCGACGCCGGGCGCTTCAACGCCACCGGCGCCACCCCAGTATTGAACATCTAATCGCTTTTAAGCGTCTCCGGGCCCGAGCCCGGCGACTGATCCAACAGAGTAAGCAGGACTGTTGGGTGATATGTAGCCACCATAGGCTCCCGCGCCTCCATTTCTCAAGTGTGGTCGCAGGTACGGCGCCTCTTCGGGTACAGGCCACCAAGCGGAATCCCGTCACTCCGAATCGAAGGTAGTCTTTGTACTGACCCGACGGTTATTGCCGAGCTAATGGCAGGGCACTTTGCACGTTGCTCTGCGACCGCAGCCTACAGTGCACAATTTCGCGCCCTCAAAGAGCGAGTTGAGCGGAGGCAATTGTCCTTCCGCACACGTCGACAGGAAGCGTACAATGCTCCATTTAGTGAGTGGGAGTTCCAGACTGCTCTTGCTGCGTCCCCCAATACCTCTCCTGGTCCGGACCGTATTCACAGCCAGTTCGTCCATCACCTCTCAGCGGACTTTAAACGGCAGCTACTCGCGCTTTATAATCGTCTCTGGACAGAAGGCCTTTTCCCGTCACAATGGCGGAGAAGTACTATCGTCCCAGTGATGAAACCAGGCGCAGATCCGTCCGACGCTGGGAGCTACCGCCCCATCAGTCTCACCAACGTTCTGTGTAAGATCCTCGAACGTATGGTGAGTCGACGGCTTATGTGGCTACTGGAGGATCGAGGTCTCCTGGCTCCACAACAGGGAGGCTTCCGTCAGGGCCGTTCCACTCTAGACAATCTCGTGTCCCTGGAATCAGCCATTCGAACCGCTTTTACTCGCCGAGAACACCTTGTGGCAGTCTTTTTTGACCTCCGCAAAGCTTATGATACAACCTGGCGGCATCACATTCTCTCCACACTTTATGATTGGGGCTTACGTGGCCCCCTACAGAACTTCCTGTCGCTACGCTCCTTTCAGGTTCGGGTTGGCACCTCTCTTAGCTCCGCTCATGTTTTAGAGAATGGCGTCCCACAGGGCTCCGTTTTAAGTGTACTGTTATTTTTGATAGCTATTAACGGACTAGCTGCGGCAGTAGGAACGTCTGTCTCTTCCTCCTTGTTTGCCGACGACTTTTGCCTTTACTTCAGCTCCAGCAGCATTAACGTCACAGAACGGCGGCTGCAGGGAGCCATTCGAAGGGCACAGTCTTGGGCCTCTGAACATGGTTTCCAATTTTCGGCGCAGAAAACCCGCGTCATGCACTTTTGTCACCGTCGGGTAGCTCATCCAGAACCTGAGCTATATTTGAATGATGAACCCCTTCGCGTTGAGGAGACACCGCTTCCTAGGCATGCTTTATGATGCCCGGCTGACCTGGATACCGCATCTTCGCCAATTAAAACAAAAATGCTGGAGACATCTAAACATCCTCCGCTGCCTCAGCCAAACAGGTTGGGGAGCTGCTCGCCCCACTCTACTGCACCTGTATAAGGCTCTTATCCAGTCACGCCTGGATTATGGCTGCCTTGTGTATGATTCTGCAGCTCCAACTGCACTGCAGATCTTAGATCCGGTTCATCACAGTGGCATCCGTTTAGCAACAGGGGCCTTCCGTACCAGTCCTGTGACAAGCCTTCTTGCTGAGGCTGGGGTTCCCCCCCTGCGATTCAGAAGGCAACAGCTAATGGCTTCTTACGTTGCCCATATTCGTGCCGTACCTCACCACCCAAATCGCAGGCTCCTCTTCCCAGCTGTCGCACTCCCTTCCCCACGACGACGGCCCCGGTCGGGCCTCCCGATTGCGGTTCGTGTTCGTTCCCTTCTTTCTTCTCTAGAGTCCCTTCCTATTCCTCTCACCTTCCAGGACCATTCTCGTACTCCTCCTTGGGTCCTTCCTCGCCTCCAGCTTCGGGTGGACTTGTCCCGAGACTCCAAAGCCTCTGTTGCACCAACGACTCTGCGTCAACAGTTCCAGGCCCTTCTGGATTCGTACCATGGTGCTGAATTTATATACACCGATGGCTCCCTAGTCGATGGCCATGTAAGGTATGCCTATACCCACGGCCGGCATATAGAACAACATTCATTGCCCTGTGGGAGTAGTGTGTTTACGGCGGAACTTGTCGCCATTTGGCGGGCCCTTGAACACCTCAGAGCCTGCCCCGGGGAGTCTGTGGTTATCTGTACTGACTCCCTGAGTGCTTTGCAAGCCCTTAACCAGTGTTTCCCGAGACATCCTTTGGTACGGTCCATTCAGGAAACTGTATACAGACTAGGTACATCTGGTTGCACTGTGGTCTTCCTTTGGACTCCAGGCCACATTGGAATAACTGGAAATGAACGTGTTGACCAACTGGCGAAAGAGGCTACTACCTCAACTATGCTGGAAATCGGTCTCCAGGAGAGGGATCTCCGGGCGGTGCTCCATCGGAAGGTATTAAGCCTATGGAATACAGAGTGGGCTGAATCGAACGCACCGAATAAGCTCCGTGCTGTTAAGCCTTCTACGGCAATGTGGAGGTCCTCCCTACGAGCTTCTCGTAGGGAGTCCGTTGTACTCTGCCGACTACGCATTGGCCATACATGGTTAACACACGGCCACCTCTTGCGTCGAGAGGGCCCACCAGTTTGCCGTTGTGGCGACCAGCTGACTGTAGTCCACATACTGTTGTATTGTCCGTTTTTAGCCGCTTTGCGGCAGTCCTTTAGCCTACCAGATTCGTTGCCATCAGTTTTAGGTGACAATGCCTCCTTGGCTACTACTGTTTTAAATTTTATTCGCGCATCTGGTTTCTACCCTTCCATTTAATGGAAGGCGCTTCTGAGTGATTCACAGACCCTCATTTTTACACTGTTTTTTAAGTTACTTGATAGCCTCTACCTTTTCGGTTGGGGTGGTTTTTTAGTGTGTACAGCATGGCTCGCTCATCCGTTATTATCTTAGTGATCAGCCGGCCATAGCATTCTGCTGTGAAATTGTACTTTTATTCCTTTTGTGAACTCCTCTGTGTATAAGTGTAGTATTTGCCTTATTTTACATTCAAGGAATTCTCTAATCCTTGTTCTGTGTTTTCGTTCTATCACATGTTAAATCACTGCCTGGAACAGGGGACTGATGACCTTGTAGTTTGGTCCCCTATAAACAACAACAACAACAACAACAACAACAATATTCCTGTCTCGAAAACATACTGACACCACAGTCTAACAAAAACAGTCGCGACACTCAGTGCTGTAAAAGTTGTTACCAAATGACGGCCGGCCGCGGTGGCCGAGGTGACTGAGGCGCTTCAGTCAAGGTCAGCACGGCCACTACGATCGGGGGTTCGAATCCCCCCTCGGGCATGGATATTTGTGCCGTCTTTAGTCTTAGCTAGTTCATAAGTAGTTTGTAAGCTTAGGGACTGATGACCCCGTAGTTGAGTCCCATAAGTTGTACAAACATTTGAACCAACTGACGGCTGCAACGTCACTAGCGCTCCTAGCGGTGGAAAAATCACCATAGTTGTTTGTTTATATTACTTTTGTACGTAATTAACGAAATATTTAGTACAATTATTTGCGTTATAAGCATTAGTAAAATATCAAGAGACGTACAGTAATACGGAAATTAATGTAAAACAGTCAATTTTATTGATTCAGTGGTATAAACAACAACTTCATCTTGAACAAATACTTACGAATATGTGTGTATTTCAATCTTATTCCGCTGAAAGTAAGTAGACTATAAACATAAGAGAATAATAAATTTATGTTATGGTCTTTTATTACTACGACAGGCAGTTTTTTATTCGTTTATTTATTTATAGACGTGTATAAATGCGGTATGGAGTCTAATGATTCTCACAATTTTAAACCTCGTACGTCTTCCTTAAACGTGCATATTATGTTCAGTGTAATTACTTTAACTTAAAAAGGCAAAGCTATGATGATTCTTACCATTTGTGGTTCAGCTGTAGCAACAATAGTGGAATTGCTTACGTCTCTGTTGGAAAACGGTTTCATTGCTTTTGCCGTTTTATTGCCACGTTTGTGACGTGTTTCCTTCAGCTACAACTACATACTGTAGTTACTTCATTCTACATACGTTTTCTACGTTTAAAGTCACTGATTCGACAGAAATTATAGTGAAGAAACCTTAATGTTCGTTAGTAGGAAAGCGGCATCTTTCTGCCAAAGGAAAGGTCGTCTGGTGTTTCCTAGCCATTTTTTTATTTTTAATAGAAAATGAAATTATTTATCAGAAGCCTGCAGATTACAAGATAGCGGTAAATAAACTATCCTGTAATGTACCGTTTCGTACCTTGCTAGGGACCTTAGGAAACGTAATTAAGACAAATGTAGAGCTGTTTTTAAGTTATTACCTATTATAAGGTATTACAAACGTTTACTAATGTAAAAAGTATGTTAAAATAAATATAAACGATACTATTCGCACTCAACCAATGTCGTATTCAGAAATGCAGCTTTCCGGCCTCTTGGAGCACTGCTGTCGCAGTGTATAACTAAAGTCTGCGGAAGTGTCGTGACTGTATATGTCAGACTGTGCTGACACCGTTACGTTAGACAGCTCGCTTACAAGTGATTTGTTTTTCCCTCGAAAGTGTGCACGCCAGTGACGTGGGACGGGTGAGTCCATTTGCTCGAAGGTCAAGTAGGTATGTCAACAACGTGTGCTATCAGCGACAGTACGAAAAGAAATCCGTTAAACTTTATTTACAAGATAAATCAGTCAAAAGTGAAGGCCGTAAACTCCATAAAATACCTAGGAATTACTATTACTTCAGACTTAAATTGGAAAGAACACGTAGATATTATCGTGGGAAAGGCGAACCAGAGACTGCGTTTTATTGGCAGAACCCTTAAAACATGCAACAGAACTACAAAAGAAACTGCATACACTACGCTTGTCCGTCCATTTTTGGTGTATTGCAGCCCAGTGTGGGATCCTTATCAGGTGGGTTTGACGGAGGACATCGAAAGAGTCCAAAGAAGGGCAGCTCGTTTCGTATTGTCACGATACAGGGGAGACAGCGTTACGGAATGATACAGAAACTGGGATGGGAATCATTACAACAACGGCGCTTATCGCTGCGGCGTGGGTTACTTGCGAAACTCCAATCGCCAACATTCTCCTCCGTATGCGAAAATATATTGTTGACTCCCACTTACATAGGTAGAAATGATCATCAGAATAAAATGAGAGAAATCAGAGCTCGAACAGAGAGATTCAGGTGTTCTTTCTTTCCGCGACCTATTCAAGAATGGAATGGGAGATAAATAGTATAATTGTTGTTCGATGAACCCTCTGCCAGGTACTTAAATGTGATTTGCAGAGTATCCCATGTAGATGTAGTAGATTCCATTGCATAGTGTCTCTATAGCATATGATCGGATGTTATTCTAAGCATGTGTTGAAAATCAAAGATGGCTGACTAGTCAGAAAATTGAAACTTCCTGGCAGATTAAAATTGTGTGTCGGAACCGGGACTCGAACCTGGGACCTTTGCCTTTCGCGGGAAAGCGCTCTACGGACTGAGCTATCCCGACACGACTCACGATGCCGCCTCACAACCTTACTTCCGCCAGTACCTCACCTCCTACTTTCCAAACTTCACAGAAGCTCTCCTGCGAAACATGCAAGACTAGCATTCCTGGAAGAAAGTATATGGTGGAGACATGGCTGAGCCACAGCCTAAGAGATGTTTGCAGAAAGGAGGCACGGTACTGGCCGAAGTAAAGTTGTGAGGCAGCATCGTGAGTCATGTCGGGATAGCTCAGTCGGTAGAGCGCTTGCCCGCGAAAGGCAAAGGTTCCAGGTTCGTGTCCCGGTTCCGCCACACAATTTTAAGCTGCCAGGAAGTTTCGTATCAGCGCACACTCCACTGCAGAGTGAAAGTTTCATTCTGTCAGAAAATCAATTACGCCGAAAGTTCTCCCACTTTCCAACGAAAAATGAGTTAGTTAACCTTAGGTTTGTGGCGCAGAAGGTGGCTGAACACACTACAAGCTTCCTAGGGTTTTACTTGCGGTCGGAGAAGTTAGTACTGCTTCCTCCCACAAGTCCACTAAAACCTCCACATCCTTGCGGATGCTGTTGCGTAGCAGTGTGCGTTTGTACCGCCCTACAGTACGCACGAGGTGTCGTAGTTGCTTTCCGAGACTTTACGGAAAGCATAGAGTTCTGACTAACCTGTTGTCTTCTATAGTTGTGTCCCCTGCGCAGAAGACAGCACACAGGTCGTTGGTTCTTCTACAGCATACAAGTGAGGCTAAAGTTCTTTATGATGGAAGCATAATAAGCGACTCGCGAGATTTTTAATTGTCAGGGATGCCATTTATTAAATAAATAATAAAAAATTGCCAACTATTGTTAATATGATACGGCCTATGCTGCCCATAGTTCATGTTGAGACCTCGACTGTTATCACATTTACGCAAAAATCTTTACTCATGACCGGCGCGGTCCGGCGGGTATAGTGGTCAGCTCGAGACCGCAACTGCGGCGCGTTGCGAGAGGGCACCTGACGCTCTATTTCGCGCCAAAACAGGGCCGTCGCGCGCCTTCTGCTAAATCGCTCTTCTCTTGTTACAATAAGAGAAGGCACCTTAAACTTTTCAAACTGTCAAAATCTAGCCTGTCCTTGAGAGATATTTATTACAAATCCTCAGCTCTGAATAATTAATATTTAGTTTATAATAAACAAAAGTAATTTCAAAAGAAATCACATGACGTGAAATGCAGCAGCCAATGCGAGAAGAGCACCAGTAACATAGGCGGGCTTTCCCACGGGAACCAGCACCTACTGTGCCATATGCTACTGCTCCCCCACCCCACGTTTCAACATATGCTGCACTGCTGTCGTTCTTCCGCGTTTAAGACACGACGTTAGCAAAGAAACGGCCAGCGGCCAGAAATATGAAGTGGCCACAGGCCAGGAATATCACAACACCCAGGCGGCAAGGCTGCGATGTGATCGCGTGTCCGCCCAGAGGGCACACAGCTGGCAGTAGCAGCGGCGCGTGTCATACCGCGGGCATAACCGTAAAGCCGTCAGGCGGCTGATAGAGTGGCAGCGGAAGCCGGTGGTCGTGACTGCAGACCAGCGGGGGTCGTGAGGTGGAGCCGGCCGTCCGTGACACGCGTTCTGCCGCCGCTGCCGAGCTGCGCAGCACACACGATCTTCATGCCAGTGGCGGCGCGTCCCATGTGTTCACTGGTTCGTACTTTTGTACGAATACAAATAAAAAATGTAAGAATCGAATCGTGGTGCGTATGAAGTCGTTCGTGGTACGGTGACAATTGCCGAATAATGCCGATTGACTACGAGGACCAAGGAGCAGTCACGTAGGGGGACATTTATTTGCAGACTGGGAGGAACCTTGTAACGTTTCTGCTATGTTTGCACACTCCTAAAAATCAGTTGCCAACATAATAAACACGAAATACCTGACACCTAAAATAAAACTTCACTACCGGACATGTAAAATATCACAATTTCGCCTTCAGTTTGAAATTCTATTAACACTATTAGTAAAATATCTTTAAGAAATAGTACGTTGATTTAAATATAACTTTGGCTGTCCTTTTACGTAATTTTCAATTTTTAATACTTTCGTAAATAATAGCTGCAAACACTAAAAATGCATTACACTTAGTTTCGGAAATTGCTGAACCTATATAGATACTAATTTCTATAAAAACAACAATACTACATGTTATAACTATTGCACAACATGATTTCATATATACCCTTTGTTTAAATAAATTAGGGCAGACCATGTTTTATATATCACTGGATCCTAAATTAAATACTGATAATTTTTCATGCACTAAAATTAATAATCCGATTGGTACTAAGAAACTATCTTCGAAATTAACAAAACTACGACAACCATGTACAAATCCGTATTAATAAAAAAATTGACCGCAAACTGAAATACATTAAAATTCCATGTGACAATAATAGTACGCCTACACAATATTGGCAAAACAAATATGTGTGCACTTCGAAAACACAAATAATGTAAATAATTTGAGCACTGTAAACACTAGTCAAAGGATGACTTTAAATTTGTGTATCACATTAAATACAAATTTCATGAAATAAGTACATACATCGAGATATATAGTCATAGCTTAAATATGTTTTAATTTCTGTATTTTGGCATATTTAATGTAAAAGAATATTGTTTAATTGTGAATTACAAAACTTTGTCATCAATCTTATTACGCAGATACGTAGAAAGATGTTTGAGAGAAACCATGTTTATTTAGTCTTCTAGCAGCCACAAACCTGTAAGCAGCTCTATTGGCTTGCCGCTGCATTTTTTATTGTGCAACAATGTGATTGATTTAAACTTTATTTAAATGGAAATAAAATCGTTTCCATTTCAACTGACATGTTTATGATTTACGAAAAGATCCTGTAACGTCAAATCTTTTAGTGAATGCCGAAGACAGCTCACAACGCAATGGACTTCAGCCAGTACATAAGTTCAACTTCAACTACAGTGGAATGACTTTGTTATAGAGTCTTTGAAATAATAAAACTTTTCCGTGATTTAGGAAAATATTAGGGCTCAGTTTGAGTCATTCCGAAAAGGGGTGACGGGCGTTAGAACCTGGGGTACTAACATGACGACTGGAACGTCCACAGTGCACGGATTACTACAACACGTTTTCACGAACTGTTTCCAGATCTTTTGATTACACGCAGAAGACCTGTACCTTGACCGGCCAGTTCCCGGATTCTATTACTGTAGAAGCTATTTTTTTCTGTGGGGAAAGTTGAAAGGCGTTATATGAAGACACACTAACTACACGTGATGATTCGCAACGACGTATTAGTGCGCTTGCTCGGACATCTCCGGTGAAATGTTGAAATCTTTCCCCATCAGATTGGATGCATGTATTGTCGATGCCAGTAGACATTTTTGAGCACAGTCTGTGATGGTCAATTGTGTCTTTTATGTTCAAAAGCTACATTAGTAACGTATGCACTCGTGTTGTTTTTTAGCGTGTGCTTCCACATGTATTGTACAAATTCATATTCACGCATTGTATGACATTAACTGCGAATGGCTAAAGTTGCAAATGTGTACCCAGCCGAGATTCGAACCCAGGTCTCCTGCTTTATTTGCAGTTACGCTGACCTCTACACCACTGGGGACACAGCGAACACCACACCTGCACGGAAGTACTCAAGTACGCCTTCCGTAAGATACAAATTCTCAACTTTACCCGGCCCGCTAGAACTCAAACTCGTTTTGTAAACTGATTTCGGTAAGAGTAAGAGTCTACGAGTGCCTCCGCGCTGAAGGAAGGATGATTGTCCGTCATCGGCACATATATAACTTACATATTACACAAGTGTTGCTGTGGAAACTTATCATAATACGACATCTCGTAAACGACTTGCACTAGAACCGTGCAGCGAACTCCACTGATATTCTAAGTTGCCTTTATTGGTGTCAATAGGCCCCATTGAAAAAAGTGTATGTATGTACAGAAAATACACTTTATATTTATTATTAAAATCTATTTATTGGCTATCAGTACCATCCCCTGACTACCAATTCATCCTGCGAAAACCGCATATAAATAGCACTTTCCATTTCTGTAATATTTGCGCTGTACTATCCAGTACAGGTATTGCAACTGATTTTTAACTTCCACATGGACCATATGTTGAAAACAGTAAACTGGCAGGGCGGGATTAAAATAGGTGAAAACAAAATAAGCAGTCTCGCATATGCGGATAACTTAGTTTTTATGGCCGATTCGATTGAAAGGTTGCAAACTAATATTTCAGAACTCGATCAGAGGTGCAAGGATTATGATATGAAGATCAGCATCTCCAAAACGAAAGTAATGACTGTGGGAAAGAGATTCAAACAGATTGAGTGCCAAATAGGAGGAACAAAGTTAGAACAGGTAGACAGTTTCAAGTACCTGGGATGTATTTTCTCAAAGGACGGCAACATAGCGAAAGAAATGGAATCGAGGTGCAGCAAAGCTAATGCAGTGAGTGCTCAGCTAAGATCTACTCTCTTCTGCAAGAAGGAAGTAAGTACCAAGACTAAGTTAGCAGTGCACCGCTCTATCTTTCGACCAACTTTGTTGTATGGGAGTGAAAGTTGGGTGGATACAGGTTACCTTATTCATAAGGTAGAGGTTACAGATATGAAAGTAGCAAGAATGATTGCAGGTACTAATAGATGGGAACAATGGCAGGAGGGTGTCCATAATGAGGAAATCAAAGAAAAGCTGGGTATGAACACCATAGATGAAGCAGTTAGAGCGAACAGACTGAGATGATGGGGTCATGTTACACGCATGGGAGAAGCAAGGTTACCTAAGAGACTCATGAGCTCGTCAGTGGAGGGTAAGAGGAGTCGAGGTAGACTAAGAAGAAAGTACTTAGATTTGGTACAGAATGATTTTGTTGTAAAAGACATAACATCAGACGAGGCATCAATGTCAGCATTGAATAGGGGATCATGGAGGCATTTTATTAGAGGTACTATGCTCCAGACTGAACGCTGAAAGGCATAATCAGTCTCTAATGATGATGAGTTAGAGACATGAAATTTTAAATTCAGGTCATAACTCGATGATAATGCAATACGAAGGCCATATTCTGCTTGAGCGACAAAAGCACACGACACTTTCAAGCGACAAATCTCAACCGCATGTATGGTTACGGGTCTGTCCTATGTGAGAGACATCTGCAGCACTTCGCGTCAGAGGCGACAACGAGCGACGTATGGAATTCAAACCTGCTTGAATCTTGTCGCTGTCGAGGTTCGTTCAGAATCGTCTGCTTGTAGAGGTTATAAAGGATGTCGCAAGTATTCTGCGAGCTAATAATCTCTGCAGTCTATGGAAAACTGGGAAGTCAAATGATAGGCGTGTAAAATTACATTTCTAAGTAAAATATGTCATTATGTTTCATAAGGAATGTAATATGTTTGGTACAGAGGGATACGTGTTTTTCTAATCAAACTACATGGGAAAAAACTTAAAAAACGCTAATTTTCGGTTCTCTGTAAAGAGAGTATGTAAAACTTTGTACAAGTAATACGTGAAAGGATTGTAGTTATAGGAATTAAAATGTAAGATGCAACTGGAATCAAACCAGCGACCGGATGGTACTCCCGTTCTACTCCGACTGTTGCAATAGCTGAATAGTATTAAGGGATTCAACTGCCTCTTCAAATACGACTTATTTCGTATTTATTCAGTTGTTGATGGTTTGTAGTCACAAAAGAAAGACTTGTTGATGACATAGTCGAAAGTATCTGTACTCTTCGTTGTGTTTTCGAAGAATTTGGCTGGTGTTGTTAATAGTATATTTTCGTATTTGAAGTTGCGAACGAACATTCCTCGCTTCGTAAATTTATTAGACATCACTCTAGTTTCGTCTTATTTCCGGAATAAAACTTAATTGCCTTAGTCTGGAGCTATTAGTATTTGAGTAGCTTATTATCAAAGACGGACATTGTCGTTTGCCAGAAACTGAGCTAAACGTCATTTTGTATTGCGAAACGTAGAGCTAATATATTTATAAGCTGATTTGAGCATTATCAACTTTAATATTCGAAAATTTATAATTCGAAGTGGCTAATATCAATTTCATTTGTCAAGCACCTTGAAATTGTGTTCGAAAATACAGATGTCCGTCTTTGAAACCAAAATGTGTAGGTGTCCGCTTTTGAAGTGAACACGCTTTCAGATGTCCGTTTTTCATACACAGAGATTTGCTTATTGCTGACGAGAATCTTTTACAGGTGTATAATCTGGGAAATTACGGGAATATCGACATAAAGTGGAAAATATTAAATTCTGAACTCTATTACGTATTGGAAAAATGAAAACTACAATAATCATAATAATAATATTTTTAATTTTATATGCAAAATGAAATGTTACGGCACTGAATCTCTAAAATTATTAGTATAAGGTCTGCTGAAACTGTCGCCAGACTTTTCCGTGAACATCCTTACGTCATTTCTGACATCGAACTTCTTTCCAACAAGTGATGATTTCGTACAACAAACCTTACAATAAAACAGTGTAGATTACAAGTTAGTCTTACCTTTGTTTCTTTTCAATGTTTATTTTCCACTTTTCAGGTTGTCTCAACCGCTCCCTAGCTTTTCCTTCGGACGCTGGTGATATGTTCCATTTTACTCGCTTTAAGATGGTTATTAGTAATAATACTATAAAAAAATACTGAAAAACTTACGTACAGGCTAATACGTCTTAGTACCTGGCACATACTGTCAAAATACTGAAAAACTTACGTACAGGCTAATACGTCTTAGTACCTGGCACATACTGTCGCCATGTCTGATTTTTCGAGCTCATGTGATCGTATACTGTGTTCCCATTGGTGCATACTGCTTCATTGTACAAGTGTCCCAATTTGATATCAAGCTCTTACGTAGGTGTCGACTTTTGATGTGAATAGTCAAATTTAACGTCTGATTTATCACATTTACGTCAATTTTTGGAAAAAAACGGATTTCACCAATGAAAAGAGCGGGAAAACTTCCTTTAGCATCGACTGGTAACTAAATTTCGACCATTAAGTCAGATGTCCAGGTTTGATATTAGGCTACTCATTTAACGGCTTATGGGGGCCAAATTTTAGAAACAGCTGATAGGTTGTAGTTGCCATCATGTAGCGTGAAGCTGTCGCGCTTACTCAGGACACACGGCCATGTCGCCGCTTGTAGCAGCAGTGTCGCGTAGCTGAATGAATGTCACCTCTGGTAGCCGCAGTGTCGTGCAGCTGAATGTGGCGCGCTATCGCTGGCTTTTGTCACTCACGTAGGTCGCGGCCCAACTCGTTTTGTTGTAGGTCTGGTTGGCGGAGGTAGCGGTGGGTGTGAAAAGGCTGGTTATGCCCGACATCTCGGCTGCCGTGCAGAACAGGCTAGCTGTGTGTGTGTGTGTGTGTGTGTGTGTGTGTGTGTGTGTGTGTTGACCAGCACGGCTGAAGAGAGAGGGAAGCAAACCGGTCTTCAATATACAGGGTGTTTCAGTAAGTGTGTTTGCCTCTGTAACTTATAAAATAATAGGTGACGGGAAATTTTAATGCGGTAGGTCAACACAAGAAATGTTACAGTTTCTGCGAAGCTATGAACATAGTTTATTGTATCATTTTACAAAGAGTTACAGCACAAAGATATAATTTTTAAATGGGACAATAGTTTTTTTCTATCGTGCATTGGATTCGTTGAAACCAGCTGCGTCCAAATCAATTTAAAATACATTCCTATCACTGTTAGTTTGGGAGCTACAACCCTTCAAAGTTTCAGGGGCAGATACCACACGCTGTACATAATACATGGCTGTGTGGTGGGTGATGGATGTTTTGGCGGTCGAAAGTTGATTTACATGAGATGTTCAAATGTGTGTCCATGTTCCTCAATGCATAATACAACGCGCCGTCGAAAGGATATGCGGACGAGAAGTAACATCGCCGGTGTGACGGAGCGACATGCGTCCTCGATGCGCCGTTTTAGATCATCTGAGGATGTGGACTCAGTGACATAAACACGATCCTTTAGCTATCCCCACAAAAAGAAATCTACTGGTGTTACATTGGGGGACCTTGCGGGCCATGAATGGGGACCATGGCGCCCCAACCCCACCACACAGCCATGTATTATGTACAGCGTGTGGTATCTGCCCCTGAAACTTTGAAGGGTTGTAGCTCCCAAACTAACAGTGATAGGAATGTAGCTTAAATTGATTTGGACGCAGCTGGTTTTAACGAATCCAATGCACGATAGAAAAAGCTATTGTTCCATTAAAAAAAATATATCTTTGTGCTGTAACTCTGTGGAAAATGATACAATAAACTATGTTCATAGCTCCGCAGAAAGTGTAACATTTCTTGTGTTGACCTACCGCATTAAAAGTTCCCGTCACCTATTATTTTATAAGTTACAGAGGCAAACACACTTAGTGAAACACCCTGTATGTAACTTCGTAAATTAACTAACCGTGTTCGCGATTTAACGAGAATAATGAAAAGAGGACATAGTAGTGCAGGCTATAATTTGAGAATTTGTGTCTGGTTGACAGTGTCAGGACATTTCCTGCAGCTGCGCTATTCACTATGGTCCAGGTGGCTTAGTGGATCTAGCAGCACTCTGTAATTAAAAAATTGAGTCAAAAGTGCATAGAACATGAACGAGTAAATCCATCATTCGTCCGAAATCAACCCATATACCAGACGGGGGGAAAAGTGGACAGCTTATAGCAGAATATCCGGGTTCCATCACCAATCTAGGCATAAACTTCCAACTGCCTCATAGAATCTGAGTAGCTCCTTCAGAGTTTTCGCGGATGGTACTGTCCATTTATTCGTTAGTAAAGTCACCAGAAGATAAAAAGCAACTGCATAATCATTTAGATAAGATATCTGAATGGTGCAAAAATTGGCAATAAGTGTGAGGTCATCCATATGACCACTAAAAAAATCCGTTACAAACTTCAGTTACTCGATAAATCAGTCAAATCCACAGGCCGTCTATTCAACTAAATACCTAGGAGTAACAATTGCGAATAACTGAAATTGGAATGAATACACAGAAAATTATGTAGAGAAGGCAGACCAAAGACTACTTTTGATCGGCAGAACACTTCTACTAAAGAAGCTGCCGACAGTACACTTTTTCGTCCTATTTTGGAGTATTTCTGCCCATTGTGCGATCCCCAGCAAGTGGGACTCTCGGATGATATAGAGAAAGTTTGGAAAAGGGCAGCTCATTTTGTATTTTCACGATGTAGCAGAGAGTCACAGAAATGATGCCCCACTTGGGGGTGAAAATTCTCTTCCGAAAGCGAACATATTTTGTTAGCACCCACCTACATAGGGAGACCTGATCATCATAACAACAGAAAACAGTTCGAAAACCGAAAAATTTAGGTGTTACTTTTCCCGCGAGCTGTAAGAGAATGGAACTATAGAACAATATCATAAAAGTGGTTTGATGAACACTCTACCAAGCACTTCAATGTGACATGCACGGTGTCTGTCTAGCTGTAGAATTTCATTCAGTGTCCATAATTAGCAGGATAAACGGCTCTGACATCCTCGATTGTAATAAAAACACGTTACAGTATTGGACCTACTGGCCATTAAAATTGCTACACCAAGAAGAAATGCTGACGATAAACGGGTATTTATTGGACAGGTACACTAGAACTGATATGTGATTACATTATCACGCAATTTGGGTGCATAGATCCTGAGAAGTCAGCACCCAGAACAACCACCTCCGGCCATAATAACGGCCTTGATACGCCTGTGCATTGAGTCAAACAGAGCTTGGATGGCTTCCACACGATACCACAGTTCATCAAGAGTAGTGACTGGCGTATTGTGACGAGCCAGTTGCTCGGCCACCGTTGACCAGACGTTTTCAATTGGTGAGAGCCGTCTCTAATGAGCACGCTGTCAACGGGACGTTAAACTCCAAGCTTCCTTCAATTGGTGAGAGATCTGGAGAATATGCTGGCCAGGGCAGCAGTCGAAAGTTTTCCGTATCGAGAAAGGCCCGTACAGGACCTGCAACATGCGGTCGTACATTATCCTGCTGAAATGTAGGGTTTCGCAGGGATCGAATGAAGGGTAGAGCCACGGGTCGTAACACATCTGAAATGTAAAGGTCACTGTTCAAAGTGCCGTCGATGAGAATAAGAGATGCCGAGACATGTAACCAATGGCACCCCATACCATCATGCCGGGTGATACGCCAGTATGACGATGACGCTTCCAATGTGCGTTCCTCGAGATGTCGTCAAACACGTATGCGATCATCATGATGCTGTAAACAGAACCTGGATTCATCCGAAAAAATGACGTTTTGCCATTGGTGCAACCAGATTCGTCGTTGCGTACACCATCGCAGGCGTTCCTGTCTATGATGCAGCGTCAAGGGTAACCGCAGCCATGGTCGCCGAGCTGATAGTCCATGCCGCTGCAAACGACGTCGAACTGTTCGTGCAGATGGTTGTTGTCTTGCAAACGTCCCCATCTGTTGACTAGGGGGATCGAGACGTGGCTGCACGATCCGTTACAGCCATGCGGTTAAGATGCCTGTCATCTCGCCTGCTAGTGATACGAGGCCGTTGGGATCCAGCACGACGTTCCGCATTGCCCTCCTGAACCTACCGATTCCATATTCTGCTAACAATCATTGGATCGCGACTAACGCGAGCAGCAATGTCGCGATACGATAAACTGCAATCGCAACAGGCTACAATCCGACCTTTACCCAAGTCGGAAAAGTGATGGTACGCATTTCTCCTCCTTACACGAGGCATCACAACAACGTTTCACCAGCCAACGCCGGTCAACTGCTGTTTGTGTATGAGAAATCGGTTGGAAACTTTCCTCATGTCAGCACGTTGTAGGTATAGCCACCAGAGCCAACCTTGTGTGAATGCTCTGAAAAGCTATCCATTTGCTTATAACAGTATCTTCTTCCCGTCGGTTAAATTTCGCGTCTGTAGCACGTCATCTTCGTGGTGTAGCAATTTTAATGACCAGGAGTGTATGTTCATGTTCTTTGGTGCATATTTTGAAGTTACTCTGTTGACAATGTAGGAAAATAGATTGAAGAAAATTAAGGGAGTTAAATATGGATTTGCCGCATTCCATACGTTGCTAGTCTCTAGTCGCGATCTTTGGCAATGGATCATCACAAATTTATTACGTAGAGTGTACATTTACTTGCATTTTTTTTACAATGTACTGAAACTTGTGTTACTTTGGACCTTAAACGAAAGGTTGTCCGTACAACATAGCTCTAACCTAATTTGTGTACTTCAGATTGAATGTAAGTGGACTGTCACCTTGTGAAGGTAAAAAAAAAATTATTTTGTTTCTTACAAATGTGTTTATAAGTGAAGTTTGGTACTAAGTACAATTTATTGCGGTTGTCAACTCGGAATTTTTCACGATAATAATACGATATCTTCAGTTGCTTATGGACGTTTTAAAGCCCACATACCGTATAAGCTGTGAAAACATGTACACCTTAAGCTAGTTTCGAACTCTGGATGAGGTATTAAGCGGATTGGTGCAGTGCTTGACACTAGAAGTAGTACCAGATCCGGGTTGATAAATGTCGTTGCCGTGGTCCATGTTCCATGATTCTTACTGGAATACTTTCCGAAGATGATACGCCGCTTAACTTCGTCAACTTTCTCTCCCTGATAAAGACCTAGTTCCAGCCGGATAGTTGGCAGTTGTAGGACTTTAGCGGAAGCAACAACAGTTGCACTGTTTATGAAATTCAGTGCACGCAGCAGTACAGCTAAACCTAGAAGTTCGGAATTTTATTTTTATAGAAAAGCCATGAACAATGCATACTTTAATGTTTTTCAACAAAATTCCCATATATATTCAAACGCCTGTTACAGCACGTTATAAGTCTCTTAACCTCTGCAGTGTCGCCATCCATTGATGCTCTCTTCGCTCTGAGAGATCAGAAATAGTGAATTGGCTATTCTGTCGGACCACTTAATCTACTTTCGCAAGAAATCCGTCATTCAGTGCAGACAGTCGACCACTTCGATGTTCATCATGGATGTTAATGCGTCTGTCACGATCTGCACGACGCCGGCGTCTAACATGGGTGTCTCTCATAATGTTCCCAAACACTTCAGTAACCTCACAGTGAATTGCCGCAGCTGCCATTTGTTTTGCTCACAGAACCGTGTTTTACTGCTCGTATCTAAGATTTGGGGTGTCCTCTTTTGCTGCAAACGTTTTAAACATTTGAATGGACGAGAGAAATAGACGACAACTTCACCGTTATACTGCTGGGACCGAAATGAACCAAGCTTCACAAAAGAACTGGTTTCACGATGTTGGCACTACTCACTCGCGTGGCGTGAGAGAACATGCTTCCCGAATCGCCCTCGTGTTTGTGGCAGATTAAATTCCTTCAGGTTTTGCGGCTGAGAAATGACTCGAGTATTAATACTCGAAAAGGCGTACCCTGTTCGCTGTGTTATCATAGTTTTCTACTTGTTTTTGAGAATGAGCTATCGTGAAAAATCTTGCAGTCAACAATCACGTTTGTTTATTACTCGCCTGGATAGGGGAATTCTGGCGCCTATTGAGCGTCGCTTAATCGCTTACAGATAGTCACCTGTGTGAGATAAGCATATCAGTCTATCTAATCTTTCGCTGCACCGAACCAACAACATTCAAAAACTTTCCTCCATTTGCCAGCTTTCACTAATAGCTTTATCTCCGTGAACAGGCGACTCTTACGTTTTTCGATAAGCAGTGTTAAACTTACCACCTGTAAATGAAACGTGTTTGATTCCACCTGTGGTTATTACGCATAAAACAGCATAGTGAAATTTCACAAGCCTTTTTCACGGTATTATTCATGTTTCCAGACGGTAGGGTATTTCACTTAGATAATTCTGCACTT
The DNA here is from genome assembly GCA_026315105.1 of Locusta migratoria. Taxonomy (NCBI): domain Eukaryota; kingdom Metazoa; phylum Arthropoda; class Insecta; order Orthoptera; family Acrididae; genus Locusta; species Locusta migratoria. The sequence continues at coordinate 327,306,269 of CM048751.1, read as the reverse complement.
AATGACCGATAGCAGCAGCGGTTACTTATAATTATCGCTGCTTACAGATAAATAACACCACGAGAAATAACTATAAAAATCAATTTGGAATGTACGAGGAACGTTAGCGTACTACTTTCGCTTTAATGACCTATGGCAGCAGACGACCGAATCGACAAGAAAGACTGCAAAAAGCTCGTAAACTTTTAGGTTTAGTAAAAATCCTCTGTAATAAAAAAATGCCACTAACAAGCAGTAATTAAGACATTAATGTTATATGCTAGTGAAACCTCGGGTATAAACAGGAAAACTGACATAGAAACTCTAAAGAAAGAAAAATAATTACGAAAATTTTATGATCAAGATGGACCGAGATTGGATATAGGCTACAAAAACATTCAAAATTGAAGAATATTCTAAAGTAGAGACAGACATGAGGAAAAGACGCCTCAAATTCTATGGTCACATAATGAGGCTTCCCGAATACAGAATGGATCCAGAATGTTAAAAAAAGACTTGGAATTAGCCAAAGCACCAAAGAAGAAAGAGACGCAAAGAACATTTTTAGAATAAAAGTAGAAAAATGGGAAGTTAAAACAGAGACAAAAGGCCGAAGAACCGGATCAAAATGGAGTGAAGAAAGAACAGCTAAATTCTCGCAAACAATAAAAATCTGGTAGGCAAATAAAAAGAACATGAAGAACAAGAACAACAGAAAATGAACCATCTTGGCGTCTTCCACTCTGGAAGCTTTGCGACATAATAATAATAATAATAATAATAATAATAATGATAATAATGCTCTCGAATACCAGAACGGAAGCAAAACACTCACTAGAAAAACTCCACGAGATAGCCATGAAAACCGGTCTACAAATTTCTTATGAAAAAACACAATTTTTTGATACAAAATCATCGGATAAACTCCCACTAAAAACAAAGTACGGAACAATTCGACAAGTCAGTGAGTTTAAATATTTAGGAGAAATCGTGCAAAAATCTGGGCTAAACACAAAAGCGAACGAAGAAAGAGTCTCAACATTACAGAGAGCCTATAAACTCACCTGGTCCCACTACAATAAAAATTTATTTCGACGGACGCAAAACTACGACACAACAACAGAGTAACCTTACCAGAAGCTCTTTAAGTATCAGAAACTACGAGTACCAAAGGAATGGCAAACATCAAGGAGATTGAAAAACAAGAAAGGAAAATACTGAGCAAAATCAACGGTGCACGTTTTAGAGAAAATATCTGACAAAAAGACCCACAGAAGAACTATACGGACACTCTGAAATAATCATCACACATATCAGAAAACGTAGAGCAAAATTTTTAATGAATATCTTTTGTGTCCCGGCCTCGTCGCCGCTTTTGTGTCTCGTTTCCGTCGTAGGTGTCGGTGGCCGAGTAGTATTTAACCGACACAGGAATAAATGATGCACGCTTGTGCAGGTAGGTGGTGACCAGCCAGTGTGACAGCAGAAACTAGAAACACTAGAGTAAATTAGAACGAGATATATATTGCACAGAATTTATACAATACTTAACTTTTACATAGTTCAGTACGGCAGAATGCTGATACATAGTTGAGCTAGAGGCCTGCCTAGTGCCTGTCCGATAGCCAAGTCATCACTGGTGCCTATCTGATAGGTCTTAACTGGTTCCTATCTCAGTCCCAAGTGAACGACGTCGTTCAGTGGTGGCCACGAGCGGAGTTGTAGCAGAGGGCGCTCGTGGCTGACGTCGTAAGAACGCCGCGCCGTGTGGCATGGCGGCGCGCGGCGAAAGTAGGTGGCGCGCACTTTGTACTTGTGCGACACCACAATATCGCCAGAATGAATGATACCAGACTAACTAAAAGAATATTCAACATAATTTCTACATCGAAACTGGGCACATCTTGGTACAAAGAAACCACAGAAGAACTGAAAACATTAAACATCTCTATAGAAGACATACAAGACCGCAAAACCTGTAGGGAAAAAATCAGAAATCGAAAAGTTGACTTTAAGTCACAACACAAAAACAGACGAAAATGGACAGATGAGCAAAATAAGGCACAAAGTGAAAGAATGAAAGGTTTTTGGAAAGAAGAGAAAAGACGGGAATAAAAGCTAGATTTTTGTGTTTTTAGTGCTCTCCTTAATGGGAATCTACGCAATCAATAATAATAATAATAATAATGATGTTTGCGTTCCGTTATAATTGCTCGGATTTCAACTAAAGGCAATACAAGTATGATAATTTTTCATAGCGTGGGAGGGGTGTAGGGAGCTGAGAAAGGTTTAGGAGGATGTTGTGGATGGAAAATGATGAGAGGGTGGGTGATGCAGAGGTAGCTACAGGGTAGGGTGGGATGGACAGTGAGAGGACAGGTGTAGGTGTAGGTGGGGTGACGTTGGAGTGACGGCCGCGTTGCGCTGGTCAGGCCAGGCTGTCGGCTGTTGGGCTGTTGGGTGTGGGCGTGTGCTGCGGCGCGCCCGCCGCGTCAAGTGACATCCTGTTCTCGGGTTGCCGGAACAACAGCGGCCGGTTTTTGCGCGGCGCGGCTGTGGGCGGCCAGCATGAGGCGCCGTCCGACCGTCCAGGGGGCGTAGCGCCGCCACCAGCGCACTGCAAAAACACCAGCAACAAGTTACCAGCGGTTACGTCCCACCACAGGTCCACCCGCACCACAGCCTGCTAACGTGTTACAAACAGTTAGCTCCAAATAAGTCAACCTATCCTCTTTTAGAAGGTAGTCTCATCAGGAGTCCAACCGTCCGAATAGACGGCCAACCGGTAGGTTAGTACATCATTGGCACACCTGTGAGCACTGCAGGGGGGGGGGAGACACAACACAAACATTAGAATTAATAGGTAACCGACTTCCACACTGCACAACAAAACACAAGCACACCCTGCATGACACAGCACACGCACACAACAAAATAACAACAAAAAATCATGTAGATTTTAGCCATGAAAGAAGTAGCATAGTAACTAGCACGATAAAAGTAGCAGCATAAAAGGACCCATTTTTGTATTAGGTAATGGGTTATTGTATAAATAAAAGAAGAATTTAAAAAAAAAAAAGTTACCAACACACAAACAAATTCAAGTCATTAGCTACCATTGGGCTTTGAGTAACATCAGTGAGCCGTTCCAAATTAGAACCCGGACCTCCTGCTCTCTAGGCCAGTGCACTGACCTCTGTGCAATCCTGACACAGTGCTCACGACAACTCCACAGTTTGTCACCGGACACTTACTGTTTACTGTCACATCCAAATTCCAAACTTAAGCACACAGTCCAGAGGTGGTTCTCCTGCCCGTTATCGTCCTTACCCTCGACGATGCCGTAACAATAGTAACGTGGTATGCATATGCACTGAAACGAACATTGACCTCTCATTGCCCTAATTACTGTTCCTGGCCCAGAAGGAGTGGTGCAATGTTATCCCTTTTAGATACTCATTCGTACCATTAACGTATGAGTAAATGATTTGACTAACATGTCTCCGTAGACCGCCCACGAGAATGCATTAATGATGCCACCGTCCCGTTGTTGTGAAATTGCCACCACTCTTTTTTTTACTGTTAGTCAGGCAGTGAAGCGAGACATTTTGACAGCCTTCCACAAATGCATGCATTTGAGAAGGGCCGAATCGTTGTACTGACAAGGGGAACACCAAGTATGGTACCAACGAATTTTGATGGGTCCCAGGTATGCTGTGCGGCAACTCCTTCGGACCACCAATCTAAAAGTATTTGCTCCAATGCGCCTTGGTTTCCACGAAAATCGCAATCAAAGTCCAGCATGTAACATCTATACCTGTACTGAGTCATCAGGAGCACGTGAGCCAGCGTGGTGTAATTAGCAAGGTGTTCGACTGTCACGCATACGACCCGAGTTCAAATCCTGTTCGGTTTTTTTACGCTTGTCCGGCGATTGATTGTGTATAATTTATTCCTTATTTCTTATTGCAAAGATAAGGTTATATCAGATAATTACAGTTACATGTGAACGATACGCTACGAATGACTACCCGCCTGGCCTCAGCATAATAATCCGCTGGGACGCGTCAAGTGGGCGCAGACTGCTTTCGTCGGTGTAACAGTGGGACCGGGGACTGTAAACTCAGTTAGCAAATCCTGCAAAAATGTTACAGCTGATAACTACAGCAGGTTTACTGATCTTTCAGTCGCTGTAAAACTATGCTTCGAAATAACGAATAAAATAAAATAATCGTGCGCAATACATAACATATTGAGCAATTAACATAAGCTATTATCACGACCAATTACTCAAGCATTAACATAAGAGTGGCTATTAAAGCATATAATTATTCACAATCTATCGTCGGAAAAGTGAAAAAAAAAATGGTTCCAAGTAGGATTTGAACTCGGGTCGTATGCGGGACAGGCTAGCGCCTTGCTATTTACACCACGCTGGCTCACGTGCTCATGGTGACCCAGTACAGGTATAGCTGTTAGGCGCTGGACTTTGATCACGATTTTCGTGGAAACCAAGGTGCATTGGAACAAATCCTTTTAGCTTGGTAGTCTGGAGGAGTTCCCGCACAATATATCTGCGACTCATCAAAATTCGTTGGTACCATACTTGGTGCTCCCCTTGGGTTGCGTAGCTATTTTTTATTTATAATATGCATGTGTGTTGGGGTAAATCAAACATCTCCCTGAGTAACTCCCACACTGCAATAAAGTAACAACAATTAGAAATTATGCAACTAGGCTGGCAGGGAAATTAGATTCATGAGATTGATTAGAGAACAGAACAGATTGAACAGAGGATTACATGATTTGAAAAACAATAATCTCTCTAAGGGCCGATTTGATTGGATGTTGACATGACTCAGATACGAACGGGTAAGGGAGAGGTAATTTCCTTCCTCACCATCATTAACTTGTGGTGCGGTGTGCTCTGGCGTTCCCCGGCTTTGCGGCTGTGTGGCGCGGCGCGAACCCCGCGCACAGAAAAACAGAGGGGTCCATACCACCTACATCAGCGTATAGGCAGTGAAGCCCGGCAGACATCTTGGTTGGGTGTAAAAACGGAGTTGGGCCGATAAATGCGTCGTTCTTCACGCGGCACTCGGCTTAATTACATTGCCATTTAAACTTCTTAGGATAGGAGAAAAATTACCAAATTTTTCATGTAGACAGGTGAATACTGATTGAATACAACAGTATTCTTAACAAGTACAATACGTATTGTGTTTTTATACAGACAATAATTGAAACTGACTTTTATATAAAATAAAAATTGTTGTTGTTGTTATGGTCTTCAGTCCGGAGACTGGTTTGGTGCAGCTCTCCACCCTACTCTATCCTGAGCAAGCCTTTTCATCTCCTCATAAGAACGGCAACCCACATCCATTTGAATCAGCTTACTATATGCATCTCTTGGTTTCCCTCTGCAATATTTACCCCACACACTCCCCTCCAATGCTAAATTTACGATTCCTCGATGTCTAAGCATGTGTCCTACCAAGCGTTCCCTTCTTTTTCGTCAAGGTATGCCTTTTCTCCCAAATTCTGTTCAGTACCTCTTCATTAGTTACGCGATCTGCCTACCTAATCTTCAGCATTCTTATATAGCGCCACATTTCAAAAGCCTCTATTCTCTTCCTGTCCGCACTGTTTATCGTTCATGTTTCACTCCCGTACAAGGCAACACTCCACACAAATGCTTTCAAAAATGACTTCCTTACACTTACATTAATATTCGATGTTATCAAATTTCTCTTTTTCAAAAATTCTTTTCTTCCCATTGCCATTCTGCATTTTATATCCTCTGTACTGCGACCGTCATTTGTTATTTTACTGTCCAAGTAACAAAACTCATCTACCACCTTCATTACCTAATCTAATTCCTTCAGCATCGCCTGATTTTCTAAGACCGCATTCCATTATTTTTGTTTTGCTCTTGTTAATGTTCATTTTATACAGTTTCTCTTCAAAAACTGTCCATTCCATTCAACTGCTCTTCCAGGTCCTTTGCTGTCTCTGACAGAATTACAATGTCATCAGCAAAACTCAATATTTTTATTTCTTCACACTGAACTTTAATCCCTGTTCCAAATTGTTCCTTGTTTTCCTTGTGACATGAAAAAGTTAAGTCACCAGCTACTTTTGTTGTTGTGCGGTCAGGGAATTGTCAGCGAGAAAGTTGTAGATAGTAAAATGAATTTTTCTTTTTTAAATAACTTTTTTATAGCTCCCCCGGTTTTCTCGCAAATTTGAATACAATAGATCGGTGGAACTTTTCAACTTCTACTTGTTACTTTCAGTGAGCTTGCCCAACAGCGAGCACAGATTCTATTGCCCCACTCACCTTGTACTCTGCAACCAATATTGATAAACATTTGTAATTAGGGATACCATTTTCGGTACCCAATAATTATGACTTAACACTTTTTATTTATTTTATTACTAAGTAGCTGAGCCGCTCCGACTTCGCACGAGTAATCTTTGAACTACTTTAACTCGAGAACTGCAGAACGTATCGTGATGCATTTTTTATAATAGAAAATCGGCGAGCGCAGTAAAACACATGTTATTGTCAAAAACAAACGACGTATATTATATACTGGAAACTGAATTGTGTACGAACAAAACAAAAACAAAATCGATAATCGATTTTACGTTGCGCGCACAATTTGAAAAGTCAACTTACTTTTTGAATCGGCCTGGTATATGTGTGTTGCCTATTCACGAACTTCTGCGGTAATCGGCGAAACTCCGCGAGTACCCCCCTACAAAATACACAAAAAAGTACCAAGAATGAATTATGGAAATTGGCACTGTGTCACCACAGAACTGAATTGGCACCGATGTAAAAACCCGCATACAGTGTGTCCGGGACTTAGACGCATGTTAATCTTCCCTACGAATTCCAAGCGGGGCCACCACACCTCCTCGTGCCAGAGAGCGGCGCTGTTAACCGCGAAGCTAGCCTGCGGGTGACTGCTCCTCCCCAGTGATCATGAAAATTAAACATATGCCGGCCAGCTTCCACTGTCAAATAGCGTCAAAATGTAACGTACCTTTGCCATGCACCATACTGTGGCTTTCTGAGTGTAAAAACCATCACCATGAAAAAAAATATTTGGCAAATTTTATTGTGATTGGTTAAACCAAACACGTCGTTCCTGCCGTCAGTTAAGGTGTACTGAGCACAGATGTTGTTAGATTTTATTAGATTTGTCAGAATTTTACGATTTACCATTGTAATTGTCGGGTATTTAAAATCCTAGATAGGTTTCCATGTAGATACTGAACAAAATAATTACGCATACCCATCGTTCGATTCGTGGGTTATAGTGGGATCATTCTACCAAGGTGGACTCGCATTCCAGTGGACAGTGGCTAAAATCCACCTCCAGCCATCCAGATTTAGGTTTTCGGTTATTTCCGTAAATCGCTCCAGGCAAATGCCGGGATGGTTTCTTTCAAAGAACACGGCAGATTCCCGACATTGCCCACAAATCCGAGAGAGAGCTCCGTTTCTAATGACAGCAATGTCAACGGGCCGTTAAACACTAAGCTTCCTTTCCTTCCACCCACCGCTCACATTTGATACGGTTACCAACGATTACAATTTCAATATATTTACGTAGACATCGCAACTGCTAAATAAGCATAGGATATTCATCGAATACTTCTCCTCTAGCTTGCCCATCGCTTACCCCATCTCTACGCCTATTTCCTCCCTTCCTCTTCATCCTCTTACGCTTCGCGCTGTCTTCGCTAGCTGAAAACCAGGCTTTGCTTGGGTATTTATTTATTCAAATATGCTGTTGGTCATGTACTCCTTCCTTTTTCTGCCGATCTCCTTTTCCCCCCCTTTTGCGTCTCAGCCTCGTCGCCGCTTTTGTGCCTCGTTTCCGTCGTAGGTGTCGGTGGCCGAGTAGAAAGACCGACACAGGAATAAAGGATGCACGCTTGTTCAGGTAGGAGGTGACCAGCCAGTGGGACAGCAGAAACTAGAAACACTAGAGTAAATTAGAACGAGATCTATATTAGACTTAGTAATACTTTTACATAGCTCAGTACTGCAGAATGCTGATACATAGTTGAGCTAGAGGCCTGCCTAGTGCCTATCCGATAGCCATGTCTTCACTGGTGCCTATCTAATTCCGAAGTGTTAACTGGTTCCTATCTCAGTCCCAAGTGAACGATGTCGTTCAGTGGTGGCCACGAGCGGAGTTGTAGCAGAGGGCGATCGTGGCTGACGTCGTAAGAACGCCGCGCCGTGCGTGCATGGCGGCGCGCGGAGAAAGTACGTGGCGCGCACTTTAGACTTGTGCGACACCACACCCCCCTCTATCTACCTTTGCCACTTTTTCCTGTGCCATCTCCTCCTCCTATTCCTCCACATCTCCTCTTTCTGCTTCTTTGACACACGGTGTCGCTGTCATTAACTCCACGCTCGCTTTCTGCCAGTCTTCCCTATCCCTCTCTTTGTTCATTTACTCCCTCCCTTTTATATGAAAAATTACATGGTCATCAATCAAACTGTGTCGAAGTCGGAAGTAAGTTACATCCCGCGACGCACCGTACAAAATCGTATATACGCAGTGCCGTTTCTCTTGTTTTCAAGGTCAAGTGTGCAAAATTTTATCGCTGTCGAATGAGCATAAAATACGAATCTAATCTGAAGTCGCGATGCCCATACACATGCAAAATTTTCATCTAAATCTGTCCAGCGGTCTGTGCAATTTTTCTCTTCGTAAGAACTTTCATCAGGCTTCAACGAATACGTATAAAATGCAGATGTTCTCGAGTTTTGGAGTTACAAGGAGACTACTTGGTGTCGGATTTAGAATTTTTTAATATTTATGGTACCTGAAGCCAACGCCATTCCACCCAACTCTCAAACTGTCTCGAGAAATTCGACTTTGAACTTTTGCAAGTACATGTAAGTACCAATAATTAAAACATTTACACAATATGTCGGTGTAGATCAGGTGGTAGTGCTCTAGCCTTCCGAACATAGGGTCTGTGGTTCGAATCCTGCCGTCACTATTTTTTTCCGTTGTGTTGCAATACTTAGAAAATTTTAATGTCTAATAGTAATTTTTACAAAAAATTCACGTATTTTGTTTATTTGTAATTTTCTATATTTTATAAAATCTTGTTAATAATGATGGTTTCAATCAAAACAAAGTTAAATTTTTACAATATTGGCATCAGTTGACGACACTAATCTTTGTTTTGTTTGTGAAGAGATACAACGCTGTTTTTGAAAAGTTATTTTCATAGCTACTAATGAATTTCCAAGCAGCTGACCTACTCAACCATCGTTTTATGTGACGACAAAGTGTTCAAAAACTGATACGACACGTGTAATTAGAGATCCCAAAATGTTTTATATAACTAAATTTGACAACAACGAAAAAAATGTCACAGCGGGATTTGAACCACCGATCCTATGGCTGTGGGGCTAGAACGCTACCACCTGAGCTGCACCTACAGATGCTGTAGTGCTTCTAAATGTTGGTACTTACGTGTACTTGCCAAACTTCAAAGTCGATTTTCTCGAGAATTTTTGAGAGTTGCATCGAATGGTTAGCTAGGGCTGATTGTTATTTAAGTTTATTGTAAAAAGATATAAAATAGCCAAGATCGCCTATCATCAATTTTTATTAACGACGACCGGTTTCACTGAACTATGTAAGCATCATCAGGTCAAATAAAATATTTTACAAGGCCATAATCTTGTAATGTCAAACAGTTGTTATATAACAATTTACAGTGCATAGGTGCACTATGTCATTATCACTCACGGTGATAATTATGTTTTATTATAATTACATAGTGCACCTATGCACTGTAAATTGTTATATAACAACTGTTTGACATTAGAAGATTATGGCCTTGTAAAATATTTTATTTGACCTGATGATGCTGACATAGTTCAGTGAAACCGGTCGTCGTTAATAAAAATTGATGATAAGCGATCTTGGCTATTTTATATCTTTTTACAATATTGTAAGTGGATCGCCTCCTAAAACGTAAACCAACTCAACATTTAATATATATTACTTATAAAATTTGCCGATGACGGGCAGTGATCCTTTCTTTTTCAGTGCGGAGGCACTCCTAGGCCCTTACCCTTACGGGAATAAGCACTAAGTTCCTACGAGTTTGAGTTCTAGTGGGCAGGGTAGAGTTGCAATTTTGTATCTGACGGGAGGCGTGCTTGAGTAATTCCGTGCAGATGTGATGACCGCTGTGTCCCCAGTGGTGTAGGGGCCAGCGCAACTGCCTAGAAAGCAGGAGACCCGGGTTAGAATCCCGACTGGGTACACATTTTCACCTTTACCCATTTCGCAGTTAATGTCATACATTCCGTGAATATGTATTTAAGTTCTGAACTTTACGTATCATAGATTTAAAGAAATTTTAAAATCCGATACCCATGTGGTCTCCTTGTTAAATGTTCAAATGTTTGTAAATCTATCGGACCAAACTGCGTGGTCATCAGTCCGTAGCTTACAAACTACTTAAACTAAGGTAAACTAACCTAAGGACCACACACACACACACACACACACACACACACACACACACACACACACACACACACACCCTAAGGAGGACTCGAACCTCCGACGGAGAGCAACCGCGCTCTCCGCAGCGAGGTGCCTTAGACCGCTCGGCCACTCCACCGCAGCGGTCTTCTTGTTAGAAACCCACCTTATTCATTCATTTTTATTTGTATAGATTGTAGATTATGGTATCTGTGGACATCAGATTTGGAGTCTGTTCCCATCCCCACGAATGCGACAAAGTGTTAGTTCATGCGTTGCGGCAGCGTCTAGCGGCGACTCCACGTGCACATCCTGTCCGCTGTCGTTTTTGTGGTCGCGCGCCGCGGCTTTAGGCGGCTGGGCCGCGTGCGATATTCTACACCGCGCCGGGTGGAACGTTTTGTTGCTTCCAGCGCAGCGAGATTCCTCACGATGCTCCCAGGCGAGGACAGAGCGGCTGCTGTTTGACGTACCGCGGAGCAAAACCTCACCCTGTTTACAAATAAACTACGGGAAAGAAACTGGATCACGAAGGAGCTTTTGTCAACTGACGACGGAAGACAAATGTGATAAATGTCTACTTAATCTAAAGATAATACCGTCTGTCGGAGTGATGTTTACTCTGTTCTCACGTTCAGCTTTCTCTGTTTTTCTGTCTCTCGGACATCAGGGTGTATTTGCCCCTCGGGACAACCGTGAGATCCGGGGAAAACCCGGGAATTTTTTTCATCCGGCAGAATTCCGGATAAATTTCATTGGTTTTGTTATTAGTTAACTGTTCGTTATTTGACGGGTAAGAACGTTACTTTGGCCCTCTACTGCAGAATAATACTGCAACATTAAAACATAAAAATAGGCAAATAAAACTTCAGTTGAAAAGAAAATGTGCAATTTACAACAAGTAAACACAGTGCACACACAAGCGTCTGCCAATAGCATAATTTGTCATAGGCTTTAGGACGAAGACTATGCAATACTTCGTAACAACTGTTTCCGATGAACGTGTTTTCATTTCTAACAGATAGGAAAAAATTATGAACAGTGCTTTGACAAACATTACTTTTTATAAGAAAATGCCCCTCGTGCAATAAGAATAGGTCCACAGATTTGTGATCGCTGGAAGACTTCCTAAGTAATAGAACGCAGTACGTTGTTCTCGACGGCGAGTGTTCATCAGAGACGAGTGTATCGTCAGGCGTGCCCCAGGGGAGTGTGATAGGACCGCTAGGCGTAACATAGCAGAGCGATTTGAAGTGGAACGAACATGTAAGAACAGTAGTAAGGCGGACAGCAGATTTCGGGTTAATGGGACACTTTTGGGAAGATGTTCAAAATGTTCAAATGTTTGTTAAGCTTATGGGACTTAACTACGGGGTCATCAGTCCCTAAACTTACAAATTACTTATGAACTACTTAAGAACTAGGACGGCACAAATATCCATGCCCAAGGGGAGATTCAAACCCCCGACCGTAGTAGCCGTGCAGACCGTGACTGGGGCGCCTCAGTCCCGGCGGCCACCGCGGCCGGCTGGGAAGATGTACTTCATCTGTAAAGGAGACCGCGTGTAAAATGCTTGTACGACCACGTCTTGAGTATTGCTCAAGTATTAGGGACCCGCAGCAGATTCGTTTAAAGGAAGACATAGAAGCAGTTTAGAGGCGAGCAGCTAGGTTTGTTACTGGTAGGTTCGGCCAATGCGCGAGTGTCACGGAAATGCTCCGGCAACTCAATTGGGGATCGCTGGAGGAAAGGCGACGTTCTTTCCGTTAATTTCTGTTGAGGAAATTTAGAGGGCCGGAATCTGAAGCTGAGTGTAGTATGATCTTGCTGCCGACTACATTTCGCGTAGTGATCACAAATATACGAGTAATTAGGCCTCGTAAGGAGGCATATAAGCATTTTTTTTTTCCGTTCTATTTGGGAGTGGAATAGGAAAGGAAATGTTCAAATGTTCGTATTGCTTATGGGGCTTAACTACGGGGCCATCAGTCCCTAAACTTACAAACTACTTATGAACTAGCTAAGACTAAGGACGGCACAAATATCCATGCCCGAGGGGGGATTCGAACTCCCGAACGTAGTGGCCGTGCAGATCGTGACAGGAGCGCCTCAGTCCCCTCGGCCATCGCGGCCGGCAAGGAAATGCCTAGTAGTGGTACAGTGTACCCTGCTCACGCACCTTACGGTGGATTGCGGAGTATGTATGTAGATGTAAGAACTGCATGAATAGTGAGAACGTGCTAGTAATTTCTAAAACACGAAACATTTGACTTTCGTTCGAAACTTAATACTTTGACAATCAGCCACTTAGAAAATTTAGAGCGCAGAAGACCAGTCATGTATGTCATTATACAAGATGCGTCTGAAAAGTTCGGTGAATGGTCTTAGGTATTATTGGAAACAAGTGTTACAAGCAAAATACGGGTACCTTTACTGGTCTTCAAAGTAAACGCCATTGGCTCATAAATACACTTCTAACATCGATTGTATAGCTGGAATGAAACTTTTCACTCTGCAGCGGAGTGTGCGCTGATATGATACTTCCTGGTAGATTAAAATTGTGTGCCGGAACCGGGACTCGAACCTGGGACCTTTGCCTTTCGCGGGCAAGCGCTCTACCGACTGCGCTATCCCGACACGACTCACGATGCCGCGGAGGCGAGGTACTGGCGGAAGTATAGTTGTGAGGTGGCATCGTAAGTCGTGTCGGGATAGTTCAGTCGGTAGAGCGCTTGCCCGCGAAATGCAAAGGTCCCAGGTTCGAGTTCCGGTTCCTGCACACAGTTTTAATCTGCCAGGAAGTTTCGATTGTATAGATGTTCGAAACTGTCAGCAGTTACGCGTTGTTGTATCTCCGCAACCGTTGCTAAGGGTAAGCGTCTCAGGGGTAATTTAAGGCGGGGAAATAGAAGTCTGCAAGCAACCCTCACACTCGTTCGATGTCGTCTGGAACTGTGATTGTGGACGGTCGACCCGAACATGGTTCATCCTCGTCACCTTCCTTCTCGTCTCTAAATCGTTTAAACCACACACACACACACACACACACACACACACACACACACACTTTTTTACTCACTGCTTCAACACCATACTCTTGCACTAATATCCAATAGGTCTTCACCTCCATTTTGTCTAATTTGAAACAAAACTTGATGTTAAGGCCTGGCTCCATTTTTGCGCTCCACGTTGCAATGACAAAGAGTTCTCATACTGCCCCTGTTAGCTGGGTCGAGCGTGTACCTATGTTTCACTGCAGTGCTTTGCACTATGGGGAGCGCTTGCTGACATGTCCCTCAATGTGTATGTGCGGACACCTCATCCTCGCCAGAGGGACCATTTACCGAATTCTCAGATGCACCTTTTCAAAATTTTAATGGCACGTTTATGTTTAATGTATTCTTAAAGTGTAACACACGCCACAGAAGGCCAAGCTTCAAGGTTAAATCATAATATTTCAGTTCTTTGATAGGTCACAAATTATGCAATATAAAGATGACCAAAAAATTTTGGGAAGTCAAGACAGCCGAGTAGGACTTTGTATTTTTTATTTTTTTATAACACACCGCTGCGACTGCTAAAAATCATTTACTAAGAACTCACGACCTGTTTTGCAAATTAAATTTGCATCATCAGGTGCTTATTTCTTTCAGATCTTAACCATATGTTACTTTGACTCTATAACTAGCTGATCCCCATTATTATTCTTGAGTTGTAACAAACTTGCCTATAAAACCATCTATAAAATCCATTTCTTCAAAAAGTGGGGCTCCGTCAACATGTATTAAAAACCGAATAAAAACCCACACTTAAAACAGTAAATATTTATCAGTCAGTGGTTTACCTCAGATATAGAACACTAAGAACGGTATTCAGCATGAAAGCCGCGTCAGGGGATAAAAGAAGATAAAAATATGCTAGAGCACTGACACTTTATCTCCAGAGGAGAGAGGTGGGAGAAGAGGCGATGGTGTACGCAACGACGAATCTGGGTGCACGGATGGCAAAACGTAATTTTTTCGGATGAATCCAAGTTCTGTTTTCAGCATCATGATGGTCGTATCCGTGTTTGGCGTCATCGCGGTGAACGCACATTGGAAGCGTGTATTCGTCATCGCCATACTGGCGAATCACCCGGCTCACCTCTTGTTCGCATTGACGGCACTTTGAACTGTGGCCGTTACATTTCAGTCGTTTTACTACCCATGGCTCTACCCTTCATTCGATCCCTGCGAGACCTTACAATTCAACGGGATAATGCAGGACCACATGTTGCAGGTCCTGTACGGGACTTTCTGTACGAAAAATGTTCGACTGCTGCCCTGGCCAGCACATTCTCCAGATCTCTCACTAACTGAAAACATCTGGTCAACGGTGGCCGAGCAACTGGCTCGCCACAATTCGTCAGTCACTACTCTTCATGAACTGCGGTATCGTGTTGAAGCTGCATGGGCATCTGTACATGTACACGCCGTCCAAGCTCTATTTGACTCAATGCCCAGGCGTATCAAGGCCGTTATTACGGCCAGAGGTGGTTGTTCTGGGTACTGATTTCTCAGGATCTATGCACCCAAATAGCGTGAAATGTAATCACGTATCAGTTCTAGTATAATACATTTGTGCAATGAATACCTGTTTATCATCTGCATTTCTTCTTGGTGTAGCAATTTTAATGGCCAGTAGTGTACCACCAGGCTGGCCGGCACACCGACCCTCGTCACGATTCTTTCGGAGAGATGTTACACGAATTACGTGAAAAGACGCGCAAGAGGTTGAGTTGTAACCCTACTGTTGGCTTTTTCTCTTTCCACCTTCTTGCGGTTGGAGCAACAAACGGGGATCAGCTTACAAAACGTGTTAATATTTTCGGAGAAACCTTAAAGTGGGTGTAAATGGCTTTGAGGGGCAGAGGCTGTAAAGAAAGAGAAATGTATAGGCGGGAAATGTTGTTTGGCCGGGACACATTGTGTCGGCGGATGATGTGTGAGCGGCGGAAATGGACGCCAGTTGTGGAGTGAAGCTGTGATGAAGAACGGGTGGCGGGCAGAGGCAGTTTACTGAGCCATTAGCGAGCCTTTGTGCAGTCCTGGCGGACGAGAGCAGAGCGCCGGTGTGTTTATCTTAAAACTTCCTCCCCCTGGTATAAAATCCAGGTGGGGAGGCTGTTTCCACCCCTCAGCGCCGCGTCGTTATCGCAGCAGGCGGACGACAAAAGAGGGCTGAAGGAGGCAGAGGAATTAATGCCGGGCGGCTTTTCTCGCCGCGGGTCTTCCACGAGGAACGTTACGTCTACATCACACTGGATGTCTATATAAGTTCGCAGCTTGGAAAGCAAAGACATTTACTCAACTGATGGAATCAGTGGTTACTCTTTAAAAGGAAATCCGATAAATGCGCGTAGGATTGTAGCTACGAGGCTTATGATCAAACCTAAATGTTTACCGTGTCAGTAAGAAAAGACATTAAACCATATAAAGTAGGTGCAGCCATAAAGTAACCTATATCTATAAATGTGAATGTCTATTCGGTGTACGTTTATCACGTGTTAATCACAAGATATAAAGAGCTAAAATTTGTACAGTTGGTAATTGTCTACCGGGGGAAGGCTTTAGGCACGGTTTTATGGCGATGGGATAGCTATTTATCTAATTATATTAATGTGAATGTCTGTTCGGTGTACGCTTATCACGTCCGAACGACAAGCCGCAGTCGCGCAGAGACATTGTACAGTTACTAATTTATACCTGAGGAAGGTTTTAGGCACGGTTTTGTAACGATCTGATAGATGTTTAGTAATATGAAGAGTATGACGCGAAATGCGGAACAATAATCACTCTTTGAAAATGGTTTTATTGCTTGCATTGTTGCTTGAGGGTTGAAACGTTCAGACGTTTGTATAGCTTATGGGACTTAACTACGGGGTCATCAGTCCCTGAACTTACAAACTACTTATGAACTAACTAATACTAAGGACGGCACAAATATCCATGCCCGAGGGGGGATTCGAACCCCCGACCGTAGTGGCCGTGCAGACCGTGACTGGAGCGCCTCAGTCGCTTGAGGGTTGATAATGATAAAAGGGTGGAGTATATTGTGATGGAAAGTTTTCGGTGTATATAAAATTCTACGTGTGTGTGTGTGTGTGTGTTTTAATATTTGGCTCTGCAACGAAAACTACAGAACGCAAACGAATGGTCTGTGTGTAATTGTCCGAAGTCTCCCGTTGTACACCATAGCAGTTACATGCCGATAGCTATAAAACTGCGAGATTTTATAAATACGCTGTATGAGAATGAGAGTACTAAGCGACGTTCAACATAATTTCAAACCTTTATTAAACTTTTTCTCGCTGTCAAACATAGCAATATGATGAAAGGAAAAATGTTTCTCGCTTACTACTTTTCCGCTGTTTATTGAGTAAAACTGCGGCATTCGGTATGACGTTAAAATTTATAATTTTTACACTACAGTTGTAGCCGCAGGAAAATGTTACTGACATTATAGACACATATAGTACGACATGTAGTTCATGAGATATGAGCACATATCCGCACATTCCGCTGTTCATGGACTAAAACTACAGCATTCAGTATAACGTTACAATTTTTAATTTCCACACTACAAATTGTAGCCGTAGGAAATTTTACCAACAGTATCCACGCATATGATTCAGTGCACCTTCTAAATTGTATTACAGTACGACACGGCAGTAACGTTCATGGATAACCGTCCATTGCCTCACCAAGTTTTAATCTATTACTTCTTTACTACTTAACTGGATTCCAAGAGATTTTACCGACATACAGCCCTTATACAAATGAAGGTATACCTGAAAAATGGCAGGAATAAATTAATAAATACCCGGGCAACGTCGGGATTTCAGCTAGTTTTTCATATAATTTTGTAAGATTACACGATTACATGACGAACTTTATTGGCAACAGATACAGCAGTGTTGGAGCTATTTTTGACAAAGTCACCAAAACTACATCAGCTGACAGTATAGTTCGGTGAGTAGTCCTGTAACATTAGCGTAGATGAACTATGTTACCTTAACATGCTTCGAAATAGTCACCTACCATAATCATGCACCGCGGAGGTCTGCGATAGTTGTCATGGAAACTTACCTATGGATCGCGACCCCCAGGGGGCATAAAACAACTAGGAGTTCACTAATACAAGAACGTACGCCTAAATGAAATTTATTTAATGTTAAAATTACGGAGTTCCTTGTGTAACATTAATTATGAATTCAATACGTCATAGATTGTCTCTTAACACTGTGTTAAGGATGAATAAGCGCAAAGGCTGAAAACTGTTCTGAGGAACCAGTCGATAGGTAGAGGAATGTAATGCAATAAGTAATTCCGAATAATTCGAAAATAAAGATGTACTTCTTTACAAGTTGTGTATGTAGTGGGCTTTTTTTAATGAGGATAATTCGCTTCTAAGTTTTTCCTAAAATGCGAGAGACCTGAAAAGCAAAATATATTTATTTCTGTCGAAAAGTATTTAAAAATAGTATAATGTGTTCAAGTCCGAAAAATAAACATAAAAAACCAAGAGTTTTCAAGAAATCTGTAGAAAAGTAAAAGAGAACTAATTTCTTTCATTTGATACGACGTAGTTTTGTTTCGGTTAGTGAAGATGTGGGAGGGGTTCGTCAGAATATTGTTACGTGGAATGTTCAAATGTTTGTATAGCTTATGGGACTTAACAACGGGGTTATCAGTCCCTAAACTTACAAACTACTTATGAACAGCTAATACTAAGGATGGCACAAATATCCATGCCCGATGGGGGATTCGAACCCCCCGACCGTAGTGGCCGTGCAGAACATGACTGAAGCGCTGCACACCGCTCGGCCACCGCGGCCGGCTATGTGGAAAGGAGTCGCATATTCCGAAAGGTTGAAAAGCACTGCTCTAAAGGATTGAGAACTGGCTTGTATTGTCGATGTTCAAGTTGAACCACCGTCTGTTTTTCCGGAAACTGTTTGACGATTTAGCTGTGTGTGGACGAGCATTGTCGTCCAACTTGAACGTTCACAATACTCACCGGATTTCAATCCTCCAGTCTTCTTCCTATTCCGTCGACTCAAACTTGCTTTGAAAAGAGAGAGATTTGACGATATTCTGACATACAAAGTAACTTGACGAGGCTTTTAACACCATCCCAAAGAAAAAATGGAAATGCAAGCGGAAGGTTCAAGCATTAGATCAGCGACATCTGGCTCAGACATCCAAAGTCACCAAAAAGAATAAGAAAAGAAAACGAAAAATAATGGGCCGTTACTTTCGGAACGACCCTCGTATACAGAGTATCCCAGATACCTTGCTCACCCAAAATATCTCTGGAACAACAACAGCTGTTGTAAAACGACTTTCTTCGGTATCAATGTAAAGAAGGGGCTCATGAATGTAAATACTTTGAAACATTCTAAAGCGAAATCATAAGACAAACTTGTGTTTTTTTTTTTAATTGACACCCTACATTATTTTATCAGAAATCTATAGCATTACAAATCACATAAACAATGCGTTAATTGCTTCGCAATGCACCATTTACGCCCCTAGATATTGCGAAGCGAAGTTGGCGCTTGAAACAAGCGAAACGCGCGGCTAGCGCTCATCCTGAGACAAGCTGCGAGTCTCATGGCGCGCTAGCTGCGATCTTCATGTTTCAAACGTCAACTTCGCTGCTCAGTATCTCGTGATCCAATTGGCGTATTGCGACGCATCAACGGCATTGTTTGTCAATGTTGTTCTACCTTTTCGAATATGCGACCCCCTTTCGAAACAAAAATATTCGGGCGTCCCGCTTCCAAATGAATGTCTTCTAGTGATCCTCCTCACGAACCGTAACTAAATTATGTTATTTCAAAGGAAATTAGTTAATCTTCTTTCTTTTACTACAGACGTCTTCTAAATTGTCGGCCGAAGGATTTTTATGTGTATTTTTCGGAATGGAGCACATTATCCTATTTTACACGATTTCGGACGGATAAGTATATATTGCTTAACGAGTGTATTGCACTTCAGGCAAGACTTGAAAGCGAATTATGCTCATTTAAGAAGGTCCCGCTGTATAGGCAGTTTTTAAGGAAGTAGATCCTTTTTGGATATTTTCATAATTTTTGTATAATGATCTTTTACCTATCGATTGGTTCCTAACAACGTTCACTCATCATTGACTCACTGCATTGCAAAACAATCTATGAGGTCAGAATGAAGCTTTCACTTTGCAGCGGAGTGTGCGCTGATATGAAACTTCTTGGCAGATTAAAATTGTGTGCCGGAACTGGGACTCGAACCTGGGACCTTTGGTAGAGCGCTTGCCCGCGAAAGGCAAAGATCCCAGTTTCGAGTCCCGGTTCCGGCACACAATTTTAAACTGCCAGGAAGTTTCAATCTATGAAGTATTCCATTCGTAATTAATGTTACACAAGAAACTGCGTAATTTTAATATTTAATGAATTTCATCTAGCAATAGCCTAGTTGTTTTATGCTGCAAGTGCTTACTCCTGCGACGGCGACCACCCAAGGAAGACTTTACGACCCACAGCTTGAAAAACAGTGGTTTATGTGATATGTAATGCTATAGATCGCTGATTAAAAAGTATAGGGTGTCCATTTAAAAACACGTTGTTTTTGTTGAAAAGACACATATGCTTCCAAAGGTATTAAACAACCCGGGACCTCCTACTTACTAGGTAGGCACTTTAGACCACTCAGCTAACACAGCGTTGCAGCCAAAGCGACTACACGGACTGTCTTAAAGCACGTCTCCCTCCACACCTCATACTTCAATTCTGCCTCATGTTGCCTGTGAAATGCGTATGAATATTTATATCACCTCGGCCTTAGAAACAAGGCGGGATTGTCCCCATTCGCGTTCTTTGCTGGGGTGCTATTCCAATATCGGAGAGCCCTGGCAATTCGACACTCATTGCACAGGGAACATGAGGCAGAATTGAACTATGTGGTGTGGAGGGAGACGTGCTCTAAGACAGTCAGTGTAGTCGCTTTGGCTGCAAACGCTGTGTTAGCTGAGTGGAGAATGACTGTATATAGGAATACGAAAAAATTATAAAAGGCGAATTCTATAAACTATACAGATGGGAGGATCATAAAAAGAAATTAGTCAACATGTTAAAAATTTTCTCCTCGAACATAAAATAACATAAAGACCTAAATTGAAGACGGCTAGCCTGATTATGGCTTCAATACCAAAATAGGGGATTGCTTCTGAGGGTGAAGTACGGTGGGGACTTCGTGTGCCCCGTGGCCGCTACGGTAGCCATGAAGGCCTCAGCAGGAACAGAAACCTGAAACAGCGTTGTAAGCTATAATTAGGCGGACATCAATACTTCGATGAATGCCTTCGATATAATAATATTAATATGAGACAAAGAAAATAAGAATTAAGATTGGTCAAGAGAAATTGAAATATACGGAAATGTGTGAATAATAATAAAAAAAGTTGACTAAAGTGCCTACCTGGTAAGTAGGAGGTCCCGGGTTCGAATCCTGACCACATCACAAATTTTAATTAAATGTCTCTCCTTATGCTTCATACCTTTGGTATAAAGAGACAATACTGTCTCAAGGAAATGTATTATTGTTGATATACATATGCTTCCGTTTGAGAATGTTTCAAAATATTTACATTCATAAGCTCCTTCCTTACATTGATGGCGGTGAAAGTCGTTTTACAATAGCTGTTATTGTTCCAGAGATATTTTGGGTACGCAAGATAACTGTGGCACCCCTGTCTAACTGATCTAAATTTGTGATTGCAAATTGGATTGAAGAGTGTCCACATTTACCGCTGACCGTACTTGGAAAATTCAGGAGGCTGGATTACTGGGTGTTTGGATGAAGTACTTCTCCGGAGTACTTGGGGTGTCGCCACACTGCGCCGACCCGTCCCGTATGGTGCAGAGGCGCCGGTAGCTCCTGTGGTGTTCGAGGCCCGGGGTTGTCGAGTGTTCGGCGACTACTCGGCCGAAGAGGCGCTTCGGGCGTCATCGGCAGCCTCCGGCGCTCGTCGGCCCGCCCTGTCACCGCCACGCGCCCCTCGACCTAATTGCTGCACGCAGACTGACCTGTCCGGTACACCCCCTACCACCTCTCCACCGTGACCCGCTGACAGCTCCGAAATTCTCACGCCAGGTCCTGAATACTGCTCTGGCTCTCCAACTCAGGTGACAAGCCTCTTACTCGCACTTCACGTCACGTACAATTCCGCCTCGTCGCAGAGCGCATTCTTCGGTATTTTACGCTAACGGAAATAGAATGTGCTTACACCCTGAAGCA
Source organism: Locusta migratoria (assembly GCA_026315105.1). Lineage (NCBI taxonomy): Eukaryota > Metazoa > Arthropoda > Insecta > Orthoptera > Acrididae > Locusta > Locusta migratoria. The sequence continues at coordinate 327,284,430 of CM048751.1, read as the reverse complement.
TGAGTTGCATATTTATGATAGTTACAAGGGGAACACCAAGTATGGCAGCAACGGATTTTGATGGTTCGCAGATATGCTGTGAGGGAATTCCTCCAGACCATCAACCTAAAACGATTTATTCCAATGGGCCTTGATTTCTAAGAAAATCGAGATCAAATTTGCAGCAAATTACCACGCGTAACGTGTCTACTTATACGTGGCGTCACCGCTCAGCGAAACAGCGTGGTGTAATTGGTAAGGTGCTAGGCTCCCATGCAGGAGACCCGGGTTCGATACCTAGTGGCAGAACAACTTTTAAAAATTGTAATTGCTACTTTTTATATTTAAAAAAAAATAAAAATAATTAAGCAAAGTAAAAGATATAAAGAAAGAAAAACGAAAATAATGAAAAGTCAAACGATTAAAAAAAAAAAATTAATTAAAAACAATAAAATAAAATAAAAAATCCAAGAAATTAAAAAATCTTCCCTTTCGGGTCATTTATTTTCCAATTTTCTTCATTTCTCTTCTTTTATTGTACATAATTATATGCCTTTATACCCAATCCTATGTTACAGCTTGAGTAAACAGTTAGGATAATAGCAAATAACACAGCAACTGATTATTTTACTTACTGCGTAGTGTTATTTACTCACTGCCGCCATCGTCACTATCTTTAACACCTGTACAAAATTCTGGGTGATAATTGTCATAGAAGCACCGAAAACACAGAACATTGTAGCACCACGCACATCTGATAAATGCTACCGCTTTACTGGCGCAAGGTGTTTTCATCAGCGATACTGGAAAACATAGGTATTAAATGTTGCCCAAATATTATAGGTGTTAACAAAATACTGTTTACTGATTTCGAAATATGCTTCAATCGCCTTAAAAGTGTGCTTCGAGAAAACAAAATGAATAAAATAATCGTCGCGCAATACATATTGAGCGAATGTTACATGTTGTTATCCTCACCATTTACTGCAAACGTTTACATAAGAATGGTTATAAAAATACATAATTATGCACAATCATCGGAGAGGTGTGAAAAGTAATTGACCCACGTCGGAATTGAACCCAGGTTGCCAGCATGGCAGCCTCGCATCTTGCCGATTACACCACGCTGTCTCGCTGAGCGGTAACCTCCATGTATAAGTAGACACGTTACGCGTGGTAATTTGCTGCAAATTTCATTTTGATTTTCTTAGAAATCAAGGCCCATTGGAACAAATCCTTTTAGCTTGATGGTCTGGAGGAATTCCCGCACAACATACCTACGACCCATCAAATTCAGTTGGTACCATACTTAGTGTTCCCCTTGTTAGTGGACACATTAATTACATACCTCGTATTAGAGGCATAAAATCTTTATTCCATTTGTAGGGTATGATGCGTACACGAAGCGTGTGTAATACTTCATAGCCGTGCGGTTTTAGGCAGCACGTCAGGAACAGGGCAGCAGCTACTGCCGAAGGTACGAGCCCTCCCTCGGGCACGGGTGTGTGTATTTTAATAGTTTGTAAGTCTAGGGACCGATGGCCACAGTAGTTTGGTCCCATAGATTTACTAACATTTGAACGAGAACGGGGAGAACTCATTTTAGGAGCTTCTTGGACGAGCAGTAGCAGATTGAATTTTAACCCTTCATTCCCGCATTATGAATTCAGCTCAATTAAAATTGAGTGTTTTCTGTATTAATACTTTTGTGTCCCGGCCTCGTCGCCGCTCTTGTGTCTCGTTTCCGTCGTAGGTGTCGGTGGCCGAGTAGAAAGAGACCGCTTGGAGTAAAGGATGCACGCGTGTGCAGGTACGGAGGTGACCAGCCAGTGGGATAGCAGAAACTAGAAACGCTAGAGTAAATTAGAACGAGATATATATTTCATAGAGACTTAGTAATACTTGACTTCTACATAGTTCTTGACTGCAGAATGCTGATACATAGATTAGATAGAGGCCTGCCTACTGATGATTCCTAGTGCCTATCCGATAGCCAAGTCTTAACTGGTTCCTATCTCAGTTCCAGTTGAGCGATGCTGTTCAGTGGTAGCCACGAGCGGAGTTGTAGCAGAGGGCGCTCGTGGCTGACGTCGCAAGAACGCCGCGCCGTGCGTGCATGGCGGCGCGCGGCCTAAGTAGATGGCGCGCACTTCATACTTGTGCGACACCACAAATACAGTGCACTAAACATCAAAATATGTGTTTCAAAATTTTTGATGAAGCCATTGTCTTTTATGTCATATATTTTATGCACAACATAGACGTTTGTATCGAGGTATTTAATACTTGGGACGTTATTTTGTTGATAGTTAACAATGTCAAATCAATAATTGTAGCGTAATCTTTGCTACAGCACCAAAGACAAGACAATTCGCTGCTGAAATAAAACATCACGTCGCGGTGGAGTAGTCGAGCGGTCTAAAGCGCCTCGCTGCGGAGCGCGCGGTTGCTTCCCCTGGAGGTTCGAGTCCTCCCTGGGGCATGGGTGTGTGTGTTGTCCTTAGGTTAGTTTACCTAGGTTTAAGTAGTTTGTAAGCTACGGACTGATGACCACGCAGTTTGGTCCGATATATTTACAGACATTTGAACATTTAAAATAACGCGAATCATACTCACGCTCACACTCACAGTTGAGTAAAGACGGCAACGTAACACAACCTCCAAGACGGATAGGTTGTTCCTTGCTGTCTGCATTAGACATTTGTGAGACGTGGTGACCATTTTGATGTACTAGAAGTAACTTTAACTGTCTTGACCATGTTTTCACTTTATTAAGGCCTTACGCGTTTCCACATGTCGTCATTATCAAGTAGTATAAAGACAATGATATTAATATTCCATCCAACACTTCGATAAAACATAACACGTGAGTAACACTATCTTTACATTCACCACTAACTGTTAAAAACTTATTCAAAAGAAAAACTAAAAGATTCCTCTTAAAACTATTACTGTCGTAGACATATGTCATACAAAAAAGAAGTATACAATTCGCCCCAGAACATCCCTGTGGGATGGTAAAGTGCACATCGAGGTCTGCTTAACAGTTAGTTACTATGTGAAAATCCGCCAGATGGTGTTACTGTCTTTCTGCGTGGAGTGAGTGAGTGTTCGTGGGTAGGCGAGGGAAGCACGAAAACAGTATCGCCGTCTGGCGGATTTTCCACGTAGTAACTGATTTTTATAAGCAGGCCTCAATGTGCACTTGACCATCCTACAGGGATGTTCTGGGGGGAACTGTAAACTTCTTTTATGTATGACGAAAATTGGCAATAGACACTAAATAAAGAAAAGTGTGAAGTAATACACATGACCACTAAAAGAAATAAGCTGAACTTCAAATTACGCGATAAATCAGTCAAACCTCAAGGTAGTAAATGCTACAAAATACCTAGGAGTTACAATTACGAACAACGTAGACTGGAGACAACATATAGAAAATATTGTGGGGAAGGCGAACCAAAGGTTACGTTTCAGTGGCAGAACGTTTCGAAGACGCACCAGTTCCACCAAAGAGACTGCCTACATCACACTTGTGCGTCCTCTCCTGAAGTACTGTCGCCCCTTGTGGGACCCTCACCAGGTGGAACTGACGGAAGACATTGAGAAGATTCAGAGGAGGGCAGCTCGTTTTGTTTTATCACGTTACGGGGGGAGGAAAGCGTCACGGAAATGTTGCACGAAATGGGGTGGAAATCATTAAAAGAAAGACGTTATTCATTGCGGCGTGATCTGTTTGCGAAGTTTCAATCACCGACTTCTGAATGTGAAAATATTTTGCTAGCAACCAACCTACTTAGGGAGACATGACCATCCAAATAAAATAAGAGAAATCAGATCAAAAACGGAACGATTTAGGTGTTCGTTCTTCTCGCGCGCTATTAGAGAATAGAACGGTACAGAAAAGTTATGAAAGTGGTTAATGAACCCTCTGCCAGGCACTTAAATGTGATTTGCAGAGTATCTATGTAGATGCAGATGTAGATCACATATGTCTATGACAGTAATAGTTTTAAGGGGAGTTTTTTAGTTTTTCTTTTTAATAAGTTTTTAACAGTTATTGTGAGTGTAAAGATAGTGTAACTCATATGTTATGTTTTATCAAAGTGTTTGATGGAATATTAATACCATAGCTTTTTATAGCCTTTGATAATGACATGTTGAAACGCTTAAGTCCTTAATAAAGTGCAATTGTGGACAAGACAGTTAAAGTTATTTAAAGAGGATAAATTATGGCCTCAGAAGTGGTTAGACGCAGCACCAAATGACAAAAAATGTCGTACTAGAAGCATGTTATTCATCAACAACAATGCGACTTTGAGGACTGATACATTGAATACGGTATAAATCAGCGTTTAATACGTCGTTGTCAAGGGACAACAGTGGAAATGAAAGGGTTAAGAAGCCCGACAAAGACAAGAGACTGGTGCGTTTTATCAACGACTGATAGCCCTATTTTGGTTCGCCTCAGACATGGGGATTGGCATCACAGTGATTGCATTCATACCTCACATACAGTTCCAGCTCAAGACCACACGGTGTGGGTTGCTATTGGGCACAACCATAAATCTCAGTTAATGGGTATCCGGGACACTGACCAGTTCGACATACGTGAATACATCCTGCGACTCGTAGGCATAAAATTACTTCCTGACGCCCCCACACCCATTTTTCAGCAAGACAATGCACGACAACTTGTTGCTGCAAGAATACATGCCTTCTTGGTTTCACGTGATTTCAGTATTTAGCCCAGGACCGTCAGAGCACTCCTCTTGTTACCGAATGGAAATGTGTAGGATATGGTAAAACGATACGTACAATGCTGAGACTCAATGCCAACCACCTCAGATCAAATGTGGTATAGCAAAGGATACCATTCGTTGAGCCTCACACACATGTAACAAGTCATCAGGGCGCATGGTAGGCCCTCTGTCTCTAGGAAACAGGACACAAGTCGAACCGAGGTGATTGAAATGCTAAGCATTCCTCGAGAACATGCTAACGAACATGGCCTTCCACATCTTCACTATTACGAGGGTCGTCCACAAAGTAAATTTCGTGTCTATTTCTATCCGTGGCAGCGATACGATCGCAGTTCCGAGTATGCGCGGCGGTTACTCTGACTCAACGAGAAGACATGTACGCCATTTTCAGATCGGCGCTGCCGACGTGTGCTTTGTAGTGCTTATTTGTAATGCCAGTCGTAATTGAAAATTCTGCCGCGCGTGAAATCAGATCTGTGATTGGTTTTCTAAATGTAAAGCAAGTTGAACCAAAGGAAATTCATCTGAAAATCTGCGTGCTTTATGTTCAAACTGCTATGAGTCATTACTGTCGAAATGTGTTGTTTTTCCACGGCGAATATGACCAAAAAAACTCTTACTGGAATGTAACTGAGATGTTTTAGATCAACAAGTGTTCAAATGTTTGTAAAGCTTATGGGACTTCACTGCAGGGTCATCAGTCCCTAAACTTACAAACTACTTATGAACTAGCTTATATTAAAAACGGCACAAACATTCATTCCCCTGGGGCGATTCGAACCCCCGACGGGGAGCGGCCTCGCGCATCGCAGCATAGCGCCTCAATGCGCTCGGCCACTCCGCCGCGGCAGTAGATCATCCTCCGCACAGCCTGGACCTCGCTTTTAGCGACCTTCATCTATTCTTACCCCTAAAATCTGTACTTGGTGGTCAACACTTCATCGCTGATCACAATCTGAAAGAACATTTTACCACATAGTGGAATACTGAGGCGGCAACTTCTATAAAGAAGGCAAACAGTAATTTCCGCCACACTCTGATCTGAAGCTATGTATAAAAGTAGTGTCTTGAAAAGAAGATATAAAACGAACATTAACAAGATTAAAACGAGGGTAAAGGAATGTAGTGTCAGAAAATCAGGCGATGCTGAAGGGATTATATTAGGCAATGAGACGAGAAAAGTAGATCAATTTTGTTATTTGGGTAGCAAGATAACTTCTGATGTCTGAAGTAAAAAATATATAAAATGCAGAATGGCTATGGGAAGAAAAGCGTTTCTAAAGAAGCGAAACTTTTTAACATCCAATATTAATTTAAATGTTAGGAAGTCCTTTCTGAAAGCATTTGTCTGGAGTGTAGCATTGTATGGGAGTGAAACGTGGACGATAAGGGGTTCAGATCAAAAGTATGATAGCTTTCGAAATATGGTACTGTAGACTGTTACGAAGATTAGATGGGTTAGATCACTTAACTAACGAGGTGCTCAACAGAATTGGGGAGGAAAGGAGTTTCTGACATATCCTAAGAGAAGGGATAGGTTTGTGGAACCTATTCTGAGACCTCAAGGAAACGTCAAATTAGCATTAGAAAGAAGTGTGTCGGGTAAAAATCGTAGAGGGAGAGGGAGGGACGAATACAGTAGTAAGCAAATTCAAAAGGGCGTACGTTGCCGTACGTATTCTCATATGAAGAGGCTTGCACAGCACAAGGTAGCATTGAGAGATGCATCAAACCAGTGTGCCGACTGAAGACCACAACAACAACAAGAAGCCAAGATAAGAATTTATCTTATTTATTGGAATTACCGGCTCCATCGTATAAATCCTCACCTTCAGATTACGATATTTTCCTGTCTCGTGTGTAAATCTTAGATACTTGTAGAAACAAAGAATCTAAATGTTCAAATGTTTGTAAAGCTTATGGGACTTAACTACGGGGTCATCAGTCCCTAAACTTACAAACTGCTTATGAACTACTTACAAACTAGGACGGCACAAATATCCATGCCCGAGGGGGGATTCGAACCCCCGACCGTAGTGGCCGTGCTGACCGTGACTGGAGCGCCTCAGTCTCCTCGGCCACCGCGGCCGGCAACAAAGAATCTCTCGTCATTAAGTAAAATTGATAAACATGTCTTCTCATATTATAAAAACTAGGTGTATGTAGAATAAAAAACTGTAACATCGCTCTCCAGGAGGAAAAACACGCGAGGCAATTATCTTTGCTGTGTTTCTACGATCTTAGTTTGGCTATTTATATTTAGATTATCCCTTACGGATATTTCAGCACCCGTGACTGTTAATTCCAATATGATTTAAGAGAAATGCATCCAGTCACTTTGACTTGATGTCATAAAGTTTTATTCCATTAACCGGTTTCCGAACCTTTTCAAGTTCATCTTCAGACGGTGAATGTGTTGCAGGATCATTTTAAGCGCGATGTTGGGTGCTGCCTCTGTGGTGGGCAGATGGAAACATGCTTTAATAAAGCGATTTGCACGTTGTTCAGGTCGTATTTTGTATCTGGAAATTTACCTGAAATTTGGTCATTTACTTACTGCGACTGTATGTCCGGCTTTTTATAATTAACTAGCTTAAGCCCGCGGTTCCGCTCGCGTGTTGGTTGATTATAATAGATAAGCTATCTTTCAGTAGTGTCCTATGAAACTGAATAGTAAGTAGTGTAGCTCAAATCACACGTAAAAATGCACTCGTTTCGAAGAATCCAATCACGAAATTCAACAATAATGATTGTAATATCATCACAGATGTATTACTTGATGTAATGCGCGAAACGTCAAATCGATTTTGTAAAAGAGATGTATTAAAAGAAATTTCTTTTTTACTGCTTTATTTATTCTTATATTTCCTTACTCGTATGCTTATCCTTACAGAGAAAGACCTGAAGACATTGTAGCACGCATAGAGCAAAGATATGGTCTGTGGCATCACGTTTTGCTGTAAGTAACCTCCTTGCTATAGAGTCGCAAACGTCATCGTTGGCCTTCAGTCCAATTTTTAAAAAATAATTTGACGACTTTCAACCATCATATCTTCCATCCCCTTATAGCTATCGGCATTAAACTGCTATGGTGTACAACGGGAGATTTCGGACAACTTTTACACATAGACCATTCGTTTGCGTTGTGTAGTTTTCGCTGCAGAGCGAAATATTCACATACACACACATAGAATTTTATACACACCGATAACTTTCTATCCCAATATACGCCACTATTTTATCATTATCAATCCTCAAACAACAATGCAAGCAATAAAATCATTTTCAAAGCGTAAATTTAATTTTCAAACAGTAATCATTGTTCCGCGTTATATTCTTCAAATTACTAAATACCTATCAGATCGCTATAAAACCGTGCTTAAAACTTTCCTCAGGTATAAATTAGTAACTGTAAAAATATTGTCTCTGCGTCTTGTCGTTCGGACGTGATAAGCGTACACCGAACAGACATTCACACACACACACACACACACACACACACACACACACACACATATATATATATATATATATATATATATATATATATATATATATATATATATATATATAATGGAAAGTCCAGTTTGGAATAAATAGCTGAATGTGTTGTATGTGTGTGTCTTTTGTATGTGCCTGTCGCATCTCGTCGCTCGCCGTAAAACCGTGCCTAAAGCCTTCCGCGGACAGACATTAGTAACTGCACAAATTTTTAGCTCTTTGTTTCGTGGTTCAGTCGTGATAAACGTACACCTAATAGATATTCATATTTATAGATTTGGGGGTGTGTGTGTGTGTGTGTGTGAGAGAGAGAGAGAGAGAGAGAGAGAGAGAGAGAGAGAGAGAGAGAGAGAGAGAGAGAGAGAGATAGAGGGGGGGGGGGAGTACGTTAGAGGGTGAAGGACTAACACACTGCAAAATACAAATGTTTGTAGAGCTTAAGGGACTTAACTACGGGGTCATCAGTCACTAAACTTACAAACTAGCTTATACTAAAGATAGCACAAACATCCATGCCCGAGGGGGGATTCGAACGCCGGACGGGGTACGGCCTCGCGCATCTTAGCATAGCACTTCAATGTGCTCGTCCGCTCCGCCGCAACTTACACACACCTGTGTAGCACAGCCGTACACACACAGTATTGGACCTCTACAGAACTGCTGTGCCAAGACTACGAGTTTTGTCTTTTTTCCGCTCCTCCACCCCGTCCTCCAACTCACCCCCGCCTCTTGACAAACCGTCCCACGCGTCTAGTGCTGTTGTCAGATGTTTTCGACGTTCAACTGAAGGAGTGCTTGTCTGCTGCAGAAAACGCCGGGAAAACTTTTTTCCTCGCGACCTTTCGCGAGAGCATTTTTCTTCCTCTTGGCGCCGGGCTGACGGCCAAGTGGCCGTATTTCTTCGTCTCGATTCATTGGCCGTCCCTTCAAACTATTCGCAATAATTCTCAACGAAAAAAAAGCCCTTTTTTCCTAGGAAACAGTTGGTCCAGTAAGTAGAACGATCTCGGTGTTTCTCACTTCACAACTTCGTGTCCAAGCCGTAACTTGGAAGACCCATATACTTCATATTTTTTAGATTTTCCAAAAGTCTGTATTCTTGGGTTATACTGTACTATCAGCCTGCTTTATGTAGAGCATCAGTTTACCTGTGTGCGTGATAAGTAAAATGAGTGCCTGCAAGCCCATTGCAGATGTTTTGATTGGGCTCTACTTCAACTGCTCCCGCCTCTGTTTTTCTACTTCTGTTTGCAAATACATTCTATTCTGGCTTCCGCATTCTGAATGTGAGCACCATTCTCATGCGATGAGAATGTGTTCCTTGACAATACTGATAATACCACAAGGCTTGCCGTGGCGGATTAGCCGTGCGCACTGGGGCGCCGTGCTGCGGTGCGCGCGGCTGTTTGCTGGCGGGGGTTCGAGTTCCTCCTCGGGCACGGGTGTCTGTGTTGCCCTTAGGTCAGCTTACCTTAGTTTAAGTAGTTTGTAAGCTTCAGACTAATTTTTGCTCATGTGTGAGTCAACAGCCATAATATACTTTAAAAATGCATAGTCAACCATCAACTGTTTACTGTATTTAAAACTTTACCGGATTCGGATATTATCCATCTTCAGAAGATTGTGTTAACAATTTTACAATCATGATTTATACACAAGTTACAATGAAACATGACATCACATACTAGTCTCATCCAGAAGACACTTAAAAAATTAAACAGGTTGATTGATAACTACGTAGTTGACCAGATGAACTTAGCAGACATGGAAGTTTTCTTGGTGTGAAAATAGTATATCTTTGACCGCCATCACAGGAAAAAATAAAAAATTTTTACAGTCTTGGTTTCACTATTAGTTGATGACGCCGGTAGTGCCGCGGTAGAGTAGCCGAGCGGTCTAAAGTGTCTCGCTGCGGAGCGCGCGGTTGCTCGCCGTGGAGGTTCGAGTCCTCCCCGGGGCATGGGTGTGCGTGTTGTCCTTAGGTTAGTTTACATAGGTTTAAGTAGTTTGTAAGCTACGGACTGAAGACCACGCAGTTTTGTTCGATAAGATTTACAAACATTTGAACATTTTTTTGACGCCGGTAGTCTTTGATTGTTCCGTTTGTGAAGAGCTACGACACTGTTGTTGGTAACTCATCTCCGTAGCTACTGATCGCTTTCCAAGTAGACAACCTTCTCAACCATCGTTTTACGTGACGACAAGGTTTTAAGCTCGTCTACATACACATAAACAAAAACTGACACAACACGTGGAATTATAGATCCCAAAATGTTTTATATAACTGAATTCGAAAACGAAAAATAATTTCACATTGCGATTTCAACCACAGTCTATGGCTGTGAGGCCAGAACTATATCACCTGCGCTACACCGACACATTCTGCAACTGTTTTAATTAGTGGTATTAAAGTGCACATTCCTTCCAAGTTCGTTTTTCCCGGAAGATTTCCGGATTTTGGTGTAATCTTCCGATTTTCCGGAAGAACATAGTTTTTTTCCGGATTTTATCTCCATGATTGTTTACGGCCTCTGTGTTTATATCGTATTTCTGTTTTCACTTTCGATTATAATTTTCTGAGATGTGAATGTATCGAATTCGACTGATAATATAATCTCTTGCTGTAGAATACCATTGCGCTTTTGTCACTAACTCTGTGTGTTTGAAACAAGGCTGGCGGAAGTCGATCGAACGTTCTATCTATACATCAAAACCCCACTTACTCTTTGTGCTTAGACTGCATGTTGGCGGGAAAGCATTCTTTATGCTTGCTTTTCTTGCAATTGTGTGATGAATTTTTGTACGATTTAGCGTTTTGGTGAGTTCAACGATATCATCAATCTATCAGGAACGCATATTTCCGTGTATTATGCGATCACTGAAAGTTGAAACATTCTCATTCTGTTCCGTGTGTTCGTGTGATATAAATAATCGGAGAAAGAAGTGTTTTAATCGATGTAGTTCTATCTTATTCTGGAACTGGCTCTGCCGTTGGTCTATTTTAAATCCAAATAATAAATGTATTTATTGCTGTTACTTATTTTGACAGCTGCTGTCAGATGTGTGTATTAACACACGTTTATTCAGGAACTGTGAGATACTAAATAAACCGGGGTAAAAGGCCATTTCAAGAGTTTTCTTGGATATCTGTTATGACATAGAACCTGAGGACGATGATATTATTATAATACCGAAACCGGTAGGTCAATAAAACAACAAACTTTACGGGTGTTGGTAAATACGTTTATTATTTGGATTTAGAAGTTATTTAATAAATTATATCGAATCCGTCAAACACGTCTTCAGTATTAAAATGAAGAGTAGCTTTTGTGTCCCGACTTCGTCGCCGCTTTTGTATCCCAGCCTCGCCGTAGGTGTCGGTGGCCGAGTGGAATGAGACCGACACGCTGGTGCAGGTACGGAGGGGAGCAGCCAGAAACTATAAACACTCGAGTAAATTAGAAAGAGATATATTGCACAGAATGTAACAATACTTAACTTTTACATAGTACTGCAGAATGTTGATACATAGTTGTTAAGAGGCCTGCCTAGTGCCTGTACAATAGCAAAGTCTTCACTGGTGCCTATCTGATTACGAAGGTCCTAACTCGTTGCTATCTCAGTCCGAAGTGGCCAGTCCTTCAGTGGTGGGCACGAGCGGAGTTGTCGCAGAGGGCGCTCGTGGCTGTCGTCGTCAGATCGCCGCGCCGTGCGTGCATGGCGGCGCGCGGCGAAAGTAGGTGGCGCGCACTTTGTACTTGTGCGACACCACAGTAGCAGTAGGAAAATGAGACATTTTTACCACTTCTGGAGCTGACCATCTAATATATAAAGCAGAGTGTCCGTATGTTTGTACTTGTTGCATACAAATCTACAGTTTTGTTCCAATCTTTATGAAATTTTGTACACGTAAGCTTCTATGCATGAGGACGGTCGCCGTAAGAGTAAGAATCACATGCGATATATAGTTCACGAGATATGACGTCATAAACAATGAGATGCGCGAAAAACTGCTGCATTTTGCGACAATGCTGCTCATTTTCTGCTAAACCATTGGACCTATTTCAACGAAATTTAGTACACACATTCCTTACCGTTAGGTAAGAATTGCTGCATGGTTAAGAATCACATATGGCATATGGTTCAAAAGATATTACGTCATAACCAATAGAAATCGCAAAAAAATGCCATCCATATAATGCGGCGAGACTTTGGAAATACACTGTATTTGATAACAGTACTTAGCGACTTGCAACAAACTTTATACATAATTTCAAACCTTTATTAAACTATTTCTCGTTGGCAACCATAGTAAAATGATGAAAGGAAAAAAGTTTCTCGCTTACTACTTTTCCGCTATTTATGGAGTAAAACTACGGCTCTCGGTATGACGTTACAATTTATAATTTGTACACTACATATTGTAGCCGCAGGAAATTTTACTGATAGTGTACACGCATATAGTAGAGTGTACCTTCTAAATTGTATCACAGTACGACACGTAGTTCATGAGGTATGAGCGCATAAACTTTAACGTTCATGGAAAACCGCTCCATCACGCACCAAGTTTTAATCTATTACCTCTGTACTACTAATTGTATTCCCAAGAGATTTTATAGACATACAACCCTATTACAAATTAATATACAGCTGAAAATGGCAGGAATAAATAAATAAATAAATACCCGGGAACGCCGGGTTTTCAGCTAGTGATGCAATAACAGCGTAATGTTTGTTCACTTCGTTTTTGATTGAACACAATATTCCGTTAGCTGCTGCTCATTACGCACGCTGTTGTTAATGTTTGAAGACGTTGCGACATATGCACACTTTAAATTTGTAAGCTCTGGAATCTTTCGGATTTCTATTTTTTTAAAGTTTGCAGGTATGCGTGTACTTTTCAAAAATTCAAAGTCGTGTTTCTCGAGAATTTTTTAGAGTTGCGTCGAATGTTTTGGCTGATTGTTATTTGTGTTCTGAACTTCACGTGCCATAAATACATAGAAATTCTGGAATCCGATAGCCATGTGGTCTCCCTGTCAGTTCGGGGCGTCAGGCAGACTACTTGTCGGCTGTCGCAGTCTCTGTATCGCGTAGGCTGCGATCCTGCTTCATTTCGCAGTGGGGCAACGCGATGTGATGTGTGTGACAGAATGGCTTGTCACACATGGAGACGGCGAGAGGGCGATCCCGCAAGCACGTGTTCGCCGAGGGCTCCGCAGTGCGCCAGTGTGTGTGTGTGTGTGTGTGTGTGTGTGTGTGTGTGTGTGGGATCGATGGCAGCGGCCGTGTGCGTGTCGTGTGTGAGCGCGCGTTACGCAACGCCTGTGACGTGTGCCGCGCCACGCCGCGGATAGCCTCCCTCTGCCAGCGGTTGCCCTGCCCTGCTCTTGCAGCCACTCAGCGATATTGCCGTCGGCCGGTCATCCCGTGCATCATACCTCCTGCATTTTTCATCACCCCACAGCCATCGCGCCTCACTGACGCGCCGCCTAATGCCTCCAATTCTCAGTCGGGGAGCGCGCCCTTAACGTCTCTGTACAGTCCGCGGCGATGCCGGAACTCGTCGCGATACCGCTGGTGGGACAGCTACCTTTCCTAAAATTCTCGATATGTGCGAGGAGGACCCCTGCCTGCCGCACATACTGCATGACGTACACCGGCTCAAACATTCTACATCTACATCGGACATTCTGCAAATCACATTTAAGTGCCTGGCAGAGGGTTCATCGAACCACTATTATACTGAAACTTCCTGGCAGATTAAAATTGTGTACCGGAACCGGGACTCGAACCTGGGACCTTTGCCTTTCGCGGGCTAGCGCTCTACCGACTGAGCTATCCCGACACGACTCACGATGCTGTCTCACAACTTTACTTCCGCCAGTAACTCGCCTCCTACTTTCCAAACTTCACAATTTTAATCTGCCAGGTTGTTTCATATCAGCGCACACTCCGCTGCAGAGTGAAAGTTTCGTTCTGGAAACATTCCTTAGGCTGTGGCTAAGCCATTTCTCCACCATATCCTTACTTCCAGGAGTGCTAGTCTTGCATGTTTCGCAGGAGAGCTTCTGTAAAGTTGTAAAAGTAGGACGCGAGGAACTGGCGGAAGTAAGGTTGTGAGGCGGCATCGTGAGTTGTGTCGGGATAGCTCAGTCGGTACAGCGCTTGACCGAGAAAGGCAAAAGTCCCAGGTTCGAGTCCCGGTTCCGGCACACAATTTTAATCTGCCAGGAAGTTTCATATCAGCCACAGATTGGAGAGTTAAAGAAGAGGATTGCATGTTCTTTTCATAGGCCGTATAATGCAAGTGCCACGATACTTCCTTCGATAAGACGCGACTCATTTCCTTCTCCGTAATTCTTCAGTCCGACGTTATGCTTAGACTGTAATGACCGCAATGGTGCGTCGAATTACAATCTTACATATTACTTGCTTATGTGATACCCTTTGTCATGATTGTCGAAAATATTAGAACTTCTGGTAGATATTTCCTGGCATATTAAAAGTGTGTGGCGGACAGTGGCTTGAACTAGGAAACTTGGTTCCAGAATGAAGCTCCATGTACTCACATGTACTCGTAGCGTAGGCAACTTTGGCTGCGGAACTTAATGGCATTGCAGCATTGTTCTGCTTCGTGACTGGCATTAACAGTATTGTCCGTTATAGGCAGAGTTCCGGATTCGAGTCCTAGGAAGTTGAGTAACAGCGCACGGTTCGCTGCAGAGCGAAATATTTAATCTCGAATACACCATATATTGTCTATTCGTACACTACTACAATGTTTGCCATTGGCTACGCCTGCACAATTCGCTTTAACATTGCACTAGCATCATGCTACTGCAAGAGTCTCATAGCATTTGAAATATTGAATAGTTTCTCTTTGAACGTCTAAATTGAAAAGTACCAACTTTGATTTCTTTCTGTTTCAGGTAAGCCATCTTTTACAACTGCGCGGTTACTGGCAGCTGCTCTACTTGCTTGTGTTCGGCAGTAATTCTGCATTATCCTAAAAGGTAGGATCTAAATTATTGAAATTAATCTTTTATACATTCTAATTTTTGATTCGTAAGCGCCATTGTAGATCTGTACACGCTGTTTCAGAATTCCTAAACGGGTGCCCAGAGTATTTTATGAAATAATTACTTGATTTAGTGTCAACATTATTTACAATAGTGAATGCCTGAAGCACCGAATAAAGACTTGTATCAAGGTCGGAATTCGAACCCGGATCAAACAACTGTCTGACCTGAATATCACCTTTGCCTGAGGTACGGGCAGGATTGTCCATGCTGGGATGCTGTTCCAATATTGGACAGCCACGGAAATACTGACGCGAGGTGGGTTGAGGGGGAATTTGAGTTTTCACTGGTGGTGGAAGACGAAGTAGAGTAGTTCGTGCAGCTGTGGCAGCTAGAGTGCGAGAGGTGTCTAATGGTCCCAACATCTGGCAAGTAAGCAGGAGATCCGGGTTCGAAACCAGGGCTCAGTACAAATTGTAATTCAGTGATTAGCCATAATTATATTCACTGTTGTAGGCTTCAAGGGGTTGTAGAGGGGACCTGTTGGACAAAATTGGATAAGAAACTCATCTCCAGAATTATACAGTTCAGACGTTCAAATGTTTATTAAGTTATGGAACGTAACTGCAGTGGTCATCAGCCCCTACACTTACAAACTACTTAAAGTAACTTATCCTAAGGACAAAACGCACACACACACACACACACACACACACACACACACACACACACACACACACACACAAATCGATGCCCGAGGGAGGACTCGAACCTCCGACGGCTATTCCGCGGTGACCAGTTGTGGACATCGCTAGTTATTACTGTGATTTAGTCATTTTTGGTCAGCCCCACAGTCTCGACTCCATAGAGGACGTCGTTCGTTACGCAGAAGACAATCACAGATCGGAAGTCATTCTCTCCTATCCGTGGCTCCTGTAATGTGGGAAATTTCAAAGTGAAGTGATCCAGTTTGTCATCACATATCTGCAACAACACGACTCTGGCGATCCGTTTGATGTTGTCAATATACCACTGGACCGTTAACTATTTATACTTTACTGTTTTTCATGGTTCCTTACAAGTTGTTACTGTCATCGTGTTTGATCTGCGTTCACTTGCGTCAGCTAACTACTAAATCTGACTGGTAAGGAGTAGTCCACATCGCCGGCCGCGGTGGGTGAGCCGTCTTTGGCGCGCCAGTCACAGTCTGTACGGCCACTACGGTCGGGGGTTCAAATCCCCCCTCGGGCATGGATATTTGTGCCGTCCTTAGTATTAGCTAGTTCATAAGTAGTTTGTAAGTTTAGGGACTGATGACCCCATAAGCTGTACAAACATTTGAACATTTTTGAAGAAATGACCTGGAAGCACACAGGAGGTACGTAACTGGTCACTGATGTCCTGGCAGTCGACGATTTGGCTTACCGACGCTTGGCCGTCTTCTTCAGGCCAGATGTGGCAGTTAAGCGCGGCTGTGTGGGTGTTTATCATCAGATTGCTCGGTAGTATGCGAGGCACGCGTTGTACATGTGGCGACTGGCGTAATGTAGCCGGACGTTGCGGCGGTCTCTACACTGACTCATCAGCCAGATATGACTGCCACACGGGCGTAACGGCTTAACGGCAGCTTCCTGCTATATTCGTCTACATTCACTGTGTTACTACATTCCTGTGTAATGTGGAATTAGCCCTGGATGACGTGAGACGCGGATCCGCCGCTATAAGAGGAAGCGGGTAGTGTTATGTCATCAGTACCAACAATGGCATGCGTCAGTCGGGAGAGCTTCGATTTTGGCCTACTGTTCTAATGTTTGTAGAACTTATGGGACTTAACTACGGTGTGATCAGTCCTTAAGCTTACAGACTACTTATGAACTAGCTAAGACTAAGGACGTCACAAATATCCATGCCCGAGGGGGGATTCGAACGCCCGACCGTAGTGGCCGTGCTGACCGTGACTCGAGCGCCTCAGTCCCCTCGGCCACCGTGGCCGGCTTGGGCTACTGACTGGATGTCAGCTGAGTAACAAATCCACCAGCTGCAAAATGTTCCTGTCGAAGCACACATTCAAATATGTTTTCTTTACCATAAATTATGGCATGCGAACATATTCTCGCTCTTTTAGCACATAACATGCCAAATCGTTACACCCAGTCTCTCATCGACATTAAGTTTCTATTCTCAGCACCTCACTTTCGTTACCAGTATCTAAATATGTCTCTCTCCCATTGTCTCCTTTTCTCCTATTAGATCTTTTCCTCTCTATCTCTCTCAAAATGTTCAAATGTTTGCAGAGCTTATGGGACTTAACTACGGGGTCACCAGTCTCTAAACTTACAAACTACTTATGAACTACTTTATACTAAAGACGGCACAAACATTCATGCCCGAGGGGGGATTCGACCCCTCGACCGCAGCGGCCGTGCAGACCGTGACTGGCACGCCGCAGACCGCTCGGCCACTGCGGCCGGCTCTGTTTCTCTCACGTATTGTCGTGTAAGGAAAGGGTTGTGGTGAGTGACTGAGATTGATAAATTAACTTTAAGGATCAATGAGAAAAATGTTTAATACGTTGTGAAAGTTAGATGAAGTATCCTTTACTGATCTTTAACTCTTGGTAATGTTATGTTAAACTCGTAAAATCGGCAAGTGAATGTAATTAAATTTTGATTAATTATTAAAGCAATTAGTGTCATTAAGCAAAACTATGGCCCCGTCTGACATCTTCACTGAATATCACTCACCTTTACCTTCCTTACAATCTCTTTTCGGAGAGCTGCACACACCAAACAGCTGAAAGTACCGGTAATTCCTCGTATGTGCAATGCTTGCGACGTGTCCGTAATTTGTACACGTCTTGTTGTAATTTTGGTAAGTGATTTTCTATATTAATCAATGTCACGTAGTTGGTAAGTAGGTGCTAGCAAACCACTGCATTTAATATTTTTTCTGATTATACTTATCTTTGAAAAATTGTAAAATTGCGTAAGTTACACTTTGCAAAATGTTTTGGATTCATAAACTAAAAATGATCTACCAGGTAAGATAGATTTTGCCGGTGTAAAGAATTGTCAAACTCGGACACTACTGTATTCGGTGAATGCCTACATATGAATTTTGAGTTTAATAAATTTTAAATAAAATTTTATCTTTGAATATTGTTTCGTCAGAGTAGGTGATCATCAAAGTCCTAACTGAATTAATTCTTGTTCGTTAACTGAATTTGAAAACAATGACGT
This sequence comes from Locusta migratoria, assembly GCA_026315105.1. Lineage (NCBI taxonomy): Eukaryota > Metazoa > Arthropoda > Insecta > Orthoptera > Acrididae > Locusta > Locusta migratoria. The sequence goes on along the minus strand of CM048751.1, from coordinate 327,265,926 downwards.
CTACCATACTTTGTTCATATGCAATTAATCTAATAAAATCCAGAGTCCATATTTAAGCTTTCTATAATGTTTTTCACTTAGGAATATTATTCTCAACCCGAAGATCAGTTTGTTCAATTGTTACCAATTAGTTCGTTTCTCAAGTCAAGAATGGGGGTTGTATTCATTATAAAAACAGTGAAATAACAACTCATCTTATATTTTTGCAAATAAAAGTCAGTGAACTCTTATACAATATAAATTAGTTACAAAAATTTGACATACATATTAAGTTACTACTTATCGGAAAGTCCAGCGACATCCGTTATCTTTATATTGATTTTTAACACTTTCCCTCCAAAAAGTTTTCCAGAACCCATCATCTCCACATTCATGTAAGAATCAATGTTTGGTTGTGTGGCCATATTCCGCAGCAGCTGTTAAAATTGATTATAGAGGTAATCTGTCTTATGCTGACTGCAATTAAGAGGTTTCATGTAAGATAAATGCTCTTGCTCCACTTTCCACAGTTCATAAGCAGTACGGTTTCTTACAACGCGAATTGCGTATTCGTTGTTGATATTTATATCACCTCTGCCTGATGAACAAGGCGGTTCCCATTCACGTTCTTTGCTGGGGAGCTATTCGAATGTAGGAGAGCCTTTACAGGAGTAAAAGCATATGTTGTGGAAAGGTGACGTGCTTAAGGCAGTCCATGCAGTCGCTTTATCCTTAACGTTCTGTTAGCTGAGCGGTCTAAAGCACCTTCCTAGTTAGCGAAAGGTCTCTAGTTCCAATTCCGGCAACAGCACAAATTTTAATTCAGTGCCTCTCCTTGTATTTAATACCATTGATATTCCTGACATTCAGCGAAACGTGACGAGACATTTGAACACCATCAAAAACGAAGACTTTTTGCAAAGATTCCGGGATGTGTTAGTATGAAAAAACGAGTGGTAGTCGTCGTCGTCGCTAGCAACACCATGATCATCGTTGTTATTGTTGTTGTTCTTGTTGTTGTTATAGTCAGTCCGCAGACTGGTTTGATGCAGCTCTCCACGCTACCCTGTCCCGTGCAAGCCTCTTCCTCTGAGAATACGTACGGCAACCTTTTTAATCCGCTTACTATATTCGTCCCTCGGTCTCCCTCTACGATTTTCAACCCACACACTTCCTTCTAATGCTAAGTTGACGATTCCTTGAGGTCTCAGAATGTGTCCCACCAAACTATCCCTTCTCTTGCCAGGATATGCCAGAAACTCCTTTTCTCCCCAATTCTGTTGAGCAACCTATAATTATTTGAGTGATCTACCCATTCTATAGCACTACATTTCGAAAGCTATCATCTTTTTGTCTGAACTCCTTATCGTCCACGTTTCACTCCCATAGAGTGCTATTCGCCAGACAAATGCTTTCAGAAAGGACTTCCCAACATTTAAACTAATATTGGATGTGAACAAATTTCGCTTCTTCAGAAACGCTTTTTTTTTCAATAATCATTCTGTATTTTATATATTCTCTACTTCGGCCATCAGAAGTTATTTTGCTACCCAAATTACAAAACTCATTTCCTGCTTTTATTGTCTCACTACCTAATCTAATTTCTTCAGCATCGCCTGATTTTCTGACACGACATTCCATTACCTTTGTTTTACTCTAGTTAATGTTTATCTTATACCTTTCTTTCAATAGGTAAAAGGCATTTTACGCCACTGGAGAGCGATCAACAGTATATATAAAACACTTCATTCAGCCAAAATCGCTAAAAATTTATTTTTGTCCCTTAACCGGTTTCGGTGAACTCAGTCGCCATCTTCAGAAAGTCCAGTACAATCACTACAAAAAGTTATACAGCCGCCGCGGTGGCCGAGGGGACTGAGGCGCTCCAGTCACGGTCTGCACGGCCACTACGGTCGGGGGTTCGAATCCCTCCTCGGACATGGATATTTTTGCCGTCCTTTGTATTTGCTAGTTTGCAAGTTTAGCGACTGATGACCCCGCAGTTAAGTCCCATAAGCTATACAAACATCTGAAAAAGTTAATACAATTTCTGCAAACTGCAAAGTTATTGTGGTATACATTAAAATGACAGTTAACAAAACATGTACATTACCTTGGCGTCATATGTAAAAATAGACATAACCTTCTAACGCACGTAAGCATCTTGTTAAAGTTTTTCATCACAGGTTGGTTCGTCATAATGAATAAAATGTGTTCTTGGCCCAAGCAAGCAGGAGACTGAACAGGAAAACATTGCACAACAGAGTTGCTACAGGTTTCAACTAGGTGGCAGTGGTGTCAAAACAAAACAATATGGATGCAAATTCAACTTCAAAGAAACATGGTACTGTGAAGTTACCAAATCATATTCCTTTCAAGACACTGTCCATTTCATTTAATTGCTCTTCCAGGTCTTTTGCTGTCTCTGACAGAATTACTATGTCGTTAGCAAACCACTAGGATTTTATTCCCTCTCCCTGTACTTGAATTCCCTCTCCAAATTTCTTCTTGCATTCCTTCACAGCCTGCTAAATGTATAGATTGAACAATATTGGGGAAAGACTACAACCCTGTCTTACTCCCTCCTCAACCACTCCGACCCTTTCATGACTTTCGACTCTAATAATTGCTGTCTGGTTTTTGTACCAAGTTGAATATAACTCTTCGCTCCCTATATTTTACCCTTGCTACATTCACAATTTGAAAGAGTGTATTCCAGTCAACATTTTCAAAAGCTTTATCCAAATTGACAAACACTAAAAACGTAGGTTTCCCTTTCCTTAGCCTATCTTCTAAGGTAAGTCGTGAGTATTGCCTCGCGTGTTACTACATTTCTCCTAAATCCAAATTGATTTTTCCCAAGGTCGGATCCACCAGTTTTTCCATTCGTCTGTAAATAATTCCTGTTGGTATTTTGCAACCATGACTTATTAACTGATAGTTCTGTAATTTTCATATTTGTCTGCACTTGTTTTCTTAGTAATTGGGATCACTATATTCTTCTTGAAGTCTGAGGGTATTTCCCATGTTTCATACATATTGCCTATCAGGTGGAACAATTTGTTCATGACTGGCTCTCCTAACGATAATAGTATCGTTATCACATCATCATCATCATCATTTTCCAACTCCAGTTTCCCGGGTGTGGTGTAGAAACGCTCGTCATCTCCTCCTGTCTTCATGCATCTTTTGTTCCAGAATGTCTTCCCATATGTGTCCTTTCTCCTCCACATCTGATCTTATAGTCTCTAGCCAGCGTTTCCTTGGTCTTCCCCGAGGTCTTCTTCCTGTGAGGTTGAGGTTGAAATACTTTTTAGTAGGTCTTTCACTATTCATTCTCATTAAGTGCCCATACCACTGAAGTCTACGTTTCCTTATGATGCTGGTGACAGGAACCTCAATACCGGCTACTTTTCTATTCACCTAATTCCTAATTTTATCCTGTCCGATTGTTTGATTCATAGTTCTCGTAAATCTCATTTCCATTATCTGGATTTTACTGAGGTCTCTGGTTAGTAGGATACTTGTTTCTAAGCCGTATGTAAGGATTGGAACGAAATAGGTTGCTTTTGCTTTTTGTGGTTTTTTATCATCCTAGAGAAGATTTCTTATTTGACTGTAAAAGCTGGATGCTTTCTGTGTTCTGCTGAGTGTTTCTTGCTTAACGGTGTTGTCTTTAGAGATCATACTTCCTAGGTATTTGAAATGAGAAACAGATTCTACTTTGGTACCATCTAGAAATATATTTGATGTTGTTCCTGTCCTGTTGATGGTCATTTCTACTGTCTTTGTTTTACTTATCTTTAGTCCGAAATTTTCGAATGTATTGTTCCAATTATACAATTTCCTCTGTGCTTCAGCTGTTGTCTCTCCCCATACCATCAAATCATCGGCAAAAACAAGGGCATTAGGTTCGCTAATTTCTTGATAGATTTTATAATTTTGTCCATTAATGTTACAAATATCATCTAGTGCTGCCAGAGCTACAGCGCTGTTTCCGCCCTTTGTATTGGGTGTGTTGAAGTGAAGTGCACGGTGAGAGAGAGGTGTTCGTGCCGATGGCGTGGCCAACTGCGCCGTATCGAGTTTGCGGCCGGCACTTTGCCTGAGAGGCGGCTCGCGTGCGGTTCAGTTGCGCAGAGCCAGAGAGGCTTGTCGTGCGGCGCCACAGGTAGTCGCGTCTGCTGGCAGATGGCTGCCCGCGCGCGTCTATTTCTGTACAGCGCCGCGCAAACGCTCCGCGACCTTTACTCACGAGGGAAACTACCGCAGTGTCCGTCGCAGATGTAGTGGTACGGTGGCACAGTGCACAGAAAGAAGGGATACAGAAACTGAAAAATGAAGCCAAATAGAAACAGTGAACGGTGCAAGCTTGAGATGCGCAACATGAAGCAGCTGCCGAGAGCTGCGGCGTTGTGTTTATATAGTCAGGGTGTGTGATGGAACAGGGACGGGATAACTGCGATTATTAATACAGTTAGTCATGTTCATCTTTAGTCGCTAATCATGACAGTATCTTGATACTAAAAAGGTTTTATCACCTGCTAAGGACGTTGTTGATTAATTGTTTACAGTCCCCTAGTAACACATTCACAATCTAACCGTGCAAAATTTCAAGACTTCGTCTGAAGTGTCCCGCACCCCAATATAAATCAGAAAATATAGGATTAACTTCTTTAAATAGTTCACACAGAATAAATAAGGTTCTTGTACGAGCGGGGCAAGGAAACTAGCCTGTGGCCGTTACTAAAATTTTATCTAAGTCAAACACAGGCACTACTATTTGCTGTGGCTAGCGTGTACTGAAAAAATTAACATTGCACCGCCTGCTAAGCACTGTTTTTCCATATTCACACTCGATGCCAATATAACATCACATTCGAAGATAGTCAGTAATAATTTCAATCAGAATTTAAATTGTTTCTGAAATAAGTCGAAGTTCTTCACAAAAATCAAATTACTCCTGCTATAATATATTCTTGATTATAAATAACTCTTCATAAATGCAAGATACGCTTCAATATTAACGAATATTTACTCTTCTTCATACTAATACAACATCACTTTAGCAAGAGACCTGAACTGTACAACCAGCTTGGACTGAATCTCGGACAACAATAACTAATCATTTCCTTCTCGATCGTACATGTAACATACAGAAAATAAAACATTTTAAGAATCATATTATAAAATAATAATTACATGAACATCAAACATGTATACATTTTAAATAAAAAGTTTCGTTTTCTTTCTATTTAGGACTTCAAAATAGGGCTGACGTAGGAAAATGTAGTACGACTATCTTGTCCCACTACAGGTGCGAGTCTACGGTCACAGTAGACCGTGTTCAGATTGACTTAACGCCCTGTATTTTTACTTTTTACCTGCTGATGGTTTTCTCTGATATTTTCTATCCGTCAATTGATGGAAAAAAAGTGCAGAGTATAAAAAAAGGGTGGTAATGGTTTGTATAGACATAGAAAAGGCATATGACTCAGTTAAAAGGGAAACACTCTGGGAAGAAATGAATTAGATAGGTATAGAAGATGGGTACATTAATGTAATAAAGACATTGTACAGAGGACACAACTGTAGAATCAGAACGCCAGTAGTGAACTCTAAATGCTTCGAAATAAAACAAGGAAGTATTTTATCTCCTGCACATTTTATGTTCTGATAGAGGGAATGAATAGGGCAGTTAAAGATATAGTAACAGAAAAAGACAAAAAGATGATTTTTGCAGGTGATATGCTTATATGTGTTGATAATGAGGAAGATGCACAGTTATAAGTTGATGGGTGGAAGGAAATAATGGAAAGGTATGCATTAAAATTAAATGGAACGCTAGCATCGCTGTAGCTCTTGGACCGCGCTTATTTGAAAACAATCCTCCTTTGTTTGAAAACATGACGTAGAAGTTTTGTTGTACACGGTACACACCAACTAAATTCATTGAACTTAATGAAGCAGACACCCTGAATATAAGAAGAGATTAAGGAGACTCGAAAGTTACAAGAGATTGGCGGAGGTATTCAACAGAGAAATTCGGTCTGGGTGCACAGCCGAGGATATACAGAAGAAGGTTAATGGACTCCTGTGTTGATCAACCACAAAAATTAATAGAAATACATGGAGCAGATTTTTTATAAGCTCTCAACTCTTCTCATTGTAATAATAATAGTTGCTGTTGCTGTTCCGTTGTTGACAGGTTCTTGTATGTGCTCTTGTCCGGCTAGTAAGTTAATCCTTCTCGTGCAGCGGACATTTCGTTGCCAATATGAGCACATTACGCCGCCGCGCCGGAAGCAAAATTTAACCTCATTAGCAAGAAACTGTAAACCTGTCTTCTGTCGTTATAGTCTTTTCACGTGCGTATACTGATATCTAATATGTGGGGCCAGTTTATTGAGTAATACCGATACTGTATATCATCAATTCTCCAGTAATTTATATATGACCTTTTTTTCCCTCAAAATGCTGTTTTCGTAGTAGCAATGACAGCGCATGTACCAAGTGTTTACCATCCGTCATCTTGAAATGTGATAAAATAAATACAAAATATAAAAATATAAAAACACGTGTAATAACAGTTATTAGTGTCACGTCAGAGATTTACGTTAAAAAATATTGCGGTATTTAGATGACATTTCTATGTCAAAGATTTGATTAAAAAAATTGACCGTGTAATACCGGCCTTACCAAATTTAATTCGGAGGATTTATATAATAGACGTAGCGCCAAGCGCTATGGTAGCGCTCTAGCTGTCGTGGCACTACTGTCGAAATGAATATGGTTATATTGATTTTATTGTTGTCTTAATTTAGTATAAACGACGGTAAACAGTATCGGCATCAGTACCATGACTAAAGTAATGTCTCGTAATTTCATGTAGAAAGTAATACATGTATTGCATATATCATCACAGAGAAAACTTACATTTGGAATTGGTATAAAGATAGTGACAAAATATTTACAATGAAATAAATCGCAATTTGCGATCACTTATGGCTTCACTTTACTAGGTTTAGATGTAATACCGAAGTGCGGCGAATGAAAATTTGTGCCCGGCCGGGATTCGAACCCGGGATCTCCTGCTTACTAGGCAGACGTGTTGACCACATCGCCACCGAGGACACAGTGACCAATTCGACTACAGAGGACTCTTCCCTGCACGTCTCCCGCCACACCCAAATCTCCATTCGCCACGCTGTCTCTTAATTCTGTAATGCTCGCAGCGACAGTACTGTATTCCCGCATCAGGGAGAACAGATCATGAGTTATCGAGACAACTAATTGTCGTCAGGAGCCCAGCAGTCGGGTTGGTCACTGTGTCCTCGGTGGCGGACTGGTCAACGCGTCTGCTTAGTAAGCAGGAGATCCCGGGTTCGAATCCCGGCTGGACACTAATTTTCATTCGCCGCACATTTGTATTACATCTAAACCTAGTACAGTGAAGCCATAAGTGATCGAAGATTACGATTTATTTCATTAAAATTGAACGCTGTAACGTCGTCATAAATATATAATTGTAAAATATTTACAGTATACCGCCGTAATTTACATTGGCACATAGCTATCTCACCTATTTATGAATTTCCAGTACCGTGTATTGCTAAACAAATATTGAAATTGAAAAAACCACGATTAAAGCAAATTTAGCTCCGCTAGCGTACGAATCTTCTTGATTTTTCTTTTCGTGTTCTGCGTTTTATTTACAAAATAAAACTTCAGTTATGCACTAATTTTCTATACACGTGTGGCTGTTTCACAGCTCTGAACACGTAATTCCATCTCTTCAAGCTGCCAACTAGACTTGCGCATAATAGTTAGAAACCGGGAGCGCTCACTTTAGTTTGCGGCTCTGCCGCGAACTAGTTTGCTCTTTTAGTTCGTCCGCTCCCAGTGACGGCTGAGCGGCGTGGTCTGCGCATGCAGGTGGAGGGAGAAGTTCCCCCACCTAGCTGCTTCATGCGCTTGCTGCTTGAGCTGCTAACGATATCACGCAAAGCAAAAGAAACAGTTTGTGGATAATTTCTCGCGTTTAAGTTTAGAGTTATCTATATCTTGGCATTATGGAATTTATTAGTCGGATATTGCAGAGTGCATAACACTTCAAAACAGAAATTTTGTAGCACTGAACTATATAATCTAACAGGCAGACGCTCATCTCGAAATGGTTCTCATCAGCAGAAGGCAAACACGTGATTTTTAATTCTGCTGCGCGCCCATCTCGCTATTGCCCGTCGGTCTTCGGAAAAGAATCCAACGAACTGAGAAGCGAGATACGTTTGGCATAATAGATCGCGACCGGTAATGCATGTTTTAGTTCGCGACCGATCGCACTTATTTTAGTTCTCGACACATCGCGCATATTTTAGATCGCCCTTCTTAGTTCGTCCGGTCTTTTTTGGCTTTTGCTACCGCTACTAAAAGAGCTCTTTCTTTTGTTATGACAGCTTTTTTATATAATGATCAGTGTTGCCCAAGCGTGTGCTATTACCCGTATTTTTGGGCAGTGTCTATGAAACTACAGCTGAGCTGCATTTCAGTTCGAAATGCCGGTAACTGTCAGAAGGGAATCACGCGATTCTGCGCGCTCTCGCGTCCTCTCGCTGTTACCCGTCAGTCTTCGGAAAAGGAGCGGCGAACTAAGAGGCGAGGGATCTGCGAACTAGTTCGCGTAGTTCGCCTGTGGGAGCGCTCTTCCGAACTAGTTCGTTCGCGATCTACACAAGACGACTGCCAACGCTGATAATAACAAAAATTTGAAGGAATAGTAAGGTTTTCAGATACTTGGGGAAAAAGTTGTCGAAATAGTGTCATTTTGGGGAAGCTTTTGCCCGCTACGGGCTTTCAGCTGGTACAGCAGTGAGCACGCCGCGAGTGAGCTGTGTCGCCCGGCAGTCTGTGGGGTCCCCCCCCCCCCCCGTCCCCCCACCCTTCCAATTTTCCGACCGCGCCCCCTGGGAGCCCAGCGCGGCTGCGGCCGAATTACTGGGCTGACTCACTGCCGCCGATATCGACGCCGCGTGTCTCGCCTTGCGTGTCTCGCCCGCCCTTCTGTTCTAAGGCAGGGCCACCCCTCCGCACCTCAGCTCTGTCTTACAACTCAACCCCCCAAACAGGAGCACTTCCATTTTGCTGGATTGCTAGAGTACAGCAAAATAAGAGATGTCTTTATTAGGCAATGTGGCGCATTTGAAATTCTCTTACGAAATATAGAAAACCGATTAAAAAAAGTTTTAATAAAGGTTGAACAGGCAGTGAAGGAATGGAAGAAGAAATTTGGAGAGCGCATTAAAGTGCAGGGAGAAGAATTAAAAACATTGCGGTTTGCCGATGACATAGTAATTCTGTCAGAGACCGCAAAAGATCTGGAAGAGCATTTGAATGGAATGGACGGTGTCTTGAGAGGAAGATATAAGATGAACATTAACAAGAGTAAAACGAAAATAATGGAATGCACTGTCAGAAAATGAGGCGATGCTGAAGGAATTAGATTAGGTAATAAGGCAATAAGAGTAGTAGATCAATTTTGTTATTTGGGTAGCAGGATTACTTCTGATGGCCGAAGTAAAGAAGATATAAAAATAAAATGCAGAATGGATGTGGGAAGCAAAGCGGTTTCTTAAGAAGCGAAACTTGTTAGCATCCAATATTAATTTAAATGTTAGAACGTTCTTTCTGAAAGCATTTGTCTGGAGTGTAGCATTGTTTGGGAGTGAAACGTCGACGATAAGGGCATCAGATAAAAAATTCATAGAAACTTTTGAAATGTGGTGCTACAGGCGAATGATGAAAATTAGATGGGTAGACCATGCAACTAATGAGGAGGTGCTTAACCGAATCGGGGAGAAAAGGAATTTCTGGCATATACTGACTAAGAGAAGGGATAGATTGGTTGGACATATTCTGAGACATCAAGGAATTGTCAACTTAGCATTAGAAGGAAGCGTGTGGGGTAAAAATCGTAGAGGGAGACCGAGGGACGAATATAGTAATCAGATTCAAAAGAATGTAGGTTGCCGAACGTATTCTCAGATGAAGAGACTTGCACAGGACAGAGTAGCGTGGAGAGCTGCATTAATCCAGTCTGCGGACTGAAGACAACAACAACAACAACAACAACAAAGGTTGTTCACCTGCAAAGAGTTGCATCTATTATCATAAAACTCGGTAGCCTCAAAACTCTCGTGAGCGGTAAGGGGTAGCTTTGAAACCGTAAATAGAAACAATACTTTTCTCCAGGTAAAGTATCTAACTTTTGTACGAAATATTATTATATACACTACTGCCCATTAAAATTGCTACACCAAGAAGAAATGCGGATGATAAACGGGTATTCATTGGACAAATATGTTATACTAGAACCTAGATGTGATTACATTTTCGCGCAATTTGGGTGTATAGAGCCTGAGAAATCAGTACCACCTCTGGCCGTAATAACGGCCTTGATACGCCTGGGCATTGAGTCAGACAGAGCTTGGATGGCGTGTACACATACAGATGCTCATGACGCTTCAACACGATACCACAGTTCATCAATAGTAGTGAATTGAGTATTGTGACGAGCCAGTTGCTCGGCCACCATTGACCAGACGTTTCGATTAGTGAGAGATCTGGAGAATGTGATGGCCAGGCCAGCAGTCGAACATTTACCGTATCCAGAAAGGCCCGTACCGAACCTGCAACATGAGGTCGTATTATCCTGCTGAAATGTTGGGTTTCGTAGGAATCGAATGAATGGCAGAGCCACGGGTCGTAACATATCTGAAATGTAACGGCCACTGTTCAAAGAGCCGTCGATGCGAACAAGAGGTGACCGAGACGTGTAAGCAATCGCACCCCATACCATCATGCCTGGTGACACGCCAGTATGACGATGACGGATACACGCTTCCAATGTGCGTTAGCCGCGGTGTCGCCAAACACGGATGCGACCATCATGAAGCTGTAAACATAACCTGGATTCATCCGGAAAAATGAAGTTTTGCCCTTCGTGCACCCATGTTCGTTATTGTGTACACCATCGCAGGCGCTCCTGTCTGTGATGCAGCGATGGTATCAGAGCTGATAGTCCATGCTGCCCCAAACGTCGTCGAACTGTTCCTGCATATGGTTGTTGTCTTGCAAACATCCCCATCTCTTGATTCAGGCATCGAGACTTAGCTGCACTATCCGTTACAGCCATGCGGATAAGATGCCTGTCATCTCGACTGCTAGTGATACGAGGCCTCTGGGATCCAGCACGGCGTTCCGTATTGCCCTCCTGAACCCACCGATTCCATATTCTGTTAACAGTCATTGGATCGTGACCAACGCGAGCAGCAACGTCGCAATACGATAAAACGCAATCGCGACAGGCTACAATCCGACCTTTATCAAAGTCGAAAACGTGATGGTACGCATTTCTCCTCCTTACGCGAGGTATCTGAACAACATTTCACCAGGCAACGCCGTTCAACTGCTGATTGTGTATGAGAATTCGGTTGGAATTTTCCCTCATGTCAGCACGTTGTAGGTGTCGCCACCGGCGGCAACATTGTGTGAATCCTCTGAAAAGCTAATAATTTGCATATCACAGCATCTTCTTCCTGTCGGTTAAATTTCGCGTCTGCGGCACGTCATCTTCGTGCTGCAGCAATTTTTATGGCCAGGAGTGTATATAAATATTAGTGTCGTGTGTCTATATTCAACACCACCTAGAGGCAAGGCCTTCCAACAGGCCGTGCCTATGTCACACTTACAGGCCGCGGCCGCCACCTCACTGGCTGGCCGCTGGGGCACGCCCACGGTCTGTTGTAATGCCTGGTCTTCTAGGTGGTGTAGCTATATTTCACTCTGCAGCCAAAACTACACATCGGAAACGAATAGTGTTTGTATGTGGTAGTATGTATGTCACCCATTGTGAACTATGGTTGTACAGGATTGATAACAATAACGGGGCGGAAGATATGTGACAGCGACTTACATACAACTCTGCGTCTGGGTGACAATATTTTGCCCTTAAGCAAACACTACAGAATGGATACGAACGATCTCTCTGTGTTGTTGTCTGGGTGACAATATTTGCCCTTAAGCAAACACTACAGAATGGATACGAACGATCTGTGTTGTTGTAGTACAAAGTCTCCCGTTGTACACCATAACAGTTCCCTGACGATAGGTATAAGAAAATGTTCAAATGTTTGTACAACTTATGGGACTTAACTACGGGGTCATCAGTCCCTAAGCTTACAAACTACTTATGAACTAGCTAAGACTAAGGACGGCACAAATATCCATGCCCGAGGGGGGATTCGAACCCCCGACCGCAGTAGCCGTGCAGACCGTGACTGAAGCGCCTCAGTCCCCTCGGCCACCGCGGCCGGCGATAGGTATAAGAGGGTGGAAGATATAGTGGTTTAAAGTTTTCAGCTTTTTTAAAATTCGGACTGACTGACGATGACTTTTGAGACTATAATAGGAAAGAGGTTATATACAGCCAAACGTGATGCACATTCTTAATTTTTTTCTGCAACAAGCGTAAGAATAAAAAAAGTGCACATTGCATATTTGAAAAGGAAAACCACCAAGAAAGATGCCAAAGCGTAAGAAAGAAATTTCGCGTTCTCAATCCGTTCCTAAAAGACGGAATACGGCGCTGAAAAGTGAATCTGCAGACGATAGAAACTTGAAATTTGAAGACGTTGTTTATCTTACACTGTAGGCATCAGCGATTTTTTATATTCCTATCCCTAAGGGGTGAAATAGGGGAAGAACGGTTTTTAGAAAATACGTTGGTATTCAGGCAGTTTTGTAGCAAGAAATACAAAACTTCGAATTTAGATTTTTGATTGGAATTTTAAAAACAAGTGTTTCGATATTTTTTTGAAATTTAACCAATAACGGGGCGAAATAAAGGAAAATCTTTTAAGATTGCTACAAGACTACTTTGATGTTAGAAATATGTAAATCTGGATGTGGAACCATGGTTTAGAATTTATAATAAATAAATAAATCGTGTTTCGGAATGTTCTGAATTCTGCCATGAATGGTGCAATAGGGGGTGGCAAGATGTATCAAAATACTTTATTAGGAAAGCATTTTTAAAGCTAAATCTTTGAAAATTTGTATTTAGAAGTAGAAACAACCAGTGCAGATCATCCAGTCCAGGCGTACGAAGCAGCGGAAATTAAGCTAGTATCATAATAATTGCAGCAGTCTAGATCACACTACATGGATGCGACAGTTATTTTTTATTTATGAAAATATTAAAAGAGTTTCAAATTAGACGCTATATTCCTTCATGCTTATGAAAGACGCATTTTCATTGGCTCTCTCAACGACACTTCTTATTGCCTGCCTTCGGTACCAATATCTGAACTCCAAATAGCCGCTGTCTTCAACTAAACTACGATTTAACCCAATGAACGACACATTTGGCCTTATTGATGTGACTATTCTTGCGTGTACATTTCGAATAACTAAGAAGAGTTGGATGTGATGAGCAAATGATACTTCGTAATTTGTTAAATTTCTAATTTACTGAAATCCGTGTTGATATCTGAAGACGCTACAACTATATTCTCATTTGCATAGAACTTAACTATATTGTTTATCGGTAAAATTTTACTTACGGCCTTGGCGGCATAGTGTGTTGATGTTGGGAACGACTTTCAAAATCACTCGTATGACGAGAGGGAGTAATTTTTCATGTTGGTACTGAAATAAATAATTGACGCTATTCTTGTTCTGTGGTTGACAGGTTCTTGTATGAACATAATTATCCTCCTAAAGCGAACGTTTTGTTGCCAACATCCGCACACTGTGCCACCGAGGCCGTGAATGAAATTTAACCGTTTTTTCTTTGCTAGCCCATGTATGTGGAATGAGGAAAGAAGCAAGGCATGAGATCATGATCTGTCAGTCGCTACTCCACGTACGAATGAAACGTGACTTCTTTCAACAATAGATTACAATGATACCTACTACTACAAATACATCCGACTTTAAATTAGTCGTTAGAAGCTGTTTTTATAACAAACTTCTTTATTCTAACTTAAAAATTTAACTTTATGATCTGAAAATGGCAAAAAATTCAAGTCCTGTTTAATACTTCGCATTCTCGAATGCCAATTTGACCATCTGGTCCTGCAAAAATCATTACTGAAACTTCTGATTTGAATATATCGTGAGGAAATCATACAAGAAAATTTGCTCTTTTATTTTGACTGCACTATCCAATCTATGTTACTATAATGATACACAAACAACACTGCTTTATACTTGCTGTTGTCTATATCTATAAATGTGAATGTCTGTTCGGTGTACGTTTATCACGTCTGAACCACAAGACATAAAGAGCTAAAAATTTGTCCACTTACTAATGTCTACCTGGGGAAGGCTTTAGGCACGGTTTTATGGCGATCGGATAGCTATTATATACATGAATGTGAATCTCTGTTCGGTGTACGCTTATCACGTCCGAACGACTAGACGCAGAGACTTAAATATTTCTACAGTTACTAATTTATACCTGAGGAAGGTTTTAGGCGCGGTTTTCTAGCGATCTGATAGATATTTAGTAATTTGAAGAATATGACGCGAAATGCGGAACAATAATTACTCTTAAATTATGGTTACTCTTTGAAAATGGTTTTATTGGTTTCATTGTTGCTTGAGGGTTGATAATAATAAAAGGGTGGAGTATATTTGGATGGAAAGTTATCGGTGTATATAAAATTCTACGTGTGTGTGTGTGTGTGTGCTAATATTTCGCTCTGCAGCGAAAACTACAGAACGTAAACGAATGGTCTGTGTGTAATTGTTGTCCGAAGTCTCCCATTTTACACCATAGCAGTTCCATGTCGATAGCTATAAGGGGGCGGAAGATATGATGGTTGAAAGTCGTCAAATTATAAAAAAATGCCGACTGAAGGCCAGCGATGAAGTTTGCGACCGTATAAAAAGGAGGTTACATACAGCGAAACGTGATGCTGGTCTACGCGTGCTACAATGTCTTCAGTTCTTTCACTGTAAGGATAAGCATATGAATAGCACACTACTGAAAGATAGCTTATCTGTCTTAATCAACCAACACGCTAGTGGAGCCGCGGGTTTAAGCTAGTTATTTATAAATCACAGTGAGCTCATTTCGGCCTTTAGCCATCATCAGGTGCTCTGTAAATACATTTGTGATGGTCTGAATATATATATATATATTGTAACTTTAGATGGAAGTGGTTTACAATTTCTTAGTTCTTACCCTACATGGAGTATTGTATGTGTCACTGCTGTCTTTATTTTTCACCTAGATGTCGATTGGTGCTCGTTTGTGTCTGTGCTTTTTTTATTTTTTACACCTGGATGTCAATTGGTGTCTGTTAGCTTGTGATAACAATAAAGATGAGAACAGAGACGGGCTAGATGGAGGAAATGGACGTAGAGGGGGCAGGGGAGGTGAAAGCCACACTAACTCTCATATCGAGGCATGACAACTGACAGACGGGGGGGGGGGGGAGGAGGGGGGGACGTGAGGACACGTGCAAAGAGAGAGGGGGAAGGAAAAGGACAGAGAGATGAAGTACCTTAAGGTGTTTATCTAGTTTCCAAACATAATTAGCAATTGTGAAACATCGCCGGTTCTTTTTTTTTTTTTTTTTTATCTACTCGATCTAAGTACCGCGTTAGGGTTAATGTCATATAAACTCCTTACTGAATAATAAATTTCAGAAACTAATATCACCGATAAGAATATGGAGGTTTCAGGTATGCACAGTATAGGAAGGACAAAAAGGAAAAAAAATGGGTGATAGCTAGCAAGAAAACGTGGGACACCTTCCGTGTCACAATGTAATTATCTTACGTTTTTTGTTTGCTCGCTGTATACCTGCGGCTGGACATTTTCGTGACTTCGGATCATCCACATCTAGATGACCGCGTGGTCTGAGGCGTCATGTCCCAGACTGTGCTGCCGCTCCCGCCGGAGGTTCGAATTCTTCCTCGGGCAAGTGTGTGTGCGTTGTCCTTAGTATAAGTTAGTTTAAAGCAGTGTGTAAGGACAGATGACACCACCAGTTTGGTCCCATAGTTACGTAACTTTTGAACTTTTTCAACTTGTGCTGATGCTTTCAACTTTGACTACAAACTACAGGGTGTCCAGAAAAGGGCCCCCTGATTTCAAAATTAAATATCTCGAAAACAAAGATCGGTAGAGGACTGCAGTAAACGGTATGTTTATTGTGAAAGCTGTAAGAAGTTTATACATCAGTTTGAAATAATAGTTACAAAAGCTGCTAACACATAGCGCTGTACGCTGTGCAGCTCATATCAGCATACATAAGTTAAATAATCGTATGAAAACACTGTTTGCAAACAATCACATCACAATGTTTTCAAAATGTTCACCATTGGCACTACAGAGGTGGCGCAAACGAAGAATGAAATTCGCCATCACATTTCGTAGTGTCTCAACCGAAATGGATTCACATGCCACAGAGAGCGCCGATTCAAGCTCGTCCATCGTGGCGGGATGCTTCGGGTAGACCTTGTCTTTCACTGTGCCCCACAAATAAAGTCACAGGGAGTCAAATCCGGCGAATATGGAGGCCAATCCATTTGGGATATTCCAAAGCAATGACTCGATTCCCGAAGTATTCCTCAAGAAAAGGAAACACTTGTTTGGTCCGATGTGGGCGGGCTCCATCTTGCATAAACCATTCAGTACCTGGTCGATCCTCTAACGCTTGCTGTGTGGCGACAAGTTGTTCCAAAATTGCAACGTAACGTGCACCAGTGACCGTTTTTGGAATGAAAAAAGGGCCAATAATGCCTCTGCTGCATACTGCAGCGCACACAGTAACTTTAGGAGAATACAGGGGTTTCGCTTCACACCAATATGGCTTTTCGGAACCCCAAAATCGCTAGTTCTGCTTATTCACGTATCTATTCAGGTGGAAGTGTGCTTCATCCGTAAACCAGATACAGCCAACATCAAATCCTTCACTATCAATCATTGTAAGCATCTGATTAGCAAAGGCAACCCTTTGTTGCACAACTCGTACGGGTATGGCCTGGTGCGTTTGAATTTTGAATGGAAACATGTGTAGGCTCTTTCTCAGTATTTTCTGCGTGCTGGAACCCTTCAAACCAGTCTCAGATGCAATTCTACGGACAGATGACATTAGATTTCGCTGAATAATTCCAGAAACTGTGGCGATTTTTGTAGGCGTAACTGCGGTTTGCTTGCGGCCAACATGCCCCACTAGATCATCAGTTACGCTGCCTGTTCGTTGAAATTTTGCGAAGAGAGTACGAAAGGTTTTCGCATCGGGTCCTTTTGGAACATTAAATCCTGCTTGAAAACTTCACCTTGTTGCCGTAGGACTCCCTTCTAACCTGTGGTACTCTAGCAACAGAAACACGCGTTGTTCAATGGAGTACAGGGTTTTAATCTCTTCCTTCGGTACGCTAACCTCCTTTCACGTTTCAATAGTGGAACTGATCGCTCTGGGCTTCGGAACACTATTTATACTAGGCATTACGTATGGCGATTACAGCGCCATCTGTTAGCAGCTTTGTAACTATTATTTCAAACTGCTGCGTAAACTTCTTACAGCTTTCACACTAAACATACCGTTTACTACATTCCTCTATCGATCTTTGTTTTCGAGATATTTAATTTTGAAATCAGGGAGTCCTTTTCTGGACACCCTGTATGAATATAATAGAAATTGTAAAAAATAAATACGTAATAATTTCAGTGGATGGCTATATGGTTTTCAGTAACTTAAAACATCTATAATACTCGCTTCTACGTCACAGATCTGTGAGAGAGACAGCTGTGTCCATTAGGTACTTCCGTGATCAGGGCGTGGTGACCACGGTATCAGACTGGCGTTATCGGATGCTTATCTTGGCAAGCAGTGCAGCAGTTTTCCTGCAGTACAGCACCCGTAGATTGCTACTGTGTGTGTTTTCTCTCGTGTCCGGTTCATTAATTTCTAGTTCACTCGGTACCCAATGGGTATAAACGTTCGTGAACCGGATTCGGAGCAGCACCGATGTCACGCTAAGTTTAATAACAAGTTTGTGGTTGAGCAACCACACTTCCACAGGGTCGATGTACTCAGAAATTACGTATACGTTTTGTCACTGTTTCCTCTCTTAGACCTCCCTTGAAGCAGCCCCTTACTTTCGTTAAAAACGTCAGTCTGTATATCGTTCCTAAATAATCGTTAAATTACTCTCAATTCGCGTTATGTACCTGATACTGAAATGATTTTTTTCAAATGTAGGCAGAGTAATTAATATCCTACTGCATCTTTCATGGATTATACTATTTCACTGGCTGATCCTAACGTAAAATGAAGTACAAAATAATTATTCCAAACTGTCCCACGCCCGACGTAATACTGAAAAGATAAATGATGAAGAAAATAAATGTAGTTTTAAATATTAATACACTAAGCACTTGATTTAGAACAGATCTCCAGATCTAACTATTTCACTATCTTTATTTCAGCTGGGCCCAATACTGCTTAAAAAGGTTCTACATTGCTAAACGCACTTAATTTCACTTTAGGCTTATACGGTGAATAAAAATTTGCCATTTTTAGGTATTTCATATAACTATTGCCCTGATTTAAATTCTGTCCTAATCTATGTATAATAACTATAATTTAATATTATTTTTATCGCAGTACGTGAGGTAGCGAAGTGAGAAAATGTGTATTCGTTTTGCGTCACTGTAGCTCGAGGCAGAAAAATTAACCGGCCTACACTCACCCAGTTTTTGAGAAAGGGAACATTCGGTGATTACAACAAAGTTTTAGCCCACGTACAATTCAAAACCTACACTTTTTCCTCTCCTTTAATCGTTTTCCATTTTTAACGTTACTTACCTCAGTAACTAATTTCTAAAGTAACCAAATGTTTGAAGTTGCTTTATCCAAATAAATTTTATTCTTTAGAAACTGGGGAGGAATTATGTATAAGGGGCGGGTGTTTACTGATGCATAAGAGGCTAAAAAAACTTGTCTTTTGCACGAAATGGATGTCCTGGATTTCATCGTTGTAAGGCTAATGTTTATGGAAGTGTTTTTGTTGTTTGGCCATTCAGGTCGATGACTCACTTCCTGACAATGGTACACCCCACAAAAATAGCTTCAAAAAAGATACAGGTTAAGTCTTTATGCAGTACTGACAAACGTCTTTTTCTGAGAAATGTTTTTCTTCCCATTATCATTCCATATTACGTATCTTGTCTGCTTCGACCGTTATAAGTTACCTAATAACAATTCTCATCTACTTTCTTTTGTGTTGTTTCTAAATTTAATTCCCTGAGTACCAAATGATTTGATTTGATCACACTGTATTAGTTTCGTCTTGCTTTTGATAATGTTCATCTTACATCGTCATTTAAAGACGCTCTCCATTTCTTTCAACTGGTCTTCCGAATTCTTTGCCGTCTCTGACAGAATTACAGTACAATTGTGCCATCGGCAAACTGTCAAGTTTTTTTAATAGTTACACGTATGTTCGAAAGAACATATATATATATAAGGCAGGATTGTCAACTGAACCCAGCACTTATACTGAAAGCAGGTTTATTGCGAACTGGAGATACACGCAGCACTGACTGCCTCTTGGGCAGAGTGCTCTGCTATTTATACACAGACAGAACTTACCAGAAATTAGAAGAATAGTTAACATAAGAAACATGTAGAAATTACAAGTGAACATAAGAAACATGTAGAACATTCTGTAAATGATAATTACAAATAAATAAATTTTTGCCGGTGGACGGGATTGAACTAACAACCTTCAGCACCGCAATCGGTGACGCTATCCGTTGCGCCACGCCGGCAGTTGGTTAACTCGGGGTAAAGGTAAAAAAGGTAAAGCATTCAACAATCCGAAGATTGGTTTGAACACCACAGTGCTTTACTAGGCATGGTCCTGTTTGGAGGTGGTATGCCGTTGCCTTCCTCCGACCTTCGAACTGACTTACCCAGCCAGTTATAGGGGAACCTACAGCTTAACGTGGGTTCCGAACCACGGTGCTACTCGGTATTTTTCACATGATCAATAATGCCAGAGATGTAAGAAATGGAAAGTGACAGATAGGGGTCTCGCGGCAATACCACCTTATGTAACGTCCCCACACCGACATTTGCGTGTGCCAGTCAACCCGCATAGTTGAGTGCACTGCGGCTCGCTAGTCAGTTAGCGTGTAACAGCCCAATCGGTAGGTCGTGACTGTACGATGGGTTTTACCAATGCAGAAAAAGCCGACATGCTCTTGGTGTTTGGAGAGTGAAGGAAGAATGCCGTTTGTTCTTGTACGGCGTATGCGGCAAAATACACCAATAGACGTCACCCATCTCGGCAATTATTCAAAGTGGTGGTGTAAGACCGAGACAGCAGAAGGAAACAAGTGACGACAGACGAGGGGGAAATTGATGTTCTTGCTGCTGTTGCAGTTGATCCGCGTGTCAGTTCTCGTGCAATCGCATGAGGAAGTGGCATGAGTCAGGCAAAGTGTCCTACGTAATCACCATTGACATAGATTCCATCCCTGTCACATCTCTCTCCATCAAGAGCTGCATGGAAACGATTTTCAGAATCGTGTTAGGTTCTGTAGATGGGCTTTACGACAGGATACTCCAGATGAATCATGCATCTTGTTTAGTGATGAGCCCACATTTACCAATCATGGCCAGGTAAACCGCAGAAACATACACTATTGGTCTGCTGACAATCCCTCTTGGCTTCGACAGGTGGACCCCCCCAGGGGGCCCACAGTTCTTTTGTGGGTACGTGTGTGGCGCGCACGGGGCCCCGAGCCGGAGCAGCCTTTCTTCTGCCCCAGGCTGCTTCACTGTCCCTCCCGGTTTATGCCTTCGCCCGGAGACGGGCATATTTCGTGAGCTACGGTGGTTCTTGTTGTGGTTTTTCTTCCTTCGTTCCTTCCTTTCTTACCCTTTGTTTTCTGTCTTTCTCTCCTTGTACTCTCCTAGCCTTCTTCTCCTCATTAGTCTCCGCTTCGGCGTTTGAGACACTTCTTCCTTCTTTCTCTTCATTTCCTATCCTCTTCTTCTTTTCCTCCCTGTGCGTGTCTGAAGGCCGACCCACGCATTATCGTGCGTAGCAGGTGACGGGGTAACGCGTAATTCCCCGCCCCGGGTAGACAAGTAGGGCACGTACGTACCCCCTGGTAAAGGCCAGGCCCAGGGAGGGGTGATTACCCGAGCTGGTACCTTCCGAACGTGCCGATTGGTCCCTCCGTCAGTTCTCGGGAGGTGTGACCTGAGGTGTGAACAATCACCTAAGGCGGGTAAGCCCTCGGAGAGGGCCCCCACTAGGAAGGAGCGCGCCATCGGAGACGCCGGTAATCACGGGGGACACTTCCGCGATGACTTCCTTATCTTCTTTCGTGACGTTGACCCACAAACGTAAGTTAGACTCGCCTCAGCCTAAAAAGACTCTGCCTAATGTACCTAAATTTCTGGTTGTCTCTCGCACCGACGGAAAGGATTTCAATTCTGTCAATCCTTTCGTTATACAGAAAGGTGTAGATGCAATTGCTGGCCCTGTTAAAACCTGTTCACGTCAGCGCAATGGCACATTATTGCTGGAAGTGGAAAGTGCCTTCCAAGCCCAAAAACTGATACGTACTACGTTGTTGCACACGTTTCCAGTTAAGGTAGAAGCGCACCGCACACTCAACTCGTCACGGGGGGTAGTTTTTACGAGATCCCTTGACGGGTTGTCTGATGAAGACATCCAATCGTATATGTCCGATCAGGGTGTGACAGCCGTCCACAGGGTGATGAAAAAGGTCGAGAACCAATTGACACCGACTCGTACTGTGTTTTTGACGTTCGACAGAGTTGACCTCCCGTCGAAGGTCAAAGCAGGGTATGAAGTCATCTCCGTCCGACCTTATGTACCTAACCCAACACGCTGTTTTCAGTGCCACAGGTACAACCATACCCGTGAACATTGCCCAAATGCAGCAAAGTGTGTCACTTGTGGTAGGGACGCCCATGAGGGGGATTGCCCACCTCCGTCCCCTCACTGCCTAAACTGCAACGGTGACCATGCGGCTTCCTCTCGCGACTGCCCTGTATACAAGGATGAGAAGGTAATCCAGCAAATTCGGGTTACGGAGAAGGTATCAACATCTGCCGCTCGAAAGTTGTTGGCGAGTCGAAAGCCCACTGTCCTCCCAGCGGGTACATACAGTAAGGTACTCACCTCAACTCGACCTACCAAGGATTCCAGTACCCAGACATGTGACTTGACTTTCGCTGACACAGTTGTGCGATCTGCCAGCCCGAAGATTGCCCGTTCCACGTCCCCGCTTCCTCCTGCTGCTTCTAGGGTACAGTCTTCGTCCAACTCTAGTAAACCGCGGGCACCTAAACAAGATGCCCGGACCTTGAAAAAGGAACCCGTTCGTGAGGATTTTCTGCGTTCTCAGGCTTCCCAACCGTCAACTGCCTCTTCCCGCCGTCACTCTTCCAGAAGAGCTGACAAGAAAAAGAGTTCCTCTCCTTCCCCGCCGAGGCGTGACCCATCTGTCGCGCCGTCCAACAGTTGCCGGCCTCGGCCGTCTTCTGTTTCACCGGGACGCTCCGTTTGCCGGGCGCCCGGCCCTTTACCGGCGGTGGAAACTGCCCCTCCTGATCAACTCAGGGAGGTGGCAGGCGCGTCGGGCGAACCAATGGAACATGACCCTTTGCCCCCAGACAGCGATAGCAGTGCTCCCTCGAAATCCGGTCCTCAGCGGCCGTCGAGGTGACCCCGCTCGCTACTTGGTTTTTATCCTTATTTCTTCTCTCATTTTTATCATGGCGCTCCTTCAATGGAACATTCGCGGCTTTCGTTCTAATCGGGAGGAGTTAAAACTACTCCTTCGATTGCACTGCCCGCTTCTAGTCTGCCTCCAGGAAACTAAGTTGCGTCCACGTGATCGTGCAGACTTTCCACACTACACCTCTGTGCGGTTCGACCTGCCACCCGTGGAAGGTGTCCCAGCCCATGGAGGGGTTCTGATGCTCCTTCGAGACGACGTCTATTTCCATCCCATTTCCTTGCACACTCACCTACAGGCAGTTGCCGTCCGCATCACCTTATCCACCTTTACCTTCTCCCTCTGTAATATATATTCGCCATCGTCATCTGCCCTTACTAGGGCAGATGTGCTAAACCTTGTTGACCAGCTCCCTTCACCTTTCGTGTTGGTAGGCGACTTTAATGCCCACCACCCCCTATGGGGCTCTCCGGCACCTTGTCCGAGAGGCTCCCTTTTGGTGGACCTTCTCCAACACCTCGATCTTGTCTGCCTCAACACCGGTGCACCGACCTTCCTTTCTGACACAACACACACTTATCCCCATATAGACCTCGCAATATGCACTCCTCAGCTTGCCGGTCGGTTTGAGTGGTATGCACTTTCTGACACGTACTCGAGTGACCATTTCCCTTGTATCATCCACTTCCTACATCATTCACCATCTCCACGTCCCACCAGTTGGAACATTTCTAAAGCCAACTGGGGGCTTTATTCTTCCATGGCTGTTTTTCACAATCAGAATTTTCCCAACTGTGACAGTCAGGTCGAATACCTCACAGAGGTTATCCTCACTGCTGCTGAACGTTCCATACCTCGTACATCCTCTACTCCACGTCGTGTCCAGGTCCCTTGGTGGACTGCAGCCTGCCGCGACGCGCTTCGGGCCCGGCGCCGTGCTTTACGCACCTTCCGCCGCCACCCAACTTTGGAGAATTGCATCAATTACAAACGTATGAGAGCGCAGTGCCGTCGTATCATAAACGACAGCAAGAAAGCTTGCTGGACAGATTTTACTAGTTCTTTTAACCGTTTTACTCCCTCCACGGTTGTCTGGGGTGGCCTACGCCGTTTGTCCGGCATCAAGGTCCACTCCCCGATTCCTGGCCTGACCGTGGAGAACGCGGTCCTCGTGGACCCAGCTGATGTTTCAAACGCATTGGGTCGTTTCTTTGCGGAGGTTTCGAGCTCTGCCCATTACCACCCTGCCTTTCTCCCTCGCAAACAGGTAGAGGAGGCACGGCCGCCTTCTTTCCGCTCTTTTAATCGGGAAAATTATAACGTCGCCTTCACCATGCAGGAGCTAGATCGTGCTCTCGCCCTGTCCCGGTCTTCTGCTCCCGGGCCCGATTCCATTCACATTGAAATGCTGAAGAACCTCTCTCCAGCGGGCAAGTGCTTTCTTCTTAGTACCTACAATCGCATATGGACTGAAGGTCATGTTCCCACAAGTTGTCGTGAAGCCATTGTTGTCCCCATCCCCAAACCAGGGAAGGACAAACACCTTCCTTCCAGTTATCGTCCTATTTCTCTGACGAGCTGCGTCTGTAAGGTGATGGAACGCATGGTTAACGCTCGGTTGGTCTGGCTCCTCGAATCTCGCCGCCTCCTGACTAATATCCAATGCGGTTTTCGTCGACACCGCTCTGCTGCTGACCACCTCGTTACGTTGTCGACCTTCATTATGAACAACTTTCTGAAGAAGCGTCAAACAGTAGCCGTGTTCTTCGACTTGGAGAAGGCATACGATACCTGTTGGAGAGCGGGCATTCTCCGCACATTGCACACATGGGGCCTTCGGGGCCGCCTTCCTCTTTTCATTCAAGCGTTTTTGGCGGATCGCAAGTTCCGGGTGCGGGTGGGCTCTGTTTTGTCAGATACCTTTTGCCAGGAGAATGGGGTACCACAGGGCTCCGTCTTGAGTGTGGCGCTCTTTGCCATTGCAATCAATCCGATCGTGGACTGCCTTTCAGCCGACGTCTCCGGATCTCTTTTTGTTGACGATTTCGCAATTTATTGTAGCGCCCAGCGGACGTGTCTCTTGGAGCGTTCTCTCCAACGCTGTCTTGACCGTCTGTATTCCTGGAGCATCGCAAACGGCTTCCGATTCTCCACTGAGAAAACTGTGTGTATCAATTTCTGGAGATACAAGGAATTTCTTCCACCTTCTCTACGTCTCGGCCCGGTTGCTCTCCCTTTCGTGGAGACTACAAAATTCTTGGGACTCATGTTGGATCGGAAACTTTGCTGGTCCACGCACGTGTCCTACCTGGCTGCCCGTTGTGCCCGATCCCTTAACGTTCTTCGTGTCCTCAGTGGCACGTCATGGGGAGCGGATCGTACCGTCCTGCTTCACCTTTACCAGGCCATTGTTCAGTCGAAGCTCGACTATGGAAGCCTTGTATACTCTTCATCACGGCCGTCGATTCTCCGCCGTCTCAACTCTATCCACCATCGTGGATTACGTCTGGCGACCGGTGCATTTTATACCAGCCCTGTTGAAAGTCTGTATGCCGAGGCTGCTGTATTACCCTTGACCAATCGACGTGACATACTCTTGTGTCGGTACGCATGCCGCCTACGGTCGATGCCCAACCATCCATCTTACAGATTATTTTTTGACGACTCACTCGATCGCCAATATCAGTTGTCTGCGATTGCCTTGCTTCCACCGGGAGTTCGGTTTCGCCGTCTGCTACAACGGCTCGATTTTACCCTTCCTTCCACCCTTCGGTTGAGCGAAAGCCCATTGCCACCGTGGCATCAGGCCCAGGTTCACACACACCTCGAACTTAGTTCGCTCCCCAAGGAGAGCACTCCGGATTTGGTATTCCGCTCGAGGCTTGTCGAACTCCGTTCGCGGTTCGATAATGCCATATTTATTTACACTGATGGTTCCAAGAGCACTGCCGGTGTCGGATCTGCCTTCGTCGTCAGGGACAACCGTTTCCAATACAAGCTCCCTGACCGGTGCTCAAACTTCACGGCTGAGCTTTTCGCCCTCCACCAGGCCGTTTTGTATACCTGCCGCCACCGCCACCCTTTCTATGCCATATGTTCTGACTCCCTTAGTGCCCTGCAGAGTCTTAAGGACCCTTTCTCGAACCATCCTCTCGTGTATCGGATCCAACGCTCCCTCCAGTTGCTGGCGGATGACAGCTGTCACGTTTCTTTCCTGTGGGTCCCTGGCCATGTGGGTGTGCCCGGGAATGAGGCCGCCGACACAGCAGCCAAGGCAGCAGCTCTTTTGCCTCGCATGGCTACCTTTTGCGTCCCATCGGACGATGTTCAACGGGCTCTTCGCCGGAGTATCGTGTCGCAATGGCACAGTGTGTGGCTTTCACTGCACAACAATAAATTGCGAACTGTCAAACCGATCCCGACCGCTTGGAGGACATCCTCACGCCCCTCTCGGCGGGAGGAGGTCATCCTGGCTCGGTTGCGGATCGGTCATTGCCGTTTCAGCCACCGTCACTTGCTATCCGCCGAACCTGCACCGCTATGCTCCTGCGGTGAACTGCTGACAGTGCGACATGTTTTACTGACTTGTGTTAATTTTAATCATCTCCGTGTAGCCCTTCACTTTCCGTCTACTCTGGAGGAAATCTTAGCTGATGACACACGAGCAGCTGCTCGAGTTTTGCGTTTTATCAATTTGGCCAACTTATCCAAGGATATTTAACTCTTTTAATTGTCTTTTATCTTTCGTTTTTAGCCTATTGTTGATGTTTTGGCAGTCTACATTTTTTTAGATCATAGCGAATCTATGTTCTTGGCTGGGCGCTAATGACCATAGAAGTTGTGCGCCCTAAAACCACAAAAAAAAAAAAAAAAAAAAAAAAAAAGACAGGTGGACGGTCAGCTATCATGGAGTGTAAACGTGTGGTGTGTGATAGTGAACCAGCAGCTCATAGGGCCGTATTTAATAGACGGAACACTGACCGTTCACAAGTATCGCAGCCTTCTAACAGACCATCTTCCACAGATGCTAGAAGACGTTCCTCTGCAGACTAAGAGGAATCTATGCTACCAACATGACGGCTGTCCGGCTCATAGTGCACGAATTACTACAGTATGTCTTCATGAATTGTTCCCAAATCCAGAATGAAACTTTCACTCTGCAGCGGAGTGTGCGCTGATATGAAACTTCCTGGCAGATTAAAATTGTGTGCCGGAACCGGGACTCGAACCTGGGACCTTTGCAATTCGCGGGCAAGCGCTCTACCGACTGAGCTACCCCGACACGACTCACGATGCCGCCTCACAACTTTACTTCCGCCAGTACCTCGCCTCCTACTTTCCGAACTTCACAGAAGCTCTCTTGCAAACACCTTTCTTCCAGGAGTGCTAGTCTTGCGTGTTTGCAAGAGAGCTTCTGTGAAGTTCGGAAAGTAGGAGGCGAGGTACTGGCGGAAGTAAAGTTGTGAGGCGGCATCGTGAGTCGTGTCGGGGTAGCTCAGTCGGTAGAGCGCTTGCCCGCGAAAGGCAAAGGTCCCAGGTTCGAGTCCCGGTTCCGGCACACAATTTTAATCTGCCAGGATGTTCCCAAATCGTTCGATTGGACGCAGAGGACCTGTACCTTGGCCAGGTCGTTCCCTGGATTTGACGCCTGTAGACTGTTTTCTGTGGGGGAAAAGTGAAAGATACTGTCTACAAGGACATACCAACCGCAGCCGATTATATGCAACGACGTATTACTGCAGCCTGCTCGGACATATCCGCTGCATACTAGCACGTGTGCAGCGGTCGTTCCATACCAGACTGACAGCGCGTATTTCTGCTGCCGGTCGTCATTTTGAACACAACCTGTGATGGTGATTTGTCGCGTTACTGGTATGCACTTAGGTTGTTCTTTAATGTGTGTTACCACAGGTATTGTGCAAGTGTCGGTGTGGGAACGTTTCAAAAGACGATATCTCGTAAAAAACTTGCACTAGAATCCTGCAACAAACACTACTGATATTCTAGTGCACCCTACTTTTAGTTTCTTCATGTCTACAGGCATTGTTCCATTTAAAAACTGTACGTTTGCATAAAAAATACACTTTCTAAGTAATATTACAATCTGTTTGCTAAAAATACGAACCCCTGACTACCAGTCCACTCTGTGAAAACCTCACATCAGTCGCACTTTCTGTTTCCGCAATATTTGCGGTTCAAGTATTACCTGATTCACCCTATATATATATATATATATATATATATATATATATATATATATATATATATATATATATATATATATGAGACCCGAGTTCGAATCCCGGCTGGTTACACATTTTCAACTTTACCCCTTCGTAGTTAATGTCATACATTCCGTGAATATTAATGTGGAGTTTTTCTTTCTTCTCTCTCAATTTTAATGCGCGCTCTAATTTTGTTCTTGTTTCCTTTATTGCTTGTTCAGTGTTCATATTGAATGACCTTGGGGATAAGTGACAACGGTGACCCATTTCCTTCTCAATCCGTGTTTCTCTGTAATACGCCTCCATTCTTTTCGATCCTTGTATTCTACTATTACTAACTTCAGAATTTTAAAGAGTGTATTACACCCGACATTGTCCAAATTTTTCTTCTTATCTACGAAAGCATAGGTTTGCTTTTCTGGAAGGAAGCAAGCTTGGAGTTTAACGTCCCATCGACATTTGCTTTTCTGAACCTATCTCTAAGGTAAGCACAAAAAGTCAGTATTGCGTCGCAAGTTCTTATATTTTTTTTCTGTAATCAAAAGTAATTTTCTCCAAGATATCGCTTATACCAGTTTTTCCATTATTATGTAAAAAAATCGTGTATTTTGCAACTATGACAGTTTTTCAATATTCACATGCTTTAATTGGAATGGGAATTATTAATTCTTCTGTGAGAGTATTTCACCTGTCTATTAATGTTGCACACCAGTTGAAATAGATTTATTATTGGTGCCTCTCCCGAGGATATCAGTAACTCTGTAGGAATGGTATCCTCTCCAGGGGATTTGTTTTAAAGTATTTCTTCAGTGCTCTCTCAATTTATTCTTGCAACATCTTCATCTAAATGTTCTTCCATTTCTATTTGATTTTCTTGGAATAAATCCTCTCCTTAATCCTTCCATATTTCAGCTTTCCCTTCTTTGCTAATTACTGGGATTTCAGCTTAACTCTTGATATTCATACAGCTAGGTTTTCTTGTCTCCAAATGTCTCAATCAATATAAAATTTTATTGTAACGTTCCCTTTGTAATACACCATATGCCGACTGCCGATAAAAAAAACCTCTTCATAAAAACATCCGAATATGAGTGAAAAATTCACCTTTAGGGAGATTTGAACACGGGTCTCCTGTTGTTGTGCGGGTGTTATTTCTTAAAGCTACGTTGGTACACTTTAAAAGAGAGATCTCTACTTGTAAAATTACAGTGATACCAGGTAATTAAAAAAATACAACAGTTTTCCACGCTATCTCAGTGCGTATGAACTAAGCGTCATACTGTAATATAATACTGCAGGTATTTCCAGGGATATGCTGTTCGTGACCAATGCCTGCAAAATATGAGGAAATAGTAAATTAAAACACCACATTTGATGTTGACGTTTTACTGCACCCCAAAGTAAGGAGAAACTAGTTTTGACTAGTTCAAGTGTCTTATCACGTCATATCTCCTGAACTGTGTCGTACAATGGTATAATTTATAATATGCATTCCGTGAAATATGTAGATGTTGTCTGTAGAGCTTGTTGCAATAGATTTAGTAGTTATAAATTGAAACTGAAATGCGATAGCAGGTCACAGGGCTTCTGGGATGGAAGCATTGAAACAAATTCGAGGACACAAAATATTAAATTCTATTACAAAGACATTTAACAAACTAGACACTGGTAACAGTACACACACAATATGTATACAATGCGGTTTTATCGAAGATTTATAACCTCCAAATCATACATTGTTCTGAGGATGACATTATTAATAATAGGTCTAAATAGCTGCTGTGTAAGTATTGGATTTATTACAAGTCTGTTTCTGTTTTTGTTGCCACTTTCGTCTAGATCAGTGTTTCTCAACGTTTTAGATTATTCGACCACCTTCCACGTAAAAAAGATGTCGACCCCTTCCAAATAAAAATATTCTGTCGACCCTCCCCCTCCATCCTAAAAAACTGTTACCTCAAACAAACAAACAAATAATTTTCTTCATTTTGCTACAGCGTTTATTTAAAAATAGTTTGAAGAATTTGTGTGTGTGTGTAGTTTTCGGAATGGAACTCGTTAATTTTACATGATTTCAGACAGTTTTCGGGCAAGGCTCCGAAGCCAATTTTTCTCATTATGACAGGTGTCACTGTAAAGACAATTTGTAAAGAAGTAGATCTTTATTTTCGGGTTTTACAGATTTACTTATTGTATAGTGTTCTTCTATCTCTCAATGCCGGCCGCGGTGGCCGAGGGGACTGAGGCGCTTCAGTCACGGTCTGCATGGCCACTACGGTCGAGGGTTCGTATTCCCCCTCGGGCATGGATGTTTGTGCCGTCCTTAGTATAGGGTAGTTCATAGGTAGTTTGTAAGTTTAGGGACTGACGACCCCGTAGTTAAGTCCCATAAGTTATACAAACATTTGAACATTCTATCTCTCAATTGATTTCTCAAAAGTTTTCAGACCTTACGCTTATTCATCATTAACACACTGCGTTAAAAAACAATCTATGATCAATTCATAATTATTGTTACGGGAGGAACTCTGTAACTTTAACATTAAACAGATTTCACTTTGGTATACGTTTTTGTATTACTGAACGCCTAGTTATTTTATAATGCAAGTACATGTTCCTTAGATGGTGACCCCCGAGCAAGACTTCGCAATCCCCCTGGGGGTCGCGATCCACAGGTAGGAAAACACTGGTCTAGATAAACCTTATGTCTGGACGACTTCAGTAGTACAGTAAAGGTCATTGCTTGGTTGTTAGTAAAATTATTACCTAAAGTTACAAGACATGGGATAGTTCGATTGTCAATCTCTTCCACATCTTGAAACTTTACATAATGATTTTACCAACAACCAAGCGGTGACAGTTAAATGACAGTACTATTAATTTCAGTAGCCACGGCGGAGTGGCCGAACGGATTGAGGCGCTATGCTCCGGTGCTCGAGGTCGCTCCCCGTCGCGGGTTTGAATCCTCCCTCAGGCATGGATGTCTTTAGTATAAGTTAGTTCATAACTTGTTTTTAATTTTAGAGACTGATGACCCCGCAGTTCAGTCCCATAAGCTTAAAAAACATTTGAACATTTAATTTCAGTAGACGTTAGGGTCATCTAGACTTCATTTTGAAATGGTATTAAAAGCCGAAACATGGAAGTTATAGTAAAATTAGTAACTACACAGCAGCTGTCAACCTCTAACGATTATGATCTTCCACGCCCCAAAGAAAGAAAACTTACGTTTATTCTCTATCCGCTTAGCTGTATTGCATTTCCTGTCAATCTCATTTTCTTAGACGTTTGCGTTCCCTTTCGCCTTGACATATTGACTTCTACTTAAGTCTGCAGAGATTCTGTAGTGGTATTACTCCACTTCCTTAAGAATTCTCTGTTTTATTTGAAGAGAGGGAGACAAAATTTAGTTTGTGTATGCTTTTATTACGAGAGGTGCGAGGATTATGATATGAAGATCAGCATCTTCGAAACGAAAGTAATGTCTGTGGGAAAGAGATTTAAACAGATTGAGTGCCAAATAGGAGGAACAAAGTTAGAACAGTTTCAAGTACCTGGGATGTATTTTCTCACAGGATGGCAACATAGTGAAAGAACTTGAATCGAGTTGCAGAAAAGCTAATGCAGTGAGTGCTCAGCTAAGATCTACTCTCTTCTGCAAGAAGGAAGTAAGTACCAAGACTAAGTTAGCGGTGCACCGCTTCATCTTTCGACCAACTTTGTTGTATGGGAGTGAAAGTTGGGTGGATACAGGTTACCTTATTCATAAGGTAGAGGTTACAGATATGAAAGTAGCAAGAATGATTGCAGGTACTAATAGATGGGAACAATGGCAGGAGGGTGTCCATAATGAAGAAATCAAAGAAAAATTTGAAATGAACACCATAGATGAAGCAGAGCGAACAGGCTGAGATGGTGGGGTCATGTTACACGCATGGGAGAAGCAAGGTTACCTAAGAGACTGATGAGCTCGGCAGCGGAGGGTAAGAGGAGTCGAGGTAGACCAAGAATAAAGTACTTAGATTCGGTGCAAAATGATTTCGAAGTAAAAGGCGAGACATCAATGTTAGCATTGAATAGGGGATCAGGGAGGAATTTTATTAGAGGCACTATGCTCCAGACTGAACGCTGAAAGGCATAATCAGTCTCTAATGATGATGATTTATTACGAGCGACCAGTAACTGAAACCGATCAAAACCAAATACCGTACCGTGTTCGCTGAGAGCCACGAAGTTTCCAAAATGAACAGGTGTTTCGAACGGCGGTACTAGACTGTGACTAAGTGGTGGATGGCGTAACGAAGTGTGATTCATGTACAGATGATGTCGCCCACTAACAACTCGTTTGACTAGTCGAGGCGTTCCTGTGGTCCGTGTCTCGGAGTTTCGTGCCGTCACGCGAAGTCTCGCTCGAGACCAGAGTCCACGCCCTCTGGACAGTGAGTAGCGCAAGAACGCATTACATAAAATACTGCTCTGCCGAGTAAACGGAAATGGTTATTGACGACACCCGGAATACTTCTCTCCCGTCCTCCACATGCGCATTCACTTAAAATACTGGTCGTTAAATGCCGTAATCACGCGATGCATTCCATCGTCAACAATCGTAGCCCTTGACCTAACCAGCAGTCGAAAGACTTACAGCTGGACTTCGCAATACGAGCACTGGACTGAAATACGTTCACTAACAACTTATCCACCACCAGTGCTTTTTCACCTTAACTCTGAGTCTTTGAGAGAAGTTCTTCATAAAAATTTAGCGACATATTTGAGTAGGAGCTTATGACACAGTTGTGTAAATAGTCCAGTCAATGAGTGGTCAAAAGAGGGGTGTAGAGTGCATGGAATATGCGAGAATTTTTGACTTCAGGACTTTGTTAGGGATAGTTAGGAGGTGAACGTACTAAAAGTCCCCGCCTCATCAGATGAAACCGTCACAGCCTCTGAAAACACTCATTTCTAGAAGGACCTCAAAACTGAGCGCACGTCTTATAAATGATGAAAGTTCTGATTGGCTGAAGATAAGGCAATAAATGTGCATATCAAATTGAAAATTTAATGCTCTACAACTTTCTTTCTGACAAATGTTCTGAGAAACGATCGAGTGAGTCACTAGAAGTAAATGTTTGACAAAGTTAGTGAGGTAAAAATGATTTTTTCCAAAATTGTCGATTTTCAATAACGTATATCTCGAAAACCGCTGGGAATTCGACGTAGATGTATCGAAACAATTTTATAGCAAATTCAATTATCTTTTAATTTTTTTTGGAACATTTTCTTTCTAAAGCGGACCGTTTTCGAGAAATAAGCGAAAAACCAAAAAATTGTACCTTTCCACCCCCCTCCCCGCTTTAGCTCACCCCCCAGTGGCGGGGACTTTTAGTATGCTCACCTCCTAACTATCCCTAACAAAGTCCTGAAGTCAAAAATTCTCGCATATTCCATGCACTCTACAATGCATTCATTGACTGGACTAAAAGTAATATCTGAAAACCAAACGTTGCCCGGGTATTTACGTACTAGCTGCTAAACCCGGTATTGTCCGGGTATATATGCGTTTGCCCAGGGTTATATCAGAAACGAAAATAAAAATTCGGAAAAGATTTCATCATCATGTATTCATGAAAACAGCTTAGAAATTGTACACTTCTTCTCATACTCCGCCTCCTCCTCCTCCTCTTTTTCTTCTCTTCTTCTTCTTCTTCTTCTCATACTCCTCCTAGTCTCCGCCTTTTCTCATACTTCTCCTCATCGTCCTCCTCCTATACCAAGAACCGACGGAAGAGACTGTGAAAAGTCGTCATATGCCTTTGCACTAATTTTGTTTCGGTTATATACCAAGCCGGCCGCGGTGGCCGAGGGGACTAAGGCGCTCCAGTCACGGTCTGCACGGCCACTACGGTCGGGGGTTCGAATCCCTCCTCGGGCATGGATATTTGTGCCGTCCTTAGAATTAGCTAGTTCATAAGTAGTTTGTAAGTTTAAGGACTGATGACCCCGTAGTTAAGTCCCATAAGCTATACAAACATTTTTTATATACCAACAGCTGCGTCGCTGTAATGAATAAAAATTGGGCACATGTTACATGGTATTTTTGTAGCAGTTGGTCTGTATTACAGTCTCCTAAAATATTCACTATTGTTTCTGAAACACTGTGTGTAGATAATGTATACAGATTACTCTGCGCAAGTAGGTCCGTATAGTGTGCTTTTCGCCTGGTTGACGTAACCGGAAATTGTAGCGGGAGTTTGTTTGGAGAGCCGCTGAGCAGGACGGAGGCAAACTGCGGCAATGAAGAGGGACGGGAGCGCGCTGACTAATTCTCGCTGCGGCCGGTCCGCCCGGCCTAATTGGTAACCGCTGCCTGGGCCACACGTCTGCCGGGGACAATTACTCTTCTGGAGAGCGCAGCCAAGGGAATTTACTGTGCCCGCCAGCGACTCTGGGGGAAAAAGTGAAAAACACCGCGAACAGCTCGAACTGCCCCACTGTACAAGCAGCAGGTAGCTGGCCAACGAGCGTGGAAAATGGGCCCGCGCCCAGCCGGCCGCTCCCTAAAAGGAAAGTTGCGGCCGTGAGTGATTCACAGAGCGCTCGCTCAGTTCTGACCATCTGGACAGTCTGCCGAGTCCTGCTGTCTGCACCGTTCTGTATTGATTATCGCGAGCCTGTTCGGGGAACGGAAGCACGAGGTCTCACAGGATGGCCTGTGGCCTCGTTGTCATTGACCACGGCTTGTGGGTAGTGTTCGGAAGCAGTTAGTATATTGTGACTGAAGTCCACACGGTATTAAACAGGGTGGTTCAGAGAAAGTTCAAATGTTCAAATGTTTGTAAAGCTTATGGGACTTAACTACGGGGTCATCAGTCCCTAAACTTACAAACTACTTATCAACTACTTACGAACTAGGACGGCACAAATATCCATGCCCGAGGGGTGAATCGAACCTCCGACCGTAGTGGCCGTGCTGACCGTGACTGGAGCGCCTCAGTCACCTCGGCCACCGCGGCCGGCTCAGAGAAAGTCCTCGAACTGACGTGGCGCATCGGGCGTACAACAGGGATCAGCAATCGCATACGGTAGCAACCGGGAATCGCCAACGCCATGAGACGGTACTATTATTTCTAGCAGCATTCGATACTTTATTTGGGCGGTACATTCTTCCGGACCGACTTGATTGTCTCAACGTATCTCGTATTCCTGCTATAAGATTTTCTGGGCATAGAAAATTATGTTGCTATTCCGTAGTCGTCGCTGCATTTGATTTCAGCACAACGTAATTCCTTCCTTCACACATTTCAGCTGACGACTGTAGGCCACCTTTACCGTCCCGTGGGTTGGCCGCTACATCTACATCTACATACATACTCCGCAATTCACCGTAAGGTGCGTGGCGGAGGGTACACTGTACCACTACTAGGCATTTCCTTTCCTATTCCACTCCCAAATTGAACGAGGCAAAAAAGAATGCCTATATGCCTCCGTACGAGCCCTAATTTCTCTTATCTTGTCTTTGTGATCTTTACGCGAAATGTAAGTAGGCGGCAGCAAGATCGTACTACACTCAGTTTCAAATTCCGGCCCTCTAAATTTACTTAACAGAAATTCACGAAAAGAACGTCGTCTTTCTTCCAGCGATTCCCAATTGAGTTTCCGGAGCATTTCCGTGACACTCGCGCATTGCTCGAACCTACCGGTAACAAATCTAGCTGCTCGCCTCTGAACCGCCTCTATTTCTTCCTTCAAACCGATCTGCTGCGGGTCTCAAATACTTGAGCAATACTCAAGACGTGGTCGTACAAGCGTTTTATACGCGGTCTCCTTTACAGGTGAAGTACGTCTTCCCAAAATTCTCCCAATAAACCGAAGTCGGCTGTCTGCCTTACTCACAACTGTCCTTACATGCTCGTTCCATTTCATATCGCTCTGCAGTGTTACGCCTAGATATTTGAACGACGCGACAGCATCAAGAAGCTCATTACTAATGCTGTATTCGAACTTTATAGGACTTTTTTCTACTCATGCGCATCACCTTACATTTTTCTACATTGAGAGCTAGCTGCCATTCTTCGCACTAACTAGAAATTTTGTCTAAGTCATCCTGTATGCTATTACAGTCAGTTACAGACGACACCCTCCCATACACCACAGCATCATCAGCAAACAGCCGCAAATTACAACTTACTCTGTCCATCAGATCATTAAGCTATAGGGCATTCGCGTGGCCACCACGACCACCCGATCTGTTCCCAATCGACTATCTGTGGGACTGTCTGAGGGCTTGTGTATGAAATACCTGTTACATCGATGTATACCTAGTGGGCGGATTGTTGAGGCAGTAGGGTGTCTTCGAGAGACACCAGGTATCTTTGAGAGGATCACCGTTCAATGCACCGTCGATGTAATGCGTGTGTTGATGCATCCGATCAAACGTTAGAGAATCTCCTTACTCTGCTTCTATTTGTAGCATGTAACTAAATACAAGGTGAGTCGGGGGAAAAGGTACATGGTTTGAGTGGTAATACTTCTGGGGATTCTGAAAAAAAGACTTCTAAAAATCATACGATGTTTTCTTAAACGTTTCCGGGAAAAGCATTGAATACTAGGAATGGGAAAAGTATAGATGACAGTCAAGTAAGATACTGTTATTTTATGTTGCTTTTGTTGGGAGTCCTTTACATCATGATCAGGGTACGTACTATGGAGCTTGTAGTTAAAGCGCTGCGCAAGGCTCAGGCGGAATTTTGTATATTTCCACCAATTTCAAGATAAGGATCTCGTAGCTCACACTACTACATTTACCCATTTCCATCGTTTATGCAAGTTTGCAACATAATCACTGCGTCCGAGCAGACTTCGGAAGCTCCATCGATAACAACCCATCGCCGAACCGTCCTCAGCCCACTGGCTTCAATGCAAGTGGATATGGACCAGCACACCGCTGCCCCGGTCTTTGTCAGTTTCCGTGACCGGAAGTCACTACTACTCAGACAAGTAGCCTGCAATTGGCCTAACATGCGCCGATTGTACCCCAATAACTTTTATTATTCGTGTCAAAAGTTTCAGTTACAAGTAAGAGAAAGCTTCTCTCTTATAAACAATTACATGGACAATAAATGTTAAAGAAGACAAACACCTCAGTAATTAAATTGCTTTCATCCAGAACTGCGCCATTACAGTTACCATTCAATTGTAAGTATTTGCACATAGATAAACATTCATAAATACATTTTAGTATACACAAACTAACGGGCATTAAATTGATTTTCTCCTGAAATGGGCGAGCATTAAACCTTCCTTGCAGGTGACGAGCACGATTGGAGTTGCGCAGTTGAAACATTGTCGGCTCCTCCCCACACTCACAGGTTAAGGGTCCACTAGCATATACCCATTTATTCAAGACTTTTTTTTTACATTGTCCAACACCAGTTCGTAATCTGTTGAAGGACTTCCACCAGCTGTCATTATCACCGGGAGGAACCTTTTATTCAGATTTTCTTCAACCTAGAGGAACAGTGTCTACTCATTTTGCACATCTGGCCTTTGTTTTTTTTAATTGTTGTTTTGTTGTTTTGTTGGCGTTGTCATAGTCGAGTGCAAAAAACAGGATGTGAATATATTTGATCTGGAGCACATCAGTCATTTCCTGGAAACGGTGTAACAGCCAGCTAATCCTTCCACTCCAAAGCCTTCAGCCATTAAATGGCAACGCCAGTAGGTGAACAGCGCATGGCAATTTGGATTGTGGCGGAAGTGTCAGTCACGGCCAATGTTGTCTAATATCAGTTATCGGACGGTAACCTGTGTATCAGGTTCGCACACTCCCAAGCAGAGTGCTCGCGTTCCATTCCTTGCAGAATACTGGATTTTGTGGGAGTAGCTGAGCGGTCTGGAGCGCCACATTGCGGATCGCGTGGCCTCCCGCGTCGGAGGTTCGAATCCTCCCTCGGGCATGGATGATTGTGTTGTCTTTAGTATAAGTTAGTTCATAAGTAAAAACTTCCTCGCAGATTAAAATTGTGTGCCGGAACCGAGACTCGAACCTGGGACCTTTGCCTTGCGCGGGCAAGCGCTCTACCGACTGAGCTATCCCAACACGATTCACGATGCCGCCACACAACTCCACTTCCGCCAGTACCTCGCCTCCTACTCTCCAAACTGCAGAGAATCTCTCCTGCGAAACATGCAAGATAGCACTCCTGGAAGAAAGGATTTAGTGGAGACATAGCTTAGCCACAGAATTTTACTCTGCAGCGGAATGTGCGCTGATGTGAAACTTCCTGGCAGATTAAAATTGTGTGCCGGAACTGGGACTCGAACCTGGGACCTTTGCCTTGGAGAGCTTCTGGGCAGTTTGGAAAGTAGGTGGGGAGGTACTGGCGGAAGTGGAGTTGTGGGGCGGCATCGTGAGTCGTGTTGGGATAGCTCAGCCGGTAGAGCGCATGCTCGCGAAAGGCACACAATTTTAATCTGCCAGGAAGTTTCATATCAGCGCACACTCCGCTGCAGAGTGAAAGATTCATTCTGGACAGTGCTGTTATTTCGCCCTTGTCTGTCATGTGCCACAAACGAACCCCCATTCCCCCCACGTTGTGTTTTGTTCTGGTCGACGCCGCTTTCACGGACGTCGTAAAGATTAGGCTAACGGCAAGTGCGGTGGCAGCAGTACAAAGCGCGCTGTTTGCCAGATAAGGGCTGTCGGTAGCTGTCCTGTCCTGTCCCGTATGTAGGTCGGGCCCCCCTGCGAGTGACGTGTGTGGCTGAGGCACAACGGAAGTGCGCAGATAACGGGCCGGCGCGGCGCTGCTAGCCGGAACCAACCTGCCGCTTCCGCGTCAGCTGACCAAGGCTAGTGCATCGCGCGGCTGTCTGAACCAGCGATGTAACGGAAGAGGTTACATCGGAACCAGATGCGGAAGCGGAATTTTTAAATTTGGTTTATCGGAACTGGAGGCAGAAGAGAGCTATCAAAATTACTAAAAACTTCCGGGCTATTATGCCATGGTCTAGTGGATTTATTATGGAAACCCAAAGTTTCGTCCCCGACTGCGGAGGACATTTTCAAGGGGGTTCGTGGCACTTTTGAATGTCCCATGCACACCCTGGCTCGCTACTGACTGAAACCAAACTCCGTTCACGAGGGCTCGCGCGCAGAGGTGTGACGTCAGATGTTTTTGACATGCGCGCGCAATTCGTCGTTGCCGATTGCCTCCGTCCGTTAATGTCATCCCATGGTGGAAGACTGTTACATTCCTTCTTCAAAACCGGAATCCAGGTTTCATTTAGTTTCACGCCCTTCTCCATCCTATTGAAATTATTGGGGTGTTTTTACAATTTCTATAGCCTCTCTGTACAGTCTTTCCTGGTATCCATTTGTGGCTGCTAAATCATGAGTCTTATCAAACTGAATAAGGTGGTCCCCTGTTTGAAAAACATGCCGGCCGCGGTGGCCGAGGGGACTGAGGCGCTTCAGTCACGGTCTGCACGGCCACTACGGTCGGGGGTTCGAATCCCCCCTCGGGCATGGATATTTGTGCCGTCCTTAGTGTGTTAGCTAGTTGATAAGTAGTTTGTAAGTTTAGGGTCTGATGACCCCGTAGTTAAGTCCCATAAGCTATACAAACATTTGAACATTTGAATTTGGAAACGTGTTTAACGGATTTAATACGATTTATTAATTCACTTCTTCTTCCGTAAAAAAGGTTTAAATCGCACACACACA
Source organism: Locusta migratoria (assembly GCA_026315105.1). NCBI lineage: Eukaryota > Metazoa > Arthropoda > Insecta > Orthoptera > Acrididae > Locusta > Locusta migratoria. Next base: position 327,226,199 of record CM048751.1, on the reverse strand, counting down.
CACACACACACACACACACACACACACACACACACAACCACGGAACAGATAGCGAATGTTTCACCTTTCGGCGATCACATAATATACAGAAATGCAACAGAATATGCATCCCTGAGAGATCAATGAAATCGTTTCTAAGTTGAACTAAGTAAAAACTAAATCGCACAAAAATTGTCACACAATTGTACGAATACCAGAACCACAGGAAACACCGCATAAAAGTAAGTATAAACAGAGCTTTCTCGCTAACATGTAATCGAAGCACAAATATAATGTGAGATGCGATTATCGATAGAATGTAAAATCGACTTTCGCCGGCGGTGTTTTAAACGCACAATGATAAAGGTGCAATGATTTCTGCGACAAGGGATTATTGATACAGGATTGATTCCATGTTGGAATTGGTGCTCCACGACTGTATATGATTTGTGGTAATTCTTTCAGCAATCAGTCGTAAAATATATATATTTTTTATTTGTTTGCAACACTAGATTTCGATCACTTGTGGTCATTATCAATATAACAGCTGTAACAGCTGCGTCAGTATAAACGCAACCTCCAACATGGAGGTCGAGATGTTTTAAGTATTTTAATTGGTTTTAAGCATTGATAATGACCACACAGTGGTCGAAATCCAGATTTGCAAACAAATAAAAAAATATATTTTTTACGACTGATTGCTGAAAGAATTACCACAGATTATTGATACGATTATCGGTTGACTTTCAGTCGCATTTCAGACACTTGCATCTCAGAATAGCAGCTATTACCGAAAGTCAGAACTGAAATACGATACGAATGCAGAGAGCGGGAACGATTTCGGGAGTTGAAAATCTGGAAGAAAACGATGTTGATCCAGATAACCGAAACACCTCCCCAAAACGGGAAACTCGGCATATATGGTTATATGTACAACTTGTTCTAATGGTGTAATGACTGGATACGTATTACGAAAATTTGTCGTTTCTAGGTGACGACTCATTGGAGATACATGAAAACGCATTGTTTGTCATAAACGATTAGCATAATGTGATCTCTCGTCTCCAATAACATGGGCTCAATAAGCTTAGTGCGGGAATGCCCCACTACGTGGCTCTGTTATAGTTTTGCGCGCTGTTGTGTTCGTGTTTATAAATGCTACATCGTGTACTTCGTTGCCGATTTGGGGTATTTCGGGTTTTATATGAAGACTTGTGTAGTGTTATCGACTGCTAGTGGTGTTCGATATTTAATGAAACCGAAAGACAAGAGTGCCAAGCAACTATTTCCGCTGAAATTAATATTTACGTGTCCAGTCTCCTAAACTAAAGTTACGATGCTTTCCTGTGTTGTACCTGGTTGGAAGTCAGAATATAGAAGTCGCGAGGAGGTAAGACGTTTTTTTCGAGACACCGAAAGATTCAGAAAATTTTAAGAGATGGAGAAAAGTTATCCCAAGAACAGACAAGGCGCTAAGGAGAAACTCGTACATTTGTGTTTCTCATTTTACTGAAAATTTAATATGAGAAAGCTAGAAACTGACAAATTCATTGTTGGTGGAAGCGAAGTAGAAGTGCCCAGAATTAATTGAAATTTGAAACCAAATTCAGTTCCTCACATTTTCCCGAAGTCGCCCTCTTATTTGTCTACCCTGTTAAGGCTATAAAAATCTACATAAAGTAAAGCTGCTTGATAAAATTGTTAATAAAACTCCCACCAATTGTTTAAAAATTTGCCGCAGTGATATAACTTCTGATTTAAGTAAAAACTGGTTCTTTGTTAGGTCTAAATTTGTTGATCCACCTGAAGTACTGTAAATATTGCAAGCGCAAATAAAAAAAAAAATTAAAATGCCGCTTGACCAGGACAAAGAATAAACTGAAATCGGAGAAGGCTAGAGTAACTGTGCTGCTATAGACACACTTCTGGGCAAGCGGGATTGTCCGTTTTGAGATACAGATGTAGATGCGTTGTATCTTGAATACCGGCCAAGAACATATAAATCCTGAATCAAATTCTGAAAACTAATGGTTGAAAACAGAGTTTTAGGAGAGTATTGAAGATCGACAATGTTATGTAAAACTTTATCTAGTTTATTCGCAACATTACTAAAAGTCACGTGTAGTACATTTCACGATTGTTATCTAGTTGGACTGCAGTAGGAATATGAAGTGACGCGGTGAGAATAAATATTAGTGTTGCCATAGAACATTCAAAGATTCCGATTTTTCCTTTTCTTGCTACGGTCGAAAAATTACTGTGTGTGAAGTCGTGCTGTTGATTCACTGCCAAATAATGTGGTTTGCATATGTTTCCACAACATATATACACAAGGCGTCTCACCTAAGAGTCACATCCCATGGGAAACATGCGGTCACTTACCTGGGTGTTACCCTCGATAAGCAGTTTTTTCTCCACAAACATATTGATAACTTGCGACCTAAGGTCTATGCAATGGCCAAAAACGTAATGCCGTTCTTTCTCATCGCAGAGTTGAATACCAATACCAAACTGCGATTATACAAAGCAACAGTGCTATCCAGAATGTCAGTCTGGATCCTAGCTAGTGCGACTCAAATCTCAAGACTGCAAGTTATCCAAAATTATACATTACGATGGATCCTCAGAGCTGGCCGTTACACGAGGAACGTGGACATCCATTAGGATCCTCATATGGACATTATCATGGAGGTAATTACGAAGAGAACCACGAAGATACACAATATAATAGATCATCTTAGGGCAACAGTACATAACATCCAAACCTTAGGAATGACAGCTCCACACCCGTGGCATAGGTACAAGGTGCCACGATCGGTAGTTACCTGAATAAAACGTATTAGTAAAAAGATGTGGTAACGTAATTTACATTGTAACCTTAATGTGAATTACTCGACAATGGAACTACGTACTAATATCAAGTGGGGTACCTTACGGACCGACATACTGGCCCTTAGAAGCCTACCTATGGTAAATAAAGTTATCGTTAACCCCCATACCTCTGTAATCCCAGGAAGTGTAAGTCGCCAGATCAGATGGCGATGGGACTACATCTTCAATTTTCCACACACACACACACACACACACACACACACACACACACAAACCCTAAGAGTCGTCATCGTCAGGCGCATTTTTTTTCGGTTTGTTTCCCGTCGCGAACAAAAAGATTTTAAAGCCAAATTTTTTGTGCCCAATCTATAAGAGCAGCCCCAAATTAGTCTAGTGTGGTATTCGGTTTATCTAAATGTGTAACACAATTAACCAGTACTCCGGAAGCGGCTGTATAGTGCTTCCTTAAGGCAGTATCAGGCGGCGCGAGGCGTGTCGGCACACGCGACGGAGCAACTCGGGTAAGGAAGACGGTGCGAACACACGTTTACCGATACGATAAGTGCTGTACGACAGTGTAGCTGGCAGCGGACGCATCTTAGTTTTCTTTCGGCCACGCCGCACTGCACAATACAACATGTACACACCTTCAGAAGTAGCAGACATGATTTTGGTAATGGGTAAGTGCTGCTAGCGTTAACTTGTACAAGCACCTTGTTTAATTCTTGTTACTATAACATACAGTATCTTTCTGACGAGATTCTGTACTACGTATTGTGGGATGTGTAATGAAGTCGCCAGGGAGGCAGCTCGGATGTACACTGAGAAGTATCCGAAACGAGAAGGAAGACATCCCTGTGCAGACACGTTGCGGGCTGTAGTAAAACGAGCTCGAGACACTGGGAATTTGCGCCTGGCGAAACGCCAGCGAAGCAGGTTGTGCGAAATCGTAACAAGGCAATAACGTTGGATATGGTACATGCAAATCCACACAGCAGTACAAGGACGCTCGCTAGAGACTTGCAAATCTCAAGTTGTACGGTGCATCGCATTTTGAAAGACGCAAAAATGCACCCATACCGCCAGCAAGTACACCAAAGGCTTTCAGTGGATGACAAGGCCAACAGGCTAATGTTTTCGAATGGGCGTTAAACCAACCACCTGAGTTTTTAAACAGACTCTATTCACCGACGAGTCAGCGTTCTGCAGCCCAGGCGTGCCAAATCGAACTGCCCATAAGTTTTGGGCCTCCGTGAATCCCCATTGGTTGCGTGAGGCAGATCGTCAACAATGATGGACCATCAGTTGCTGGGGTGGTATCATCAGCAAGCGTGTTGTTGGGCGTCATTTCTTTGAAGGCCGGCTGAACGGAGCAATGTACATCAATTTCCTTCAGAATGAACTGCCTGTTCTGCTCGACGATATTGATTTAAGAACGAGGCAAATTATGTGGATGCAACAGGGTGGTGCACCCAGCCATTGCACTGTTTCTGCGCGCCAGGGTGCACGGGATCTTTTTCCCAATAAGACAATAGACAGAAATATGGACGTATAGTGGCCAGCTAGGTCGCCCGATTTATCTGTCCTCGACTACTATTTCTGGGGCACAATAAAAGATACAAAAAGTGTTCAAATGTTTGTAATTCTATCGGACCAAACTGCGTGGCCTTCAGTCCGTAGCTTACAATCTACTTCAAGTAAGGTAAACTAATCTAAGGACAACAGACACACACACCCATGCCCCAGGGAGGACTTGAACCTCCGACGGCGAGCAACCGCGCGCTCCGCAGCGAGGCGCCTTAGACAGCTCGGCTACTCCACCGCGCCTCAATAAAAGATATGGTGTACGCAGAAGAATATGAAAACACTGACGAGATGAAAAATCGCGTGAGGCAGGTCTTCAATGTACTTGATGGGACATATGATGTACTACGCGCTACAGCTAGCATTCGTTCTAGACTGGAACGATGTAGAGAACAAGACGGTGGTTTGTTCGAACACCTACAGTAAGGTACGGCCCCAATGAAATGCTGATAAAGTTTTGATTCCTCTTTCTCTGTTTCCCTTTGTCGTGCTGTAAGCATTTGAATGCTACTTTACTTTGAACCGGTTTTATCATTATTGTATGTGGACTGTTAATGGATTACGTGTCCACAATGAAGAATCAATAGGCTTTATGTTAATTATGTAATGCAAATCAGTTACAGGAAATTGCTTTGATAGCTACTAAGTAATGTGTTAACTGTTCTGTTGCTCAGGAATTGCTTGTAAATGTACAGTTTAGTCTTGTCAATAACGAGTGCAGTAACTAAGCTAAATTGAAACTAATTTGTTTACGTTGTTCTTTGTTTTATTAATCTCAGACCGTTGTATAATTCGATAAATATTATGGTGTTAGGTATACAGAAGCTGAAACACATGGCCTTGCGCTACACAGCCGCTTCCGGAGAATTGGTTAATTGTCGTTGTTTTTACTGTCTCTGTTAATACATTTCGATAAACCGAATATCACGCTAGACTAATTTGGGACTGCTCTATCGATTGAGCAAAAAAAAAAAAAAAAAAAAAAAAAAAAAGAAAGAAAGAAACCCCTCGCTTTAAAAAATCTTTTTGCTTGTGCCGGGAAACAAACCGATGCTTTACATCTACACCGGGTGTTGAAGGAATGGTGTGTTCAGCAGAATTTGTTTGGCCTGCGTCCAGCTTAACATTGCAAAAACTAAATTCCAAATATCTGCTCAAACACTAATATATTTTTGTGTGTGTGTGTGTGTGTGTGTGTGTGTGTGTGTGTGTGTGTGTGTGGATTTATCCTTGCGTTAATGTCCTACAATGACAATTTTCCAGGTTCGTTGAGTGGAATATAAAAGGAACCCGCGAAGTGTATTGTGAATGAGTAGTAAAGACGTAGTAAATTACAGCTTCATATGTGCTGGGTCTGTTTTCCATGAAGGTAATTAATTACCTCGTATCTCAAGAACTTTACGTCGTGCTATAATTGTGAAGGTACAATTAGTGGTATGCGTGTATACTGTTCATAAAATGCTTTGTTGTGGTCTTCAGTCCGCAGACTGGTTTGATGCAGCTCTCCACGCTACCCTGTCCTGTGCAGGCCTCTTCATCTGACAATACGTACGGCAACCTACACCCTTTTGAATCTGCTTACTGTATTCGTCCCTCGGCCTCCCTCTACGATTTTTACCCCACACACTTCCTTCTAATGCCAAGTTGACAATTTCTTGATGTCTCAGAATGTGTCGGCCGCGGTGGCCGAGGGGACTGAGATGATCCAGTCACGGTCTGCACTGCCACTACGGTCGGGGGTTCGAATCCCCCACTCGGGCATGGATATTTGTGCCGTCCTAGTTCGTAAGTAGTTCATAAGTAGTTTGTAAGTTTAGGGACTGATGACCCCGTAGTTAAGTCCCATAAACTATACGAACATTTGAACATTTTTTCTCAGAATGTGTCCCACTCGCGAATGAAATTAGTGGTTTAGAACAGCGGAAAAGTAGCAAGCGATAAATTTTCCTCCTTCCATAATTTTGGTGACGTAGTCTACGAGAAAATCTCTCCTAACACAATTTATGTTTAAAGTAATGTTGTAAGTCATTAAGCACTTCTAATAGTGGATGAATAATTTCTCGTTATTCACGAGTCGGGTGATGGGCAGTTTTTTTGTGACTCTCGTGGATTATGACGTCATGTCTCCTGTCTTAGATGGTATTTAACGCCATAGCGATTGTTGTCTGATATTAAGGAATATGTGTACCATGACTGGTTTCAGTCGGTCCTGTTGTGGAACGTACTAACAAACATATATTTTATAATGTGTATAGATTAAATCCATTAGGAGGCGCACTTATTCATTAGATTATCAACGAAATTACTGCAGAGCCGAATTGTAACAAGCGGCTTAGTTATCTTATGCTCTGAAGGCAGTGAGGTCATTCAAGAGGAATGGGAGTGGGCTCATCTGAGTGTGAAGTTCCAATGTGTGACTCTCCACGGCCTACCTTGGCTTTAGGCCAGCGAGGAATTCAGTTAGTGACGCAGCGATCTGTTTACCGAAGCGCTGGGGGCACCCGGTCCGTCCTCTCCCTGATAAACGCGACCCAAAACCAAGAGGAAGCTTACTGTAGATGCCACACGCACCAGTCACTATCCACACCGTTCAGTCCAACTTACGGCGTCTAAGCGCATCTGTTTTCGCTTGTACAATAAAGTAACGTGGCTACTGCAGCCAGCATAAAAAATTGTTCAAATGTTTGTAGAGTCTATGGGACTTAACTACGGGGTCATCAGTCCCTAAACTTACAAACTACTTACGAACTACCTTATACTAAGGACGGCACAAATATCCATGCCCGAGGGGAGATTCGAACCCCCGACCATAGTGGCCGTGCAGACCGTGACTGGAGCGCCTCAGTCCCCGCGGCCACCGCGGCCGGCGTATTAAATGATGATTCATGTCGTTTACGATTATTTAAGTAGTCACAATCTACGTAAACGGCGTTTGCCGATGTAGCTATTGAGGAATTAATATTCACATGTATTATTCTGGTATTTGATACGTAAACATTTATATTTAGTCTGTAGCGAGAGAATTGATACACGTTAGCGAATTGTCTTCTATCACCAAACCGGAATGCTGAAGTCATCACACACAACAAAGCCTAGTTTTGAAACAGATGCAGAATAAGGCAGAGGAAGACAATTGACTTCCTGTAAACAGACACAAATCAGTCTCGAGGTTTTCTGCTATTGTCTGTAGGATGACTATGTCAGACTGTGACGCCTGAGAGAGAGAGAGAGAGAGAGAGAGAGAGAGAGAGAGAGAGAGAGAGAGAGAGAGAGAGAGAGAGAGAAACTAACACCTATTGTTCTATCACCTTTAACAGACGAACTGCTTTTACCTACGTGAGTCATTGTATGTAAGAGCACAGTCATTGTATATAAGAGCACTGAAAAGCTTTTTCATATTTCGAGACTAGGTTACGTTGTTGAAACGTGTATTACAACCTACTTGGCTTGCATCTCTATGTTACTTTTCTTTCCAGGTAATATATCCATCACACATTTTATGTGCTGCTTTTTGCACATTGTACTAAAGGAGATTACTGATTGCAAATCAGTCTTTCCGCCTTCGTAGCTCAGGCGACAGGGTCGTTGACTACGACGCAGGAGTCCGGTTCTTTTCCCATCACCGACACGCAAGTGAACTAAAAAGGCTTACAACAACGCAGCCGAACCCCAGTTTCGGATTTCCTAGCCAGTAAATGCCATATGATCACCACCAGCACCACACTTGTGGGAATACAAAGCTGCGAGCAAGAGGAAGTAATGGGATGGAGGCATTACAGTCTTAGTGTGCCATAAGTCGAGACTTGGTTCGGGAAGCGAAGTGAGTCTCCATAGCCTAATTGTTTCAGGCGACCGCCGGCCCGAAGCAGGAAATCCACTTTCCGAATCCCGGTCCAGCACAAATTTTCTTCTTCGACGCTGTATTTATTTCAGTGCTCTGCAACAGTCGATGTGCCTGAATGTTTGTAATTCGTTAATTTACGGCTGGTAAAGTCAGCATGTCCGAAAGAACAGACACCGTATCTATAATGAACATTTTGAAAGGAAGTTATACGATGAACGTCAGCCGGCCGCGGTGGCCTAGGGGACTGAGGCGCTCCAGTCACGGTCTGCACATTCACTACGGTCGGGGGTTCGAATCCCCCCTCGGGCGTGGATATTTGTGCCGTCCTTAGTATTAACTAGTTCGTAAGTAGTTTGTAAGATTAGGGACGAATGACCCCGTAGATAAGTCCCATAAGCTATACAAACATTTGAACATTTTTGATGAACGTCAACCAAAGAGGAAAGCCATTCGAAATCAGAACAGTTAAATAACGCAACATGTAGTACGGACACGCACAAAGAACGGACAATATACGTCATCTCGAACTGGCCTTAGCGTACAAACCGGCAAGAAGAAGGGAGATGTTGGCAGACGTAAGAAGTGATGGGAAGTCAGTTCGTCAATAATGAACAGGCACAATGACTAGTAAAGAAAATGTAGAAAGAGTAGTAGGAGGAAGAAGAGAAGAAAAATGTTACTGAATTAAATAAGTTAGGAAATAAAGCACCAAAAGTTCTAGATGAGTTCCAGTATTTGTGCAGTGAATTAACTGAAATGGCCGATGTTGTTGTTGTTGTTGTTGTTGGTTTTAAGGGGACTAAACAGCTAGGTCATCAGTCCCTGAAATGGCCGAAGTAGGGTCAATTGGCTGTTACAGGAAATGCATTTCTTAAAAAGGAGGTATTTGTTAAAATGTAATATGAATTTGTGTGTTTAGCAAGTATTTCCTGCAGCATTTGTCTGTTGTGTAACATTGTACGAAAGTGAAAAATGGACGATGAACAGTTCAAACAAGGAAAGGATAAGAGCGTTTAAATTGTGGAACTACAGCAGAAAGATAGGTAATCGCGGAATGGATCGTATAATAGAGCAGAGAAATTTGTGACGCTACCTGATTACAAGACGGGATTAGTTGCTTGGACAAAACCTGAAGTAATTCATCGGTTTGGTAATGGAGGTATGTTATTACAGTGAGCGAATTCAAATGGCTTGTGGTTGTAATAGGTATGCAGAGATAAAGACGCTTAAGCAGGAAAGACTAGCGTAGTGAACTACTTGGAACCTGTTTTCAGAATCAAGTTAGGAATAACAACCAGTTTGGTAAGGGACGGGTGGCAGTTAATGTATAGTTACTGTTACTTATCGCCGCGCGGGAGTAGCCGAGCGGTCTGGAGCGCCACGTTACGGATCGCGCGGCCTCCCGTGTCGGAGGTTCAAACCCTCCCTCGGGCATGGATATGTGTGTGTGTGTGTGTGTGTGTGTGTGTGTGTGTGTGTGTGTGTGTGTTGTCCTTAGGTTAGTTTAACTTAGTTAAAGTAGAAGTAATTTATCCATTTCACCAACTGTTCAGGTTATAAATTAATAAAATTCAGCAACCAGTTGCTTGTGATTATTTATTTTAGACCACTGGTTTCGGGCACTTGAGTGCCCTTCTTCTGGTCTCTATACAAACAAGTGCATTGGTATACAGTAAAGGCTATAAAACGTACAAAAGTCGGTTACAGCTGCTTCAAATTTCTGTAACCGACTTTAGTCTCAAGCGCCCGAAACCGGAGATCTAAAATAAATAATCACAAGCAACTGGTTGCTGAATTTTGTTAATTTATTAGTTAAAGTAGTTTGTGAGATTAGGGACTGATGACCAATGTAGTTTGGTCCCATAGGATTACAAACATTTGAACATTTTGTTAAGTATCAGATAGATAAGTAGGTAGGCAAGAAGAGAGAGAGAGAGAGAGAGAGAGAGAGAGAGAGAGAGAGAGAGAGAGAGAGAGAGGATGAAATATTTGCTCCGGCGATGGCTGCAGTGGGTGGAAAAAAGAACCACTGCACGCTCTTTAAAATCGGTGCGTTTATAAGATGATACTGCATCCAATCAGAATCAAAGTTTAGCGCCCGGTCGATTGCTGGCACTGATATCTCCCGTGTGTATCTTTCAGAAATATGAGATCAATTTGGTGGATGTTTCCTTGTAGGTTCAATGTACGTTACTTATTTCTACATTCCATCCAGAAGCCAAGCTGATGCTCCCCGAGGTCAGATACACCACAGTTATTTATTGTAAGACGCTACTTTTCTGTAAATAAGCAAAGTGAAATTTAGAGAGGTAGAGGCAATTTCGTGATGGTTCGTTCTAATCGCGCTGACGCCATCGACGCTCCGAAACCGGTTCAAATCCTTGGGAGACGGCACGAGCCTGACCCAGTGAATCACGGGCTGCGTTATCTGCCTCTGACCTGCTTTCGTCAGGCGCCCGCCGGTCAAATAGCGAGCCGATTACTCACCCCGTGGGATGATCAACTAGATTCCATATTTATACATCTCCTGACTTCTAATCAAATTGCGTGCTAATGGAATATCGTGTAAGTTGTGCAACTGGATTCACGATTTCCTGTTTGAAAGGATGCAGCTCCAAGTAATGACGAAAAGTCGTCGTCTAAAACAGAGATATCTGGTGTTCTCCCGGGATATGTTATAGGGTCCCTACCAAAGACCTACATACACAACATAGACTGGCCACAGCGCCGCCATAGTTGAAGCCAATTGGAAAGGTTGCCGCCATCTTTGAGAACGTCAGTGCCACGCCAGGTGTCACTGGGCGTCTGCTAACGCTGAATCATAGGTTTTCTATTAATCACTACCAGTCCCGATTTTTCCCCAATTTCTGGGCGAAGCATTTCGGAAAGTAAGTCCCACTACGAATAAGCATTTCTCGTTTACTACTGGATCCTAAGTGTAATGTTTATAATCGTCGAACTGCTGCATGATTTGATGTTACTATAACGTCAATATCGTTTGTATTCGCTGACATATCTTTAATGTCTTTAATTACCTTTATTCTGCTTGTGGCTCAAATGATGCTTTGAAGTACATTTCGTATTTATCAAGCTTTCCACAATTTGACGTTTCCTTGGTACTCTCCTTACAGCTTTTGGTTTCTGTAAGAGCTCAGGAAACGAAAATTGTGTTGGAATGGCATTTGCAAGTAGCCGCTTTCGATCGGTGGTAGCATCCATAACTTTTCTTCTAAATGACAAGAGCATATGTAACTATACTTTGTAGGCTGCCACGTATCACGCCTCATACTGGTTACCCATTGGGTTAGCAACTCTTTGTTTTTCAAAGGAAATCTGTATAAAGAATAGTTTAATTACAGTTCATATACCTAGGCTACCTACACTGTGTTTAATACGCTTTTTTACACTATATAAACAACTTTCTTTACATTAAAACACACCAAATACATCCGTCCTCTGCCTAACTTTTTGATGGTCGTGAAATAAACATCATTTTGAAATTTAGTAAATGCGAAAGTTTAGTATAATGAATGGTTATAGGCAAATACACGCCGATACGCAACGACCTATATAATTACATATCTCTTCATGTATGATATTCCAACAGTTTTATCACTGCGGTTGCTGCAATTGTACGCCGAACATACACTGGGCATGATTTACCAATAATAACAGCGCTTACACGTTAATTTAGATTACAAACAGAAGCGTCTGCTCACTCTGCTGCATTAGACTGACGTTCTCAAATATGGCGCCCAGTGTTGCTCAGTGCTGCCACCCAGAGCGCTGTAACTTGTCTGTAGCCTCTCTATGTTGTTTATATACCTCTTTGGTCCCTACTGTTCCATGTCGTTATAAGCGCTTAAAAATCCACTCCAAAAATGTTTGTTAATCTATCGGACTCAACTACGTGGTCATAAGTCCGTAGCTTACAAACTACTTAAACTAAGGTAAACTAACCTAAGGACAACACAAACACCCATGCCCGAGGGGGGACTCGAACCCCCGACGGCGATCGGTCCCGCGCACGGCAGCACGGCGTTCCACTACGCAAATCCACTCCAGTCGAGTGGCTTTACCACCTAGCTGGAATAGCATCACCTTCTGTTCTAAGAGAAATAATAGCGAGCAAGTAAAGGATGTAAGTAGCAGGAAATAAATCCCTTATATGGACATGAGCAGCATGTGCAAACACGTAAGTCCCGATAGAGTTTCATGAGAACATCAACAGAAAGTACAACCACAAATGAAATAGCCAGAATGCAGTTGTGGAAACCTAAGGACACTTCACCACCTGGGTGGAAAAGAGTATCTGAAACTTTACCACCTGGTCATGACAAGGAATGGCAGTCCTTGAACGGGAGTGGGCAAATCCAATGTTAATCTAGCAAGATGGGGCTACGCTGAGGAAGATAGCATCAAGGGCGAGTGTGGAGATGTCCAGACCATGAAACGTATGCTTCACTGTCAACCGTGTCCAACCACCTGCACGGAAGGCGGTCTTTCGCAGGCGTCGGAGAACTGCTTTATTTATTTATTCTTATATTTCCTTATTCGTATGCTTATCCTTACCGAGAAAGAGCTGAAGACATAGTAGCACGCATAGACCAAAGATATGGTCTGTGGCATCACGTTTCGCTGTATGTAACCTCCTTGCTATAGAGTCGGGAACGTCATCGCTGGCCTTCAGTCCGATTTTTTGTATAATTTGACGACTTTAAACCTCCAAATCTTCCACCCCCTTATAGCTATCGGCATGGAACTGCTATGGTGTACAACGGGAGACTTCGGACAATAATTACACACAGACCATTCGTTTGCGTTCTGCAGGTTTCGCTGCAGAGCAAAATATTCACACACACACACACACACACACACACACACACACACACACACGTAGAATTTTATATACACCGATAACTTTCCATCCCAATATACTCTACCCTTTTATCATTATCAAACCTCAAGCAACAATGCTAGCAATAAAACCATTTTCAAAAAGTAATTGTTGTTCCGCATTTCGCGTCATATTTTTCAAATTACTAAATATCTATCAGATCGCTATAAAATCGTGCCTAAAACCTTCCTCAGGTATAAATTAGTAACTGTACAAATATTTAAGTTTCTGCGTCTTGTCGTTAGGACGTGATAAGCGTACACAGAACAGACATTCACATTAATATATATATATATATATATATATATATATATATATATATATATATATATATATATATATAAATAGCTATCCGATCGCCATAAAACCGTGCGTAAAGCCTTCCCCGGGTAGACATTAGTAACTGTACAAATTTTTAGGTCTTTATGTCTTGTGGTTCAGACGTGATAAACGTACACCGAAGAGACATTAACATTTATAGGTATAGATTTAAAAAAACTCAATAAAACTGGACATACGTGGAACTTTTATTCCAATTAACCTATACTATCACCTTCTAAAACATTATTTTACTATTCCTCTTGTATTACAATGTATTTTGTTTTAAAGAACAATATATACTTCAGAATTGTGGAGCAGTTTGAAATTAGAAAGAAATTACATCTAGTCGCGGAGTCAAGTCCTCGAGATCTAGCATTCTGACACAAAACTTTACCCACTACTTATACAGCTTCTGTCAGAATTTGCCATGCGTTAACCAGTCTCGATATATTCAAAAGTAAATATTGTATCTGCTAATATCAATGTTGTTACTTTTTTTATTACACCACCAGCAGCAGAAGGTGTCTCAGTGGTACTGTTAGTATTAATCCTATTTAGAGTTAAGTTATTACATATGTAGAGTTAAGTTATCACCTTTTATTTACATCCTCTTACATGTAATCAACCTGTATAAATAATGTTATTAACTGTTCATCTGTAAAAATCATTATTATGTTATAGGTAACTCACATGTAAAGAAATACTGTATGTGTAAAACCCTGGTCCGATGTAATCTGATCAGGCTAAATAAATAAATAAATTAAATAAATAAATATATAAACTGGACAACTCATTTGCATAATACTGCTGAATGAACTTACTTGTAACACAAGTCGTTCTTTGGCGTACGATTTATGCTGAAAATATGCAAGGGACGGTTTTGTTAGACGTCTGTGTGCTGGGACAACACAGCGCCAGCAGCAGAAGAACTCTGTGTGGCGGGCGTATTTGCGGTGCGCGGAGAAAACTGAGTCGCGAGTGAGCGCTCCAGAGTGGACACACACGCGGTATTCGGGTCAGCGCTGTACAAGGCGCACGCCGTTCTGTCCAGCATTCCTGCGGTTTCGCTTCCCGTCTTCACTGATGTAGACGGCGTCAGCTAACGGAGTAACGGAGGGCCTTCTGACGCGTCGACGCCTCAAGCTTCTCGTGTCCACTGATGCACAGAGAGGATTCCGGTGTGCATAATCACTTCACAGCTGCTGTACTGTAGTCTTGTGTAGTTCGCGAACGAACTAGTTCGGAAGAGCGTTCCCACAGGCGAACTACGCGAACTAGTTCGCAGATCCCTTACCTCTTAGTTCGTCCGCTCCTTTTTCGATGACGGGTAACAGCGAGTGGACACGAGAGTGCGCAGAATCGCGTGATTCCCTTCTGCCAGTTGTCATTTCGAGCTGAGATGCAGCTCAGCTGTAGTTTTAGTAGCTGCAGCAAAAGCCAAAACGAGCGGACGAATTAAAAACAGCGACGTACTTCGCGGCCGAGCTGAGAACTAAATGGAGAGCTGCCAGTCGCGAACTGAAGTATGCGCGATGGGTCGCGAACAGAATTAAACGTGTTCGCCTTCTGCTGATGAGAGCCATTTCAAGGTTAGCGTCTGCGTGCTACATTACACAGTTCAGTGCTACAAAATTTTTGCTTTGAAGTATATCTGACTAATAAATTCCACAATGCCAAGATATAGAGATAACTCTGAACTTAAACGCGAGAAATTATCCACTGTTTGTTTTGGTTAGCGTGATATCGTTAGCGGCTCAAGCAGCAAGCGCATGAAGCAGCTAGGTGGGGGAACTTCTCCCTCCACCTGCATGCGCAGACCAAGCCGCTGAGCCGTCACTGGGAGCGAACGAACTAAAAGAAAGAACTAGTTCGCGGCAGAGCCGCGAACTAAAGTGACCGCTCCCGATCGCGAACTATTATGCGCAAGTCTACTGTGCAGCAATGTTTAAGTAGTAGAATTTCATGCACCATGCAGTAATTTTTGTTGAAATTGATACGTTGCAGGGCCGCAGAAAAATTTACATTGGTTGCCTCCAAAATGCAAGACAAGAATCATCGGATAATGACGCGTTTCGCCCTTTAGCAGGGCATCTTCAGATTATAATGCGCTCTCCGTGGTGTGACACTGTAAGTTGTTATTGCGGTGTTTCTATTTTCCTGGAATGTTTTTTGGATTTCCTTGTGGCCCTTAATCGAAGCGGTAGTCTCTGATGACACAAGATAAGCCCATGTTTACAATTGCGCTCACGGGCGGTGGGCGGTGACACCACGCCCGCCCACCGCCCGTGAGCGCAATTGTAAACATGGGCTTATCTTGTATCACCAGAAACTACCGCTTCTATTAAGGGCCACACGGAAATCCAAAAAACATTCCAGGAAAATAGAAACACTGCAATAACAACTTACAGTGTCACACCACGGAGAGCGCATTATAATCTGAAGATGCCCTGCTAAAGGGCGAAACGCGTCATTAACTTATAAACAATTTGCAATCAAGACGGTTTGAAGGAATATTTATTCTAACTGATTGCTGTTGTACACCATGGATTGGTAATCATTTTAGAATCATCGGAGGATAACATCCAAATTTGTTTTGGAGACAGCACGTGAAAAAGTCACATGAATGAAAATAGAGACCCCTGTGAAGTAAGAAAGACGATTAAGTTCGTACTGAGTGTTACCAATATTGTTGGCTATTACCGCTACTACATGCCGCAGCATTGTATCAAACTGCCTCTAGAGTTAGCATTGCGGTACGGTATAGCAGTCCTTGCTGCTCTTACATACCTGGTGTAGCAGCGTATGCTGTATCCAGTGTTGCCAGACGTAGGGAATTTTCCCTACAAGTTGGTACTTTTAAGCATTAAAATCATGTAGGGAATTTTCATCAAAAAGTCCCCAACGCTTAGGTACTTTGGTAAAATTTTACAATCGCCCACACAGGCTTAGCGGGTAATGTTGGCAACTGAACAGTTGTCAGCACGTGGGAATGAAGTCGACCAATTGTGGCAAAGTTTGAAGTAGCTAATGATATTTTAGACGGCATAGTTGTCTTCTGGTCATAGTAAACAATATTAATTTGAAAACTTTGTTTCAGACACATTAAAACTGATGCGAGATATGATGATTTCAATTTATGTCAATGGAATGGAGAGTCGGTTTGGAAATAGTGTTAGAAAATGTCAGCACAAGAAAACTTCATTGTTTCTATGAACTAAAGACGTTTTATTACTTTGACTAGACTTATTTATTTACATCAGGACGATATATTAGTTAGTACTTGTAAATGAGAAGATGCTGACAATAAAACGCTAAAACATTTGCGACAGCCAACGTTGTCATGAACAATTCGTTGTCAACATAGCATTACTCTTTGAAAATCGAATCATGTAGAGTGACGGACTTCCTTTTTTGTGCTGACTGTGAACTAGATATTTACGCTGTTCCTACTTTGTGGTTGATAGTGTCTCGATGTAGCCTTGTGTCGTCAATAAATCAGTTATCCTCGTCTAACAGTGCACTTGGAATTAGCGGCATATTTGGGGAAACTAATTAATGCTGTTCCTCTCTATGGTTGATGTACCCTTGTCCGATCGATAAATCTGTTAACCTCTTGTAACGGTGCATTTGGAATTCGCGGCATAATCTACGTTTGACTCCATCAGTCAGTAACGATCAGTCACTGGAAAAACATATCTAGCAAGTCAAGCACGATGCCAAATATTTATTTAAAAATTTTTCAAAATTGTAACATATCACATTAATCAACTGGTTAACCTCTGCTGGCCGGACTCCTGGATTCAGCCCCTCCCAGACCCAAATCCTGGCTACGATCCTGATGTAGGGGCATTAATGAGGCGGTAGGGAGAAAGTAGGGAAAACGTAGGTACATTTTTGTGAGTCTGTAGGTATTTTCTCTCTCTGCCATCTGGCAACACTGACTGTATCCCAGGCAAACATTGACCAGACGTTTTTGGTGGTAGAGAGACGGGGAGACAGGCAGGCCAAGGCAGCGAGGTATTCTGAAGGGCGACGTGAAAGTGTTGAACACTGCGTGTCACGTGTCGTTCCTTTTATCCTTTCGCAATGTGACCGTCGGCAGGCTTAGAAGGTATGGGAAGACAACAGTCTCAAAATACACTTCAGAGGAGTAACGCTGGTTGGTTAGTGTATCAGCACTTTGAACTATGGGGGTGCCAGAGTGGAATCTAACACCACTCCAAACCTTACACCGAATGCAGTAGCGACATGGCGATGCGTAAGTTAACAGTACAGCAGTTTCTGCAGACTTTATTGGACAATCGAGGTGGTTACAGGCAGAATGGAGACTAGTCGTTAAGAAAAAGAAAATCTTTAAAAATCCTGCGTGCATCATCACGACGGTCTGGTGAGATCATATTGCAGCCCCCTAGTACGCTTTGCCGGAAAACTGTCAGTGTTACATCTCCAAACTTTTGGCGTCCGTTGTTCTCCTATACAGCGGTGTTTTTCAACGTTTTAGAGTACGCGACTCCGTTCCACATAAAAATATTCTGTCGATCCCCCCTCGTCAACAACCATAACAAACGTATGTTATCTCAAAGTAAAAGTTCATCTTCTTTCTTTTCCTACAGCTTTCTTTTGCATTGTTGGACGGAAGTTTGTGTGTTTCTCGGAATGGAACACATTTTCCTATTTTTACATGATTTTTTATATTTTGGTTAATGAGTGTTTCCGCATTTCAGGCAAGACTCAGAAATGAATTACGCTCATTAAGAAAGGTCCCACAGTATAAGCCAAGTAGATCTTCTTTCAAATTTCTCAGAATTACATTTCGTATCATGTTCTTTGGCTTATCCATTGGTTCCTGAAGATAGTTTCCAGGCTTTGCGCTTATTTATCATTAACACACTGTATCATAAAACAATTGTCGATCAATTCATAATGAAAGTTACACAAGGATCTCCATAATTTTAACATTGTATTTGAGTTAGCCATTAGATTTTTTATTACTGAATCCCTAGTTATTTTATGGTGCAAGTACTACCCCCTTTCTAGACGGGACGTGCGACAAGCGCAAGAAAGTCGTTGTCAGATGCAGTGATCCTTGCGATAAACCATTGAATTACTAAATCAAATATCAAATGTTTGTAGAGTCTATGGGACTTAACTACGGGGTCATCAGTCCCTAAACTTACAAACTTCTTATCAACTACTTACGAACTAGGACGGCACAAATATCCATAACCCCCGACCGTAGTGGCCGTGCGGACCGTGACTGGAGCGCCTCAGTCCCCTCGGCCACCGCGGCCGGCCATTGAATTACAAACAAGCCTTTACACGGTACGCGTTTGTTGAGTCGTTTGTTTCACGTGTCTACTTCATTTGTTGTCGACTTCGAACAAATGACTCGCCGAGTTAAGATCACTTTTCGAGACTGTCAGATATATTGTAATTATTGTAGTGATTAAAACATTTGTGTTGTAGACTGCCACTGTAAAACTACATTTGTATTCGTGAAGTTCATGCAAAACTACGTTGCTCACGTCTATAAACGTTCTCATTATAAAAGCCGCTTACATACTTTCAGGCCGCGCCGTTTGAGGCTTCTATGTATATGCTGAACAAGCTCAGGCGTCTGTGAAAGTATGTCTACGCATAGACCTTTCACTGAACTGAAGCCTAAAATAATGCTCACCGAAAACAAATATTTCTCCCGTTAACTACAGCAGGTGTCAGGAGAAATAGTAAATATTTTAGGAGATGGTAATAAAGACGAATTCCAATACAAATGCCATATAATGTGTGTCCAATTAGTACTGGGTACAGAGATACAGCTCTTAGTATGTGATCAAAACAAACTTAAAGAAAATGCAAGTTTGGATATTTTGGATATTTGGACAATGAAAAAAAGTGATACAAAAAAGTAGTTCTCGATTTTTGCAGCCGTATTTATTTTGCGGACTGATTTCCAGAGGTGAAATTTACTTGCGTGATGTACTTCTAAGACTTTCTTATAAAAGTTTCAAAACACAAGGTAATATAATTTTGTTATGTAACTATTTGCAGCGGTGGAGCGGCCGAGCGCATTGAGGCGCTATGCTACGATGCGCGGGGCCGTTCCCCGTCAAGGGTTT
This sequence comes from Locusta migratoria, assembly GCA_026315105.1. Classification (NCBI taxonomy): domain Eukaryota; kingdom Metazoa; phylum Arthropoda; class Insecta; order Orthoptera; family Acrididae; genus Locusta; species Locusta migratoria. The sequence continues at coordinate 327,206,626 of CM048751.1, read as the reverse complement.
GAATCCCTCCGGGGGCATGGATGTTTGTGACATCTTTAGTATAAGGTAGTTCATAAGTAGTTTGTAAGTTTAGGGACTGATGACCCCGCAGTTAAGCCCCTTAACCTTAACAAACATTTGAATATTTTTGTAACTATTTACATCGGTAAACTACGCCCTTCAAACATGCCGTTTGTTCATTTGTGTTGGTAATGGATATATTCCACTGCCATCATCCTGGTCACTATGACATATCCTTGTCCTGTTACATTTTCAAGTGAAGTAGCTTAAGTGACTGTTTAGTCACGAGGCCCGAAATTTCCAGAATGAATTTCATTCTCCGTACGACCCAATGTGCATATTAATTAAAACATTCTGTTCCCTGTGCTTCCGGCGATCGAGATACGGGAGAGCAGTCGTTGGTTACATACCACGGGCTTATCAGACCACAGCATGGCTGAATAATACGAGTTGTACAAACGCCGCACGTTCCGGCATTCCTTTCATCCTGTCACTCGCGTGCCGTCGAGATAGTCCCCCGATACAGGGCGTTACACCGAGGGTGGCAAGGTGCATTCCACTGCGCTGTGTTTGCCCTGTGTGACTGACGTGTTTCCAGATAGAGCGCTGTCCACATGATACGACTGCGGTATTTGGGCAGGGCGGTACTTGTTCCGATGTACGGGAGACGTCGAATGAACTATATTTACCACCTCAGTTCAACTGTGCTGAATCGGACGGTAAATAGGAAATATTCGTAATTCCCTTAAAATTGGGAGCTGAGCTACAGCTCTCAGTGGAACACTTATTTAAATTGCAAGTATTTACTTTGAAATGGACAGTGCTATGCATCACTAGACTATGCGCCATTTATTGATATGGATTTGAGCAAATTCTATTGATCATCATCAATGTGGATAAAAATCACCGTTCTCGCCTTAGCAACGGTTGCCATGATATATTAAAAAATACTAAGTGACACTTCGCTTATCGTTGATTTTCAGTTTTGCATCGCAAGTCCATATGCGACAAACCAAACTATAGTTCTGCAACAGTAGATATTGTGTTTTGATTTACAGAAGACTTTGCCTTTGCCTCTGCCTAAGATTCCTACCAACATAGTGTATTACAAAAGGCACCTGTGCGTGTGTAATTTAGGTATTCACAGTGGCAAACACGGCAAAGGCCACTGCTACGTCTGGGTTGAGGGTGAAGCTGGCCGTGGAGATCAGAAGGTTGGCAGCTGCCTCAAAAAACATATCGAGAGAAATGTCACTGCAGAAGAATTTATTCTTTGCTCAAACTTGTGTGGAAGCCAAAATCGTAACATCAAAATAGTGTTGTTATTTAAAACGGTTTTGGAAAGTCATTCTGCATCGGAAAAGATTAATTTGCACCATGTTCTCCCAGGGAACAGCCTTTTGCCCAATGACAGTGATTTGGGAGACATAGTGTTGCACTGAAGCTACAACAACGGTTGTACACCGTCGACGATATTATGAGTATAATGAAAGTATGTCGTAAAAAGAATGTTTTGATCGTTCACAGAGTCGAAAAGAGAGACTTCGTTGGAACCAAAATGCTGGAAAAACAAATAACAAACCGCAAATGTGACACAGAATACCACAAAATAAATTGGAATGAGAAAGGACAAACCTCTAAGTATTTTTATGAAAAGCGACATTGACCAGGAGACTGCAGTTGAAATATACATGTAGAAAAAGAAAAGAATACGGCGACCTTTTTCTCACCCGTTGAAACTAAAGAACACTTAATACCACTGCGGCCAGGAGGGAAACCGATTTCTAAAGAAGAAGTGGCTGACTTGAAATATCTTCTGCCGCTGATTCAGAAAGATGCAAGACAAATGTACCGGTCGTTTCGAAGTGATCACAGTGTGGAAGACAACATCGATGGTTTCAACGGACACGTTGACTTCGAAATTGAATGCGGATAATGACAGCTACCTCTAATTTTGTTTTTTAGAAGTTTCTGTATGTTTCATTTTACTGGGTTTGTACAGTAGGCCCATTTTGAAGTACATTTGGTTATACTTACTTCAATTTAGAATGTATGTAGTGCTGTGATAGACATTCGTAGAGGACCCATGAAGTATCTGTAATGTTATTTGCATTAAAATTGGCTTGTGACTCATACAATTTCATAAATAAAATGTCAATGATACAAAATGATCCAAAAACTTCAGGATTGATGCTTTTGCATGTTATTCACAATGCTTAGCTTACAAAATGTAATTTGTTCTTTACTTCGTTTTCAGTAATGTGACCTCATTAAGTTGTTACAGGATATGAAAGGCATATGGCTTCCTAAGGCTTTATTTTTATAATATGCCTAATGCACAGTACAGGATAATGAGACCAAACGACGTTCAAATGTTCAAATGTTTGTATAATCTATGGGACTTAACTACTGGGTCATCAGTCCATAAACTTACAAACTACTTATGAACTAACGAACTAGGACGGCACAAATATCCATGCCCGAGGGGGGATTCGAACCCCCGACCGTAGTGGCCGTGCAGACCGTGACTGGAGCGCCTTGTCCCCTCGGCCACCGCGGCCGGTCCAAACGACGTTCAAGTCTTTCAGTCAACTGATGCACAACAGAACTGCACAGGCAGCAATTACGCATTAGTAGTCTAACGACCATTTGTGTAACTTTAGCTTTTAATTACAGTGATCTTCCACTAGTAAGTAAAACAATAATAACTCTTCGTCTGTACAACAAATTGGGTAACTTCAACAATACGTACATTTTTGAGGGAACGGTAACTTTGGACGCCATTATCTTGCTTATGACATTCTGGCGCTTGGTCTAGTTATACATAACACCGTCCAAATAACAGTTGTCATTGTAAACCAAATTGTACTCAACACCTATCTAGATTACACCAACGACAACCATTTCTACGGACATTCGTGATTGACTCTCGATTGTATGTTCAGTTCTTTGTCTCATTCCTCGCATTGATAACTGTTTTCCGAGTCATCTGTCAGCAAGGACCCTTATGGATTGTTTCTTGAGCTACATATTTGTATGAAGTTTGGGACTGCGGGTGAGCCGCGGTGGAGTGGCCGAGCGCATTGAGGCGCTATGCTGCGATGCGCGAGGCCGTTCCCCGTCGGGGTTTCGAATCCCCCCTCGGGCATGGATGTTTGTACCGTCTTTAGTATAATGTTGTTCATAAGTAGTTTGTAAGTTTAGGGACTGATGACCTCGCAGTTAAGTCCCCTGAACATTTGAAGTGTGGGTGATGTGTATTTAAGAGACAAATCGGGACTGATGACCCCATAGTTAAGTCCCATAAGCTTAACAAACATTTGAACATTTTAAGAGACAAAATCCAACATATAGATCTAATATATAAAGCAGTGTGTCCGTATTTTTGTACGTGTTGCATACAAATCTACAGTTTTGTTCCAATCTTTATGAAATTTTGTACACGTAAGCTTCAATCCATGAGGACGGTCGCCGTAAGTGTAAGAATCGCATACAATATATAGTTCACGAGATAAGACGTCATAAACAATGAGATGCGCAAAAACTGCTGCATTTTGCGACAGTGCTGCTCATTTTCTCTTAAACCATTGGACCGATTTCAACCAAATTTGGTACACACATTCCTTACCGTGAGGTAACAATTGCTGCAGTATTAAGAATCCCATACGACATTTGGTTCAGAAGATATGACGTAAACAATAGGCATCGTAAAAGACTGCCACATAATGCTGCGAGACTTTATAAATACGCTATATGAGAATGAGATTACTTAGCGACTTGCAACAAACTTTAAACATAATTTCACACCTTCATTAAACTTTTTCTCGCTGGCAACCATAGTAAAATGATGAAAAGAAAAAAGTTTCTCGCTTACTTCTTTCCGCTGTTAATGGAGTAAAACTACGGCTCTCGGTATGACGTTACAATTTATAATTTGAACACTACAAATTGTAGCGACAGGAAATTTTACAGACAGTATTCAAATATATAGTTGAATGTACCTTCTAAATAGTATCACAATATGAGTCGTAGTTCATGAGATATGAGCACGTAAACAGTAACGTTCATGGAAAACCGCCTCATCGAGCCCCAATTTTAATCTGTTACTTCTTTACTACTAATTGTATTCCCAAGAGATTTTACAGATATACAGCCCTTATACAAATGAATAAATACCTGAAAAATGGCAGGAATAAATAAATAAATACCCGGGCAGCGCCGGGTTTTCAGCTAGTTATTAATGTAATTAGGCTACCAGTATCGGTGCTCCATTAACACTGTCTTCAGGCCCCTATTTACGAACTGATGCAACAACACAGTTTGTAGGTAGACACCACGCATTGGACAATCTAAACGCAACAGAAAGAAGCATAGTTTGTTACCACTTAGTACGGGATATAAAGAAAACGATATAGCGTTTGAGTCTGTAAATATCTGCAGAAAACTGTCGTCTGCGTACAACCGCCTGTTTTGTTTGCTTCACGTTCATAACATCTTCAGCGAAGAATGGAAGAACTGAAAGACAAAATAATACCAAAAGAGTGAGCGGACAGATTGCTGTTGGGGAAAATTGTGAAGTTAAACACGCGTTTATAGAAACAGTTGATTGAATTATTTCGAAATAACAAGTCAAACTGAATATATAGATATATACTGGAAACTGGACGCTGTTTGCAGAAATGAAGTTTCAATATTCAAAGTGTATAACCATTGCAGTCTGACAGAGCTTCTTACGTCCGGTACTACATCTTGAGTATGCGGTTTCGAAGAGAGTTTCGTTTGTTGTAAGTTGACAGTTACAAAAGATTATATATGAAGAGTGTGTGTGTGTGTGTGTGTGTGTGTGTGTGTTATTTAAAGTTTAGCAGTAACAGGACAGCGCGAAAAAAGTCAACACGGAATGTCAGATAATTGCATAGGTGTTGTTTAAGCACTTAATCTTCGAATCGTTTTCAATATAAGAAAATGTGCTGTCATTATCAGAGTACTGTAATTAACTCTTGCTTTCTTTTTGTTTCAGGTAAGCCTTTGATGTTGTATTTACGAAAATTACGGCCACGTATACGTCGTCCATAACTCAAGCTGTGTAATATTTGGCAGCAATTGTACAGGTAAGAAATTCAATGAGTAAAATTAGTTTCATACAAACTGAACATTTCCCTTAGTAAGTGTAGTGGTCCTGTACGTCAAAGCCACAGGCTGCGAAATTAGTGAAGTAGCTTCAAGAGCCATGTGAAGTGAGATATAATATTAAATACAGATGTATTAACGTAACTAGATAGAGAAGGAAATAATTGTTGACCTCCTACCGGCTGAAGTTGGCTTGAATTACGCGATAAGGACATTAAACGTGGTAGTTTACTCATTATAGCTGCAGAACTAGATTCTTTGTGAAAGTGTAGAAATGGAAATGGGAAAAGTTGCAGTGTGTAACAAATTCGTCTAATGAATTTTTTTTTTCAAACTCTGCACTTAAGCCCAACTGCACAGCTGCAAGTACTGATATACATTTCTCGCACGTGTCTTTTTACGTATTATGATCAAAGGGGATGGACATTAATTACATGTGCTCAAAAGAGGAGTCAGGCAGAATCTCACCAAATCTCATTTAAATGAGGGGCGGCGGGGGACGCAATGAAAAGTCTTCTCAGCTTTTTAATTCACACATCATGCTGTATTATAACGAGTAACACTTTCCTTTATTCAATTAATCACGAGGATAGACAGTTGCTCAGCAGTTAGCGGTAAGTGTAGGAAAAACAATCCCGTAATTTTCGAATACAGTATTATTAGTGTGCTGTTTGACACAATCGCCTCGATTAAATATGTAGGCTTAACGTTACAAAGCGGCGTGAAATGGACTGAGCATATAAGTTCAGTTGTGTTGATGGTCTACTTCGGTGTATTGTGAGAGTTTTGCGAAGATGTGGTTCATCTGTACAGAATCCTTGTGCTACTTATTTTTGGGTACTGACCAGGGATCCCAACCATAGTGTTAAAGGAGGACAGAGAAGTAACAAAAGAGAAATTGGGACCTGTTCAAATGTTTGTATAGTCTATGAGACTTAACTACGGGGTCATCAGTCCCTAAACTTACAAACTACTTATGAACTACTTACGAACTACGACGGCACAAATATCCATGCCCGAGGGGGGATTCGAACCCCCGACCGTAGTGGCCGTGCAGACCGTGACTGGAGCGCTTCAGTCTCCTCGGCCACCGCGGCCGGCTGGGACCTGTTCGGAGGCATACAGACACAATTCTTTCCCTCGCCCTCTCTAGGAGTGGAACAGAAATGAAAACGGACATAACTGAGCCACGCACCGTTTGAAGACGCCAAAGTTGATGATGAGTAAATAAACATTTTTCAAAGAAAACAAAAATTCCCGTTACTTTTTTAATCACACCTGACACCTCCGACTGTTGTTGATACCATCCGCTCCCCCCCTAACCCCCACCCTCCACACACACACACACACACACACACACACACACACACACACAAGCGCGAGCTCACGCATAACAAAATTATGTTGGGATGCCCGGTATACAAAACCTCCTGTCACTATTGAGGCCGACAAATCCGACAGCAGTGCAGAATGGCCGTGTGGTCTAAGGCGTCATGCTACGGACTGGGCGGTCATTCCAGGGAGAGGTTTGAGTCCTACTTCTGGTGTGTGTGTGTGTGTGTGTGTGTGTGTGTGTGTGTGTGTGTGTGTGTGTGTGTGGTCTATAGCATAAGTTAGCTTAACTAGTTTTTAAGTCTAGCGACTGATCACCATAGCACTTTGGTGCAGTAGGTATACAAACGCTTGAACCTTAGAAACTACCTTCTTGCACTGGAACACATCCGGCATGCTTGAGGTACAAAATTTCTACTCTACTCCGATTCCCTTAGTGCCCTACAATCACTGCTGGTCATGTACTCGGCTGAAACTATAACACAATTGATCCATGACCAACTGCTGGGTAAAGAGGTGTCATTTCTTTGGGTACCTGGGCATGTTGGGATTCGGGGAAATGAAGCGGCTGATGTGGCTGTCAAGGCGGCCTGCAGTAGCCCAAATGTCAAAGAGTGTGCCATCCCCTTGCGGGACGTCTACTCTGTGCTGCGCCAGAGGTTCCTTCAGTTGTGGGAGGAGATGTGGCTGGCAGTTGACAGGTAATAAACTGCGGTTGGTTAAACCAACCGTTCGACCGTGGCGAACCTCCTGCCAGCCATTCAGGCGTTTCGAAGTGACACTGACGCGCCTTCGCATTGGGCACAGCCCTTTGACCCACAGCTTTTTATTCCGTCGGGAGGATCCACCGATTTGTGATACTTGTGGCTGCAAATCACTGTACGCCACATTTTAATTGAATGTATATCGTGCTGAGAGAGGAGCGGCTAATCTTGGTCGTGCCCTATCCACTGTTTTAGCTGACGACGAGGCGAGTGTGACGAACGTTTTACAATTTTATGAACGTTCTCGACTCTGGCCTAAGCTCTTAGGTTGGAGGTTTTAGTGTGTTACAGGAGGGCTCGCTGATGCCTTTAACATCAGCGATCAGTGTACCTTTATACTTCCACATTGTCTTTTAAGGACTTCTAAGGTTGTATACTTCAGTCTGCCACCTAACATCGCTGATTTGCAATATGTGTTCGTTTTGTTGACAAGACCTGTATACTTCTATTGCCTATTCTTATTTATCTACTGTTGTCTAATTCTTTTGTCAGGGCGCTAAATCCTATCGTATAACTACGTTCCTGTTTTGATGATCAAGCTTGAACAGTTTCTTCAACACAGTTTAGGTATGTGTCGAAATCCCTAAATCTGTTGGTGTCGGCAAGAGCGTTATGTAAGTTACTAGATTTGACGCACAACTGTGCGTTTGTATACTTGCCTAAATGATTTATGCTTCCAGAATACAGTTTTCATGTGCAGCGAGTGTGTATTGGTTGGAAACTCCGTCGCAGATTAAAACCGCATGCCAGACCGGTATGTGAACCTAGGACCTTTTATTTTCACAGGCAAACGTTCTGCTGACTGAGCTACCTGTGCACGCATTACAGCCCTTCGTCACAACTTGAGATTCGCAGGCGCATCGTCTCCTACTTTCCAAACTTCGCAGACGTTCTCCTGCAAACGTTGCAGGGTTAGAATTCCTGGAAGAAAGCATAGTGTGGAGACATGGCTTAGTTACATTGCATAGGAGATATTTCCAGAACGATATTTTCGCTCTGCAGGGGAGTGTGCGCAGCTACGAAAATTTATTGAGTGTGTTTCAGGATTATGGGTGTTCTGAATACTCGCAACCAGTCAGCTGTATGTTGATAAAATATTGAGGTATCGATATTTTCCCCGAAAATATGGTGATATATTGTTAAAATACTATCTGTTTATCGACATGGAACATAATTTTACTTTCACTGTGAGAAAGAGTTTTACTGCTTTTTGAGCTTCCATCACTTCCAATATTTGTCGATGATTGTGTGGCACAGAAGTCCGATTGCACTGGATGGTGGAGGGGGTAGGGGTGCATGGCATTAGATTTCAGACGGGAAGAAATAGCCGACTAGTTGCGTTAAAAACAATTTTTAATGAAGGTATTATGATTATCCTTCATATCAATATTCTATAAAAACAGTTGTTGAAAATTGACAGTTACCAAATGATAAATTTGTTTTTGTAATCCAGTATCTGTATTACGAAGCGGCAAACTTATCTGCCAGATTCTCGGATATTCGCTGGAGCACTCGAAAGTTTCTTCTTGCTGCTATTGCACCGTTTAAAATATTTTACCACATCAGAGTGAAAGAAGATTTGCTTTCGACATGTAGCCAATGACAAATTAAGAAAATAAGGTGTTGTTAACTGAAATGAAGTGTTGTAGTTTATTAACAAGAAAATAATTCATCAAAAAATGTAGAAAGCTTCTCATCCGCAAGGATTCCTATTATTAATTATAGATTTTACCATAAGAAATGTTTCTTTAAATTGTTGTTTTAAAGGGGAATAGGCAGGATGATAGCTTTTTAATGTACAGAATATCTAATAATAAATCAGTAGTTAGATATACAACTGTAAAACCAGCAGTGTATTTACAAGTGTTCAAATGATTATAAAGCTATTTGACGAAACTGTTCTGGTCGTCAGTCCGTAGACTTACAAACTGCTTTAACTAACTTACACTAAGGAACACACAGTCTCTCTCTCTCTCTCTCTCTCTCTCTCTCTCTCTCTCTCTCTCTCTCTCTCTCTCTCTCTCTCTCTCTCGTCCGAGGGAGGACTCGAAGCTCCTGCGGGAGCTGCCAATGCCTTCATCACGTGTCCATTCCATGCGGCTAGTATGTTTACAGTGTGAACCCTACTGTTTTACTGGGGTAATGGATTCAGGAGTGGGGTGCTTGGTGGAACAAATTTCATGTCAATCAGTGGTCGGAAATGTTGTGTGACGTCGACACTTTAAAAATATTTTACAGTTTCCACTTGAGCAACACTTCCTTCCCTAGTCTGTCGCTTTTCCTTCAATAGTGTCGCCACGACCGACGTGCACCTTTCGCTATTTGTTGTAGCAATGCAGAACAGGGGCGTAGTGGTCTACATAGACAAAAGTTCATTTACTGACGTGATGTCTTCTCACCTGAAGTCACAGTGCAGATGTGCGACGCTCAGGTCGCAAACTTGATGTGGGACTGTAAATTGTGAGGTCCTGTGGGCTCTGACAAACTGAGCTGTAACCGATAATGCTATATAGTTTGCAGGGATGCCAGCTACTTATATAATAAATATATCACTCACAAAATTACACAAACACAATAAAACTTTAGTTACGTAAAAATAAGTTCTAGAACATTCTGGCACGCTACTCTGATATACTAGCAGCCAAACGCGTGTAACTAATTGCATGATTCGGCACGGTCTGACCGTCTTGGTGGCCGAAACATGAGTGAGTCGGAGCAAGAGGATTGTATGCGTCCTTTTGGCGGAAAGGTGTTCTCGGGACGCACTGACTCATGTCATGTCTTCTGTTTATAAAAATTAATACAACAAAAATTATGGAAATATCTTGAAGGTGGACTGCTATTGAGAGTTTTTTTTTAATGCTAAAACTACCTGAAAACTACCCTACCTCCTCCCCTCCTCACCTCGCTCGCTGGAGAGACCGAACATGATGGTTGTGTGTGTACAGTTGTCTCAAATAAGTTCAAATATTTGTATAGTTTATGGGACTTAACTACGGGGTCATCAGTCCATAAACTTACAAACTACTTATGAACTAGCTAACACTAAGGACGGCACAAATATCCATGCCCGAGGGGGGATTCGAACCCCCGACCGTAGTGGCCGTGCAGACCGTGACTGGAGCGCCTCAGTTCCCTCGGCCACCGCGGCCGGCACAGTTGTCTCAGTGATGGCGTGAATGTGTGTGTGTCTTTATGACGAAGGCCACGGGCGAAAATTTACGTTGTGTGAATGTGTCTACTGTGACCGTCAGCAGCACAGCTTTACTGTGAGTTATCTACCCTCCATTATTGACATTCCTATCGGATTTTCCATTGTGGAAATAATTTATGATATATAAAATATTAATGAAGAAAGCTTGGCGCGTGCAGCCACTCTGTATCATGTCGGCAACCAATCAGATTAAATTTTTTATAAACAATTTTCCACCGGCAGTTTTCCCACAGCACTGCAGACCTCACGGTGGACTGCAAGAACTCTCCAGCTATACCCGCCTAACAAAAAATGAAAATAGCAGCTGCAAAAGCCAAGGGTTGCAAAAGCCGGAACCATCACAACCAGATATTTTTATAGGCTGACGACATATGGGTATATCGGTTGTTGTTTTTTTTTTGTGGTATATCGAGTGTGGGTAATGGTACAATTTTAAAAATTCATATATTGGATTCCCGTTGTTCTAAAAAATATCAGCAACCCTAAGGACGAGATTACTATATCTTAACTAGTCGACCTGGCAATGCTTCGCAATTGCTAATATGTATGTATGTACTCTCTCTTTGTACGTCAAGTGTGCAAAATTTTATCGCAATTCCAAAGAAAAAAGCTCTTTCAGTTTCTCCCGAATTTTCAAGTAACTTTCCCAAATTTTTAGTTCTTAAGAACGTTCATCCTATGTTGAACTTCAAGTGATCAAAATTTTATCGCAGTTGAATGAACGATTCTCAACTTATAGTGTTGAGTACATCTAGAAACACATTGAAAACTTTTCCAAGACCATAATGAACAAAACGAAGAAATCATTACCCTCTCCGTCGTGCGAATAGTCTGTTATAGTGCTGAATTCAATCAAAAACACATCGACAAACGCACGTTAAGTTTTCCTCAAATTTTCCAATTTTCCTGTAGCTTTTCCAAAATATTTATTTCGTACAATCCTTAGCCTGTCAAGCCGTACTCAAGTGATGCTCTTACAACCATGTGACAATTGATTTTTATTCATAGAAAAAATCGCTTTCTGTTTTTCCTAAATTTTCCCACTTTACGGGCGACTTTTCCAAATTTTTATTTGATGGGAAGGTTCCTCTTGCTTTCAACATGAAATGTACAAAATGTTATCGTAATTGGACGAAAGATATTGATATTCAGTTTTTCCCGATTTTCCTTTTTTCTGGACAAATTTTCCATGTTTTATCACCGTTTAAACCATCCCTGGACTTACTCGAATATTTCAAGACTAAAATCATCCAAATCGGTTCAGCCGTTCTCGAGTTTTAGCGAGACTAACGAACAGCAATTCATTTATTTATATATATGTATATACACTAGCTTAAACCCGCGGCTCCGCTCGCGTGTTGGTTGATTATGATAGATAAGCTATCTTTCAGTTGTGTGCTATGAGATCAGATCAAACGTAAAAATGCACTCGTTTCGAAGAATCCAATCACGAAATTCAACAATAATGATTGTAATAATATCACAGATCGATCACTTGATGTAATCCGCGAAACTTCAAATCTTTTTTTTTTTTTTAAGAGATGTAGGCCTATTAAAAGAAATTTCGTTTTTACTGCTTTGTTTATTTATTCTTATATTTCCTTGTTCGTATGCTTATCCTTATAGAGGAAGATCTGAAGACATTGTAGCACGCACAGACCGAAGATATGGTCTGTGGCATCACGTTTCACTGTATGTAACCTCTGTGCTACAGAGTCGCAAACGTCATCGCTGGCCCTTAGTCCGAATTTTTTTAATAATTTGATGACTTTCAACCACCATATCTTCCACCCCCTTATACCTATCGGATGGAGTGCTATGGTGTACAACAGGAGACTTCGGACAACAGTTACATACTGACCATTCGTTTGCATTCTGTAGTTTTCGCTGCAGAGCGAAATATTCACACACACACACACACACACACACACACACACACACACACACACACACACACACGTAGAATTTTATATACACCGATAACTTTACATCCCAATATATACTCCACCCTTTTATCATAATCAACCCTCAAGCAACAATGCAACCAATAAAACCATTTTCAAAGAGTAATTATTGTTCCGTATTTCGCGTTATATTCTTCAAATTACTAAATACCTATCAGATCGCTATAAAACCGTGCCTAAAACCTTCCTCAGGTATAAATTAGTAACTGTACAAATATTTAAGTCTCTGCGTCTTGTCGTTCGGACATGATAAGCGTACACCGAACAGACATCCACATTACTATATATAGATAAATAGCTTTCCGAGCGCGATAAAACCGTGAGTAAAGCTTTCCCCGGGTTGACATTAGTAACTGTACAAATTTTTAGCTCTTTATGTCTTGTAGTTCAGACATGATAAACATACACCGAACAGAAATTCACATTTATAGATATAGAAGATAAAAGATTGCGAAATGACTGCGTGGAAATGTAACATCAAGCTACTTCATCAACGCTATGAAAGCAGTCTGATTATTGTGTGATTTGTGTTTTAAGTTTCAGTTATTGCATTCACAATTTTTTAATGAAATAAAGGTCTGATGACAGAAACAAAACCAACATGGCCAGTAAATCTTAATACATTATTACTCTGTAACGAGCCAATTTGGAGCATGGTTTTCTGATATAAGGTGCCTACACACGGTACGATTTTTCGGCCGATATCATTGGACAGATATACACTCAGTCGCAAAAGTATTCGGACAGCACGTAAATGCGCATAATTTTGCAGTTTGCTGCATGAACAAATACAGATATTGCACTTTGTGATGAATTTTGGGACTCCGGGTATGATGTCGCAACGTGAAAGACGCGTCAAATACGAAGAATTGTTGTTGGACAAGTGTCTGTTACGTAATATTTCCTGAAAACGGCTTGAGAAGGTGCAAGAAAAGTATTCGGACGAAGGCAGACAATGTGAGAGAATAGTTCATTCCGAGACGCACAGAGAGTGAATCGACTGCCAGTGTGTCCGACATTTCCGCGAGGCTATAGCGATGATTATTAAACACGTATCGCGAGCCTGTGCAGGTCGACGATAGGACGCAGAGGGAAGTTCAAATGTTCAAATGTTTTTAGAGCTTATGGGACTTAACTACGGGGTCATCAGTCCCTAAACTTACAAACTACTTATGAACTGGCTAACGCCGGCCGCGGTGGCCGAGGGGACTGAGGCGCTCCAATCACGGTTTGCACGGCCACTACGGTCGGGGTTCGAATCCCCCCTCGGGCATGGATATTTGCGCCGTCCTTAGTCTTAGCTAGTTGATAAGTAGTTTGTAAGTTTAGGGACTGATGACCCCGTAGTTAAATCCCATAACTTCTACAAACATTTGAACATTTGTTCTAACTTTGTTCCTCCTATTTGGCACTAAATCTGTTTGAATCTCTTTCCCACAGACATTACTTTCGTTTTGGAGATGCTGATCTTCATATCATAATCCTCGCACCTCTGCTCGAGCTCTGAAATATTAGTTTGCAACCTTTCAATCGAATCGGCCATTACAACTAAGTCATCCGCATATGCGAGACTGTTTGTTTTCACCTACTTTAATCCCGCCATGCCAGTCTACTGTTTACAACATATGATCCGTGAATAGTATGAACAATAGTGGTGAGAGGTTACAGCCTTGTATTACCCCTGAAACTACCCTGAACCATGAGCTTAATTTTACCATCTACTATAACTACTGCCTGACAGTCTACGTAAAGACCTTTAATTACTTGCAGAAGTTTGCCTCTTATATCATAATCTTGTAGAACTGACAGTAGTTTCCTCCTAGGAACACGGTCATAAGCCTTTTCTAGAGGTATGAAACATGGATACAATTGCCTGTTCCACTCATAGCACTTTTCCATTACCTGCCGTAAGCTAAAGATGTCGTCCTGACAGCCTCTAAGATGCCTAAACCCACACTGATTTTCATCTAACTTGTCCTCAGTTAATACTCGCACTCTCCTTTCAACAATACGTGAGAATATTTTGCCTACAGCGCTAATTAAAGATATATATATTTGGGGAGGGAGGGGAGAGGCACGTAGTTCATTGCTCGCCCTCCTCCTCGTGCCCCCACTGCAGCTAGGCGCCTCCGGATGCGGATGTCATCGGCGGTTGAGCCGGAGCGGCAGGTCCCATCCGCGGCGGCAGCGGCGGCGGTCTGCGGCAGGCGGGTAGGCGGTGTCCCGGACTGCCAAAAGTGCGTGAGGCGGCTGGCACGCACCGCCCCCCTGGCGGCCGCTGGCCTGGCCTGGCTTTATTGATCCCGCTGCGGAAGGCCTAGCACAACCTAAAGAGGATCTGGCCTCCCCAGAACTGCCGCTCTCCGCTCCTGGCCGCCGAGGGCCAACGCAGCCTGCCGTAGCCCAGCGCGTGGTCGCCAGGCAGATCCACTCAGCGGGGTCAACGACAGTCGGGAGACGCTGCTGGCGTATAAACGTCACACCACTGCTGCTCGAGCATTTAGGACGGGCCTTGCGGACATTCTCCTCACAGAGGCTGGGGTTTCTCCACTATGAATCAGGCGCCAACAACTGCTGGCAAACTACAATGCCCACGTCCGTGGTTCACCTTACCATCTCATGTTCGCATGTTTGTAAATCTATCGGACCAAACTCCATGGTCATCAGTCCGTAGCTTACAAACTAAGGTAAACTAACCTAAGGACAAACAAAAACACACACACACACACACACACACACACACACACACACACACACACACACACACACACACACACCAAGGAGGACTCGAACCTCCGACGGCGAGCAACCGCGCGTTCCGCAGCGAGGCGCCTTAGACCGCTCGGCTACTCCACCGCGGCACCCTTACATTCCAAACCAAAGATGTGGATTAAAAGTTAATCACGTCGTAATAAATTATTTTAATATGTTGTTGTTGTGGTCTTCAGTCCAGAGACTGGTTTGATGCAGCTCTCCACCCTACTCTATCCTGAGCAAGCCTTTTCATCTCCTCATAAGAACGACAACCCACATCCACTTGAATCTGCTTACTATACGCGTCTCTTGGTCTCCCTCTGCGATTTTTACCCCACACACTTCCCTCCAACGCTAAATTCACAATTCCTTGATGTCTAAGAATGTGTCCTACCAATCTACCCCTTCTTTTAGTCAAGGTATGCCAGAAATTCCTTTTCTCCCCAATTCGGTTCAGTATCTCCTCATTAGTTACGCGATCCACCCACCTAATCTTCAGCATTCTTCTGTAGCACCACATTTCAAAAGCCTCTATCCTCTTTCTGTCCACACTGCTTATCGTCCATGTTTCACTCCCATACAAGGCAACACTCCATACAAATGCCTTCAGAAAGGACTTCCTTAGGCTTAAATCAATATTCGATGTTAACAAATTTCTCTTTTTCAAAAACGCCTTTCTACCCATTGCCATTCTGCATTTTATATCATCTGTACTGCGACCATCATTTGTTATTTTACTGCCCAAGTAACAAAACTCATCTACCTCCTTTATTGTTTCGTTACCTAATATAATTGCTTCAGCATCACCTGATTTTCTTACACTGCACTCCATTACCCTAGTTTTACTCTTGTTAATCTTCATCTTATATGCACCTTTCAGCACACTGTCCATTCCGTTCAATTGCTCTTCCAGGTCCTTTGCTGTATCTGACAGAATTACTATGTCGTCGGCAAAACGCAATGTTTTTAATTCTTCACCCTGAACTTTAATTCCTTCTCCAAATTTCTCCTTGCTTTCCTTTATAGCTTGCTCAATGTACAAATTGAACAACATTGGGGAAAGGTTACAGCCCTGTCTTACTCCCTTTCCAACCACTGCATCCCTTTCATGCCCTTCAACTCTGACAACCGCTGTCTGGATTTTGTACAAGTTGTAAATAACCTTACGCTCCCTATATTTTACTCCTGCTTGCTTCAGAACTTGAAAGAGTTTATTCCAATCAACATTGTCAAAAGCCTTCTCCAAATCTACAAAAGCTAGAAATGTTGGTTTGCCTTTTCTTATTCTATCTTCCAGGATAAGCCGTAAAGTGAGTATTGCCTCCCGTGTTCCTACATTTCTCCTGAACCCAAGCCGAGGTCGGCTTCTACCAGCTTTACCATCCTTCTGTATATAATTCGTGTTAATATTTTGCAACCATGACTTATTAAACTGATGGTTCTGTAGTTTTCACACCTGTCTGCACCCGCTTTCTTTGGAATGGGGATTATAACATTTTTCTTAAAGTCTGAGGGTACTTCACCTGTCTCATACGTCTTACACACAATGTGAAACAATTTTGTCATGGCTGGTTCTCCCAGAGACTTCAGTAGCTCTGATGGGATATCATCTACTCCAGGGGCCTTGTTTCGACTTAGGTCTTTCAGGGCTCTGTCAAATTCTTCTCTCAGTACAGTATCTCCTATTTCATCTTCCCTTCCTATAATATTGTCTCGAAGTTCATTTCCTTTGTAGAGCCCCTCTATATACTCTTTCCACCTTTCAGCTTTCCCTTCTTTGCTGAGAACCGGTTTTCCATCAGTGTCCTTGATAATCATAGAGCTGTTTTTCTTATTGTCAAATGTTTTTTATTTTCCGGTAGGCTGTATCTATTTTTCCCCTATTTATACATTCTACATTTTAATATGGTTTCAAAAAAAATCATTAAATACATACAGTTTCTGGAATTTGCCCACCTGGATGCGTGTTCAAACGTTCATGTGTTTGTAAAGCTATGGGACCACACTACACTAACAAACTACTTCACCTAACTTACGCTAAGGACAACACACGAACCCATCCACTAGGCAGGACTAGATTCTCCGACGGGGAGCAGCCTCGTGAGTGTGTATTCTGAGTAATTTTTACGCAATCGTCTGCTAAGTTGGAATGGATGCCAGCCCCGATCAAAATGCGATAACGCTCCGTTTTCCAATGCGATCACACATATTATCAATACTTAAAGTCTTCGAATCTTATTTTGTGACCGTTCATTGACTTTAGACTTCTTTTCATTAATTGACAGTCTTGAAAATGAATCTAAAAACTGGTATATCAATAAATTAATAACAAAGAACGTAAACTTTACAAAGGTTTTCATTTAAAATATTAACATATAAACTATGACTTAAGGTGAAAAGCTGGTTAGTATTTTTTTTTTTATCTTAGGGAATTAACTGCGGGGTCATCAATCTCTAAACTTATCAACTACTTTATACGAAAGACAGGACAAACATCCATGCCCGAGGGAGGATTAGAACGTCCGACGCGGGAGGCCCCGCATTCCGCAACTTGACGCTCCAGACCGCTCGGCCACTCCCGCACGGCCGTTAGTACTATAAAATCGATTCCCTTCAATAACCGAATAAAAAAACTTGTAATGGAGACGTAAAACACTTTACAAGTAAACTACAAGAATACTACGTAATGAGCACACAGAAATTGATTAGTTTTGACAAACCACAAGCATTAAACATCGGTTACAAGTACGAGGCGTATGACCCACTATAATTATTAAAAACCACAGTATGCATTATTTAAAAGTAATTAGTATTGTTAATGTCTATATGTAGAAATTGTTTGCTGTCGCCAATATATATAAATCTGTAACAAAAGCTCATAGCTTCGAATCCTTCACTGTCATTTACAACGTGATGAAATTGTGCATAACTACAGATGATTTAACCCACTTCGCATAGTTTTCAAGACGTCGGTATCTATTTTTTTCCCGACGACAGTTTATTACTCAAAATGTTCAAATGTTTGTAGAGCTTATGGGACTTAACTACCGGTTGATCAGTCCCTAAACTTACAAATTACTTGTGAAACAGCTTAATCTAAAGACTGCACAAACATCCATGCCCGAGGGGGGATTCGAACCCCCGATCGCAGCGGCCGTGCAGACCGTGACTGGCACGCCGCAGACCGCTCGGCCACTGCGGCCGCCTTGTTTATTACTCATGTTTACGTCCTTCCTCTAGAAGCGAGAAAACACGGAAACCATTTCTTGAACGATTAGAACAAGTCGGGACTGCACAGCCCACCGTGCTGGAAGCGTGTTAACTTATGCTGCCTGTCGCGTCGACGCCAAATAATGAAAATGGTGGATGCACATGCCCGTCTGTACCTAGGTGCCCTAGTTTAGTCCCTCAGGATTCGAACAACAGCGATGGTCGAAAGGAGGGCGTATGAGAGTTCGGGTCCCGGCCGCGGTGGCCGAGGGGATTGCGACGCGTCAGTCACGGTCTGCACGGCCACTACGGTCGGGGGTTCGAATCCCTCCTTGGACATGGATATTTGTGCCGTCCTTAGTGTTAGCTAGTTCATAAGTAGTTTGTACGTTTAGGGACTGATGACCCCGTTTTTAAGTCCCATAAGCAATACAAACATTTGAGAGTTCGCGTCGGAAGGGGTACGTGCTTGGGTAGTGCAGCAGTGTTAGGTCTATGTGCCTGGGGTGCTAGAGGCTTAGTGTAAATGTCTGGTGAGCAGGAGGTCTCGCGTTGGAATCCCAGCCTCGGCACATATTTGACCATGTTGTGTGATTATGTAGGGACTGATGACCCCGTAGTTAAGTCCCATAAGCTTAACAAACATTTGAACATTTGTGTGATTATGACACCTATGAGCAGCAGAGACTCCAAAACCGCAGTTAAAATCAATATTTACCATGGTTTGACACTGTAGTGGGACACGGTCGGTAGGTTTCTAAAGCAAAGTTCTTCGGTATGATCGTGATGGACTTCGATCCTGGCCCTTACACTACACTCGAAGTGTAACTGAAACTTCACTGTTCAATTATAGAAAAAATCTTTAAATGTTTCTTTCTAGGTTCTTGTGCAAGATAAAAGAAAATAAAACTGTACCTAAAACAAAATACTTCAAAGTTCAAAATTTGGTATATAGTGCTTGCTGAAATTTCGTCTTATGTTTTGTAAACCACAGATATTGTTCGTTGAATCCGTTCAGAAAATACATCGCTTTGCAAATTAGGAACTCATTGCCTTTTAATCAATAAAATTATAGTCCCAAAAACGTCAAAAAAAAAAAAAAAAAAAAAAAAAAAAAAAAAAAAAAAAAAAAACACAACTCTGTAAATAACTTCGTAATATAGTTTCAGCACATTATATAAATGCTCGTTCTTCTAAACAGCTGAAATAACTATTCTCTAAACACTGACGCTTGAAGTAAAATTTAACATTTTATTTTCTTAAGTCACAAATCCATAAATAACACAAAGTCTGATCTCTTTCCTAAGGACTTAACATCAAGAGTTGAACTGTTTTTCTGAACATACAATCATGAACAACTAATGACAATACATTTATTTCTTTTATTTGTTTAATTGTTACGGTTGGCAACGGAGGTCTTCAAACAGGATCTTCTTCTGGCTGTGCGGCTGTCGACCTACGACGATTAATGGCCAGCTATGTCATCTTTGGCTTCCGCAGAGAAGACGCTGTTCTCGTAGATTGCTCCGTTCTCACCGCAGATGAAACATAGGAAACAACACACATTTCTTTTAAAAAATCATAACACAAAAATTAATATATTAAAGATTATTAACAACATAAAAAACATATTTTTACCTACAAAACTGAGCTGATCTAAGGTAGTAGCGGGAATATTATTTCGTCCCACTACAACATCGGAATAACTCTAAAAATTACGCATAAAACAAATGTCACTGTTTGATTAACGCAACCAGTGGGCTATGATCCTCCGACTTAAAAATTGTGTATGATTCCAGCAAGCAGATGTAAGTTTGAAACCGTAAGGGCAAAATCAATATGGTCAGTGACCTGTTGTATTAATGTCTGTGGACGTATCACTTCACACGCTACTCTCTCTCTCTCTCTCTCTCTCTCTCTCTCTCTCTCTCTCTCTCTCTCTCTCTCTCTCTCACACACACACACACACACACACACACACACACACTTCCCCATCTACATCTACATACATACTCCGCAATTCACCGTAAGGTGCGTGGCGGAGGGTACACCATACCACTACTAGGCATTTCCTTTCCTATTCCACTCCCAAATAGAACGAGGAAAAAAAGAATGCCTAAATGCCTCCGTACGAGCCCTAATTTCTCTTATCTTGCCTTTGTGATCTTTACGCGAAATGTAAGTAGGCGGCAGCAAGATCGTACTACACTCAGCTTCAAATTCCGGCCCTCTAAATTTACTTAACAGAAATTCATGAAAAACATGAAAAGAACGTCGTCTATCTTCCAGCGATCCCCAATTGAGTTGCCGGAGCATTTCCGTGACACTCGCGCATTGATCGAACCTACCAGTAACAAATCTAGCTGCTCGCCTCTGAACTGCCTCTATGTCTTCCTTTAAACTGATCTGCTGCGGGTCCCAAACACTTGAGCAATACTCAAGACGTTGTCGTACAAGCGTTTTATACGCGGTCTCCTTTACAGGTGAAGTACATCTTCCCAAAATTCTCCCAATAAACCGAAGTCGGCTGTCCGCCTTACTCACAACTGTCCTTACATGCTCGTTCCATTTCATATCGCTCTGCAATGTTACGCCTAGATATTTGAACGACGCGACAGCATCAAGAAGCTCACTACTAATGCTGTATTCGAACATTATAGCATTGTTTTTTCTACTCATGCGCATCACCTTACATTTCATTTTTCTACATTGAGAGCTAGCTGCCATTCTTCGCACCAACTAGAAATTTTGTCTAAGTCATCCTGTATGCTATTACAGTCAGTTACAGACGACACCCTCCCGTACACTACAGCATCATCAGCAAACAGCCGCAAATTACAACTTACTCTGTCCATCAGATCATTTATATAGATACTCCCCTGGAGCAAGCCTGACGATACACTCGTCTCTGATGAACACTCGCCGTCGAGAACAACGTACTGCGTCCTATTACTTAGGAAGTCTTCCAGCCAGTGACAAATCTGTGAACCTATTCCATAAGCTCGTATCTTCGTTAGCAGTCTGCAGTGTGGCACCGCGTCGAATGCCTTTTTGAAGTCGAGAAAAACACAATCCGCCTGTTGCTCTTCACCCATGGCTCGCAAGATGTCATGTGAGAAAAGGGCAAGCTGAGTTTCACATGAACGATGTTTCCTAAACCCGTGCTGATTCATGGAAAGAAGCTTTTCCGTTTCAAGAAAATTTACTATATTCGAACTGAGAATATGCTCTAAAATTCTACATGAAACCGATGTCAACGATATTGGCCTGTAATTGTGTGGGTCAGTTCTCTTTCCTTTCTTATAAACGAGAGTCACCTGCGCTTTTTCCAATCACTAGGAACTTTGCGCTGAATTAAAGCAAGCTAAGTAGGGGGCCAATGCCGCAGAATAGTCTTTGTAAAACCGAACTGGTATTCCATCCGGACCAGCAGACTTTTTCGTATTTAGCTCTCTTAGCTGCTTCTCTACACCGGAAATACCTATTGCTATGTCCCCCATTTCCAGGGGACTGATAACCCAGCCGTTGAGTCTCCTTTAAACACCCAACAACTACTTCCCCATATCTCTCTCTCTCTCTCTCTCTCTCTTTCTCTTTCTCTCTCTCTCTCTCTCTCTCTCTCTCTCTCTCTCTCTCTCTCTCTCTCTCTCTCTCTCTCTCTCTCTCTCTCTGTGTGTGTGTGTGTGTGTGTGTGTGTGTGTGTGTGTGGAGAGAGAGAGAGAGAGAGAGAGAGAGAGAGAGAGAGAGAGAGAAGGAGAGAGAGAGAGAGAGAGAGAATGGGGTCAGAGGACGGAGGGTGGAGTGTTACACGTACAGTAATGACCGCAGTTAATGGTGATTGCGAGGTGGTGCAGACAGCGGAAACGGTGTCGCTGCCTGCATTAATCACGCGGCCACCGAGGCTGGCCCTATATGGCTGTCAGCCGGACAACATCGTTACCGCCTAATCTCGCCGGCGGGCCAGTCATACGCACCACCACCTACACTCAACTATCAAGGGATAGTGCATTCAGCTCTCTGTCTCTC
Organism: Locusta migratoria; assembly: GCA_026315105.1. NCBI lineage: Eukaryota > Metazoa > Arthropoda > Insecta > Orthoptera > Acrididae > Locusta > Locusta migratoria. The sequence goes on along the minus strand of CM048751.1, from coordinate 327,184,232 downwards.
TCACTATTTCACCTCAATTTCCTGTTCCATCATTACGCAAAGTTTCCGGTTCTGTTCTGCGTGATCGTTTTGAATAATACGCCTCACCCTGCGGAACATGTTTGAATAATGCAAAGGTCCAGAATGAAACTTTCACTCTGCAGCGGAGTGTGCGCTGATACGAAACTTCCTGGCGGATCAAAATTGTGTGCTGGAACCGGGACTGGAACCTGGGACCTTTGCCTTTCGCGGGCAAGCGCACTATCGACTGTGCTATCCCGACACGACTCACGATGCCGCCTCACAACTTTACTTCCACCCGTACCTCGCCTCCTACTTTTCCAAACTTCACAGAAGCTCTCCTGCGAACCATGCAAGACTAGCACTCCTGGAAGAAAGGATATGGTGGGGACATGGCTTAGCCACAGCCTAAGGGATGTTTCCAGAATGAAACTTCCACTCTGCAGCGGAGTGTGCGCTGATATGAAACTTCCTGTCGCTCGCGGTGGCCGAGGGGACTGAGGCGCTTCAGTCACGGTCTGCACGGCCACTACGGTCGGGGGTTCGAATCCCCCTCGGGCATGGATATTTGTGCCGTCCTTAGTTGTAGGTAGTTCATAAGTAGTTTGTAAGTTTAGGGACTGATGACCCCATAGTTAAGTCCCTTAAGCTTAACAAACATTTGAACATTTTTGAAACTTCCTAGCAGATTAAAATTGTGTGCCGGAAACGGGACACGAATCTGGGACCTTTGCCTGTCCTGGTTCCGGCACAAAATTGTAATCTGCCAGGAAGTTTCATATCAGCGCACACTCCGCTGCAGAGTGAAAGTTTCATTCTGTATGTAAATTGACGTTTGGTTTTGTTTACATTCTTCTAGATGGGCGGAGCGAAGCATACAAGCGACGAAGAGCGTATAGTAACGTTCCGGATGTTCAAAAGTGGAATTTCCATGAACCAAATAGCCAAAGATTTACACGTTTCGCGAAAACGTGTCCAGAACGCCGTTAGACTTCCGCCCGTACCACGCCTCCTACTTTCCAAACTTCACAGAAGCTCTCCTGCGAACCATGCAAGACTACCACTCCTGGAAGAAAGGATATGGTGCAGACATGGCTTAGTAAAGTTGTGGGGCGGCATCGTGAGTCGTGTCGGGATAGCACAGTCGGTAGTGCGCTTGCCTGCGAAAGGCAAAGGTCCCAGGTTCGAGTCCCGGTTCCGGCACACAATTTTGATCTGCCAGGACGTTTCATATCGGCGCACACTCCGCTGCAGAGTGAAAGTTTCATTCTGTAAACATCCCTTAGGCTGTAGCTAAGCCATGTCTCCACCATACCCTTTCTTCCAGGAGTGCTACTCTTCAATGGTTCGCAGGAGAGCTTCTGTGACGTTTAGAAAGTAGGAGGCGAGGTACTGGCGGAAGTTGTGGGACGGCATCGTGAGTCGTGTCGGGATAGCACATTCGGTAGTGCGCTTGCCTGCGAAAGGCAGAGGTCCCAGATTCGAGTCCCGGTTCCGGCACACAATTTTGATCTGCCAGGAAGTTTCATATCAATGGAAAGGTCAATTTTAAATTAAGAAGAGATCCGTAATGGAGTCAGAGAAAGTTTATTTATGAATGTAATTTGCATCCCAAACTACTAGAGGTACATTTTTTTCACTTGTCAACATAGCTAGCATGAACATCTTAATTTTTATCAAGTCGTGGCATCAGCACCCGCATCAAAGAACTTCCTCATCGTCACTTTCGTTTTATGGAGGAGTTTCTCAGAAACTTAAACGTCGCGTTCATTCTGCACAGGCCAGTGCAATGAGCTCCGCATTCTAATTTTACGTACATATTCAGTACGAGCAGCAGAAGAGTAAGGCCGGTATGACACTATCAAATTATTGGACAAAGAAATATTGCCTTACCTCTCTTTCAGCGTGGGGAACTACTGTAACGTTTCTGTGGGTCCCTGGCCACGTGGGAGTGTTGGGGAATGAGTCTGCGGATACGGCTGCCAAGGAGGCAGTTCTCCTTCCTCGGCTATTTACCTTTCCTATTAGCTCTGATGACCTTCGTGCTGGCGTCTCCAGGCGTATCACCTCCCGTTGATTTATACATTGGTCATCACTGCCAGGGATCTGATCTTTGGTCAACGTCATCTCGACCCTCTCGTCGAGAGGAGATTGTCATGGCCCGGCTTCGTATTGGCCACTGCCGTTATAGCCACCAGTATTTACTTCGTGGTGATCCTGTTCCCTTATGTGAGCACTGTGACGAACTTTTTACTGTGTACCACCTTTTAGTGCAATGTCCGTTTTTAATCGTCTCCGTCATTATCTACGTTTACCATTTGAAATGTCTGATATTTTAGCTGATGATCCGCATTCTGCTGACAGAGTTTTACTTTTTATACACCGTGCAAATATGACGAAAGCCATTTAAGTTCTAATCCCGGTTCGATTTTACTATGGGCAGTGTTGGGGGCTAATGACCTCAGCAGTTGTGCGCCCTAAAACCACAATTAAAAAAAATTGGAATAGTGTAATGGGAATGTACAATCTTTGATCAAATCTTAGGCGTCGGCTTAGATTTGATCAAAGAAATCGCTCGTCTTCTGTTTCCTACAGTGAGAAATGTGACCGGTCGGTGCGCTAGTAGTAGTACAGTCTACTTGCCTCTACAGCTGTTTACGACATAGCGTTCGTATTCGTATACATGGCTGCTAACGACAAGTTTGTGTAGTGTTTTCCAGCAAGAACAAAATTGATGGGAACATAGGAACATATAAAACAGATTAGATGTTGCATAACACACTACAAGGCCAATTAACACTGTCCGTCATGTCAATTTGCTTAGCCCAATACCGTGCGGTGGAAGTGAGACTATGAGTTAACAATCCGTGACGTACAAAGTTATAATGTCGAATTGAATAGTAGAAGTAACACCGCTAAATCTTATTTACAGATAAAGCAGATTTTCTGTTTTTGGTTAACATGATGTGCTCATCATTCATTCATTTCCGTGCCGGTCGGTCACCATTTCCAAAATATAGCAGCTGCAATAGCTTTGTCATTTCCTTCGTGGACATCTTGTGCTGTACATGAGTTATCCAGGAGGGGCATACAAGTAGGTGGCTCGCATCTTCATCAGCCCCACAGTCGCAAGAGGTGTCGGCGCTCGCTGGCAGTATTCCCCATTTCTTCAGGTTGCTCTTGCATCGGGGGGACGCCCACAGGTATTGTAGGTTTGCGCCAGGAGCTATTTCTTCTTTCGGCGCTGCGTCTGCGGGCAGTGAGTTCTTCCATGTTGCCTCTGCTGCTCCGTCTAGTGGCGCAGTCCTAGCAAGGAAACTTTCGGGATTTAAGGCGGTGTCTTGCTGCCTGGTATCCACACCTGTGGTCAGTCCCCTGCTTTGTTCTTTCATAGTCTGCAGCAATGGCCTTCCGGTTAGTGGGTGAGGCTATTCCAACAATTGGATACGATTTCTGCACTGCTGTTGGCTTCAAGCATCCTGAAATGATCCTTGCTGTATCATTGATGTGCTAGTATTGGGAAGTGAAACAATAGTCAAAATATCGACATCTATTTGCAAGCGGAAATATATACATATAAACAAGTCAAACAATTCTTGTAAGTGAATAAATAGAGCCCATTTACTTTATCAGCCATGTATTCCCCCTTGCATTGTTAATAACGTCATAAACAGCTTCGATTTTCCACTTTGTCCGTGCTGACATTTTCCATTTAAAACGTTATTTAATGAAATTTGGTTTATCATCTTACAGCATTCTTCGTATACACTGTTTGCATCAGCCTTTTCTGCTACTTTGTTGTAAATGGTGAAGAAGGGAGAGCTAGTAATAATTAGCAGTGAATTACGGGCCGACTGTAGGCCTATTACCGATTAGATGAAAAAGAAAATCGTCCCGTTTCCTTAACTAATTTTATTCAACACTTACATATCTCGCTGTGACACGCACGGTTTCATCCAAGTAAGTTACCGTTCCTTTTTTCCTTCCTTCTCTTCTAAATGCAAACACAACGCATCTGTAGTATAAGCAACAGCTGACCATAACACCACAATTTTGAAGCAACTATGACAAAGTATTGGATGATAGTGCAATACACCTGTAGCGTTTCAATATCTTTGTCAAAGAGTAGGAAAAATATTTCATCCAATTTTTCCGTCCTATTCTTTGTCAAATAATTGATAGTGTAATAAACACAGAACGATATACCAGGTCGCTATAGGACCTACTGGAAACAGATACTTCTGATTACTACGTCTTAGGAATAACAGTGCTCTTTGCATTTCGAATGTGAGAAGGACGCAGATGTCTGAGGTTGCACTGGGCACCGTATAGCCTAGCTCTAGAAGCTTCATTAACTGCAGCAGTTCTGTATGCCACTTAAGACATAACGCTTTGCATCAGCAGGCGTGCACAATCAAATCGTCGACTATCCAACATCACCGTGAAATATGACGTAGTTAATGCGTCGTTTATAGCGCAGTGCCCGAGTTTATCAGCTGCCGAGATGTTACGCAAAACAGCACACGTAACAGCGGCACATAGCGTGCACACAAAAACAGCTGTGCGACAGAGAGAGAGAGAGAGAGAGAGAGAGAGAGAGAGAGAGAGAGAGAGAGAGAGAGAGAGAGAGAGAGAGAGAGATAGTGCGGGGGCAGGGCAGCTGGCAGCTGCGATGAAAGCCGTGACATCCACTGGGCTTTTGTGGGCTGGGGAGGGCGTCATTCCACTGAGGCATCAATTGCCCACTTTGGCAGCAAGTCTGCAGTCGCTATTCCTAAGAGGAAACAACGTCGGGATACAACAAAAGTAACTCCGTCAGATATTTCTTTCGTGATAACCTTTTTAACGTTGCACGAACCAGAGCGTGCTTCACTTCCATACACAATAATGAGTATCCGATCTCAAAAGGACTCTCTTTCAAATTTCATACGTTTCAAATGTTTGTATAGCTTATGGGACTTAACTACGGGGTCATCAATCCCTAAACTTACAAACTACTTAAGAACTAGCTAATCCTAAGGACGGCACCCGAGGGGGGATTCGAACCCCCGACCGCAGTGGCCGTGCAGACCGAGACTGGAGCGCCTCAGTCCCCTCGGCCACCGAGGCCGGCAATTTCATTCGTGTTACGGTTACGTGATTATCTAGATAATCTGTGTCACTTTAAACATTTCAGCCATTTTATGGTGATGTTATTTCAACGGTTGTCGTTATGAAATGACTTCTCTACTATCAGTTGCGATTTCCTTTCCAGTTATTTTTGCACTGCGCGTTTCGGAAATGATTCCCGTTAGTGGTGGCTCGTTGTACAGAAGTTATTTCATAAAGCGACCCACTGTGTATACAATCAACGGTTTTGACTAATCATTTATTATAGATCTAATCATAAAATTTACTTTTGTTCATGCTGGATCTCTACGGTTCCGATGACGTTAGAAGTTGTTGGTGAATAATGCAACGATCCGCGAATTGTTTTAAACATGCTTTATTGTTCAGATGATTACCCGAGATTGTCTCAAAGTAGTTAATTGCATAGTAAAGAGGATACCAACTTCAGGCGGTGTGACGTGTGAGCAGGAAGTACAACCCTGTCAAACCGTGTGACGTCAGGCGAGAGCCGTGTTCGCAACGTTGCTAGGTGAACGGGACCGTGGGTACGGAGCTGGAGGGCTCAGTCAGTAATAGCGCTCTTGGCGACAATAACATTGTGATTTAAAAACCCTCTGAAGAATATGTGAGAATTCTGGAAGCTCTTCGTAACCATTTTGTGTCAAGGTTTGAAAATACGGAAATACTGTCTACTATGTTTCAGCTCTTTGCAACAGCGTTTTCAGTGGAAGTTAACAATGTTCGTACCAGGTTTCAACTGTTAAATTTACAGTGTGACGACTTATTGAAGGACAAATCTAAACACAATGGAGGCCTGGCAGATTTTTATAAGAATATTCCTCCAAACAGATTTCCGAGGTTGTATGCCCTGTGGCGTCACGGATATTACGTATGTTCGGTTCGACGTATGTGTGTCAACAATTATTTTCGATTATGAAATTAGCGGAGTGTCAATACAGAAACACCTTATCAGATCACAACCTCATATGCAGTCTTCGTTTAAAAATATCTCAAACATTTCATCCTGACATTGAAAAACTAACCAAAGAAAAACGGCCGGCCGCGGTGGCCGAGGGGACTGAGGCGCTCCAGTCACGGTCTGCACGGCCACTACGGTCGGGGGTTCGAATCCCCCCTCGGGCATGGATATTTGTGCCGTCCTTAGTATAAGGTAGTTGATAAGTAGTTTGTAAGTTTAGGGACTGATGACCCCGTAGTTAAGTCCCATAAAAAACCAAACGGAAAATGCCGGTAACTTTTTACTTAATTGTACTGTACAGCTTTGCCTTAAATAGTAAAGCAAATGGTATTGTGTTCCATTCTCTTCATTTTATAACGGTGTTATCCTCACGTTAAATACAACTCCATTATAATGTTGTAATGGTGTAGAGACTATATGCAATTATCTGTAATATGTGTCTATTATTTAATTAAAACAGTATGTTTTAAAATTAGGATATGGTAGACCTCTATTCTTCACACCCGATATGTTCCCTATGTTTCCTATATTACTACACTCCGCACGCTGCCTTCTCGTTCTCCGCGGCAGCAGTATAGAGCGCGTGACGTCACACGGTCAACTCTCCTTGCTTGTGAGCCGTCAGAGTGGCTTGGGCTGACGTCACACTGGAGCTGCCTGTCCTCTCCTGGCATAGAATGTCTAACAGTAAGCATAAGCAGCGATTTGAAGTGAAACGAGACCCAGAAAGAACTGCAACCTTCCCGACGCAGAAGCTCAGGCACCTCTAGTGCTAGTGGACGCTGCAAGATAAGAGTTTTGCATCACGGTATGGAAGAAAGGAAGATTAGGAAGCCCTTGAGTTTATATTACGCAACTACGAATGCCGCACATGCAATGTTCAAGACTTCGTTTTCCATTTTTAATGGCAATCGAAACTTCCCGTAGAACTCACCTTTGGTTTAGTGTTAAATTGAGCCCGTCAAAAGCTGAACACAGATCTAGCATGAAATGACGTAGAAAGTGTACGGAACTGTGAAAAACAGGCAAAATAAAAAGCGCGAAATGTCCAAGCGCAAGATATACTACATTGGGAAAAGCGCGGCAGCTGTGGTGGTCATGGTTCTGCCATGTGGGAGAACGGTGTTCAAACCTCCTTGTAAACTGATACTTTTAATTTTGATTTTCACAAAATTATGAACAGTACGTCTGGTCATTTATGTTTCCTTTCTCTCTTTATAGCCTTGGCAATTTGCATATATGTTAGTTAAACAATATGAGATATTTGGTACAAATGTGAAGAACAGTGTGTGCAAGCAGACTTCTAACAGAAGTGAAAGCAACGGATAAACTGTGCAAACTATGATAGTCGATGCTGTCATACTCCATCAACATCGCTTTCCGCAATTTCAGAATTTGTTATATTTGCTTGGATATTGAAACACTTATTGGTGTACGTATGAAAAACTTCAAAATGTTCAAATGTTGGTGAATTTAAGGGACCAAAGACCTGAAAAACTACTTTAACTTAGGTTCGTTCAGTTGCACTCAGTTCCGGCGTGTTGTTCAAGCAGCAAACTCACCTGAAAATGGCGGCCAGATGAATGTTTGCAGTATTGTGCCAAGATGACGTCATTATCCGCAGGAAACTCGTGAAGAGTATCGTCAAGTATTACGCCGGGAAAGTCTACGGGAGTCACAACACGCATGGCCGAGCGTGGACATTTAGACCAAAAAAATTTAAAAATGTTAAAACATTTGTTTTGACAGAAGAAAGGCAAGATTGTGAAAGTGTTGCATTCATTTGTTGCAGCTTATGTGACGAACTGGTATGTTTTCTTTACTTCATAGGAACACCTAAATTCAACAGGCGTTTCATATGACGCACATAATGCTTTCATTGTGGAATATGATACATCAGATGTGCTTTCAGCTGAAGGATTCACCTTGTTATCAAACCTCTGAGGCTCCCCTTTGAGACCCACTTCCTTTCGACCGCTAATAGAACAGCAGTGCGGTGCGGACGTTACATCACAAGGATTACGTTTCATTGGCAGGGCGCTTCGAAGATGCACCAGCTCCACCAAAGAGACTGTCTACATCACATTTGGCGTCCTCTCCTGGAGTACTGTTGCCCATTGTGGGACCTCACCCGGTGGGACTGACGGAAGACATTGAAAAGGTTCAGAGAAGGGCAGCTCGTTTTATCACGTTCAAAAAATATGTTCAAATGTTTGTAAATCTATCGGACCAAACTGCGTGGTCATCAGTCCGTGGCTTACAAACTACTTAAACCTAGGTAAACTAACCTACGGACACACACACACACACACACACACACACACACACACACACACACACCCATGCCCCAGGGAGGACTCGAACCTCCACGGCGAGCAACCGCGCGCTCCGCAGCGAGGCGCTTTAGACCGCTCGGCTACTCCACCGCGGCTTTTATCACGTCACGGGGGGGGGAAAGCGTCACGGAAATGTTGCACGAATTGGGGTAGAAATCATTAAAAGAAAGACGTTATTCATTGTGGCGAGATCTGTTTACGAAGTTTCAATCACCAACTTCTACTTCTGAATGTGAAGATATTTTGCTAGTACCCACCTACTTAATGAGACATGACGATCCCAATAAAATAAGAGAAATCAGATTGAAAACGGGACGATTTAGGTGCTCTTTCTTCCCGCGCGCTATTAGAGAATGGAACGGTAGAGAAAAGTAATTAAAGTGGTTAATGAACCCTCTGCCAGGCACTTAAATGTGATTTGCAGAGTATCGATGTAGATGTGGACAGAACGGACAGACATGTTTAAGAAGGGATGGACAGTTAATAATTTTGTGAAAGACAATTTAAATACCTAGCACGAAGGAGACGTGAACCCAGATCTATTACGATGATCACAGAATGAAGCCAAAATAGCGCTTACCACTTTCTCATTGTTGTGCATGGGCCGTTCATTGTTTGCTTTTTGCCTCTTTTCTCACAGTTCCGTGCCATTTCTTCTTTACTGTGTCCTTTATATGTGTTCAGTGTTTGACGGGCTATGCAAAGCGGCAGTTTACTAACAGGTATGAGGGGGCTGCGATGTGAATTTTCCCTTGTGAGGCGCGCTCACACATCGAAACCACAATCTAACATATACGGTCGCGACAGTCACTGCTGTGAAAGTTGTTACGAACTGACAGTTGCAGCTACACTAGCGCCCTTAGTGGTGGGTAAGCCGCCGAAAAAGTGATGTTTGTTTATAATTATCTGTGTACGTAATTAACGAAGTAGTATAATTTTTGGGTTACAACCATTAGTAAAATATCAAGAGACTTACATAATACGGAAATTAATGTAAAAACAGCCGAACGTAACTGATACAGTAGTGTACCGTTTGTGGTTCAGCTGTAGCAACAATTGTGGAATTGGGATCTTCTTTGTTGGAAAACAGTTTGATTGATTTCTTCCGTTTTATTTCCATGTCTGAGACGTTTTTCCTTCAGGTACAGCTGTAGTGGCTGATTTGGTACGTTAAACACTGCAGTTACCGCATTCTTTATACGTTTCCTACGTTCCACCCTCATTGATTTTACTGGAACTGTAATGAGTAAACGTTAACGTTCCTCAGGAGAAGAGCGACGTCTTTCTACGAAAGGGAAGATCTTCTGGTGTATTTTTAATAGAAAATACCGTTATTCAGTAACAGCCTGTAGGTTACAAGAAAATTGTAAATAAACTGTCCTGTAAGGGAGTATAGGAAACCTAAGAAAGGCAAATGTGGAGCTATTATTACGTTATTACCTATTTTTATGGCACTACATAGTTACCTAACGTGAAAATGAAGTTGAAATTAATATAAATGATGCTACTCGTACGCACCCAATATCACATTCAGAAATGTAGCTTACCGACCGCTTGGAGCGCTGCTGTCGCAGTGTGTTACAAAATTTTGTAGGAGTGTCGTGACTGTATATATTAGACTGTGCTGGAACCTTGCTGTGCTCCAAGAAACGCTGCGACCCGTTCTGTGCTCCTTGTTTGTGCGGAGCGCGGCTATGCGCAGATCGCCGCGTTCGGTATGGACGCGACCTACACAAGGGGGAGTTGGAAAATTAGTTCCTCCTGTCGACTGTGGTCAGAGTTGTATACGAAAGGAAAAAAAAAATAGAATGAGACATTAAAGGTAAGACATATCTTTATTTCTGTACGTAATTTCCAAGTACATTGAGATATTTGTCAAGCCGCTTTATAAGCTTCAAAGAGCCGTCCAAGCGTTGAAAGGCTCTTTTGAAGTCAGCATAGCGTCCAAAGCGCATTCCACCTAGAGTCTTCATCAAAGCTGGAAACAGATGTAACCGCGGTGGAGTTGCCGAGCGGTCTAAAGCGTCTAGCTGCGGAGCGCGCGGTTGCTCGCCGTGGAGGTTCGGGTCCTCCCTGGGGCATGGGTGTGTGTGTGTTGTCCTTAGGTTAGTTTATCTAGGTTTACGTAGTTTGTAAGCTACGGACTGATGACCACGCACTTTGGTCCGATAGATTTACAAACATTGGAACATTTTGAAACAGATGGAACTCACTTGGTGCGAGATCAGGACTGTATGGCGGATGGTGCAGGCGCTCCCAAGCAAGAGTTGCAATATGGTTTTGCGTTGCCGTCGCCGAGTGTGGTCTCTCATTGTCATCCAACAGCAGAACACCAGATCCAGGTCTGAGAAGGCCAGCCCGTTGTTTCCGAATCACTTCTTTCAATTTCGGCAGAGGGGCACAGTACCGCGCAGCATTGATGGTGGCAACCTCTAAAAAGTCTAGCAACAAAACTCCCTGGGCGTTCCAGAAAACGAAGAGTAGCACTTTACCTGCAGGCGCTTATTAACTTCTTTCGGATGGGTAACGGATGTTTCCACTCCATGGATGCAGCCTTCGATGCGGGGGTGTAATGGCAGACCCACGTTTCATCCCCCGTCACAATCCGAAACTGATAGTCATCTGCTTGATCCCAGTGTATCGGTGTCTTGCACGTGCGCGTTCACCTGCTGTGTCGTCTTTCACTAAGGCGGCCAACCGTCCCGTTTTGTGCGGGACAGTCCCACATTTGGACTCGATGTTCCGCATTGTGATGATTACTGAAAAAGTCCCGCAAATTGGCCAAAGCGTCCCACATTTTAAAATTGTTGGTCTAAGAGCACAAGCCGAAACTATTTGTGTACGGCACGCTATGTCATACTGCTTGCAAGTCAACTTCACAATGCATCATCTACGAATAAATGACAGTCTTCTCACATTAAATACAAATTCGCTCGCAATGTAAGTTGTTTTTGTTTTAACATGGTACTGCATATGGCGATAGGATGACTTGTTAAAAAATTCTATATCTGGCATATTTTGGGTGCGTTTTAAGTACGTTTCAATAAGCGTAATGGAATATTTTTCGACGCTCAGGGTGGCAAACATGATGTAATATTATCACAGTCTGTATAAACGCATTTAAAATCTGACATGTAAATACAATATCAGAATTCATCTTACTTCCTTCAGGAATAAAAACGGTTTTGAAAGTCTGAAAATTTAACAACGAAAGTTAGTGAGCATGGCATGTAGTAAGGCACAATTAAACTCTGCACTTCATCAAAACAACTTCTATTATAAAGTAGTTCCAATGGTTTTAAAAGGTAGTTTTTATCAAATTTAATTCGAGGTTATTACAAAACATATTTCTTTGGGCAGAGTAAGCTACTCATCAAAGTGTGTAGAGCACGGTGCTCTAAGACCTGCAACAGATAAAAGTAGTATAGACAACGTAGGTGATTGGAAAAAACGTAACGGAGGAAGACTATGTAAAAATCGTCACTCTAAAATTAAAAAAAAAAAAGAGCATGGGCAAATATTTATGAATTGTAAATAAAGATTGAAAATTAAGAATAAAATGTCACTTCTGTTAGATATGTTACTTTAAAAGTAAATGAACGGGCCTACTGTGCTTTCCTAAATTTCTTTCCTAGTTTCAGAATAACTGGCACAATGAGTCACTTGATGTTAGTCATCCTTCACATCCTCGAAACGTCCCGTATTGAGTTTTGAAAAAGTTGGCTGTTTTATCTTTCACCCATAGCCGTACGACGCTTCTTCCGTATGCAACGTCCTGATTTTTTCCTAGACGGCGTTTTGAAGCTTATAAAGCAGTTTGACAAATTTCTCTATGTACTTGGAAATTATGTAGAAAAATAAATCTCTCTTAATTGTAATGTCTGATTCTATTTTTTTCCTGTCACTCACAACTTTACCCACAGACGACAGGAGTAACTTATTTTCCAACTTCTCCGAAAGGTGGTCACTGCGGCCTAACATAAAGAGAGAGCGTTACTATCACAGTTGTTGTAAATTGAAGCAAATTATTATCCCTATTTGGAGTATGAAAGTGTCGTTTGTACTGAAAGTTTAAAAATGGAGGCTTGTGATTATTGCACAAACTCTGAAACTGTAGTAAACAGTGTGTGCATTTCATCCTGTTTAAGATAAAAATATGCAATATTTGTTTCACAAAAACCAACAGGTGTAGCGAATTATGAAACATCAAAAATGTTCAAATGTTTGGAATTCTATCGGACCAAACTGCGTGGTCATCACTCCGCAGCTTACGAACTACTTAAACCTAGGTAAACTAACCTAAGGACAACACACACACACACACACACACACACACACACACACACACACATGCCCCAGGGAGGACTCGAACCTCCACGGCAAGCAACCGCGCGCTCCGCAGCGAGACGCTTTAGACCGGCTACTCCACCGCGGCTATGAAACATAGTATTTCAGTGAAATTGAACGGAATTTACAGCTCTGTAAGAGGTATTTACGTAAAATGCTACAATTAAAAACTATAAATTGCATATTCTGAATTACTGTGTCGACTTTTGCTGCTAAAATTATTTAAAGCCATGCCGACTGTCAGTCGGTGCGCGACTATTCGCGGTATGAGAAGTCGCACGACCACTGCAGGGTTAAGACTTAACGATAGTTTTCCTCGCGGGCCATTCGTGACAACGGCATTTGTCGACAGTCTTACGCATGCCACCATCGGTAAAGGTAACATTCTTGCAGAGTACAATCGTATACCTACACGCCTGTGTTGTAGTTCTTCTCTAAACTGTACACTACGTAGTAGACTAGCGCATAATAGTTCGCGATCGGGAGCGTTCTTTTTGTTCGTCCGCTTCCAGTGAGGGCTGAACGGCGTGGTCTGCGCATGCAGGTGGAGGCAGAAGTTCCCCCACCTAGCTGCTTCATGCGCTTGCTGCTTGAGCCGCTAACGATACCGCGCAAACCAAAAGGAACAGTTTGTGGATAATTTCTCGCGTTTAAGTTAAGCGTTATCTCTATATCTTGGCATTATGGAATTTATTAGTCAGATATTGCAGAGTGCAAAATACTTAAAACATAAATTTTGTAGCACTGACCTATGTAATCTAGCAGGCAGACGCTCACCTCGAAATAGCTCTCATCAGTGGAAGGCAAACACGTGATTTTTAATTCTGCTACGCGTCCTCTCGCTATTGCCCGTCGGTCTTCGGAAAAGAATCCAACGAACTAAGAAGGCCGGCCTCGGTGGCCGATGGGACTGAGGCGCTCCAGTCACGGCCACTACGGTCGGGGGTTCGAATCCCCCCTCGGGCATGGATATTTGTGCCGTCCTTAGTATTAGGTAGTTCGTAAGTAGTTTGTAAGTTTAGGGACTGATGTCTCCGTAGTTAAGTCCCATAAGCGCTACAAACATTTGTTTTTTGTTTTTTTATTTTTGAACAAACATTTGAATATTTTGAACTAAGAAGCGAGATGCGTTTGGCATAATAGTTCGCGACCAGTAACGCTTGTTTTAGTTCGCGACCAATTGGACATATTTTAGGACCGATCGCGCTTTTAGTTCGTGACCGATCGCGCATATTTTCGTTCCCGACCGGTAGCTCTCCTTTTAGTTCGCATCGCGGCCGCAAAGTAGGTCGCTCTTTTTAGTTCGTCCGGTTTTTATGGCTTATGCTACCGCTACTAAAAGAGCTATTTCTTTTGTTACGACAGGTTATATATATATGGTGCCCCTAGCGTGTGCTATTACCTGTATTTTGGGCAATTAGACATCAAATAGTTAAGCAAATAAACCAGTTATTTATACGAATGGGTGATACAATGGTATTCAGTTACAGCTGAACTGCACCTCAGCTCGAAATGACGGTAACTGGCAGAAGGGAATCACGTGATTCTGCGCGCTCTCCTCGCGTCCTCTCGCTGTTCCCTGTCAGTCGGAAAAGGAGCGGACGAACTAAGAACCGAGGGATCTGCGAACTAGTTCGCGTAGTTCGCCCGTGGGAGCGCTCTTCCGAACTAGTTCGTTCGCGAACTACACAAGACTACTACGTACACCTTCGCCGACGTTTCCGAGCATTCAGTTCTGTTCGAGTCGTGCCCCCGCAGCTCCGAGCCTGTGCCGTACGAGTGGGGAAGCACTAGGAAAGCCTGGGATCCGGTGGCAGCGGAAGCGCTGCAGCCGGGAGAATGGACGCGAGATGCAGGCCCGGCGAGAACAAAGCGGTGTCGATAAGAACGAAACAATCGCTGGCCCCTTGAGCGGCGCCGAATGCGCGCGCCTTTGTGTTGCCATGGAAACAAAGCAGCCCGCCATCTCTCCGGCCTGGCCGCCTTTTACGCGGTCCGGGCTGCGAATGCATGCATTTCCCCGCTGCACTTACACACGCATCGCAGCTACTTCGAGCAGTGCTCCAGGCCAAGTACCGGGGTGTCGTTCCAGTAGTGACCTGGCACGACGCTTTCTCCCACGTTAAAAGCAGAGCGGTTCAATATCGCCTACTGCGTCCATTGCGGTTGGTTCATTTAAAAGCTGTCTGTGCTGAAATTACTGTACTTGGACAATAATTATAGATAGTAGTGGTCAAAAGAATTAGGGTATCAGTTGAGATATCTAGATTCTGAAGCATTGTCATCGTAGAATGAACTAAAATGGTTCGACGTATTTCTGTCGGTTCTACGGCGAGGAGACAACAATATTACGGCAACGGCCACACGAAGGGGAATTAAGAGTTTGAACGCGGAATTGTAGTTCAGGCTAGGAGCATGGCACATTCCACTTCGCAGTTTCCCTTAACGAAGGGATCCCAATTTCAGACATCCACAGTGTCAAGACTATGCCGAGAATACCAAATGTTAGACGTCACTTCTCGCCACGGATAACGCAGGCGGACTGCCTGCACTAACTGAAAGAAAGGACCAGTTCACGTGTTGTCAGTGCTGATAGAAAAGAAACACTGCGTGCAATTAGCGCAGAAATAAATTTTTGACTTACCAAGAACGTACCCGTTAGGACTGAGCGGCGTTAATTGGTTGTGGCAGCAAACCACCGATTCGAGTGCATTTCCTAACAGCGTGATTTCGCCTGTAGTGCATCTTTTGGACTCCTGGCCATATCAGTAGGTCTCTACTGTACTGAATAACTGTCTCTTGCTCGGATGAGTCCCGATTTCATTTGGTGAGAACTGGCGATGGGGTTCGATTGTGGCACAAACGCCACGGAGTCATGCGCCAAGTTGTCAGTAAGGCACTGTGCAGTCGGGCAGTGGCTCCACACTGGAGTGGGTTGATGTTACTCGGAACGGACTAGGTCTGGCGACACCCGCCCCTCTCCTCGCGTAATCAAGCATGTTACTCAAAGAAAACAAATTCCCTACAGGTTTCTATTAAATTATTGGTCGAAGTTTTTTCTGTATTATTCGGAATGGAACGCATTCTATTTCTACACGCCGACCGCGGTTACAGGCGTTCTGCGGCGCGTCAGTCACAGTCTGCATGGCCACTACGGTCGGGGGTTTGAATCCTCCCTCGGGCATGGATATTTGTGCCGTCCTTAGTATTAGTTAGTTCATAAGTAGTTTGTAATTTTAGGGACTGATGACCCCGTAGTTAAGTCCCATAAGCCCTACAAACATTTTATAACTCTTTATATCCTATTTCTACACGATTTCTGACAGAAAAATATAAAAGTTAAATATATGTGGTGTCTGTTCTTTCGGATATGTCTGTTTTGGGACCGTTTCCGTTTCTTATTTATATAAATGATATGCCTTCGAGTATAACAGGTGACTGTAAAGTATTTTTGTTTGCTTATGATACCAGCTTTGGTAGTGAAGGTTGTTGCTCGTAACATTGACACAGTATCAAATAATGCAGTTCAAGAGATAAGTTCATGGCTTGTAGAAAATCAGGTTGATGTTAAATCACAGTAACACTCAGTTTCTACCATTTCTAACACATAATTGACGAAAGCTGACATTTTGATTTCACATAATGGGCATATGATAAGTGAGACTGAACAGTTCAAATTTCTAGGTGTTCAGATAGACAGTAAGCTATCGTGGAAAGACCACGTTCAGGATCTTGTTCCAAAACTAAATTCTGCTATACTTACCATTAGAACAATATCTGAAATAAGTGATTTTTCAACACGAAAAGTAGTCTATTACGCTTACTTTCATTCACTTATGACGTAGGGCATTATTTTTTTGGGGTACCTCGCCTGATGCAAAAAGGATATTTATGGCTCATAAACGGGCGATTCGAGAAATATGTGGTGTAAGTTCACGAACGTCATGTCGACCCCTTTTCAGTAGTGTGGTAATTTTGACACTGGCGTCACCATACGCTTTTTTCTTTAATGTCTTTAGTTGTTAATAATATCAGCTTATACCCACGACTTTGTAGCATTCACTCGGTGAATACTAGACAGAAGTCGAATCTACATTTGCATCAGACCACTTTGACACTTGTGCAGAAAGGTGTATAGTATTCTGCAGCATCCATTTTCAATAAGCTGCCTCAAGAACTAAACAATCTTAGCACTAACCCACACGCTATCAAATCTAAATTGGCTCACTCCTTTTATTCTGTCAAAGAACTTCTAGAAAAGTTGAACAATTAAGGTAATTCATTATCTTTTCTTTATTGATTCTTTTCATTTTGTCTTAAGATTATCGTGTGCATAGTGCTACTTAAAATTTTTCTATTACCATTCTTGTGTAAAATTCATGTATTGACTTGTTCCATGACCATGGAGTCTCACTCCTCAATTGGGTCCTATGGAACAGAAAACAATAATAATAAATAATGAAATGAATAGGAAACATACACATATAAAGCCGACAATGGGTAATGATCCTTTCTTCAATGCGGATGCGCTCTTATACCCTTACTCTTACGCGAATCAGTTTGAAAAAACCACGAGTTTGAGTAATAATGGGCCGTGGAAAGTTGAGAAACTCTGACGAAAGGCGAGCTAAAGTATTTAGTGCATTTGTAGTGACCGCTGTGTCCTGAGTGGTGTAGGGGTCAGCGCAACTGCCTAGCAAGCAGGATACAGTGTTCGAATCACGGTTGGGTACACAACTTCACCCATTCGCCGGTAATTTCATGAATAAGAAAAACATATTTTCTTAACGAGTGTTTCGCATTTCAGGGAATACTCAGAAGCGAATTATGCTAATTAAGAATGATTCCACTGTACTGACAATATGTAAAGAAGTAGATCTGTTGTTTTTTTTTCGAATTTTTCAAAATTACTTTGTGTAGTTCTTTTACCTATCGATTGGTCTCTGAAAACAGTTTTAAAACTTTGCGTGTATTCATCTTTAACACACTGTATTGTAAATCAATCTATGATCTATTAAATTCACATTGAACGTTACACAAGGAACACGTAAAATTTTAACATTAAATAAATTTCACTTAGGCGTACGTTTTTGTATTAGTGAACCCTTAGTTACTTTATGGTGCAAGTAGTTCCTCCAGTGACGGCGAAACCCGAGCAACACTATGAGACCCCCAGGTTGAAAAACACTGCTGTAGAGTATTACCGGTGACTTTTAGAGTACATGCCACGCCGCGTTGCTGCACTTCGCCGGGCGAAAGGAGGTCCGGCATGATACTATGGCGGCGTTCCTTGACGTTTGCCACCAGAGTGTATTTACAATGTGACACAGTTTCCTTCCTTCGGGACATCCACCACCGTCCATCGTCATCTTTGAAAATTGGATCTGCAACAGTTGTTAATTTTAAACTTGTTTTTTATTTCTATGCACTACCCGAATTTAGAGAGCTTTGACTCATTATCCGGTGCACCTGAAAATCACAGTCAAATAAAATAGTGACGTCTGTCATGTAATAAAATTGCTACCCCACAAGGTACATATTGAGTCCTTAAAACTGTTACATGTAGCAAAAAATTAAAATAGTAAGTCCCTGGTACATGCAACAAGCCGGGAGACACTGTTGGCAACTTGGGCACGACATACTCACTCACAAGGCAGGGTCTCCATGTAAACCAGTAAGTTCCATAATTGAAAAGCACCTGATGATGCGGCACAGATCTCGAAACACGGGTTGTCCATAGAAGAAAAAGGTTAAAATTAACAATTGTTACGGATTCAGTTATTAAAGCATTTACAATTGTTTGATGCGTTTGAAGATACGATTTACTGTGTAGTATTTCGACGTCCAACATCTACGTTCTGCGAGATGCGGAGCATTAATTTATGTACACAGTTTTTCTAATCGGTTGGTTTTCGAACAGCCGTCTGTTGCCATTCTGAGCCGCACGGAATGGCCGCGTGGTTTAAGGCGTCGTGTTACTGACTGGGTGGTCGTTCCCGCCGGAGGTTCGAGTCCTCTCTCAGCCATGGGTAAGTTGGTTTAATAAGTTTGTCTAGGGACTGATGACCATAGCAGTTGGGTCCAACAAGTTTACAGACATTTGAACATTTCCCACTTTGATATAGCGATTGAAGATGCGGATACTGCGATAGAAAGCTACTCATGTGCACTCCTCCTTGGCGCAAACGCATGTCTTCCATTGTCACTTTCAACCAAGGAGGTTAGAATCTCTGAAGAGCCCTAACACTGAAAAGTGAAACCAGTAGACTGGGCACTCCGGCATTTGTTTGTGCCCACATCATTTGTCGTAGTGCGTGTATATAGTAGTTATAGTCGTTGAAATGTACGTCATGTGTAACAAGGAAAGTACATGGGCTCGAACAAACATATCTGTATGAACGTTTGCTTGCAGGATCTCTACGTACACCTCAGTGTGCTGGTGGGTGTCGGTTTCTGCAAAGCTCTGCAACCATGCTCTAGATAGAACTGTAGATGTAATTGTATACGCCAGATATTTTAACTATAACTTATGTAATAATCATTGTCATGTTCTCTAGCGAATTGTCATCAAAAGCCATGATAGTAGTTGCAACTTTAACCTTTTTCCCGAAAGACTGCTTCCATCGCCTCTTCCCGCACTTACCGTAGCACTACCGCATGCAATGAGTAGTTCGTCATTACCTTCCCTATTATCATTATTATGAGTTTGTAACAACAGTATCTAACTCATGCTCAGATTTCTGTACCATAGCAGATACGAGAAAGAATGCAAATAATTCATCTTCACGAAGAAGGGTTCTTCGTAACTTCATATCAACCAATCGCAATACATTAGCAGGATTGATTAGCAATCGCCGCCCCATCTGACGCTTCACCACACAAATAACGTCACAAAACGCAACATTGGAGGCACACTGCACCGTCCCTACTGGCGAACCGACAGGTCAAAGTGCAATGCGGCATGGCACACGCAGAGCCCTCTAACGGACGACTGCAGAGTTTTGTAGATGCGGGAGTATCACTAGTGCAATAAGGGATCTTTACATTATCTCTCATACAATTTTGGTGTATATGTGTCTGTTCGAGCCCAAGTTCTTTCCTTGTAAGTAAATCCTCCGATGTGGGTGTCAGTTTGTGACATTATGTAAAGAGGGTAATATTCACATAGGGCTTAGGTGAGAAATCTTTGTTTTGGGCCCAATCAATCCTGTTCTCATCAAAGATAACGCCACCTCCTTTTATTCTAACCTCCTTGCTTTTAACATACTACGAGTGCAATATCCTCGACATCTATCAAGTGAAATCTGGAAGGATTTGAAAGATGATAAGCATTTTACCGGGTTGGTAACAGTTTTCCGTTCATCAGATTTTCGAAGATCAATAAAGAAAAGATATCCATCCGTTCTCCATACCTCCTCGGCTACATTCCGCAACCAAATCATAAAAGCGGTCATCGCTAGAGTGACAAGCATTATATGGCTGGAGAATTGGCCAGTCGAGTGTGTCATTATTAACCCAGCGTCAACATGCACGGCCACATACTGTTAGAACCTTCAGAATGAAACTTTCACTCTGCGCTAATATGAAACTTCCTGGCAGATTAAAATTGTGTGCCGGAACCGGGATTCTAACCTGGGATCTTTTGCATTTCGCGGGCAAGCCTCTACCATTGAGATATCCCGATACGACCTGACGGACCGTGGTAACTCAGTGGTGAAGCGCTTGCCCGCGAAAGGCAAAGATCCCAGGTTCGAGTCCCGGTTCCGGCACACAATTTTAATCTGCCAGAAGGTTTCATATCAGCACACACTCCGCTGCCCTTAGGCTGTGGCTAAGCCATGTCTGCACCATATCCTTTCTTCCAGGAGTGCTAGTCTCGAAAAATTCGCAGGAGAACTTCTGTGAAGTTTAGAAAGTAGGAGGCGAGGTACTGGCGGAAGTGAAGTTGTGATGCGGCATCGTGAGTCGTGTCGGGATAGCTCAGTCGGTAGAGCGCTTGCCCGCGAAAGGCAAAAGTCTCAGGTTCGAGTCCCGATTCCGGCACACAATTTTAATCTGCCAGGAAGTTTCTTGTCAGGACCTTGCGACTATTTGGGATCATAGCGCAGGACACGCGTTCGTTTGCTAGCCGGCGCCTATGCAGAGGTTCAGTGCGGCAGCTATTGCAGAGACACGGCGTAAAGAGAAACGCGATCGCTATTTGCGTACGCGCAGCGTAAGGTTTCTGCCGAGTAGCGCTGGACGTGTCGGTGGGAGTGAGTCAGCAGTTGGCAAGTCGTGTGAGCAGAAATTATGCACCCTGCAGGAACTGTGACACGACTTGCCCGCGGTCGTTCGGCACAGACGGGGGAAAAATAATATGAATACCTAACATAAACACAACAGTTAGTAAGGAGGTGCACCACCATTCGCTTTTAGAACACCTCCACTCTTCGAGGGACTGGTGTATTTATGGTTTCCAACAGAATGTTACCCATTCTTGTACCATAACACCCGCCAATTACTTCATCGGTGAATTTTATCCATTATGGATCTTGAAGAACTCCGTGACTGTTCCTTATAGGTAGTGGAAATAAAATCCGCTACCACTCACAATTATTGGTGGTTTATTAAAACACTACCGGTTTCGGCTTGTGCTCATCTTCAGGTATTTACATTCAGTGTTGTTGACTGTTTAAGGAAAACGTAAATTACATTGTGCTTATCATACAGATATACATATACATAAAGCAAGTATGGTATGTGGTGGAGTGATTTGTGTTAAGGCTGTAAGTGTACTCACATATAACTAGGATATCCAGTTCATATCCATGAGAAATGTACGAACACGAACTGGATACCCTACTTATATGTGAGTACACTTACAGCCTTAACACAAATCACTCCACCACATACCATACTTGCTTTATGTGTATGTATATGTATATCTATAAGATACTTGTCTATGTATATCTGTATGATAAGCACAATGTAATTTACGTTTTCTTTAAACAGTCAAAAACAATGAAAGTAAACACCTGAAGATGGGCACAAGCCCGAAGCCGGTAGTGTTTTAATAAACCACCAATAATTGTGACGGGTAGCGGATTTTATTTCCACAACCTACTTCATCGGTATTGAAGCGGTAAATTTGATCCCCACTCTCTACTCTAAAACTCAGCAGAGCTGTTTACTTACGATGATACTTGGCAATTTTGCTGTTTCTCAGCGCATTATCATATTGGACTATGAAAGCGTTTTTTTTGGCAATATTTTAGTCATAGTAAGCAGTTCGTTGTCGTGTACGGTGAGATACAATTATCCGACCAGTAACGGTAATGATAGAAGCACTTCAATACCACGGTACAGATGTCCAAATCATGACGGAACCTTCCCCAAGCTTGACTGTGGGACGCAAACATGCCGTATCATTAGCTTCATTTGGGGCTTTCGGTACATAAATCTCGCTTGTTGGAAGCAATGTGTAAATGATTCACTGGACCATACCACATACTTCCAGTCGTGAAATCTCCAGGTTTGAAGATAGTGGCACCACTTTCTTCGCAGACTGGCTTTAGATTCCGTTATTAATGGTTTGGCAACGGCAGCCCTTCCACGTACATAAAGCTCCGACAGTACACTTCATACTTATCAGTCTTGATTTCATTGTGGCACTTGGGCTCAACGACCCTTTTTTTTTTCTTTAGAAATCAGTCGTAAATATTTAGTTTATTCAGATCTAGATTTTGACTACTGTGTGGTCATTATCAATGCTTAAAACAAACAACATGGAGCTCGAAATGTTTTACATGTTTTAACTGTTTGTTTTAAGCATTTATAATGACCACACATTAGTCGAAATCTAGAGCTGAATAAACTAAATATTTAAAACTGATTGCTGAAAAGTTTTCTACAAACACTTTACACTTGTTGTCGATACAGTAGTATTTGACTTCAAAAATGTTCAAATGTTTGTAAATCTATACCACTTAATCACTGTTGTCAGTCCCTAGACTTACAAACTACTTAAATTAACCTGAAGACAACACACACACACACAACACACACACACACACACACACACACACACACGCCAGAGGTAGGACTTAAACCTCCGGCGGGAAACAACCGCGCGCTCCGCAGCAAGGCACCTTAGACCGCTCGGCCATTCCACCGCGGCTTAATCCATGTGATTGAGTTCTGCAGTCAGTTTTGCCTTGGCAGTTTTGTGTTCTCTAGTAGCCATCGTTCCTAATGCTTTTCGGTCGTTGTCAGTTAATTTCTAATTTCATCCTCTATTCCTCTTCGCCAACGATGGTTTTACTTAGTTCTGCATATTTTGTTCTTACTAAGGATATAGACACTAGTGAAACGTTAAACAGTACAGCTCTTTCTGTCACATACGGTTCCACTAACACCGAGTTGCAAGTCTGAGAGATAACGTATTTCTACGGTTATGCTGACCGTTGCAGAATGAAAAGTATAATATACTGCAACGTAACATCCAACACGTCATACGTCAATTGCACACTGCGGTCGCTCCTCAGTGTTAAAACGACCATAGTGGCGCTAGCTTACAACAGCGTTTGGTATACTAAATGCTTCTGCAGTGATCCAATCCGTCGCCCACGTAGCTTAACGACGTAAATCATTCGTCGCAGTGCAGTACTGCTTAATTATGACAAAGTTCTTTACTTAATACTCCGTGGCGGATGTTACTTCTGCTCCATCCGAAGTACTTATATTTTCCTATTCTTTTTATTTGCGGGTTCGGGTCAGTCTAAGCAGATCTGAATGTGAGAAGAATGACTTTTCTCATCGGCTAGCTTTTAATGTTCGCTCCCAAAATTGCTGATTCTTCTTCCTTTTCATTTACCCCGTTGCTATGCCAACAATCAAAGATCTTATTTCACTAAATTCTAATGAACTACTGATCGACGGTTAATAGGCGAGATAATTTCTTTAAAAATAATTCCTTCCAAGTAAATTGATAATTAATATCCATTAAATTTACATAAATTTCTATTACAAGAAGGCGTAATTTCACTTCACCACAAATTATAGCCTGCGACTCCGCTAAAAATTATTACCTATGGAACGTAATGTTATTCAGTTCATCAAATTAGAAACAAAATTAAGACTGTTGAATATTTACTTTAAATATACTACCTAATGATATTTGCCAACGTTTCTGATCCCCTCTGATACCGTTTACACGATAACACAATCTTTCTACAGGTTGCTGGCGTTGACATAAAACAAGTGGAAATACAAGAAAAAAAGTACGCATCGGAGTTACCAAGTCCTTTCTCGTGCATGATTGTGTGTATTGAACTTAGTGTAAGTTAAATGCAATGAAACTTTCATTCTGCAGTGCAGTGTACGCGGGATCTGTGCCTTTCGCGGGCAAGCGGTATACCGACTGAGCTATCCTGGCACCCTTCACGGTCCATCCTCACAACTTTACGTCTGCCAGTACCTCGCCTCCTACTTTCCAAACTTCATAGAATTTCATCTGCGAACTTTGCAGGAATAGCACTCCTGGAAGAAAAGATATGGTGGAGACCTGGCTTATCCTTTCTTCCAGGAGTGCTATTCCTGCAAGGTTCGCAAAGTTCAGAAAGTAGGAGGTGAGGTACTGACAGAAGTACAGCTGTGATCAAGGACTGTTAAGCGTGCCGGGATAGCTCAGTCGGTAGAGCGTTTGCCCGCGAAAGGCAAAGGTTCCAGGTTCGAGTCCCGGTTCCGGAATGACTTTTTAATCTTCCAGGAAGTTTCTTAGTTTCAGTAGTTTGTAAGTCTAGTGTTTTATGACCATAGCGGCTCCGTAGCACAGTTGTAGAGCGCCAGACTACAAATCCAAAGGTCGTGGGTTCGATCCCCGCCAGGTCCTAGGATTCTTATCTGTCACTTTCCACTTCTTTCACCTCTGGCAGTGTTGCTGATGTGAAAAATACCGAGTAGCACCGTGGTTCGGAACCCACGTTAAACTGTAGGTCCCACAATAACTGGCAGGAAAAGTCAGTTCGAAGGTCGGAGGAAGGCAACGGCATACCACCTCCAAACAGGACCACGCCTAGTAACTGTGGTGTTCAAACCAATCTTCGGATTGTTGACTTTTTTTCCTCACATGGTCCAATAGGTTTACAAACATTTGAACAATAAACAGCAACGGCGAGAAGGTAGAAATGCTCTTGCGTTGCTCATAAGTGCGCACACAATCGTTTCACTACATTCTGGAGAAGTCCACCGTAATAGGGCTTCGCTAACGATTGACTGCTGTAGAAGTTATCTGGAAAAGAGATGTTCCGTCGGGTGAAATGGTGCATTGCACTGGAGGGAACGTCTTTCCCAGGCGAAATCCACAGCAGTCGACCTATGTACAGCCAGATTATTGCCGTCTTATTGCGTCATATCCGTTGTTCTAATAGAAATACGCCGTATGCTTAGTTTTGAGTGAGTGCGGTTTATGAAGGTAAGAATTAATAATGATTTTGCAGCCAAGATCGCATTTTCATTTAATATGTTACCGGTTTCGGCGTGCTCGACGCCAGCTTCAGAGTTGTAATTTACATAACTTCACGGCATTTTTATATACTAAAAGAGTACATCCAGGTTAATGGTTCTGAAGCGAGGTACTTCAAAGTCTAAGTTCAATACTAATTGAAGTCCAGTATAACACTGTTAGGCGGGAAAACTATAAACAAAGATTCTACATGTCTGTAGACATGTAGAATCTTTATATATACATGTGGCGTCTGTTCCGAGAGAACAGACGTCACTTCTTATCCTGCAGTTGTTATTATTTAATATTCATAAAATATATGACATGAACTGCGATTGGGCAAAGCTGAAAATGTGTACCCAGCCGGGATTCGAACCCGGGTCTCCTGCTTTCTAGGCAGTTGCGCTGACCCCTACACCACTGGGGACACAGTGATCACCGCACCTGGAAGGACTACCTAAGCACGCCTCCCGTGCTTATTGGGGAGGGGTGGGCAACGTTTGAAGCCCTTACTCTTACGGGAATTAGTTCATAACTACGAGTTTGAGTACTGTGGGCAGGGCGAAGCTGGGAATTTGTATCTGACGGGAGGCGTGCTTAGGTAGTCCTTGCAGGTGCGGTGACCACTGTGTCCCCAGTGGTGTAGGGGTCAGCGCAACTGCCTAGAAAGCAGGAGACCCGGGTTCGAATCCCGGCTGGGTACACATTTTCAGCTCTGCCCAATCGCAGTTGATGTCATATATTCTATGAATATGTAGAATCTTTGTTTATAATTTTCCCGCCTAACAGTGTTATACTGGACTTCAATTAGTATTGAACTTAGACTTTGAAGTACCTCGCTTCAGAACCATTAGAAGATGGATGTATATATTTTATTTTTGACTACTAATTTTATGTTTAGTGATGCCTCAACCTGGATGTACTCTTTTAGTATATAAAAATGCCGTGAAGTTATGTAAATTACGACAAGTTTGAAGATGGCGTCGAGCACGCCGAAACTGGTAACATAATAAATGAAAAATGCGATCTTGGCTGCAAAATCATTATTAAACAATTATAGATTGCCCCATCGAACTATGAATTCCTTATATAAGGTAAGAATTGTTGGATGACTGAGAGTGTATGTTGTCAATTTGGAAGTGGCGCTTTAATGTGCAGTAGGAGGTGATAGGCGCGAGATGGCCTTTTAATAGGCAGACGTTGCCTGGGTGGGGACGGGACCTGGGCGACTGACGGCAGGGCCGCGAGTTAATTCCAGCGTCTGCTCGGGGCCGCGATCGATGGCCGCGGCGCCTCAGCCGCTGCCGCTGCCGTTCATCTCAGTTAGCCGCATATAGCGCGCCCGCTCATATCTGGAACAGGCTCTGTCTGCTCCCCTGCCCCGACCTCACCCCGCATCCGCCCCACTGGTCTCCTATCTTCATTTCAATTCACTCTCCTGGCAGACGCGGAACTTAGGTTTCCTTTCCTGTGCGGTTCAAAATGTATGTCTTCCCTCGGATTTTCACGTGCCTTTCTCATTCAGTCAGCGGATATACGAGCAGTACGTCTTATCAACAGTCGCAATTCATTATCTCCATCTCACTAATTATTTACTACTCCAACTCATCGTCAGCTCACTCGTAGCCTTCTGTCCCAGTCGTACAATCCGTCCACACATCCTTAAACATACTACTCATGACCTATTTCGTACATGCTCCGATCAGCTATATCTCTCTCTCTCTCTCTCTCTCTCTCTCTCTCTCTCTCTCTCTCTCTCTCTATGTGTGTGTGTGTGTGTGTGTGTGTGTGTGTGTGTGTGTGTGTGTGTCACACATCGGATTCTTATTCAAGATAGCAGTACTTCAAATCTTTATCTGGTCGTCCAAATTCATATCTTAGTTGGCTAGTGCGCCTAAGAAAGTGTTGTTTGTCCTGAAAGGACACGGATGGTTTTCTTCTCTTTGTTGTAGATGGTGCAACGTACCAAATTATTGCAAAATGGTATGTTTACTTTATTCACTCAATGCTACCGGTTTCGGTTAGTGTACCATTTACAAGCGCTAGCAGAGTTTAGCCAATAGCTTGATTTATTGATTGATTGATTTTCTCAGGGAAGCCGAAACAGTCTTGGTCCAACCCGCCACTGCCCGCACCGAAACTAAGTTTATTGTGCGGTATCGCTCCCTGTATATCTAGTAAAGCCAACCAATGCCCTTGAACAGTGCAAGGAGTCCCTTTACCATTAGACACAATTTCTTCGGGTCTGGTTGTCACAAATGTTCTGTGTCTTTTACTCTCCAATGCAATGCATTCGAAGATTAGATGTGATGCAGTTTCATCACCGTCATAACAGATCCTACATTTAGGGTCCTCTCCTGTTATTCCCATTATATATAGAGCCAATAGCTTAACATTTCATGATACAAAATTGCAAAATAAATATTTGTTATGCTAAACTTCTTATAGATATTTTTCCCTGTAGGATTGAGTTAATAAAGTAAACAGCTATGCTCAACATTTCATTTTGCTATTATCTTAAAGCTGTTAAACCTCACCTGTTCACCTTTCTTTTTTCCCAAATTATTGTTGGGACATGAAATGATCTAGCTACTTCCTTACACTCTTTCCTGGTCCTTTCCCACATTCCCCCACTTTACTCGGATATTCCCCCACTTTACTCGGACATTTCCCCCACTTTCCTCGGACATTTCCCCCACTTTCCTCGGATATTTCCCCCACTTTCCTCGGATATTTCCCCCACTTTCCTCGGATATTTCCCCCACTTTCCTCGGACATTTCCCCCACTTTCCTCGGACATTCCCCCACACAACCAATCTCACGTTCCCCCACGACCAATCTCACATTCCTTCCTCCCCTCTCTCTTTCCCCCACTGCCCCGCACCACTGCCCCTCTCACTTTCCCCCACTGCCCCTCTCACTTTCCCCCCACTGCCCCTCTCACTTTCCCCCCACTGCCCCTCTCACTTTCCCCCCACTGCCCCTCTCACTTTCCCCCCACTGCCCCTCTCACTTTCCCCCCACTGCCCCTCTCACTTTCCCCCCACTGCCCCTCTCACTTTCCCCCCACTGCCCCTCTCACTTCCCCCCACTGCCCCTCTCACTTCCCCCCACTGCCCCTCTCACTTTCCCCCACTGCCCCTCTCACTTCCCCCACTGCCCCTCTCACTTCCCCCACTGCCCCTCTCACTTCCCCCACTGCCCCTCTCACTTTCCCCCACTGCCCCTCTCACTTTCCCCCACTGCCCCTCTCACTTTCCCCCACTGCCCCTCTCACTTTCCCCCACTGCCCCTCTCACTTTCCCCCCACTGCCCCTCTCACTTTCGCCCCACTGCCCCTCTCACTTTCCCCCACTGCCCCTCTCACTTTCGCCCCACTGCCCCTCTCACTTTCGCCCACTGCCCCTCTCACTTTCGCCCACTGCCCCTCTCACTTTCGCCCACTGCCCCTCTCACTTTCGCCCACTGCCCCTCTCACTTTCGCCCCACTGACCCTCTCACTTTCGCCCCACTGACCCTCTCACTTTCGCCCCACTGACCCTCACACTTTCGCCCCACTGACCCTCACACTTTCGCCCCACTGACCCTCACACTTTCGCCCCACTGACCCTCACACTTTCGCCCCACTGCCCCTCACACTTTCGCCCCACTGCCCCTCACACTTTCGCCCCACTGCCCCTCACACTTTCGCCCCACTGCCCCTCACACTTTCGCCCCACTGCCCCTCACACTTTCCCCCACTGCCCCTCTCACTTTCGCCCCACTGCCCCTCTCACTTTCGCCCCACTGCCCCTCTCACTTTCGCCCCACTGCCCCTCTCACTTTCGCCCCACTGCCCCTCTCACTTTCGCCCCACTGCCCCTCTCACTTTCGCCCCACTGCCCCTCTCACTTTCGCCCCACTGCCCCTCTCACTTTCGCCCCACTGCCCCTCACACTTTCGCCCCACTGCCCCTCACACTTTGCCCCACTGCCCCTCTCACTTTGCCCCACTGCCCCTCTCACTTTGCCCCACTGCCCCTCTCACTTTGCCCCACTGCCCCTCTCACTTTGCCCCACTGCCCCTCTCACTTTGCCCCACTGCCCCTCTCACTTTCCCCCACTGCCCCCCTCTTATTCCACTCCAATGTCAATCTTCCATTCCACTATTAATTCCTCCATTCTTACATTGTCCCCACTACCCTCCTGTTATACATTTTCTCCTCCTCTCTCTCATTTCCTCGTTCTTTCTCAGCTTGTCCCACTTCTATCTCATGTTGACGTTCCTCGCTCACATAGCCCGATATCACGTCCCCGCCCTCTCTCACACCACCCTCGTTCTTCACATCCTCTCTTCTGACACATCCCCTTCTCTTTCACACTACCTCCTTGTTTTTCAGACTACTTTATTGGATATTGACTGTATTGGAGAAAACCACCATCTATAGTTTTGAAGTATTTTAGAAGTGTAGTGTCGTGCAACTTACATAGAAACCTATCTCACGCGTCGTTTCTGTTGTTACTGACGGATGTAAAAACCGATGCTACCCAAAAGTGTCAGCGCAAGGACAATTATCAACTCGTGACTCTTTGTTCTTGCTGTCGGCGTGCGTGGCTGTTTCACCTTCGCCATTTTTGCTGGAGATAATGAGTGTGAGTGTTAATCGCATATCGACCGACACCATCTAGTATATCACAGTGACTGATTCAGAATTCTGGTCGGAGTGTTACGAAATACGAAGTGGCGACTCTCGGACCACAATCGATTTTCGATTATATATATAAATAAATATATATAATCGAAAATCGAAGCATTTGACATCCTTACTGGTGTCCGCCAAGGAGATGGACTCTCCCCCCTTTTGTTTAACTTGGTACTGGAGAAAATTGTGGGGACATGGGAAAAAGAAATTAAGGGAATTCAACTTGGAATTAAAAAGGAACAGAGAATCAGGGTGAAGTGTCTGGCTTTCGCGGACGATCTTGCTATTCTAACAAACAACAGAGAAGAAGCGAAACTCGCACTGGAAAAGCTTCATGAAATCTCACAGAAAACTGGGCTACGAATCTCTTACGAAAAGACTCAATACATGGAACACAAGCCTGCAGATACACCCCATCACAACTCTGCATGGAAAAGTGACACAAATTTCTCACTTCAGATATCTAGGAGAGATGATCCAATCATCAGGACTGAACTCAATAGCCAATCAAGAAAGGGTCTCAAGATTACAAAGAGCATATAAGCTAACTTGGAACCATTACAATAAGAAATATATTTCTGTCAATGCAAAACTAAGGCACTACAACACAGTAGTCTTACCACAGGCACACTATGCTGCAGAAACTACAGTGATTCATGGTCATACGAAGATCAGAGAGACTGAAAAACAGGAAAGAAAGATTTTGAGGAAAATATATGGTTCAGTGTTTCGGGAAGGAATTTGGATGAAGCGGCTAACTACAGAGATTTACAAAGACATGGAAACAATAACGGACACCATCAGAAAGAGAAGAATGAAATTTTATGCACATATCAGCAGGATGAATGAAACCAGACTCACAAGGCAAATATTTGAGATAGCAAACAAGAGCAAAAACAAGACGAAGTGGATCACTGAAACAGAAGAGGATATTAAAGAACTGTGAATCACACAAGACAACATGAACAATAGAGAACAGTTCAGGAACATTATAAAGAAACATAAACTTAAACAAGAACTCGCGGAGAACAGAACAGGAAAAAAGTGGTCAGAAGGACGCAAGAGAGAACACAGTGAACGCATGAAGAGAATTTGGCCGGCCGCGGTGGCCGAGGGGACTGAGGCACGTAAGTCACAGTCTGCACGGCCACTACGGTCGGGGGTTCGAATCCCCCCTCGGGCATGGATATTTGTGCCGTCCTTAGTATTAGCTAGTTCATAAGTAGTTTGTAAGTTTAGGAACTGATGACCCCGAAGTTAAGTCCCATAAGCTTTACAAACATTTGAACATTTTGAAGAGAATTTGGGAAGAACGAAGGAAGAAGAAGAAGAAGAAGAAGAAGAAGAAGAAGAAGAAGAAGAAGTCATAATTACTCAAGTTCAATCGCTCTCTTTAAAGGGAATAATCGATGATAATAATAATAAAATCGAAAATCGATTATTTGATGAAGCGGTAATTGTGAGAGCATTTAGCAGTCAGGTGAACCTGTATATGAAAGAAAGTGCCGGCAGTCTGGGCTGTAACTCGTCGGCGACGCGCAAGACTTCTCCTCGGCGGCAGCGCCGTCTAGACGCGCCTCTCGGGCGCCAGTCTGTCCACACAGCGGCGGCGACCCACTTCAAACGCCGCGTTCCGGGAAACCTAACGCAAGCTGCCTTTACTGCGCTAACACTTGCACCACTTACACTTCTTTTTAACTAATTTGATTGTATCCTATAAAACCATTACGGTTTACAGATCACTTCGTAAGACGAAGAAAAATGCATCAAATAGCAAAGTTGTCAATAAATTAACTCGTGCCACAGACAAAGAGACGCAAGAGCCCCTAGCTTCACCGATTCTATCGCCTAGTGAAGGTATTGATTGTTTCGCTGACAGTGTACTATACTTACGATCAGGATTTCTTTGCCGGCCGCGGTGGCCGAGGGGCTGAGGCGCTTCAGTCACGGTCTGCACGGCCACTACGGTCGGGGGTTCGAATCCCCCCTCGGGCATGGATATTTGTGCCGTCCTAGTTCGTAAGTAGTTCATAAGTAGTTTGTACGTTTAGGGACTGATGACCCCGTAGTTAAGTCCCATAGACTCTACAAACATTTGAACATTTGATTTCTTTGAATTTTTTTGCAAACTACGTGACAGAGTTTCGTTGTGGAAACTATTATAAGCTTCTGTAAAAGATTGCGAGTCTTGGGGATTTTCAATCAGTTCAAATTTGGTATGCTCTCATCTCGGTATGAATAGCTCTTCAGTGTTCATGTTTGCTTAGAATTAAATTTCCTTTTTGCGTATGATCTGCCTTGAGCAAACACAAATGTTTTTAGGTTCTCCAAAAAGGTTTCGCTGGCGTTGCGGCATTATAAGTGGGATTTTTTATTGTATAGTGCCTGTCAATTGAACAACTGAAGCCGACCGCAGTGGCCGAGCGGTCTGCGGCGCGCCAGTCGGGTTCTGCACGGCCACTACGGTCGGGGGTTCGAATCCCCGCTCGGGCGTGGATATTTGTGCCGTCTTTAGTATTAGCTAGTTCATAAGTACTTTGTAAGTTTAGGGACTGATGACACAGTAGTTAAGTCCCATAAGCTTTACAAACATTTGAACATTTTGTACTTCAATTTCGCTATAGAATAAATACGCCACCACCTATTTATTCAATCTACCCTTCCTCAAATACCATTTGTCTCTTTCTAAAAACTTCACTTGGACTTATGTCGTGGTTCGCTGCCTATAATTAGCTTCAGTCCTATCAACCAAATCAATTTAAAAGACAAGGAACGTTTTCTACAAACGTCGTACTGAAACGACCTAAATATTTAGGAAGAAGATTCACTAAATCTGTAATTAGGTAAAAATATAAATATTTAATATTATGAAAGTAATATTTTATTCCTCTTCTGTAGAAGAAAATAAATAAAAACTAATTACGAGGACAGGGCACCTCGTATCAAAAGAAATAATCTATGTAACCAGTGCCGTGTTATATCTTCTCATAAGTTAAAACTGTATTCAAAGCAGAAAAAAAGTGTTAAAATCCTTCAGTGCGTGCAATGCACGTTCGGAACTAAAATTCTAATCTGAGATCTTATTGAAGTAATGTGCATTTTTCTCATTTAAATTAAACGTTACAATCTTAATTCATAGCATCTTGTCACATGTCTTGGAACTTTTCATGTAACGATTTTTTTTATATCTAACTCTCTGATGACTAAGAAATCCTTGACATGTATGTAGTGTGGAACTGTGCTTTCCATAATCGATATTTTGTGGCGTACGTATCTAAATATCGGGAAAGAGTTGGCACATGTAAATCGATGAATGAGGATATGCACCGAAGGCGTATCTCGCACGCCGTTGTGGTGCTGCGACAAATATTTGTTAATTTTTTGTTTGTTTGTTGAGCTTTTTTCATTGGCAATGAAATACCATAGTTTGCATTTAACCTTTTCCCCTCGTAATGAGTAGTTTATCTGAAATCACACATACCATTTTGATTTAATTTGGGAAGGTATCCTACCGTTATGAACGTTCCTTCAAATTATTGTTGTGGTGGTCAGTCCGGGGTATTGTTTGATACAGTTCTACGCCCTACTCTGTCGTGTTCAAGCATCTTCATCTCCTCGTAAACGGCAACCTATATCCTTATGAATTTGCTTACTGTATTCGTCCCTCGGTCTCCCTCTACGATTTTTACCCCACACACTACCTTCTAATGCTAAGCTGACGATTGCTTGATGTCTCAGAATATGTCCCACCAACCTATTCCTTCTCTTAGTCAGGACATGCCACAAATTCCTTTTCTCCCAAATTCTGTTAAGCAACTCCTCATTAGTTAAGTGATCTACTTATGTAATCTTCAGAATTAGTCTGTAGCACCACATTTCAAAATCTTGTATCTTCTGTTCGGTTGTACTCCTTATCGTTTACGTTTCATTCCCGTACAGTTCTACATTTCAGACAAACGCCTTCAGGATGGACTTCCTAACATTTAAATTAATTTCAGATGTTAAAAAATTCCGTTAATTAAGAGAGAAACATTTTTCTTGC
Organism: Locusta migratoria; assembly: GCA_026315105.1. Taxonomy (NCBI): domain Eukaryota; kingdom Metazoa; phylum Arthropoda; class Insecta; order Orthoptera; family Acrididae; genus Locusta; species Locusta migratoria. The sequence continues at coordinate 327,150,254 of CM048751.1, read as the reverse complement.
CACAACCATTCTGCACTTTACATCGTCTTTACTTCGGCCATCATAAGTTACTTTTCTACACAGATAACAAAACTCGTGTACTACTTTCGTGTCATTGCCTAATCTAATTCCTTCAGCATTGCTGTACTTTCTGATACTAAATTTCCCTACCCTTGTTTCACTCTAGTTAATCTTATACTCTCCTTTCAAAACAATGTCCATTCCGTTCAATTACTCTTCCAGGTCCTTTGTTATCTCTAACGTAATTACTATGTCATCGGCAAACTGGGAAGTTTTTTCTTATTTATTCTCCCTAAACCTTAATTCCCTCTCCAAATCTGTCCTTGTACTCCTTTACAAATTGCTCGATGTACAGTTTGAATAACTTTGGCGAGAGGTGAAAACCTCCGTTGTTTCCCTCCACATGCGTCCTTTCACGCCCTTCGACTCTTGTAATTGCTGTCTGTAACTTTTCGTTCCCTAAATTTTACCCCTGCTACCCTCAGAATTTGAGAGTGTATTCTTCTCAGCATTATCAAAAGCTTTCTTTAAATCTGCAAAAGCTAAAAATATCTTCTAACATAAGTCGTAATGTATTGCCTCATGTTACATTTCTAGTAAAACCGAACGGGTTTTAACTTGCAAGCCGTAGTACAGGGGAAATGGAGGGGTTGGAAGAAAGGCTTCGCCTTCTGTTTAACTTCCGAAGGCTTTATTAATTCCAAATCAGTACTGTATAATTAATCTGTTGACAAAAATTCAAAAATTTAGTTTAGAATGCTGATAAAAATGAATTTGCTTTGGCCGCGGTGGAGTAGCCGAGCGGTCTAAAGCGTCTCGCTGCGGAGCGCGCGGTTGCTCGCCGTGGAGGTTCGAGTCCTCCATGGGGCACGGGTGTGTGTGTTTGTCCGTAGGTTAGTTTACCTAGGTTTAAGTAGTTTGTAAGCTACGGACTGATGACCACGCAGTTTGGTCCGATAGATTTACAGACATTTGGAATTTGCTTTGACAAGATTCTGGCACCTGCTTTACACAAAATAGAGAATAATGGAGCTATAAATTGGAAACTTCAGACAAGATTGTAGAGCTTAAGCGCAATTAATAGTGTAATGAATAGCAGTGAAATAAATTCACCTGCAAAGTTGAGAATTCGTGCTGAATCGGGACTTGGACCCAGATTTCCCGCTTTGGGCCAGCGGTCGCCTTAACCAATTAGGCTATCCAGGCACGCTTTCTTTTCAGCACAGTACGATGGTAGTACCCCCTGCTCAGTAGTTCCTGTTGCTCACGGCCTACGCTGGATTCCCGCAAGCGATCGAGCGTCGTAACTATTAACCTCTCAAGCGTGTGCGTCGGCATACACCGTCCGCGCTTCCTTAATATTTTTCAGTCTTGAGACGCAGTTTGAAGGACTGCCGCGAGATGGCAGTGTCATAAATTCCTTAGCTCCATGTTGACAGTTTAAATTATCTGCATGGGCTACAATTATACGAACGTTTCTTTCTCTGTATGCATGCCGATTTTTCAAAGTTGTGCGCAATTACTGGGCTGATTGAAGATGAAGTACTGTGAATTTTGAAAGATGGTTATAATAAGGAAGACGTGTTTTTATTGTCGTCTGATGCAGTAGATATTCTGCCATGCTTTGAGCGCTCTCAATTAAAAAACTGTAAGCAATTAGTTTTTGTAGCTTGATTAAAACTCTTTGTGCCTAAAGTGATATGGCCTATTAAATTCTTATAGTTTTAAAGTATTAACACTATTTCTTCAGAATGTTTTTTCTACTACCTCATTAGATATAGTATTTACAGCACTGGTGGGTCATGCGCAGTAGGTGTCTCGCTGCAGGTGCTGTGAGGTAGAAGGCAACGTCCGGATTGAAACTGTCAGTTGGCTGTTGGGGGCATGAATACAATTATCGATGATGTGTGTGTTCTTTTCGGACATGTCGGAAAGTACAGACATCATTGGTTGACATTTCCGGTAATTGAAGGTGTGTCTGCGGCAGTGCTAGCGACGACAGTCGATAGTAGTGTTGTCATCTCTGACGCCACACTAACTCCGGCACTAAAAACACGAAATTGACAAATGAAATAGAAGAGTAATAACGTGGAGACTGCATCGGTTAAAATGATGTGTTAGTGCTCCTACTAGGTAGAGAAGTAGATGTTCCTGGAGTAGTAAAACAACTTAAGTCACTAAACAAAAACAAATCTTTCGGGCCAGATTGTATACCAACTAGATTCCTCTCACAGTATGCTGATGCAATAGCTCCATACTTAGCTATAATTTACAACCGGCCACTCAGCGAAAGATCCGTACCCAAATACTGGAAAGTTGCCCAAGTTACTCCAATATTCAAGAAAGGTAATAGGAGTGATCCGCAAAATTACAGGCCAATCTCATTGAGGTCGATTTGCAGTAGGATTTTGGAACATATACTTTGTTCGAATATTATGAACTACCTCAAAGAGAACGACCTATTAACCAATGGTCAACATGGATTCAGAAACTATCGCTCTTGCGAAACACAGCTTGCCCTTTACTCACATGAAGTGATAAGTGCCATCGACAAGGGATCTCAAATCGATTCCATATTTCTGGATTTCAGGAAGGCTTTTAACACTGTACCCTACAATCGGCTTCTAATGAAATTTCGTCCTTATGGAATATCGCCCCAATTGTGCGATTCGATTCACGATTTCCTATCAGAAAGGGCACAGTTCGTTGTAATTGACGGTAAGTCATCGAGTAAAACAGAAGTGATATCTGGCGTTCCACAGGGAAGCGTTATAGGTCCCATACTCTTCCTCGTGTTTATAAACGATTTAGGAGACAATCTGAATAGCTCCCTTAGATTGTTCGCGGATGATGCTGTCGTTTATCGGTTAGTGAAGTCAACATAGGATCAAAAGAAACTGCAAAGCGATTTAGATAAAATTTCTACTTGGTGCTAACATTGGCAATTAACACTAAACAAAGAAAAGTGTGAAGTAATACACATGACCACTAAAAGAAATCCGCTGAACTTCAATTACGCGATAAATCAGTCAAACCTTAAGGTCGTAGATTCTACCAAATACCTAGGATTTACAATTACGAACAACTTTGACTGGAGAGAACACACAGAAAATATTGTGGGGAAGGCGAACCATAGGTTACGTTTCATTGGCAGAACGTTTCGAACATGCACCAGCTCCACCAAAGAGGCTGCCTACATCACAATTGTGCGTCCTCTCCTGGAGTACTGATGCCCATTGTGGGACCCTCACCAGGTGGGACTGACGGAAGGTATTGAGAAGGTTAAGAAAAGGGCAGCTGGTTTTTTTTTTTTAAATCACGTTACGGGGGGAAAGCGTCACGGAAATGTTGCACGAATTGGGGTGAAAATCATTAAAAGAAAGACGTTATTCACTGCGGCGTATCCTATTTGCAGCACCCACCTACTTACGGACACATTACCATCCTAATAAAATAAATCAGATCGAAGACGGAACGATTTAGTGTTCTTTCTTCCCGCGCGCCATTAGAGAATGGGACGGTAGAGAAAAGTTATGGGGCGCGGTGGAGTAGCTGAGCGGTCTAAAGCGTTTCGCTGCGGAGCGGTGCGGTTGCTCGCCGTGGAGGTTCGAGTCCTCCCTGGGGCATGGGTGTGTGTGTTGTCCTTACGTTAGTTTACCTAGGTTTAAGTGGTTTGTAAGCTACGGACTGGTGACCACGCAGTTTGGTCCGATAGAATTACAAACATTTGAACATTTGAGAAAAGTTATGAAAGTGGTTAATGAACCCTCTGCCAGGCACTTGAATGTGACTTGCAGAGTGTCTATGTAGATGTAGATTAGTGCCCGGTCCTTGCAGCCCAGTGAAGCGCGCTGTACCGTGCAGACGTGATGGATGAAACGCGGACACCATTCACGACTCCCCTAGCGATGTTTGGGCGCAGCTTCCGCGGTGGCGGTTGTCCGGCGGGACGGCTGGTAACGAGCGATGACGGGCGCTAGATTAACGCCGGCAGCGGCAGCGGCAGCTGACACGAGGCGCGCCCGGCAATCACCAGTAATTGGCTGCGGCCGCTGTGCGTGCGCGATAGCGCGGCCCGCGCCACCTGGGGCCCTAATTGAACCAGCCGGCCAATTTGCGAACGCTGCTTCTTTCGGCTTCCAACTGAAATGCACATTACGACCGGGCGCGCCATAAAATTTAATTTTCCCATCAGTACGTAGACTGTCAGGCAGCAGTTAGAGTAGATGGCAAATTAAACTCATGGTTCAGGGTAGTTTCAGGGGTAAGACAAGGCTGTAACCTGTCACCACTGTTGTTCATACCATTCATGGATCATATGTTGAAAACAGTAGACTGGCAGGGAGGTATTAGAATAGGTGAAAACAAAAGAAGCAGTCTCGCATATGCAGATGACTTAGTTGTAATGGCCGATTCGATTGAAAGGTTGCAAACCAATATTTCAGAGCTCGATCACAGGTGCAACGATTATGATATGAAGATCAGCATCTCCAAAACGAAAGTAATGTCTGTGGGAAAGAGATTCAAACAGACTGAGTGCCAAATAGGAGGAACAAAGTTAGAATAGGTAGACAGATTCAAGTACCTGGGATGTATTTTCTCACAGGATGGCAACATAGCGAAAGAACTGAAATCGAGGTGCAGCAAAGCTAATGCAGTGAGTGGTCGGCTAAGATCTACTCTCTTCTGCAAGAAGGAAGTAAGTACCAAAACTAAACTAGCAGTGCACCGCTCTATCTTTCGACCAACTTCGTTGTATGGGAGTGAAAGTTGGGTGGATACAGGTTACCTTATTCATAAGATAGAGGTTACAGGTATGAAAGTAGCAAGAATGATTGCAGGTACCAATAGATGGGAACAATGGCAGGAGGGTGTCCATAATGAGTAAATCAAAGAAAAGGTGGGAATGAACACCATAGATGAAGCAGTTAGAGCGAACAGACTTAGATGGTGGGGTCATGTTACACACATGGAAGAAGCAAGGTTACCTAAGAGACTCATGAACTTGGCAGCGGAGGGTAAGAGGAGCCGAGGTAGACCAAGAAGAAAGTACTTAGATTCTGTGAAGAATGATTTTGAAGTGAAAGGCATAACATCAGATGAGGCATCAATGTTAGCATTGAATAGGGGATCATGGAGGAATTTTATTAGAGGTACTATGCTCCAGACTGAACGCTGAAATGCATAATCAGTCTCTAATGATGATGATGATCAGTGCGTAATGCTTACGCGTGACTAGCAGACACAGTGAAAGACGAACATTCTGCGAACAAAATTCCATCGAAACTACAATAAACTCTTTTACAGTAGAGTCTCGATTATCCGACCTAAACCGGCCGCGGCAAGGTCGGATAAAATAATACAGAATCATCATCATCATCATCATTAGAGACTGATTATGCATTTCAGCGTTCAGTCTGGAGCATAGCGCCTCTAATAAAATTCCTCCATTATCCCCTATTCAATGCTAACATTGATGCCTCGTCTGATGTTATGCCTTTTACTTCAAAATCATTCTGCACCGAATCTAGGTACTTTCTTCTTGGTCTACCTCGACTCCTCTTACCCTCCGCTGCCGAGCTCATGAGTCTCTTAGGTGATCTTGCTTCTCCCATGCGTGTAACATGACCCCACCATCTCAGTCTGTTCGCTCTAACTGCTTCATCTATGGTATTCATTCCCAGCTTTTCTTTGATTTCCTCATTATGGACACCCTCCTGCCATTGTTCCCATCTATTGGTACCTGCAATCATTCTTGCTACTTTCATACCTGTAACCTCTATCTTATGAATAAGGTAACCTGTATCCACCCAACTTTCACTCCCATACTACAAAGTTGGTCGAAAGATAGAGCGGTGCACCACTAACTTAGTCTTGGTACTTACTTCCTTCTTGCAGAAGAGAGTAGATCTTAGCTGAGCACTCACTGCGGTAGCTTTCCTGCTTTTCCAGGTCTTTCACTATCTTGCCATCCTTTGAGAAAATACATCCCAGGTACTTGAAACTGTCCACCTGTACTAACTTTGTTCCTCCTGTTTGGCACTCAATCTGTTTAAATCTCTTTCCCACAGACATTACTTTCGTTTTGGAGATGCTGATCTTCATATCATAATCCTTGCACCTCTGACCGAGCTCTGAAATATTAGTTTGCAACATTTCAATCGAATCGGCCATTAAAACTAAGCCATCCGCGTATGCAAGACTGCTCACTTTATTTTCACCTATTTTAATCCCGCCCTGCCAGTCTACTGTTTTCAACATATGATCCATGAATAGTATGAACAAAAGTGGTGACAGGTTACAGCCTTGTCTTACTCCTGAAACTGAACCTTCAGCTTAATTTGCCATCTACTCTAACTGCTGCTTGACAGTCTACGTAAAGCCCTTTAATTGCCTGCAGACGTTTGCCTCCTATACCATACTCTTGTAGAACTCACAGTAGCTTCCTCCTAGGAACACGATCATAAGCCTTTTCTAGATCTATAAAACATAGATACAAATCCCTGTTCCACTCATAGCACTTTTCCATTACCTGACGTAAGCTAAAGATCTGGTCCTGACAGCCTCTAAGAGGCCTAAACCCACACTGATTTTCATCTAACTTGTCCTCAATTAATACTCGCACTCTCCTTTCACCAATACCTGAGAATATTTTGCCTACAAAGCTAATTAAAGAGATACCTCGATAGTTGTTACAATCTTTCCTGTTTCCATGTTTGAAAATTGCCGTGATTACCGCTTTCGTCCAGTCAGACGGAATTTGTCCCGATTCCCACGCCTTCTCAATTATCCTGTGTAACCATTTGAGACCTGATATTCCACTGTATTTGACAAGTTCCGGCTTAATTTCATCCACCCCAGCTGCGTTATTGCACTGTAATCTACTGACTATTTTCTCCACTTCCTCAAATGAGATTCTGTTTCCATCGTAGTTCCTATCCCATTCTACCTAAAAATCTGACACATCATTGAAAAAGTCGGAAAATAATACAAAAACATGAAAAGTTTGAAAAATTTATTTGAACATAGAAAACTAAATATGCGAACGAGAACTGAATATAAAGTTCAAATACATTAGAAGACACGGAAAGTGATATCAGGCTCACCTTCGTTTAGTTGGTTACGAAACTGTAAGACTTTTCCTGCAAAATAGGTCACGACATGGATACACCTTTATCTCTATGTTGAGTAAATCATTAGAACAAAGGTTTACTTACTTTCTGGTTATCACAATTTTAATGGTTTTCCGATCTTCCCACACAGTCGAGATTGCTCATTGAGAACACCACTTTTCAATTTCATTGCGGTTCCTTTTCCAGTCTCCAACTGTTGTTTTCCCGATGTTATAATCTTGCATCGCTTTTAATAAAGTTTCACCATTGTCTGATCTTTTCAAAGCTTTAAGTTTTTCTTCCATTAAAACGACCACCTTTTTATAAACAAACTGCAACACGTTCTCCACTACAGATCTAGGTTAGCACTGAGGAATGAGTAGTAGCAGCGGCAACAATGAATTGCGTGACAATGACGCGCGGCAAAAGAAACAGCACGTTTAGTCACTGACCTATCTGCTGGCACACTGCTACAGTTAAGTTCCGGTGCTGCGAAAGCGTCGGATAACACGGAATGTCGGATAAACGAAGATAGGATAATCGAGACTCTACTGTATTAATATAAAAACAGTCCAGAATCCGAAATCGACTTCATATTATCAACTAGTTTCAACTCGATGTTGGGCCATCTTCAGGATGTTGCTCCACTCCACATCATCTCCGAGTAACATCCTGAAGATAGCCCAACATTGCGTCGAAACTAATTGATAATAAGAAGTCAGTTGCGCTCTAGACTGCTTTTACATTAAAAAAATTACCACAAGGGTGCCGTTTTCGCAAAGGAAACAAAAGTGATACGTGTATATATAAAACTGGCTGAAACCCGGCGTTGTCTGGGTATATATTTATTCCATACCCTCGCACTCTATCTCACCTCCAATCTTCTCTCTCTCTCTCTCTCTCTCTCTCTCTCTCTCTCTCTCTCTCTCTCTCCCGTCGTGTGTGTGTGTGTGTGTGTGTGTGTGTGTGTGTGTGTGTGTGTGTGTGTGTGTCCAGCTTTTCCTCTCCCATCTAGCTGCCTTTTTCCTCCTTCCCCTATCTCGGCCCATGTCTTCCACTCTGCCCCCTTCTAGCTCCTCGTCCTCTCTCTCTGTTCATTCCGCCTGTTCGGTTCATCTCCTTCCCCCCCCCCCCCCCTATATTTAAAAAATAAGCCGTTTCACAGATATCCCGTTCAATTTGATTTTTTGAAATTGTATGTAAATTAACGTTTGGTTTTGTTTACATTCTTCTAGATGGGCGGAGCGAAGCATACAAGCGATGATGAGCGTATAGTAACGTTCCGGATGTTCAAAAGTGGGATGTCCATGAACCAAATAGCCAAAGATTTACACGTTTCGCGAAAACGAGTCCAGACGGTCAAAACAAAGAAATCCGCAGGTGGAGAACAGCGGGCGACCTGGTGTAACAACTTCTCGCGTAGACAGACCCATCACTAGGGAAGTTAACCCTTTCAGTCCCACATTATAAAATCCGCTTTGAAAAATAAATAAAATTCAGTATTCTATGTTTTAATACAATGCCCTAAACACAAAATAACGTTCTCTAACATTTTTGACCGAACAGTTACAATGTTCATGCTTTTCATGCACAACACACATTTGTTTTAAGTTATATTATTACTTCGGAAATTATTTTGTTAATTTTAACCCTGCACCACAGAACCAAAGACAACACAATTCGTTGCTGAAACAGCGTGCACAACCATGTGCACACTGACACTCTTGGCCGAACACAGACTGCAGCGGAGAGATTAATGCCTCTAAAGTTGATACATGCTCCACCAAGTAGGAAAACGTCGTCCTATAAGCATGTTTTTCCTCAACAACAACCCGACTTTAAGGATTGGTATTCATAAAACTGTGCAAAGCAGTTTTAGTGAGGTATTGTCTAGGAGTTACACTGGGAATGAAAGTGTTAAGAAAGACCAATTTTTGTCAACACTACGACTGAAAGCCATTTTGTTTAGCGACAAACACGATGTTCAACCGTCACCGTCAATGATTCAAAGACGACTGAGATCTGCCTAATTGAATGGGCACATTGCGAGACAGAAGCCACAGGCTTCAAAAGCTAATATTCGGAAAAGGTTGGCCTTTGCCCGGAGGTATGAACAGAAATCTAATATTTGGTGGAGGAACATCCTTTGGTCCGATGAATTCAACTATAATAGGTTTGCCTCTGACGGAAAAGTCTATGTGCGCCGCCCGCCAAACCAGGAATTTAATCCCAAGTATACTTAAAAAAACTGTGAAGTACGGTGGCGGAAGTGTTTCGGTAGAGGATGTTTTTCACATTACGCCATTGGTCCAGTACACCGCATCAACGACATAATGAACGCAGAAATATACAAAGACATCTTGATAAATGTGATGCTGCCTTGTACGGAAGAGGAAATGCCGCTGAAATGGAAATTTCACCAAGATAACGATCCAAAGCATACTGCAAGGATCTTAAGACAGATTTTTCAAGATCACATTATCGAAGTATTAGAGTGGCCACCTCACTCCCCTGACGCATGACCCACTGAGAACTTATGGGAGATCGTAGACAAGAGAATTGACCACTCAAAAGCTACATCTTTAGATAAACTTTGGGAAGAAATCCAGAGAGCCTGGTATGCGATCAGTAGCGACGAATGCAGGCGTTTAGTGGATTCTATGGGTAAGAGGTGCAGGGCAATCCTCAAAAATAAGGGTTACCCCACGAAGTACTAATGCACCCCTATGCGAAAAAAGACTGTCCCTGTAAATTTCATAACACTGAGATAAAGTACAAAATATTTGTGTCAATTGGCTCTGTTTTTTGACCCTGTAGTCTGGTACTATTTTGCATATTATTGATTATTTCGTGTTATGTTACCTATATAACTGACAGTGGTACAATGTGACTCTATTGCAATGGTTCCTGTGCAACGTAATTTTTTTGCATCATAGTAGAAACATTTTTAGTAATATATGTGAACTTTATACCAAACCTTAGCCAGGTGGCTTTATTTTTTTGATCGCCACTGTATACAATGAAAAATCGCGTCTTTCCGAAAAAGCATCGATTCGTTAGAGCCGTTTCCAAGTCAGCTATTATATATACACAAGTATTGCTCCTTTAAAGATGTAATAACTGTGATGCATGCAAGGAGTATCAGGGTGCCCCTTTATCTTCGTACGGCTGCAGCACCCAAACAGTTGTGTATGGTGGGTTGCCTTTGGAGCGGATGAAAGACGTCGGATTTTATGTGTAATATTCTTTCGATTGAGTTACTTTCGGTTCACAGAAGAATTAATGTTAGATGGCTTCGAACAGCGAAATACATATTCATCGAGAAACCAGAAAATTTGTGGCAGATGGCATTTGAAGCCTCATATCCACCTTACTTGGCAGTTGGGCTGTTCATTACGCCATCTTGAGACAGAGGCACAACTCTCTCTCTCTCTCTCTCTCTCTCTCTCTCTCTCTCTCTCTCTCTCTCTCTCTCTCTCTCTCTCTCCTTTCTATTAAAATCGCTACACCAAGAAGAAATGCAGATGATAAACGGGTATTCATTCGACAAATATATTATGCTAGAACTGTCATGTGATTACATTTTCACTCAATTTGGGTGCATAGATCCTGAGAAATCAGTACCCAGAACAACCACCTCTGGCCGTAATAACGGCTTTGATACGCCTGGGCATTGAGTCAAACAAAGTTTGGATTGCGTGTCCAGGTACAGATGCCCATGTAGTTTCAGCACGATACCGCTGTTCACCAAGAGTAGTGACTGGCGTATTGTGACGAGTCAGTTGCTCGGCTGCCATAGACCAGACTTTTCAATTGGTGAGAGAGCAGGAGCAGTCGAATATTTTCCGTATCCATAAAGCCCCGTACAGTACAGGACCTGGAACATGCTGTCGTTCATTATCCTACTGAAATTTAAGGCTTCGTAGGGATAGAATGAAGGGTAGAGCCACAGCTCTCAAATGTAACGGCCACTGTTCAAAGTGCCGTCGATGCGAACAAGAGGTGATCGACCTGTTAACCAATGGCACCCCATACCATCACGCTGGGTGACAAGCCAGTATGGCGATGTCGCATACACGCTTCCAATGTGCGTTCAGCGCGATGTCGCCAAACACGGATGCGACCATCATGATGATGTAAACAGATCCTGTATTCATCCGATAAAATGACGTTTTGCCATTCGTGCACCCAGGTTCGTCGTTGGGTACACCATCGCAGGCGCCCTGTCTATGATGCAGCGTCAAGGGTAACCGCAGCCACGGTCTCCGAGCTGATAGTCAATGCTGCTGCAAACGACGTCGAACTGTTCGTGCAGATAGTTGTTGTCTTGCAAACGTCCCCATCTGTTGACTTAGGGATCGAGACTTGGGTGCACTATCCGTTACAGCCATGCTGATAAGATGCCTGCAGTCTCGACTGCTAGTGATACGAGGCCGTTGGTGTCCAGCACGGCGTTCCGTATTGCCCTCCTGAACCCATTAATGCCACATTCTGCTAACAGTCATTGGATCGCGACTAACGCGAGCAGCAATGTCGCGATACGATAAACCGTAATCGCGATAGGCTAAAATCCGACCTTTTTGAACGTCGGAAACGTGATGGTACGCATTTCTCCTCCTTACACGAGGCACCACAACAATGTTTCACCAGGGAACTCCGGTCAACTGCTGTTTGTGTATGAGAAATAGGTTGGAAACTTTCCTCGTGTCAACACGTTGTAGGTGTTGCCACCGGTGCCAATCTTCTGCGAATGCTGTGGAAAGCTCATCATTCGCACATCACAGCATCTTCTTCCTGTCGGTTAAATATAGCGTCTGTAGCACGTCACCTTCGTGGTGTAGCAATTTTAATGGCCAGGAGTGCAGTTTGTAAGTTTAGGGACTCATGACCCCGCAGTTAGGTCCCATAAGTTTAACAAACATTTGAACATTTTTGAACATACTTGTAAAGTTGAGGTGAAACTTGACGATTTAGCAACTCAGACTTCAAAATATCTGAAGCAAGCTAAAGACATGAAGCAATAATTTTTTAATTGCTTCCAGACGTATTTAGGTCATTTTATCTGGTATGCGATTTTGTTTTTTATTTAAGGGGCGTTGCAAGTCTGTTTCTGTTAGACCTTCAGGTCCTTTGATGCTGGCGGAACCTCCTGCAGTGCTAGTGTAAGGTATAAACTGCAGAGGCACCGTCTTGCATTAGCCTGGCATGGGTCAGTGCACTGCTAATAGCTTGGCCATTAGGGGCAGGCACCGCTGCTATCTACACTGGAGAACGTCGCCTCTGCCCCTCCGCTGTTCTTAATTACCGTAAGCACCGCACACGGCTCAAGTAAGCTAACGTGGAGCTGTACTCCCCATTATGGCATTATTTCTTACTAATATACGTAATGGGAGTAAGGAAGAACTAGAACATTAAATAATCCAATGGTGACGAGTGAAAATGTGTGGTGGACCGGGATTCGAATTCAATTCAATTAAATATTCGTAGAGCTCATGGGACTTAACTACGGGGTCATCAGTCCCTAAACTTACAAACTACTTATGAACTACCCAAGCCCCCACAATCGCGTAAGCGACCAACTGCGAGCAGTGGACAAATTGAAGAGCGCCTCGGCGGCCATTGTGGTTGCAAACTTCCGCGCGAACTTTAAATGTGCGTAAGATTCTTTTGATTACAGAGAGTATTCGTTTAAGTCGCGAAAACTAATTGAAATATATAAGTACAAAACAGTTTTAGACTCCTTGAATATACAGCAAGTGTCGGTTGTGTGTAAATTTATAACACATACGGTGTAGAAATTGACCAACAGCATTTCCTCTTCCTAACGATACCGAACTGCAACATGTAGTATTTTAGCATTCTAAGTGCAGCATATGAACGGAATTCATCGCCAGACACGATTTTTTGGCACTTCCTCAGTGTATTCTACGATTGTGAAACTTTTGTATAAACATTAATTTCGGAAGAGTTTCACACTTTACGTCTTTGCTGTAGTGCTATATTCTCCAATATTTAGATATTTCATAGCATCAAAAAATCAAACAGGGCTGCCTGAAACAGCTAATGCTAAAAATCTATTGTGAAAGTGAAATATGCTGTCAGATACGTAACTGAAAAATAGCGTCTTGTGAATACAGCAAATACCTTACAGCAGAGTGAACTGCTCAAATGTCAGCAACTGTCGTCACAGGGTTGAACTTCACAATGCGCATCCATTGTCGCTATGTGTCATTCATATGTGGTACTATACACATTCTGTAAACCCCTTTCTGGCCGAGGGGACTAAGGCGCTCCAGTCGCGGTCTGCACGGTCACTACGGTCGGGAGTTCGAATCCCCCCTCGGGCATGGATATTTGTGCTGTCCATAGGATTAAGTAGTTCATAAGTAGTTTGTAAGTTTTGGGACTGATGACCTCGTAGTTAAGTCCCATAAGCTCTACAAACATTTGATTTTGCAAACCCCTTTCAGACGTTATACCGTTATCTAAACCAGATTACCTTTAAAGTCTGCGTTACAAGTTGCTAATATTAATTTCATAAACAAAAATTCGAACTGCAGTGAGGCAACTGATCTCGTGCACCCAATAGTTATTTTACACAATCAAAAAATGAAACGTTTTGAACTTCCTGTCCACCAGTACTGCCCAAAGTAGTTCCTTTTTAAGTGCTACCAGTATTGTAAAAGTCTGTTATATATTTCATTCAATTCTGTATTGTCTTGACTAACAGTCTGTAAAGAGTAAATATCTCTGAACATAAGTAGTAGGGCTACTTGTATTGCTGAGAAATATAAATGTGAACACAGTATTTGTTCTTTTCGTTCCTTTCTTAAATCGTTTTATGTATTTAAACGCTCAGCAGCTCTTCACCATCGTGCTTCATGTACACTGCAATAATCAAACAATACAGACGTGACTATCAATTGTGTATACATCCCGCAGTAGCTGTATAATACACGATTTACCTGCCCATGCCCGAGGGGGGATTCGAACCCCCGAACGTAGTGGCCGTGGAAATCGTGACTGGCGCGCCGCAAACAGCTTGGGACTCCGGCCGGCCGAACTCAGTTCTCGCTGAACGCAAGCAATTGCCTTGACCTTCCTGCCATCCTAAAACGCTTCCCGTCCGCCCCAAATTCTCACAGGTCGCACGTTACTGAAGTACCATCCCTATCCTCCTCCTCCTCCTCCTCCTCCTCCTCCTCTTACTATGCTTGCCATACTTCATTTACGCAGGAGGTCGAACGATATTAAAGCATCTGCTTTAACGAAATAAACGGTGTCGTCGGATAGAAACGCACATACAGACATAACACCACCTGTATTACACTCCTTTCTGTTTCACATCGTCGAGATATTTCGTCACGCGAAGGGACGAAATGTCATTTTATACGGGGTGACGAAACCCTGAATGGTTTCCGTCAAAAAAAAAAAATCGTATTTTAATGAAGTGATGATAATAGATATTCGTATCTAAAAGTTTTCTATAAGTTCGAATGTAACTATACCTCTATTCATTATGACTTGGCACTACTGAGGTATGGCCTTACGCAACAGTTTTGATATGTAGTTAACATCGTTCTGTGATACTGAAATAAAGCAGACCATTTTACCGAAAAGAAAATTACATCCTTTAGAAATCAGAGCAAAAATTAGCTAGCTATCTATGTATAAATTTTATTTTACTTTAGCCGTATGTCTTACGGCACTTAACTGACAGTACCGAAGCGCATAATGTAAATCGGCACTAACTACGTGGAAATTAAATAATAAAGACAACGGATTTATGATTTGTCTAGTAACAAAGGATCTACAGTCACGACTGAAATTGTTGGTGGGGTTAAAACTGTAAAACATACATTACAAAACCTTTTACCACCAACATACAGGAAACAAAATTGCGGCAACAACGCCGATTACAAGAAAGAAAGAAATTTTACCTACATCTAGCTCATCTACGTAGATACTCTGCAAATCATATTTAAATGCTTGGCTCTCCAGCGTCAGCTCTAGCACTTACTCGTACTACTACTACTACTACTACTTGCACTGGCGCCTCAGCACCCAAGATAAAACCACTTATACTGGGCATAACCATAGGTCATACATGGCGGTGACGTATCGAAGAAAACAGCTTGTAGCAATGGGAAATCCGATTGGAATGCCAATAATTGAGGATAGATAATGGTTCACCGCAAAGAGGTTCGCAGAGCTGCTGACAGGCACGAAAAATAGACAATCACATTCAAAAAACTTGAATTTCCGGCTATGGACTTCATCATAAGAAGAAACACATTAACATAATCACTCAGACAACTAAACACCCACAACCATCATTTCATCGCCAAAAATTGTCTATTTTTCGTGCCTGTCTACAAAATAGCTTGTATTATACATATAAAAATATTGTCAATATTCATAGGGACCTTACAACCATTCCTGTCGTATAATTACATTTCTGCTAAAGGGGTCTCGCATTGAATGTTACCAATATCCGACCGAAGTGTCGAAGTAGAAGGAAGCTTAGGGTTTTACGTCCCGTTGACAACGTGGTCATTAGAGACGGAGCTTACGCTCGAATTTTTGGGGAAGGATGGCGGGGGAAATCGGCCGTGCCCTTTGAAAGGAACCATCCCGGCATTTGCTTGGAGTGATTTAGGGAAATCACGGAAAACCTAAATCTGGGTGGCCGGAGGTGGATTTGAACCACCATCCTTCCGAATGCGAGTCCGGTGTGTTACCACTGCGCCACCTCGCTCGGTATTGCCGAAGTCGTGATACGCAGTTCTCACATTGAGGAGGATGGCGGTTCATATCCCTGTAAAGCCGTAAAGATATCGCTTGTCCATTGTTTCCGTTTGTTTCTTAAGGCGAAAGCTTGAATTATTAGTTTGAAAAGGTACGGCCTATTTTCCTTCAGCAATCACACCTTATGATTAGTCTGTAATTATCTCAACTATGCGACGTTAGGCTGTAGTTTTCATTCCGTTAGCTTATTGTCAGCGAGCGATACTCCAGAACGAATACATTCCACTAACACAGGTTGTGGCTTTGCTGTTGTCTAAACACTAATAGTACGGATAATCAGGCACTCTAAGAATTCCCGCAGCTGAGACCTTTCCACTTAGAAGGTCGCAGAGAGGTTTTGTTCTCGGAGTATAGCACCGAGCGTACGGAAAGAATGCAAGACAAGGCGGTTCGTGACGCGTGAACGTCATTTCTCTCTAGAGGCTGTTTTCTCTTAACGCTAGCAGTTCAATGCGTGTTTTCTTCGAAAGCACTCAGGTTATTAACTACAATTGAATGCCGAGAAGGAATAGTAACTCTCTCGATATAACTTCGGAGGTTGTTCAGGGGTATCTTCCGAATATTTTGGTATGCGACACACCGTCTCTTAGCTCTCACGTAAAGCACCATCACTACAGTGAAAAAGAATGTAATATGCATTCAGTTAAATGTTCACAGAACATACAGCGCCATTATTCTGTTCCTCCACTGCTAATTAGTCCTCGGTGGACGAAGTCAATTCTTTGGTGGTAAAGTATTCGGCGCTTACGTTACAGTTGAGTACGAAACTGCTTTGTAATCTACTTGAACTATTCATATAGATTAATAACAAATGTTTTAATCTTCTGAACAAACACAGTTATTTAAGCGCAGTTCTCAAGACAGTGATGATCCATTTACTCTGTACTAATGTAGTGTCTGTCACTAGTAGTGAGCCCTTACACACTGCCATAAAATAGTGTCATTAGTTTTACGACGCTTTGATCTATGACGTCATCAACATGTCGGAAAATCCGTATACGGAATGCTATCTTAATACTTGGGTATTGTAGCTGATAAATAATCTGTGCTTATCCTGGTAAATTACAGATTACAACAACAGAATGTACCACCAATCACAGCATTCAGCCAAAAAATTCCCGCCTTCGACGCTCACTTGCGGAAAAAAAGTCTCTACATCTACATCCATTCTCCGTAAGCCACCCGACGGTGTGTGGCAGAGGGTATCTTGAGTATCACAATCGGTTCTCCCTCCTATTCCAGTCACGTATTGATCGCGGAAAGAAAGATTGTCGGTATGCCTCTGTGTGGGCTCTCTCTGATTTTATCTTCATGATCTCTTCGCGAGATATACGTAGGAGCAAGCAATATACTGCTAGACTTCTCGGTAAAGGTATGTTCTCGAAACAAAAGCCTGTATCGAGGGACAGAGCGTCTCTCCCGCAGAGTCTTCCACTGGAGTTTACGATCATCTCCGTAACACTTTCTCGATTACCAAATGATCCTGTAACGAAGCGCGCTGCCCTCCGTTGGATCTTTTCAAGTTCCTCTATCAACCCCACCTGGTACGGATCCCACACCGGTGAGCAGGCAAGCTGTGGGCGAAGAAGTGTTCTGTAACCTACTTCCTTTGTTTTCGGACTACATTTCCGTAGGGTCCTTCCAACTAAGTCTGGCATCTGCTTAACCGATGATTGATTCCATATGGTCGTTCAATTTTAAATCACTCTTAATGCCTACTCCCAGATACTTTATGGGATTAACTGCTTCCAGTTGCTGACTGCTATAGTGTAGCTAAATGATACAGGATCTTTCTTTCTATGTATTCGCAGCTCTATGTTAACCTATACCTAACTATCACATTGAGGCTACACAAAATATTAATCCATAATCTATGTTCTGCTTGTAAACAAACTATCGTCTTCAACTCTGCCGTCACATAACACACCTCAAAACTACCGCGCAGCGATGACGTCACACACAACACTCCGATGCCACGAATCAAAGCTGACGGGTGGAATCGCGTCCTATAAATGACCCAAAAAGGTACACCAGGAAAGACGACGTAGATTCTAATCCGATGACGGCACATGCTACGTGGGAGATAGAAGATGAACGGCCTCAACGTCGTCCGCTGACAGATGGCGTAGTCACATAGTTGCTAGTAGAGCGCCTGTATAGGGAGGGAGTGGCCATTTGAGACTGCTCCTGGTTGGCTGAGAGATCAGGACGCCATGTTTTTACCGTACTTGGCGGGCTTTACGTGTGTGAATAGGTACAGGGTACGCTTCTGTACTGTGGTGTGTCTTAAAAGCTTCTAACAGCGATGTCAGTGTATATTTACGTACAGGTTGTATCATGGTAGGCACTGCTCCACTTTTGCACGTCTTTTATCTGTTCTGTTTACGCAAATTAACGTGTTCGTTGGTCGTTGACGATAGCCTTCGAACTTCGCGCCAATTATTATATCTTGATTTACAGTGATTTACTGAGTGTAATTAATAATGTGTTTTATATAAATCATTAAGCGCAATCAAGAGAAATGGCTCGTTGTTCCTCTTCTTCCGTTAGCTGTAAAAACTGATCATTATATCATGCTTGTGTTCGCAAGGAATGAGGAAATACGGGAAAAGTGGGCAGTGAAAATTAACGGAGAAAGCGGGAACCACAAAGGCGATTTATAAAGCAAGAAAGGCATTGATGAAATTCAGTAACAGAACTACTGCCCGTGAAATTGCCGCGAGGTATAGTGGTTGCGTACTGAATTCATAATGTGAAGGACGCGAGTTCGAAACAGATTAACGGCATCTTTTTAAACAGTATTTGCTAGCTTTTTGTTGGTTCTGTTTCTGGTTTTTGGCTGTGTATTATTGGCTATTCACAATACTATAATTGGTTACGGGATGTGACGTGAGAAAGAGCGGAGGGGGTGGGGGCGGCTATTGACTCATTGTGGATATTCAGTTACCTATTTTGAGTCTGTTTCTGCTGTTTCACTAGAGATAGTATCGGTATTTTTCCGATTTTCTGTGATACCCAGTCTCTAAAACTATCTACAGAATGACGTTTTTGGTATTTCCCAGTGTAGGAAAATATTATAAGGTCGACAGCACATTTAAAATGCATTATATCAGAACGGAAAACGATAATATTGTACTAATTTCGGCGATGGATATAAAGACAGAAAATCCTGAAATAGCGTTATTTTATTTGAGATACATAACATGAAGTATCTGTCTTTCATATTAATCAACTGCCAAGTGTCGAATTTACCACAACATTGTAAAATATGGTATTAACATTCGACAGTCCTAGAAGCTGTTTCACGAGACTTATTTGCTTACAAATTTATTAGGCCTGTATCAACATAGATTAATGGCATATCTTTAACCATGTACTGATTAGTAAGCTATAAGATGTGCTTTATGTCATGGGTGGAAGTGATGGCTAATTTCAGTCGTTAAGTGGCTGCATTCCTGCCTGGGTTCACGTCCCGCGCGCAGTCTGGTAAAAACATGGTGGCTAACGGCCGGTAGGTCATTCTTTCCCTATGTAGGTCTCTAGCTGCTAGAGGATCATCTGTGTGTACCCTTCAACATGTAATGTTTACGGCCGTAAAGAAAGAAAAGAGCGCCATGCCTTGATCTCTCGTGATTCTTACAGCCAAATGGGCGAGTTTGAAACGGGTCAAATTGTAGCATTTCGAGCGGAGGTACTTTCAAAGAATTCCCACACAAGTCGGAAACGCAGAAATGGTAGTTTCCAATGGTCACGTGAACATTCGCTCTCCCTTAGACTGGGTTTTGCACGTCTACGCAGCACAGATGTCCGCCAAGATCGTCTTATAACGGCGGCGGTAGTAGGAGGTCGTTCAGCTACCACAGTACAGAAATGAGAAATTCCAACAGTGTAATGCTTACCCAGACACAGTAAGTGAAAATGAACGTCCGCTGCAAGACGTGCGCCGGCTGCGGTGGCCGAGGGGACTGAGGCGCTCCAGTCACGGTCTGCACGGCCACTACGGTCGGGAGTTCGAACCCCCCTCGGGCATGGATATTTGTGCCGTCCTTAGTATAAGGTAGTTGATAAGTAGTTTGTAAGTTTAGGGACTGATGACCCCGTAGTTAAGTCCCATAAGCTTAACAAACATTTGAACATTTTTTGCAAGACGTGCGGAAACTTCCATGGCCAGCACGATCTCTGTACTTGTCTCCAGCACATGTGGAATTTGTTGGGACGACAGCTGGCACTGGTGACTCGTCAACCCACGACTCTTGGGAACTACGTGACCAGGTCGAGCAGACGTGGAATAATGTGTGCCAAGATAGTATGCGCCATCTGTGTGATCGAATAGCTACCAGATTCAGCGCCTGCGTTGCCGCTCGTGGATACTACACCACGTACCAATATCAGTGCTTCAGCATGGACCGACATCTGGAACCTCAGTACCGCTGGAATTATTGATCTGTATGTATAATCGTTTCATGTACTACATATGCACTCTTTCAACAATAAATCTTGAGTGAATTGGGTAATCCTAAGAGTGTGTAATTATTTTTCTTTTCGGAAGTGTTTTATGTACACAGTTCGGAGTTACGAAAAATGTTCGAATGTTTGAAAATATAGGGGACTTAACTACGCTGGTCATTATTCCTTAGGCTTACAAACTACTTATACTAACTTACGCTTGTTGTTGTTGTTGTTGTTGTTCCCTTCAGTCCGTAGACTGATTTGATGCAACTCTCCACCCTACTCTATCCTGAGCAAGCCTCTTCATCTGAGAATAAGAACGGCAACCTACATCCATTTGAATTTGCTTACTATATTCATCTCTTGGTCGCCCTCTGTGATTTTTACCCCAACCAGTTCCCTCCAATGCAAAATTCACAATTCCTTTATGTCTAAGAATGTGTCCTACCAATCGATCCCTTCTTTTAGTCAAGGTATGCCAGAAATTTTTTTTCTCCCCAATTCCGTTCAGTACCTCCTCATTAGTTACGCGATCAAACCACCTAATCTTCGGCGTTCTTCTGTAACACCACATTTCAAAAGCCTCTATCCTGTTCCTGTCCGCACTGTTTATCGTTCATGTTTCACTCCCATAAAAGGCAACACTCCAAACAAATGCCTTCAGGAAGGACTTCCTTAGGCTTAAATCAATATTCGATGTTAACAAATTTCTCTTTTTCAAGAACGCTTTTCTACCCATTGCCATTCTGCATTTTATATCCTCTGTACTGCGACCATCATTTGTTATTTTACTGCCCAAGTAACAATACTCATCTACCTCCTTTATTGCTTCGTTATCTAATCTAATTCCTTCATCATCGCCTGATTTTCTAAGACTGTATTCCATTATCATTGTTTTGCTCTTGTTAATGTTCATATTATATGCTCCTTTCGACATACTGTCCATTCCGTTTAATTGCTTCTCCAAATCCTTCGCTGTCTCTGACAGAATTACAATGTCATCAGCAAAAAGAAAGGTTTTTATTTCTTCATCCTGAACTTTAATTCGTTCTCCAAATTTGTCCTTGCTTTTCTTTATAGCTTGCTCAGTGTACAAATCAAATAACATTGGGGAATGGCTACAACCATGTCTTACACCCTTCCAACAATTGCACCCCTTTCATGTCTTCAATTGTGATAACTGTTGTCTGGTTTTTGTGCAAGTTATAAATAACCTTCCGTTCCCTATGTTTTACTCCTGCTGATTTGAGAATTTGAAAGTGTGTGTTCCAATCAACATTGTCAAAACCTTTCTCCAAATCTACAAAAGCTAGAAATTTAGGTTTGCCTTTCCTTCATCTATCTTCTCATATAAGCCGAAAAGTTGGGAAACAATCCTATGTTCCTACCTTTCTCCTGAATCCAAACTGGTCTTCCCCAAGGTCGGCTTCTACCAACTTTTCCATCCTTCTGTAAATAATTCTTGTAAAAATCTTGCAGCCATGACTTATTAAACTGATGGTTTTGTAATTATCATACCTGTTTGCACCTGCTTTCTTTGGAATGGGGATTATTACATTTTTCTTAAAGTCTGAGTGTATTTCCATTGTCTTACATCTTACACACGAGGTGAAATTGTTTCGTCATGGCTGGCTCTTCCAAGAGACTTCAGTAGTCGTCCACTGACACTTACGGTGACGAGAAATACACCCATGAACCTACAACGGCGAGCAGTGGCTCGCTAGCACCGGAACGACGTCTGTTAGATGGATTGCTAGATGACCATTTCATGTATGGATTGCTTCGAACGTCTTCCTGTCGGGACACCTTCGTTCTCGAAATCTGTCTCGATACAAACGTACCGCGCCACGGCTATTGCCCTGTGCTAATCCATACATCAAATGGGCATCTGCCAACTCCGCATTTGTAAACATTGCACCGACTGCAAAACCACGTTCGTGATGAACACTAACGAGTTGATGCTACGTACTCATGTTCTTGATGCTAGTACTGTAGAGCAATGCGTCGCATGTCAACACAAGCACTGAAGTCAACATTAACTTCCTTCAATTGGGCCAACTGGCGGTGAATCGAGGAAGTACAGTACATACTAACGAAACAATTGGGTATTTTGACAATTGTCTGCACGAATTATTTCAATTTACATTTAAAGAGAAATATTAAAATGAGCTCTAACGTGGAAATTAAGCGTTTCCAGACACACGTCTTTGTGTGTGAGGAATGTTTCCTGAAAGTTTGGCCGTACCTTTTTGTAACACCCTGTATGTGTGCGCCTCGGTTGCACGGTGGTAGAGTGCCAGTCTACAAATCCAAAGGTTGCGGATTCGATCCCCGCCAGGTCCTGGGATTTTTATCTGTCACTTTCCACTTCTTTCACCTCTGGCAGTATTGCTCATGTGAAAAATACCGAGTAGCACCGTGGTTCGGAACCCACGTTAAACTGTAGGTCCCCCTATAACTGGCTGGGTAAGTCAGCTCGAAGGTCGGAGGAAGGCAACGGCATACCACCTCCAAACAGGACCATGCCTAGTAAAGCACTGTGGTGTTCAAACCAATCTTCGGATTGTTGACTGCTTTACCTTTTAGAGCTATGTAGAGACAAGCTGTTATGCCAAAATCCTCAACAAGATCGTGGGACGATTTATTCAAATTTTTATTCATTGCTCTAGTAAACGTTTGGACAGACATAGGATGAATGTTTTGTAAATAAATATAAGTTATAGCTGTACATTAATGTAGCTATGTTTGTAATTAGTAGATTTCTACGCTGTTTCACTGATCGTGATGGAAGTTGGCACATGTATGTATTTTTTCAGGGTAAAGAGTTTTAAATTCCGCAAGCTACCGTATGGCGTATGACGGAGGATACCTAGCAAAAGACTTCGATATAATTTGATTGATTAGCGCGAAACATAGGAAATATAAGTAATTTTAATGGAAGCATTTGTATATATCATAAGCCACTATACTGTGTATACCAGAGGGACCCATAAATATGTATGTAAATGGTGGTATATAGAGGAGAAGATGTACGGAAAGAAAGGGGGAAGGGGGAGAAGAGACGGAAGTGGATGGACTAACAGTGAAATGGAATACGTAAATGCCCAGGCAGTGCCGGACTTCAGCTATTAGTTAATACACACAGCCGCTGCTCTGGGGTAACAGAAGGCTCTCGTAAACACTAATCGGCTTTAAGTCCGCTGCTTCGCTCACGTAGAGCATAATAGCCTGCTGCACAGATTTTTTTTTTTTTTAAACAAAAATTGTCATAGCTTTAGCTTTAAAAATAATTTCGTAGAGACGTTTGCACAAAAAATTTCATTCCCGAACCAAGAATTCAAATATCAATTACCGTTGTTGTAGCTTCCAAATTGTCTTAATAGCGACGTACTTTCAAAATCATTTTACCCTATTCCATCCCATAATAGGTATAATTCCCGAAATACCGAAACGCGCTGGCGCGCCAAACAATCTATGTAGCTGGAACAATGCTGATTAATGGTCATTCAGAGATTAGAGAAATATAAAAGCAGGAAAGGAAACCTGTAAGGAAGATTAGCTGTTCAATCAACAAAAACGACATTTGGATGAAGAAACCACAAAACGAACTCCATAGAAAAATCAACAGCGTAACAGATGAAATCAGAAAACGCCGAACCGGATTTTATACACAAATCTAGAGGATAGAAGACTCCATGACAGCAAAGAAACAAATTGAGTATTATAACGACAAGTAAATGCGGCATAGAAATTATTAAGAAAAATTCTTCGTCCTGAGAAAAACAGTGAAGATATATGGATTAAAAGAAGAAATGGCGGGGAAATAAAATACCCGGGGGGACCAAAACTAGCACAAGGGCACGGCGGATCCACATGTCAGTGGCGGTACCCCAACAGCGTCTGTTCCACATGTCAGTGGCGGCTGATCAGTATCCTCTGTGGCTAACTACCATAGTTGTAACACGGAGCTCGGTCCACTCGAGGTTGATAGCCTCTGACAGTCAATCATGAAAAGGTCTTCTAGAGAAAAATTTCCACCGTCCAACCCAACAGGGAAGGAGAAGGCTACGTCGGATTCAGTGGGTAGCCAACTAGAAGACTCAAATGAATCGCAGCATTTGAAATCACCCAACTATCATCAAGCACGTAAAGCAAAAATAAAACACAAACACATCAACTACATTGCAACACATAACAAACTCTTTACTGCAAACTGGAAAACTCAAGAACTTCACATCATAATAGCTGGGCTCGAAGAAATGAGAAATACAATAGAAGATCCATTTGAATCTCAAGGTTATAGAATTTACAATGGAAAACCAGGACAAAGAGTTATGAAACAGTGCCCGCAATTTGGAACAGGGTTTATAGTAAATTTGAAAGTAATAGACTCTATAACTGATTTTAAAGCTATTTCTCCACGAATCGCGACCTTAACTCTGAAAGCCACAACCAAGATCTATACTATCATAAACGCCCATGCTCCTACAAATCAGAAAAATTTTCTAACCAGAACTATAGAAGAAGTAGAAAAATTATGGGACCTTTTGGATCAGACCATAAAACAAGTCAATAAAAACCACGTAAAGATTTTAATAGGGGATTTTAATGCCCAACTGGGAAAGGAAAGGAAATACAGAGATGTAATTGGAAAATGGGCTCCACATAAACACACCAATAGAAACGGACAAAGGCTTGTTGAAATCTGCAGAACATATGGACTCATCTCTAAATCTACATATTTTAAAAGAAAACCAAGCAAGCTTATGACATGGAAACATCCTGACTGGACAAAAGGAGAGTGGCAGCTGGACCATGTCTGCATGGATAAATTCTTTCATAAAGAAATTCAAAATGTTAAGGTACTGAGAAGAACAGACACAGGTTCAGATCATTATATGATCAACATTAAAATCAAATTCACCCCATTCAGTAAAAAAAGACAGACAGCAATTGGAGATAAAAGAAAGTATGATCCACTTAAATTAATAAAAAATGACAAGTATCAGAAAACCACACAGAATACAGTAATAACAGATAATCTTCAGGAAGTAATACCAATCTTGAAGCAACATGCCGAAGAATCAGCCCCAGTAAACCAACGTAAAAAACATGCATGGTGGACTACGGAGTGTGATGAAATTCACGACGAAAGGCATCAAGCTTGGATAAAATTTCAGACTCACAGAACAGAGGAAAATGCATATAACTTCAAGAACACCAGGAAAAAATTCTCTCAAGTTATCAGAAAAACAAAGCGGCTATATCAAAAGTATGTACTGAGTTCCATTGAAGAAAACTACCACAAAACCAATTCCAGGGATTATTTCAAAGCCTTTGATAAACAATTGCGTAAATTCAACCCTCCCACTTTACTGCTGAGAAATAAAGCTGGAAGAATAGCTCATAATAACAAGGAAAATGCAGAAATCATGGCAGAAGCATTCAGCAAGCTCTTGAACTGTGATGAACCTGAAAAGCTTTTAACAATAGACACAAGCACCCCTGTAACAACCAAACCAGAAAATATAAGCCCACCTACAGTACAAGAAATAGAAACTGCACTTAAAGAAATGAGAAACCACAAAGCATGTGGTGAAAATCAAGTGTTTGTGGAAATGTGGAAGTATGCTGGCACAACAACTCGGAGGTCTCTACATACTATTTTACAAAAAATTTGGACAACAGAAAAATTCCCAGAAGAATGGACCACAGCTATAATTACCCCACTTCATAAGAAAGGAGACAAAAGTGTTCCAGATAACTATAGAGGAATCTCGCTCTTGGATTGCACCTACAAGATTTTTTCCAAGATTTTACACAACAGGATCAGAGAACAACTGGATAGGGAACTGGGGGAATACCAAGGAGGCTTCAGACCTTGGAGGAGCTGGGCTGAGCAAATAATTAGTTTAAAATTAATCATGGCTTATTACCGCAAAAGAAACAAGCCTCTATCAATTACATTTATAGATTTTAAGAAAGCCTATGATTCTATCCATAGACCCTCATTGTTAAAAATTTTGAGACATTTCGGACTCCACCAAAAATTAATCAGACTGATAGAACTCACCTTGACAAACACAAATTCAAAAATTAAGTTCAGAGGGGAACTTTCAGGATCATTCATGATAAAAACTGGTCTAAGTCAGGGAGACGGTCTGTCACCCCTTCTTTTTAATTGTGCCCTTGAATACATAATGAGGGAATGGTATAAGGCCAATCCAAAGAGTATTAAAGTTGGAACACAAAAAGATAACATCAAGTTGAACTGTTTAGGATTTGCTGACGACCTCGCCCTTCTCGCAAACAACATTCAAGAAACCAAACAACAAATACGATCATTACAGGAAATAGCCCAGTGTATTGGCCTTAAAATATCCTTTGAAAAAACTGAAATAATGGTAACAGAACCGCCACCGGCAAACAAAATTAGAATTGGAGTACATAACATAAAAATTGTTGAAAAGTTTAAATACTTGGGAGAAATAATAACCCATAACTTGAACGAGAAACCATCATGGCAGAGTAGAATAAATAAACTTATTACAATGAATCATGTTACCAAGAACACTTATAATAAAAAATGCCTCTCAATAGCCACAAAACTGAAACACTACAAAACAGTCACACAGCCACAAATAACATATGCTAGCGAAACTATATTTAAAACAACCAACACTGTAGCAATAGACAGGCTACTCAAAATAGAAAGGAGGATAGTCAGAACTTGCATAAATAAGAAATACCAAAAAGACGGGATTTGGAGAATAGCTTCAAATGAAACTGTTTATAAAGAAATAGAACCAGTGACAACCACAATGAAAAAGAAACGGATCTCTTTCCTAGGACATTTGATGAGAACACCAGAAAACAGAATCAGCAGGAAGATAATTGAAAAGTTATGGAACAGCAAGAGCAACATAAGATGGATCACAGAAATCAAGGAAGACACGATAAAACTACAGATAACGATGGAAGATTTGAAAAACAAGAGAGACACACTCAAGATACTTCAGGACAAACACGTCACACTACCAATAAAAATTAACAAACAGAGACTGGGAAGGGTGATTTCGGATGAGGAGAGAAGAGCACGATCTGAGAGAATGAAAAAGTATTGGGCCAACAAAAAAAAAAAAAAACCAGAAGATCCTAATTCATAATATTTATGTTGACCATAAAAGTAATTGTCATGTTTATTTTTGAACTAAATTGTGTTAATGCATAAGAAGAAATTGTAATAACCTTGTAATATTGACTAAAGTGGTCCAATGAAGGCCATAAAATATATAAATAAAAAGAAGAAATGAAGACTTATATTAAAACAGAAAAAAGAATCACAGATACAGCGAGGAAAAGACGGAAAAAATGTTACGGACTTTTAAAGAGGAATGGAAGAAATACGGATTACAAAGAAAAATTTCTATTATGTTAGTATTTTGAAGAAAATTGTAGGCTGTATAGAAGCAGTGAATAAGAATGCATACAAAACAGGTATTACAGAAGAAATAATACGTGACAGAAATCGCTTCTGCCTACTGATAAAAAAAGCAACCTGTGAAAAATATAAGGCTAAATCTCAACCAAAGAGAGTGTTGGCGGATGAAGAGTTGGAAGAAAATGAAGTACTAGAAACAAAGGATGAGAAAGAAACACTATTAGTATTAAGTGGAATGCGGTCCATAGCTGGCGAAATTAATGATATTATACTGTGTTTGAACTATTGTATAGGTTTGTCACTTAGCTTTCCCGAGTTTTTATAGTATTTAATGTCATATAAATACGCTAACACGAAACTGAAGGTACAGTTTTTTAATATTAATCATACAAGGCCAATGAAACGTCCACAATTCAAAAGGTGTTCTGTCATAGATGTTGCGAATATAAAAATTATGTATGCACGTAGCCGTTAAGAGTGATAAAAAGAAAAATAAATTTTAGGATGATACTCCAAATTCTCCATACGTTTTGCCACTATATTATAACCCGCTGTAGGTGGCATATTGGTACAGGTAAAATTAGCTCAGTCATTTATCGCTTGGAGTTCCTATTTCAAGGTCCTGGGTTCCAGTCGCAATGCCCCAATTTTTTATTTTTCGTAATTTTGAATTTTTAACTTTTAAATATAGTTTTTAAATATAATTAAAGAATGCAGTTTATGAACGCAGTATTAATATATTCGGAATCATCACAATAATTTCTATTAATGTGTTAATCCTTTATGATGTGACGGGACTTCAAAGATCCACTTCATAAAAATTAGTGTAAAACATTCTTCGTCATTTGCATAGCCGCGGAAATGTAGCGCTCTGCTTATTCTTGGTATGGTACATTGTTAATGCATTACTCCTTTTTCATGGATGTGATATGTGTCCCCAAAGCAATTTGAATTTCAAATTTTTACTTAGATGTGATTTAACAGCTATATATATATATATATATAATATATATATATAAAGTCAACCATCAACTGTCTATTCTTGTCAGAACTTTACCCGTTTCGGATCTTATCTAACAGCAGAAGATTCTGTTAAAAATTTTACAATCATGATTGTAAAATTTTTAACAGACTTTTCTCATGTTGGATAACATCCGAAACGGGTAAAGTTCTGAAAACAATAAACAGCTGATGGTTGACCATGCAGTTTTTAAAATTTGAATTTTAGTGAGCAGACCTTAGGTTATGTAGTTGTATGCGGGTGATTGTTCAGTTCGTATTTTGTGGATTTCCTGTGGAAAAGCGATCTTCATAATTTTTGCCTGTTCCTCGTTAAGTGAATTTATGATGATGTTTGGTTAGGAGCGGAATATATTATAAATCCTCAGAATAAATTTGTAAATACGAGGCGCGTCCGGAAAGTAAGTTCCGTTTCAATTTATCTCCGTTGCAGCGCTGCGATTGCAGTTCCGCACACGCGCTGTAGACGATGTGTATCAACGTGCGCCATTTGGAGATCGCTGTCAGTTACGTACGCTTTTTTGTGCTTGTATGAAATGTCGGCGTTGATTGAAAATCCCGCCGCCTGTGAAATTAGGTCGGTGATTCGATTTCTGAATGCGAGGAAAGTGAAAACAAGTGAAATTTATCGGCAAATTTGCGATGTTTACGGAGCAAATGCGATGAGTGATTCGACGGTGAGAAAATGGATCCGACAGTTCAATGGCGGGCGTAGTGATGTGTACGATGAAGAACGAAGTGGGCGTCCACCTTTGGTTACAGAAGAACTGGTTCACGCGATTATGACAAGATCCAGGAAAACCGTAGGTTTACAATTAGTGCTCTCGCTATGGACGTCCCCCAAGAAAGCTGAAAGAAACTGTTTCCAACTGGTTGAAGACACAGGCGGCAGATTTCTATGAAGAAGGTATACAAAACCTGGTGCCACGCTATGACAAATGCCTGCAAAATTTCGGCAGTTATGTGGAAAAGTAGTTAAAGAGGTGTAGAATTTTGTGAAATAAAAATTTCTTCTGTATCTGTGTACAATTTCATTTTATTACCAAACGGAACTTACTTTCTGCACGCGCATCGTATAATTTGGTACTTCCTCTGGCCTATATAATTTAATTTGGTTTTTCTTTGTACTAAACATATTTCCCAACAAATAAAATACTACAGAAAAATTTCGAAAAATCAAAATGAAAAGAAAGAGATTGAGACCATAAAAAGTTAAAGAGCAAATGTTTTAAATAATTCATTTCAAGTGTCTCCGTTGATTGTCCATAAGATACTTTTATTGAAAAATAGCAACCCAAGAACGATTTTCTTATACTGAAGTGAGTGTTCGAAACATCGCCAAGTACAAATTTCAATGAAGACTTCCCATTACATCACTTTTTTTTCATGACTTGCCAAGCACAGCTGGTGGAATTTCGACCACAGGCAATACCAGCACTAATAAATACCCACTATTTCGTGTAGTGATCGGACGTAATAAGGTTGTCGGTGGTGTTTACAAGGATAAAACCGGCCCGCCCCTGCGGTAGCCGCGCGCCTCCCGTATAAAGCAAGCAGCGACGCCGGCTGGGCAGATGACAGCCGCGATACAGCCCGGCTAGATGGCATCGCGCCGCGGCTCCATCGGCCGAGAAATGCGACTTGTGCCGGCTCTCGCTCTTCCTGTCTGCCCGACCACCCTATCTGATGGACGCCGCGGGTTCTGCCCGACCGCCAACTTCATACCTGCCGACTTTCGGTCGGTTCCTCGTAACGGGTGCGGCTCACACGCTGTGCTCGATTGCAGCGACGATTAGCAACGGCAGTTCTCTCCTTACTACTGTTTAGCACCGATACCAGACGAGTCAGTACCGCCAGAAATTGCAAAGCGTGAGGTGACCTAAAATACAGACATGTTTAACAAGGAGACGCCACGACCGTGAGGTCGGGGATTTGTCCGAAATTTTGTGTGCTGAAAGAGTACCCCGAACACCTCACGTGGTTAAAATATTATGACGCACTACTTGTAATATCGCGAGAAACATCGATCCGAAATATCTTAGGTGCCTTATGAGTATAAAATATGTCCATTTCCGAGCCGCCGTCTGGCCTAGATGGTTAGGGTCGGACTCTTACGCCAGAGGTCTCGGGTTCGATTCCTCCTCTGGCACTTTTTTCTCTTCTGTTTCATTTTCTTTTGTTATTCCACCAATTATTCAACAAGTTTCTCAGACCTACATTGTTTTAGCTCAAGAACGTAAAGTTTTTCAATCACTGAAAAATATTCGTGCTCGTTGTTCTATTTCGTCTTATGGGTTTTCAAGGTTTAAAAGGACTTTATAAGAGTCCCCTTGAATGTTTCCCAATCGACTTCGTTATTCTGATTAAGAACCCAGTGTTTCTCCTCATATACGCCTCGGTTGCACAGTGGTAGAGTGCCAGATTACAAATCCAAAGGTCGCGGGTTCGATCCCCGCCAGGTCCTAGGATTTTTATCTGTCACTTTCTACTTCTTTCACCTCTGGCAGTATTGCTCATGTGAAAAAAGTAGGTCCCCCTATAACTGGCTGGGTAAGTCAGTTCGGAGGAAGGCAACGGCATACCATCTCCAAACAGGACCATGCCTAGTAAAGTACTGTGGTGTTCAAACCAATCTTCGGATTGTTGACTGCTTTACCTGAATGAAAAATGGAAAACTCACCGCCATGAATTGTGTTGTTCGACAAAAAGAAAATAATTTTTATTTAATAATGTAACTAATTTGTGAAAGATAATGAACATTTGCGAAACTTTCTAAATAATTGGTAGAATGACAAAAGAAAATGAAACATAAGAGAAAAAAGTGCCGGAGGAGGACTCGAACCTGAGACCTCTGGCGTAAGAGTCCGAGCCCTAACCATCTATGCCAGACGGCGGCTCAGCAGTGGACTGACATTTTATTCTCATAAGGCACACAACATACTTCGAATCGAAGTTTCTCGGGATTTCACGAGTAGTGCGTCCTAATATTTTAAGCACGTAAGGTGTTAGGGGTCCTCTTTCACCACACAAAATATCGAACAAATCCCCGACCCCACGTTCGTGCCGTCTCATTGTAAGATGGAACGTTACAAGTATCATCCTCTGCACGGATATCAACCACCTTCACACAGGCCCTCCAGGGTATCACGGCGTTTTCGTTAATACCTCGTGTAGAGGAACTAGGGGAAAAATACCGCCTGCAGCAAAATGAGAGAGATTTGGAGACAAGGGAAATAGTTGTATGAATATCAAAACCTCAGATGGAAGACCAGTTCTGAGTGAAGAAGCAAAAGCTGAAAGATGGAAAGGTTATATTAATCCGGTGCGTAGATCGCGGAACTAATGAGGTGCTACTGAACGGAATTGGGAAGAATAGAAAATTTTGGCATACCTTGATTAAAAGAAAGGGTCGTTTGGCAGGTCACATTGTTGGACACCAAGGAAGTGTGCCGGGAAAACTCACACAGGGAGAACAAGAGACGGATGTAGTAAACACGTTCAAATAAGGTTGAGAGCAGAACGATAACTCTCTTCATTCTCGAGGATACAGGGTGTTATATCCGACGGACAGATGCGCGAACTCCGCGTAGTTCTGTCCATGCGGACCTGGCGGCTCTACGAAATACTTATCGTCCGATTTAAAGAAAACTGCTTGGTTTGTGGCTACAGATCTAAGGAGTTCACCAATAAATTCAGACTGACCAGTACCGTAACCAACTATTCGAATAGACCGCGACATATCATCGGAGCATAGCGTAAATGAAGAAAACCTTTTAGGTTATGGATAAGTCTTTGATAAGCATTTTCTTGCGTATTATGTACATATATATTACATGAACTAAGAAAAATGACTTTTACCAAAAAGAGAAACTAAAAGGTGCCTTATAACGCCAGTTACTTTTGAACGTCTAATATTTGTCTTGTTTCAATTCCATGTTTTCTAAAACGATACACATGAAAAAGAATGAGAAAAGATTGCTTCAGGAACTATATATTAATCTCATATCTAACGAGAATCTAGTTCACTCACTAATATGTTAATTTGTATTTATTCGGCAACTACCCGCAGATAAAACCAACGTTCCGTGAATAATTTAACCTCACGACATTATGCAGGAATGTAACAATCGAAGGTCGCTTCTGAGCTCCTAGTTTTCTCTGACGACTTTCATCATTCAGACTGTTCATCTTCCTGCATTTCTGATATCTAGTGGAAGTACTATACTGTTTACCTCCCTTCTTCGGTTCTTAAGAACATCCAAAAGTACAACACTGTGACATTATTCAAACCCAAACATACGAAATTCACAAGACTTGTCATGGCAGCCAAGCAACGTATAGGACCAAGACGGCGGAAAGAACCACATGACTCGATTTCAGCCAATCACGAGCCGCAGACGGCGGCAAGCGGCGCGGAAAAGGATGGCCACACTTTCCTTATACAGAGCTTGAGCAGCTAATAGTTTTGTGTCCCAGCCTCGTCGCCGCATTTGTGTCTCGTTTCCGTCGTAGGTGTCGGTGGCCGAGTAGGAAGACCGACACAGGAATAAAGGTAGCACGCTTGTGCAGGTACGGAGGGAAGCAGCCAGTGGGACAGCAGAAACTAGAAACACTAGAGTAAATTAGAACGAGATAAATATTTATTAGAGACTTAGTAATACTTAATTTTTACATAGCTCAGTACTGCAGAATGCCGATACACAGTTAAGCTAGAGGCCTGCCTAGTGCCTGTCCGATAGCCAAGTCTTCACTGGTGCCTATCTGATTCCGAAGTGTTAACTGGTTCCTGTCTCAGTCCCAAGTGAACGATGTCGTTCAGTGGTGGCCACGAGCGGAGTTGTAGCAGAGGGCGCTCGTGGCTGACGTCGTAAGAACGCGCGCCGTGCGTGCATGGCGGCGCGCGGCGGAAGTAGGTGGCGCGCACTTTGTACTTGTGCGACACCACAAATAGAGCCCATACAGGGCTCTAGCAGCTAACGGTGGAAAGAGCCATCTGTTGGCCGAGATCTGTACTAATATCACAGCAGTGAATGGCGGATATAGCAGCGAATAACCGATAAGCGAAGAACGGGTATAGTAGCGAATCGCCGATAAGCGAACAACGGATATAACAAATAATAGCCGATTAGGGAAAGCGAGGTATCACTGCGATTCAGTCACGGAATAGCGGGAACAGCAGAAATCGCGGTGGGATACATTTCGTGAATTCCTCACACAGCGATTCTAAACCGTGATTATTTACGCTTAAGAATCACGGTGATCTAAAAGTAGCGATCACGGAAATCACTGTTATCGGAAAATCGCGGTTCAGCCCATCTCTACTCTGGAGGAGCCGCTAAAAGCACTGGAGTCCCATCGGGGCGGACGGCTACCTGCGGGCAGAGTGGTGGTGGTGGTCCGGACAATAGCAGCCGCTCAGCGGGGTGCCAGGGCCAGCGAGGGCGGCAGCAGGTGGAATCCGGGGGTGTGCCTGCCTACACCCTCGCATTTGGCGGGAAACACGTTCTCAACGGGGGGTCACTTCTCCGCGCCCGCTTTAGGCCGGTATTACACAGTAAAAGATCTTTGACAAAGATCTTTGTCAAAGATTTTATCCAAGATCTTTGACGAAACTACTTCACTATCGTAAAATATTTCGTCATACTTGCTCGGAATAAGACTCCAAAATAGTAAAGCGTCTGTATTATAGTACGTAATATAATGTTGCTCGGGAATGCATTCATTGGAAAGAACGAAAAATGGAAACAATTTTAGGGAAAATTGTGAATAGCAAGAGGAAAATACGAAAACTGCTCGCACAAATATACTCCACGAGCTACACTGTTGGGAAATAATAACCTAAATTGTTTAAGAACGTGTGAGCAAATATTTTAATTCACCCATATATTTATAAATACTTCATTATAATCGATGTTTCAGGAAGCCCTAAAGCTGTGTCAAAGGGTAAATAATGAAAAACTAAAATAATTTAACGTGTCATGCTAAACGTAACTTCGTTTTACACTTTATGATAATTAAGAAGAGAGAATATTTTCGTAGTTCTTTCATGTTAGGCTTCATTGAGGAATATGCGCTGCGAAAGACATTTTTATGTTTGCTGCAGTCTAACATTTGTTTTGCCTGATTTTCCGAAACATTAAATATCCGTATAAATACCTGGACTTGTGGTTAAATGTCGAAAAGCAAAACAAGAAAAAATATGGAGCTAACTAGTGCAGTACCTCATTACGCAAATCATGAATCCCTTTCCACTGAAGATCCTCCCATTTATATCCACATACAAAATTTATTCCAGCAGGCAGTAAAATACACTAATCCTACAGTGTAGGCCTAAGATCACGTATTATTCCAGACATGAGTGAACCAAGATGTAAATCACTTTAGGAGGAATTACGAGGTTAGGTTAGAGTAATACAAATAAAAACATTTATTTCACTTATGCATCTCCATATATCCTTTGATCCATATAATTTCTTCCCTATCATCAACCTCAGTGAGCCACTTTGAATACAACTGACAGCAGTAGCTTTTTCTTTATACGATTTTTGGAAATATACTTTGTATTAATAAATATTCAGCACACTTCGCACTTTTAAACAATCACTGTGGCAGTAGCGACACAACAAATACACTTTTACGTTAATTTGTAGGTTAAAAGGCGTCAAAGCAACGAAAGACGCATGTATACAATGGCGAACTTTTATAAAAGCTATGCTCTCTTGCTGACTTTTATCAAATATCTTTTATAAAAGAAATCGTTTATAAAAGATGACCCATTACACTGTTAAAGATTTGACCAAAGAACTTTGATAAAAGATCTTTGTCAAAGATCTTTTACAGTGTAATACCCGCCTTAGGAGCAGTTCACACTGTCCGGCACGTCATGGTTTCTCGGAACGGTCGTCTGTTTAATTGGGTTTTACTCATGTGAAAAAACATCTTAACACCCTGTTAACGAAATTAAATCTCTCTCTCTCTCTCTCTCTCTCTCTCTCTCTCTCTCTCTCTCTCTCTCTCTCTCTCTCTCTCTCTCTCTCTCTCTCTCACACACACACACACACACACACACACACACACACTCTTGTCGAATTACGTCGTATTTATGTATTATAAATATATAGCGTTGGCAACACTCACAGAACACAAAAAAACAAATGAACAGACGAAAACAGTCACACTGTAGTGAAATGATAAATAGACAGGCATTCCACTGATAACTGGTGATATGTAATCTGCATACATTTCAAAAAGTGAATTGATGTGATGTGCTGGGATGAAAAGGAAGAAACGAAACAAAAACACGCGAAAAGTGTTCTGCACAGCCGACAAACACACGCCAGGAACAAACGAACTCCAGCCAACAAGACGGAGAAACAGTAGTAACATGTAAAAAAGAGACATCGACACCGTGAGTAGACCGAATATGAAGTAAAAACACTCAGGCCTAACGTGCAAAATATTTTTTAAAAACTGTTTTGAATCTATTCATCGAAAACAAATTGTACAAACCTTTGTATCCTTTACAGAGCACACAAGATGCTTTTAAAATAAAAAACCGAAACGCGTCTGGTGTAAAATAAATCTCTTAATTGCAGTCAGCACAAGACAAATTACCTCTTATAATCAAGCTGCATAATATTTCGATAGGATAGCTGCATGGTGTAAAAATTTCCAATTGAACCTAAATAATGAAAAGTACGAAGTCATTCATACGAGCATTAAAAGTTATCCGTCAAACTTTATTCGCACAATAAAGCAGTCAAATCTACAGACCGTAAATTCAACTAAACACCTTGCGATAACAATTACGAATAAGTTAAATTGGACAGAACACACGGAAAATATTACAGGAAAAGGCAAACACCAGAGGCAAAGTTTCATCGACAGAACACTTAAGAGATGGAACTGTTCTCCTAAAGAAACAGCCTACACTAGTGCGTCCTATTTTGAAGAATCGCTGCGAAATGAGGGATCCCAATAAAGTGGGGATGACGGAGGTATAGAAAATGTTCAGAGAGCGGCAGCTGCCGGCCGCGGTGGCCGAGGGGACTAAGGCGCTCCAGTCACGGTCCGCACGGCCACTACGGTCGGGGTTCGAATCCCCCCTCGGGCATGGATATTTGTGCCGTCCTAGTTCGTAAGTAGTTCATAAGTAGTTTGTAAGTTTAGGGACTGATGACCCCGTAGTTAAGTCCCATAAGCTTAACAAACATTTGAACATTTTGAGAGCGGCAGATCGTTTTATATTATTGAGATATAGGGGAGTGTCACGGAAATAATGCTCAGTTGGGGTGGAAATCATTAAAAGAACGGCGTTATTCGTTGCGGAGAGTTTCATTTGCGAAATTTTTGCCAAATTTCTGCTCAGAATGCGATCCTACATAGGGTGACATAATCATCATAATAACATAAGAGAAATCAGATTTAAAAAAATGTTCAAATGTTTTTAAAGCTTATGAGACTTAACTGCGGCGTCATCAATCCCCAAACTTACAAATTGCTTAAGAAATCACTTATACTAAAGACGACACAAACAGCCATGCCCGAAGGAGGATTCGAACTGCTGACGCGGGAGGCCGCGCGATCCGCAACTTGGCGCTCCAGACCGCTCGTTTACTCCCACGCGGCAGAAATCAGATCAAAATCTGAAAGATTTAGATGCTCCATTCTCCCCCGCGCGAGAAATGTCATCTGTTGGATGAACCCTCTGCCATACACTTCATTGTGACTTATAGAGTACCTATGGTTCTGTAGTTGTAGATATCATGCTCACCCGTGCTATAGTACGGGATAAGGAGGATTACACTTAGTTCTACTTTCTTATTCTCTATTTTATTTTTATGCTTTATTGTATTACTAAATTCCAAATGTTCCATAACGGATTATTTTTTCCATTGATCTTCCCAAAGCGATGTGAGATATCTAAAAGAGAAAAATTGTTCAGGTTTTACAATAGACCAAAAGAATAGGCTGCCTTTCACACTGCACATAAATAATAATCAAGTTGTTGAAGCAATTTTCATTCAGTAACACATTTAATGAAACAGCCACATCTAATGGAGGAGGAAAACACAATTATTCATATTGTTATTGTATAATAGTGAAGAATGTAGTGCATAAAGTAAGTAGGTGCTATTTATTTGCTTATAAATATCGTTTGATGTGATTTTGTGTCTGTATTTTTGCTTGAAAATAAATCTCGATGTTTTTAAACGTCGTTTCACACTTCAGCACTTTAACCCACAAAGTTGATCAAAAAGGTTCGTTGTAAACTTTCACCATTAACAAAATTAGCGGTGTTATTTCTAAATTGCCGTGCGGTCTAAGGCGCCATGTAACAGACTGCACGTCAGAGGTTCGAGTCCTCCCTCGGAAATGGGTGCATATATGTGTATTGTTCTTAGCGTAACTTAGTTTAATAAGTTTGTAACTTTAGGGACCGATGTCCTAAGCAGTATGCCCCCTTAGGTTTACTAACATTTGAAGTTCCTCTATTCCAATACTATACTACGACTTTCTACAACGTGTATGGTAACTCATAATTTGACTTTCACCAACGGGAATTAGACTAAGCGAATTGACGTAACGGTCAGTTTGAATTGGCCTTTAGACTCCACTGAGTGCTGTATCGTTAAAACGGGGTAAGAGATGAAAAGAAAATATGGAAGACTCGTATTACGGAACATCTCTTTCGGAGGACTTAGTAGGAAAGGAAGGCGAAGCGGAAGAAGACGACATTGAGTTAGAAGAGTTTGACATTGCTCTTAAAGACATACGAGGGGAAAAAAAGAATGGGTATCGATGACAACCTTGCAGAGCTAATTGAGAATGCTGTTGTCTGCATAAAAGTGGTGCTGCGTAATCTGATTAGCTTCATCTGTAACACAGGAGAGAGTTCGATAGATATCCAGAAATACATTTTTATGTTCCTGTACCGAAGGAGGCGGCACCTACAACATCTGAATAGTACTGAACCTTAAACGTAATATTAATCGTATCAAAAATTCGAATATAAATAATTCTGATGAGAATTCGATGATGGACAGTTTTGTTGTGGTCTTCTGTCTTGAGTCTGGTTCAATGCAGCTCTCCACTCAACTCCATCCTGAGCAATTCTCTTCATCTCCTCATAAGAACAAAAACACACATCCATTTGAACCTGCTTACTGTATTTGTTTCGCCGTCTCCCTCTGAGATTTTTAGCCCACACACTTCCCTCGAATGCTGAATTGACGTTTTAATGATGTCTCAGAATGTGTCCCAGGATAAAAGTATTACATCCTGTGACACACCAAGAAGGCACGTGTTCCTGTAGCATCATTTCGTCGTGCATTGTCCTGCTGAAAAATGGCGTTTGGGGTGTCGTGTAGAAAGGATGTGGCTTCGTACGGGTCGCAGGAAGTCATTCAACATCAAACAGATCACCATAACCCTCGAAACGAAAAAACTGTGTTTTCTGGTTGTACTTAATAACAATCGACACTAAAAGGTGTGTGTTTTGTCCGATTGCGGTAGTGATGGCCCTGCAGCGAACCGAAATGCGACCATCATTTTTAAAGAAAACTGTAAAGTTTTTATAACAATATATAGAAACAGTTGAGGAAAGTATTTTCAGAAAATAAGTGAACGTAGACATTACGAAGCTTAGGTAAAATAAAGACGGGAAAAGTGAATGCTATTCGCAGGAATGAGGTTTCACTTTTTAAGCGGAGTAGAATCACAGCCTTGTGCCAGTGCTTTGTACGGTCATTACTAAATCCTTGGAGTATAGATCTTGAAGAGTGTCTCTTCTTTAAATGACCGCAATAAGTTATAGTGTTGACGAATTCATGACCGTTACATGACACAATATGCTGCCTGTTGGTTTTCATTTCAGAAAATGAATTATTTTGGTTTATGGTTTGTGCTCTTTTAGCACTTAAACGATAGCGCAAAAAAGTCAAATAATTGCTTAGGAATTGTTTAGGCACGTAATCTTCAGATAATTTTCCTTACAGGAATTTTTTTTTGTCAGTAGCGTGCTACTTTTATTAACGGTTGCTTTCTTTTTGTTTCAGGTAAGACTTCACCTCATGATGCTGTCATACGGTCGCCTGTATGTGATCCATTGCTGATGCTGCGTAATGTATGGCAGCAACTTTACAGGTAAAGAACTTAGTGAATACAATAAGTTTCATACAAATTGGCTTTTTTCATTCATAATTGGGCCTGTGTGTCAAACGCAATGCTACAAATTTGCCGGTCGCAGTGGCCGAGAAGTCTGCGGCGCGCAAGTCACAGTCTGCACGACCCCTACGGTCGGGGGTTCGAATCCCCCCTCGTACATGGATGTTCGTGTCGTCTTTAGTATAAGGTAGTTCATAAGTAGTTTGTAAGTTTAGGTACTGATGACCCCGCAGTTAAGTACCTTAAGCTTTACAAACATTTGAACATTTGAACTACTAATTGACTGAAGTAAATTGCATAGCGATGATAAATTGCGATACAACGTTAAATACAGTTATTAAAGTAATTATACAGAGCATGAAACAACTGTAGACGGGATTAAGTTGGCTAAAGATATGTGATAAGGCCGTTAAATATATCAATGTACTCATTATTGCTGCAGAAGTTAAGAAGTTTAGAAACGGAAAAGAAAAATTTGCAGAGCGTCACAAATTCATGAATAAGTCAACTGTTACTTTTATACTTATTAGTACTTTATAGCAAGTAACATATGAAATGGCCTTGTAATATTTCGCTATACTTTTGTTATTTACCCAAAATTATAGTCACGTGTTTCAGTTGTAACATATGCAAAAATTGTACACGTGAGCATCAGAATAACAGTAACTGAAAAACGGTGTGCTTACGAGCGACTGTGTGTGTGTGTGTGTGTGTGTGTGTGTGTGTGTGTGTGTGTGTGTGTCAGCTTTAAGTTAAAAACATATAGCCAGCAAAGGGGGAAAAAGGTGGCCCATCACCTCTTACGA
The DNA here is from genome assembly GCA_026315105.1 of Locusta migratoria. Classification (NCBI taxonomy): domain Eukaryota; kingdom Metazoa; phylum Arthropoda; class Insecta; order Orthoptera; family Acrididae; genus Locusta; species Locusta migratoria. The sequence continues at coordinate 327,109,452 of CM048751.1, read as the reverse complement.
AACTGTTCTGACTTCTTCGATAACTGTGTCATCCCTGTAGACTGTACCAACCACTGTTTTTGTCTCTGTTAGTAGTAAAATTGTATGATGCCCAGCGGTTCCACATATCTTCCTTCTCTCTACTCATCTACCACCTCCCCCTTGTCAACCTCCTGTCCCCACCACTCTCTATGTCCAAAAAATGTTCAAATGTTTGTAGAACTTAAGGGACTTTACTACGGGGTCATCAGTCCCTAAGCTTACAAACTACTTATGAACTCCCTAAGACTAAGGACGGCACAAATATCCATGCCCGAGGGGGGATTCGAACCCCCGACCGTAGTGGCCGTGCAGACCGTGACTGGAGCGCCTCAGTCCTCTCGGCCACCGTGGCCGGCTCTCTATGTCCATTTCTATGTTGCACCTATCCATATCTGTCCTCTTAAATCGCTGTACTCGACACTCTATAAACATTTTAATGTTGCTTTTCGTTTTCAGAGTCTCAGTTTCAGTATCTTAACACATAAATCACTTAGATGCAGATGAGCATCAAATTCCCGCCCTGAAGTTTACAATACGTCGTTGACGTAATACGCTAAACCCGAAATTCACTTTTTTTTTGGTCCAATCTTGGCCTAACCAAGAATGTTGTCTGGCTCCAGTGACAACATACTCGGCGGGACGTTCCTTCCTTCCTTAGTTCCTTCTGTCTTCAATAAATAATAGAGACTTCAGCTGAAAATACCAAACCCTTTCGTTAGTGCGCCTTCAGCAGCTTCCTTCTTGTCTGTAACTTAATGAATTGCTTCGTCGGATATTGATATGAGGCTGTCATTTCGGTGCTGTTAAAACGATTTGTTGGGGGATGTCGCTGCTGATATCGGTGACAACTTTATTAATGGCTGTGTCCCACGCTCCTAACCGAGGTGACTATGTCAGTCAGTCTGCGCTGTGCGTTCGCTGGGATGTTGTTCTGTCAGAACGTTTAATTTTGTTTAATGAACTTTTAGTTTAATTTGACTTAAAATTATCGAAGTAAGGAGGCCGAGCAGATGCGAAGACAGAGCTCTTGTTTGCTATCATAATTGCAAAAGTGAAAAATCTTTTACTGATTGCTTCTGATATTGCAAGAAAAGGAAAAAAATAGCAATTTCTAATTACCTACCTCATTTTATCACAATTTTTACGGTTTCTACAGTATAATCCATTAATTAGTTCAAACTTCTTATTTTCTTACAGAAGTGAAAATACCGGGTGATAAAAAAGTCAGTATAAATTTGAAAACTTAATGAATCACGGAACAATATAGATATAGAGGTAAAAATTGACACACATGCTTGGAATGACATGAGGTTTTATTATAACAAAAAAAAAAAAAAGTTTAAAAAATGACAGTAAAAATATTGCGAGTCGCTGCAGATGACAAGCTCTCATTACTAAAATCCTTCTAGGTCCTAGGTTTTACCCTCGATTAATCTGGTGTTGAACGTTTCGGTAACAGTGTATGCACCGGTGCTGTAATACAGTTGTTTAAGCAAGACTGGCATTCAAGTGAATCTTCCGATCGGATCTGATAGTGCCTCACCATAATTCCGGACATGCTTTACAATGCTCTTCACAACGTTGTTTCTCGACTACAGCTATTGTTGAGGAATGATGGTGAACATATTGAGCTTTTCCTGGAAAGAACATCATCTTTACTTTGTCTTAATTTGTCATGCTAATTATTGCTTTTCTGATCAGATGAAGCGACATTTTTTTAACTTTTTTTTCTTCTAAAAACCCCATGTCATTCAAAGCATGTGTCTCAATTTTTATCTCTCTATCTACATTATTCCGTGATTTATTAAGTTTTCAAATTTATACTGACTTTTTGATCACCCGGTATTTATATGTAACGCATATTTTACAACTCCCGTTACGACTATGTTTTCTTACGTCTCATCCCTCCCACAACACCTTAGTTCTTTCGTCTCTGCCAGTCATTCTCGCAGCATTGCCATATTTGCAAAAATAACGGCGATTTGACACCGTCAATTTGATTATACGAACACCATCCGTTCGCAGATGTCACGTGATATTCCACGCCCAGAACTCTCTCAGGCGTACGCCATCTTGCGTTGCGTATTTAATTATTTTCTTATTGTAACATACACGTTGTTATTTGAAAGCAGCGGCGCAATGAAGAATTAACAAAAACACGTCGTTCTTCGTACAATAAATGATAATCTAGTGTCTAAAAATGTCTTATTAGCATCAGTTAACAACAGCCATGAGCCACGGTGGAGTAGCCGAGCGGTCTAAAGCGTCTCGCTGCGGAGCGCGCGGTTGCTCGCCGTGGAGGTTCGAGTTCTCCCTGGGGCATGGGTGGGTGTGTTGTCCTTAGGTTAGTTTTCCTAGGTTTAAGTAGTTTGTAAGCTACGGACTGATGACCACGCAGTTTGGTCCGATATATTTACAAACATTTTTTTGAACTGCCATGAATAGTACAAAAATAAACACTGTGGTAACTATACGCCGTAGTCTAGTGTGCAGCGCGTTGTATTGTAAAGCACATGGTTAGTGGTTCGGAACCCGCGACTACTAAAAATTTTTTCTCCCTTTTTCCTAAAAGGGTTACGTGTTGGGTGTTCAAAATGTTCAAATGTTTATATAGCTTATGGGACTTAACTACGGGGTCATCAGTCTCTAAACTTATAAACTACTTATAAACAAGCTAACACTAAGGACGGCACAAATATCCATGCCCGAGGGGGGGATTCGAACCCCCGACCGTAGTGGCCGTGCAGACCGTGACTGGAGCGCATCAGTCCCCTCGGCCACCGCGGCCGGCCGTGTTGGGTGCATAGATCTGTCGTAAACACTATAATTTTTTTTATTATTTACATTATTATTGTTGTCCGAAATGTTTGCAAAAAATTATAAAACTACAAATCTAAAGTGGGCCGTAAAACGCGTCAGTGCGATTTTTTAAAATACATTTGACTGACTTTTACACGTTATATAATAAGGTTCGGCCGAATTTATGGTACGTAAACAAGCAGTGAGTGCACGCCGACTTAGCTGCAAGTTACGGGCAGGTTGGTGGCGCTGAGCTGCCAAACGCTCTGGCCGGCGTTTCTTTGGTCGGCTAAAGGCCGTGACGGGATTGTTGGCAGCGAGCAGAGGTGATTCAGTGTGTGGCGCATAATGCATGAGGCGCGCTGCCCCACATCGGCCGGCGAGCGTGAAGGCAGCCGAGCGACTCGCGATGCCGCCCGAGCGGCTAACTGTAAGCCGAGGCCGGCTAACCATTACCGCATCGCTTCCTTGTGCAGAGGAACGCCATTAACGACGCGCGACGTCGTTCTCCTGACACGCGAGAGAAAGGACACTCACTCACTCACTCACTGACTAAACACGAAATCTCGAAAACTACTTCACCTTTGAAGCTGAAATGTAACTGTAATGTAGTTCATCGGTAGAAGACGCCAGCTAAGGAAGGATTTTGCGATAGGGCCGATAGTTCTGGAGATATGACGTCATAAACACTGGCCGCGGTGGAGTATCCGAGCGGTCTAAGGCGCCTCGCTGCGGAGTGCGCGGTTGTTCGCCGTCGGAGGTTCGAGTCCTCCCTAGGGCATGGGTGTGTGTGTGTTTGTCCTTACGTTATTTGGCCGGCCGCGGTGGCCGAGGGAACTGAGGCGCGTCAGTGACGGTCTGCACGGCCACGACGGTCGGGGGCTCGAATACCCCCTCGGGCATGGATATTTGTGCCGTCCTTAGTGTTAGCTAGTTCATAAGTAGTTTGTAAGTTTGGGGACTGATGACCCTGTAGTCAAGTCCCATAAGCTATACAAACATTTGAACATAAGCAATGAAAATTTCCCCGTATTGCATCTGATAGTATGACTTTCAGTCTACTATTTGAGGAGAAAAGCACTTAGTGACTTGCAACAAACTTCAAAACACAATTTCAAACTTTAGGAAACTTTTTCTCGCTGACAACTCCAGCAAAATGATGAAAGGAAAAAGGTTCGTCCCTTAAATATCAACAAATAATACAATCCCTTGAGACTACATGGTCTCATTATACCAAAGGTATGAAACATAAGGAGAGGCATTGAATTAAAATTTATACAGTGGCCGGGATTCGAATCCGGGACCTCCTACTAATTCGTATCAAATTGCCAGGGCTCTCCTACATTGGAATAGTATCCCAGCAAAGAACGCTAATAGGAACTATCCCGCCTTGTTCCTCAGGATGAGGTGCTGGGATGCTATTCCAATGTAGGAGAGCCCTGGCAATTTGATACAAATTTCACAGAGAATAGTAGGCAGAATTAAAGTACATGGTGTGGAGGGAGCCGTGCTTTACGACAGTCCGTGTTGTTGCTTTGGCTACAACGCGGTGTTAGCTGAGTGGTCTAAAGCACCTATCTAGTAAGTAGGAGGTCCCGGGTTCGAATGCTGGCCACTGTATAAATTTTAATTCAATGCCTCTCCTTATGCTTGTCGCTTACTACTTTTTCGGTGTTCATGCAGTAAAATTACGGCATTTGACATGACGTTACTATTTATTACTCGTAAACTATTAATTGTATTCACGAAAAATGTTGCAGACAGTATACACACATACCACTGAACGTACGTTCGAAATCTTATCATAGTACGACAAAGATAATGAGATATGGAGTAATACAAAATTAGGTTAATGAAGAACTGCCTCATCATGCATGATGTTTTGATTTATTACGTCTTTCCTACTAACTCTATTCGCTACGCATTTTGGAGACGTTTTAAATATGCACCACTGGATGTACCTTGGGAATAATATCGTATTACGATATGTAGTTTAGGTGGTATTACGTCGAAGACATTGAAATACATGAAACTTCGCCCTAATAAGCATGAGGTTATTATTTACTACGTCCTTACTACCAAATCAATTTACAAGACATTTCGCAGGCAGTTTCCTAATATTCCACTGTACGAACCTGGTAAATAATATCTTTGTTGGACCCATAATTGAGGAGATATCTCTGTTTATAAAAAAGCGAAAGGGCACTCACTGACTCACTCAATGACCAAACACGAAATCTCTAAAACTTCTGCACCTATAAAGGTGAAATTTTGCCGGTATGTGGAAGATGTTAGCTAAGAAAGTATTTTGCGACAGAACGGAATTAAGGTGCATGGCGGGAGGATACTTTTCCTACAGTCTGACGAAATCTACAGTTTCATTCCGATGTTCATGAAACTTTGCACTCTTGACCTTCAAAAGGAAGGGCACTGTCTACCTAAATTTTCATACGGTGCAAGGGGGAGGGTATCTTGCAGCATAAAAATGGATCCCTAATTACGTTGGTCGCGCCATAACTTGAGAACGGCTCGAGCGATTTCACATATCCTTTTTTTTTTTTTTTTTTTTTCGTTATTCTCAGAACACGGGTTGTACGAATAAAACTGGAAAATTTGAGAACAACAAAGTGCCTTTTTCAATGTGACCCTGTGTTTGCATACAAATCTATAGTTTTGTTCCAATATTTCTGAAAGTGTGCACATTTCACCATAAAAACAAGAGGAATGTCACTGTATAAAATTTCGTTCCGTGTACGGTGGAGGGTACTTGACATATATGCAGGGAAGAGTTCTCTGCAGTCGGGCTGACCACTGTGTCCTCGGTGGCGGAGTGGTCAAAGTGTCTGCCTAGTAAGCAGGAGATCACGGGTTCGACTCCCGGCCGGGCACAAATTTTCATCCGCAGCACTTGGATATTCCATCTAAACCTAGTACAGCGAAGCCATTACTGATCGCATATTGCGATTTATTTCAAAAGTATTGAGGCTTTAGCAGTGACTGTATACCTCAGCTTTATTTGGTAGCAGGGTACTCATTAAATAGCACGCATTTTCTCTTATGGTGGTTTCTCCGACATCCTACAGTCGTGGTAAATGTGGAAATTTGCAGAAAGTTGCCAAAATACAGTAGTCAGCAACGTATTCTCTCTCATTTCCGCGCCGCTCGGGATTGGCCACGCGACCTATGGAGCGACGTCACAGATTGCAAGGCCACTCCCGCTATAGTTACGAGTCCTCTCCGGGGCGTCGATGTATATGTTTTGTCCGTAATTCAAGTTACTTTAAGTAGTGTGTAAATCTACGGACAGAGGACCACATCATTTTCGTCCATTACTGACACAAATTTCGAACTTTTACATCCGTGTGCACCCGTTACTGAGTTGCAAAAATCATCATTCTCAACACAATATACTGGAATGGGAGCAAAGTATAGTTTTGGAATATATCTAATACTATTTTCTACCGTCCTGTATTTAGGGATCTGATTTCTTGCTTTGAGTGGAAACGGTTTTATTTGTATTCATACAAATCACAGAAAAAGATTGGCCGGCCGCGGTGGCCGAGGTGACTGAGGCGCTCCAGTCACGGTCAGCACGGTCACTACGGTCGGGGGTTCGAATCCCCCCTCGGGCATGGATATTTGTGCCTTCCTAGTTTGTAAGTAGTTCATAAGTAGTTTGTAAGTTTAGGGACTGATGACCCCGTAGTTAAGTCCCATAAGATTTACAAACATTTGAACATTTTGATTTGGCACCACACGATTCCAAACTGAAAAGAAATTTCGTGTGTAAAATTTGTAAATTTGGACGGCTGCCTCACCTTCGCAAAAGTCCAAGAGTGTAATGGGAAGGGGGACGGGGGAATGGAAGGGAGAAGCGAACGCTCCGAGAGCCTCATTCGCTGCGTTGGTGCGGCGAGAAATGTGAGGAGAAATAGCACCGCTGTTTCGAAGCGATTTATGGCTGTGCCGTGAAATCGCGCGGACGAGTCCACAGATCCATGAGATTAGCTGGCGGTGAATCACGCGCGTTACCGCCGCCACGAGCACAACTGCGGAACCAACAACCTTTAATGTCTTTCTTGTAGGGGTGTTATTAATACTTGTCACTGATAGCTTTGCGAACACACACACACACACACACACACACACACACACACACACACACACACACACACACACAATCAGCGTCTTCCTGCTACTGAGCTAAGGTACGCAGCAGAATGTTTTATTGGAAAAGGAGGAGGAGCTGTTTCATACATACAAGTATCGTATGAAGCCTTACAAGCGCTGCAAGGAATTTAAATGCTTCGCTACACCGAAAGAAGCTCTTCCACAACTGTGAGTAGGCAAGGTGGTGTAGTATTTTGCTGTTTATTAACTACACATATATCCACAGCAAAACAGAATACTAATTAAAAAGTAAAATAAATAGTATTTTTGTTCCACAATATTCTGGAACAAAAACTCTACGTATTCAAGTTTTTAAAATGTCTTTGTTCTTCGAAGTACCGACGGAATATTTCTTGAACATAAAACAGACTACGTCCTTTGGTGTAGCCATCCATATTGCAACAACATGGTTCCAAAGTTCACTTGCGGTGGCTGGCACTGGATTTCAGTGCTGCACTCGTTTCACCAAATGTGACACATTTTCAACTGTTGACAAGTCTGGAGGGCCGGGGTAAAGTGCTGACACCTTTTAGCAGAAAGTTCATATTCATGCTGCATCATGTTGTAGTGAACAGTTTCGCTGAAGATGTTCTCTGCGATGTTGTGCAGAAAGGATATGGCTGTGGGTGGCAGGAAGTAGAGTGCACGCAGGATAAATTGGCCGTTAGATGCGCAGACGGTTGAGCAAGTGTGGGGAGAGTGTAGTGTTGGGGGTAGCGGACGGAGCAGTGAGCGAGCGCTGGATGGGAAGTGCCCAGCTCATTGGTGGTCGGCAGGCGAAAGTGGACTGACGTGGCATTCCTTTCCGAGCAAAGGGGTGAACTTGCCTGGCACCTTGGACAAAAACTCGTCGCTGCACATAATCCATTTTATCTTGCCCGACTCTAATTCACGTAGGTCAAACAGGTCACAGTGCGCTGGATATGAACCGACTGTGATCTGTGGCTGTATTCAATAGCACTCCACAAAAATAAACTGTTGAGTTGCCGCTGTATGTCCTGAGCGAAAGCAGTAATAGTGACGTCACATCAAATGTCTGCAGCACACCAAAATGCGGCCATCATTTGCAAACAAGGATAACGTAAAGCTGAAAAACCAAAGAAACTTATAAATCTGCCTAACATGGCGCAAAGCCGCCGCTAGCATAAATGCCGCAACACGACATGACATGGAATCTGACGTAATGTTGGGGGAGGATTATCCTCATGGATCCTACAGGGCTGCCCTTAAATTCGTAACACTAGAGTAGCTGGAGATATATTCTGAACAGCACATTGCAAGGCATCCAAGATACGCTCAATAATGTTCATTTGTGGGGATTTTGGTGGTGAGAGAATGTGTTTAAACTCGGAAGTGTGTACCTGGAGCCATACTGGACGAATTTTGGACCTTTGGGGAGTGGCATCGTCTTGCTGAAATTGCCCGAGACCGTCGGAATTTTCAGTGGACGAGAACGGATGCAAGTGATCAGACAGGATGTGTGCGTGCGTGTCACCTGTCAAAGTCGTATCTAGATTTATCAAGGCCCCGTTAACACTTCAACTGAACATGTTGCGCGCCATAGCAGAGCCTCCACCAGCTTGAACAGCCCCCTGCTGGCATGCACGGTCCTTCGATTTATGAGGTTGTCTCCATACCCCTACATCTCCATCCGTTCGATATAATGGAAAACGAGACTCATCATACCAGGCAACATGTTTCCAGTCATCAACAGTCGAATGTCGGTATTGTCGGGCAGCGAGGTGGTAGTTCCCTGACATTTTAGGACGCAAAGATGTGAGGCCACCGTACGCCATTGGTGGCCGTAGAAGGTAATCATGGCCATAGGATACTTATACGTTTTACAACCTTTCGGGGAGAGATTCGTCTTAATGGACGATAATTCTCGCGTTCATCGTGCCCATCGTGTGAATGATAACGACATCGCAAGATTTGAAAGGAGCCACGCATTTTTCCAGACATGAAACCTATTGAACATGCCTGGCCTGCCATAGTCCATTAGATTTCGGGAATGCAGCGGCGCAAAATCCATTTCTTCCGCTGATATTTCGGCCGCGTACCGTCCGGCCATCTTCAGAGTGGAAGACTGTCGACGAGGTGCCGGGCGCGGCCTTATAAGCCTGATCGCGGTGGCAATGCGCGTGCGCGTCACAGAGCTGATTTACTGCGTACGAAACACACGCGTGCGCCCCCCCCCCCCCCCCCGTGGCAGAAGCGCTCCGGTGTTCACTTATCGATATGTGCTCGGCGGCTGCAACACCTTCAGGTCTTCTCTGCAATTTCAGTACTCAAAGTGCAGGGTTTCAAGCTTTGTCTAAATTAAAACGTACATCTCTGTTAATTGAGTTGTTTCCAGTCTAATTTCAACAGCTTCCTTAAATATAGCATCCCAAATGAAGAAACCATCACATCACTATAGTTCATGTAATGACCAGTTTCTATACAATGTTCAGCGACAGCGTCTGGCTGTAATAGCCGAGTATATCTTCTGTGTTCAACACATCTTTCGTGTACAGTGCGTGTTGTCTGGCCTATATATGAATTATTACAATTTCCGCATGGGATCTGGTACAGACCTAATTGCGAAGCAACAAATCATCCTTTACTGACCAGCACACGCGCATTGCCACCGCGATCAGACTTATACGGGCCGGCCGCGATGGCCGAGGGGACTGAGGCGCTTCAGTCACGGTCTGCACGGCCACTACGGTCGGGAGTTCGAATCCCCCCTCGGGCATGGATATTTGTGCCGTCCTTAGTTGTAGGTAGTTCATAAGTAGTTCGTAAGTTTAGGAACTGATGACCCCGTAGTTAAGTCCCTTAAGCTTAACAAACATTGGAACAACATTTAGACTTATAAGGCCGCGCCCGGCAGTTCGTCGATAGTCTTCGACTCACTCTGAGATGGCCGGACGGTACGCGGCCGAAATATCAGCGGAAGAAATGGATTTGGCGCGGTTACATTCCCGAAATCTAATGGACATACATTACGCCGTGAAAAGTTGAAAATTCACATGCCTGGCATACATTGGAAACCGCTGTTTTTGGATGGATGAGTCAACCCACCAAGCAATCTGACAGTTGTGCGCTGAGTCGTGGTTGAGGCATGGGACACAGTGGACCAACCGTTCTTTAATGATGTAATGGGCAGTGTGCCACGGCGAATACAGCCATGCACCAGTGCAGTAGGACGTGTTACCGGGTATTATAAGTACTGCTGCACGCTGCAGTCCGGAACACAAATTCGGAATGTCTAGGTTATTGTCGTACAACTCGTTAAATTCTGTTTTCATGAGCAGTAAAGAGAAATGAAATGTTGTTTTTGTATATATCTGTTCCATTTATATGTAATAGATCATAAGCCTTTTCACGTGGTCTAATGCAACACTTATTTTGATGTCTCTTTTAATTGCTGTGTAATCGCTGCAGTGGGTAATCCAGAAATATTGAGTATCCAGTAGCAAAAAAAGATAGCGAATCAGTAAACCAGGCGAAGGGGATTCCAAGACTAATGAGTTAAACCGTTTTACCTGTTCGACTTCGTGTTGAAAACTGACTACTGGAAGTGCGTGCGCTTTTTGTGCTTGCGTGTAAATCAACAGCCAATTCCATCACTAGTGCGCCTATGACGTCAATGACCTATAGATTGTAACGAGTGTGGAGTTCTAATTTTCTGTGTGTGTTGGACAATGCGCATGAGCAGAGGCAAGGAACTGTAGTGGTGTCCGCTAACATCGGAAGTTAACTTTTTCTGGTCCAGTTCATATTACAGTAATACCTTCGCATCTGTAACGTTATTCTGTTGTTTTCTCCGTGCTTTTATCACACCGAAAATGTTTCAAATGTTCAAATGTTTGTATAGTCTATGGGACTTAACTACGGGGTCATCAGTCCCTAAACTTACAAACTACTTACGAACTAGGACAGCACAAATATCCATGCCCGAGGGGGGATTCGAACCCCCGACCGTAGTGGTCGTGCAGACCGTGACTGGAGCGCCTCAGTCTCCTCGGCCACCGCGGCCGGCCCGAAAATGTTTCACCAGAGTCCAGTATCCTTTTTTTATATTAGTGTTTTACAAAAGAGAAGAACTATCAGCAAGCAGAAAAATATTTCTGTTCTACGAGGAACAAGCCTATACTATGTATAAATAGGATCGTAAATCAATAAACGTGTTTTAAAGAAAATTATTTGAACGGTGAAAGAGTGAGAATTATTAAATGCGAAAATTATTTTCGATGTTATTGTTCCCGTTAGCAAGAAAACGAGATAAAAAAAAGTAAATAGTCTTTTTTTACTCCATTTTAGATATTGTTTCATGTGTTTTCCAGTATAAATTTTCTTCGGCAAATAAATTTGCAAATTTTTCAAAAGTTTCAGTGACACTTATCCTATTTTTTAAGTTCATAATTGTGAATTACTTTTGAGAACATGAACTATGAATTATCCTTTCGTCATTAACAAACTCAGTTATCCTTTTTCTCATCCTACATAAAAAGTGCCCTCATAACCTCACTACCTCATTCAGTTGTGAAAGTACATAGCAGACAGCTATACAGTTTTGGTGTTTACGTCCCAGAACTCAAATAACAATCAGCCGAAGCCATTCGACGCAATTCCCAAAACTTCTCGAGAAAATCGACTTTCAAGTTTTGCAAATACATGTAAGTACCAATAAGTAAACCGATGGAATCATTTGTCAATGTAACTCAGGTGGTAGTGTTCCGGCGTATCAACTACGGGTTCTCTAGTTCCGATCCCGTCGAATACTTACAGAATTTTGATATAATAGTTTTTACGAAAAATACATAAATTTGTTTTTTCGTAATTTTCTATTATTCAGTAAAAAATACGTTTGTTACATTATTGACTTCACTATTAGCTGACGACGGTTGTCTTTGATTGTTCAGTTTGTGAAGATCTACGACGCTGTGTTGGGAAAGTTATCTGCATTAGGTGACATCAACGTGTTCAGCTCGTCTACATACATATAAACAAAAAGTGGCTCAACGCGTGGAATTAAAGATCCCAAAATGATTTATATAAATGAATTTGAAGTAGTGTAAATTTGTTTATATCCTCCATGTAGTTACTCGTCGCACACGAGATCGATTGGGTGGTTGGTTTTAGTTTTCTTTCTTTTTTAAATTTATATCATTGACAACCATTTATAAAATAAACTGCGAATAAACTAAAATACATGCATTGTTCATAAAATCAGCATTAGGTATTACAATGGTGTAAGTTATCGAACACAACGAAAAGAAAAAAAATCTGTAACCACGGGATTCGAACTAGCGACCCTACGGCTACCGGCTGTAAAGCCAGAACGCTAGCGTCTGAGATACACCGACAGATGTTGCAAATGATTTAATTACTGTTACTTACATGTACTTGCAAAACTTCCATGTCGATTTTCTCGAAAATTATTGAGAGTTGCGTCAAATGGGTCCAATTGCGATAAAATTGTCTCCATTTCGTGTTGAAAGCAAGAGGGAGGTTCGCGTCAAATAAAAATTTGGAAAAGTCGCCCGGGAACCAGGAAAATTTAGGAAAAAACGAAAGCGATATTTTTCTATGAATAACAATCATTTGCTCAATTGCCACATGTTTGTAAGAGCATCACTTCAGTACGGCTTGACAGGACAAAGTTTGTATGAAATAAATTTTTTTGGAAAATCTACCGGAAAGTTGGAAAATTTGAGAAAAACTGAAAGTGCGGTTTTCAGTGTGTTTTTAATTGAATTCACCACTATAACTATTCACACGACGAAGATGGGTAATTATTATTATTATTATTATTGCTATTATTTTGTTTTCTTCATTGTGGTCTTGGAAAAGTATTAAAAAAATAGGGACAGTTAAAAAGGAAAGTCGCAAAATTCTAAAAAATGTTCAAATGTTTGTTAAGCTTATGGGACTTAACTACGGGGTCATCAGTCCCTAAACTTACAAACTACTTATGAACTACTTACGAACTAGGACGGCACAAATATCCATGCCCTAGGGGGGATTCGAACCCCCGACCGTAGTGGCCGTGCTGACCGTGACTGGAGCGCCTCAGTCACCTCGGCCACCGCGGCCGGCGCAAAATTCTACCCAAGTTCCTTTTTCAATGTGTTTCTAAATGTACGCAACACTGTATGTTTAGAACCGTTCATCCGATTGCGATAAAATTTTGATCATTTGACGTTCAACCAAAGATGAACGTTCTTATGATCTAAAAATTTGGGAAAGGTACCCGGAAAATTTGAAAATTCGCGAGAAACTGAAAGAGTTTTCTTTGAATCGGATATCAATATCATTCGTCTGATTGCGATAAAATTTTGCACATTTGACTTTCACCGATACTTAGACTATCTGATGATGACTTTATAAAGCTACTGGGTCTAAACTACAAATGATATAAATTAATATGGTTTATTAAGAGGAAAGTGATACGAAGTTCAACGGGTGATCTAGTCTATACGAGGTATGTCCACAAAGTAAGTTCCGTTTGGTTATAGAAACCAAACGTGAACAGATATAGAAAAAAATATTTTTTGTGTAAAAATCTGCAACTGTTCAACTACTTTTCTACATAACTTCCGAAATTTTGTAGGCAGTTGTCATGGCGTGGGACATGTTTTTGTGTGCCTTCTTCATAGAAGTTGTCGTCTGTGTATTCAACCATGTGGTAAACAGTTCTTTCAGCTCATCATCGTTGAAGTGTTGACCACCAAGGACAGATTTTAGGTGTACGAAGAGATAAAAGGAGTCTTCTTCTTCCCTTCACGTTACCGCCTGACCTCACAAGGCAAATGTGACCAAACGACTCTTACGGGAATTTCAATGGAACGTGTTTGATCATCCTCCGTATAGCCTCGCTCCTAGCGACTTTCTTCTTAGATCTAAAACCTGTCCATGGTGGTCAACACTTCAACGATGATGACGAGCTGAAAGAACATGTTACCACATGGCTGAATACACAGGCGGCAACCTCCTACGAAGAAGCCATACAAAAACTTGTACCACGCAATGAGAAATGTCTACAAAATTTCGGAAGCTATGCAGAAAAGTGGTTTAATAATTGTATATTTTTGTACAATAGATATTTTTTCTGTATCTGTACACGTTTGATTTATATAACCAAACGGAACTTACTTTGTGGACATCCCTGGTATTTAAAAAATCTAACATCCGATACCCTTGTGGTCTCCTTGTGAGACAAGAAAGTTGGTCGTGTAAAAGCGGCTTTAGTCCTGTTTGCCTGTGGTCCGTAGCTTTTGCAGAGGAGGAGCAGGAACTATGTGGATTGTTATCATCGCGGGTGGTGTGCGTGGGAGCAGCCAACACGCCCCGTGCCCGCATTGCGTCACTCGCCTGGAATGACGTCCCGTCCGCGGCGGTCGGCCTTGGCATACGTCTGTGTGTGTGTGTGTGTGTGTGTGTGTGTGTGTGTGCACGCGCGCGCCCGTGCGTGCAGCGAGCTACAATAGCCGGAGCAGGTTTTACGCTGACCGCGTCCATTTAAATCCATTTACATTTCCCCGCTACTGGGGGAGCGGCAAACAAAAGCAAGGCGGCCCAGTGACTTTTCAGTTTTTACGACGCCCGGCAGGCTTTACGCCGACTGCTGGTCAGGGGCGAGGGACCGAGCTTCTGGTGGGTCTCCATCAGGTGTCCAGCGGAAACAAACACGTCACACAACGCTCCGCTGCCCCATACCCAACCCCTAACCCTTCCCTCTTCCCTGTGTCCCTACACCAGCAAGCAACAAAGATTATTCAGATTTCGCAGAGTATACGTAAACAGACCGACAGGTCTATTGATTCCGATTTTTCCTTCCTTCTCGTAATAATGCAGCATCTTTGGAAAACTACAAATTTGTAAACTACACTACTGGCCATTAAAATTACTACACCAAAATGATAAACTTTTATTCATTGGACTTACATATTATACTAGAACTGTCATGTGATTACATTTTCACGCAATTTGGGTCCATAGACCCTGAGAAATCAGTACCTCTGGCTGCAATAACGGACTCGATACGCTTGGACATTGAGTCAAACAGGTACTGATGCCCATGCAGCTACAACACGATACCACAGTTCATTAAGAGTAATGACTGGCGTATTGTGACGAGCCAGTCGCTCGGCCACCATTGACCAGACGTTTTCAATTGGTGAGGCATCTGGAGAATGTGCTGGCTAGGGTAACAATCGAACATTTCCCGTATCCAGAAAGGCCCGTACAGGACGTGCAACTTGCGGTCGTGCATTATCCTGCTGATATGTAGGGTTTCGCAACGATCGAATGGAGGATAGAGCCACGGGTCGTAAGACATCTTTAATGTAACGACCACTGTTCAAACTGCCGTCGATGCGAACAAGAGGTGACAGAGACGCGTAACCAATGGCACCCCATACCATCGCGCCGGGTGATAACGAAAAAATGTTGAAATGTTTAAGCTTATGGGACTCAACTACGAGGCTATCAGTCCCTAAACTTACAAACTACTTATCTTCTACCTTATACTAAGGACGGCACAAATATCCATGCCCGAGGGGGGGATTCGAACCCCCGACCGTAGGGGCCATGCAGACTGTGACTGAAGCGCCTCAGTCCAAGCGGCCACCGCGGCCGGCGGGTGATAACGCCAGTATGGCGATGACGAATACACGCTTGTAATGTGCGTTCACCGCTTCTGTCTGTGATGCAGCGACAAGGATAACCTCACCCATGGTCTCCGAGCTGATAGTCCATGCTGCTGCAAGCGACGTCGAACTGTTCGTGCCCATCTGTTGACTCAGAGATCGAGACGTGGCTGCACGATCCGTTATCAAAAAAGCATAAGTTACATATTTTTACAGTACCTATTGCCTGCGCTATTTGATTGTTCAGTTTGTAATTACCAACGACGCTTTTTTAAGTCGTCTCCAATGCTTTCCAAGCAGCTTACCTACTCAACCCTCGTTTTAGATGACAAGGTGTTCAGCTCGCCTACATAAACAAATACTGATACAAAAAATCTGCAAATGCGGGATTCGAACCACCAACTCTATGGTTGTGACGCTAAAACGCTACCACCTGAGCTACAGCGACAGATACTGCAACTGATTTAGTTATTGCTACTTACGTGGAGAGTGCAAAACTTAAAAGTCGATTTTCTCGAGAATTGTGAGAGTTGCGTCTATTGGCTTTGGCTGATTATTTGAGTTATGAACTTCACGTACCATAAATATAATAAAATTCTAAAATCCGATACCCGTGTTGTCTCCTTCTAAGAAAAATTAAAGTGTATCTTACAACTGAAACGATGACTCCAGAATGAAGCGGAATGTGCGCTTATTTGAAACTTCCTGGCAGATTAAAATTGTGTGCTGGAACCGGGACTCGAACCTGGGGCCGGCCGCGGTGGCCGAGGGGACTGAGGCGCTCCAGTCACGGTCTGCACGGGCACTACGGTCGGGGGTTCGAATCCCCCCTCGGGCATGGATATTTGTGCCGTCCTAGTTCGTAAGTAGTTCATAAGTAGTTTGTAAGTTTAGGGACTGATGACCCCGTAGTTAAGTCCCATAGACTATACAAACATTTGAACATCGAACCTGGGACCTTTGCATTTCGCGGGCAAGCGCTCTACCGACTGAGCTATCCCGACACGACTCACGATGCCGCCTCAGAACTTTACTTCCGCCAGTACTTCGCCTCCTACTTTCCAAAGTTCACAGAAGCTCTCCTGCGAACCTTGCAAGACTATCACTGCTGGAAGAAAGGATATGGTGGAGACATGGCTTAGCCACAGCCTAAGGGATGTTTCCAGGACGAAACTTTCACTGTGCAGCGGAGTGTGCGCTGATATGAAACAACCTGGCAGATTAAAATTGTGGAGTTTGGAAAGTAGGAGGCGAGGTACTGGCGGAAGTAAAGTTGTGAGGTGGCATCGTGAGATGTGTCGGGATAGCTCAGTCGGTAGAGCGCTTGCCCGCGAAAGGCAGAGGTCCCAGGTTCGAGTACCGGTTACGGCACACAATTTTAATCTACCAGGAAGTTTCATTTAAGCGCACACTCCGCTGCAGAGTGAAAGGTTCATTCTGGAGTCATCGTTTCAGTTGTAAGATATACTGTGATTTTTCTCACAAGGAGACCACATAGTTATCGGATTTTAGATTTTTTTTTATATTTATGGTACGTGAAGTTCATAACTCAAATCATCAGCCAAAGCCAATAGACGCAAGTCATAAATTCTCAAGAAAATCGACTTCGAATTTTTGCACAGTACACGTAAATAGCAATAACTAAATCAGTTGCAGCATCTATCGCTGTAGCTCAGGTATTAGCGTTCTGGCGTCCCAGGTTCGAGTCCCGGTTCCGGCATACAGGAAGTTTCGAAAAGATGATTGTTTACCGTTACGCGGGAATGGTACGTACTGCAGCAGGCAAGCAGCCACACAGAGCGGAGGAACGAAACAAGCATGTTGGGCCCCGGCCGTGGTTCCCACTTGGGCAGGGCATGTGCGTCGCCCGTCGTGCGTCCCCAACAACACTCCAGCCCCTGCCGCGCACTTTGGCGTGAGCCCCAGGCCGTCACGGCAGGCCGAGATCTCCCACGGGATAAGCCGCCTGCTTTGTCCCTCTCTCCTCCCGCAGGCCCGAGTTAGGCACCAAAGCCAGTGGCTTAATTGCCGGAGCACTCCTCGCCGACGATCGTTGTCGCTGACAAGTTGGCCGTTTTTCTGCTCTGACGCCCTCAGGCTGTTGTCTTTATTTTGTTTCGTCGTAGGGAAGGAAGTGGGAAACAAGAGGTAGGGAACTTTTAAGTGAAACACGTGGGCATTGCAGACTGACCGCAGGCTCGGTGCGGTGATGGAATGAGGAAAGATATACACTGTCGGAAATACACCCTCCTAGAATTTTCCTGTTCACACAAAAATTTATTGTTGAAACAGGGGCAAAACACAAACAGTACCCTCACTACGTGATAGTAATGGCGATCCTCCAGATGACAGCGTTACTAAAGCAGAGTTACTAAACATAGCGTTTAAAATGTTGAAATGTTTGTATATCTATCGGACCAAACTGCGTGGTCATCAGTCCGTAGCTTACAAACTACTTAAACCTAGGTAAACTAACCTAAGGACAAACACACAAATCCATGTCCCAGGGAGGACTCGAACCTCCACGGCGAGCAACCGCGCGCTCTGCAGCGAGGTGCTTTAGACCGCTCGGCTACTCCACCGCGGCCATAGCTTTCACAAACTCATTCACCCAAGAAGACGAAACCAATATTCCAGATTTCAAATTACGAACAGAGGCCGTAATGAGTAACGTAGAAGTAGATATCATCGTAGTAGTGCAGCAACTAAAATCACTTAAAAAGAACAAATATTCTGGTCCGGACTGTATACCCATTAGATTTCTATCTGATTATGCTGAAGCGATAGCTCCTTACATAACAGGCATATACAACCGCTCTCTCATAGAAGGATCTGTACCAAAAGATTGGAAAGTTGCACCTATATTCAAGAAAGTCAGTAGGAGTAACCCGCTAAACTACAGGCCTATTTCATTGACGTGAATTTGCAGCAGGGTATCGGAACATATCCTGTATTCAAATATTATGAATTACCTCGAACAGAATTATTGACCCAAGGTCAACACGGATCTAGAAAATGTCATTCATGTGAAACACAACTAGTTCTTTATTCACACAAAGTGATGGGCGCTATCGACAAGGGTTCGCAAATCGATTCCGTATTTGTTGATTTCCAGAAGGCTTTTGACACCGTACCTCACCAACGGCTTTTAATCAAGTTGCGTGGTTATGGTATATCGCCCCAAATTTGCGATTGGATAGGGGATTTCCTGTCAGAGATGACACAGTTCGTAGTAATCGATGGTAAAGCATCGACTAAAACAGAGGTGATATCGGGCGTTCCACAGGGTAGTGCCAGTGGTCCTCTGCTGTTCCTTATTTATATAAATCTAAGCAGCTCTCTTAGGTTGTTTGCAGATGACACCATCATTTACCGTCTAGTAAAATCATCTGAAGATCAAAACTAACTGTAGAACCATCTGAATAACACATCACTATGGTGTAAAAATTGGCAATTGAGGCTAAATAATGAGAAGTGTGAAGTCGTCCACATTAGTACGAAAAGAAATCCGTTAAACATTGTTTACAAGATAAATCAATCAAAAGTGAAGGCCGTAAGCTCCACAAAATACCTAGGAATTACTATTACTTCAGACTTAAACTGGAAAGAACAGGTAGATAATGTCGTGGGAAAGGCGAACCAGAGACTGCGTTTTATTGGCAGAACCCTTAAAAGATGCAACAGAACTACTAAAGAAACTGCATACACTACGTTTGTCCGTCCATTTTTGGAGTATTGCTGCCCAGTGTGGGATCCTTATCAGGTGGGTTTGACGGAGGACATCGAAAGTGTCCAGAGTAGGGCAGCTCGTTTCGTTTTGTCACGATACAGGGGAGACAGCGTTACGGAAATGATACAGGATCTGGGATGGGAATCATTACAACAACGGCGCTTATCGCTGCGGCGTGGGCTACTTACGAAACTACAATCGCCAAAATTCTCCTCCGAAGGCAAAAATATATTGTTGACTCCCACTTACATAGGTAGAAATGACCATCAGAATTAATACAAGAAATCAGAGCTCGAACGGAGAGATTCAGGTGTTCTTTCTTTCCGCGCGCTATTCGAGAATGGAATGGGAGATAAATAGTATAATGGTGGTTCGATGAACCCTCTGCCAAGCAGTTATATGTGATTTGCAGAGTAACCCATGTAGATATAGATATGATTACATTTACCGATCAATAACCCAAGCAGCAATGAGGTACCGCGTGTCAGACCGTATTAGTGCGTGGTGTAGCTATCACGGGCGGCGATTCAGATGCCGATTGTGGTATCCATTCCATTGTTCTGATGGTCCTGTTCACGTAGTTGCGCAAGACGTGTATGTTACAGAATGGCACGTGTCCGTTGCGTCTCATCATATCCAACACGTACTCCATTGGACACAAGTTCAGAGATCATGCTGGCTGGAAAAATTGCTGCTGTAATTAACGATCACGTTGACTTTTACCACAAAAGTTATGGCGAGCATTATCCTGTTGGAACAACACTCACCTTCCTGTTGGAAAAATGGAAAAGTACGGGTCTTACATTCTGCAGTCTACACGTCTACGTCGTTTGTGCAAACAACCGCTTGTGTGGAGGTAGAATTTACTTTCGTCGATGGGGTCCACGGTTTGCCCTTGTATTTTACAAGTGATCTTCTGACGGCATCAGTCGAACCGTGGATATCAATGCTGTTCCGTGGTTGGAAGAGGGTAGGAGGTATGCATGCCCGTTGTCCAATTACTAGTACCCGGTTTCAACAGCTCTTGTCGACATTTCTGTGCTCACAAACCCTCTTACCCATGTTGTACAATCTGCTGCAGCTACCCTACCAATAGGACGACCATGGTTGAGATCTGTGCTGCCTGGACATTCAGAACGTCATCTTTAGGTGCGGGGTAGTTAATGTGACCATTGTAACGATCATTGTTGCAAAACTAACGCAGCATATTCAACTCGTGTAGACCTTGGAAGGCCACAATTTGACCTCTTTCAAACTCGCCCAGTTGGTTGTAGGAAGGACGAATGCGTCTCCGTGTCATGGCGACTGTTTGCTTCACACGTAAATATGACGTTCAGCCTTATGGCTATAAACATTCCGTTTTGAAATGTACATACAGCTGGTGCCCTCGCTTCAATGTCACTGCGCCATCTGTTGGCGGACAATGTTGAGACCATTATCAGAACATCTCCTGGCCATTAAAACTGCTACACCACGAAGATGGTGGCGACACCTAAAACGTGCTGACATGAGGAAAGTTGCCAACCCATTTCTCATACACAAACAGCAGTTCACCGGCGTTACCTGGTGACACGTTGTTGTGGTGACTCCCGTAAGAACGAGAAATGCGTACCATCATGTTTCCGCCTTTGATAAAGGTCGGATTTAGCCTATCGCGATTGTGGTTTATCGTATAGCGACACTGCTGATCGCATTGGTCGCGGTGCAATAACTGTTAGCAGAAAGTGGAATCGGTGGATTCAGGAGGGCGATACGGAACGCCGTGCTACATCGCAACGGCCTCGTATCACTAGCAGTCGAGATGACTGGCATCTTATCCGCATTGCTGTAACGGATCGTGCAGCCACGTCTCGACCCCCGAATCAACACTTCGGGACGTTTGCAAGACAACAACCATCTGCACGAACAGTTCGACGACGTTTACAGCAGCTTGGACTATTAGCTCGGAGACCTTGGCTGTGGTTACTCTTGACGCTGCATGTCAGACAGAAACGGCTGCGATGGTGTACGCAACGACGAACCTGAGTGCACGAATGGCAAAACGTCATTTTTTCGGATGAGTCCAGGTTCTGATTACAGCATCTGGATGGTCGCATCCGTGTTTGGCGACATCGTGGTGAACGCATATTGGAAGCGTGTATCCGTCATAGCCATACTGGCGTATCACCCTGCGTGATGGTGTGGGGTGCCATTGGTTACACGTCTCGGTCACTTCTTGTTACCATCGACGGCACTTGGAACAGTGGCCGTTACATTTCAGATGTGTTACGACCCGTGGCTCTACCCTTCATTCGATCCCTGCGAAACCCTACGTTTCAGCAGGATAATGCACGACGGCATGTTGCAGGTCCTGTACGGACCTCTGTGGATACGGGAAATGTCCAACTGCTGCCCTGGCCAGCACATTCTCCAGATGTCTCAGCAACTGAAAACGTCTGGCCAATAGTGGCCGAGGAACTGCCTCGTCACAATACGCCAGTCAGTACTCTTGATGAGCTGTGGCATCGTGTTGAAGCTGCATGGGCATCTGTACCTGTACACGCCAGCCAAGATCTGTTTTACTCGATGCCCAGGCCTTTATTAGGGATACTTGTTTCTCGCGATCTATGCACCCAAATTGCGTGAAAATGTAATCACATGGCAGTTCTAATATATTTGCCCAATGAATAACCGTTTATCATCTGCATTTCTTCTTGGTGTAGCAATTTTAATGGCCAGTAGTGTATTGTGTATGATTCACCTTATCCTGTAATTCTTTTGAGCATTACTAATACGAGGGCCGGCGCGCGGTGGCCGAAGGGACTGAGGCGCTTGAGTCACGGTCTGCACGGCCACTACGGTCGAGGGTTCGAATCCCCCCTCGGGCATGGATATTTGTGCCGTCCTTGGTATTAGTTAGTTCATAAGTAGTTTGTAAGTTTAGTTAAGTCCCATAAGCTGTACAAACATTCTTCTAATACGAGGCGCGTGCAGAAAGTATGTTCCGTTTGAATTTATCTCTGCTGCAGCGCTGCGATTTCAGTTCCGTACATGCGCTGTAGACGATGTGTATCAAGGAGAAGAACGTGCGCCATTTGGAGATCGCTGTCAGTTACGTACGCTTTGTTGTGCTTGTTTGAAATGTTGATTGAAAATCCCGCCGCCTGTGAAATCAGGTCGGTTATTCGGTTTCTGAATGCGAGGAAAGTGAAACCAAGTGAAATTTATCGGCAAATTTGCGATGTTAATGGACCAAATGCGATGAGTGATTCGATGGTGAGAAGATGGTTCCGACAGTTCAATGGCGGGCGTAGTGATGTGCACGATGAAGAACGAAGTGGGGGTCCACCTTTAGTTACAGAAGAACTGGTTCACGCGATTGATGACAACATCCAGGAATACCGTAGGTTTGCAATTAGTGCTCATCACTTCACCAATGTCGACGAGCTGAAAGAAATTGTTTCCAACTGGTTGAAGACACAGATTTCTATGAAGAAGGTATACAAGTCCTAGTGCCACGCTATCACAAATGCCTGCAAAATTTCGGCAGTTACGTGGAAAAGTAGTTAAAGAGTTGTAGAATTTTGTGCAATAAAAATTTCTTCTGTATCTGTGTACAATTTCATTTTATTGCCAAACGGAACTTACTTTCTGGACGCGCCTCGTACATAAATAAATGATGAAATAAGAAAGATTGCATGCTTGAAAATTTCTTAAACCGACCCTGGCAGTGATAGATGTAAGAGCGACCGCCATGGAGTTGGTAGGGGAAGTTGTGTTGCGTGCCTTCTCCCTGCCACAACCCCATAGCCTGCTGGCCGACTAGCAGCCTGACCGGCTCGCTGTGTCGTCACATCAGCTCACCAGCACCGTGCAGGCAGGGCGCGCTAACCGGTGTTGGTGGCGGTGCTTTTTGCGGCAGCGGGCAGTCAGCGGCGGCATCTGACAGAGCGCTCGCCGCCGTTTCTCCCACACACTGCGTGCCGGCTCGCCCGCCTGTGTTTACCCACGCGTTACGCCGCCACAAACAAACAGAGCCGGCGACGCCGTGGGAACCACGCTGCCCCTTCTCTGTGTTACCGTGTCACCGCGCCGCTGCCTCCTGCAACCTGCAGTGTAACTTCACAAAGTTCCGAGCCCAGTATCCGGTTCGGTGAGAAAAAATTCTTTTGAAGTGGCACTGTTTTAGAAAACATTCTCGGACTTCTTGCCGACTCAGTTCGGAAGTAAAGATTTAAAAAAAAACCTTGTTTGATGCAGGCCGGTCACACTAGCCGAATAGTCTGCGGCGCGCCAGTCACAGAGTGCACGGCCGCTACGATCGGGGATTCGAATCCCCCCTCGGGCATGGCTGTTTGTGTCGTCTTTAATTCGTGTTAATGTTTTGTATAGTTCATGGGACTTAACTACAGGGTCATCGGCCCCTAAACTTACAAACTACTTATAAACTACCTTATACTAAATACGGCACAAATATCCATGCCCGATGGGGGATTCGAACCCCCGACCGTAGTGGCTGTGCAGACCGTGACTGGAGCGCCTCAGTTCCCTCGGCCACCGCGGCCGGCTCGTCTTTAGTATAAGGTAGTTCACTCAGGGTGTCCAAAAAAGGGCTCCCTGATTTCAAAATTAAATATCTCGAAAACAAAGATCGATAGAGGAATGCAGTAAACGGTATGTTTATTGTGAAAGCTATAAGAAGTTTATACAGCAGTTTGAAAAAATAGTTACAAAAACTGCTAACAGATGGCGCTGTACGCTGTACAGCTCATATCAGCATACATAAGTGAAATAATCGTATGAAAACACTCTTTGCAAACAATCACATCACAATGTTTTCAAAATGTTCACCATTGGTACTACAGAGGCGCCGCAAACGAAGAATGAAATTCACCATCACATTTCGTAGTGTCTCAACCGAAATGGATTCACATGCCACAGAGATCGCCGATTCAAGCTCGTCCAGCGTGGCGGGATGCTTCGAGTAGACCATGTCTTTCACTGTGCCCCACAAAAAAACGTCACAGGGGTCAAATCCGGCGAATATGGAGGCAAATCCATGCCTGCACCAGTAAATTTGGGATATTTCAAAGCAATGACTCGATTCCCGAAGTATTCCTCAAGAAAGGGAAACACTTGTTCGGTCCGATGTGGTCGACTCCATCTTGCATAAACCATTCAGTACCTGGTCGATCCTCTAACGCTTGCTGTGTGGCGACAAATTGTTCCGAAATTGCAACGTAACGTGCACCAGTGACCGTTTCTTGAATGAAAAAAGGGCCAATAATGCCTCTGCTGCATACTGCAGCCCACACAGTAACTTTAGGAGAATACAGGGGTTTCGCTTCACACCAATATGGCTTTTCGGAACCCCAAAATCGCCAATCTGCTTATTCAAGTATCCATTCATGTGGAAGTGTGCTTCATCTGTAAACCAGATACAGCAAACATCAAATCCTTCACTATCAATCATTGTGAGCATCTGATTAGCAAAGGCAACCCTTTGTTGCACAGCTCGTACGGGTGTGGCCTGGTGCGTTTGAATTTTGAATGGAAACATGTGTAGGCTCGTTCTCAGTATTTTCTGCGTGCTGAAATGCTTCAAACCATTCTCAGATGCAATTCTACGGACGGATGACATTGGATTTCGCTGAATCATTCTAGAAACTGTGACGATATTTTCAGGCGTAACTGCGGTTTGCTTGCGGCCAACATGCCCCACTAGATCATCAGTTACGCTGCCTGTTCGTTAAAATTTTTCGAAGAGCGTACGAATGGTTTTCGTATCGGGTCCCTTTGGAACATTAAATCGTGTTGAAAACTTCGCCTTGTTGCCGTAGGACTCTCTTCTAATCTGTGGTACTCTAGCACCAGAAAAACGCGTTGTTCAATGGAGTACCTGGTTTTAATCTCTTTCCTCCGTGCGCTAATCTCCTTTCACTTTTCAATAGTAGAACTGATCGCTCTGGGCTTCGGATCACTATTTATACTAGGCATTATGTATGGCGATTACAGCGCCATCTGTTAGCAGCTTTTGTAATATTATTTCAAACTGCTGTATTAACTTGTTACAGCTTTCACAATAAACATACAGTTTACTGCATTCCTCTATCGATTTTGTTTGCCGGCCGCAGTGGCCGAGAGGACTGAGGCGCTCCAGTCACGGTCTGCACGGCCACTACGTTCGGGAGTTCGAATTCCCCCTCGGGCATGGATATTTGTGCCGTCCTTAGTATTAGCTAGATCATAAGTAGTTTGTAAGCTTAGGGACTGATGACCCGTAGTTAAGTCTCATAAGTTCTACAAACATTTGAATATTTCGATTTTGTTTTCGAGATATTTAATGTTGAAATCAGGGAGTCCTTTTCTGGACACTCTGTAAGTAGTTTGTAAGTTTAGGGACTGTTGACTCTGCAGTCAAGTCCCTTAAGCTTAAAACGTTACAACCTTACAGTGTTCTGTTCACCGACTCAGTGATTGTGGTCTTCACGTCTTAATAAATCTCCGCAGCATCAAAGTTCAGGACAGTTACCTTGATATCTCGTGGATGTAGAATCTTCTTAAAACACAGCAGCTACATAACCTGCTTACAGGAATCCCTAGAATTCATTCGGAATACGTACAGCGAGAGAAATGTTCTCTATTTTATGTGTGCGTCAAAATTAAGGCAAGAACTCAGAGCAAGCACCAGGTATCTGAAAAGCTGTTTAATTTCATCACTTTCCCTACCATGCATTACAACAATACGTACAATGGTGCCCAAACCGGCATAGTGGCGGCTTGGAAAGCTGTTACAAGACTGCCTTTTTCGATCTTTGTGTGGCCTTCTTTCATATTCTGGCCTACAATACCATACATTGTTACAACTATTAAAGATAAGAAAAACAATTAGTTTGGCTGTTATGGCAAGATAATAGCAGCTTTACATTGAAAATTAAGGTAATTATCAATTTTTATTGATTCATAATAATCCTGTTTTCATATGTTGGGTTGCAGATCTGAAATAAGCTTAACTATAAAATACAATAATACATTTTTGTTTATTTAATATTCATAGAATAGACGCCACATGTATATATATTTTTGTTTATACTATTATCTTGAAAAATAGTGAAGGGCAAATGTTCCTGCCATGTACAGAATAATGAAATGAAGTATTAGTAGTTTTGCTGTATACAAGAACACGGGAATATTTCATATAGGCTTAGTTAATCTACAATGCTGTCCATGCTGGCAAGTTTATATTCGAAACATTTATTATATTTCTGTTTTCATGGCCAGTTCCTACTTAAATATACAATAGAATATATCTCTAAGCATACTACTTCACTTTATGTTTTCATAAAGTCATATTAGCAGGTTTGTTTCATGTCCATTGCTCTTGTTTATTTTCCTATTTTATGATGAAATGTTATTTGTTTGTCTTCCTAGCAATTTATGTATCTTCTCTTAAGCATTACTTTATCTAGAAATCATGTTTCTTATATTACACACACACTCTGAGATCACAAACTGGCATTTAACAGTTGAGGTTCTAATAAAATAATTTGTTATTTGGGCGATGAAGTAGTAAACATTTAGCTCTGTAGCTTGCCTATTACATCTCAAGCTTAACAAACAATTGA
The DNA here is from genome assembly GCA_026315105.1 of Locusta migratoria. NCBI lineage: Eukaryota > Metazoa > Arthropoda > Insecta > Orthoptera > Acrididae > Locusta > Locusta migratoria. The sequence goes on along the minus strand of CM048751.1, from coordinate 327,082,489 downwards.
ACAACATTTTGGTTTGACGCAGGTCTCCACGCTACCCTGTCCTGCACAACCCTCGTCATCTGCGAATAACAACAGCAACCTACATCCTTGTGAAGCTGCTTACTATGATCATCTCTCGATTTCCCTCTACGAGTCCACCCCCCCTCCCCACACACATTTCCTTCGAATGCTAGGTTCACGATACCGTGGTGTCTCTTTTGTAACTATTACAAGGAGATCACACGGGTATCGGAGTTTACAATCTTTGATATTTATGGTACGCGAATTTCAGAACTCAAATAACTATCTGTCACGCCATTCGAAACAACTGTCAAAAATTCTCGAGAAAATCGACTTTGAAGTTTTGCAAATACACTTAAGTACCAATACTTAAAACAGCTACAGCATCAGTCGGTGTAGCTGAGGTGTTAGCGTTCTGGCCTTACAACGCAGCGGCGAGATAGCCATTCGCGCTGAGGCACCCTGCTACGGTGCGCGCGGCCGCTTCACGTCGGAGGTTCGTGTCCTCCCTCGGGCATGGGTGTTTGTGTTGTTCTTAGGATAAGTTAGTTGAAGTAGTTTGTAAGTTCAAGACCGATGACCACTATAGTTAGGTCCCATAACTTTACGAACATTTGAACATTTTTGATCTTGCAACCCGGTTCTTCGAATCCCGCGGTGACAGATTTTGTTTTCATTATATTCCAATAAGTACACGGTATTAATATCTAACGGTAATTTTTACGAAAAATGCACATGGTTTTATTTATTTGTAAGTTTCTATATTTTATACAAAGCAGTTAATAATGATGGTATCAATTAAAAAATTAAATATTATACAGTATTGTGTTCACTACTAGTTGACAACCGTAGTCTTTGATTGTTTTTGTTGTTTTTGGAAACTCATCTCCATAGCTACCAATTGATTTCCAAGCAGCTAACGTACTAAATCTCCATTTTAAGCGACGACATGGTATTCAGCTTGCCTACATACACATAAACCAAAAATTTGGCAACACGTGGAACTAGAGATCCCAAGCGTTTTATAGAGCTGAATTCGAAAACAACGAAAAAAGATCCATTACTGCGGGATTCGAACCACTGAGTCTATGGATGTGAGGCTAGAGCGCTACCACCTCAGGTGCACCAACATGTACTGCAGTGTATTTAATTATTCGTACTTACGTGTGCTTGAAAAACTTCAAAGTCGATTTTCTCGAGAAATTTTGAGAGTTCTGTCGAATGGCCACAGCTGCTTGTTATTTAAGTTCTGAACATCACGTACTATAATTATAAAAATAAATCCGATACGCATGTTGTCTCCTTGTTAGTCAGGAAATGCCACAAACTTATTTTCGCACATTACATTCCATTATCTTTGTTTTACTCTTGTTAATGTTCATCTTTACCCTCCTTTCAACACACTGTCCTTTCCGTTTAATTGCTCTTCCAGGTCATTTTCTAACTCTGACAGAATTACTATGTCATCGCCAAACAGCAAGCTTTTTATTTATTCTCCCAGAACTTTTAATTCCCTGTCCAAATTTCTCCTTGCATTCCTTCATAGCTTGCTCAATGAAAGGATTGAATAACATCGGGGAAAGTCTACAATCAGGTCTTTCTCCCTTCCCAACCATTGCGTCCCTTTCGTGCCCATGAATGTAACTCTCCGCTCACTGTATTTTGCCTTTGCTACCTTCAGAATTTCAAAGAGTGTATTCCAGTCAACTTTGCTAAAAATTTTCGCCAGGTCTACAAATGCTAAAAACGTAGCGCTTCGCGCTCGCTTCGGCTGTTAATGAGAATAGGAAAAGCTTAACCACTACTTCATAATATTACTGCTGTATAAAAGGAATGTCTGAACTCTAGCGATTAAAGTTAATCAAATATTTCAGTAGTGCCTGCTTAGTTTTATACTACTGTTTCACAAAAATTACAGGCATATGTACTTACATAATTTGGCGGTTACCTATTGATTTGAGGAAGTGAATGCGTGGCAACAGATAAATAACATATCCGTGTACAAACTGTTAATATTAGCATGTATCAAAGATATTCAAATTTGATACCTGCCAAGTACTTAAAAATTAATGATAGATATAAGCAAGGCAGAAGGAAGGAAAAGGAGAAAAGAGCGTTCAGAAGGAGAAGCAGTACCCAATCTCCAACAAGTGTAGTTTTGAAGAATATTACCGTCTCCGAACTCCACTAAAACAAAACTCGTGAACGTGAAAGTACACACCGACAATACGAATATAATCATAATCAGTTCCTTCCTTTTGTACTCGAGCACATCACGCTGCAATCCTGCTCATAAAACGATTTTGGACGATACGATTACAACTCAGCTATTGTGAGCCGTATGTTGACACTGTACTGACAATTAGTTATTTTATACTGCCATTAACACAAGTAGTGATATTACTTGAATAACGTTTTCATATTTGTATAAGAAAATTCACAAGAAGTTTAGTGATTAGGAAATACGAAAGTAAAAAAGAAAAAAGCTACTGTTTTGTATGATGCCATTCTTCCACTAGTCCCTACTGGCCGCTTGGAGCGCTAGCATCGCTTTAACTGCGCTTTTGCCCCTAGAGAGTTTCGCGACCGTCCGTGTTAGACTGTCGTACAATTGACACAATTTTTTTTCCTTTGGGACATCCGCAACTGTCCATCTTCATCTTTAACAATTGGATCCACAACACTTGTTAATTTTAAAGATTTTTATTTCTATGCATTTCCCGAGTTTCGAGACCTATGTCTCATCATCAGGTGCATTTGAAAATTACAGTCAAATAAAATAGTGATGTATGTCATGTAATAAAATGCCTACCATACATCTCTACTAAAATGATTCAGTACAAAGGGAATATACGTGCTTAGTGAGTCCGTAAAACTGTTACATGTAGCAACAAATTAATGTATTGAGTCCCTGGTATGTGCAACAAGCCGGGAGGCACTGAGGCACTGTATGCAACTTGGGCACGATATAGCCACTCACAAGGCAGGGTCTGCATGTGATGCAATAAGTCCCGTAATTTAAATGCGGAACATCTATATCTTCGATGTGGGAGAAAGGCTGCCATTTTTAGATGTTTTAGTACACCATCGACCAGTTGGGCGTCTCGGCCACTCTGCGTACCACAAACCAGTGCACACTGAGCTGTATCTTAGCGCACAAATTTTCAATCAGCCAGTTCAGAAGAGAGCCGTTTTGATGACATCGATACAAAGAACAGTGATGACCATTTTAAGTGCGTGTTCCGGAAGAACAGTTAAGGATCACGTGAAATAAATACAGCGTTCGCCTAGAATTGGAAATGCGGAAATCGTGAAGATTCACGAGATGGGCAGCCGACTGCATTTCTTGCTTTCTCTGGCGTTACGTCTTGCAGAATAGGCAGAGACCAGGAATTATATCCATGGTCCAATCGCCTAAGAATATAAAAGACAGTCTCGGCCTCAGGATCCTGGTGTTTGTAACGTACTGTGTGAGCGTGGAAGTAACTGCAATAGTCAGTCCATCGGTACCGTTTCCGACCGCTGTTCAGATATTCAAGGCCATTTTAAAAACCGAAAACTACGGTAACACAAATATTAGACAGTAACAAATGTTGGTATAAACACAAAATTGCTACAGAATTGAGAAAAATCGATCGACAATGGTACATACTAGGTACAGTTGTGATCACTTCCTGGTAAAATTTTGATCACTGGCGTCTTCCACATAAAAGCACTTTTTTCCTCGCTCACCAACATATACTTCGTGGTACAAACATTGCATTTTTGGCAGCGAATCCAGTCACCCTTAAATAGAAAATTTATAAGAGCTCGTTCGACTAAGTAGCTTCACTTACCTCTTAACAGGAAAAGAATTATATCTCCGAAGGACAAAAGTGGTGTATTCTTGGAAAATACAGGAGGATCTGTAGGCAAGTCCTACCAACACTACGAGACTGACAAATTATGTTGATAATCGTATATCGAATTTGTATCACCTCACCCTAAATGAAATAATTGCACCGTCAGTCGGTAGTTGCGCTCATAGAATTGATAGTTCGAATCCTGCTGTGACGCTCTTTCTGTTTGTTTTCCAATGTTTATACCATTTTAATATCTGATGGTAATTTTTTATGAACAATGTACCTATTTTCGTTCATTCGTAACTTTCTATATTTTATGACAGGATGTCAATAATGATGATTTAAATTAAAAAAAAAAGTAACCAAACAATCGAACTAAGGTGCGAGGAGTAACTTCATGGAAGATGTAAAGAAATTTTACACTATTTCAAATCCAGTTATATAAAACATTTTTGGATCTCTACTTCTATGTGCTGTGACAGTTTCTGTTTATGTGTATGTAGACGAGCTGAACACCTTGTCACCTAAAACGATGGTCGAGTAGGTTAGCTGCTTGGAAAGCCAGTAGTGGCTATGGAGATGACTTTCCAATAACAGCATCATAGCTTTTCACAAACTGAACAGTCAAAGACTACCGTCGTCAACTAACAGTGAAGCCAATACTGTAAAAAATGTAACTTATGTTTTTTGATTAAAACCATCATTATTAACAACCTTTAATAAAATATAAAAAAATACGAATTTACAAAAATACGTGAATTTTTCTTAAAACTTACCATTAGATATTACAATCGTTTAAGTATTCGAACGCAACGAAAAAAAAAAAAAAAAAGTCACGGCAGGATTCTAACCAACGACCTTATGGTTGTAAGTCCAGAACGCTAACACCTGAGCTACACCGAGAGATGCTGCAAGTGTTATAATTATTGGTACTTACATGTACTTTCAAACTTCAAAGTCGATTTTTTCGAGAATTTTTGAGATTTGCGTCGAATGGCTTTAGCTGATCTTTATTTCAGTTGTGAACTTATCGTGCCATAAATATAAAAAATTCTAAAATCCTACATACGTGGCCTCGTTGTTAGAGCAGAAATCAGTGAGGGATGAACGACGAACATTTAGGGGTTGAACAGTTTTAATGTTAATGGGCTGCGGCAGCAGACTGCCGACTAGTCCTTACTGAAAACACGACAGCTCCTGCAGCGCCTGTCCTGGGCTCGTGAAGGTGTCGGTTGGACCCTAGACGATTCGAAAACCTTGATCCCGATTTCAGTTGGTAAGACCTGACGGTAGGGTTTGATGGAATGCAGAACCCACGGACTTACGCTATAAACAAGCCATTGTGGAAGCTTTTGCTCGTTGCATGATGATGTGGACTGTTCTTACACAGGACAGTCTGGGTCGTTTGAACCAACTGAACTGATGATCGACTAGTAATGGTTATGAGCGGCTGTTTCGAAACGATTTTCAGCAATTCATGGATTGCATGTCAGCCGAAAACGATGCAGTTTTTATCAATGACACTGCGCCATGTTACCTGGCCACAATCGCTCGCGATTGGTTTCAAGAATATTCCGGACAGTTACAGCAAAACGTTTGGCTATCCAACTCGCCCAGAATGAAGCCCATGAGAGGTAATGGAGCGGTCAGTCGCTGCACAAAGCCCTTTACCGACAACACTTTGCTAGTATGCTCGGTTATGGAGACAATATTGTTCTCTATCCCTGCAGGGTGCTTCCAATACCTGGGTGACTTCCATGACTTTTGTTCCCGCATCGTAAGAATATAACATTGAGAAACAGCCTGTAGTTGGTGCTTGCGACCTTCCTGGATGGCGAGATTAGAGGTTTGTTTGCTCACTCTTCCGTTTCGAGACAGTAGGTGTCTATACACAGGAGATAAGTATGTCCGTTAGTACTTAAATACTTTCAGACGAGATAAAGGACGATATCCAATAACGATATGTCGCCAAAGACTTATCTATGTTGATATGTTGACCTAACAACGAGCAGAGTAACCTTTCAAAACTGGGTGGCTCCAAGTGAAATATCTGTAGGTACATTAGGAGCACTGTGTTTCGCGGTAATTTCAAGATAAATCAACTTGCCTCATGGAGCGTGTGTAACGACTTGTTTAGCGAAAATGTCGAATGAGAATATTAATCAAAAGGTACGAAATAATGAATGTTACATAGAATTTTCGCTGAGTTTTGATAATCAATAAATGTGTTAAATGTTTGGGAATAAAGAGTTCGTGATTTTCTTTGTTTCAAGTTTTTACTTCATGTATTTTGCTGGAAGTACTTCACTCAGAACTTTGTATCAGGTAAGTTAAAGTATGTTCTGGTATTCCAACTGAAAACCCTAAACAACTGTAAAATAATCGACGGGCAAGAAATGTATTTTACGAGGCGCTCTTCTGCTAGAATAGCTAGACGCATTATAGTATAATATATAGTATCGGTTACCATATAAGAAAGGTTGTACTAATCATTCGAGTGTAATTTTTGAAGTCATTAAGCTCATTTGTTTTCAGTTGTTTTAGCGACCTCATATGACGAAATTCATCGCAGTGTTACCATGTTCTTGCTCACTTTTAACGATTTCTTGCTATTTCATCTCTTTAGAAAGTTACGGTCCAATTACCCTCAAAATTAACAATGGCTGCTACTTCGCTGCCCATTTATCCAGTAATGTAGCGTTGCAGAAATAACGACGTTAAGATCGTTCAATTGGTCACCACAGTCAATCAACCAGTGATGACCGATATATCGCTGAAATACAGCGTTTTACCTGTGGCTACTACCACCAATGAGAGGAAAAGTCTCCTAGCGAGGAAATCGCCTAGGCTTCCTATGTGGCTTTGGAAGCATAAATCTGTCATTTATTCGGACAGTGGGAAGTTTCACAATGACTACACGAGAAACACTGCTGTGAAACCCAAACATATTTATTAGCAATATAGAGGGTGTTTCACTAAGTGTATTTGCCTCTGTAACTTATAAAATAATAGGGGACGGGAAATTTTAATGCGGTAGGTCAACACAAGAAATGTTACACTTTCTGCGGAGCTATGAACATACTTTATTGTATCATTTTCCAGAGAGTTACAGCACAAAGATATAATTTTTTTAATGGAACAATAGTTTTTTCTATGGTGCATTGGATTCGTTGAAACCAGCTGCGTCCAAATCAATTTAAACTACATTCCTATATTTGTTAGTTTGGGAGCTACAACCCTTCAAAGTTTAGGGGGCGGAGGCTACGACAGCGTAGCTGACTGGCTGGTGGTCATGAAACAGTGGGCCGTGCCCCAGGGGATAGGCACTTGGCCAGTCAGCTACGCTATCGCAGCCAGACAGACATCGTCAAATCGCCGTCATTTTTGCAAATATCTCTGCAACGATGCAAGATATGGGAAAAAAAAACATAATAGAGCGAAGTTGTAGAGAATTTTCCCCTCTATCAATTAGGTTATTCAATTTTCGTGTCAGATGAACGTTTCGTTTGCAATTAGAATTATATTACAAACGGCTTTTTTTGGCGTTACTACCGTAGTTTTTGTCCGAAAAATTTGAAAAAGGGAGGTTCTGGTCTCTGTCGGCCTACAATTATGTCTGTAAAATTTGGTGTTGATCTGTTTAACGGTTCGTCTTAAAAACGGGGAACACGTTACGGACAGACAGACATCCCAAAATCGCCGTTATTTTTGTAAATGTCGCTGCAACGATGCAAGATATGAAAAAAACATAAGAGAGCAAAGTTTTAGAGAATTTTCTCCTCTACAAATTCGGTTATTCAACTTTCGTGTCAGTTGAATGGTTAAGCCGCTATTTTTATTTAAATTTCGAGCTGTCAAAAAACGACCGTAACCTAAAGTGGGCCAAAATTGTGAATGCAATAACTGAAACTTAAAACACAAATCACCCAATAATGAGACTGCTTTCACAGCGTTGATGAAGTAGTTAGATGTTACTTTTCCACGCAGTCATTTCTCAACACGGGGTATATTAGACTGTAATAAGCAAAGTACAGTTCCGTTCGAGTAGCGCCTTGTGACAGCCCGGTACATCCATCCAGAAGCGACCCTTCACCGGCGCGCCATCATCCGGTTTGAATCGTGTGACGAGCGGTTCTCCTCCGCTGCCCGTATGAAAGTATCCGGCGGCTGTCGGCGCCGTCGCTACCGCCGGGTGATGAATCGCGTCTGGCCGTCAGAAGTCGCTCCTTAGAGTCCATCCCGCAATTTCCCTATCTCTTCCTTCATCAATCTTCCGCGTGGCAGCTCTAACAGTCCTTTCTGCGCGAATTTCCAAATTACACGCCGTTCCTATCACCGTATCAGGAGTTCCCGGTGGGATGTGCGTCAGTATGCACGCCGTTTATATGAACGTCGGGCTGTCTCAACACGCTGAAAACAATCTAGTATGACTCCTTGCTGTTGAATCCTATATACATGAACACCATATACGACAACTGTTCGCATGTGCCGCCGTGTAGCCGAGCGGTCTAAAGCGTCTCGCTGCGGAGCACGCGGTTGCTCGCCGTGGAGGTTCGAGTCCTCCCTGGGGCAAGGGTGTGTGTTGTCCTTAAGTTAATTTACCTAGGTTTAAATTACCTTGTCCAAATTAAAACCAAATGCTTTTAATTTCGACAAGGCATGGAATCCTGCACTTAATGTAATAAAATTACAGAGATGTCGACAAGGTGTTGCCACCACAACACACATATCGATAACAGAATCGAACCCCTGATTCCTTTCGCCACGGGGGGCGCACGTGCCAAGTGTACCTCTTTGCCGCCGACCAGCATCTGAGACCCGCATGCGCAGTGACGCCGCGATGGTGTACATAGCCCGCGCCTGGCAACTCGTCGGCAGTCTTGGGACTCACTCTGAAGATGGCCGGACGATACGCGGCCGAAATATTAGTAGAAGACATAGAATTTGCACGGCTGCACGCCCGAAATTTATTGGATTGCTCCTTACGCCGGGAAAAGTTGAAAATGCACATAGGCTTAAGTAGTTTGTAAGCTACGGACTGATGACCACGCAGTTCGGTCCGATAGATTTACAAACACTTGAATATTTTGAACTGTTCGGGTGCGACGGCGATTCCGAATTTAAATTCCGATGTGTTGTTTCTCAAGTTCCATGTGTTCACAACTACTCCCCTACAAAACCACACCAGAAACAGCAGTTTGTTTCCTGCTATAATGGCGAGCTATTTTGTCAGCTTATAAGCAGCTACATAAACGGACAGAACCGACAGCATAAAAATTTCAACGGCTTAGAATTTTCGGGCATCACATGTTCAAGATTTCACCGTAGAAATCTCGGTTCTGCCTATAATCTTGTTTCTGTATTGTGATAAATTACAACTAATCCGCCGCCATTTTATTTCCTCGTTTCCTATTTTACTGCATACATCCTAAATTTATTCTCATTACTAACCACTGGATTCTGCTCTTACTATCTAAATCTCGCCATTTCACTCTTCTGCCGTTTCACTAGTCTACAGTGTTACAAAAAGGTACTGCCAAAGTTTCAGGAAACATTCCTCACACAGAAAGAAAGAAAATGTTCAAATGTTTGTAGAACTTACGGGACTTAACTATGGGGTCATCAGTCCCTAAGCTTACAAACTACTTATGAACTAGCTAAGACTAAGGACGGCACAAATATCCATGCCCGAGGGGGGATTCGAACCCCCGACCGTAGTGGCCTTGCAGACCGTGACTGGAGCGCCTCAGTCCCCTCGGCCATCGCGGCCGGCCACAAAGAAAGAAAATATGTTACGTGGACATGTGTCCAAAAACGCTTAATTTCCATGTTAGAGCTCATTTTAGTATTTCTTCCACCTACGCTCACTGGAGCACGTTATCATGATTTCATATGGGAACATGCTGCTAGAACATGTGCCTTTACAAGTACGACACAACATGTGGTTCATGCACGATGGAGCTCCTGCACATTTCAGTCGACGTGTTCGTACGCTTCTCAACAACGGATTCGGTGATCTATGGATTGGTACAGGCGGACCAATTCCATGGCCTCCACGCTCTCCTGACCTCAACCCTCTTGACTTTCATTTATGGGTGTATTAAAAAAACTCTTGCCTACGCAACCCCGGTACCAAATATAGAGACTCTTCGTGCTCGTATTGTGGACGTCTGTGATACAATACGCCATTCTCCAGGGCTGCAGCAGCGCATCAGGGATTCCATGCGACGGAGGGTGGATGCATGTATCCTCGCTAATGGAGGACATTTTGAACATTTCCTGTAACAAAGTGTTTGAAGTCACGCTGGCACGTTCTGTTGCTGTCTGTTTTCATTCCATGATTAATGTGATTGGAAGAGAAGTTATAAAATGAGCTCTAATATGGAAATTAAGCGTTTCCGGACACATGTCCACATAACATATTTTCTTTCTTTATGTGTGAGGAATGTTTCCTGAAAGTTTGGCCGTACCTTTTTGTAACACCCTGTATATTCGTCCTTATTAATCATTTTAACCGTTTGATCATTGTTCCGCTGCTGGAACCAGATCACCGCTCGCTGGTGCAAGGTTTCCGCTCCACTGGTGCTTGACCAACGGCCTTTGTCGTCAGTCAACTGTCATACCAATTTGTCTCAGATCCTTCCAGATTGTCACGTCATTTGGTTTCTCGGACTTCCACGCGGTCTCGCTCCATATAAAATAACTCTAAAGACCAATGAAGGGCGTTCATTCACTTAATACTAGAGCAGATCGGTAAGTAAGATCCTTTCTTTCTCTCCACAAAACACTTGACTGTGGGAACTTCTATTGTATACCAGTGAACAATACACCCTTTCTGCTATTTCTCAACATAATGTCCGTACCATCTGTCATACAGCTTTACAACAAGCTTGGGATTCCGTTGCGTTCCCCTTGCGCTCCTCATCCGGTTGAAAGTCGAGAAATGGTGAAACGGCAATTTTGTCTGACCACTTCAGTGCCTTTTGCAACAAGTACATGCTTCATAACAGTCGTTTGCCCAGTTCATTCCTCGTCGTACAACATAGTCCATCCATCACGAACTGCAACGGCTTCACTCATTATGTTCTGGTACACTGCTGAATTGTTGCTGGTCTCATTTGTCCACTTAACGTACCTCTCAGTTGGTGAGATTCCGTATTGTGGCCCACATTTTGAACACCTGTATTGATGAAAGAAATGGGCGAATACAGCATCACTGTTAGACTGCTGGAACTGTACTGAACCGAGCTACGTAACGGGAAACAATTGGCGATGGTAGGGAAAATCGCCTAAGAGTACTGCGGTCCAAGGGTTCGTTCTGCTATATACAGCATGGCACTCGCAGTGTCCATGCATTCGACATGGCGGTCGGTATGTACTACTTGTCATTTAATTTTAACAAAATCATTCGTTAAAAAGATAACAAGTTGACATTTTTACTTGATAATGCACTGAACTCCTCCCCGTTATTCGTCATAGTTCCTGTCCGGCATCAAATTAAGTAAAGCACTGCACGATATTGCAGAGATGCAGAGATTGCGGATGGTTGATGTTTGGTCATACTTTTCTGCGGATGAAAAGTAGTTGAGCTGCTCTGTTGCGGTCTTCAGTCCAGAGGCTGGTTTGATGCAGCACTCCACGATGCACTGCCATGTGAAAGTCTCTTCACTTGAGAATAATAACGGCAACCTACCTCCATTTGAAACGGCTTACTGTATTCGTTTCTCGGTCTCCCTCTGTATCCCACACACTTCCCTACAATACTAAATAAACGAGTTCTTGATATCTCATAATGTGTCCGACCAATAGATTCCTACTTTTCGTTAAGACATGCCACAAATTTCTTTTCTCCCCATTTCTGTTCAGCACGTCCTCTTTAGTTACGAGATAAACCCGCCTTATCTTCAGCATTTGTAGCACCACATTCCAGATGCTTCTATCAACTTTCTATCTGAACCCCTTATTGTCCACTTTTCACTCCCATACAGTGCTACATACCAGACAACTGTTTGCAGCAAAGACTGCGTAACACTTAAATTAATATTCGATGTTAACGATATCGTCTTCTTGAGAAATGCTATTCTTACCGTAGCTGTTCTACATTTTACATCTTCTCTAATTCGGCCACCATAAGTTATTTTTCTACCCAAATAACGAAACTCATTAACTTTTGTCTTGTTAAGTAATCCAATTCCTTCAGTATCTCCTGATTTTCTTACACTAAATTCCAGTACCACTGTTTTGCTCTTGGTAATGTTCATCTTGTAACTTCCTTTCTAGACAATGTCTATTCCGTTCAATTCCTCTTTCAGGTCCTTTGATGCTATGACAGAATTACATTTTTTTCGGTAAACCGCAATGTTAGTGTTTCTTCTTCCTGAACTTTAATTCCTTCTACAGTTTTCTCCTTACATTCCTTCACAGCTTGCTTGAAGTACAGATTCGATAACATTGGGGGAAGACTACAACCCTGTCTTACACCATTCCCAATCACATCTATTTGATTCTTTCTACGCAGACGTGGCGATTGCTGTGTCATTTGATGTTTTAAAAACTTTTGGTTGAAAATATTGTAGTTTTGTACAGTGTACAATTTGTAAATTTCCCTCGATTAGCGACTGAATTTCTTGTCGTTATTAGTTCGAGTACCTTGTTTCTATTTCGAGATACTGGTGCTTATATCCAGCGAACAATCGCCTCCCCTACTAGCTCTTCCGTCAGCAAGGGAATTACCCACCACCTACCACAGATAGGTTCGATCCCCAATGTTTGCATATATATTACTTGTCAGATATCCAACAGTGTAAAGAATTAGCAACAAAAACTACAATGTAGACTGACTGTTTTGAGGGACACACAAAATACTACGACGAGTACTGTAAGTCGACCTTTTCCTCACTCTTTTTTCTCGCTCAAATAATTCCTCACTGTCATGGAGTTAGTTGTACCTCTTGGCCAGATCGTAGATACAAAGTTTTCAACACCTTACAAGAGGAAAGCAATGCTTATCGTCGCAGGGTGTGGTAGCATACCTTCTCATATTAGGTAAAAACACACTTACTTAAAACTGTTGTCATATGAAGGAATTATGTGTTTCTTCTATTGAAACAATGTTTGATATGAAATACTTGATTCCCTTGCAATTCTAGATGGTCTGAGTACGGGCATTAACGGCTTGTTCAAGATGTCAAAATAATCACAATACAGTACTAAGGATGCGAGTATGAGAAATGTAAAATATGTTTGGAAATATTGTTAAATATTGAAAACATATGTCAGGCGTCGTAACATTAATTGCTATTTCAATTCATTCTTTTCATTAACTGTTTGGTAACATAAGCTTAACGTAATCGCAATCTGCATATTTTATTCAGATCTCTCAATATGCATTTATCATTGTATCTATGGTTCAATAAGAGTTACCCTAGCCGGCCGCGGTGGCCGAGGGGACTGAGGCGCTCCAGTCACGGTCTGCACGGCCACTACGGTCTGCGGTTCGAATCCCCCCTCGGGCATGGATATTTGTGCTGTCTTTAGTCTTAGCTAGTTCATAAGTAGTTTGTAAGCTTAGTGACTGATGACCCCGTAGTTAAGTCCCATAAACTATACAAACATTTGATTTTTTGAGTTACCCTAATGCATGTTATTTGAAAGTAATAGCAAATGCTTGTTACAAGAACGTTTGACTGTATTTAAGGGAGCTATTGAAAATTTTTATTATTTTATTACTGCTAATATGTGTACATAAGAGTCTGTCCCTGAAGTATTTGCAATAGCAGACGGATTACAAGTTCCATCCTGTTGACTGCTTCTATCTGTATTTGTAGCATTCACTGAAACTATGCTTCGGTACATACCTTTATTGCTTCGCCATCATCTGCGCTTTCATTTGGACCTTTAACTGATAATGAACTAGTAGTAATGCAGCTGGCCTGTGGTACATGACCCTAAAATGGCGCCAGACGCTGAGATGTCCCTAGTTTCTTTATACGAGCCCTTAGGGCACTCTACTCCGACTCGAGCTGAGCTGTACTCATTGTTGTAAATCGCTGGCGTACAATTGCATTTCTGAGGCCCAAAGGAGAATTTTAATTCTAGTGAGGAGGTTGACTTGTAATTTGAACAACAGTAAAAAATGTTAGCGGAAAACTGCAATTGCACAGTGTGGTTGTTGCGCGTGGGCAAGTAGGCGAGAATAATGGCTCTCGTGGAGTAAGTAGGTCAGGAGGGACGTGCATCCCGTGAACAGGTCGTGGGGATGAAACTCGGTCTGCCTGCCTCTGTGGCGCCCTTAGTTCTGAATTCGCGGGCATCAGGGCTTTGTGCTAGGCACCAGACCGCCGTGGCCCTTTGTTTCCAGCAGACATTGTACCTGCATTGTTCTGCTCTGTTTGCGTTTGATTACATCCTCTTCTCGGCCTGTTCACTGTTTCTGGATTTTTTTTTCAGTCCTATTTCCTCATTCTTCACATCATCATGGTACGAGAGTCACTATAGAATGAGATTAAGCTACCTGTTGCGGACGAGCAGTCACTGACAAGGCGTGCAGAACTTCACGGTCATTTCAGAGCGGTGGACTGTCCATTCGGATAATTTTCACACTAGTTTGACGTGCTGCGTTGCAATCATCACGTCTTCCCTAACTCGGCCATTTTAAGTTATTTTTCACCCAAATAACAAACCTAATATACTATGTATGCAACTCACGGTTCGTTGGGGCGATCTATACAGGTTTCTAGCCAAGATCGCGTTTTTATTTCTTATAATGACCGGTTTCGACGTTACTTAGACATCACCTTCTGATCTCCTGTACCTCACAATATCTCACATGGCTTCAGCTATATCCTCTCATTACAAATTTCGTGGTACAGTTATATGCGTTTATACAAACGTGAAATACACTACTGGCCATTAAAATTGCTACACCAGGAAGAAATGCAGATTATAAAAGGGTATTCATTGGACAAATATACTATAACTGACATGTGATTACATTTACACGCAATTTGGGTGCATAGATCCTGCGAAATCAGTACCCAGAACAACCATTTCTGACCGTAATAACGGCCTTGATACGCCTGGGCATTGAGTCAAACAGAACTTGGATGGCGTGTACAGGTACATATGTCCATTCAGCTATTCTTTTTGTCAGTTACGTAAGACTGCAAACAATTAATAGTTCATGAGCAACAGAAATTTCCATTTAATCAGATGTGTTGTAATATCAGCGGTCACGTGAACACTCTCACACCTGTAGATGAGGCTGTGTACGTCCATGTCCATGTCTATGGGACTTAACTACGGGGTCATCAGTCCCTAAACTTACAAACTACTTATGAACTACTTACAACTAAGGACGGCACAAATATCCATGCCCGAGGGGGGATTCGAACCCCCGACCGTAGTGGCCGTGCGGACCGTGACTGGAGCGCCTCAATCCCCTCGGCCACCGCGGCCGGCTGTACGTCCATGCAGCATGGTATTGTAAAGGCACCTGTGGCGGACGAGCATTTACGAGCGGTCGACTGTCCATTCGGATAATTTTCACACTAGTTTGACGTGCTGGGTACCTTACAGGTACCAAAACACAGATAAAAAGGTGGTGGGCGCAGAAGTGTTAACTAGCTCCTAGGACCACCTCTAGGCCATTTTCCACTCAAGCCACAGCATCAACCTGCACAGCTCGACTAGTACCATCAGACGATCATTTGCAAGATGGAATAGCGGGCCGTAGTCTTCAGCGATGAGAGCAGATTCTGCCTGTTCGCAAGTAATCTTCGTTTGCGCCTACAATGTCGACATGGCAAGAGCTGTCTCGTAGATTGCGTAGGTCCAAGACACACTGGGTCCTCAACGCGCCTTATGTCCAGTGTGCGATAAGCTACTATTGTGAACACAATCTTCTTCTTGAAGAACAAATTTATTACATCTAAACTTTTTCTACACTATTTACAATGGTCGCCACTTCGAAAGTGGTTACAGAAGACTGTTGGAGCAGCCAGAGTGGTTCCTCGGTACGGCGTCAAATGGTCATCGGTGACTTCCGTAGCGGGCTTTTTCTTTTCCTTTGGAGTCTTCCACGAGGCTATCGTTTGCTCGGTGGATGCGAGACTGACTGGCGAGTCGCCTGGCTAGTCTCTAAAAGGAGATCGTCAGCGATCGCCGGCGTTGGTACACTTCGCTGGTTCTCAGCTACGCTGCGACCTCTGTAAGAAAAGTTCCAAATTAGGCTCGAGAGTACTCTATTTACAGTCGCGTGTTTGTCGCGGTATAACGCTTGCTGACGATTGAATCGGCTGACCCGCCGAGCTTGGGTTCATGTCGTGCTGCCAGCTTGTTAGGGCTACGCGGACTGCATAGCTAAAACTCTCGTTTGTTTGTGGGGGAACACCGAAGAGCGTGCGGTACCTGCGCAATATGGTAGTATCTCTTCTTTCGCCATTCTTGCTACTGGAAGGTATGCTCGCCCGCATACTGCACGTCAAACCCAGTGTGCTCTGCAAGCGTGCAGCAACTACCCTGGCCCGCACAATCTCCCGACTTCTCTCCAATCGAGAACGTGTGGGACATGATGGGACGACAACTGACACGTGCGATTCGTCAACCCACAATTCTTGTACAACTGCGTCAACAGGTCGAGAAAGTAGTGGCCATCTGTATGATCGAATGGATGCCAGAAATCGGCGCCCGCATTGCCGCCTGTGGAGTACTAATATGTATGTTCCAGCATGGGTAGACCCCTGGTACCTCAGTAGCACTTAAACTATTGAGCTGTAAATGTAATCATTTGGTGTAATCCATAAGCACTATTACAACATTGACTCTTGAGTCAACTGGAAAACTCTAGGGGTGTACAAATTATTTTCCGCAATGTATATTATATTGACAGTAATTTCACTTACAAGGAAAGTACTTGGACTCGAACAAACACATACACACCAGAATCGTATGAGAGATAATGAAAAGGTCCGTTATTGCACTAGTGAAACTCCCGCCCCTGCAAAACTCTGCAGTCGTCAGTTAGAGGCCTCTGCGTGTGCCTTGCCACATTGCACTTTGACCTGTCGGTTCGCCAGTAGGGACGGTGCAGTGTGCCTCCGGAGTTGCGTTTTGTGACGTCATTTGTGTGGTGAAGCGTCAGATGGGGCGGCGATTGCTAATCAGTCCTGCTAATGTATTGCGATTGATTGAGATGAAGTTATGAAGAACTCTTCTTCGTGAAGATGGTATTAGTGTAGAAGATCAATCATTCGCATGCTTCCTCGTATCTGTTATGGTTCAGAAATATGAGCATAAGTTAGATACTGTTCTTACAAACTCATAATAATGATAATAGGGCTGATGATGACGAACAACTCATTGCAAGCGGTAGAGCTACGTAAGTGCGGGAAGAGGCGATGGAAGCAGTGGCAATGAATACCAACAGTCTTTCGAGACGAAGGTTAAAGTTGCAACTATCATCACGGATTTTGATGACAATTCGCTAGAGAACATGTACGATGATTATTACATAAGTTATAGTTAATATCTGCATTACGTATGGCGTCTACAATTACATCTACAGTGCTATCTAGAGCATGATTGCACAGCTTTGCAGAAAAACGACACCCACCAGCACATTGAGGTGTACGTAGATATCCTATAACCAAACGCTCATACAGATATGTTTGTTCGAGTCCATGTACTGTCCTTGTTAGAAGTAAGCTTATTTTGAAAGCTGTAGCTTCAGCCGTGTAATGCAAAACATCACAAGTTACTGCCACCAAACTAAACGGGTCCGTGTGATTTCTGTTTCCTTTGTGTGTTTGTCTCGCTTTGACGCAGGGTCACCATGGTTCTTAACAGATATCTCGTGGTTTATTGAAGAAGGATTGATCGAAACCGGAACTGTCGTCACCCCGATTCTCCCCCTCCAGCGCAGTTCCAAATCAGTATCATTAACATTAATTTGCTGCAGACTTTTTGAACATATTCTCTTTTGAAATATAATAAATTTCCTTGACAAGAAAGCTTAAGGGCAACACCGCAGTCTGGATATTCTTTGATCTTTGAAAGTCGTTTGATACGGTGCCGCACTGGAGACTGTGACGATGGTACAAATGTACGGATTAGTTTCGCTGATGTGTGAGTGGCTGGAAGAGTGTTTAAGTAACAGAATCCAGTACATCATCCCCGACGGCGTGTGTTCATCAGAATGATATCATTAGGAGTGTCGGAAGAAAGTGTGATAGGGCCGGTACTACTTTCTATCTACATAAATGATATGACGAACCAGGTGACTTGCGGTTTGCGGCTGTTTGCTGATGAAGCTGTGGTTTACGGAAAAGTATTATCATTCAATGACTGTCGTAGGATACACGATGACCTAAACACTTTTGATGTTTTTGACACCTTCCATGTCCCTGACACTTCAGTTTTATCAGACAGTGTTGATGCAGCGGACAGTTTTATTATTTAATATCTCCGAAGTATCGAACCATTTTATGTTGTTGTAGACGAAAAAGGAGCGCAGTTATTTTTAAGGTGGACATAATTCCGGTAAGAAGTGTTTGGGAAAAATTCATTATTAGCACGGTGTGACCTGCTTAGCCGTCCTTACTCCTAAGAGAAACTCTCCGTCGAGTCCCCTTCACATGTAGTGGTAAGATGACTCAACACATAGTCCGTCAAAAGCACATATTAAGCACGAAAACAGGAAGAAGTTGTATGGAACTGTGAAGAAGAAGAAGAAGAAAAAGAAAAAGAAGCAAAATAGAAAAAATAACTAGTAGGTATCCATCACCGACCAGATAACCCCAATTATGTCGCCGTGGTTCTGCTGATAGTTTCATGCTGGAAGTCAATGTTCAAATATCTTTCGAAATTTATACTTTTTGTTTATGACAAATTTCTGAACTATTTGATTATTGACGTCTTTTTCAGCTGTAGGAACTGTCGTGCTGTAAATGAGTTACATGAGTCATGTAGTAAGAATATATCGTCGCAAGTAAATGTGATATATATTGGATGCCTCATAGACCTCTGACATTTAAAAAAAAGTCAACGACGAAACGGTTGTGAACTAGTTCAGTCAGAGCTTTTGCATATAATAAACTTCCTAGGTCAGTCGTCAGGTATGTTTAGGTCCAAAAAAATTGCAGGAAGCTGAATTTTTGGTATGTTGTTAGGACGTATTAGAGTAGTATTAAACCATGTTCGCAGCTTCGAAATCCTTTAGCTTAACTTTTAAGAGCCAAAAAACCTCGAAATTTTCGGACTTTTTTCTGGTTTTGGCTTATAACTCGTGAATGGCTTTTTTTGACGAAAATTCACTCGCACCTCTATTAATATAGATAAAATATTCTAAAATTTAATCCAAACCGCAGCTCTATAAGTCCAATACTTTCCGAGATATTGGACTTCAAAAATTGACTTATTTCTCCAAAAAGTTCATATTTCCGATTCCAGTCATCTTTCGCCTAGAATATTGGCTCTAATAATCATCCCACGTGGAAAGTCATACAAAACAAAGTTATAGTGCAGTTATTTAGCTTTAATCTAAGTACAGAACGACGTCCATACGCCCAACAGATTTGTAGTTATCGTTAAAAAACGAAAAGTTGGAATAATAATTATTCAATAAACTGACCCAGATGAATTGCAGTTCTCTTATCCTATATATGTTAAAGAAAAAGGAGGAATTACTCATTGACGATGATTATTAACGCATTGTATATAAATAGGATTTTTTCAACATTGTTTTCAGCAAATATTGAACAGAGAAGTTCCTTGAGTCCACTTCCTGCCATTATGGCACTGATGGCCCCCATGAATGACATGAGGAGGTGAAAACCTCCAAGCTATGTTGACGAGCTGAGGATGCTGGTGGCTCTCGGGCTTTCAAGTACAGTGGTTGGTCGTAGGTCACAAAACATGTTTCCTGACCGTAAATGCTTGTTCTTTAAATGGCTTCCAAAAGTGATATTAAAACAATGTCGTAGTCGTTTGGGGGAGCATGGATAAAATGGAGATATACAATCTTTGAACGTTTGTAAGGAAGATCTTCTGTTACTTGCTCCATGAATCCATTCCATCATGGCATGTTAGTTGCTTTTCCAAACAACCACAGCAGGTCTAGGAATTTTGGCAAAATGTCTTCGGCGATTTTCACTTCGTTAATTAAAATGGCTGAAAAGCCAAATTTCTTTCTAATAGAAGAATGTTTAATGTGTGTGGCAGTGTGTGAACCTGATAGATTCTGCAGAAACAGACTTCAAACGTGATATGGTTTTGTCTGGGTGAACGGATGAGTGAGGGGTCATGATCATTATACCACCCACTTCATGGAACGTATTTTCTCCGTCAATTGTGTTAACAATCACATCTGCATTATCGAACACAAACTGCATAAAAGCTCCTTTGTCAAATAGTTGGGTCACTTCTCCACGAAGGATAGCGGAACTTTCAAAACGCATAGCCTCCGTATATGTTCAAGAAATTCCCATACTGTGGCAAAGTTCAACAAGGTGCTTTGATCCAAATTTTCTATACAAATAGGTTCCAAAGCTTATTTGAATTGAGGATAGGAAAGATTTGGGCCTCGTTGCAGCCATGATTCCATGAGCAAATCCTATGCACGTCTTTTTCCACTGTTAGAGAGAAGAAAGTTTGTTTTTCAGGATAATCTGTTCAAGCAAGGGTTGCAGAGAATCAGGAACTGATGCCTTTGCGTCTTTTAAAAAGGCATCTGACGGGGGATATTGAGTAGTCTCAAATGTTTGGGAACAAATGTCTTTCAGGATAATCTCTGCTGTAGCTCTGACAACTCTAAACCACTCTTCAGCAGAATCGCTAAGTCTTTGATTGTACCACTTTTCATAATGTTTTGTCCAATGTCTGTGAACATCAAGACTAGGCTGTGATACGGACCAACCTGCGCAAAAATAATTTTTTCTCCATATCGCCTTTTTAGATGAGCTTGGACACTTGCAACTGTTGGTTTGTAATCACCTGTGAAGTTCTCTGCAATCAAGTCATGGAAAATTGCTTTTCCTCTCTAGCTTCTGCAAGGTATGCTTACGCTCCATACCATCGATAAGAAGGGGACGTTCAGGACGTCCTCGTTTACCCCCTGCACCAGTAGATCGCGACAAGGAGTACAATTTTAGGTAGAAATGTTTGTGGTACTTACCCTCAGCAGCACTAAGTTCACTTATACATGAAATATGCTTAAGAATCTGTTCTCCCCATTCATCAGCTTGTCTAGCTTTTTCCACAATCGATTCTTTCCCTTCCAGTGTATCCACTTGATGGAGTTCATGCCGTAGATATTTAGGCAATTTTATCTGCTTTTCGAAATATTCCTTGCAGAATTTTTCACCACAAGGGAAACAAAAATCTCCAATGATGTGACGCCTTGAACCCGACGCACTTCTCCGCCTTGCCCCACGGGAAGACAATGATTGAGCAGATGAAACATCTCCTCCTCGCTGGATAGATGCTTTCACATTACTGTCCACAGTGTTCCTCTTCCTGCATGCGTCATGTTCTGATAATTCGTTTAAATTTCACGAAAACCTCCTTTCAAGCCTACGTTTCGGACACACATTTATCAGCATCTAAATTTCACGCTTTTGCTCTGTTCCCTCTCCATGGACTTCCCGACGACCCCGTAACAAACATCCGACGGGGGTAGCTCCGACATATTGTAAAAAAGCAAGTACTTAAAACACCACCACCATCGAGATTTAGACGATTTTTGTTTGAAACGTTCGTCACAGATCCGAATACGGCCGTTTATAAAGACAGACTGGGTGTAGAGAGGAAGACCTCGGAGGCAAAAAGTTTGTGAGGGAGAACAGAACACCAGCGGGAGTGAGGGCCTCGCTACGAACGAAAGTCCCAGTCCCTTAATGGCTGACCAATACTCACAAACGGAGAGGCTTTCGCTGTTTTTACAGCAATACCTACTTTCAAAAATTTATTGGTATGCACTAACACATAAATTACACCTATTTATATACAATGCGTTAATAATCATCGTCAAAGAGTAATTCCTCCTTTTTCTTTAACATATATAGGATAAGAGAACTGCAATTCATCTGGGTCAGTTTACTGAATAATCCGATTTTTCCAACTTTTCTTTCTTTAACAATAACTACAAATCTGTTGGGGCTATGGACTTCGTTCTGTACTTAGATTAGAGCTAAAATACTGCTCTATAACTTTGTTTTTGATGACTTTCCCCGTGGGATGATCATTAGAGCCAATGTTCTAGCCGAAAGATGACAAACTGGAAATTTAAACTTTTTGGAGAAATAAGTCAATTTTTAAAGTCCAATATCTCGGGAACTATTGGACTTACAGAGTTGTGGTTGGGCTTAAATTTTAGAATATTTCATCTACATTAATAAGGGTGTGAGTGAGTTTTCGTCAAAAAACCACCCTTCACGAGTTATAAGCCAAAACCAGAAAAAAGACAAAAAATTTCGAGGTTTTTTGGCTCATAACAGTTAAGCTAAAGGATTTCGGAGCTGCAAACTTGGTTTAATACTACTCTAATATGTCCTAACAACATACCAAAAATTCAGCTTCCTGCAATTTTTTTGGACCTAAGACCATTTTTTTGTCTACGACGACTGGCCTATCCCTCTCCGAAATTCCAGAATATTTTCAGGTTTGCTTACAGATACGCAAGATCGAAACAAGGCCCCTGGAGTGGACGACATTCCCTTAGATCTGTTGAAGTCTCTGGGAGAGCCAGGAATGACAAAAGTATTTCACTTGGTGCGTAAAAGGTATGAGACATGGGAAATACCCTTAGACTTTTAGAAAAATGTAATAATCCCCATTCCAAAGAAAGCAGGTGCAAACAGGTGTGAAAATGACAGAACCATCAGTTTAATTAATCATGGTTGTAAAATGTTAGCACGAATTATTTACAGAAGCATAGAAAAGCTGGTAGAAGCTGACCTCGGGAAAGACTACTTTGGATTCAGGAGAAATGTAGGAACACGGAGGTAATACTCACTTTTACTACTCACCTTAGAAGATTGACAAGGAAGAAACTTACATTTCTATCTTTTGTATATTTGGGGAAAGGTTATAACAGTGTTGATTGGAATACACTCTTTGAAATCTTGAAGCAAGCAGGAGTAAAATATAGGGAACGGAACTTTATTTACAACTTGTACAAAAACCAGACAATAATTATCAGAGTTGAAGGGCATGAAAGGGAGGCAGTGCTTGGGCCGGCCACGGTGGCCGAGGGGACTAAGGCGCTCCATTCACGGTCTGCACGGCCACTACGGTCGGGGGTCCGAATCTCCCCTCGGGCATGGATATTTGTGCCGCCTTAGTTCTTAAGTAGTTCATAAGTAGTTTGTAAGTTTAGGGACTGATGACCCCGCAGTTAAGTCCCATAGACTATACAAACATTTGAGCAGTGCTTGGGAAGGGAGTAAGACAGGGTTGTATACTTTCCCCAATGTAGTTTAATTTGTACATTTTACAAGCTATAAAGGAAAGGAAGCAGAAATTTGGAGAAAAAAATTAGGTTCAGGAGGAAAAAATAAAAACATTGCGTTTTTATGGTGACATTGTCATACAGCCAGAGACAGCAAAGGACCTGGAAGAGCAATTGGACAGAATGGACAATGTGTTGAAAGGAGCATATAAGATGAACAATAACAAGAGAAAAACAAGGGCAATGGAGTGCAGTCTAAGAAAAACAGGCGATGGTGAAGGAACTGGATGAGGTAACAAAACAATAAAGATGATACGTGAGTTTTATTATTTGGGTAGAAAGATATGATGGGCGAAGTAGAGAACACACAAAATGCAGAATAGCTGTGGGAAGAAAAGCGTTAACTAAAGACGCGAAATTTTTTGACATCCAATGTTAGTTTAAGTATAAGGAAGTCCTTTCTGAATATATTTGTGTGGAGAGGTGCCTTGTATGCGAGTGAACGTGGACGATAATGAGTTCATACAAAAAGATGATAGAAGCTTTCGAAATGTGGTGCTACAGACGAATGCTGAAGATTACATGGATAGATCACGTAACTAATGAGGAGGTGCTCAACAGAACTGGGGAGAAAGTGAGTTTCTGGCATATCCTAAGAGAAGGGATAGCGTGGTGGGACACATTCTGAGGCATCAACGAATTGTCAACATAACATTAGAAGGAAGTGTGTGTGGGCTAAAAATCGTAGAGGGAGACCGACGGACGAATACAGTAAGCAGATTCAAATGGATGTAGGCTGCCCTTCTTATGAGGAGATGCTCAGAGTAGAGTTGGGTGGAGAGCTGCATCAAACCAGTCTCCGAAGTGAAGACCACAAGAACAACATGCAAGGGATATGGTGTTCTTGTGGAAAATGTTAAAAAATAAATGTATTGACAGTCCGTTATGGTTCAGTCATTTCCTTTGTGAGTAGTCACATTCACGGCGATAAGAACACCTGATTCGGGCAAGGAGGCATATCTCGCTCACCCACCATGCGTAAAGGTTATGTGCGCAGATAAGCGAATCCTATATATTTGCTATGTTACGACCACGACACAATTGAAAATCTCGTCGCCATCCGCTACTGGCGAGGGCGTTGCGGGAGACAAGGTAGCGGGGAAGGTTGATTGGAAAGTGAGAAATATAAGTCAACAAGACGACTCATCCGTGCTTATTGTTATACTTAACTGATACACCGGCCGTCAGGCGGCAGATACAGATGTTACAGTGTTCAAGACTCGTCCCATGATTCTACGACTTCTTGGCGGCTAGCGAGACACCGTCGCCTCTACGTGGCGCCGAAGCTTCTCTACCCTCTGGCGGCGCCAACACCACGGTTCCGCTGTGCAAGGATCCATCTGTAGACAGCGGTGTCGCTGCCTAGTGGCGCGCGTTAAGGGCCCTACACACGATGCGATTTATTGGACCCATTCTTTAGTCACCCGATAAATTGGGCGGTTTTAGGCGCTACCCGACCAACTTTCCTTGTCGGCCGGTCGGTTGTGCCTGACCACCCGATCTCCGATTCCCCCACCACTTCACCCGACAAGTTGTACCCTGTGTAGGGCTTCCCGACCAACTTCCATGCCTGAGGTCGTCTGCACAGCGAACACGCAAAAACAAAAACATTTCTACCGAGAGACACAAGAACAGGGTGGCGCTGCGTGCAGTTGGTCGGAACGAGTGTAGGCTGCTACCAATTGGTTGGTTCGTTGGACATCTTGTTGGTCGTACGATAAATCGGAGCGTGTGTAGCGGTCTTTAGGCTGGCGACGCGTACACCGTCACTGATACGCTGCATGGCGGGGGAATTGGGTGACTTATCGTTTTGCCATTAAATGCTTGTGCATTCCATTCAAAAGATATTTCATTTCATCTAATAATAAAGCATTTTTGTGGCACGGATATAACACAGACATAAAAATACCCTGGTAGATAAGTCAATGACCGGAGGTACAGTTCATAATTTTTTGAAAATGGAAAAGTAAAAACAAATGGACCTGAACACATTTTTTCTGCGCCGCAGTCCAACACCATGACTACATTACCACGATACCATGATCTAGGTGTTGCATATCGTTGATTGAAGATGCAGATCGGGCTGCTAAAGAGGCCTGCAGCGCCCCTGATGTGACACAGTGCCCTGTTGCCTTGCGGGATATTTCTTCCCTGTTGCGGCTGCGGTCCCTGCAGTTGGGGAGGAAGATTGGCTCTCAGTGACTCACAATAAGCTGCGTTTCCTGAAGCCCACTGTCCGTTCGTGGTGTTTCTCCTGCCGATCTCTTAGGCGGGATGAAGTCGCCATTACACTCCTCCGCATTGGGCACTGTCCACTGACGCATGGTTTCCTACTTCGACATGAGGAGCCCCCGATGTGTGATGCCTGTTGCGTGCAGCTTATTGTCCGCCACATTTTAATTGAATGTGATTTATATCGTACACAGAGGGTTGCGGCGAATCTTGGAGCCGATTTGCCCTCTATTTTAGGTAATGACGAAGCGTGTGTGCGCGAAGTTTTAAAATTTTGTGATTTGTCCCAACTCTGGCCTAAACTTTTAGGCTGGAGGTTTTAGTATGCTGGCTCAACCTGTTATATCGCTGTGGTTAGCCGGCCATGTTCATCAGCTTAGTGTGCTACCATAGAATACTTTTTTGTGTTTTTTTTTTGTTTTTACCTTAGTCACTTGATTAGGTTTGTTCAATTCACAGGGACCTGAAGATGGCATAGTGAAATGCCGAAACTGGTTGTAATTGAATAAATATTTCATTATACTTACGGCTGTTGGTACCTCGGTTCCTTCAGACTCTTGACCAGCCGCCGTCCCGCTTCGCCAGCCGCGGTGGCCGACGGGACTGAGGCGCTCCAGTCACGGTCTGCACGGCCACTACGGTCGGGGGTTCGAATCCCCCCTCGGGCATGGATATTTGTGCCGTCCTTAGTATTAGTTAGTTCATAAGAAGTTTGTAAGTTTAGGGACTGATGACCCCGTAGTTAAGTCCCATAAGTTCTACAAACATTTCAGCTGTCTCGCTTCCACCACCGATGATGGATTCAACAAGTAGTAATTTTAACTCTTTCTCCAGCTTTCACCAGCTTCAAGTTTACTGTTCACTTATGTATTTCACTTCAGCTGCACGTGTTACTTGCTGGATCGCTGTCCTTTGTCTCCTTACTGTTCACACTTGTAATTTGATAGGACGCTGAAGACCTAGATGTCGAGCGCCTAAAAACTCCCTATCATCATCACCCTATCATCATCAGATCGTTGACTGTTACTATTTTTTTTTTCCTTTTTTCTCTCTCATCGTTCTATACATCATCTTCCTGTACTCGTGCTTGATCTATGTTGAGGGTTTGACGGACTATCCGTTGCGTGGTCTTACCATTAAAACTGAGGGTGGAGCGCTGAGGAGAGGCCCTGGTCGAGTGCAGGTGATGGAACGCGAGGCCGCGCCTGCGGCGGCGTTTATCGTCTGATTGCCGGCCGGAATGCCGCTGGATCGCCGCCTGTTGCGTCACATCACTCGCCCACCTCCAGCCCAGACCACGACGTCCCGCCCCTCCTGTACCTTGTACTGCAGGGAAAGCCCGCGCCGCGGTCGGAGGTTATACAGAACGCCCTCGTACCCTTCAACGGCGTTGTACCGACTCGAGATCAGGGTTTCACGTCCCATCGAAGGAGAAGTAGTAAGAGACGTGCAAAGCAGTCTACATCTGCATCCATCCTCTGCACTCTGCTGTGAGGTGCGTCGTGGAGTGTACCTCCCACTGTACGATAGACTTGCGCATAATAGTTCGCGATAGGGAGCGTTCACTATAGTTCGCGGCTCCGCCGCGAACTAGTTCGTTCTTTTAGTTCCTCCGCTCCCAGTGACGGCTGAGCGGCGTGGTCTGCGCATGCAGTTGGAGTGAGTAGTTTCCCCACCTAGCTGCTTCATGCGCTTGCTGCTTGAGCCACCAACGATATCACGCAAACCAAAAGAAACAGTTTGTGGATAATTTCTCGCGTTTAAGTTTAGAGTTATCTCTATATCTTGGCATTATTTATTATTTATTGCTCAGATATTGCAGAGTGCAGAACACATCAAAACAGATATTTTGTAGCACTGAACTATGTAATCTAGACGTTCACCTCGAAATGGCTCTCATCGGCTGAAGGCAAACACGTTATTTTTAATTCTGTTCGCGACCTATCGCGCATATTTTAGCTCGCGACGTATCGCGCATTTTTTAGTTCGCGACCGGCAGGTCTCCTTTTATTTCGCAGCTCGGCCGCGAAGTACGTCGCTCTTTTTAGTTCGTCCGTTCGTTTCGGCTTTTGCTACCGCTACTAAAACTACAGCTGAGCTGCATCTCAGCTCGAAATGACGGCAACTGGCAAGAGGGAATCCCGCAATTCTGCGCGCTCTCGCGTCCTCTCGCTGTTACCCGTCAGTCTTCGCAAAAGGTGCGGACGAACTAAGCGGCGAGGGATCTGCGAACTAGTTCGCGTAGTTCGCCAGTGGGAGTGCTCTTCCGAACTAGTTCGTTCGCGAAATACACAAGACTATTGTGCAATATCATTAGAATCTCTCACGCTTCATCCGCATGTAGAAAGCAGGCGGAATGATTGCCTGAATGATGCAGCATGTCATTATCAACGGAGAGGAGTCTTCAGGTGTGACCCAAGGGAGACTTACGCGACCGTTGATTTTGATAAGTCTGATAAATTTGTATGAAAGAGCTGGAAATTTTGGAACCTGTAGTGTTATTGATACTCTGATATTTCCAAGGATATAATAATAAGTTTCGAATGGCAGCTGTTCTTAACTGATTGTCGGCTGCCAGCTGAAGTGGTAACTGCATAGTTAGTTCCTCAGGATGGAGAAAAACGAATTTCGTGTGGTCATTAAACATTTTCATTTGAAGGGTTGGACAGCTGCACAGATAAATTTCGAGTTGGATGAGGTCCATGTGGGTTAGGCACCAACATTGAAGACCATTTACTTTTGGATCAATGTGTTTAAACGTAGTCTTAGAAGCACGGAAAAATGGGGCACGCACCGTTCGACCCGTTGAAGTCACCACACAGGAAACCATCGATAAGGTGCATGAAATGGTAATGGAAAATCGAAGCTTAAAAGTTCGCGACATAGCTAACATTGTAGGCACCTCAACTGGACGAGTGCATTACATCCTCCATGAAAAACTGGCGATGAAGACGCTCTGTGCGGGATAGGTGTCGCGGCTGCTCACTTTGGACCAAAAACGGAAACGAAAGAACATTTCTGCTCAGAATCTCACACAGGAGCGCAAATTCATAACTGTGGATGAAAATTGGATCGACCATAACACTCCAGAGACCAAACAACAGTCCAGACAAGAGTAGGGAGAGAGCACCAAGGAAGTTGGAGACGTTTTTCTCAGCTGGAAAGGCGATGGCCACTGTCTTTTGGGACTCACAGGGTATAAACCTGATAGATCATTTGGAAAAAGGCAAAGCCATGACTGGGCCCTATTATGATGCTCTGCTGGATCGTTTGAAACAAGTAATTGAAAAACGTCCAAGATCGCCACGGAAGAAAGTGCTTCAGCCCACACAGCAGCTATCGCAGTGGCTAAAGTGCCTTGGGAATCGAACTGGTTCCTCACCCAACCCATCACCAGACTTGGCTCCGAGTGACTTCTTCTTATTCCCAAACTGGAAAATAAGGCCTTGGTGGGAAGAAATTTTCATCGCAAATAGACAACCCCTATATTTTTGTCTATTTGTTTGTTTAATTATAATAGTGTGCCAGGTTTCTAATATTTATGTCACCTTGTGTTTTGAACAACCCCAAAAAAATAGATTGTTGTTTAATTTTATTTTTAATCACTGTAGTCATATTGTAAGAATTTATGTTTGCACTGTTTCTTATGTGTGGTATTTATGTTTCCTTTTTTCAGTACTAGTAATTTACAGATTTCATTCAAATATTTATTTACACTGAAACTGCTACATCAAAGAAGATAATTTACTTTTCTGTATATAACATCTCTTCTGGTTTACTGACAACACAAGTCCTTTGACTGAACTTCAGTAAATGTCTTATGATGGCCTAATAAGCCGAAAATCGATTCACAAAACAAACAAACCTGTAGAACAAACACAAAATTGTGTATTTTAATTTTCATAATGAATTTTTTCTACCAAGGAGCGACGGAAGCATCAGTTAAGAGGTTATTAGATGACCATTAACAAGAGCGAAATAAGAGTATTGGAATGCGTTTTAAGAGAGTCAGGCGATGTTCAAGGAATTAGATTCGGTAACGAGAAAAGTATTAGATGAGTTTTGTCATCTTGGTAGCATAATGTCTGATGGCCGAAGTAAAGAAGATATAAAATCCAGTATGGCTATAGAGAAGAAAAGCATTTATGAAGAAGCGAAATTTGTTTAAATCCAAAATTAAATATTGGGAAGTCATTCCAGAACGCATTTGTCAGTAGTGTTGCATTGTACGCTAGTGAAACTTGGACGATCACGAGTTCAGACAAAATGATGACGAAAGCTTTTAAAATTAAGTGCTGCAAACGAATGGGCAATGTTAAATGGGTCGATCGCGTAACTAAGGAGGTGTTCCTGAACAAATTTGGGGAAGAAAAGAAGTTTCTGGCATATCTTGACTGAGAGAAGGGATCGATTGGTAGGAAACATTCTGAGACATCGTGGAATCGTCTTTTTAGCATTAGAAAGAAGTGTTGGGTAAAAATTGTAGTAGCAAACCGAGAGACGGACACAGTAAGGAGGTTCAAATGTATGTGGGTTGTCGGTCTTGTTGAGAGATGAAATGGCTTGCTCAAGATGGAGTCGGGCCTGCATCAGACTAGTTTCCGGTACTCGAGAGAACAACAAGGATGCTATCGCTATGGAGCGTTCAAAACCAATTGATCGTATTGGTACGTGATCCTAGCAATAAATGACAATTGCGCTTGTTCGCCCTTGTTGTTTCATGCGTTTATGTGACGTGAACACAGTATTGAGCGACATTGACTCATCTGCGTAGAAAGTGGTGAAATGTTTGTCTAAGATCACCCATTTCCTGTTTTCGAGGCAGTTCCGTTAGCCGTGCGGTTTGAGGCACCGCTTTCCGTAATGGGGAGGTGTGCCGTTCGCTGTTCGAATCTTTCCAGCTGCTTAAAGACGGGTGTCGGTGTACTGGCCAGCCTTGATGTGGCTTTTAGGCAGTTTACCACAACTCATAGGTGAATATCGGGCTGGTTCCCAAGCCCCGCCTCAGTTACACGTATCGTAAAGTCTATAAAATATTCACGCACTCTGACAAGTATAACACTGTACGCAGACAGTTGGGATACTCACCTCCTTCTGGGGAGCTACAGGGTGGCGGCAGGAACGGCCTGATGCCAACTCTTGAACATCACGCCAAATCCGATTAACGACACCGACCCTGTGTACTCGGGAAAAAAGCGAAGAAAGAGAAGTGACAGACATCTCTTTTGACTCGTTTTTGTTTTGCATGTCAGCAGGGCCTCCACGGACATCCCCACTCCAAGGAATCAATAACTGAATGCCCCAGAAAGAGAACATTTTTAGAAGAGTCTAAGAAAGATCTACAGGTGTTACCAGCGCTGATGTCAGACTGGGATGGCTCGTTTCCACTGAGGAAATTTCTGGGCAACACGTGGACTACGACACTGACGCACAAAGCAAGGAGTACTTCAACTAAGGCAACTCCCTGCTGTACATAACAAGTAACAGTGACGCATGTTTCATATTGAGCCGTGTTGCCAGGCGTATGGGCCACTGTGAGACAAAGACACAGTGTATCGTTCCATGTTTCCATCATCCCAGAGGTAGTGGATGCATACGACAGAAGACGGACTACATGGATTATACACGAAACAAGCGTATGTACTGAAGGCTCCCATACCTCACCGGAGGTACGGAACCACAAAAGTGTTTCCTATGAAGACTGGAATTTGAAAAGTGACAAAACTACAGCGGAAATCATGACTGTGAGGTTTGGTTTTTATCGGAAGCATAGGAGCATTTCTAAACCGAAGAGTGGCTCTTTCTTAAAGTGCAATGGTTTGCTTGTGATCTCCTGCCATTTCTGTTACTGGTTGACAGGGCAGAAAACTATGGGTTAATTAAAATCCTAACTAAATCGTTTGCTTTAAATCCACAGATGGGTCAAGGGCTATACCCCCTTAGTGATTACAGTAGGGCATATATTTTACTTTTTTGAAGGGGAATGTTAAAGTAAATGTGCAGGCAAAACTAACACTAACATTAACATGAAACTTATTATATTTTGTGTTTACTTTAAATTAATGCCAACAGAAGTGGATACCTGAGACGGATTGAAACGATTCCTTATAAATGCTCTCACAATGCGAGAACAGTTGTTGTTAATCAGTTCTGTGTAGTTGTCCTGAGCGTAAAATAAAGTAATTAAGAGATAATTGTTTTCTGGATAACAGCGCAAGAGAGAGAGAGAGAAATTAATATTTGCAGTCATTTTTATTATAATAGCGCAGTGTGTTATATGTGATCTTTAATTTTACGGTTCGCTTTTCTGTTTCAGGTAAGGATACTTCAGCAAGCTGTCCAAACCATACAGCAGCTAACACACCAAAAAGTAGGAAACTAGGCTTGTTTTTCTGTGTAACCATTCGATGGTTTCAGCGGACTGCAGGTATGTAAATCAGTTAATTTACTTATTTTCATCATTGAATTACCCAATAGTTCTGTGGAAAACAAAATCCCTCATTAGCGAATTTCTGTGCCGTATGTAGTACTTCGAAGCTACTCTCTCCTTCAACACGTGTGTTACCGTTGATCAAGTTGAGTTAGAAAGACTTAAGATCCTTACAGTGAATGCTGAACTTCACGAAATACTACTGTGATTATCATCATCATCATCATCAAAAGGCTGGTATACAAGAGTAGAAAGGAAAGTAATGGATACTACCTTATTGACAGAAATACAGTCGGGCATGATAATTGTTATAATCGCTGTCTGTATTTATGAGCTACCGCCAAATGACTTGATCGCGTCGTGTTACCATTCTGCGCTCTATTTCTTCTAGACCGCCCCCATATGGCATTGATATGTTCAGTCTCCCATTACCAGCAACGCAACAGGTCCTGGACAACAGCAACGGTGTGGCATCGTGCGTTGCGCGTTGCAATAGAGAACGTTCGAGTGCTGTCCTTGTGAAATGGCGTTCTCACCCGACATTAGTACCAGGGATTACGCGACTCTTTGCCAGAGTGAAAGAACCGCTGACAGGGATCCGGTACAAACTCCACAGACGACATCATAGGTCGGTCTTTATGAGACTCGCATAAGGTACACGATTCCTTCCGGACACTTATCAAAGAGTAATATTCAACGGGGGAGATTATATTGCGGGTGTGTTAACTCTAAGAATGTCTGCCACTTCGACCGCGAACAAGTCGGCAGCCCAAGCGGCCAGCCATTACATGGTTCATTTTTTTATTTTTTTTTTTATTTTATTATTATTTTTTTTTTTTTTTTTTACTGCTGGTTCTTCTGTTTTACAACTAACTTTATACATCATGAGCACATTTAGCTCTTTGTGTAAACGTCTCATGTTGTAGTTTTATTTCTGATGAACACAACCATAGTGGTATTCGAAATCTAGATAAAGTGTAAATATTTTAAAGCATCTTGTGGGGCTGAATTTTTCATACAGTAAATTACGTTAAAACAATTGCTGCTTCTGACAGGTAATGTTTTAAATCATTCTGTCGATAAAGTCACTTCAGACAGAAATACTAGTTGCCATTACTTCTTGCCTTAATAATATGCAAATATAGGAATGCAGAATAGCAATGGGAAGAAAAATGTTTTAGAAAAAGATAAATATTTTAGAAAAAGAAAAATGTTTTAAAAAAGAAAAATTTGTTAACATCGAATATTAATTTAAGCGTAAGGAAGTCCTTTACGAAGGCATTTGTGTGGAGTGTTGCCTTGTATGGGAGTGAAACACGGACGATAAACAGTGCGGGCAGGAAGAGGATAGAGGCTTTTGAAATGTGGTGCTACAGAAGAATGCTGCAGATTAGGTGAGTAGGCTGAGTAACTAATGAAGAGGTACTGAACAAGATTACCCAGAAAAGGAATTTCCGGCATACCTTGACTAAAATAAGGGACCCATTAGTAGGACACATTCTTAGACATCAAGGAATCGGGACTTTAGCGTTGGAGGGGTGTGTGTGGGGTAAAAACTGCAGGAGGAGACCAGGAGAAGAATACAGTAAGCAGATTCAAATGGATGTAGGTTGCCGATCTCATGAGGAGATGAAGAGGCTTGGTCAGGGTAGAGTAGGGTGGAGAGCAGAGTCAAACCAATCTGCGGACTGAAGACCACAACAACAAACAAAAACAGAAAAAATGGTTTTGGAAGTTTAGGAGAGATCAATTGAACAACGAAGATAATATTTTACTTGAATGGTAGCTAGTGTCATTTGAAGGCTGTTGCGAAGAGTCGGGAATGGATTTTAGGTTATCAGAATTAACATTTAGTTGAGGATATTCTCTGTGTTCACGTCATACTATAATGCAGTATCATCGACTTGTTGATGTTCTTTTGCCATAGTAAGTTGCTATCCTTATTGCTCTTTAATTTTTACGCGAACTAAATGGTACAATTTTGATTAACTGGCGACTTAGATTGATCGTGATAGTAAGAGAGAGAGAGAGAGAGAGAGAGAGAGAGAGAGAGAGAGAGAGAGAGAGAGAGAGAGAGAGAGAGAGAGAGAGAGAGATGGTGGGGGAGGCTGCGATATTGGGTGCCATGTAGGATTCCGCCGTGGATAACTATTTGCGTATGGTTTATGGAATGCATTAAGTTAGGAGGCGAGCGACAAAGCCAGTGAATTACAGGGGATTTGGAGAATGTGGCAGGATTGGTCCCCAGATTGTTCTCGTAGGAGACGGGTGAGATATGAGACTGCATTTCCAATAGTTCCCACGGACGCAGCGGCAGTTTCGGAAGGACACAGTATCAAGTAATATACTGTGCCTAGTTGCGAGCGGTAACATGCGTTATTATTTAGTGGACGCATTAAAACGGTAAGCCCAGTTGTGCTGCATTTATGATTGGGTTTGAAATCCTTTTGACGACGAACTGACAGAATATTTTGCGATTAATGTTACCTGCTATGATTAAGCTTTAATTAGACTTGTCTCTGCATATGTATAATATCTGCCGTTTACTGAAAATTTTCACCTGTTACCAATAAATGCAAATAATATGACACTTTGCAAGATGGTGATGACCTTGTTTGAAAAAGGCAATGTGTCTTACGCATGAAAACAAAGACGATCCTGGTCCACTTGAGGAAAGTACAGCTCTTAAATATATGTAAAAATTGAGACATTTGTACTTGTATTTCACTCTACAGAAAAAACTACACATCGCAAACGAATATCCTTTGTATCTGATAGTTCTTTTGTCTCTCATCGTGCTCTTTGGTAGTTGACGGGTGATGGCGACAAGAGGGTGGAAAGTGAGTGGGTTGAAAGTTAACGAGTTGCATACAATTCTACGTGTGCATGTCAGTATTTCGCTATGCAGCAAACACTACACAACGCAAACGAAATATCCTCTCTGTGAAGTTGTAGTCCATCTCCCGTTGTGCACCATAGCAGTTCCATGTCGATAGCTATATGGTGGAAGGGGGGGGGGTTGAAGAGATGCTGGTTGTTCAAAAATGTTTGTTCAGCTTAAGGGACTTAACTGCGGGGTCATCAGTCCCTAAACTTACAGACTACTTTATACTAAAGACGACACAAACATCCATGCTGGAGGGGGGATTCGAACCCCCGACCGTAGCGGCTGTGGAGACACTGACTGGCGTGCCGCAGACCGCACGGCCACTGTGGGCGGCGATATGCTGGTTGAAAGTCAACTTACATAAAATTCGGACAGAAGAGGAGCGATGACTTTTGAGACTGTATAACAAGGAGATTACATACAGTCAAACGTGATGCATTACTTTTCTGTAAGGAGAAGCGTACCAATAAGGAAAAATAAGAATAAGTGGAGTTTGAAAAGAAAAATTGCCCTTAATATATGTCTTTTATACAAAAAATGAAAACCCAGCGAAAAAGATATTTGTAGCTAGTATTTTTATAAACTCAGATGCCTTTAGGAGAAATAAATGAATACATACGACTGACGGTGAGAAGAATAACTGCGCTGTAAAAGCGTCATCCACTGCTTTGGATGTAGACGATTGAAGTTGCCTTGATTAACGTGCATGGAACATGTCTCGTGCCGTTTTTATGTTACCCCTTCACTATGGATGGATGGTTGTTTGTTTGGGACAGGGGGACCAAACAGCTCAGACCATCACTTCTCCAGTGGAGAGGGGAGGGAGTGAGGATAGGAAAGGAGGGGAAGGGACAAGAAATGCAGTCCAGGGAGGAAAGGAGAAAGAAAGACTGCGTTAGCTTGGGACCTCATACTCGCTACGCACCTACTCAGGAAAGAACCGTGAGCCCCTGGGGGGCATTCAGTATGTAGGCACTCATCTGTACTTATTACAGAAATGTGTGTGTGTGTGTGTGTGTGTGTGTGTGTGTGTGTGTGTGTGTGTGTGTGTGTTCCACATCTCCTCCTAAACAGGTGGACAGATTTCAACGCCAACCGCAGTGGCCGAGCGGTCAGCGGCGCGCCAGTCACAGTCTGCACGGCCGATACGGTCGGTGGTTTGAATCCCCGTTAGGGCATGGATATTTGTGTCGTCTTTAGTATAAGGTAGTTCATGTGTAGGTTGTGGGTTTAGGGACTGATGATCACGCAGTTGGGTCCCTTAAGCTTAACAAACATTTGAACAGATTTCAACAAACTGGATGCAAACATCCATTACTATCAGATAAAAATGACTGTGTGGATACGACTTGAAAAATAATGAGTCACAAAAAGCTGCCCCATCAAGCGATGTAACTTATTCAACCACTATTTGAGAGTGACTTCGTGACTTGCAACAAACTTAACACTTTTCAAACCTTAACTGATCCATTTGTCACTGACAGCGCTAACAAAATAATGAAAGAAGTTTCTCGTTTAGTAATTTTCCGCTGTTCATGCTCTAAAAGTACAGAATTCTGCGTGTCGCTACAATTTTTTACTCCTACACTACTTACTTCAGGAGGCATTTGATATACAGATGCCACTAATCTACCTTAGGAATTATGTCATAGTCCGACACATTGTTCAGAATGACAGAAACAGTGAAGGACCTGAAATTCTACACATAACGCAAGACGACGTTAGTTATTATATATTTACTACCTACTCCAATTACTACATATATCGCTGACATTTTCCTAATTTTCGATTCAACAAACGTGGAAAATTATACTGTTGTTGGACGCAAAGTTCAGGAGATACGACGTCATATACTGACAGATCAAATACTCAAAAGTATCATGGGTATATTTTGACTATTGATCCCAGTTATTACCTACTAGCAGCCATATGTTCTGTATGTGAAAGTAAATAATAATTTGAACGGTTTGATTTCGACTACTGACTTCAGCTGTGCTGTTGGAATTATTTAACGAATTTACGCAAAACGCTCTTATGTTAGATGGCACACGAATACTTACAACTTTGGACGCCATTCTGGTACGTGCATTGGAGATTACAGTGTGTCGTAAAGCAGGGTGCGTTTGACGCTGATAATGCCATCTGCGTAAGAGCTCTGGTAGGTCTGTCGTCGTCGAGCAGAGGCTAGCGGTACGTGGTTTGCTGTCCAATCATGAACCAATATTTGTACGTCCTCCGCGCTCCGCTGTGGGTTTGAGATACGTAGTTACGATGACAGGAGGGTGTTTGACTGCCGCTAAGCCTATTGCGCATAACTGGGATGATGCTGATTGGTGCGTGCGTTTGGAATTGGTCTGTCACGCCACTCAGCTCTATCGTTTTGAAGCTGGTCTGCAGCCAACGGGTTAATCCAGCCAGATACGATGGAAGCGATGTCGCAGTGTGATCTAAGGAGGCGGTTTCATTGAGAGAGCTGGGAGTGCCCCTCTGATGGAGTACACTATGAATGGATAAATTTTAATTTTCTAACATGTTTCGGCCCAGCTCGCTGAAGCAGCGAAACAATGTTTTTTCGGGAATTGATGATTTCTATGAATTGACATCTGATTTTATAAAACTAAACGTATATTGATGTGCTGCCAACATACAGTTTTGGCGTACGAAACAATTTTAAATTTCAGTGTGACACTTTAAATGTTGTAATAAATTAAGCGAAAGAGACAAGTGGCGGTAATTATATATGTCTGTCGCTCCACACCAAGCAAAAGCCATTAACAAAATTTCTCAAATTCAAACATGTTTCAAATATTTGTATAGCTTATGGGACTTAACTACGGGGTCATAAGTCCCTAAACTTACAAACTACTTATGAACTAACTAAGGACGGTACAAATATCCATGCCCGAGGGGGGATTCGAACCCCCGACCGTAGTGGCCGTGCAGACCGTGACTGGAGCGCCACAGTCCCCTCGGCCGGCAACAAAATTTCTATTTGTGTAAATATATTTCAGTCTTAAAGTAATTTTCATTCGGAAACGAAGTCAGCAAATATTCACGAATTACACTATTCTTGAATTTGGCGAAACAATAGTTCTTACTTACACACAATACTTAATTCTTTATACCTAGTGCGAGTGGCTTTTATGTAAAAAGATTTAAGAGAGTTGTGTCCCTAGTACACTCGCGAAATAAATTGTTAGAATATGGAAAGAGATTCTTTGTCATATTTTCACATCTGTAGCCAGAAAAAGTGAAGTCGTCAAAATGTATAATTGTATACAAGCCGAGGCTAGGCTCCTGACAATTGTCTCGATACCTCATGGTCTATTGTCGCTGATGCGGGAATACAGTATTCAGGCTGCGAGCATTACAGAACAAATAGGCTGTGGTATTGGAAAGAGACAGCGTGGCGAATGGAGATTTGGGTGTGGCGGGAGACGTGCAGGGAAGAGTTCTCTGCAGTCGGGTTGGTCACTGTGTCGTCGGTGGCGGAGTGGTCAACGCGTCTGCCTAGTAAGCAGGAGATCCCGGTTTCGAATCCCGGCCGGGTACAAATTTTCATTCGCCGAACTTTGGTATTGCATCTAAAAGCAGTACAGTGAAGCCATTACTGATCGCAAATTGCGATTTATTTCATAAAAGGGAAAACGTCGGTACAGGAAAAAAAAAAAAAAAAAAAAAAAAGTCCCATGAAATGTGCAACTCGTCGGCGCTTCATGATATGAGGCGAAAGTCTCAAACTTAATTTCCGTAAGTAAAAAATAAATTTTTCACACATGTATTAACTTTTTTTTTTCAATCTGAGGAAACAAATTATAGGTTTCTGCTCTTGCAGACAACTGAAGATGGGTTCACTAAAACGAAACGTGTATGGTGGAAAAGATCGCATCTTACTATAGTTGCAAAGACAGTTCACAATGGTAGCATACATTCTTAGCGGGGAAGTAGCCGAGCGGTCTAAGGCGCCTCGCTGCGGAGCGCGCGGTTGCTCGCCGTCGGAAGTTAGAGTTCTCCCTGGGCTCCCTGGGGCATATGTGTGTGTGTGTGTGTGTGTGTGTGTGTGTGTGTGTGTGTGTGTGTTTTGTCCTTAGGTTACTTTACGTTAGTTTAAGTAGTTTGTAAGCTACGGACTGATGACCACGCAGTTTGGGCCGATAGATTTACAAACAGTTGAACAATTTTTTAGAAATCGTCCATTTAGCGTTGGAGGGGAGGGGGGGGGGGTTGTGTGTGTGGAAAGGGGGGGGGGGTAAAGGTCGCAGATGGCGGTCGAGAGACGAATACAGTAAGTAGGTTCCAACGCATGCTTGCCGTTCTCATTCTGAGATGAAGAGGCTTGCGCGGTATGGAACAGCATGAAGAGCTGCATCAAACCAGTATTTGGGCTGAAGACCTCAACAAACACGAAAACCGGAACGCTTGTACGAAAGTGTAGTCTTGTAAAATAGAATTAGGATGGGGATATCTAGTCCTCACGCAACTGCCAAAGGGACTCGTGGCGTGTCTGGTTACAAGATGTATGCAGGTAATCGTGTATGTTAAATTAAGGAAATCTTGGGGGAAAAGATGTTACTTTAGATACGCTAGTTTTCACCACGGTATTCCCAAGTGGAGTCTGGTGATGTGGGGCCTAGATTAGAGAGCGAGCAGACACCTCGTCTGTACGTGTCTGAGGTCTGCAGACAGGAGGCCCAGTGTACGCCCTGCTGAGTGGCAGCTGTCTGGCGATTGCGTATGTGACGTCACGTCCACTCGTTATCTTGGCACGTAGGCAGAGTCCTGCAGAAAGACTTTATGTCCCCGGGCGATGTTCTGGTGGTGTCTAAATCACGGCAAGAAGTTCGCGCAGCGCGAAGACCTCACTGCTCTATACCGATATCACTGTTTTTATTTTCAATTGTTGCTGTACTTGTCTTCGGTCGCATTCCACCAGACACGAAATGGCCAAGTGCACATTTTAACTTCTTGTCATATAATTTAAGTGAATGCGTCAGAAAAACACCAACTATGTGTTGAAGATAACGTAGCGAGCGATCACAGGCAGCATGGCGTGTGGAATCGGATACCTTACGAGACGTGGCTCGTTGATTACAGAGCTTTGCAGTAATCTGATTTAGTTGCTCGGTGCGTTCATATATTAACTTAAGACAAATGCAAGAATATTTCCTTAAATAGACACGGCCGATTGCCTTTACCATTTCTATAATTCGAGCATGTTCGTTGCTACCAAGTAACCACGTCATTAACAAGGTGTCTAAGAACATCGCTTCATTCCTAATCACTGCATCATTCATTTAGATGTCTCGAATGGTTAATGCTTGAATGCTTCACACTCTAACACTTTTTGATGGGCCAGCATCGAAATCAGCAGCATTTTTCTGCGGGGTTGCACTTTCGTCACGTTGAACGATTCTCTGTCACCTTTGGTCCCGATCTTGCACGATGTTTTTCGAGCCGCAGCGATGTCGGACATTTGATGTTTTACCAGATTTCCGATATTCATGGTGCACTCGTGAAATGGTCGTGCAGAAAAATCCCCAGTTCATCGCTACCTCTCTTTCGCAGACTATAACACCACGTTCAGGCTCACTTTAATCGACATAGCCTGACATTGTAGCAGCAGTAACCAATATACAGCCTGCCTCAGGCGCCTGATGTCTTATATGGGAGTTACCGACTGCAGCGCCGGTCTTTTAGCGTTTACGTATATCTTTGTTGTAATGTCCAGTATCTCCAATGGGTCGGTTATATTGATGTCTACGTATAAAGCGGAGCACGGGGTCGATTTTAGCCAAGTTTGGCACAGTCACTGCTCGCAGCGTCAGACTTAAGTACCATGGTGTTTCTAACATTTTACCTTCTATTGGAGCGGAGGGGAGGTAAACCGTATTTTTTGGCTTCTGAATATAGGTTGCTCCGCACAACAGGTATTTTGTGTGGAAGCAGTACCGGCCTATGTTATCGACAACTTTGCCGGACAGTCTACATGTCAGGGACGAGAAATGGTGAGAGGACGAGATAAACAGAGAGAGATGGAAGAATGAAGTCGGCAGAGAGGAGAGAGAGAGAGACAGAGAGTGGTAGGGGGGGGAGGAGGGCGGAGGAAGAAAGACAGATACGGATGGTCACAGATTAAGGGAGGATGGCCCCGGTTGAGTGGCCGACCATTTCAAGGAGCCTAGCTACGGAGCGCGCCGCTGCTTGCTGTCGGAGGTTCAAGTCCTCCCTTGTGCATCGGTGTATTTGTTGTCCTTAGCATAAGATAGTTTGTAAGCCTAGGGACTGATGACCAGAGTAGTTAAGTCCCATTGATTTACAAACATTTCAGTATTTTTGAAAGGAGGATGATAAGGTCGAAGAGATGGGGAGGAAAAGCATACAATGAGTGTGTAGAATACAAGTGTGAGCGAAGCTTCGGGGTAAAGGCTAGTATTCATTAAATGAAAAGAAATTTGCACCGCCATAAATTTTGTTTAGGTTAATAAAACTGTTAGACACAACCGACCGTAAAATGTCTTGTCATTAAACTGAACTCGATTCATGTATTTTGAAAAACTATTTTTAGTCTATGTACCTTTTAATACATACATTTATTTTAATTTACCCATTCAATATCAATATTAACTTAAAAAAGGGTTCTGGCACAACAGAAGGTTAAAGACATTCTGGAATGGTCACAAGTCAGTGATTGATGCTTCACAAATTATTTTAAACTGTAACAAATTCCGCACATTCTTAGAAGCCACGGTCATCGTTTTTGTGCCGTCGCCGCTAACGTGTTCTGTGATCAGGCGGTGCAACCTATTGCGTGTTGGAATGCTGCTTGGTGGCTCGTTGTCCTAAACAATGAAGAAACAAGATGATTATATTCCACTTGCAGACCTAATTGCTTCACTCAGAAAACATCATTACTGCATGTATCTTGCGATACATCTTTACAGCGGGGAATAAAAATCAACAGACACGGCTGACATACTTGTAGCGTTACTAGCTATTATGTGGAAATACGACCCGCATAAGACTGTAGGTGGCAGGAATCGAAATTGTAAGCAATAATAAGTTCGTACGATAGCGATTGGAAAAGTAAGTTCCGGTTTCAGACATCACACAAATGAGTAGCGCTAGCGTCGGTAATTTTATTCCGTTGTGTAGCTTCGTTCAGTAGAGTTTCAGTAGTATAATTATGACGTTTTATTCGCCTATTTCTCTCATCGAAACAAGTGTTTAAAATGTGTGCCTCAATAAAGGACTTCACCGAGTGAGTGGTACGTGGAGTACTAAGATTTCTTTGAGCTAATCAAACGACAGCAGCAGAAAATATTCATTACATTAGTGAAGGGCTTTGAGACCACTAGGACTCTTGTTCGACGTTGGTGTCCTCAATTTTGTGATAGACTTACTAACGTCCATGATTATGAATGCAGTGGACGTACGTGTGTTGTGATGGGTAAACTGGTTCCAAAATTTGATGGAGAGGTCAGACATAATCGCCGTTTCACAGTTGCATGAGGAGCTCAAGGTGAGAGTCAGTGGGTGGTTGCACCCATTTGCGACAGAGGTTTATGCAGAAGGGAGTCCGAAGCTTCTGAAGCTGTATGTGATATGTTAGAATGTGTATCTAAATTATGTTGTAGAATAGCTGTAAGAGTGTAATATTCGCTGGTATGCACTAAAGGCCCCCACTGTAGTATTTTCTGAAAAAAAAAAAAAAAAAAAAAAAAGATAGGACTGCAGAGTTATATGGAAGCAGATGGCCTAGACTTCTCGAGGGACAAGAAACCGATGGCATGAGAGAGCCTATAAAGGTTTGAGACAAATTTGAATGACAGTTAACAGGCGAAAAAGGCCTTTGGTCAGGGACCATTGGAGCGGAAACTTCGTAGCAGCGAACGGTCCTCCGATTCTGACAGCGGTACAGTGACAATACGGTTAAAACGAGTGACTGGGGCAATTATAGACATAGTGGTGAAACGGAAGATGGGTAAAGCGATGAGATACAGGACATAGGAACAGGGTTATGCGAATGAACTAATGTTAGATGGGGTAAAACATGAAACAATAAAATAGAATGGAGTATTTGCCTTTATAGCAACAATTATTCACCGGGTTCTTCCAATAGCAGCAAATATTTGCATTTAAATTGGTTTCAGTGGGTCGGCTTTAGACTTTCAACCGCCGCGGCGGAGCGGCCGAACGCATTGAGGCGCTATACTACGGTGCGCGAGACCGTTTCCCGTCGGGGTTCGAATCCCTCCTCGCCCATAGATGTTTGTGCTGTCTTTAGTATAAGGTAGTTCATAAGCAGTTTGTAAGTTTAGGGACTGATGACTCGCAGTTAAGTCCCACAAGCTTAACAAACATTTACATCTACACGGGATACTCTGCAAATCACATTTAATTGCCTGACAGAACGTTCATCGAATCACGTTTATACTATTTATCTCCCATTCCATTCTCGAATACCGCGTGGGAAGAAAGAAAAGCTGAATCTCTACGTTCGAGCTCTGATTTCTCATATTTTATTCTGATGATGATTTCTACCTATGTAAGTGGGAGACAACAATATATTTTCGCATTCTGGGAGAATGTTGGCGATTGGGGTTTAAGTAAGTAGTCCACGTCGCAGCGATAAGCGTCGTTGTTGTAATGATTCCCATCCCAGATCCTGTATCATTTCCGTAACGCTGTCTCCCCTGTATCGTGACAATACGAAACGAGCTGCCCTTCTTTGGAGTCTTTCGATGTCCCCCGTCAAACCCACCTGATGAGGATCCCACACTAGACAGCAATACTCCAAAAAGGATGAACAAGCGTAGTCTACGCAGTTTCTTTAGTAGCTGTGTTGCATTTTTAAGGGTTCTGCCAATAAAACGCAGTCTCTGATTTAATTAATCACCGTAGAGAAACAAGGTAGTGGGGAGGGGGGATGAAGTACGACGGTGACTCTCGCGAAAAGAAATGTCTAGCCAAAGACCCTGAGAGACGAGAATA
Organism: Locusta migratoria; assembly: GCA_026315105.1. Classification (NCBI taxonomy): domain Eukaryota; kingdom Metazoa; phylum Arthropoda; class Insecta; order Orthoptera; family Acrididae; genus Locusta; species Locusta migratoria. Next base: position 327,038,603 of record CM048751.1, on the reverse strand, counting down.
CCAATCCCAGGTCAGTCCAAACAAAACTGCGAAGAAATTTTGTGTGTTGTATTACAGTTTACCAAACGTATCTTCGATGCAGTCGTTCGTAGGCCGGCCGCGGTGGCCGAGGGGACTGCGGCGCGCCAGTCACGGCCTGCACGGCCACTACGGTCGGGGGTTTGAATCCCCCCTCGGGCATGTTTATTTGTGCCGTCCTTAGTGTTAGCTAGTTCATAAGTATTTTGGTTTCTCTTGGGCCTTGAGCACTATAAATGTCATTTTAAAGACACTATGAAATAAATCCTAAATGCTGCTTTAAATATAATTATTTTTATTACACTATAGGCCTATTTCGGCTTTTAGCGCCATCGTCAGGTGATCTGCGAAAAATGTTGCATTATAAATACATCAGATTTTGTGATTATCGTAATTGTAAATACTATTACGAAATATTACATACGTCTGTTGGTTCTGACATCGATATACATCGATGGTTTTATTGCTGTCAGTCATTTATTTATTGCTTTGAATTTTAAGTATTGCAATATTTCTGATGTTTATCATTTACGTTGTTTTGAATTTGTGTTTACATCACAAAGTAAATGATAAGTCATCAGCAGTATTGCAGTAATTAAAATAATAATAAATAAAAATAAATAAAAAATAAATAAATAAATGACTGACAGCAATAAAACCATGGATGTATATGGATGTCAGGACCAACAGACGTAAGTAATATTTCGTAGTAGTATTTACAATTACGATAATCACAAAATTTGATGTATTTATAATGTAACATTTTTCGCAGATCAGCTGACGATGGCGCTAAAAGCCGAAATAGGCCTATAGTGTAATAAAAATAATTATATTTAAAGCAGCATTTACGATTTATTTCATAATGTCTTTAGTTCATAAGTAGTTTGTAATTTTAGGGACTGATGACCCCGTAGTTAAGTCCCATAAGCTATACAAACATTTGAACGTTTTGAGTCGTTTGTAGAACCGACGAGTAGAGATACAGCAACTTACTGTGACAAGGTGAAACCTTGAACCCACGGAAATTATCATCAAGTGTGATTTTTATGCTGTGGGTTCCGTTTGTTTACATGCCCCGGGGCACGGAAGCTGCGGAATCTGCTCGCCGCTGGAGTAGGAAGCAGAGCCGCGCTGTCTGCGAGTGAACTGAGCCAGTGGGACGGACGGTTCCCAGGCAGGCAGGCCCCGTTTAGTTTTCCCAGCGCCGCCGACAAAGGCCACGGTCAGCGGCCGCGGCTAGTGACTGCTCAGAGCCTGGGCTGTGACGTACTCGCGTCTCCGTCACTGTTATCCGAGTCTGCCCCAAAAAAACTTCATTCACCATCGGAGTCACTAACAAATTACACAGGTAACACCGGTTTCGACGTTTCTGTCATTACGAAATACATCCCCATGAAGATCTACATCTACTTGGGGTACTTTGCAAATCATATTTAAGTGCCTGGCAGAGGGTTCATCCAGTCACCTTCGAATGTCCAAATATTTGTAAATCTGTTGGACCAAACTGCTCTGGTCATCAGTCCCTAGACCAGAGCTTTCCAAACTGGGTATCGCGACACCTTGGGGTGTCTTCATACTACCCTGAGGACTCGCCTACAGCTAATCATCCTTCTCTTCATTCAGTGCATCACGTATTAAAGGAATTACCGGTGCAGATTAATTGCTTGCTCAGCCGCTAGGCGGCAGCTCTGCTTCAGCAGCAGTAGACACTGGTTGGTCGGTTGGTTGGTTTGGTGTTTTATGGGGACAAAACTGCGAAGGTCATCAGTCCCCCTGCAGTAGACATTCAGGGTTCGTTCAAGCAACTGCCAGTTGCCAGATCCCAACAAACTGCGCATGCGCAGAGCTGCTGCTGATACTCTATACCAGCTCTTCCCATGGGCAGTTTGCTGGAACTGGCAGCTGCTTGAACGAACCTTCACTGTAGTCTGCTTTCCTTCTGAAGAAAACTGCACCTGAGCCTTTTTTAATGGATTTATTAAAGCCACGTCACCCTCTGTAGCGTTTCTTACAATTAAATATCAATCAATGACACAGTGGCTGTAAAAGCTGTCACAGATTCTAAAAGCAGTCACAATTCCCACTAAAGCTATTCAGTAGCGATGCTTAGTATGGAGTATGGCCAGGTGATTAACGGAGAGTAGTATTTTAAATGCAGTGATCGTTGGTTCGAACCCTGTTATGCGTTAATATTTTTTTTTTTCTCTCTGTTTCCTTATGTAACAGATTCTAGGACCAGAAATGATATTCATATTCTTACTTGTCACAAATATTTATCCATGTTTTCCGACTATGTCGAGACTTCCGTGGTCGTGATGAAACGAGAAGCTAACAATAGAAAAATAATAATTCATCACTTGTCATAAACACATCCTCTTTATTTCTGAAAATAATGTAATAATATTAAACTGAAATGGAACAGCCACTATACTGTCTAAATCAGAAATCCGAGCAGCTAATTTCCAAATGCCGTTTTCAATCGATCGAGCAAAACCGTATCTGACCCTGACATGTACACAAGACAGCGAAAAACGGTTTCCGAAATTCAGTTTTCGTGTTTCGGAAGTTGGGTCGCATGTAGAAGAAGCAAGTATTACTGTGAGAGTTAGGCATTGTTGTCTGCGGTGTTACTCTGTTGTACATCTCCGTAGTTCCTAATGTTTCCTTTTCTTGCGATGAGTGTACGTAATTGCTGCGGTCAGGATCAACATTAAACACGTCAATGCGTACCAGGATTTCAGTTTCGTTTACAAACTACATTTAAGCGATACTTTAATTACGCCGCCCCCCACCCTCCACTAGAACCATCTAAATTCTTCCATATGTATTTATATTAGTGAAAGGGTGTCGTGCAAAATTGTAGGCTATAAAAGGGTGTCGCCAAGAGGGAAAGTTTGGAAAGCACAGCCCTAGACTTACAAACTACTTAAACTAAGGGCAGCCGGCTGCGGTGGCCGAGGGGATTGAGGCGCTCCAGTCACGGTCGGGGGTTCGAATCCCCCCTCGGGCATGGATATTTGTGCCGTCCTAGTTCGTAAGTAGTTCATAAGTAGTTTGTAAGTTTAGGGACTGATGACCCCGTAGTTAAGTTCCATAAGCTTAACAAACATTTGAACATTTGAAACTAAGGGCAACACACACACACACACACACACACACACACACACACACACAAGCCGGACGAACGCGCACGGTCATTTGCAGGACGAACTGTGTGAGTTGCTTCTTCATTTGATGGATAATTTGGAATCGAAAGGACACCGTGATAAATTCTACAGAGCTTTGAAAGCCCGATATTCATTTTTGTACTCCCTGTATATAGGTTTTTAAAATTAACTAGATGACCCGGTGAAGTTCGTATCACGTACATCTTTATATAAACCATATTAATTTAAATCGTATGTGTTTTAGACCTCGTAGATTTCTAAAGGCATCATCAGATAGTCTAAGTATAGGCTCGGTAGTGGGCGGAAAGAGTGGACAAATCACGCACACATGTCCAGGATAATTTTCATTTCACATTCGTGGAAGTTCAGGGAAGGATTAAACGGTGATAAAATATAGAAAAATTGCGAGGAAAATATAAATATAAAACATGTAAAATGATGACTTGGTTGTTTTACTTCACCCAAACTTTCATTTCGCTTTGAACGTCGAATGTGCAACATTGTATCGCAATCAGATGAATGGTATTGATACTTCATAGAAAAATCTCGTTTTTTTTTTCTCAATTTTCCAATTTCCCGGGAAACTGTTCCAAATTTTCATTTCATAAGAACGATATTCTTGCTTTGAACGTCAAATGTGGAAAATTTTATCGCAATCAGACGAATGATATTGATATCCCATTGAAAAAACCTGTTTCAGTTTCTCGCGAATTTTCAAATTTTCCGGCTTACTTTCCCAAATTTTTAGTCCATAAGAAGGTTCATCTTTCGTTGAACGTAAAACGGTAAAATTTTTGTCGCAGGCAGATGAACGGTTCTTAAATTATATTGTTGAGAACATCTAGAAACACATCGAAAAAGGAACTTTGTTCGAATTTTACTACTTTCTTTTTTTAACTGTCCCTATTTCTTTTTTTTTTCTGAAAACTTTCCAAAGACAATAATGGAAAAAAAATTATCCCTCTCCGTCGTGCGAATAGTCATAGTGCTGAATTCAATCAAAAACACATTGAAAAACGTATATTGAGTTTTTCTCATATTTTCCAATTTTCCGGTAGATTTTCCAAAAAATTTATTTCACGTAAAACTTATCGTGTCGAGCCGTACTGAAGTGATGCTCATACAACCATGTGGCAATTGATGTTTATTCACAGAAAAAAATCGCTTTCGGTTTTTCCTAAATTTTCCTACTTTCCAGGCGACTTTTGCAAATTTTTATTTGATGCGAACTTTCCTCTTGCTTTCACCATGAAATGTACAATATTTTATCGCAATTGAACCAACTGTATTGACAGCTCACTGGAAAAAGCTGTTTTAGTTTTTCCCGATTTTCCTCTTTTTCGGACAACTTTTCCATATTTTATCGCCGTTTAAACCTTCCCTGGACTTAAAGGAATATTTCAAGACTAAAATTAGACAAATAGCTTCAGCCGTTCTCGAGTTTTAGCGAGACTAACGAACAGCAAAACCCGGCGTTGCCCGGGTATTTATCTATTTATTCCTGCTATTTTGCAGGCATATATTCATTTTATAAGGGCTGTAAGTCTGTAAAATCTCTTGGGAAAACAATTAGTAGTAAAGAAGTAACAGATTAAAACTTGGTGCGTGATGGGGCGATTTTCCATGAACGTTACTGTTCACGTGCTCATATCTCATAAACTACGTGTTGGAATGTGATACAATTTAGAAGCTACATTCAACTATATATGTGTATACTTCTGTAAAATTTCCTGTCGCTGCAATTTGTAGTGTTCAAATTATAAATTGTAACGTCATACCGACAGCCGTAATTTTACTCCATAAACAGCGGAAAAGTAGTAAGCGAGAAACTTTTTTCCTTTCATCATTTTACTATGGGTGCCAGCGAGAACAAGTTTAATAAAGGTTTGAAATTATGTTTAAAGTTTGTTGCAAGTCGCTAAGTACTGTCATTCTCATACAGCGTATTTCGAAAGTCGCGCCGCATTATATAGCATTTTTTGCGATTTCTATTGGTTATGACGTAATATCTTTTGAACGATGGGTCGCATGTGATTCTTAACCATGCAGCAATTGGTACCTCACGGTAAGGAATGTGTGTACCAAATTTGATTGAAATCGGTCCAATGGTTTAGGAGAAAATGAGCAGCATTGTCGCAAAAGGCAGCAGTTTTTCGCGCATCTCATTGTGTATGATGTTATATCTCGTGAACTATAAATCGTATTTGATTCTTACACCACGTCCACACATTGGTACCCACGCTAGCGCCAACGTTGGCCAATATTTTTGAGGCAACGTCCACACATTGGAGCCAATATTCAGTTCAATTCGTCGAGAGCCAACGTAAACATATCTGCATATCTGACACACAACTCGCGGACGATGCATTAATGGTTGTGTGAGTGAACAATTACATTTTGTAACTAAAAACCAAAAAAGGAAACATACGTAAAAGATGATGGGGTGTGTTATATCACTTCCTACCAAACATTAATTACAAAATCAGTAAGTTTTAAAATATGTTACAAGTAATCTATACACATTATTAAATTTAGACCTGCGCTTTAAGTGATTGAACTTAAAATAAAAAAGGATACACATACGTTTTGGAGGGACACTACACTTGCTAAAGTTCTTTTGCTACTGAAGGTTGACTCTTCGTTTATATATATATATATATATATAATCCAAATACCACGGCAAAACTTAGGCGCGATATGTGCGTTGGCGCCACTGTGTGGACGACATACCCACATTGGCCCAACGTCCTTTGATGTTTGGCCGAAATACCGACAAGCAACGGAACCATACCAACGTTGGCGCCAACGTTGGTTCCAATGCTATTTCACCGATCCATACATTGGGAGAACATAGTTGGCGCCAACGTTGGTTCCAATGTATAGATCCGACCTTACAGTTACGGCGACCGTCCTCATGGATTGAAGCTTACGTGTGCAAAATTTCATAAAGATTGGAACAAAACTGTAGATTTGTATGCAACACGTACAAACATACGGACACTCTGCTTTATATATTAGATATAGATTCGGGTTTTTGGGGGGCGTACCGCCTCGTGGTGATATAGTGTACCGCGTCGTGGTGGGACAGTGAGTGTGTGTGTGTGTGTGTGTGTGTGTGTGGATTCGCTGGTTACGGAGCGCAGGCAGTCGCGACGAGGAGGCGCCTTGCGTTGTGTAGGCAGCAGCAGCGGCGGCGGCGGCTGGCTGCAGTCTGGGGTTCCAGTCTGGTGGCTGCGTTGCCCGGGGCGGGCTTTCACCGCGGGCTGCCGGAGGCCCACTGTGGGCAGCAGGGGCCTCATACGACCCGAGCCACAATTCCTGCCCCATAACTGTGCGGCACCCGAACCTGCGTTTCAACAGTTGCTAGGTGGATTCCATCATCTTCCTAGTGCTATTCGTTTCCCTGCCTGATAAACAAACAAGCTGTCCGAAAGCTGATTCCTTAATTTCTGGAATAGGTTCACAGATTTGTGACTGGCTGGAAGACTTCCTAAGTAATAGAACGCAGTACGTTGTTCACGGCGGCGAGTGTTCACCAGAGACGAGTGTATCGTCAGGCGTGCCTCAGGGGAGTGTGATAGGGCCGCTATTATTTTCTATCTATATAAATGATCTGAGGGACAGAGTAACTTGTAATTTGTGGCTGTTTGCTGATGATGCTGTGGTGTATGGAAGGGTGTCATCTTTAACTGACTGTAATAGCATACAAGAATACTTAGAAAAAATTTATAGTTGGTGCGAAGAATGGCAGCTAGCTCTCAATGTAGGGAAATGTAAGGTGATGCGCATGAGTAGGAAGAACAATCCCATAATGTTCGAATACAGCATCAGTAGTGATCTTCTTGATGCTGTCGCGTCGTTCAAATATCTAGGTGTAACATTGCAGAGTGATATGAAATGGAACGAGTATGTAAGGGCAGTTGTGAGTAAGGCGGACAGCCGACTTCGGTTTATTGGGATAATTTTGGGAAGATGCACTTCACCTGTAAAGGAGACCGCGTATAAAACGCATGTACGACCACGTCTTGAGTATTGCTCAAGTGTTTGGGACCCGCAGCAGATCAGTTTAAATGAAGACATAGAGGCAGTTCAGAGGCGAGCAGCTAGGCTTGTTACTGGTAGGTTCGACCAATGCGCGAGTGTCACGGAAATGCTCCGGCAACTCAATTGGGGATCGCTGGAGGAAAGACGACGTTCTTTTCGTGAATTTCTGTTGAGTAAATTTAGAGGGCCGGAAATTGAAGCTGAGAGTAGTACGATATTGCTGCCGCCTACTTACATTTCGCGTAGTGATCTCAAAGACAAGAAGACAAGAGAAATTAGGGGTCGTACGGAGGCATATAGGCATTCCTTTTTTCCTCGTTCAATTTGGGAGTGGAGTAGGAAAGGAAATGTCTAGTAGTGGTACAGTGTACCCTCCGCCACGCACCTTAAGGGGGATTGCGGAGTATGTATGTACATGTACATGTAGATTTCTCCTGGCGAATAACAACTTCGAAAAACTTACGGGTATGCAGCCAGGTATCAAAATCGACGACTGCCGATATTTCGGCAGAAGACCACCCTGCAATTTTCAAGGCGAAACTGCAGTGAGGAAGCAATGTGCAACGATCTTTAAAACCTAGGTTTTCACTGAGTATAAAAAAAAAAAAAAAAAAAAAAAAAAAATACACCGAGCAAGCAAGCACACAGCGCCGACGCGACCAAAGATGAAACCGGTCAGAATATCGATAATAAACATCAGTTCAAGACGGATGAGATCGGATTAGTTTTGTCCGTCTGTTTTTTGACAATTGAGAGAGCAGGATCCTAAGCGGAATTTAAGCCGAACCCTCCATCCCTATTCATAAGGTTGTCACCTAGTTTTATTTCTATCGCTTCCCGGATAACACAGTCCCAGTAGTTGGAAGTGCATGCCAGAATTTTCGTTTTGTTGTATTCCATACGGTGACCCGTGTCAAGACAGTGTTCGGCCACAGCAGATTTGTTTGGCTGTTGTAAACGTGTGTGACGTTTATGCTCAATACAACGGTCCTCAACAGTCCTAACAGTTTCACCAACATATGGAGTACAACAAAACGGAAATTCTGGCATGCACTTCCAACTACTGGGACCGTGTTATCAAGGAAGCGCTTGAAATAAAACTAGGTGTGCTTGCTTGCTCGGTGTGTGTCGTCTTTCCTGTTTACTCATTGAAAATCGAGGTTTTAAAGATAGTTGCACATTGCTTCCTCACTGCAGTTTCGTCTTGAAAATGGCAGAGTTGTCTCCTGCCGAAATATCGACCGTCTATGATTTTGATACCTGGCTGCTGCATACCCGTAAGTTTTTCGATGTCCGAAAGCTCATCGATAAAAACTTTTTTTGGAACAGACGCAACATGCCGGTTCGGGCAAAGATCCTTTCGTTAGTGGGAAGATGTGGGCAAGTTTGGAGCCCTTACTCTTACGGGAAGTAGTTGCAGAACTACGAGTTTAAGTACTGTGGGCAGGGTAAAGCTGGGATTTTTTTGTCTGACGGGAGGCGTGCTTAGGTAGTCCTTGCAGGTGCGGTGATCACTGTGTCCCCAGTGGTGTAGTGGTCAGCGCAACTGCCTAGAAAGAAGGAGATCCGGGTTCGAGTCCTGGCTGGGTATACATTTTCAGCTTTGCTCATTCGTAATTGATGTCATATATTCTGTGAATATGAAATAATAACAACTGCAGGATCAGTAATGACGTCTGTTCTTTCGGAACAGACGCCACATGTATAGATGTTAGGATTTGTGAGCCTAAAAGTGCCAAATCTAACGTCTCTTTCAAAGCACAGTAAATGCAAACTGTTTACACTGAACTTACATTCTAGTTAAGTATGGTAAGTGCACTAAAAAGCCGGAACATGGGCACTTCGTGTTTTACGTTCTTAAGAAATGCGGAGCATACTCTTTCTAATTCCTCCTTTTAAGGGAACTTGAATGTGAATTTCCATATCTGCATTTTTCATACCTTACTTTCGATGCACATTACTCTTCATCTACAATACGGAGGAAGTTGCGATTTTGTGCCAATACTGAACGACATTAACTAAAAATGTAATAGGATTTATTTTAAATATCTTTTATTGTTTAGGAATCAAAATATTTTGCCCAGTTGATGTTTTTATAATACATGTTCGCATTTTGGAAACATTGTCTAGTGCATCGTCAGTCTAATAGCATTTAGACTGTGGCAGGCTGCTGTCAATATTGGAGAAACACATTATGCCTCTTGTTTTGTAGTTTACAGTATATCTGAAGAAACAGAAAAACTCTTATTACATTTCATTACTGTTTTGTCTAAATGTTACAGCTAAAATTATATACAGAACGACAATCATAGATCATTTCTGCAATCTATTAGGCATAATACAAAAATACTGTCCCATTCTTCAATTGGGAGAAATTTTGTGAACATAGCTAAAACCATTATGAAGAGATATATACCGAATGTTCTGAAAATGTAGTTTCGAGAAAAAGAGAAAAGAATGTTCACAGTGTTTTTGACTCGCCGTATGCCTCTTACAGAACATTCCAATGGCATAATCTTGCTGGCCAGCTGTTTCTTTATCCTCTGCAGACTTTTTCTTTAGTATTTTCCTTAGTGGCTACCGCAGCCCTTTCAGTTTCAAACAGTCACTGACGATCTATGGCAGTCAGACAGCTATCATATTATTTCCCGGTTGGATGCCTTATTTGTCCATTACTTTTGTCCTGCTAATTATATCATCATTGAAACAGATAACAGCATCCATCACACCGATTTTGAGTACCGTCCATCGAATAAACACTGTTTTCGGTACTCGTTGCCACACGCAGCTGTTGAAACTGTCATTAGCATTTTGTGTATGGCCATGTAGACATTTGCGAAGTACTTTTTTATCTCCAAGGTTCCTGTATATTGTTTCCATGACTGTGACAGGTTTATGGTGATATTCCTTGCCTAAAGCATCAGCGTGTCCAGTGTGCAGACATTTGTTCAAACTATTTAGAAGTAAATAAACCTCACATTTTCGAAACGGGAGAAATTTATCTTACAGAAGAAGGCGCAAAAAAAAAAAAAAAAAAAAAAAAAAAAAAAAAAAAAAAAAATCGATTATTCAGTCATTTTCACGTTCAGGTCCTCTTAAACCATCAGTTGCTTAACCCTTTCATGACCAAATTATTTCCAGAAGTTGTAGACTTTTTATGAATACTTTATTGGGCTAAGTTTATAACATAAAATTATAGTTTACATCTTGAAAGTGAAAGTTTAGCCTAAGAGTATAAAAATATTAGAGAGAATTATTGTTCCCACCGAATTTTTGAGTAACTGGACTTGATTATTAAAAATGTATATCTTTTATTTTTTTAGTACAAAAAGCATATTAAACATTTCATTTACATCTTTATTAGTTCATATTGTCCATTGAGTTCACCAATGTGTCGTACTATGGAACTTAGATAAGAATGGTACACAACAGTTTCTCTACATTATTTTTGACCTCTTTTCTTTGTTATCGGTGCTACATTGGCGGCACCTGATGTTTGCAGTACCCTTTGTTGGCAAATGAGTTCCAACTTTCGCCAGACGAACTTCATCTGGAACTCCAGACACGCCTCTTTTTGGTGTCTAAAAATGAATGGGCATTCCGCTTCGCTTATGACTTGAGAAGCCGGAGATGAGCTGACTTGCCAAATGCTACCTAAATGTTAGCTGGTCTGCTTCTGTGTTCTGTAACTTCCACATAATTTAGGCACTGGCAACTGCTAAATTTACAAGAAAGAAAAATAGTATGTGCCACCACTTTCATGAACGACAACCTACAGGATACCGTTCGCGCACCTGATATACATGAATACTATCTCACTCGTAAATATAAAAGCAGACAATAACACGCATAAGGAAAGCACACTATACAAAAAACGCCATTACGGTCGAAACAGTGGCTTGTTTTCCCGCATAAACTGCGCTTCTTCATTGACTGACTAACAATGTAGAAAAACAACCACTTTCACGCGCCTGTTGATAATCTATTTGTCGTTAGCACACACTAACAGAGATGGTACAAGTTAGAAGTGGGAACACCGAGTATCACTGATCTTATAGCGAAAACAAAGAGGTGGGAACTATAGTTCGCACGGGTCACGAAAGGGTTAAGTCTTGTTGGCCCACTTTAGGTTACGGTAGTAACACTAAAAGTGGACCTTTGCGATCGTTTCTTGACAGCTCGAAATTTAAATAAAAATACCGGCTTAACCATTCACCTGACAAAAAAATTGAATAACCGCATTTGCAGAGGAGAAAATTCTCTACAACTTTGCTCACTTTTTTTTTCTTTCTTTTTTCATATCTCGTACCGTTTCAGAGATATTTGCAAAATAGCGGCGATTTTGGGATGTATGTCTGTCTGTCTGCCTGCCTGTCCGTAACGTGTTCCCCGTTTTTAAGACGAACCGTTCAACCGATTTTACAGACATAATTGCAGGCCGACAGAGACCAGAACCTCCCTTTTTCAAATTTTTCGGACAAAAAATACGGTAGTAATGCCAAAAAAAGCCGTTTGTAATATAATTGTAATTGCAAACGAACGGTTCATCTGACACAAAAATTGAATAAACTAATTGGTAGAGAGGAAAATTCTCTACAACGTCGCTCTATTTTTTTTTTTTTTTTTTTTTTCATATCTTGTATCGTTGCAGAGATATTTGCAAAAATAACGGCGATTTCCCACTTTTCAGGTCAAACCGTTCAACCGATTGGCACCAAATTTTACAGACATAATTGTTGGCTACCAGAGACCAGAACCTCGCTTTTTCAAATATTTCGGACACGAAATACGTTAATAATACCAGAAAAAGCCGTTTCTAATGTAATTTTTATTGCATATAACTGTTCATCTGACGCTGAAATTGAATATCGGAATTTGTAGAGGATAAGATTGTCTACAGCTTTGTTCCCTTGTGGTTTTTTTTTTCATATCTCGTATCGTTTGAGAGATATTTGCAAAAATAACTGGAGTTTTGACGCCCTCCACTGAATTAACTAAAACCAGCCGTTCGCAGATGTCACGTGACATTCCTCGCCCAGAACTTTCTCTGGCATAAACCATCTTGCTTTGCGTATTTGATTATTTTCTTATTTTAATTTACATGTTTTCATTCCAAAGCAATGGCGTACTGAAGAATTAACATAAACACATCGTTCTTCGTACGATAAATGATAATGTACTGTCTACAAATGCCATATTAGCATCACTTAATAACAGCCATCAATAGTATGAGATTAAGGGACGTGGCTTATAAATGTTGTACGTAGCGTAGTGGGAAATGCGTTGGACTGTGACGCTGAATGTCAGGGGTCCAGAACCCAACACTATCTAAAAAAATTTGTTTTCCTAAAAGGGTTTCAGACATTCTTATTAATTAATTTTTTGTTGTTTACATTATTACAATGAAGAGGTACTGAATAGAATTGGTGAGAAAAGGAATCTTTGGCATACGCTATCTAAAAGAAGGGATCGCTTGGTAGGACACATTCTTAGACATCGAGGAATCGTAAATTTAGCATATTTAATATTGTAGGGAAGTGTGTGGGGTAAAAATCGCAGATGGAGACCAAGAGACGCATATAGTAAGCAGATTCAAGTAGATTTGGGTTGCCGTTCTTATGAGGAGATGAAAAGGCTTGCTCAGGATAGAATAGGGTGGAGAGCTGCATCAAACCAGTCTCCGGACTGAAGACCATAACAACAACAATACATTTTTTTATTTTGGTCAAAAATGTTTGCTAAAACTTATAAAAGTACAAATCAGAAGTGAGTGTAAAACACGTCAGTGCGATTTTTTATTTTCTTGGATGCGCCATAGTGCTGTAATCAGAAGTTCTCCAATCGAGGAAGACGTCGACAACAGTATCGAGTCTTCATCGAGTTTCCACACATCGCAGTGCAACTTCCAGCAGCGCTTAACGTTGCAGCTGTATTTATCTTTTCCCCGGACGGCTGATAGCGCAAAGCGCGTGTTGGCGGCTGCAGGCTGCCTCGTGCCCGCGCTATCTGCGCGCAGCGGGCGGTACCGGGAAGTTGTGGTGTCCGGTCGCGACCACGTGCTGCGCGTCGCGCATATCGATACTCGCAGTCGATAACCGCAAGTGTGTCCGCGCCCTGTCTACCTAATAATTCGCCCAAATTGAGCGAGGTCAGGTGCCCTTCCCACCCACCCGTCCTTCACTCCTATCGGATTATCTCTGAAGACTTCTGTCGCCAAGATCTGAGCGCGTAAAGAAAAGTTACCGACAAATAATAACCAAAGCGTAATAAATACACAATTTAAAAATATGAACTACTTCCCACATTAGATCTGCAGCTGGTTGTGTTAAATATAGTTTGCTTCACCTCGTGCTTTGTTACGTGCTTGTTTTTTTTATATATAAAGCTTATGGGACTTAACTACGGGGTCATCAGTCCCTAAACTTACAAACTACTTATGAACTAGCTAAGACTAAGGACGGCACAAATATCCATGCCCGAGGGGGGATTCGAACCCCCGACCGTAGTGGCCATGCAGACCGTGACTGAAGCGCCTCAGTCCCCTCGGCCACCGCGGCCGGCGTTACGTGCTTGCGTCGTACCTGACTTGCTGTCCACAAACGTTGGTATTGAGATCCGAAGACATGAACAGCAGCGCTCTTGAGTGTGTGAGGATTCACGCTGCTACGACAATGTGCAAGCTCCAACTGGTTCTAAGCAAACTTCATCGAGTATACGTCAGCTCAGCGGCGAAACCAAGGCGGAGCTATGGGGATGCAGTCCGCCGCCCTCCAGCCTAAGAGAACTACACTTGCTTCGTGTCAATTTTTTCTAAAAACAAAAAGGGGAGAAAGAGGAGAACTAAAAGAATCTAGTGTACCATTATTTCTCGTTTGCGGCACGAAGACCCTCAGCCGACATCCCCCCCCCCCCCTTTCACATACTTTCAAAGACCAACATCCTGCCTTCGACACTGTCAGCGGTTACTGCCAAGGAGGTTACAATAAAGGGAGATGGCATTGTCTATGCCGAGCACATACGCCAGTTGAAGCCTGTCCGCCGTCGTGGTGAGTTGTGGAATGCTATTTCTCCGATAAAGCTATGCACTAAATCAACCGTCTTACTACAAATGCATTGAACTGTAAGTCAGTACAAAGTATGTACTTTCAAACAGTATACTTTCTTGAATAAATACTAACAATTACATATCATTAGTTATTTGAAAAATTATTTTAACACTATTTTGCACTCCTTCAACATGTTGTATGTCACGGCAAAAGCGCTGGACGTATTATTCCTGTTTTTAAGTGACATAAAACGTCAGCTATACAGTACGAACACTTTTCCGAGACTCGCCAATATGGCACAGGCAGGCTTCACTTTTTCAATGTAAGAACATCTCCCTTTATTTCTAACCTCCTTGGTTACTGCAGGCGGTTCCATTCTGTTGCATTTTGGCGGAAGGTGTTGAGGACATGAGAACGGTATGGCAGTACGCATTCCTCTTCAGAGGGGATTGCACTGTGGAAAAAAGAGACTTTTCGCCTAGAGAATAGGTTTCAGACTGAATTGTACTTTCCGGCAGGGTAAATCTCCCGCTAGTAGGGCCAGAATGGCGCTACAGTGGTTTAAGGAGCATGACGGTGAACTCAAGGTGATGTCTTGCCCTTCAGTGTAGCCTCATATGAACTACTTATAACGCAAATTAGAAGTTACGGTGCGCCAGAAACCCTCACAGACATTGGCTGTCACATACCTCCGGAAACGTACCAAGGTCTTGAGGAATCCATGACACGCAGATTCGCTGCGTTGTTGGACTCCATAGGAGGACCAAGACACTATTAAGCAGACGGTCAACACTGAGGTGACGCAAGTCTCGCTTACCGCCTCAGATCCTGTCGCACTTCCTTTTCCCCGTCGAAGTACAACTCGACATGTCATGCACTAAATTCCTCCCCTGCGGAAATATTGACCCAAATTATTCCTGTATCCGTCCATAGTTAGACGATCTCTCGATTACTACCGAATTGGCCGTGACTGATTTTGACTGTATACTGGTCATCAGCAATGACGGTAAGTACATGAAAGAAATAAAAGGAAGTGTGTAAAACATGGCAATGACTTCATTATATCAATTGTACTCTAAGAAGATTACAGAGGAAGTGTTTTCTAAATATTCTGAAAGTGATTGTTGTTGTTGTTGTTGTTGTTGTTGTCTTCAGTCCGCAGACTGTTTTGATAAAGCTCTCCACGCTACCCTGTCCAGTGCAAGTCTCTTCATCTGAGAATACGTTCGGCAACCTACATTCTTTCGAATCTGCTTACTATATTCGTCCCTCGGTCTCCCTCTACGATTTTTACCACACACGCTTCCTTTTAATGGTAAGTTTATAATTCCTTGATGTCTCAGAATGTGTCCAACCAATCTGTCCCTTCTCTTAGTCAGGATATGCCAGAAACTCCTTTTCTCCCCGATTCGGTTAAGCACATCCTCATTGGTTACGTGATCTACCCATCTAATTTTCATCACTCGTCTGTAGCACCACATTTCAAAAGCTTCTATCAACTTTTTATCTGAACTCCTAATCGTCCACTTTTCACTCCCATA
The DNA here is from genome assembly GCA_026315105.1 of Locusta migratoria. Classification (NCBI taxonomy): domain Eukaryota; kingdom Metazoa; phylum Arthropoda; class Insecta; order Orthoptera; family Acrididae; genus Locusta; species Locusta migratoria. The sequence goes on along the minus strand of CM048751.1, from coordinate 327,022,787 downwards.
CAATGCTACACTCCATACAAATGCTTTCAGAAAGGACTTCCTAACATTAATATTAATATTGGTTGTTAACAAGTTTCTCTTCTTTAGAAACGCTTTTCTCCCCATAGCTATTCTGCATTTTATATCTTCTTTACTTCGGCCATCAGAAGTTATCTTGTTACCTAAATAACAAAATTCATCTACTACTTTTATTGTCTCATTACCTAATCTAATGCCTTCAGCATCGCCTAATTTTCTGACATTGCATTCCATTACCTTCGTTTTACTCTTGTTAATGTTCATCTTTTATCTTCTTTTCAAGACACTGTCCATCCGATTCAATTGCTCTTCCAGATCTTTTGCAGTCTCTGACAGAATTACTATGTCATTGGCAAACCGCAATGTTTGTATTTCTCCTCCCTGCACTTTAACGCCCGCTTCAAATTTCTCCTTCCATTCCTTCAGTGCCTGCTCAATGTACAGTTTGAACAACATCGGGGAAAGGCTACAACCCTGTCTTAGTCCCTTCCCAACCTCTGCGTCCCTTTCTTGCCCTTCGACTCTAATAACCGCTGTCTGGTTTTTGTATAGGTTGAATATAACTCTTCGCTTTCTGTATTTTACCCCTGATACCTTCAGAATTTTGAAGAGAGTATTCCAGTCGACATTGTCAAAAGCTTTCTCCAAATCGACAAACGCCAAAAAGTAGGTTTCCCTATCCTTAGCCTATCTTCTAAGATACCACTGTCAGTTAAAAGCGAGTTCCATGACCGTCTCTACGTGAAGTAATAATAATAATAATAATAATAATAATAATAATTTCGTGTGGCTCATTGGCCTGGTGCAAGTCTTTCAATTGGACGCCACTTCGGCGACTTGCGTGTCCCTAGCCTACCCCAGTTATCCAACCGGGGAAAGGGGACCTACAGCTTAACGTGTAATCCGAACCATGTGTCGTTTCTGGCGACTCCTCACATCGTTGAGGGGTGAAGGATGGGTTAAAACGCAGACTGAAAAAATCCGAGGTCCGACCGGGTTATGAACCCGCGACCCATCGGTTTCCAGCCGAGCACTTTACCCCAAGACCACCGCGCCCGATTTCTACGTGAAGTAAAACGTACACAGTGCACGTCTTCGTCTTCCCGCACAGGCGCAGTGTACGGTGGTAACTTTCCTAACCAGCGCCTTTGTTGGCGCGTGCCGTGAGGTGAGAGGTCAGCTGCTGCCCCTGGCGTCGCGGTCGTGCTCCTACCTTACCGGCTGCCGCAGCTGCGGCAGTGGACGCCCCACGGAGAGGTGTTGGCCCCCGCTGCGAACCATTCGTCCCGTGAATCACGGCTGTCCCGCGCCGGGTCACGAACGCGAGACCTCGCAGCTGCAGGGGCGTTCCCTGCGCTGCTCTGGCTGCCAGCTGCCGGTGACCGAGGCAGTGACAGCAGACCGGAGCGTTGCTCTAAGGTTCGTTCCAGCAGCTGCCAGGCTGCTTGACACGCATGCGCAACGCTGAAATTGTGTTCCAGCAGCACCTTCTTCCGAGTCTGGTTGCTTGGAGTGTGGTTGTTTGGTGTTCCGGCAGTTGCCGCAAGCAGCCAGACGCTATCCGAAAAAAATATTTCTGGCGCGGTCAAGTTGCCAATTTGCGCATGCGCAGAAGCTTCTGAGTTAGGGTGGATGGGTTGCCATCACGTGATACGTGTGTGTTTGTAGCGTGTTTTTCGATTATTTCGAAGTCACTGCAGTCTGACTTGAGATCAGATATTTCTCGTTTACACTTCTTTGTTATTAAGAAGGAAAGTATTTTAATTATTCCTTTAAACTCGCCTTCGCCTGCAGCCAGAAACAGTGCAAAACGCGTTCCAGCAATGCAAGTATCAAACAAGGGGTTTTACGTCATTGTAGCTGCGCATGCGCTGTAACACCTGTTTCTTAGCGCTTGAAAGTAGCCGTCTGGCAGCTGCTGGAACGAACCTCTAGCCTACGGTGTCAGAGGCACGTCTCACCCCCATTCAGTTAGGCCCTATTCACACGTGGATACGCCAGTCTCCGAGCGAATGAGATACTGTACTCTGCGACCAAGGGACTCCTACTCCTTATGTACTTCAGATTAGTTTTATGCACTTTAGTCCTCATCACGTCCTAGAATAATACAATTTTCTCGCCGACCGCGGTGGCCGAGGGGACTGAGGCGCGCCAGTCATAGTCTGCACGGCCAATACGGTCGGGGGTTCATAAGTAGTTTGTAAGTTTAGGGACTGATAACACCGTAGTTAAGTCCCATAAGCTATACAAACATTTGAACATTTTTTAAATATAATTTTCTCGGTTCGTAAGTGGAATATTAGGAAACCGTTTGCGAAATGCGTTGCCATTGGAGTTGGTACTAAAATGTAATAAATTATGAACTTTAATGCATTACCTGTCCGATTTCATGCATTTCATTGCACTGTGTGCGTACTACGATTTAACATGGAAAGTACATACAGTGGTATACGTCAACACTGTCTGCAAAATATGTCGGGAACAGAGTTGATTGTAAAGAAGTAATAAATCAGAAAGTCATGAGTGATGGGACAATTTTTCTTGAACGTAATTGTTTATGACCTCATTTCTCATGATATAACGTCGGAGGTATATACAGTGTTACGTATGAATATCCTCTCTAAAATGTACTGGGAATATAATTAACATGGCAGAAGTAACGTCATGTGGAATGCCGTAGTTTAACTGCGTAGACAGCGAAATAGTAGTGAGGGATACACTTCTTTCCTTTCATCATTTTACTGATGCCAAAGAGAAAAGGTTTCATAAAGCTTTTTAAATATGTGTAAATTTGGTTGCAAGTCGCTAAATGCTCACATTCTCAAATAGTGGATCGATAAAGTCCCGTTATTCATAAGTCACTTGATGGAGCAGTTTATTATTATTATTATTATTATTATTATTATTATTAATTTTTACTCGAATTGTTCATGAGGAGGTCATATTTCTCGATGTATGTGTCGTAGGAGGTGGTGTTCATCCCTATATAAGGAGTTTCGGAACATACGCTAGCAGTCAGCGTCAACTTCACTTCGCAGTTTTTTTCGAATGTAACTGATGCATTGTGATGCAACCACCGCCATTTTTTGTGATTTTTCATGCTATTGATTGCCTAAGAAGTAAGTAACCATTTAAAAAAATATAAGTTTTTGTTGAAAATAACATTTGTTTAGGTGTTTGAGTGTGTTTTTGCACCTTGAGCAATGAATTGTTCCTTGTGATTTAGGCAAGTAACATCTGTAAGGAGCACAGACCCGAGAAAAGTAAGTAAACTGCAGATGATTGCAGTTGAAATCACCGTGACTGTTAATACATTTAAACCACTGTGACAGAAGGCCGATTAATTCCTCCATGAAAAAATGTCAGGACCATGATTTTTAGCCAGGTGAGCACATCTTTATCTGAGACCTTTGGATGTCCGCGAATGTCTTTCTTCAAGGCTCCAAAACATACGCGAATCACATGGCTAGAAATCGTGACTGCATGGAGCATAGGTAATGGCTTCTGACAAGGAAAGTACTTGGGCTCGAACAAATACATATACACCAAAATCTTATGAGAGATAATGTAAAGATCCAAATATTGCACTAGTGATACTCCAGCATCTGCAAAACTCTGCAGTCGTCCGTTAGAGGCCTCTGCGTGTGCCCTGCCGCAGTGCACTTTGACCTGTCGGTTCGCCAGTAGGGACGGTGCAGTGTTTTGTGACATTATTTGTGTGGTGAAGCGTCAGATGGGGCGGCGATTGGTAATCAATCCTGCTAATGTATTGCGATTAGTTGACATGAAGTTACGATGAACCCTTCTTCGTGAAGATGGTATTACTGTAGAAGATGAATCATTTGCATGCTTTCTCGTATCTGTTATGGTACAGAAATATGAGCATAAGTTAGATACTGTTGTTACAAACTCATAATAATGATAATAGGGATGATAATGACGAACGACTCATTGCAAGCGGTAGTGCTACGGTAAGTGCGGGAAGAGGCGATGGAAGCAGTGGAATTGAATACCAACAGTCTTTCGGGAAGAAGGTTAAAGTTGCAACTATCATCACGGCTTTTGATGACAATTCGCTAGAGAACATGTACGACGATTATTACGTAAGTTATAGTTCAGATATCTGCATTACGCATGGCGTCTACAATTACATCTACAGTGCTATCTAGAGCATGGTTGCAGAGCTTTGAGAGAAATGACACCCACCAGCACATTGAGGTGTACGTAAAGATCCTGTAACCAAATGTTCATACCGATATGTTTGTTCGAGCCCAAGTACTTTCCTTGTGAGACTTGTGAAAATGTAGGCAGGCTTCGTCGTGATGCAGAATTCTGACATTTTTGTTAGATTTATCGCCGCGTCGGATGATCAGTGTGCACTGGGGCGCCTTGCTGCGGTGCGCACGGCCCTTCGCCGTCGGGACTTCGAGTCCCCCCTCGGACATGGGTATTTGTGTTGTCCATAGGTTACATAACCTTAGGTTAAGTAGTTTGTTAGCTACAGACTACTGATCAGTCAGTTAAGTCCGATAGATTTACAAACATTTCAACATTTTGGTGTTATGTTTATCAACATTTCGGTAGGGGATTGAACCCCAGAACCACCTCTCCCTCTGGCTACGCCTATGGATGGCCGCAGTTTGGTACGTCGCATATAAGGTGAGCGGCATTACTGTACAGCACTTAATCTTTATCCCACAGATGATAGGAAAATTATACAACCCATCCCAGTGCTGCATAAATAAAATGGGTTGGAAGCGTTGTCAGGATGGAAGGCGGAGCGGTGAAGGCTTGTGGGCGCCCTAGGAAAGGGTGGCTCACTGGCAAATAAAATATAGAATTGAAGTTGATATTTGGTATATTCTGAAATACGGGATACATAGCGGGGCTCGCCCTGAGGTAGGATGCAATGAATGGGTGCCAGTCTATGTTAGCGAACTAGAAAATGGAAAAGGTTACGGTAATGGTTACGGTTCACACAATTGGTGGCTGATGCCGAACAGCCGCTAGGCGGGAGCGGACGGCATGCGGCCGTTCGCCCCGCACAGACGCTGAGACTCTGGAGTGCGTCTGTTCTGTACGAGAACTCAAACTGAAGAGAGCGAAGGAACTGATTCTCACACTTCTCTGTCCTCCAGCAGTAGCACACGTGATCAAACGTGGGTGTCTGCTATTGGCTACACGGAAGCATGGAAACGTCAGTAGTTTCAGCACGGACGCCAGAAGGGTGGCTTGATTTTAGAATCAGCATTCAATACTGGTTCTGTCCGGCTCTGTCCTGCAAGGTGGACAGGCTTGGTCACATTGCCAAGGCGTATGTTACAGTGGAAGAATACTTGTAAAACTTACGCGAAGTTTTGAAATAATTTTTTTAAATTTTTTCCTAACCTGTCTTAGACTGGCTAGTCATCCTGTACATTACAGTGACTGCATTAGCAAAAGACACAGGCCTACTGCACTATCTGAAGATATTAAGGGGTGGGGTGGTATTGGTGCAACCACAAATGACAGCGCGTGCCAAGGGCACTGTGATCAGTTTAACTTACGTGAACGACTTCCTGCGACCATTCGTGGTATCATTTCTGTACGACATCACAGAGGCCATTTATGAGCAAGACAATGCACGATCACATGTTACCGCGCTATGTTACTGTCACAGGATGTCATCCGTTTCTTCTGGTCAGTCAGATGGCCAAATTTGTAAATCGAAAATGTGTGTGGTGTTGTGAAACGACATCTACAGCGCTGAGACCCAGTGCCTACCAGATGAGTGCAGCATGGCTGGCTGGGCGCTAATCGCTCATTACACCCGTAAATGACATCACGCATGGAACAAGTTATCAGCGCCTTGACCTTGTGCCTGCTATGCAAGAGGTCATATACAGAATGGTAATCAGTTTTTCAGAACATAGTAATGGTCATGGGTTGATTTATGAGCTTCCTATTTCGTCTTTCGATGTGTTCTGTTTTTATCCGAAAATGAATCCGTTAATAACATTGCACGCGGACCGTTCGTGGTGAAATATTACAGCTTCACCTGGTTTGGCTTGCATCTGCATTGCCGGCCGCGATGGCCGAGGGGACTGAGGCGCTCCAGTCACGATCTGCGCGGCCACTACGGTCGGGGGTTCGAATCCCCCCTCGGGCATGGATATTTGTCGCGTCCTTAGTCTTAGCTAGTTCATAAGTAGTGTGTAAGCTTAGGGACTGATGACCCCGTAGTTAAGTACCGTAAGTTCTACAAACATATGAACATTTTTTGCATCTGCATTTTTTCTTGTACATTCATAACACATACGTTACAGTACAAATGAATGCTTGCGGCGGAGAGAGTGATAGTGCATCTCATTTTCGACGTTCACTCCGCAAAAATATCGAACGTGTGTGGTTCGTATAATGTTTTCAAAAGAAACGCCTTTTGCTACTGCAAATGAAGGGTTTTTATTATTATAGTCACCCGTACGCGTTTCGCCTTTGTCACAAGGCATCATCAGTGGGTGTTCTGAAATATTTACATGTTTCTGTTTACACATAAAGGTTAGGTTTCTTACATATGTACAAAACATTTTGTTTCTGATTTAAAACAGTTCGTTGATTGCTATAAAGTGGTGTACTTACAGCACTTGCTACTCCACATCAGTCTCTTTCCAGCAAAGAAGTCGAAAGGTTCCACTGTTTTCTAAAAATCTTCGCATTTTTCTGGTTCCACTGTCATCTGCTGCCATTCTGTGTTCATACTACAAAACAAACTACAGTGGACACAGTATGGCAGCAGATGACAGTGGAACCAGAAAAATACTAAGTTTTTTTTTAGAAAACAGTGGAACCTTTCGACCTGGTTGCCGGAAAGAGACTGATGTGGAGTGGCAAGTGCAGTAAGTACGCCATTTTATAGCAAACAACGAGCTGTTTTAAATCAGTAACGAAATGTTTTGTACATATGTAAGAAACCTAACCTTCATGTGTAAACAGAAACATATAAATATTTCAGAACACCCACTGATGGTGCCTTGTGACAAAGGCGAAACGCGTATGGGTGATTTATAAAAATAAAATCCTTCATTTACAGTAGCAAAAGGCGTTTCCTTTAAAAACATTATACGAACAACGTACGTTCGATATTTTTTGCGAAGTTTTTTAGAAAACAGTGGAACCTTTCGACCTGGTTGCTGGAAACAGACTGATGTGGAGTGGCAAGTGCTGTAAGTACACCATTTTATAGCAAACAACGAACTGTTTTAAATCATTAACGAAATGTTTTCTACATATGTAAGACAGCTAACCTTTATGTGTAAACAGAAACATGTAAATATTTCAGGGCACGCACTGATGATGCCTTGTGACAAAGGCGAAACGCGTATGGGTGACTTACAAAAATAAAACCCTTCATTTGCAGTAGCAAAAGGCGTTTCTTTTAAAAACATTATACATAATGACATAAAAGTTTTCTGGGTGTTGTACCGCGTCATGATGTAAGGCTATTATTTAAATAACTGACGTTTCGGCCTAGGTTACAGTGGCATTCATCTGGGTACTCAGATGAAGGCCACTGTAACGTTGGCCGAAACGTCGGTTATTTAAGTAATAGCCTTACATCATGACGCGGTACAACACCCAGAAAACTTTTATGTCATCTGAATCTGGCCGCGGAAGCCTACGTAATTGTTATACATAATATTCAGCTGCCACTGCAAGCAACGTGTGTGGTTTGATTTGTGACGCTCGGGAAGGTTACGCAGTGTGAAACTTCGCCTTATAACGGCACAGACATCCTTGCAGCGCAAATCGACGTCAGCTACCATATGCCGTATGAGGACGGCGTTAGCGCGTGCTTTGTGCACAGAGTTGGGACCGGAGGCGTCGTCCGCGGCACAGCGCGGCCACGCACCGACGTCCGTGGGAGCGCCGGGGCTTTCTACTGCAGTTTCTTCATTCCCGGAACAGCGGCGGGGGCGTCAGAGCGTTGCCGCAACACTCAAAGGGCAGCCGCGCCGCGGGGGATCAGCGGAAGGCGGAGCACGACCCGGACCAGCTCTGACCAGCGACCTGACGGGACCGCCTGAACGGCACTGCACGCGCCCAAAACATGTACTCTGTCTGTTCCGTGAAATAGGCTTAGTTCCGCTGCTGAATGCTTATGCTTGTTACCGACCTAATACCTAATAGATTTAAGGCCAATTCACACTGTCCGTCACGTCAACGTCACGTCACGGAACCGTCACGTCAAGTTGTATTCACACTGTCCGTCCGTGTCCGTCACGTCAATTCGTCCATCTCAATACGTGATGTTGAAAGTGAGGTTATGAGTGGCGATCTGTTATGTAGAAAGTCATAGTTTAATACTAGAAAGGGGGAACAACAACGCTAAATGTTATTAACGGCCAAAGAAAACTTTACAGTGTATGTTTTTGGCCAACTTACTGGGAACTGAAACAACATTTCAAAACATCGACATCTATTTTCAAGCGAAAAAATAAACATATGAAGACATCAAACCATACTTGTAAGAGCATAAATAGCGCCTGTATACTTTAACCATTACGATTTGCATGCTGACATTGTTAATACGTCGTAAACAACTGAATTTTCGTCTTTCATTAGAACTGACATTTTCATTTAAAGTGTTATTTAATGAAAAATGCGTAATCAAATTACAATCTTACTCAGATAAACAGTTTGCTTCAGTCGTTTCTGTTACATTGTTACGTAACATAAACCATTTTTTGGTTTCAGATATTCGACCTCGATTTTAGGGGGTCACTCAATTGACAAAAATATTTAAGTCGCCATGAAACATTTGAGATTTACCCCTAAAACGAGGTACAACAACAACACAAAGATGAATAAGACACATTTGCATATAAAGAGTGCAATCGTTGACTGCAACATGTAATTCGCGTGACGAAAATAGGTTAACTTCCGATGTTAGCAGACGGCCGTTCCGTCAAAACATTCTTCTCGAGAAAGCTTGACGGACGTTGACGTGACGTGACGGTCCGGTGACGGACAGTGTGAATGCCGCCATTAGAAATACATTGCGGAATGTTCTGACGGACGGTGACGTGACGTGACGTGACGTGACGGATAGTGTGAATTGGCCTTTAAACGGCGTATGGCGGAAGTCAGGGCGTAGCCAGAGGGGCGGTGGGCTTAGGGGATCAAACCCCTACCGAAATTTTGTCAAATCTGATAAGAATGGGACAGAAATGGGTCTAAAATAGATTGCAGAGTAATCTTTGTTAACTTAACGCCTTTTGGAACTAAAAGGAACGGCTAGTGTGTGCAATGTGATGATATGATTTTTTTTTCTTTTAATAATCGTCACGAAACAAATAAGATATCCGTCCGTAATTTTTTTAAATTATCTTCTACTCAACGTTATCCTGTTTAAACATAAGGATAGGTATTGAATTAAAAATTTTGCCTTGGCCGGGATTCGAACCCGGAACCACCTCCTTACTAGGTAGGTGCTTCAGGCCACTCAGCTAACACAGCGTTGTAGCCAAAGCAACTACATGGACTATCTTGAAGTACGTCTCCCTCCACACCACATACTTTAATTCTGCCTCAATCTTCCCTGTGAAATACGTATCAGTAGTTGCTTTCGCTACAACGCTGTGTTAGCTGAGTGGTCAAAAGCACCTACCTAGTAAGTAGAAGATTCCGGGTTTGAATCCTGGCGACAGCATAAATTTTAATTCAGTACCTCTCCTTATGTTTAATACCTTTCCTATAACGAGACAATGTTGTCTCAAGGAATTGTATTATTTGTTATCCTGTTTGTTCAAAAGTCCATGACTGATATCAAGAACTAGTGTTTGAACACAGTCTACTACTGATGCATCTTGAGGATGCGATTAATGAATCTTTGAAATGATTTTTATGACATCAAGGAACGGAACTGCTTTCTTAGGTTTCAGTTTACGTTTGAGGGAAAGGGTAAGGAAACTACTTGTCTTGTTCGTCAGCTGGTTGACAGGTGCTGCAAGAACCAGAAACAATCTGAATTCTATTTGCAGGTTGCAAACAGAATTAGGTGCTACAAAGAGAAATCAAAATAACTATGTCAGAAGCAGCGTGTTTTGCCGATAGCCAACAGTAAGAGATTAATTACGCCAAGGATGTGCTCTTGGATTTCAATAATAATACCGAATTCGTGTTGGCTTCCACCGAGAAAATTATTTTCTTCCGGGTAGAAATTTGATTGAACTTGAATGAAGTTCTGCTATTGCTCTGTAAATCGATCAGGGTGATACACGACGGGTAGAGACAGATGAAGAAAACATTGTAAACTGTTCATTATTCCGAAAATAATCGTCATAATAGTAAATCGATTTATCCCAATGTGAGGCAAGACAGTGTACCTCTTCGTTCGAAAAAAATCGACAGCCATGGATGGCGGTTTCGTGTTATATTACTAAAAAACCACGTAATTTTGTTCGATGTTCATTTGTTGAAGTAAGGGGACAAAGCCGCAGAATACTCTTTGTAAAACCGAACTGGTTTTCCATCCGGACCAGGAGACATTTCTGTATTTAGCTCTCTCAACTGCTTCTCTACGCCGGAAATACCTACTATGTCCTCCATTTCAGAATTAGTGCGTTGATCAAATGATGGTACATTTGTGCGGTCCTCCTGCGTGAAAGATTTCTCAAGGGTTAAATTTAGATCTTAAGCTTTGCGTCCACCTCCATGAACCACAGACATTGCCGTGGTGGGGTAGCTTGCGTGCCTCAACGATGCAGATAGCCGTACCGTAGGTGCAACCACAGCGGAGGGGTATCTGTGGAGAGGCCAGACAAACGTGTGGTTCCTGAAGAGGGGCAGCAGCTTTTTTAGTAGTTACAGGGGCAACAGTCTGGATGATTGACTGAGCTGGCCTTGTAACATAAGCTAATGTGGCTTTGCCACACAGCTACTGCGAACGGCTGAAAGCAAGGGGAAACTACAGTCGTTACGTTTCCCGAGGATATGCAGCTCTACTGTATGAACATATGATGATGGCATCCTCTCGGGTAAAATATTCCGGAGGTAAAATAGTCCCCCATTCGGATCTCCGGGCGGGGACTACTCAGGAGGATGTTGTCATCAGGAAAAGACAGGGTTGTAGCCTTTCTCCGATGTTATTCAATTTGTACATCGAGCAGGCGGTGAAGGAAAGCAAGGAAACATTTGGAATAGGGATTAAAGTACAGGGGGAAGAATTAAAAACATTGCGTTTTGCTGATGACATTGTAATTCTGTCAGAGACAGCAAAGGACCTGGAAGAGCAGTTGAATGGAATGGACAGTGTGTTGAAGAGAGCGTATAAAATGAACATTAACAAGAGCAAAACAAAAATAATGGAATGCGGTCTTAGAAAGTCAGGCGATGCTGAAGGAATTAGATTAGATAACGAAACAATGAAGGTGGTAGATGAGTTTTGTTACTTGGGTAGTAAAATAACATGCGATGGTCGCAGTACAGAGGATATAAAATGCAGAATGGCAATGGGAAGAAAAGCATTTTTAAAAAGAGAAATTTGCCAACATCGAATATTAATTTAAGTGTAAGGAAGTCTTTTCTGAAGGCATTTGTGTGGAGTGTTGCCTTGTACGGGAGTGAAACATGGACGATAAGCAGTGCGGACCAGCAGAGAATAGAGGCTTTCGAAATGTGGTGTTGCAGAAGAATGCTGAAGATTAGGTGGGTAGATCGCGTAACTAATGAGGAGGTACTGAACAGAATTGGTGAGAAAAGGAATTTTTGGCATACCCTGACTAAAAGAAGGGATCGGTTGGTAGGACACATTCTTAGACATCGAGGTATCGTAAATTTAGCATTGGAGGGAAGCGTGTGGGGTAAAAATCGCAGAGGGAGACCAAGAGACGCGTATAGTAAGCAGATTCAAGTGGATGTGGGTTGCCGTTCTTATGAGGAGATGAAAAGGCTTGCTCAGGATAGAGTAAGGTGGAGAGCTGCATCAAACCAGTCTCCGTACTGAAGACCATAACAACAACAAGCTTTGCGCTTGCTTTTTTTCTATTCTTGCCCCGGAATGATCAACGAGTGACTGGATAGTGGGCTTTGACCCGCTTATCGATTTTTTTACTTTTTGTGCTTTGCAACGTGAAATATTGTGGATGGCAGAGGATGTCTTGCAATAAACATCCACACAATTTCAGCATATTAACTGGGCAGATATATATGTCATTTATCATGGGGGGATTGCACTGAGGAAATGAAGGACCGTGGACGTGACGGGGAGTGCATAGAGCAGCGGTCCGTAGCTGGCGTACCGCGGTCCAGGTCCGGACCGGGGAAGGCCAAAAACTGGACCTCCAAAATGTTTGGAAAGTGTACGTTACATACTCAAACTAAAAAGAATAAATAAATAAATTCTGTAGACAACAATTCGTATGCGAGCCACTCTTATATTTTTTGTAGAATGTTACAATTAACTGCTGAATATTTAGAACCCTCAATCATTTAATGGTTATTATAGATAGATTAAATAAATAGTTGTCATGATGTGCAACGCCTGAGAGTACACTGACGAGCGGAGGCAGAACGGAGCGAGCTGGCAGGTGAGCTCTGTACACACGAATGCAGCACCGGAACTTTATTTTATGAACAATGAAATTCTATAAATTGACTTCAAACTCTGACAATCTCCGAAACCTCTACTTCAGCGGTCAGGGCACATTCATGTAACCACCATTTTTGTGCTCCTAGCAAACGAAAGCCTGAAAATACTTTGCAAAATAATGAGTTTTTTTATTTTTCTATTTTACATGTATTGTATTTCATATTAGTTTGAGAATGAAACTTAAAGAAAAAAAATTGTGAAGAATACTACTTTTTCTAGATTTTTTAAATTCAAATATGCCTGTTTATTGTGTATCATATTATTTCGTGAATAAAAATTAAAATAAAAAAATTAATAAGGAAGAGATTTTGCTTGCGTACCGCGATAGAAAATTTTCAGAAGTATCGGGACCCCATTTCAGATTACTTGCCGACCTCAGGTATAGAGATTACGGGAAAAGTGTACGTGACGGGGAGTGTGCTGAGGTGATGGACGGTGGAGGAGAGGACACAGACTAAAAACAGATTGATATGAAAAAATACCCAGTTGAAATTTTCATTTTAGCTAGTGTTTCTATGCAGAAGATTCATCCTTTCCTGGCTGCAAAGGTATTAATACGTAAACTTCAAATTTCTGATCGCTCGTAACTTATTGAAACTAGAAAAGCTGAACTTCATCCAGGCCTCCCAAGGATTTGACGCATGTAGCACACCTCAATTACAGTCAGTGTTTGTTTTCTCAAACGGACCCTCCACACATCAGTTGAGCAAGCAACGCCTGACTACACCCGACTGGCCCACAGCCCACAGCATTTGCACGAATCTTACGTGAACGGAAGAGGGCAGTGGGTAAAGCGGCCCTGTCGCACAGCTGTCTGGTTTTCACCTGCCGCCGCGCCGCCACAAGCCAGCCAGTGCAGACCCGCACTGTGGGCAGTCTGAGGCGCCCACTTTCTCTCGCGTATCGGTCACTGAACTGCTCTTCTACACAACCTGTTATGTCAGGTCGCTGTTCCTATTTGGGCTTCAAATGCTGGCCTCACAACGAGATTCTGTAGTATATACAGGGTGTTACAAAAAGGTACGGCCAAACTTTCAGGAAACATTTCTCACGCCGGCCGCTGTGGCCGAGGGGACTGAGGCGCTTCAGTCACGGTCTGCACGGCCACTGCGGTCGGGGGTTCGAATCCCCCTTCAGGCATGGATATTTGTGCCGTCCTTAGTATTAGTTAGATCATAAGTAGTTTGTAAGTTTAGGGACTGATGACCCCGTAGTTAAGTCCCATAAGCTATACAAACATTTGAACATTTTTGAACATTCCTCACACACAAAGAAAGAAAATATGTTATGTGGACATGTGTCTGGAAACGCTTAATTTCAATGTTAGAGCTCATTTTATTACTTCTCTTCAAATCACATTAATCATGGAATGCAACAGAACGTACCAGAGTGACTTCAAACACTTGGTTACAGGAAATGTTCAAAATGTCCTCCGTTAGCGAGGATACATGCATCCACCCTCCCTCGCATGGAATCCCTGATGCGCTGATGCAGCCCTGGAGAGTGGCGTATTGTATCACAGCCGTCCACAATACGAGCACGAAGAGTCTCTACATTTGCTACCGGGGTTGCGTAGACAAGAGCTTTCAAATGCCCCCATAAATGAAAGTCATGAGGTTTGAGGTCAGGAGAGCGTGGAGGCCGTGGAATTGGTCCGCCTCTACCAATCCATTGGTCACCGAATCTGTTGTTGAGAAGCGTACGAACACGTCGACAGAAATGTGCAGGAGCTCCATCGTGCATGAACCTCATGTTGAGTCGTAGTCGTAAAGGCACATGTTCTAGCAGCACAGGTAGAGTATCCCGTATGAAATCACGATAACCTGCTCCAGTGAACGTAGATGGAAGAACATGAGGCCCAATCAAGACATCACCAACAATTTTTGCCCAAACGTTCACAGAAAATCTGTGTTGACGTGATTGCACAATTGCATGCGGATTCTCGTCAGCCCAACATCAGTGTCCGCCAAAGGCTTGGTGATGCGCAAATTTACAATTTGATCACGTTGGAATGAAGCCTAAAGCGCACTAAAATGAGCTCTAATATGGAAAAGCGTTTCCGGACACATGTCCACATAACATATGTTCTTTCTTTGTGTGTGAGGGTTTCCTGAAAGTTTGGCCGTACCTTTTTGTAAACCCTGTATACAATGTCAGTGCCTGCTAGCGTCGTCGTCTTACGTTCACTTCTCAGGGCTGAGATCTGCATGGAACATGTCCTCCTCGATGTTGTCCACCCACCTCTTGGGCGGTCAACCAGGAGGTCGGCAACCTCCTGGATCGAATTGGAGTGCTGTTTTAGCCACAGAATAGCACTCCTTCCTCATAACGTGGCCGTACCATCGAAGACGAGCCTCTCTTGCCTTCTCTATGACGGAGACTACACCAAGCCTTTGGCGGACATAGTTAATTGTTGCATGGTCGTAGCGAGCCAATCCAAGGGATAATCGGAACATTTTCACCTTCATTGCGTGGAGAGCCTGACCCTGTTTTCTCGTCAAAGGTCGGTATTCGTTCCGGTAGAGGGCTGCTGGACGCACTACTGATTTATAAATTTTTGCCTTCACATGTACAGGCATCCTTTTGTCACAGAGAACGACCAGTCAAATAGTTACGGGGTTTATAATGGACAAGGATGAGACTGATAAGTAATTTCGCTGGTTCTGTGTTCCTATATGTTGAAACGTTATAAAATTGTTTTAATGTTTCCGACGTAAATAATAAAAAGTCTTATAACAATCCAGTTTAGATCATTATATAAATACGCTAACACGAAAATGGTTGTACAGATTACTAATTTATTCGTACAAGAAGGCCAATGGAAGTTACATGATTCGAAACATTGTTTGTCGTAGATTTCACGAATATAAATATTATTTGTGCATTTAGCCATTAAAAGTGGTAAAAGGAAGTAGAAATTTTCACATCTACAGCTTGGATCAAGTTCTACATTCTCCAACAGTCAGCTCAGTGATTGGCTATTCGCCTCGACCAAAGACGCTGTAATGCAGCGCATCTACAGTATTAAAATAAGTGAATATCGAAACATGGAGTGCTCCCAACTCAATTTCTTGTGCCGTCCAAATGCTTCATTTTCGCAGTGATTAAGATTGGTTAAAGGAAATGGATGTTTTCATATGAATGCCGATATAAAGGATGGTGCGTCGCGAGAGGCATGTAGCGGTGCACGGGTAAAACTACGAAGTCGACATGTTCTCAGCTCTGGAATTCTGAATATCGCAGTACCGAAATAACTTTATTTCCTGACGTTGTATAAGTATATGAACACGGAAATTGTAGTTCCATTTCAAATACTAGGGTAATGAAAGCTATAAAATTCGAAAATGGCATGAGAGGTATATATTTCCGTTTTTATTAGTTATTGTTTCAGGAACTTTCCTTAACACGTAAAAGATACCGTTTCATACCTTCCAGTGCCGGTTAAATTTTACGAAATATTCCAACGGCCTCCTATGATAATGTTGACAACAGATGCTGAATAGTGAGAATCCTGTGAGTCTTCATTTTAGCAAATCGCTTGACAACGCTGATGTTTCCTCATGGAATCTTCGCTTTCCGAGGGCAATTATTTTTACTGAGCGGACGAGGGTACATACAAGAACCTGTCAACCGTAAAGCAGGAACAGCATTATTTGTTTACTTGATGGTATGTACGATACACTAATCGAGTCATTCTATGTGGTACGAATAAATGGGCAAAGATTTTCTATCGTGTTGTTGATGTTTCCAACATAATCACGCGAGGCCGCCGACATGATACGTAAAATTGTACCCCCAGTGACCATTGTAAACATAATTGGTCGAATTTCGACCACAGGCAATACTAGTAATAATTGAATTATAATTGTCAACTCCGTCGGAAAGTCAGTGCGGTATTCGATAGGTCTGCAGGGACCTCGGGGAAATCCGCACACATTGCCTCGGCTGGGATACCTCGTGCAGTGTTATGAATCAGCAAGTGTTGGCCATACGGGCCATTCCGCTGCGAGAGCCGCAGTAAACGACCTATACTCGTGGGCAGCTCAGCTGAGGGTGAGTCAGCTCCTGCATCATAGTTCAGGAATGCGTGAGGCCCTTCTGGCCGGATGTGCTGCTAGTTGCGGTAATATTGGAGACGCCGTTTCCGCTCGCCGACTGAGGCGATCCGCCCAGTATGGGGTGCCAGATGCGGCTCATTGCTGGTGAGATGATCTCATTGTGGAGTGGGGCCGATACGTCCGCGGCTGCAGCTGGCAGCTTACTGCGGCTAGCGTATACATCACGGCCGGCGTAAACTGTTGGCTGGCTGTTGGCGAGCCGCCAGACCGAGATCTGGTGCAGCGCCTCTTCGGCGCGGCCTTGCGATGGTAGCTTTACGGGCCAGGGGTAGGTTCACGCGGCCTCTTTGAAGCTTGCCTTCTTGCTCCCGAATCGAGGTGTCTTTCCGTTGAACAACACCGGTAAATGTTGCTACACACCGCGCCCCGAGTGTCATTATTGGGACTTAACTACGGGGTCATCAGTCCCTAAACTTACAAACTAGCTAATACTAAGGACGGCACAAATAACCACGCCCGAGGGGGGATTCGAACCCCCGACCATAGTGGTCGTCCAGACCGTAACTGGAGCGCCTCAGTCCCCTCGGCCACCGCGCCCGGCTGTCCTATTGGATGCTTATTCTTTATACACTGTGTATGTCAAAACAATTAGGGGATCAGTTGAGATATTTAGGTTCTGAAGTAATGTAACTGTCAGAATGAACTAAAATGTGAAACCTTAACTTTTCCCGGCGTAATGAATGTTCAAACAACTTACGGGTGTGCTGCCGGGTGACGTCGTCGACAACCGCCGATATTTCGACAGGAGGACACCCTGCCATTCATTCTCAAGGCACAACTGCACTTAAGGAAGCAATGTGCAAGCGTATTTAATACCTGGGTTTGCAAAGGGTAAACAAGGAAGATTACATACAGATTACAAGTCACTGCAGAGTCAACACAATCAAAGATGACCAAACATAAAAAATATCAATAGTGACTGTTAATCAACAGGTGAGGCAGCATTAATTTTGTCCCTCTGTTTTTTGACAAGAGACAGTGCCGGATTCCAAGCAGAATTTAAACAAAAACCACCATCTCTGTTTATAAGGTCGCTTGCTAGTTTAATTTCTGACCAATATATGATATGCCACAACTGCAATGAATACCATATACACCTGCCTTATGCAAACCAATATCATCCTTCACGCACCCCAACAGGGCCTTTATCTTAGAAGGTCGTCGAAAAACACATTTCACATCATATTTCCGCAATGTGTTTTTCGACCACCTTCTAAGGTAAAGGCCCTGTTGGAGTCCGTAAAGGATGATATTGGTTTGCGTAAGGCAGGTATATATGTTATTCATTGCAGTTGTGGCATGTCATATATTGGTTAGATAATGAGGATTGTGGAAGACTGGTGTATTGAATATAAACGTTACACACGCTTACAACAGCCAATCAAATCCGCTGTTGCAGAACACTGTCTTGGCACCGGTCATCCTATGGTATACAAGAACACTGAGATTCTGGCATGCACTTCCACCTATTGGGATAGTGTTATTAAGGAAGCTCTAGAAATTAAACTAGCAAGCGACCTTATAAACAGAGATGGTGGTTTTTGCTTAATTCTGCTCGGAATCCGGCACTGTCTCTCGTCAAAAAACAGAGGTACAAAATTAATGCTGCCTCACTTGTTGATTAACAGTCACTATCGATATTTTTGATGTTTGGCCATCTTTGGTTGTGTTGAAATTGTAGCGACTTGTACTGTGCGAGTTATCTTCCTTGTTTACCCTTTGCAAACCGAAAAGTCCAGTTGTGCCTTGAGAATGGCAGGGTGTCCTCCTACCGAAATATCGGCGGTTGTCAACGACGTCACCCGGCAGCATACCTGTAAGTTGTTTGAACTAAAATGGTTCGACGACTTTTTGTCGCTTGTATGGAATGGAGACAACAACATTACGGCAACCGAGATACTGGTAATAACAAAGTTGTTGCAGAGGGGCTTGGTGTTGACTTGCGCTTTCGCTACTAAACGAATCACACAAGCAGATGGGTTCGG
Source organism: Locusta migratoria (assembly GCA_026315105.1). Taxonomy (NCBI): domain Eukaryota; kingdom Metazoa; phylum Arthropoda; class Insecta; order Orthoptera; family Acrididae; genus Locusta; species Locusta migratoria. The sequence continues at coordinate 327,004,038 of CM048751.1, read as the reverse complement.
ATACTGTGATGAACATGTAGCGCAATGCAACAACAACGTAACTTACCAGAAGCTATGGCATAGGTAGCCATAGGAAGGTTGGAAGCGTGACACAGAGAGAGGTGGAGTGTTCCAAATGTAATTTCCAGGGCCTGAACGCGATCTGAGACAACAGAAACCGTTAAAATAGGACAACTCAGCTGCAACGCATCCTCCAGGCAGCAAAAGGATCGAAATATCAACACAAACAGTGAGAAACCGCCTTCAGGAATGTGGCCTCCACGCACGGAGGCCTATGGTGTGTGTCCCATTAAAACCACGACACCGTTTAGGTTGCAGAAACTGGGCGGAGGAACATCAGGATTGGAGTCGTAACGAATGGCGCTGGATTCTTTTCACAGATAGTATAGATTCTGTGTTTAGTCATCAATCTTCATCCCTTCATCTTTAGAGAACGTGGAACTCGGTGCAGTCCTCCCTATGCGCAGGAAACATCACCATGTTATGGTGTTTGGCGAATGAGGTGGGCAGGAATCAGTATTGGGGGACCTACGACTCCGTACGTCGTTCATAATGGTGCTTTGACTGCTCAGAGGTACAGAGAGACTAAATCCTTCGACCTTTTGTTGTGTCCTGCCTTGGTTCCACAAAAGGTGGGTTCCTTCTGGTGGACGGTAACGCTCGACCCTACAGGGCTGTACTGGTGGTCGACATGCTTGAAGCTGAGGGAAATGGAGTGGCCGACTCGTTTACCGGACTTAAACCCGACTAAGCGTGTCTGGGATGCACTTAGCAGAAACATTGTAGGCAAATCACCACCTCCCACAACGGTTGCAGAGCTGGATATTGCACTCATATTAGAATTGCCAATTATTCCTCATGTGCTAATAGATAACTTCATACTATCCATGACACGCACGTGTGCAACTGTGCCGGCCCTCCTAGGTAATCACACACCGTATTAGAGAATGACGTTTTCAAAGTAAACGCCGTGTAACCTCAAGTAAGGAGTTGAGACAGCAAACTATCATACTTCGTTAAACACAAATTCCACTTGTATCTCATACGTGAATAAAATACGTTACCATTGTTGTGTCCTCAAGATACTGTTGTAGGAGGAGGTGGAAAGGATGTGGATATGGGTCTGCAGCTAAAAGAAGTGATTAGTCCACATATACTTTTACTACAAATGAAAAGAATACTCAACTTTTACGTGCTTGAGATGTACAATTCTTCCGTAGTATTAAACAGTTCTGCTAGGCAATCCTACGACGACATCTGGCAATAGTACTGTAACTGCTGGCTCTTCTATGATGAATTTCCGGAACCATCGTATTCCTGGGGCTGCCTCATACTGACTCCTGTACTGACCTTCGTTGCTGTGGTGCGCCGGTATATGAAGGCGAGCTTCTTTCATCCTATTGGCCGACGCGCGAGCAGGCAAAGAGGTAACGAGACTGCAGGCGCCCTAGTCGGTCGAAGTATCGTGGAGCGACTTACCTCCTCTTCTACGACGTCAAAACAACCATATGTATGTTGTGTATAATATCTCAGCTAATGCCCTAATTGTTTTAAGCAGTGTGTAAAGCCGCGAGGGCTAGTTTATCAGAGCATCGTTCAGTCTTCATTTGTGAGGTACACTCACGTTCAGAAGAAACAGAGCGCCTTGAACGACTGGAGACCGGAAGTTCATATATGTTCATTAGTACGTTCTGAAGCTGTAATTGCCATTTCAGTCACCTGGGCTCAGCATGGGTCCTGTTACGTTGTACACACAGGCACAGACAAATTACTCTGTGACACAGGGCCCGTCACCAACCCTGAGCCGCGGGAGGTTACCAGTGCGCACGGGTCGCCGTGCTGCGGTGCGCGCGGCCGATCGCTGTCGGGGGTTCGAGTCCCCCCTCGAGCACGGGTGTCTGTTGTCGTTAGGTTAGTCTACGACGCGTTTCGCCATTTTTGACTTCAAGGTATCATAAGTGAGTTACAAAAATCACAGTTTTAATTTTTGGAGTGTTATTTGTAGACAGTTCACTTCGGTTTCTCTTTTACCCAACAGAAAAAGACGAATTGTTTGTAATCTACAAATACTAAATCAAAGCAAAACTGTATTTTCTAGAATGAACTGACGACGCCTTAAATAAAGTCGAAACCCGTCTGGGAAAAATGCATAAAATCTAGGAAAAAACGGCGTTTTTATTCGCAAGAAAGTAATTCAGCGCTTGTTGTGGAAAGTTGTCACACAAACTAGTTTTTTTTCAGAAGTTCGGCTGGGAGATGTGGGATCATCCAGCATACAGTCGTCATACTGCTCTAATGTTGCTAAAGCTATGGAACCAAAGTGCGAGGTCATCAGTCCGTAGCTTACAAACTACTTAAACTAAGGTAAACTAACCTAAACCCATGCCCCAGGAGGACTCGAACCTCCACAGCGAGCAACCGCACGCTCCGTAGTGAAGCGCTTTAGACCGCTCGGCTACTCCACCGCGGCCTTGGCTGGTATAGCGCCTTGAAATCGCCTTGTGTGCAACTAATGCTAACTGTCGGCAAATTACCAAATTACATTGTGGCGGCGTACATTAAAAGAATACATAAAAAATGAACAAAGTAAAAAAACTCTCAGAGTTTCTTTTCAAAATGATACATGTACAATATTTGGTTTTTGTGCAATAAGTAATTGAAGGTGTTGCTGGCCTTTATGTACACCTTGTATATGAGTTGGGCGTAAACTTAAGAGCCCTTTAACTCGCAATTTTCAGGATAGGGCTCTTTAAAGCTTCTGCGAGTGCACACCCTTGACGTATACTACTGACGTGCGAAGACTCATTCCAAACTGGATTTCCGAGACGGCGCCACCGTGTTCCTGCTCTCTGCACATTTCCACAAGACGCAGCCTAATCCTGTTCCGTTGTTGGGCGGAGCGGCAGGTAGGGAGGGAATCAGCAGCCTGAGTAGGCCCTCGCGCCTAACAAGCTGCGGTGTGGAGGCCGCGGAGGGAGCAGAATGGACGGAGATTGGCGGCCCGGCCAGAGCCAGCGCTGTCCGTGCGGAACGGCCGCACACTGCGGCTCCATTCACGTCTGCCCCCACCTCCCCTTCTCCCTCCCCTCCCACGACCTTCCCCCCCTCCTCCCCCCCTACCACCACCCAATTGAGCGGGCAAACTTGCGCGGTCCGCTGCCACAAACCTCACTCAGCCCGCTACCCCCAACAGACACCTCTACAAATTACCATCCGCCTGGCCACTAACGCGGAACACGCCGCACAAAACCGGCGCGGTTGCTACACTGCACACCAGTGCTTCCCAGCCTGTGCGCCACGAAATTTTCCTCTGGAGGTTTCGGCCGCAGGACACAGCCAGCCCACTGCACGCTTGATTACTAGGCGTTGCCTAATACAAATACATAGCCGCAAGTAAACTGAAATTTGTATTAAAATAAGTATTTGACAATTATTGACTTACTAGCTTAAATCCGCGGCGCCGCTCGCGTGTTGGTTGATTATGATAGCTAAGCTATCTTTAGGTAGTGTGCTATGAGACTGGTTTTGAAGGATGAAATGAAATACAATACCTTCTTTAGAAAGAAACTGAAAACTATTCCTATCAGATTGCATAAGTCTACGCACTTACCGTTTATCAGAAAAGTAAGTAGTGTAGATCAAATCACACGTAAAAAATCGCACTGACGTGTTTTACGTCCCACTTTAGATTTGTAGTTTTATAAGTTTTTGCATACATTATGGACTAAAATAATAATCTAAATAATAAAAAATTAATTAATAAGAGTGTCTGAAACCCTTTTAGGAAAAAAACATGATAGTGGCGGATTCCGATCTTTAGCGTCATAGTCCAACGCCTTCCCCACTACGCTACGACTATCAATCAAAACATGAGACCTTCAATCTCATACTATTGATGACCGTTGTTAACTGATGCTAATATAGCATTTGCAGACACTAGATTATCATTTACCGTACGAAGAACGATGTGTTTTTGTTAATTCTTCAGTGCGCCATTGCTTTGAAGTGACAACGTGTAATTTACAATAAGAAAAGCGTCAAATACGCAACGCAAGATTGCGTATGCCAGAGAGAGTCTGGGCGAGGAATGTCACGTATCTCCGAACGGCTGGTTTTCGTTAATTCAGTGAAGGGTGTTAAATCTCCGTTATTTTTGCAAATATGTCTCAAACGATAAGAGATATGAAAAAAACACGAGGGAGCTAAGTTGTAGAGAATTTTCTCTTCTACCAATTAGGTTATTCAATTTTTGTGTCAGATGAACGGTTCGTTTGCAATTAAAATAATATTACAAATGGCTTTTTTTGCTATTGCAACCGTATTTTTTGTCCGAAAAATTTAAAAAAGGGAGGTTCTGGTCCCTGGCGGCCTACAAACATGTTTGTAAAATTTGGTGCTGATCGGTTGAACGGTTAGTCTTAAAAACAGGGAACATGTTACGGAAAGACAGACAGACATACATCCCAAAATCGCCGTTATTTTTGCAAATATCTTTGAAACGCTACGAGATATGAAAAAGACACGAGAGAGCAAAGTTTTAGAGAATTTTCTCCTCTAAAAATTCGGTTATTCAATTTTCGTGTCAGATTAATAGTTAAGCCGTTATTTTCATTTAAATTTCGAGCTGTCAAAAGACGATCGCAAAGGCCCACTTTTAGTGTTACTACAAACCAGTCTCCGGACTGAAGACCACATCAACCGTGGTTTGGAATCCACTTTTAAACTGTAGGTCTCCCTATAACTGACTGGGTAAGTCAGTTCGAAGGTCGGAGGAAAGCAACGGCATACCACCTCCAAGCAGGACCATGCCTAGTAAAGCACTGTGATATTCAAACCAATCTTCGGATTGTTGACTGCTTTACCTTATGTAAAAATAACATACCTTTATTCCTAAAAACACACAATTACATTTATTTTATAATGTATAATACTTCACATTCTTTGTTTACAAGAAATTTGCATCAATACAATGAAAAGTAAATTCAATAACTTTGAAATCAGAGACGTAATTGTGTTATAGTACGGGTGGAGGAGAGGTGGGTACGCTAGAGTATTTTTAACTGGCACGAGGCTGCGTGTTCAAAAACGTTAAAAACGCTGCTCCACACCATGGGAGGGAAGCATTTGCAGATACGTATGACAGTAACAACGCAGAAAAACTCATAAATCACGTTAACGAAAGACAAAGTTGTCGCTGAACGCTCGGAACAGCAAGAAACCATACTTCAATGACACCGGATCGCCTCGAGGGACGTTATACATACCAGGGCTGCTCAAATGGGAAGGTAACAAACGTCTTAAGAACCAAATCGGTAAAAATTTTGACTATGTCGCTTTGGGATAAAGCAGTGCGATGCGTAGGGAAGCGAAGCATGCGTCGTCAGCTCCCCTAAAAAAACTGAAGGCTATGCCCTCAGCAGGCAAGGTGATGCTCGCCGTCTTTTCCGATATCAGAGGTCGGACACTCATTGAACTTCTCGAGGAAGGAAAAACCTGTACTGTGAGACATTCCATAGACTAAGCAAGTCCATCAAGAGCAAACGGCCTGGGCTGCTCACAGGAGGAGTCATTCTGTCCTTTTGTCACAGCCACAGGAATTCTGGGAACAGGGAATCGTTCGGGTCGTTAAACAGTGGGATAGTTGCCCTCAGGCCTCTGTTGATTACTTTTCAATTAAGACAATTCGTACCTTTTCATTTGCTCACACCTCGTAATTCACTGACGTCAATGCTTTGTCTGTGTCACTTACATCCACAACGTTGCTTTTCACCACAAATCGTTATTTAATAGAGAGAGATAAAATAGGAAGACACCATACGCAATTCAATGACGTCTTCAATCAACAGTGCCAAATACCCTCTACTTCCAGTAACTGCAATTCAAAGGGCAGATACAGTATTTCAGTGAAGTGTTTAATAACAAAAATGAGAGAACAATGTAAACAATTGACTTACGCCATGTTTTTCCATTCGAAACCACTTTCCCTTGCAAGCAGTCCATTATCAAGAGACATGTAACTACAGTTTCAGAGGATGATGTGGGTATATCAATGTCGTAACCTCCGTTTCGATAAGAATATTGTAATACAAGCTTATCCTTTGGTGCATTTTCAACCACTTTACTGAGATCTCTTGTGCGCTTTGAAGATTACCGTCAGGTATGTACATTGGGTCTTCTGCGCTATCATCTTTACATTAAGCAGAGGTTTTGTTTTTGCGAAGGTGATTAAAAGTGGTTTGATAAAATGACGTAATTGAATTACGTATTATTTCCCTCCCGTGGTATTAATACCTTGTTACTTTGTCTCTCACTATTAAAATGTTGGTTGTGGTTGACTGCATCATTTTGCATGGAAACGACACTGACTACTGTTTTCTACGATCTAGTATTATCGTTTACATGGTGTCGAACAGTTCTGAAGTTGGAGTTCAAAGGTGTCCGTTGTAAGGTAATCTTTATACGTCTTGAAGAATGCAGATTATGTCAATCCTACCTAATAGAACTGATCTAATTAGGCAAGTCCTTTAAAGGATTATGAATTTTATTTATCATTTTCACAGGACCAAATGAGGAGCAAGTCTGCATGGTCATGGAACGAGTCAGTATATCATAATGTAACAAAATAGTAGTAATAGATTATATGAATCGTGTAGCAATAACATTCACACGCCTGGCCTAAGCATAAATAACAGCAACCAACATCGTAACACAGAAATAAACTTCATATTTAAATTTTTCTATTAATACCTCGGCAGAATTGAGAGTGAGCCATGAGAAAAATCTTCAGTTTACATTTGAATGTGAGTGAATTTCTGTCAAAGCTTCTTAAATTCTTGAGGAAGATTTTTGAAAATGGGTGGGGCAGAACACTCAAATGTTTGTAAAGCTTAAGGGACTTACCTGCGGGGTCATGAGTCCCTAAACTTACAAACTACTTATCAACTACCTTATACTAAAGACGACACAAACATCTATGCCCGAGGGGGGATTCGAACCCCCGACGGCGGACGCCCGCGCGCACCGCAACACGGCGCTCCAGTAAGCGCGGCTAATCCGCCGCGGCAGAATACTGCTCGCTGTTTTGCATAAGGATAAAGGAAATGTGATCCAAATGCCGATTAGATTTCTGTCTAGTATTAAGTGAATGAAAGTCCCCAACTCTTAGGAATAACCAAATTTTATTAACAACAAACTACATTAAATAAAACAGGTATTGAAAGGCCGATGTCGGAATTCCCAGGCTACTGAACATGGGTCGAAAAGAGATTCGGCAGCTTTCACCACATACTGCTCGAATCAGTCGTTTCTGAACAATAATAATAACATAGTAATAAGGACAGTTTACTACTCACTGCAAAGACGTGGCGACGAACTGCGACAGGCACATACAAAAGACACACACATACAAGTGCGGCGGTCGGAGGTGATGGTTGTATGACTGTGTTGTGTGCCTGTGTGATTGCGCGAGTGTTCTATTTTCTGAAGGCCATGGCCGATAGCTGAAAGTGTTGTATGTGTGTGTCTTTTGGATGTGCCTGTCGCAGCTCGTCGCCACGTCTTTGCGATGAGTTGTAAACTGTCCTCACTACTATATTATTAATTCCAACCTGGACTTTCCATTATATGTTTCTGAATAATAAAGACACTTAAGGAATCAAAGGAGGTACCCCAAAAAATAATACCATACGTCATAGGTGAATGAAAATACGCAAAGTAGACTACTTTTCGTGTTTAACTATCACTTATTTCAGATACTGTTGTAATAGAAAATAACGGAGCATTTAGTTTGTTAACAAGACCCTAAACATGGAAGTTTGAACTGTTCAGTATCATTTATCATATGCCCATCCTGTGTAATCAAAAGGAGAGTTTTTGTTAAATTGTATGTTAGAATTTGTAACAGCTGAGTACTACTGTAATTTAGCATCAATTTATTTCCTAAAAGCCTCGATTTTGTTTTCTTAATTGCATTATTTGATACTGTGCCAATATTGCAAACATTGTAATTCACTGCCAAGTTTAAGAGAGCGAGAATTGGACATTCGTAAGAGGTATTGTTTTACATTTACTCCGCTGTCTATCGAGTTTCATGTTTTGAAATTACGAGATGTCGGTAACCACCGTTCTACTGTTAATTTTACGTACTACTAACCTCCCCAGTACCTGCTGTAGTTTTCTTTTATGACGCAAGTGCTGTGTAAAATTTTCTCGATACCTGTTTAGTGTTCAGTGTACACTTTGTTTTTAGGGCACATGAAAGACTTTATTAACCCGGATTTCCGTCCGCGATACTTTAACCTTGTGGCATGGGATACGATTGACATTCTGCCCTTACAACCTCAGAACAATGAGGGACGTACTCCATGTGTTCCTTTGAAGTGTATAGATTACCATTCGTAATTCAAGTCTTTTGTCTCTCGAAGAAACTGTTGGAAAATAGCTTCGGGTCACCAGTATTGTACGTTCATTTACTATCTGCCTCGAAGATGAATATGACCAGAAAATTAACGGAAAAAGTTTTGTCGACTACATATTTGTTGCTAATGAAAACGGAAGTATATTTTTGATGGCGTAGTTTTCCGGTTGTGACCCAAGTGTACTAACCGCCATTATACTTTTTATTTACTCCTACATGTTAGACTGCAGTGCACCTAATGCCCAACATAAGTCAAAATCCAATTTTTTATTCTTGTTTGTGCCCTAAGACTTGTGTATCCCTACCCAAGCATTTTTAAAATAAAAGCCGTTCAGGAAAGAAGCAGGAAGGTATATTATTTTGCAATTATGTGATATAAATTTTCGTAATTGAAGGTAGAACTACACCTGTTGGAAACTTGATGACTATAGACGTATTGAGAAAACACGGCCTTGGACGTGCAGCTTTGCCGGCAAGTGTTTTGTGTCTGAAGATGATTCTGACGGCTAAGTGATCACAAAGCTTCGCCCGTCTTCTAACGTGGGCGAAAAAGCTATTTTCTTTACAAACAGCAAACTTTGTTTCGTCATTTTTATTGGACTATCAGTCACTGACATTAGAAAATTACAGTGACATTGTAATTTTCGTCCTAGTTGTTGATTGTGCAGAATTTTTTTTTCTCTTACTGCAGAATAGCTAATATTTTTAAGTAAACTGCGCCAAATACATGTTGTAGATTTACATTGCAAGAATGCTTGAAGCAAACATCCATACATTTACGAAACCACAGCATTTTCATTGGTACCAGCACGGCGGCTTCATATTTAGCAACATTATTCTCACCTGATCATTTAACACCGTTTTATGATACCAGTTTCAGGCAGAAGGCAAAGGGGCTGTGTAACAAAGGAGTTAATTCCCGTTGTTTACCTTTGGCGGTGATTGTACACTCTCCCGTGCTTACTCTGCCTTCCATATATGGAATTTATGAGCCATTTTCAGTTAACAGGCCTCCTTCAACTCCATCTAGCTGTCTCCCCAGGTATTATTTTGTTTTCCGTTGGTCTGCCCCCCCCCCCCCCGTCCCTCCTTTCTCTGTCAGTGTCTCTCTCTCTCTCGACCCTCTCTCTCCGTCCATCTCTTCCTCCTATTTCCTCTTCGTACTTTTCCTCTCCCCCCCCCCCCCATTTTGTGAAAAATTACCAGTGTCTACCAACTTTTTCGGGGATTGGTCAAACATGTAGAAATTAATGTAAAGGTTTATGACGACTTGCGGATTATGGAAACCTCCATGGAAAACAGATCTATGTGCCGTATTTCATGGTGAGTGCAAATATGTCGTTACTGTCCTCAATTATGATCGAAATTAAACACAAAAATAATAATTTTGCAGTCCGGAGCCTTCGTCATTCCTTTGTAACTGCCATGAAATTATATTCCAGCAAAATTTTCCAGGTCCCTAATGACCAAAGTAAAAGTAAATGTGCGTATCCATCGTTCAGCTATGGCCCTGAGTTCACTCTAAAATCTCATGGAAATTTTCTAGTTTACGGGCAAGTTTTCCAATTTTTATTTACACAAAAACTTTACTAGTACTATTATTAATATTTAGTTTTAAAACATCAGTCAAAAAGATGTAGCCATTTTTCAACAAATGTAGTTGCTGCCGCACAACATTTTATTTTTCTTTACGTAGGTTAAGCTACCAATATTAAAGTGATTGCACATTTGGTAATTGTAGTGAAAGGACACTAAAACCATAATTAAAACTCTGACGTCGAAATCTCAGATACCGATACTTTCATCATTACAAGTAAATTACTTCATGTGCCGCTCGCCGTCGGAGGTACGATTCCTCCCACGGGCATAGGTGTGTGTGTGTTAGAATAAGTTTAAGTAGTTCGTAAGTTTAGGGACCGATGACCACTGCAGCTAGGTTCCATAACTTTACAAACTACCAAACATTTATTTATTTATTTTCACTTTCTCATGTATATGTAAATATGAGCTAAAATTTGAAAAGAGCAGTGTCTTATTATTACTTCTTTTTATTGTCTCCTGCATTAGCCTTAATCATAGTACGACACGTTAAACTCTCAAATGTTAAATTAACATGGGGAAACACTTTAAAAATAGCCTTGTTTCCCTCTGACAGACGTTGCGTCTTGTAACAGAGACAGAGACCTCACTCAGAAGCGGCAAATTATGGTCCACTAACCTGCGCAAGTTTCTGGCTACTTAACTTTTTTAATATACATATAGTAAGTGATGTTCGTGGTGTTACAAACGGTCGTTTCGTTAAGTGTTAAGAAACCGCAGGAAAAATCGTGAGATGTTAAGGAACGCCGGCCGCGGTGGCCGAGGGAACTAAGGCGCTTCAGTCACGGTCTGCACGGCCACTACGGCCGGGAGTTCGAATCCCCCCTCGGGCATGGATATTTGTGCCGTCCTAGTTCGTAAGTAGTTCATAAGTAGTTTGTAAGTTTAGGGACTGATGACCACGTAGTTAAGTCCCATAAGCTTGACAAACATTTGAACATTTTGTTAAGGAACAAACATGTTCATACGGACTTACGGCTGGAATTGTGTTCCGACGGAGTTACACCCGCTCGATATTGGCAGTGTCACCGTTATCAGCACCAGGCATAATGGCCAGCCGGCACAGAGTCAGAGGGACTTCTCCACGCTCCGTTTCATTTGGAGCGCGTACATGATGTATTATCTACATCTATATTGTTGACTCCCACTTACATAGGCAGAAATGATCATCAGAGTAAAATACGAGAAATCAGAGCTCGAACGGAGAGATTCAGGTGTTCTCTCCTCCCGCGGTTATTTGAGAATAGAATGGGAGATCAATTGTATAATGGCAAATGACTCAGAAGAATTTTAACGTTAAGACCAGTCATTGTCTCACAGGCGACACACAACACGTCCTGCAGCCTGGTGACTATATTTACGAAGAGTAATATAAAGGAAGATTGGGACTTACCGTCCTTCGACACCGCGGTCATTAGAGACGGAGCACACGCTTGGAATGGTTTTTGCTAAGAATTAGTAAGCAAATCGTCCGCGCCTTTCAAAGGCAAACATCTGGTATTACACTGGAGAAAATTAGGTAAATCACGGGAATCCTAAATCAGGATGTCCAGAGGCGGGTTTGAACCGCCACCTCCCGAATGCGAACCCGGAGTGTTAAGACTACCTCGCTTGGTGAAACGTAATGCGGATGCTTAATGATGGTGTCCTAGCTCACTGTGTCTTGCCTGGTTCGCTCTCATCGATTCACTTAAGTCCACTTTCAGTTGGGTGTACCTCCGTTGGCGTTCCAGACTATATGCCCATATGAACGTTTTTCTGCTGTTAGGCTCGAAAGAATCGTTTACTGCCATTCGTTCCCATTTAGCAAAATGATACTGTATGATACACACACTGCGATTTCGTTATTGTGGGCCACTAATAATACTAACGAGGGGTGGGAGGGTTCAACTCCTTGACCACTCCCCCCTCCGTTATCCACTCCCCCCCCCCCGAACTATAAGCTTATACCTGGGTAAAAAACGGTACCATTTGAGCGCCTTGTAAATTTCATTTTCAAATTATCCGTAATTATTTTTCAAATTATCCGTAATTATTGACGGATTTTAAAAATAGTTCTTGTTATGAGCCGGCAGCGGTGGCCGAGGGTACTGCGGCACGCCAGTCACGGTCTGCACGGCCACTACGGTCGGGGGTTCGAATCCCCCCTCTGGCATGGATATTTGTGCCGTCCTTAGTGTAACTTAGTTTATAAGTAGTTTGTAAGTTTAGGGACTGATGACCCCGTAGTTAAGTCCCATAAGCTATACAAATTTCTTAATTTCAACTGTTATGACTTTGTACAAAGTAACAAGTGTAATGTCAACGGACTGAAAACCCGGCGTTGCACGGGTATTTATTTATTTATGCAAGCTTTGAGTTAGTACTTCTCAAATCCCTTCTCTCTCTGTCCTCCTTTTTTTCTATTTTTATTTAATTTTTTTAGTAACATGTTATATTGAGTTATATTTAAGGAACAGTATTCAAGAAATAAAGCTGTCTTGCTTACTTGCTTAACGTACAAAGTAATAACGGCAGTATCCAAAAAAGGTAGTCATCAAGATGCAAATGATATGTAATCTTAATACGTTAATTTCATTCAAAACTTGGTTATAAACAATATTTCTGGTGACTTTTCCAAAATTTAATATGAATAAATTCTTTGGGGAGCCCACCCCCTGAACAAGCAACATGTAGTTGTTCGCGTGAGAAACATGGAGATGCCCAAACACTCGGCAGTATTTAATAGGTGGTCCTGTGCTTTTATTAATCGTAATATAAAATGCTACTATCACTGGAAACTACAGTCTCTTGAAGTTAAATGGTAGATCTGCTGAACATAATGGGTATTCGTTGGATGTATACTGTTTCATTCTCTTCCTTTCCCTGTAGCTCTATAAAGGTCTCTTGATTTCTCCTAGAGCCGTATAGCTTCACAGTTGGTTCACAGTTGTCAACAGCAATGTCAGCTTTCGGGAATTTCTTTCAGCTGACTGGAATACAGGAGTATGTTAGTACTAAATTCGTAAATGTATTAAAACGCGGTGCATGATAAGTTTTTATCAATGGCAGTATATACGATCTCATATTTATTGAATTATATTTTGTGAAATTGTATAATTTTGTACGTATATATTCATTTGGGTAAGCTCTGCATGTCGATAAAATCTGTTGCTAATACAGTTAATAGTAAAGAAGTAATAGATTAAAATCTGAAGCGTGATGGAGCGGTTTTCCTTGAACATTACTGTGTATGTCCTCATATCTCATGAACAACATGTACTGTGATACAATTTGGAAGGCACATTCAGGTACATGTGTGTATACTGTCTGTAAAATTTCCTATGGCTGCAATTTATAGTGAAGAAATTATAAATTGTACTGAATGCAATAATTTAGTCCATGAACAGCGGAAAAGTATTAACGGATAAACTTTTTTCCTTTCATCAATTTGATGTTGTCAGCGAGCAAAAGTGTAATAAAGGTTTGAAATTATGTTTGTGTTGCAAGTCGCTAAGTACTATCATTCTCATACAGTGTCTGAATGAAGTCTAGTCACACGATGCGGCAGTTTTTCGCAATTTCTGTTTTTTATGACGTTATATCTCGTGGACCAAGTATATATGTGGTTCTTATGCTTGCAGAAAATTGATACTCATGGTAAGGAATATGTGTACCAAATTAGGTGGAAATAGGTCCAGTGGTTTAAGAGAAAATAAGCAGCATTGTCGTTTAATGCAGAGTTTTTTCACACATCTCATTGTTTATGAGGTCATATCTCGAACTACGTGTTGTACGTGATTTTTACACTTATAGCGACCGTCCTCATGGATTGAAGCTTACGTGTACAAAATTTCATGAGGATTGGAACAAAACTGTAGACTTGTATTGTATGCAATACGTACACACAAACAAACACACGGGCAATCTGTTTTGTGTATAAAGATGAACGCAGCATCAAAATTAGATCAGTGTACGACAGATAGTTCAGGATATATCATGTGATAGACGCGTCAAGAAAGTACTTCCTGCTTCCTCTCGCGTGCAGTAAAACTTCAACGTTCGACGTGACCGTACACTGTATGACTTCCTTGTATGTTGGACACAGACAGCAAAAGACCGGGAATTTCATCTGAAGAAAGTGGACAGTGTGTTGAAAGGAGTTTATAAGACGAAAATTAACCAAGAACAAAACAAGGGTAATGAAATGCAATCTAAGAAAATAAAGTGATGCTGAAGGAATGAGATTAGGTAACGAAACAAGAAAGACGGTTGATGAGTATTGTTACTTTGGCGGTAAAATAACACATGACGGTCGCAGTGCGGTGAATATAAAATGCATAATGACAATGGGAAGAAAAGCATTTTTAAAGAGAAATTTCTTAACATCGGATATTAATGAAAGGGTAAGGAAGACGTTTCTTAAGACATTTGTGTGGAGTGTTGCATTGTACGGGAGTGAAAGTGTTCAAATGTTTGTATAGCTTATTGGACTTAACTGCGGGGTCATCAGTCCCTAAACTTACAAACTACTTACGAACTAGCTAATACTAAGGACGGCACTAATATCCATGCCCAAGGGGGAATTCGAACCCCCGACCGTAGTGGCCGTGCAGACCGTGACTGGAGCGCCTCAGTCCCCTCGGCCACCGAGGCCGGCTACGGGAGTGAAACAAGAACGATTTGAAACGTCATGCTTCAGAAGAATGGTGAAGATTAGGTGGGTAGATCACGTAACTAATTGAGACATAGTGAACAAAATTGGGGAGAAAAAGGAATTTCTTGCAGACCCTGACTAAAACAAGGGATCGATTGGTGGGACACATTTTTAGACATGACACAATCGTGAGGAGGACAGTGTGTGGGGTAAAAATCAGAGAGGGAGACCAAGAGACCAATACTGTAAGATTACTGAAACGGATGTGGGTTGTGTTCGTATGAGGAAATGAAGAAGCTTGCTTTGGATAAAATGTTCAAATGTAATAATTCGAAGGGACTTAACGTTGGTCGTCAGTCCCTAGGCTTACAAACTATTTAAACTAACTTAGGCTAAGGATAACACAAACACCCAGGCCCAAGAGAAGACTCGAAGCCCCGACGGTGAAGGGCCGCTCTCACCGGAGCTAGGCGCCTTAGTGCGCACGGCCATTCTGCCGCGGCTTGCTCAGGACAGAGTACTGTGCAGAGTTGCATCAAACCAATTTCCGCACTGAAGACCACAACAACTTGTCGGACACATTATCCACATGTATATCTCAATCTACCTCCAAAATGTGACGTCTTCAGCATCGATAATTTTGAAAATGTAACTTTTGCGTATAATGGATAGTAAAAAAAACAACCTTATATTTATTCAGTATTTGAAAAGGAGTCAATTTAGTGACTTCCAACACATTTTCAAACCATTCCTTGACTTTTTATACTTACGTGCTGGAATTGAAATATTTAGCACATTAACCCACTTGTAATTAGACGTTTGAAGCAATTGTATAAATCTTAATTGGAATGTGCGTAGAGGCAGCGGTTCTACTGTTGTTATTCACGGGTTTGCGGCCGGATTATGTCTATCCGCTGATACGATATTTCGGTGGTCCACCTGGCCGCCATCTTCAGGTATGACTGGTGCAAAATCACGCCGGAACGGAGGCTCCTTTATAACACGGTAACAGGCCAGTGCGCATGTGCAAGAAGTGGAAGAACGCCGCCCTCTGGCAAGTGAAGAGTATTGCAGCGCCACCCGCGGTAGAAGTTAGCCAAAGCGAGTAATCGAAAATTAAGGAGCTGGTCGAAAACTATACCGTTGTTGTTTAATATCAGATAAAATGGGATTCCACGTTTTACTCAATGGAAATCCTTTTTCCCTATCAATAAGATTATCTGATAATCTTATTTCGATCGATTCCTTAAGGACACAATCCCAATAACCTGAGGCTGGAGCAATAATTTGCTTGTCTTTAAATGACATGTTATGCCCTTCATTAAGAAAATGTTCAGCCACTGCAGACTTTTCTGGTTGGAACAGACGTGTGTGCCTTTGATGTTCTACACAACGGTCGTGAATCGTACAAATTGTCTGTCCAATATATACCTTTCCACAGTGGCAGGGGATTTTATATACTCCAGGCTTCCTCAATCCCAAATCATCTTTTACAGATCCTAGAAGAGCTCTGGTTTCAGACAAAGGCAATAAGATACTTTTGATGTCGTATTTTTGAAGGGTTCTTGATATTTTTGAAGAAATTCTTCCCGCATAAGGTAAAAATGCAATTGATTGTGAAGTGTCCGTGGGTGGTTCACTTGGTGGTCCGAACTGGAAAACTCGACTGATTTGGTGATTAGTATAGCCGGCCGCGGTGGCCGAGGGGACTGAGGCGCTCCAGTCACGGTTTGGACGGCCACTACGGTCGGTGGTTCGTATCCCCCCTCGGGCATGGATATTTGTGCCGTCCTTAGTATAAGGTAGTTGATAAGTAGTTTGTAAGTTTACGGACTGATGACCCCGTAGTGAAGTCCCATAAGCTTAACAACATTTGAACATTTCAATTTGATTAGTATAGCCATTCTTCCTAAAAACAACCGTAAGATCATCCAATTCTTGCGTCAAATATTCAGAATCAGAAACGGCACAAGCTCTTTTGACGAGTGTACGTAGAACACCCAACCGCTGATGTGGTGGATGACAGCTAGTAGCGCGAAGATAGCGGTCCTCATGTGTGGGTTTAAGTCCCATTTTTTCATCGACATATCCGGCCGCAAACCCGTGAAGAACAACAACCATGATTACGCCGGGAAAATGTACTATTCTCCTGGAATAGTTGTGCCAGTTGGAGTACTGCTTTGTGGCAGTTACTGACAGACGGACGTAGCGAATGTGGCAGTCAGAGTACTGCGGAGCGGCAGGCGTGGGTGTGATCGCGGAAGTGTGCCGCGGCTATCAGTGTTCTGCACACAGGCGGTGGGCGGCGCCGCAGGGTCGCTGACACCCGAGCACCGACAGCAAACAATGCGGGCGCCACGCGCCGTGCCGTGACGTCACCAGGTAGCGCCGCCGCGCCGGTACCACTGGGGCGTGCGTGTCCCGCATCCTGCTGTTGCAAGTAGACTTGCGCGTAGTAGTTCGCGATCGGGAGCGCTCACTTTAGTTTGCGGCTCTGCCGCCAACTCGTTAGTTCTTTTAGTTCGTCCGCTCCCAGTGACGGCTGAGCGGCGTGGTCTGCGCGTGCAGGTGGAGGAAAAAGTTCCCCCAACTAGCTGCTTCATGCGCTTGCTGCTTGAGCCGCTAACGATATCACGCAAACCAAAAGAAACAGTTTGTGGATAATTTCTCGCGTTTAAGTTTAGAGTTGTCTCTATTATATATCTTGGCATCGTGGAATTTATTAGTCAGATATTGCAGAGTACAGAATATTCCAAAACAGAAATTCTTTAGCACTGAACTGTGTAATCTAGCTCTCATCAGCAGAAGGCAAACACGTGATGTTTAATTTTGATGCGCGCCCTCTCGCTATTGCCCGTCGGTCTTTGGAAAAGAATCCAAAGAACTAAGAAGCGAGATACGTTTGGCATAATAGTTCGCGACCCGAAACGCATGTTTTAGTTCGCGACCGATTGCGCATACTTTAGTTCGCGACCGATAGCGCTTATTTTAGTTCGCGACCGATCGTGCATATTTTAGTTCGCGACTGATCGCGCATATATTAGTTTGCGACCGATCGCCCATGTTTTAGTTCGCGACCGGTAGCTCTCCTTTTAGTTCGCAGCTCGACCGCGAAGTAGGTCGCTCTTTTTAGTTCGTCCGCTCTTTTTGACTCTTGCTACCGCTTCTAAAGCGTCTCGCTGCGGAGCGCGCGGTTACTCGCCGTGGAGGTTCGAGTCCTCCTTGGGGCATGGGTATGTGTGTTTGTCCTTAGGTTAGTTTACCTAGGTTTAAGTAGTTTGTAAGCTATGAACTGAAGACCACGCAGTTTGGTCCGATAGATTTACAGACATTTGAACAAACATTTGCTACCGCTACTAAAAGAGCTCTTTCTTTTGTTATGACAACTTTTTTTATATAATGATCAGTGTTGCCCAAGCGTGTGCTGTTACCCGTAATGGGCAATTAGACATCAAATACTTAAGCAAATAAACCAGTTAGTGTCGCTTATACGACGTTATCCTCAACATTTTACCCCGCGAGCCGTCAACAGTATCATGCAGACGAGAGAAAATGTTTGATGCATAATTTCTCGCATATAACGACAAACAATGTTAAGTTTTGAGTTTTCTTTACTTCTTTACAGTATGGAATGAGGGTTGTATTTAGACACTGCTGAATACCTTAGAAAAGAAAATTTGTGGCAGTGAACTATGAAACTACAGCTGAGCTACATCTCAGCTCGAAATGACGGTAACTGGCAGAAGGGAATCACGCGATTCTGCATGCTCTCGCGTACTCCCGCTGTTCGCCGCCAGTCTTCGGAAAAGGAGAGTACGAACTAAGAGGCGAGGGATCTGCGAAATAGTTCGCCTGTGGAAGCGCTCTTCCGAATTAGTTCGTTCGCGAACTACACAAGACTAGTTGTAAGGGGAAGCGCTGCGTCAGAAGACGCTCAATGTCGTTACACAGTCAATAACAGTAAGCTGTACCTTCATTAACATAACGTGGCAGAGGGTGCTTGCCACCATTCGCGTTCGCTGTAAAAGTCATGCAGTCCGTCGACTTAACCTGATACAGCGAGCGGCTCTCATTAACAACTATGTCCTCTCTCGGGCATGATATGTGGCGCAGCTTCTGCCCATTCCGAAACTAATGCCCCAGGCCATATGACAAGCAACGTACTGACTGCTGTGGCGACAAGACACTTTACGGTCCAGATGGACACCTGTGTGCTCGACCCCACCTTGGGTGAGTTGGGTCTAGCGTACTCATACAGCAAGTGCGTGGCACTACTTACCAACTGGTGGTTCGACCGCGGCCGTCCTCGACGTACATCAGCTCCAGTCAGAGGAAGCTCTCATTTTCGTTAAAACAGTCCCATACAAAATGGTTCATGTCCCTGATTATTATCTTCACAGGTGTTACGCCCTCCGAACTGCGAAGAAGACGGCCGCAGTGGCCAAGTGGTCTGTGGCGCGCAAGTCACAGTCTGCACGGCCGTTACGGTCGGGGGTTCGAATCACCCCTAGGGCATGGATGTTTGTGTCGTCTTTAGTATAAGGTAGTTGATCAGTAGTTAGTAAGTTTAGGATCTGATGATCCCGCAGTTTAGTCCCTTAAGCTTAACAACATATGATAACATTTCGAACTGCGAAGTATCGGCACCGCACAGCCTGCCGGCTGTACGATAAACTGCAGGGACGACGACCGATCCATAAGCTGGAAATTGGGCACTCTGAGACGAACTGGCGACAGTCCAGTGCCTATGGTAGAGGATGACGAATAACACCATACGGAACAACCAGCGACTAACCGACATATGCACTCCCCTCCGGCAATTGTTCCCAGTTAAAACCGGTTTGGATGCCGCCATAAATCTACCATGTGGGTCCTCAGTTGTGGTATGATGGCCCTACTCAATGGGACCTCCCCGCGTAATCTGTTCGTGAAGTGGTTCACGATGCCGGGCATGATTTCCACGCCTCGCACCAACTACAACTCCACCATTTGATTGACGGGACATTCGGCATATGCTATTGTCGAACGGAAGTGAACAGATGGTGTCGAGTTCATGAGTTACCTGTAAACTGCCCACCAACATGAATTTTTCTTAAATTACGCATGGGATCCTGGTCTCTCACTTGTCAAAAAACAGAGAAACAAAACTAATCCGACGTCATCCGTCGAGAAATGATGTTTATTATCTATATCTTGACCGTTTCCATCTTTGGTCGTGTCGGTGCTGTGTGCTTGCTTGCTCGGTGTGTGGTTTTTACTGTTTACTCATTGAAAACCGAGGTTTTAAAGATGGTTGCACATTGCCTCCTCACTGCAGTTTCGCCATGAAAATGGCAGGGTGCTCTCGTGCCGAGATATCGGCCGACGTCGGATTTGATACCTGGCTGCATACCCGTTTTTCTAACAAGGAAAGTACATGGGCTCGAACAAACATATCTGTATGAACGTTTGGTTACAGGATCTCTATGTACACCTCAATGTGCTGGTGAGTGTCGTTTTTCTGCAAAGCTGTGCAACCATGCTCTAAATAGCACTGTACATGTAATTGTAGACGCCATACGTACTGCAGATATCTTAACTATAACTTATGTAATAATCATCGTACATGTTCTCTAGCGAATTGTCATCAAAAGCCGTGATGATAGTTGCAACTTTAACCTTCTTCCCGGAAGACTTTTGGTATTCACTGCCACTGCTTCCATCGCCTCTTCCCGCACTTACCGTAGCACTACCGATTGCAATGAGTTGTTCGTCATTATCATCCCTATTATCATTATTATGACTTTGTAACAACAGTATCTAACTTATGATCATATTTCTGTACCTTAACAGATACGAAAAAGCATGCAAATGATTCATCTTCTACACTAATACCATCTTCACGAAGAAGGGTTCTTCTTAACTTCATCTCAACTAATCGCAATACATTAGCAGGATTGATTAGCAATCGCCGCTCCATCTGACGTTTCACCACACAAATGTCACAAAACGCAACTTCGGAAGCACACTGCACCTTCCCTACTGGCGAACCGACAGGTCAAAGTGCAATGCGGCATGGCACACGCAGAGGCCTCTAACGGACGACTGCAGAGTTTTGCAGATGCGGGAGTATCACTATTGCAATAGAGGATTTTTACATTATCTCTCATACGAATTTGCTGTATATGTGTTTGTTCGAGCCCAAGTTGTTATTCGCGAGAGAAATTAAGGAATTGCACTTGCTTATTGTTACATGTTTGTTCGTATTCCTACGGACAAAAGAAAAAGCTGGCCTGGAATGTCATCGAAGGCTCTCTACACGCCAACCGCAAAGAGAGACAACGGATGGACGGTTAGGAGAGCTCCGAGACGGGTGGGAAACCATGTCGACGAACTGGTGAAGTCTGCAGAGCGAGCTGTCCGACCGAGGAGAGAGATCCGCGGAAATTGTGGCTCCGCGCTGCCGCAGCCGGAACATCGCCGACGTCAGCTCCCGTGCTGATCGACTGCCTCAGCAAACTCCTCTCCCCCCGACCGACCCTCACGTCCACTTCCTGTCTCCCCGTGTTTTTCCTCCTACTCCTCATCTGTCGCTCAGCATCGATTCTCCGCCACCCCTCCCTCCACTGTATAAATAACTTCCGGTTTCCAGATTCTCGCAAACAATCGAGAGGTCACTCTGCTCCTGGGGCGGATTAATCTGCGTCTAATTTCGGCGTCAAGCAGCGTCGGGTCGCTCGGCAGTGGCCACCGAGGAGCCTGGAAAAACCCCGCGGCTCCCGATTGATTTCTCCGAAGACTTGGCGTCTCTGCGCCTCGCATTCCTAGCAGGGAAAGAATGTTGGGTGGCCGGGGAGATGGGCAGAAGAGCGGAGTCCATCGCAATTACAGCTATTTCACTTGGCACACTGCCCTGGAATCAAAGTTCCAGACGATTCACAAGGAAAGTACTTGGGCTCGAACAAACACATATACACCAAAATCGTACGAGAGATAATGTAAAGATCCCTTATTGCACTAATTACACTTCCGCATCTGGAAAACTCTGCAGTCGTGCGTTAGAGGCCTCTCCGTGTGCCATGCCGCATTGCACTTTGACCTGTCGGTTCGCCAGTAGGGACGGTGCAGTGTGACTCGGAAGTTGCGTTTTGTGACGCGTCAGATGGGTCGGCGATTGCTAATCAATCCTGCTAATGTATTGCGATTAGTTGAGATGAAGTTACGAAGAACCATTCTTCGTGAAGATGGTGTTAGTGTTGAAGAAGAATCATTCACATGCTTTCTCGTATCTGTTATGGTACAGAAATATGAGCATAAGTTAGATACTGTTGTAACACCAACACATAATGATGATGATGATAGGGATAATAATGACGAAGAACTCATTGCTAGCGGTAGTGCTACGGTAAATGCGGGAAGAGGCGATGGAAGCAGTGGCAGTGAATTCCAACAGTCTTCCGAGAAGAAGGTTAAAGTTGCAACTATCATCACGGCTTTTGATGACAATGCGCTAGAGAACATGAACGACGATTATTACATAAGTTATAATTCAGATATCTGCATTACGCATGGTGTCTACAATTACATCTACAGTGCTACCTAGAGTATGATTGCAAAGTTTTGCATAAAAACGACACCCACCAGCACATTGAGGTGTACGTAGAGATACTGTAACCAAACATTCATACAGATATGTTTGTTCGAGCCCAAGTACTTTCCTTGTCAGTATAAGAGCGATATTTCAACGCTGTCGGCGTTTCAAAACAAGTAATAGGGCACTTAACAGATTACACGGAACGAACTAAGTAATTACGCGGTATCTGGAAAACCAGGAGAATAGCAAAAATCTAAGAGTGTCGCAAGAGTACGAGGTCTGTTCAAAAATTTCCTAACTATGACCAGAAATTTTTTTCTATGCTAATCTTTTACTTATTGTATAGCGAATATTGCAACATCATTGCAACTTCTCGCATCTTAAGCGCCATCGCTCCTTGTCTGTCCAGTCTCCTTTTTCCAAATCTCGTTTCCGCATGTCGTCTTTAATACTATTTATCCACTTTTTACCTGATCTCCCTCGGTTATTACTTTGTGGTGGAATCCAACTCTTTGCTTGTAATGGTGTCCTTCCCTGTTTCATACGTCTCAAGTGTTTACACAATTTCAGATTTTTATCATTTTATCTATGGTGATGGTTGTAGCTGTTATCCTTTATCTAATTACGAGGCGCGTCCAGAAAGTAAGTTCCGTTTCAATTTATCTCCGTTGCAGCGCTGCGATTGCAGTTTCGCACATGCGCTGTAGACGATGTGTATCAAGGAGAAGAACGTGCGCCATTTGGAGATCGCTGTCAGTTACGTACGCTTTGTTGTGCTTGTTTGAAATGTCGGCGTTGATTGAAAATCCCGCCGCCTGTGAAATCAGGTCGGTGATTCGGTTTCTGAATGCGAGGAAAGTGAAACCAAGTTAAATTTATCGGCAAATTTGCGATGTCTACGAAGCAAATGCGGTGAGTGATTCGATGGTGAGAAGATGGGTCCGACAGTACAATGGCGGGCGTAGTGATGTGCACGATGAAGAACGAAGTGGGCGTCCACCTTTGGTTACAGAATAACTGGTTCACGCGGTTGATGACAAGTTCCAGGAAAACCATGGGTTTACAATTAGTGCTCTCGCTATGGACTTCCCCAAGAAAGCTGAAAGAAACTGTTTCCAACTGATTGAAGACACAGGCGGTAGATTTCCATGAAGAACGTATACAAAACCTGGTGCCACGCTATGACAAATGCCTGCAAAATTTCGGCAGTTATGTGGAAAAGTAGTTTAAGAGTTGTAGAATTTTGTGCAATAAAAATTTCTTCTGTATCTGTATACAATTTCATTTTATTACCAAACCGAACTTACTTTCTGTACGCGCCTCGTATTTCATCCCTCACGTGATCAAATAATATGAAGCTGCAGCATCTCCTCCAATATGACACCTCTGCAGCAAGTAGTTTCCTTTCTCTATTTCATCTATGGCCCACACTTCTGACTCATACGTCATTAATGTTTCTATTATTGCCTCAAATATATCCTCCTTTGTCTGTTTTGTCAAGTTATGATTCCACAGTATCGGATGTAAAATCTTAATCATGTTCTTTACCTATCTTCTTCCTTCGCTTCTCTTCTATCTTCACTAAATACAACTGCTTCATGTTCATATTCACTCACATTTTTATCTTCGCCCCCTCCAGTTCTATATCTTTCTCCTTTATCTCCAAATACCATATACTTTGTGTTCTTGGTATTGACTTCCCTACCTCATTTACCATATTCTTCTGTTGACTTCTGAAGCATATGTTATACCCTGCTGATATCTATTATTACTATTTGGTCATCTGCGAAGAAAATAGTATGTAAATCCCTTTCTCAAAGACGCCTTCCCATCGGCGTACATTTTCTAATCCATTGTTCCAGATCCGCACTCAAGTATAGTTAAAATAAAGTGCGTGATAGACAGCATCCTTGCTTCATCTCCATTGTGTTGGGTCAGAGGTACAATTTCCTATTTGTACTTTGGCCTTATCATCTCTATGCGTACTTTTTATTGTGTTTGTATATATTATACTTATTCCATATTTCTTTAAAACGGTCCATAGTTTCTGGAATGGGACCGAGTCAAAAGCCTTCACCAAAAGTTACAGTTTTCTGCTAAGATTTTCAAAGTGAATGTATTGTCTGTGCATTATTTTCCTGCTCTACGACCATTTTGGTCTTCCTTTTCATAAACCTCTTTCTCTGTTATAGTTTTAAGAACTTTGTATAAAATCTCCCCAAAGTAGACGTTATGTTTAGACCTCTACAGTTAGAGCAAACTTTTCTGTCTCCTTTCTCGAAGATCGAAGAAATGTAGGAAACTTTCCAGTCCTTTGGTAAATCCTCTCTCTTCAAATATTTGTTAAAATTAAACAGTGTATTTCTAAAATTCTCATCGGAGCATATTAATTCGATAGGTAAATCTCCTGTTCCTCATGCTTTATTATATTTCATTTTTGTAGTTCTTCGTTCACCTCTTTCACATTAATATCTTCTATTGTGTCGTCTCCTAATTATTCACCAGTCAATGTAGTATCCAAATATTCTGTTCTATTTTCCAGCCATAAGTCGCTGTAGTAATCTTTCGATGCCTCAATTTTTATTAGATTTATTTTCTTTGTTTCACTGCAATTCTTCCTTCTTTCGCTTATCATATTCCAGGCTTCTCTAGACTTTGACCTCCCTATCATTGAGTTTGTTGCTTATTGTGGATGGTCTTATTTGAAATAGTCCCCTACATAGTTAATACACAGCTCCTAACGTCGTTTCCACTTACGCAAGCAGTCTTGGTGCGTTTCTCGCTGGATCGCGGGAAGTATCATGTGAGAATGTTCTTATGTTGTTGTTGTGCTTTTCGGCTCGGAGACTGGTTTGATTCAGCTCTCCGCCCTACTCTATGTTGAGCAAGCCTGTCCATCTCCTCACAAGAACAGCAACCTACATCTATCTCTGCTTACTGTACTCGTCTTTTGGTCTCGCTCTTCGACTTTTCCACACACAATTCCCTCCAATGCTAAATTTACGATTCCTTGATTTTATAAGAATGTGTCCTACCAGACGATCCCTTTTTTTAGTCAAGGTATGCCAAAAATTCCTTTTCTCCCCAATTCTGTTCAGTACTTCATTAGTTACGCCATCTACCTACCTAATCTTCAGCATTCTTCTGTAGCACCACATTTCAAAAGCATCTACCCTCTTCCTGTCTGAATTATTTATCGTCCACTCCCATACAAGGTAACACTCCACACAAATGCCTTAAGAAACCAAATTTCTCTTTTCCAAAACGCTTTTCTTCCCATTGCCATTCTGCATTTTATATCCTCTGTTCTTCGACCGTCCTATGTTAGTTCACTACCCAAGTAACATAACTCATCTACTACTTTTATTGTCTCATTACCTAATCTAAATTCTTCAGCATCACCTGATTTTCTAACACTACATTCCATTACACTTGTTTTGCTCTTGTTAATGTTCATCTTATACTCTCATTTCAACACACTGTCCATTTCGTTCAATTGCTCTTCCAGGTCCATTGCTGTCTCTGGAAGAATTACAATATCATCAGCATCTCGTCTATTGTTGCAAATCTTTGTTCACCTTTGGAAACAGATCCGGAGAATATGGAGGCCAAGGCAGCACAGTGGTCTCGTTTTTCGTGCATCAGTCATGCACCAAAAGGTATGAATGTGCGAGTGCGCTATCGTGATGCAAGAGCCATGAATTGCCTTTCCACATTTCAGGCGCTTTCCTTCTCACATTTTCTCGCAGACTTCGGAACACGTCCGGGTAGTAACATCGATCAAAAGTTTATCCCTGTGGCATGAATTCATGATGAACTTTCAAAGGCAAAGAAAGTTACCGGCATAGCTATGACATTTTACCTGTCCTCAAGAGCTGTCCTCGGTCTTTGAGAACCTTTACCGACCCATTTTGAAGATTGAACCTCGGTCTGTACATGATAACTGAAGACCCACATCTTAGCACCAGTTAAGATTCTCGTATGAAACATTTGTTTCTCATGCACGCGATCTGAAAGCTCTTAACAGATTGCGAG
Source organism: Locusta migratoria (assembly GCA_026315105.1). Classification (NCBI taxonomy): domain Eukaryota; kingdom Metazoa; phylum Arthropoda; class Insecta; order Orthoptera; family Acrididae; genus Locusta; species Locusta migratoria. Next base: position 326,977,779 of record CM048751.1, on the reverse strand, counting down.
GAAATGGTGTTTCTGGTCTTGCCTTACGACCCGTCGGATGAACTTGTCCCCAAGACGATGCATTCCGAGATACTGTATTAGGATTTCATGACTTGTTTCAACTAAAAAGTTAAACTCTTCTACAGTCGTTTAGGTAGTCGGTATCCGATTGGCACGGACACTTTAACTGACGTGCTTGACATGACGTTCGTCGATAGACGGGAATGTGCTTTCTGAATGGGAATCTTCTTTAACATGCGGCTGGCCATTTTTGTACCAGGTGAACCATTCGAAAGACCGAGTACGGCTTAAACACTCCTCGCCGCCGCCTCGTCGCATCGTTTGGTGTCTCCCTGTAAAGGTTTTCTTAAAATTCACTCAAAATTTAATGGAGGCGCGTTCCTCCTCTAACTCTGCTACGTCAAAAGTCGCAAACTGTGCCACATAACATTCTACTCAATACAGCACCGAACAACAATCAACAGACATACAATTAAGAAACTTTCGGCAGTTACAAAGTCAATACAGGGATGCCAAAATCATTTCGCTCGAATCATCGATTGACGTAAAATTACGTATGTTACGAATTTTTTTAAAGAGACTTCGTATTTTTTTTTATTTTGAAATCATAATTACAGAGGGGAATCGTTAAGAAAATTATATTCTGGCAACAGCTGTGTATGCTGTGAGAGTCAGTCAGAAACTACTAGCTAGTTTTGTTTGCATTATAAATACACTGCTTGACAACTACTAAGATAAGATATACAGTGTAACTGGGAATTTCCAGTTTCACCTGCTTAGACAGGAAGAGTCACAGGCACTGATGGGCGGCATCGAACAGGGTTTTACAGGCCGCGTGGTGTGCTCATAACGAAAAATGCTTGTCTAGGTAGAATTTGTCGCATCCCAACATTATCAGTGATGACAACTAGCAACAAATAGAGCATTGAATAACTCGGAACAATCAAGTGTAATTCTGGCAACACCTACGATGGCCGCAGAAGAGCGTTCGGAACAATCCTGAACGCTCATTGGCAGTCCGAGAATGCATGACGCAGATGTGCACACCGAGCCGAAACTCGACCCCCGTCGTTTCTGTGTCCAACTATAGTATAATGCCGGCCGCGGCGGCCGCGGGGACGGAGGCGCTCCAGTGACGGTCTGCACGGCCACTACGGTCGGGGGTTCGAATCCCCTCTCGGGCATGGATATTTGTGCCGTCCTTAGTTGTAACTAGTTCATAAGTAGTTTGTAAGTTTAGGGACTGATGACCCCTTAGTTAAGTCCCATAAGCTATACAAACATTTGAACATTTTTTTGTAGTATAATAATAATTTCGTGTGGCTCATTGGCCTAGTGGAGGTGTTTCAAATGAACGCCACTTCGGCGACTTGCGTGTCCCTAGCCTATCCCAGTTATCCACCGTGGAATCCGAACCACATGTCGAAATGGCGATGGGTTAGAAATATACTCTCCTGTGGGCACCAACGGATATTTTGCGGCGATTATTCGTGCTGACTACCAAACTGTTGTTGATTAGTTGGGGATACTGTTCATTCAACTCTCAAGGCAATTTTCGGATCTTGCACAATTTGGGCAGGTAGTTTTGCCTTTCAGTGAACATTTTCTGGATATTGTACCGCGTTATATTGTAAAGATTGCTATTCTGGTAGTTTCAATACGACGCGGTACAATAGCCAGAAAACGTTTATGTTTACTGACTCTGGTCACGGAACCCTACACAGTTATGTTTGTGTTGTTGCACTTCGGTCATTCGTCTGACAGAACAGTACGCTCTATGTGGTCAGAAATTCAACTGTCCATTGAAGTGAATACATTTTGTGTTTTAGGTGCTCGTGTGGCGAGCGAGTTCATATTGCGGTAGAAGTTACGTCCATCAGTACAAGGGGCTTTTGCCTGCCAGTATATTAATGCAGGATGTTTGAGGAGGAATAGTAAACATTTTACGAGTTCATAGTATAGACGAATTGCAATAAAAATGCCATATAACATGTACCCACATTTGGTTGAATATAGAGATACAGCTGTTAGTATGTAACCCAAGCAAACCTAAAGGAAATGAGGACATATTCACTGATTCTCCCGTCGTTTATTGGTAGATCATCCTAGTGAATTAAAAGTACAATTTTATTAATGTTCTAAAATTGTATTTAGTTTACCGGTTTTCAGCATAGAAGGCCATCATCACACTTCGCTTGAACACATGTTACGTGCCATTTCAATCGCAATTCGTGTATACTAGGACCTCATAACTTTTTACTATTCCTCCTGAAACACCCTGTATAAGAAAACAAGAAATAAAGTGTCATGCTCTTGGAACTGAAATATGTTTGTTACACATGTTTCAATTTCTTTAGTTCCTCCATATCGGTTACATACTACTCCAGACGCTGTCAGTTTTTAAATGATCTAGTTTCGGCATTTATGTCTTACTCATTACCCCTGGAATATCTGTTGTTCTGTTACTAATACACTACATATCTCAAGTGCTTTTCCAGCGTGTTTATTTTCCAGTCCGTAGTAACAACACAAGTTCCTGTTAGTAATCACCGTTATACTTCAGTTACATAGGTATTCTGCCTTAAAAGAAATTAGCAATAAAGAGAGAAACTGAACCTAAAAATTTATTCTCGTCCTTCAGTGGTTAGATAAAAAAAGTAAAATGCATGAAGCACTTGCCTATTTCAAGATGCAGAGGTTTCCTATGCGCGTTGCACAACATGCAACTCCGCCGTATAAACACGACCTTGTAACTGTCTATACAGAGACATTTGAGTATTTTGAAGTCTGCACGTGGAAAAAACTTTAAATTACTGCAGGTTTGCAGGTGTAGGCCGTAAAGTATCATGATTGGAAGCCACCGACGTTCAAGTGTAATGTTTAAAACCGTTACGTCCTTCTATTAGGAAATGGGAAGCGTTGCTACTTCCCTGCATAAAATCGTAATTGCGTTCTTTTCTTCGTTTCTTCGCATAGATTTCTCCTGACGTAAGGCGAAAGTACAGTGCAGCCGGACCTTCGGTGCAGTTTATTTCGATGTGTGATGCATAAATCGTAAATTCGTAATTTCCAGGTAGCACTAAAAACGGCAAAACTGTTAAATCTACCGTTATGGAATCGCCACTATGGGTCAGATTAGCTTCGCGCCTTTCCCTTGCTGACATATTTGAAAGATCGTATGAAGCACATAACACACACACACACACACACACACAAAATCAATCAAAGTTCTCACCCAGAGTACAGTTAACCGGCTACACCGTTCCGCATCTTATTTTCACAGTTCGAGAGCAGAGATGCCGGTAGTTAAATAACGCTCTTTCCTTCACTATAAAATTATGAAGACACCATCAAACGAAAATATTGATAAGTAAACAAAAGCACACTAACATACACGAAACTTCTTAACCTAGAAGCAAGTGATATTACCCTAACCATGCAAAAACCAGTGCATAAAATTTAGATTAAAATAGCTCGATATAGTCTCTGACGACAACTCCGGGAAGACGAGCCACACAGCCCCCCTCCGCCCCCCCCCCAAAAAAAAAAGGCGTGAAAAAGATATACATGTAGGCCTACATAAAATCTTATAGGTTTTCTAATTTGTATGTACGATGTTAGAATAATTTTATGTTGTTCAATTTAAATGAATTAAAGCCCAGTGAGGGTGCTGCAGCTGCAGTGAAACATGTCAGAGTAACAAGGAAAATAAATTCATTGCTTTGCTGAAGGCAGGCCAAAGATATAAAAAAAAAAAATTAATCGAGATTTGTTTCAACACATTGGAAACGTGACGGCCGCTGTGTTACTTCCAAAATTTTGACGCGAATTTTCAGATCATGAAATTACTGGATCCTGTTCAGGATTCATTTGAAATTGGTGCCAAAACTGGTATTCGAAAGCAGGTCTCCTGCTCACCAGGTAGATGATCTTACGATTACACCACCACGCATTCTGGCTCACGTCTGCACGTACTATCCTAGTTCCTCTCCGTGCCCAGCACAAACTTCAGGTCTGCCTCATCTCATTTTCATCTTCGCCTTTTAACGCCTATCAGTATTGCAGATTTTCAACATTGAAAAACGGGGCCAAGTCTGCCTGTACCTCATGCCAGTGGCGAATATAGCATACATTTTCAAGGGGGAGGGGTAAGATTAGACACCTCATTATATTTTGCACGAGTTTTGCAGCTCATATTCAGAGGGTAATTGTCGCTGAAGCCCCCTTTACTTTACTTAGATGAAACTTTTTTTTATTGTTGACATTTAATTATATAAATAAAGCTATAAAAAACTGGCACGAACTTCACAGAACTAACACCCCACTCCTTTCAGCACGTGTACCACGGCGATGTTTTCACGCATCACTCATTAAAATAATTCAGACACTGTACTTTTTTTTTTCGTTACAATCATTATTTCGCGGGGGGAGGCCTCTTGCCCACCCCCCCCCCACCCTTCTCCGTATTTAAACCACTGCCACAGGCGGAGGTGGTATTCCGTGTTGATGACAAAAATTCGTATTTACACAAGTAAACACGTAAAATTGTAGAAATATGGTTTTGAATATGTACTTTTAATCGACTTCCCCTTGAAATAAAATACTGTATTTGTCACTAGAAAAGTTAGTTCATTTATAACGGTAAAGGCGAAAAGGGCCGAAAACAGACTCATTACCGCCCAGCGCAAACCACTGACGATACATAAATGGCTACGTGCACCATTACTAGCATACGCCATAGAGCTGGGGAACTGACTCAACTGGAAGTGCTTGTGGGACCTGCAGACTGGCTTTTGTCTGGAATTATTGGAGCTTACATTTGGCATTCGGCTTTGTTCGGAAGAAATCGGAAATCGGCCACGTGACATCCCTCGCCCAAAACTCTGTGGCATACTCCATCTTGCTCTCTGTATTTTATGATTTTCTTATTGTAACCCATGCGTTGTCATTTCGTAGCAATTGTGCACTGAAGAACTAACAAAAACAAGTCGTTCGTAGTACCATAAACTATAATGTGATGCCTAAAAATGTCATTTTTGCAGTTAACATCTGCCATCAGTGATATAAGAATTACTGAATGGTATCTGTTTGTCGTGGCGTAGTGGGCAGCGCGTTAGATTATAATGTACCTGGTCTGTAGTTCGAAACCCGCCACTACCAATGTCTTGAACTTAGTCTTCGCCTTGGCTCCTAAAAGGGTTTCGAGCACCCTTATTAATTAAATAGAGCTATGTTATGAAATATTTAGACTTGTGCATATGTTCAGAGTGCTCCCTCTAATGTGTGCGTTTATTCTATTTCGTGAACAGGATGTGAAATACGTGCGAACGAAAGGAACAATATTCTTGTGAAGCATATGCACGTAAACTGGGGAGATAGTGTAATAATGAGCATTGTAAACAACGTGCTGGTACTGGTTCATTTTACTTAGTTCTGTGCTAAAATAAAGATCAAATATTCATTTCAAACCAAAACTACGTTTTCTTTTACAGCTAAATTAATAAACAGTATAAGTGTGGTAATACTGAACTAGTTGACACGTGCGAATAATTCGCACTCCATCTTGATCAGTCACAGATAGGTAAGTAATAAAGGAAAGGCAGATGCAAGTACATGGGTATACAATATAACAGTCTTCGAATAGTAGTGACAAGTATTAGTCTCGTTGTATGAAATTTAATATTAGTAAATACAGTGTGATTAATTGTGAAAAATTAAAATCAGATATTGACATTTTGCTGTTTTTTTTAAATACTTCTTTATTTCACAAAATTGCTTTGAAACAATGTTCGTAGTTCTGATGTGATCAAATACAGAAAAAACACGTATAAGATATAATACCTTGCAGCAAGTAACGTTACACGCTCTGTAAAGTAGCGGGAAATTATAAGTTGTAATAGTAAGCGGTACTTCCCTGTGCTGATGAACGTTGAGGTAATTCTGTTCATTCGCGCAGTACACAACGCTTACCTGAACAAAGTGAACAAATCCAACAGCTGTTGTGCATCGACGTGTGAAACAGAAATCTCGTGATAAACTGCGCTTGCATAAAGTATCTGAACAACTGCAAGAGCTGTCGTGTCTGTTAGTTAAATTTCTGTTTATTTTTCGTCGTTACATCGACGTGTATCACCGAATTCGTGTGATGAACTATGCTTTACATTGACGTGTATAATCGAAATCGTGTGATAAACAAGGTTAGTTAAACAGATTGTCAATAGATGGCACCTTCTACATTGCTTTTATATCGGCTACGCAAACTAATTTGATACTCGGTGCGGTGGCCGATGGAAGCAACCATATATACATGTCGTATTTACGATCGTTTTCCGTGTATCAACTTAGATTCTATAAACAGTACATTTTTTTCCAAAAGAAAGACTTTTTGGGAAAACAATAACTTTAAACTACATGTGTTTTTTTGTCATTTATAACAGTCATTACAACAGTAACTCTCCAGTTTATGTACATGTCATTAGGAAATGTATGTTTGCAATTCGTTAGTATGTATTTCATGACATGTTCACAAAAAAGAACAAATGCACTTTTCAGAGAAAGCGCTGTTATCTTTGACAGAATATTGCAGAACATAGTTGTATTCAATTAACAAGAGTGCGAGAAAACCTTTAAGGGGCCAAGATAGAATGAAAAGTAAAATGAAACGGAAGTGGCGAGTTTCGTACCACGGTCCAACATGTTCCTACACTTGATGCTATTGTGTTGTTCACTACGCTACGGCGTAGAGCTGCAAAACTGTACGGCAATTCTCGTACCATTTATGACACATGCTACCTGCTAACATGGCATTCATACATGTTAGATTATCAAAGCAAGACTTATGGGTCTCGAAGGAGTTTCCGCGATCGTCATATGAATAAAATTCTTGAATCTTTGATGGTTTTCTTATTATAGCTCAAGCAGTATTATTTCAAATCAGTGGCGCACTGAAAAATTATTAAAACACGTCGTTATTAGTACGATCAATGATAATCTAATATAAAATTCTTCAATATCAGTCTCCAGATCGCTTTTATTTTCTAAAACATGACCGGTTTCGGGACAGCTGCCCATCTTCAGATAAAATTTTTGAAGTTACAGAGTAACCTGTCCTGTGATGAACGAAAATGTTTTAGTAACGACTGTGAACATTTTCTTTCATCACAGGACAGGTTACTCTGTAAGGTAAAGGTAAAGCAGTCAACAATCCGAAGATTGGTTTGAACACCACAGTGCTTTACTAGGCATGGTCCTGTTTGGAGGTGGTATGCCGTTGCCTTCCTCCGACCTTGGAACTGACTTACCCAGCCAGTTATAGGGGGTTCCGAACCACGGTGCTACTCCGTATTTTTCACATGAGCAACACTCCAAGAGATGAAAGAAGTGGAAAGTGACAGATAAAAACCCTAGGACCTGGCGGGGATCGAACCCGCGACCTTTGGATTTATAGTCTGGCACTCTACCACTGTGCTACGGAGCCGCACGGTTATTCTGTTACTTCAAAAATTTGATCTGAAGATGGGCAGCTGTCCCGAAACCGGTCATGTTTTAAAAAATAAAATCGATCTGGAGACTGATACTGAAGAATTTTATATTAGATTATCATTGATCGTACTAATAACGACGTGTTTTTAATAATTCTTCAGTGCGCCACTGCTTTGAAATGACACTGCTTGAGCTATGATAAGAAATCCATCAAATACAGAAAGCAAGAAGGCGTATGCAAGACAGTTTCCGGCGAGGGCAGTCACGTGACTGATTTCCGAACACCAAACATACGCCGTGTTCCCGCCAGGCTACAGTCCTTCGTCCACGACGGCACTTTCGCCCACGCGTGACCCGACACCTGGCTTCACAAGTGTCTGCTCGCTCTTTGGCGTTGCTGCGCGCCTTTGCCGTGTCCGCCGGCGGCCACGCGTGAGTGCTGCAGGCTCGCTTTACGCGCTCCGCCGAGTGTCCTCCCCCTGGGCTGCGAGCAAAAATAAAACACCGGACACAGGGCAGGGGGAGGTTGGCGCCAGCGCCCTGTTCATTGCGTCGTAACGCGCCATGTAATCACGTTCCGGCCTCCCAGCTATGCCGTCGCCTCGCCTCGTAACGGCCCGACGCGAATCACCGCTGCGGATTGTGGCTCCGGGCTGGAGGGGACTTCTTCCAGAGTACTGCTGCCACCCTGGTCACCGTTTCACTAACAGAATCTCCACTACTGCCTGTGCCATTGTCTAACACGTACAGCCATGGCACTTCCACTGATTTTAGTTACACGCCACGAGAGCAGCTGGCGAGGTACATTTCTGAATGCGATATCGGATGAGTGTCGTTTAAATTCATTTTAACAGACCGAGAAAGGTATGTAGTTCCATAAAAATACCCCCCTGGCCATTAAAATCGCTACACCACAAAGATGACGTGCTACAGATGCGAAATTTAACCGACAAGAAGAAGATGCTGTGATATGCAAATGATTAGCTTTTCAGAGCAATCACACAAGGTTGGCGCCGGTGGCGACACCTACAACGTGCTGGCAAAGTTTTCAAACAATTTCTCATACACAGAACAGCAGTTGACCGCCGTTGCCTGGTGAAACGTTGTTGTCATGCCTCGTGTAACGAGGAGAAATGCGTACCATCACGTTTCCGACTATGATAACGGTCGGATTGTAGCCTATCTCGATAGCGGTTTGTCATATCGCGCGCGACATTGATGGTCGCGTTCGTCGCGATCCAATGACTGAGCAGAATATCGAATCGGTGGGTTCAGGAGGGCAATATGGAACGCCGTGCTGGATACCAACGGCCTCGTATCACTAGCAGTCGAGATGACTGGCATCTTGACCACATGGCTGTAACGGATCGTGCGGCCACGTCTCGATCCCTGAGTCAACAGATGGGGACGTTTGCAAGACAACAACCATCTGCACGAACAGTTTGCAGCAGCATGCACTATCAGCTCGGAGGCCATGGCTGCGTTTACCCTTGACGCTGCATCACAGACAGGAGCGCCTGCGATGGTGTACGCAACGAAGAATCTGGGTGCACGAATGGCAAAACGTCATTTTTTCGGATGAATCCAGGTTCTGTTTACAGCACCATTATGGTAGCATCCATGTTTGGTGATATCGCGGTGAACGCTTATTGGAAGCGTATTCGTCATCGCCATACTGGCCTATCATCCGGCGTGATGGTATGCGATCACCTCTTGTTCGCATCGACGGCACTTTGAACATTGGCCGTTACATTTCAGATGTGTTACAACCCGTGGCTTTATTCTTCATTCTATTCCTGCGAAACCCTACATTTCAGCAGGATAATACACAACCGCATCTTGCAAGTCCTGTACGGGCCTTTCTGCATACGGAAAATATGCCTTGGTCTGCACATTCTCCAGATCTCTCACAAAGTGAAAACGTCTGGTCAGTGGTAGCCGAGCAACTGTCTCATCACAATACGCCAGTCACTACTCTTGATGAACGGTGGTATCGCATTGAAGCTGCATGGGCATCTTTACCTGTACACGCCATACAAGCTCTGTTTGACTCAATGCCCAGGCGTATCAAGGACGTTATTGCGGCCAGAGGTGGTTGTTCTGGGTACTTATTTCTCAGGCTCTATGCAACCAAATTGCGTGGAAATGTAGTCACATGTCTGTTCTAGTATAATATATTTGTCCAATGAATACCCATTTATGATCTGCATTTATTCTTGGTGTAGCAATTTCAATAGCCAGTATTGTATGTAATAACCACAAAATTTGTCTATATCGGGTTTCCTAAGAACAATTGGTATGATACAGTACTTTACAGGACAATTTATTTAAGATTATCTTGAAATCTACGACTTTTTAATCGAGACTTCATAAAAAATAAAGAGCAAAAATTGTCAATAAAAAACAGAAGTCCCAACCATATACAGAAAGACGTCGGTTTTCTACTCAGAAACGTTAAGATTTCTTCACTAAAATTCCAGGCAAATCAGTAAGTTTTCAACATAAGAAACGTATTTGGAATGTAATACCTACATTAAATAATGTACCAGATCAACCAATACAGCTTTAGCTGAAGGTTGCGCGGGAGTAGCCAAGCGGTCTGGAGCGCCACGTTGCGGATCGCGCGGCCTCCCTCGTCGAAGGTTCGAATCCTCCCTTGGGCATGGATGTGTGTGTTGTCCTTAATTTAACTTCATTTAAGTAGTTTGCATTTCTAGGGACCAATGACCAACGTAGTTTGGTCCCATATAATTACAAGCATTAGAACATTTGTAGCTAAAGGGAAATCGTCATAAACAAGGCAATAAAACATCGAAAGAAAAACAGTTTCCCAACAAAGCAGAAACCAATTACACAATTGTTACTACATTTGAACCACAAACGGGAAGAATCTTCAAGACAGTGGTTTTATAATCAAAAGTAATTGTACTCAAAAGTATATGGGCTTAAAAACACGAGTGAAGTGTGAAAATGTTCGAACCATTAGACACCATATCGAATTTTTACACGTCAGAGATAGTTCCTGTGATATAGGAAGAGACCTCAACAGGAATTAATGGTTCTCGTTTGTTTATATTCTCTCACCTTCAGTAGCGTACGCTACAAAATATACATAGATTCGTATGTATTTCCTGATGAATAAGTTGTTATTTGTATCACTGAATCAGGGAAATTCAGCTGTTTTTACATTTATTTCACGATTATTTATGTCTCTCGATATTTTACTGGTGCTTGGAACGCAAATATTACAGAAACTATTTGGTTAATTACGTACAAAAGTAATTACAAACAAACATTTCGCTTAAGGCACCTTGCCCACCACTAGGAGCGCTAGTGCAGTTGCAACTGTCAGTTGGCTACAACTTTCACAGCAGTGAGTGTAGCGACTGTATATGTTACTCTGTGTCCTTTATTTAGTCGGGAACGGCTCTTTCATCGCAATCCTCTTCGCAGAGACAATGTTTTCCGTCACACGCACTGCTTCATGCTTTCCATTTCCCCTTGAATGTCTGCCCGTTTTATAGGCAAGTTCGTAACTGTCTCGCCAACACAGTGGCGATTCTTCTGCCTTGCTGGTGCACACATGTAACGCTCAGACTTTTTGTGGACACACAACGCCAATGGCGCGGCTACAACTACTGTTCCGGCCTGTCTCCATCACAAAGGAAGACAGCCGTGTGAAATCTGTATGTATGAAAATAGATTTCTGTCCGTTATTCTCGTGAAACATTGGAAATGGCTTCGCCGATTCCAATAATTCCTTTATTGTTCGTTTCAACACTGCGGTGGATTATAAAACGAGCGAAAAATACGTGAAAATCCAAAGGAACAGCTGAAAAGTCGACTTTGGTAATTTTGTTTGGGTAACCACATTTCGTATTAGATGCGTATTTTATGCACTCCCGTACTGTTCATCCGAGTGCGTTTTCTACATACGAATTCGTACGGTGCTTACCGAAGTGTACTTTACAATAGACACCGTCACCAGTTTACAGATGTATTCCGATTTTAGTTATCATCTTGAAAGCAACACACTTTATTCTGATTTATGGAGTTACTGCACTTACTATTGTTCTCCGTGATCAGGCCAAGTGGACCGCACGCAGCTACAGCAGTTGCGCTAGGGTGTGTTAAGATCGGTTTCCATTATGAATTCTGACAATCTCTGCTTCACAAGACGAGTTGTCTGTGGAAAGTATTACGCTTGTTATAATACTTTTTTGTGAAATACAGTCACATCGTCGTATCCTCCACAGTAGCTCAGCAAATGCAAGCAGCATGATACGCGCCTGTTATCTTGATCTTCATATATCTATTTAATGAATATTTATTTACTGCGCCAGTGATTTTACGTAAATATTGTGTAGTATGAGCCGTCAGGATCATGAAGGCTGACATGTTTTTAATTATTTCATACATTGTTTGTACTGCTGATAAAGTGGCAATATTTAATATTGTAAAATGTTAAGTTAATGTGGAAGTGGTCTAAGACAAAATAAATGTTATCTGTTAAGAAATCTGCTACTTTCCAAGGGGCTGGTGATCTGACAATAAGAGGGTGGCTAGGGCTGGGAGACTGCAGAGGTCATCTGAAATACTTGCACGGTGGAGACCTCCTTCGAGGCTGGAGGAGTACTTTGTTTCATGTTGGAAGAAGAAGGAACTGCCTGGTTAGCTGAAGTGATTCCTTTTTTACAAGAGATATGTGTGTCATTCTACACGACGATTAGCGAGTGTTGATATGTTATTTGTCGAACTATGACTTGGACTATTTTGAATTATGTTTATTTCGTGTTGTGTGATCGAGGACCACTTCCAGCAGATAAATCTTGTGTTGAATGAACATTATTCAACTTCATTATCTGACGTTGCCTACTTCATCTGCAAACTTTAGAATAAAATCTCTCTTATAACTGAATCATTCTCTGCATTTTTTTTATATCTTTATAGCCTATGCATGGAATGTTTGACTGCAGGATCACAAGTACATGGTATCATTTGCGGCTATTGTAGTTGATAGGCATGAAAGCAGATATGTTCGGCTCGGCCCTTAGTCTACATCGAGCCATATTACATATATTGAGCCGTACATACCCCAATACGTGTATGATGTAAGTCTGAAGGAGAACCATTGAATTAAAATTTGTGTCACGGCTGGGATTCGAACCCGGGACCTCCTGCATACTAGGCAGGCGCTATAGCACTAAGCCATGGTGACTTTAATTCCGCTATTGAGAGCCTTGGCAACGTTGATACGTATTTATATTGGGGAACATGAGGCAGAATTAAAGTTTATGTTGTGGAGGGAGATGCCTTAAGACAATCCGTGACGTGGCTGTATCAGTTAAGTCACGATGGCTTAGTGGTACAGCGTCTGCCTAGTAAGGATGAGGTTTCGGGTTCGAATCCTGACCATGGCACAAATTTTGATTCAATGCCTCTCCTTCAGATTTTTATCTTTGATATATATCGAGATAAAATGTCTCCAGTCATAGATTTAGTGTTTAATTCTTATATGTTGTCTTCACGAATTACAGTTTAGTAGGTTAAAATGGGAAGGCACCCAAAGTGGCAACAGTAAGTGATACGCAGAGGAAAGAGGCGGACGAGGAGTGGCAGATAGAGGAAGGCACACAGACAGATAAGGATCGCCGCGGCGGAGCGGCCGAGCTCGTTGAGGCGCTGTGCTACGATTCGCGATGCCGTGCCCCGTCTGGGGTTCGAATCCCCCCTCGGGCATCGATGTTTGTACTGTCTTTAGTATAAGTTAGTTCGTAGGTTTAGGGATTGATGACCCCGCAGTTAAGTTCCTTAAGCTTAACAAACATTTGAACATTTAGATGAGGATATGGTCAGAGCGGAGGGAAGCGTAAATGGTCTAACAGAGACCGATTAATTTTTAGGAACATCCTAGGCCCAGTATTGGAAATGGGCAAGATTCTTCTCCCAGATAAAGAAGCTTTCTCATTGTGCAATGGTTGGAATTACATGGCAATGAATCAAGACTGCCTTCAACCAAACGGATAAAAGGTCTGTGCTTCTTCAGGCAACACAAGAAAGGTAATATCACGTGCACGACAGATACTGAGGATTTACAGGAATGCAAAATAGATAGGATGTTAGTCACAGCCGGCCGCGGTGGCCGAGGGGACTGCGGTGCGCCAGTCACGGTCTGCACGGCCACTACGGTCGGGGGTTCGAATGCCCCCTCGGGCATGGATATTTGTGCCGTGCTTAGTCTTAGCTAGTTCATAAGTAGTTTTTAAATTTAGGGACTGATGACCCCGTGGTTATGTACCATAAGCTCTACAAACATTTGAACATTTTGTTAATCATATTCTAAAGAACGTGTGTAGTTCTGTGGAAAGAAAACTCCAAAGAATGATACAGGAAAGGAGTAAATGTTTGTATATCTGTGAGAATCAACTTCTTTGGTTATTAGCCAGAGGGAGGACACGTACCTCCGACGGCGAGTAACCACCCGCTCCGCAGCAAGGCGCCTTATATCCACAGTAGGGGAGGAACAAGAAGCCATGGGGCTTACCCTTAACTAATAGTGTCGTATTGCGTTATTCAAGTGCTTATCATAGTCGCTCATATTAGCGAATTGTGTCCCTTGACGAATTACTGCAGCCTCAATGAACAGAACTCGTCGTGTTTCTTAAAATGTTATTTGTAAATGGTAGCAAGTTAATACACACACAGGTAAGTTTTGTATCTTCATCTCTTTTTCAGGGTTTATGCCGGTCTCAGGTTAATCGTCAAATACTATGTTTTCGCATCAAACTTCTGTCTCTCTGTCCCCTCTGTATTTTATCAAATGTTCAAAATGTTCAAATGTCTGTAAATCATTCGGTGGTCATCAGTCCGTAGCTTACAAACTACTTAAACCTAGGTAAACTAACCTACGGACACACACGCACACACACATGCCCCAGGGAGGACTCGAAACTCCACGGCGAGCAACCGCCGGCTACGCAGCGAGGTGCTTTAGACCGCTCGAGTACTCCACCGCGGCTGTATTTTATCCTGTTTTGCGTTGTAGTTTAATTAATTCTGCTTTTTGTTTACTTCAACGTATCGTATTACTCTAACATTATTGGGTCCATGCTCTACGTACCGCAACTTTTGTTTGTTTAGTGGAGATATCATTGTTTCTTACTTTTTTTTTCCTCTCTTACGGTTCAGATGTTAAAGAGAGCCTTCTCTCGTGTGTACACACGCTAAACAAAGACTTCTCTTCCACCGCGCTCGGTACTAATACGACCAGTTATTTGCGGCCATTCGTGTCCAATTTCCTTCAAACAAGCGGGGGGAAGCCCTCTATCTTTCAACCAATTATAGCATTTAGTTCCGGTTGGATATAGGAATTAAACTGTTGCAGCGTGTAATAACAAGCGAACAAATGGTACGTACTTAAGAGTACAAGCGCCTGTGGAAAAAATTAGCCCTCTGGAGATCACTCGGGCACGAGCGATGAAGTCTGCTTCGGGAACAACGCGGAACTGCCCTTTAGTAGGGTCACCGAGCCGTGGAGGTTGGTTGAAAGCGAACGTTTCAAAAATTGTTTCCGTAGACCCCCTTACTCTGCAGTGTTAATAGCAAAACTGTTCCGAACGGCTGCAGTGTTACACCGGCAAATCGAAATAATGGTAAATAATTAAACCGAGGCTTTGGCTTCGAATCTCGGTGCACTAAACTGTTTTACTCTGTGACGAACTTCTGAAATAGGATGTACTCTACAGCAGACTGGAAGAACTTTTTATGTAGATAACGTGCTACGAATTGTTCACAAGTATTCAAATGCCTGCAACCATTTAACAACTACGTCTACTTGACTACCCTGAAATTCGCGCTTAAATGACTGGCAGAGGGTTTTTCTACCTTTTCACTTTTTCAAAGCTCGCAGTAAACCCAGCACTTAACATCTATCCGCGTGAACTCTGATTTCTCCCAAATTATTACGATATTTTCTCCATATGTAGGCGACACGCAAAAATATTTTCGCATTATGAGTATAAAGTAGGTAGTTGTAATTAAGCAAAACGGTCTCGGCGTAACAAAACATGCCTGTTTTAATGAAAGCTCCTTACCCAAAGGCTAGAAACTTGCACAAATTACTCCAATATTCAAGAAAGGTAATAAGAGATATTCGCAGAATAACACGCTCATGTAATTGACGTCGGTTTTCAGACGGATTTGGAACATATACTTTTTACGAACATCATGAACTACGTCAATAGTCAACACTGATTCAGAAAGTATCGTTCTTGTGAAACACAGCTAGCACTTCACTCACACGAAGTGATGACTTGTATGGACAGGGGATATCAAATCGATTCCACATATTTAGCTCACCGGAATTTCACTCCGTAACATACATCACAGGCGGTTTATAATCAAATTACCTGCTTATGGAATATCATCTCAATTGTGCAATTGCACAGGAAGTAAATTGATGGATAGTCATCGAGTGAAGCATAAGTGATATCTGGTATTCCCAAGAGAAGTGTTCTAGTGCCCCACTGTTTCCTGTCTTTATAAATGATTGACACTATCTGAGCAGCTTATTCACTTTGCGGACGTTGCTGTCGTTCATCGTCCACTCAAGTCACCAGGAGATGAAAAGCAACTGCGAAGAGATTTAGATTAGGTATCTGCTTGGTACACAATTGTAAGATGACCTCTAATAATGAAAAGTGATTGGTCGTGCATATCAGCACTAAAAGAAATCCGTCGATCTTTAGTTACACGATAAATGAGGCAAAAATAACGGCCGTAAATTCATCTAAATACCTAGGAATTAAAATTACGACACATTAAATTGGAAAGAAACCATAGGAAATATTGTAGGGAAGGCAAACCAGAGGGTGCATTTCATTAGCAGAACACTTAGAAAAGTTATCAGTTCTAGTAGACACACCGCCTACACTACACTTGTCTCTCCTATTTTAGAATACTGCCGCACAATGTAGGATCTTCACCCGGTGGGACTCACGGAGGAATTGGAGATAAGGTTGAAAAGGACAGTTCTTTTTGTATTATCGCGATATAGGGGAAAAGTGTCACGGCAGTGATTCTCGAGTTGGGGTGGAAATCATTAACTTTTGTAGTTTGGCGCTAACAAAATATGATCGCATTTGGAGGAAAAAGTTAGTGATAGTAATTTTGTAAATGAAGCTCGTCGCAATATATATATATTGTTGCGGTCTTCAGTCCGGAGACTGGTTTGATGCAGCTCTCCACAATACCCTATCCTGAGCAAGCCTCTTCATCTCCACATAAGAATGGCAACCTACATCTGTCTGAATCTGCTTACTGTATCCATCTCTTGGCCTTCGTCTGCGATTTTTACCCCACACACTTCCCTCCAACACTAAATTCACAATTCCTTGATGTCTAAGAATGTGTCGTACCAATCTATCCCTTCTTTTAATCAAGGTATGCTAGAAATTTCTTTCCTCCCCAATTCTGTTCAGTACCTCCTCATTAGTTACGCGATCCACCCACCTAATCTTCAGCATTCTTCTGTAGCAATATATATAATGAAGCTCGTCGCAACAATATGTATATATATATATATATTTACACAGCAAAATATCGTGCTCTATCATACACAAATTACAATTGTAACAAAAAATCTGAATAAAATACGTTATCGTATGTATATTGTGTATGATATTTCACCCGACCCCTTAGCCGTTTTGAGCAGTGTACATCTTTCCGTTCTTCAAATGTTAAATCGCTGTAAACATGTTAGACCACACCCCTATGGTCATTAGTCCGTAGAATGACAAACAACTTAAATTAACGTACACTAAAGACAAAAAACATACTCATGTCCGAGGGAGGACTCGAACCCACAGCGGGGGCGGCCGCCCAGTCAGTAGTGTGATGCCTGACGGGGCGCTACTCCCGCGCGGCTTTCCGTTTTCGATTTGATTTCTTTCATTTGTTTACGATGATTATGTCTACTTTTGTAGTTTGGTGCTAACAAAATATCAACGCATTTGGAGGAAAAAGTTAGTGATAGTAATTTTGCAAATGAAGCTTGTCACAAAAAAAAATTATAATAATGATAATCATTATATATATATATATAATGATTATCATTATTATAATTTTTTTTGTGACAAGCTTCATTTGCAAAATTACTATCACTAACTTTTTCCTCCAAATGCGTTGATATTTTGTTAGCACCAAACTACAAAAGTAGACATAATCATCGTAAACAAATGAAAGAAATCAAATCGAAAACGGAAAGCCGCGCGGGAGTAGCGCCCCGTCAGGCATCACACTACTGACTGGGCGGCCGCCCCCGCTGTGGGTTCGAGTCCTCCCTCGGACATGAGTATGTTTTTTGTCTTTAGTGTAAGTTAATTTAAGTTGTTTGTCATTCTACGGACTAATGACCATAGGGGTGTGGTCTAACATGTTTACAGCGATTTAACATTTGAAGAACGGAAAGATGTACACTGCTCAAAACGGCTAAGGGGTCGGGTGAAATATCATACACAATATACATACGATAACGTATTTTATTCAGATTTTTTGTTACAATTGTAATTTGTGTATGATAGAGCACGATATTTTGCTGTGTAAACTCTTTATTTGAGGTTTAAATGGCGTTTACTTAGAGCGAAGCACCATGGGGCTCCATTATAGTGAAACCGTCAGTCTCGTGCCCTCTAATATGGTGTGTGATCACTTCGGACGGCCAGTACAGTTGTACACCTGCATGGCATGAGATTATCAATCAGTTCTGGGAGGATATTTGGCCATTGTTCAACGAATGCAATATCGAACTGTGCAACCGTTGTGGGAGGAGCTTGTCTGGCTGCAATGCATCTGCCAAGTAGATCCCACGTATGTTCAATCGGATTTAAGTCCTATGAACAAGCTGGCCATACCATTAGTTCAATTCAGTCAGCTACAAGCATGTTGTCCACCAATGTAACTCTGTGGGGACGAGCGTTATCGTCCACCAGAGGAAACCCATCTCCAATGGCACCAGCGTTGGACAGAAGAAAATGTCCAAGGATCTCGATCTATCCTCAGAGCAGTGCCCCATTCTGAACGACGTAGATATCCGCCAATACTTACCGCTGCCCACATCTTTCGCCAACCTCGACGATATGGTAATGTTCCCTGCACATAAGCAGTATTGTTGCGAGTTCTACGTTCTCTGCAGATGAGGGAACGACGATGGTGCAAAACACAAAATCTTGACTCATCTGTGAACAGAATCCGGCGTCATTCGTTACAACTCAGTTTCTGAGGACTGAACGGTGTAGAGGTTTCTATGGTACACACACACACACACACACACACACACACACACACACACACACACACACACACACACACACACACAACCATAGGCCTCTATGCGTAGAGGCCACATTCCCGAAGGCGATTTCGGACTGTTTGTGTTGATATGCACGTCCTGTTGTTGCCTCGAGGGTGATTTGCAGCTGAGACGCATTCAGCCTCCTGTCTCGACCGTCTATAAACTGGAGATAACGGTCATCTCTTGCTGATGTTACCCGTGGACGACTATGGATTTGCGTTCTTTTAATGTATCCTGGTGTGTGAATTCGCGTCCACGTTGTTGAAAATACACTTTGGGAGAATCCAATAATTGCAGCCACCTTCCTCTGTCTCTCTCCCGCTTCCAACCGCCTTCTGGCTGCCCTCGGGCAAGGGACGTTCTTGTTGCATTGTTCTAAATGTCTCTGCACTGCCTGAACCCAGCTGCTTGTGTAATTAGTTTGGAAGAGTAGACACTACTCAACACCAACCCCCTCTGCAGCAACTTTGTGTTATTACTATTATCTCGGTTGCCGTGAGCGAGGTGGTGCAGTGGTAAGATACTGGACTCGCATTCAGAAGGACGGTGGTTCAAATCTATCTCCAGCCATCCACATTTAGGTTTTCCGTAATTTCCCTAAATCACTCCAGGCAAATGCCGGAATGGCTCCTTTCGAAAGGGCACGGCCGATTTCCTTCCACATCCTTACCCAAAACTCTGAGCGTTAGATCCGTATCTAGTGACCAAGCTGTGGATGGGACGTTCAACTCCAAGCTTCCTTCCTTCCTTCGGTTGCCGTAATGTTGTTGTCTCCACTCCGTAGACCCGACAGAAAGACGTCGAACCATTTTAGTTCATTCTGTCGATGACAATAGTTCAGAACGTAGATACCTGATAGCTTTGAGCAGTGCACAACTCATTGTAAGACACTGAGTGCCAGGTTGCAAGATTGTTAGTAAGTGGATTTAATATTTAATATCGAGTAGTTGAAATAATGGAAAAAGTACATAATGGGGATACAAAAAGCAGTAATATCGATGTTTTTACACCTTGTGAGGGCGAGGGAGTTCATCAGCGCCCACCGCCGCCTCTTTTATTTCGAAGCCGGGCCGCGGAACAGCGGCCGCGCAATATCTGCCAGCGGCTCATTTGCGTGCCGAGTCTATAGGGAGGCAGACAGCGTGGCTTCATTCCGCGCCGCGTGGCCCGTTGTCGGTCGACCACTGTGGGTATAACTGCAGCCGCGGCTGCCGGCGAAGCTCCTACAGTTAGTTTCCCAGCGCCTGGCGTGCAGGTTTGTTTCGGAGAATCGGGCGGAGTAGAACTGCTCAGTTCAGTTCCGGAGTTAGAGGTATTTACAGTCAAATTTTATACAGTGTATTCATTGTAGCTCTTTGCGCGGGCTGTGCTGGCGTTCATTATTGCCGAACTTTGTTTTCGCCATTTTTTATCTTGTGGCCAGTTGGAAACCTGTTTCAAATACAGTTCCTCTTCATTTTTTCCTTTGTTTGTCTCTGAAGTCGTTTCCCGTCTTACCACTCTACTGGTGTCCGTCGAAGCGTACGTATTATTGCAGAAGTTCTCCGCCATCGTCCAGGTAGTGCTTCCCTCGGAGTGCATCCTCCATAAGACCAAATAGACGGAATTAAGAAGGTTCGAGAGCCGGGCTGTCGGCTGGATGCAGAAGAAGAATCCAATGAAGTTTCCTGATATCCTCCCGAGTGCAGAGACTTGGGTGAGTCCTCACGTTATTAAGCAACGGTTTTGGCCCACTTTAAGTTACGGTAGTAACAGTAAAAGTGGGCCTTTGCGATCGTCTTTTGCAGCTCGAAATTTAAATAGAAATAACGGCTTAACTATCCATCTGAATAATCGAATTTGTAGAAGAGAAAATTCTCTACAACTTAGCTCCCTTACGTTTCTTTCATTTCTCGTATCGTTTGAGACATATTTGGAAAAAATAACGGAGATTTGACACCCTCCATTGAATTAACGAAAACCAACCGTTCGGAGATGTCACGTGACATTCCTCGCCCAGAACTCTCTCTGGCATCTTGCGTTGCGTATTTGAAGATTTTCTTATTGTATCTTACAGGTTTTCATTTCAAAGCAATGGTGCACTGAAGAATTAACAAAAACACACAGTTCTTCGTTCGATAATCTAGTGTTTACAAATTCCATATTAGCATCAGTTAACAACGGCCATCAGTAGTATGAGATTGTTCAAATGTTCAAATGTTTGTTAAGCTTATGGGACTTAACTACGGGGTCATCAGTCCCTAAGTATGAGATTAAAGGACTTATTTTCTGATTGATAGCCGTAGCGTAGTGGGTAAAGCGTTGGACTATGACGCTAAAGGTCGGTGGTTCGAAACCCGCCACTACCTAATATTTTTTCCTAAAATGGATTCAGACACTCTTATTAATAAATTTTTTATTATTTTTGGTCTAAAATGTTTGCACAAACTTACAAAACTACAAATCTAAAGTGAGCCCTAAAACACGTCAGTCCGATTTTATTTATTGTGGTCTGTACGTTACCTTCATTGACAGCTAGCAGAAGTCAAAGTTGTATGTTGGCGGTCGGCAGGCGGAAGATCTAGACAGGTTTGCTCGTCCTTGTCGTCATGATGACAGACGGCTCGGCCAACAACTCTTTCTGCTTTTGTCCACTGCCACCTCCGTAGACATTAAGTGTCGTTTGAATATTGATTAAATGATTAAATATTTCTAATTCTATGGGACCAAACTACTACGATCATCACTCCCTATATTCATAAACTCTGTTCGTGTGGTCAGCTTTACGTTTTTCTACATGATCTCTTGCGAGCCATGGACAAAGGGAAATGGGCAGACGACATATTTCTTGATTTTTGAAATGCTTTTTATGTGGTGCCGCAGTGCAAACTGTTAACGAGCCTACAAGCATATGGAATAGGTTCGTAGATATGTGACTAGAAGACGTCTTAAGTAACAGAAAACAATAGCTGTCCTAAACGTCGAGTGTTCATCAGAGACTAGGGTATCGTCAGGAGTGTGATAGGACCGAAATTATTTTCTATCTACATAAATGATCTGACGGACAGAGTGAGTTGCAATTTGCGGCTGTTTGGTGATGCTGCTGCGATGTATGACGTGTCTTCATTGAACAACTATACTAGGACGCTCGATTACTAGAAATTTCTCGTTGGTATGACGAATGACAGCTAACTCTAAAAGTAGAATAAATTAATGTGATGCAGATGAATATAATCCCGTAAAGTTCGAATATAGTATTAGTAGTGTGCTGCTTGGCACTGCCCTGTCGATCAAATATCTACGCGTAACGCTGCAGAGCTAAATGAAATGGGACGAGCATGTAAGGACAGTCGTCGGGAGGGCGGATGGTCCACTTCGGTTTATTAACAGAATTTTGGAAAGTTGTGGTTCATCTGTAAACAAGTGTAGAACACTTGCGCGAAGCCTCGTGGAGTATTTCCGAAAAGATATGCTTAAGAGAAGATACGGGAGCAATTCAGAGGCAGGCTGATGCTTTGCGTACTGGTAGGCTCGTTAAACACCAGAGTGTAACAGAGATGGCCGGCCGCGGTGGCCGAGGTGACTGAGGCGCTCCAGTCACGGTCACTACGGTCGGGGGTTCGAATCCCCCCTCGGGCATGGATATTTGTGCCGTCCTAGTTCGTAAGTAGTTTGTAAGTTTAGGGACTGATGACCCCGTAGTTAAGTCCCCATTAAGCTTAACAAACATTTGAACATTTTTTAACAGAGACGCTTCGGAATTCAAATGAGGGTCGCTGGAGGACGACTATTGACGAAATATGGAAGCAGGAATTTGAAGCAAACCTCAGAAAGATTCTGCTTTCGCCAACTTAAAGAGCACAAACATAAGAGGATCGTACGGGGGCATACAGTCGTCTGTTTTTCTTCCGTTCTATTTGGGAATGGAACAGACTAGCAGCAGCATGAAATACCTCCGCCATGTACTTTGGGCTGGATAGCGGAGTATGTATGTAGATAGGATGGAAGTACTCACATCCATAAAGTAACTAGGAAGCTCATAGAGCAATATAGCCGGTCGCGGTGGCCGAGGGGACTGCGTCGCGTCAGTCACGGTCTGCACGGCCACTACGGTCGGGGGTTCGAATCCCCACTCGGGCATGGATATTTGTTCCGTCCTTAGTGTTAGCTAGTTCATAAGTAGTTTGTACGTTTAGGGACTGATGACCCCGTAGTTAAGTCCCATAAGCTATACAAACATTTGAACAGATCAATATAAAGTGGAACGGCCACATGAAACCAATCGTAAGGGCGATGCCACACAGAAAAATATTGGTAGACTTCTCAGAAGGTACACCGACAAAGAAACTAACACACGGAAACTTCATATGAGCAATAGTTCAGTTTCGCTTGTCAGTCTGGGTCTCCGGCGAGAGACGATTCAGAGAGGAAATGGATGAGGTGCAACGAAGAGGAATATTTTTCGGCTTGGGTACATTTTGTTAGTGCAAATGTTCCCCTGGAACCGTACGATTTATTGCGAAAATTCTATGAGGATGCTTACCCAAAAGGATCAACCAATGTATCGCTTCCTCTCGCGAAAGACCATGATCAATTAACAATTCGGCCTCCGTAATAATTATACATGTTTTAGGATTGACGTACTTTATTTGAAAGCTCTCGTACTCTACATTCAAAATAATTCCTTAAACTTGCGTATTAAAAATGTTGCACTTTGGAAATGTTTTATTCTAGAATGCATTTTCGTTAAATAAAATCGCAGCACCTGTTGAATACTCACATATTTGTATATTTTAGGAAACATTTGTTTCCTTTGGGAAACCAGCGCTCTTATATTTTCTTTATATACAGGGTGTTTCACTAAGAGTGTTTGCCTCTATAACTTATAAAATAATAGGTGACGGGAAATTTTAACGCTGTAGGTCAACACAAGAAATGTTACACTTTCTGCGGAGCTATGAACATAGTTCATTGTATCATTTTCCAAAGAGTTATACAACAAAGATATAATTTTTTAAATGGAACAATAGTTTTTTTTCTATCGTGTATTGGATTCGTTTAAACTAGCTGCGTTCAAATCTAGTTAAACTACATTCCTATCACTGTTAGTTTGCGAGCTACAACCCTGCCGGCCGCGGTGGCCGAGGGGACTGAGGCGCTTCAGTCACGGTCTGCACGGCCACTGCGGTCGGGGGTTCGAATCCCCGCTCGGGCATGGATATTTGTGCCGTCCTTAGTGTTAGTTAGTTCATAAGTAGTTTGTAAGTTTAGGGACTGATAACCCCGTAGTTAAGTCCCATAGACTTTACAAACATTTGAACATTTTGAGCTATAACCCTTCAAAGTTCCGGGGGCGGAGGCTGCGATAGCGTAGCTGACTGGCCGAGTGGCTATACCCTGGGGCACGGCCCACTGTCTCATGAATGACCACCAGTCAGTCAGCTACGCTGTCGTAGCCTCCGCCCCTTAAACTTTGAAGGGTTGTAGCTCTTAAACTAACAGTGATAGGAATGTAGTTTAAATTTATTTGGACGCAGCTGGTTTCAACGAATCCAATGCACGATAGAAAAAACTATTGTTCCATTTAAAAATTATATCTTTGTTGTGTAACTCTTTGGAAAATGATACAATGAACTATGTTCATAGCTCCGCAGAAAGTGTAACATTTATTGTGTTGACCTACAGCATTACAATTTCCCGTCACCTATTATTTTATAAGTTACAGAGGCAAACACAGTTAGTGAAGTAAGTCTAGAGCGCAAGATTGACTTTTTATTTCTGACTATTTTAGGCCCAATGTTTCTCCGCTTAACAGCCTCTCGGAGCAACATCCTGAAGATGGCCCAACATCGGGTAGAAAATAGTCGGAAATAAAAAGTCTTTTTTGTGCTCTATTCTGTTTACCTAAAGCATCTCCGTTACAGATGCTGATTTGAAAGTTACAGCGCTGCTACGTATCTGAAATTAATGAAACTAGTCAGATGAAGCGGGAGTCTTCAACGAAGTGTGAAACAAAATTCGTGTTATTGTAACTGATATTTGTAAAGGAAGAGAAGTGTTCCGTTATTTACTTAACAGGAGTCGTACTGATAGTCTGTGAGTGTCGGCTAGGAGAGAAGACAATCCCCCAGCAGGCAGACGGGCTATAAGGCAGCGAGGCGCGTCCGTGCTGGGAACAAAGGCGACAGAGCGGCACAACCCCTTGGCCGGGCCGGCTGTGGGGTGGCCCTAGGCGTGATGGATGGCAGCGGGCACGTCATCTTCAGGCGGGATCCCCCTCTGGTGTCCTCTCAGAGAGGGGACGACTGGCGGACGGGCCGGACCAGCGCGACGTCAGGAGACAGCTGCTGACGGCGAGGGGATCCCCAGCACTCCACCGCCCCGCTGTCAAAGTGACTGCCGACGCTGCTACTTTGCTACAGGGGACATGCGCGCGCTGTTTGCGAGAGGGGGTTCTCGTCGAGATGGCGTTCCCAAGTACAATATGGTTTAAAGAAGAGCTGTTACAAAAATGTCGGGTAACCTACTAATCAGATTAGGAAAGTCACACTGATATTTTTTATATTGCTATCTCCTCCCACACTCGAATGATGCACAGACTATGGACATGCTCTCAGTCCATGGCCAGACTGTAATAAACGATGATGTGAGTATAATTTAAGTCTTTATTCAAAAGTAATCACCACAGGCCTGAGTACAACTGTCCAACTGTTAGACGAACCGAAGGATTCCCTGTTCCCAGAACGCCTGTGGCTGTGACGGTAGAGCCTGGTGGGCTGGGGAGCCGCGGCCTTCTCTTTTGGTGGTGATGGCCTGGCCGGGAATCGAACGCGGGTGTCCTGTTAACTAGGCAGTTCCTCCAACCCTCGCACTACGCAGGAACACGGGCTTCACACACCTGCACGGACTACTCGAACACGTACTCCGTCTGATCCTAATTCCCAGATGAGCTCCTACTTCGACCATTGTACTCCATAGCTCGCAGCTTAACCCTGAATTCCAGTTAAAGTTCGCAGTAATTCTAAATACTTCTTGCCAGTGGCATGTCAAGGGGGGGGGGGGGATTATCGGGCTGCACCCCCCCCCCCCCAGACCTTGCTGCAGCCTAACCTAGAGGAGGAGGGGGGGGGGGGAGAAAAGAAAGCCGGCCGCGGTGGCCGAGGGTACAGAGGCGCTTCAGTCACGGTCTGCACGGCCACTAAGGTCGGGGGTTCGAATCCCCCCTTGGGCATGGATATTTGTGCCGTCCTTAGTTGTAGGTAGTTCATAAGTAGTTTGTAAGTTTAGGGACTGATGACCCCGTAGTTAAGTCCCTTAAGCTTAACAAACATTTGAACATTTTTTGAGAAAAGAAAGGGATCAATCTTCGCAATATGAATGAAGACGAAACTACCCCTTTCTTTTTTTTAGAAATCACTTCAGATCGGTGCTTGACCTCAGCCCCCACCAGACCATGATCCTGGTTACGCCACTGCCTCTTGTGTTGCCTAAAACAGGCGTATTAACCCCTTAATGTCGATTATCGTATATTAGCAGCATACCATTGTGGTCCTTACATTTGGAAGAATAAGTGTTTTCAAGCGCCACTTCCGGTCGAAGCTGGTTCTACACGGACTGGCCTCAGTGCTTCTGACATTTTCTTTCCGTTTACTGAGTGTTTACCGCACTTGAACGACGTCCTTCGTTTATGGATTACGCGTTGTGAACAAATACTTCAGGTTGTGGTCATTCTTTCCTGAAGTACAGCCAAAACCATAGGCGCGTTTCATTTTGAAAATTATATTTTGTTATGCTAGTATGTATTGGGTGTTGAAATACGTATGTAGATGTGACAAAGTAGCGAAAACGAAAACACTGTGTCAAACGTGTATCAGGCACTTACATACATGGAATTAATTAAAATGGAGAAAGTATACTAATTTCCATTTTTCCTTAACATGCTTTATTGCCAGATGGTGTTTGTGGCTGACGTTTCTGTAGTTGTATTTATAACAATGGTTGATGGATTCATGTGCACAATATGTTTCAATACGGTTTTGTTTGATTCCACTTCACTAGTGCCTTGCTGATGAAATTCTACCCGGCCGCGGTGGCCGAGGGGACTGAGGCGCTCCAGTCACGGTCTGCACGGCCACTACGGTCGGGGGTTCGAATCCCCCCTCGGGCATGGATGTTTGTGCCGTCCCTAGTATAAGGTAGTTCGTAAGTAGTTTGTAAGTTTAGGGACTGATGACCCCGTGGTTAAGTCCCATAAGCTTAACAAACATTTTTGAACCAATAGTGAGAACCAGCTTAAACCCGCGGCTCCGCTCGCTTGTTGGTTGATTATGGTAGATATCTTTCAGTAGTGTGCTATGAGACTAGTTTTGAAGGATGATATGAAATACAATACCTCCTTTAGAAACAAAGATTTTAAATCAACATTCAAGTAAAAAAATAAAATTATTCTTATGCTTATCCTTATAGAGAAAGAGCTGAAGACATTGTAGCACGCATAGATCAAAGATATGGTCTGTGGCATCACGTTTCGCTGTACGTAACCTCCTTGCTATAGAGTCGCAAACGTCATCGCTGGCCTTCAGTCCGATTTTTTTTTTTTAATTTGACCACTGTCAACCACCATATCTTCCACCCCCCCCCCCCTTATTGCTGTCGGTATGGAACTGCTATGGTGTACAACAGGAGACTTCGGACAACAATTACACACAGGCCATTCGTTAGAGTTCTGTAGTTTCCGCTGCAGAGCGAAATGTTAACACACACGCACACACGTAGAATTTTATACACACTGATAACTTTCCATTCCAATTACTCCACACTTTTATCATTATCAAACCTCAAGCAACAATTCAACCAATAAAACCATTTTCAAAGAGTAAATATAATTGTTTCGCTTTTCGCGTTATATTCTTCAAATTACTAAATATCTATCAGATCGCTATAAACCGTGCCTAAAACCTTCCTCAGGTACAAATTAGTAACTGTACAAATATTTAAGTCTCTGCGTCTTGTTGTTCGGGGACGTGATAAGCGTACACCGAACAGACATTCACATTAATAGATGTAGATATAGAAAAATAGCTATCCGATCGCCATAAAACCGTGCCTAAAGCCTTCCCCAGTTAGACAGTAGTAACTGTTCAAATTTTTAGCTCTTTATGTCTTGTGGTTCAGGCGTGATAAACGTACACCGAACAGACACACACACACACACACACACACACACACACACACACACACACACACACATTATATACAGGTGTAGGCATTAATTCATCCGCTAAGGGTTGTCGGAGATCGGAGGCCATTTTAGGGGAAAACGTCTGGCAGCTGCATTTGATCCTAAGGGTTCGATGATGGGTGAAGCAAAGAAAGATGTTTCGAATAGAGCGAATAGGAGCCTAATGTATATAAACAGAGGTGACATGTTATGATGAATCGAAAGTCCCGTCGAAAAAGGAAGGTGACGGTACCGTAGCGGACAAATATTTATCGACAGAAAAGAGTCCGGGGCTCACGTTGCCCCCATTCAGCGAAGAACTCCGTGCGAACTTTGTTCGCGAGAAGTGCGTCGCGACCTTCATCGGGGAAAACAAGAGAGGTCCTGTTCTGGAGCCGCGGGGGCATCTGCGAGAAAGACAACGGGGCCTTCACTCGCGGGCTTTTAGCGCAGTCGTCGACGTCAAAGAGTTGGGGTCGCCTTTCTGGGCGTGCGCAGCTGAATGGGTCCCGCTCACACGGTGGTGGGGGTTCCCCGGCCTGTCTGGGGTGCGCGCCCCTCGGTGTCCTGTTTCGCGCGCCGGTGTCGGCTTTCGCCGGCGGCAGGTTTTTTGCGCGCCGTAACAGGAGGCGCGTGTGCGCCAGCGGCAATTACGTCTGCCGCGGTAAGCGGCCGGCGTTTTAATTGACCGCCGTTACGTCCGATTCAGTTAGCGGGCCCGCACGCCAACCTCTTGACGGCTTCTTCAGGTAGTTACGCAATTCCTCAGCTGTTCCTAAACGTAAAACGTGTCACTTTTCTTGACATCAGTATTAATCTCCCCAACAATTGGTTTGTAAAGCTTAAGGGACTTGACTGCGGGGTCATCCGTCCTGAAACTTACAAACTACTTACGAACTACAACTAACTTGTCATCTCGTAAAATCGGGTGTACTGCCGGTGGTTCGCGTCTTCCCAACACGATATTTCGACGTCGTAACTCGGCGTCTTCATCAGATGTTCCCCAGTCTCAGGGAACACCTGATGAAGACGCCGAGTTACGACGTCGAAATATCGTGTTGGGAAGACGCGGACCACCGGCAGTACACCCGATTTTACGAGATGACAACAAATCGCTGGGAAAGTCTTAGAAATTATAGAACTAACTTATACTAAAGACAACACATCCATCCATCTACATCTACATGGGATACTCTGCAAATTACATTTAAGTGCCTGGCAGAGGGTTCATCGAACCACCATTACACTATTTAACCCCCATTCCAATCTCAAATAGCGCGCAGGAAGAAAGAACACCTAAATCTCTCCGTTCGAGCTCTGATTTCTCGTATTTTATTCTGATGATCATTTCTATGTATGTAAGTGGGAGTCAACAATATATTTTGGATTCGCAGGAGAATGTTGGCGATTGGAGTTTCGCAAGTATCCCACACCACTGCAATAAGCGTCGTTGTTGTAATGATTCCCATCCCAGATCCTGTATCATTTCCGTAACGCTGTCTCCCCTGTATCGTGACAATACGAAACGAGCAGCCCTTCTTTGGACTCTTTCGATGTCCTCCGTCAAACACACATGATAAGGACCCCACAATGGGCAGCAATATTCCATAAAAGGACGGACAAGCGTAGTGTATGCCGTTTCTTTTGTAGTTCTGTTGCATGTTTTAAGGGTTCTGCCAATAAAACGCAGTCTCTGGTCCGCCTTTCCCACAACTTTCTCTACATGTTCTTTCCAGTTTAAGTCTGAAGTAATAGTAATTCCTAGGTATTTTTTTGGAGTTTACGGTCTTCACTTTTGATTGATTTATCTTGTAAACAAAGTTTAACGGATTTCTTTTCGTACTCATGTGGACGACTTCACACTTCTCATTATTTAGAGACAAATGCCAATTTTTACACCATAGTTATATCTTATTCAGATCGTTCTGCAGTTGGTTTTGATCTTCAGGTGATTTCACTAGACGGTAAATGACGGCGTCATCTGCAAACTACCTAAGAGAGCTTCTTAGATTTTCCCCTAAATCGTTTATGTAAATAAGGAGCAGCAGAGGACCAATAACACTACCCTGTGGAACGCCCGATATCACCTCTGTTTTAGTCGATGCCTTACCATCGATTACTATGAACTGTGTCCTCTTTGAGTGGAAATCCCCTATCCAATCGCAAATTTGGGGTGATATACCATAACCACGCAATTTGATTAAAAGCCGTTTGTCAGGTACGGCGTCAAAAGCCTTCTGGAAAGCAAGAAATACGGAATCAATTTGCGAACCTTTGTCCATAACGCCCCTCACTTCGTGTGAATAAAGAGATAGTTGTGTTTCGCATGAACGACATAAATCCGTGATTTTCTAGATCATTCTGTTCTTGGTAATTCATAATATTTGAATACATGTTATGTTCCAAATTGACGTGAATGAAATAGGCCTGTAGTTTAGTGGGTTACTCCTCTGCCTTTCTTGAATATAGGTGTGACCTGTGCAACTGTCCAATATTAGGGTACAGATCCTTCTCTGAGCTAGTGGTTGTATATGGCTGTTAAGTAAGGAGCTATAGTAAGGAGCATAGTCAGACAGAAATCTAATGGGTATACAGTCCAGACCAGAAGAGTTGTTCTTGTTAAGTGATTTTAGTTGCTGCACTACTCCGATGATATCTACTTCTGCGTTACTCATTACAGCCTCTGTTCGTAATTCGAATTGGTTTCGTCTTCTTTGGTGAATGAGTTTCTAAAAGCTATGTTTAGTAACTCTGTGTTAGTAGCGCTGTCATCGGCAGGATCGCTATTACTATCACGCAGTGAGGGTATTGTTTGTGTTTTGCCCGAGGGAGGAACCGAACGTACGATGCTGGAGGTCGCGCGATCCGTAACGTGGCAATCCAGACCGCTCGGCTTCTCCCACGAAATTCTATAAACATACAATTTGATTATCATAAAGTATCTGGTAACAGTAACATATAACTTTGACTCCAAAGGAACAGCGTACATGTAGGCCCGGTGACTACTTCTTTCGGGGGGGGGGGGGGGGGGTTCTAATCCCCCCTTGGGTATGGATATTTGTGTGGTCCTTAGTCTTAGCTAGTCCATAAGTAGTTTGTAAGCTTCTTACAGCTTTCCCAGTAAACTTCATTCCTCTATCGATCTTTGTTTTCGAGATATTTAATTATGAAATCAGGGAGTACTTTGCTGGACACCCTGTATAAAGTCATAATGAAGCTTAAGATGTGCGCCCAGCCGGCGTCAATCATGCCTCTTGTTTACGTTAACTATAGTAAGGTTACCAGAGCCAAGTAAAACAGCTAGACGGTCCTGAACGTGAAAATATTGAATATGTCATACATTAGGAAGGTCTCATCTACCGCTAAAACTTGAAATTTTAGCTAGATTTCAACAGAAACAATTAAAACATTTATGGAGGCTGGTAGACGACTTCGTTAATGTTTTTTTTTATTTTATTTTTTATTTTTTTTTAAGTCAGAATTTTAAAATATTGCTCGCCAGGGGTTAAGACTAGAAATTTGCACAGGTCACGCTGCTATTCAAGAAAGTGATATGGGTGATCCGATAAATTACAGGCCTGTATCAATGACGTCGATTTGTAGCAGAGGTTTAGAACATGTCAAGTTCATGAATTACTTCCAAGAGAACAATCTGTTGATCCATCGTCAACAAGGCTTTAGAAATCGTCGTCCTTGTTAAACAGACCTAGCTGTTTACTCGAACGGAGTGATGAGTGCTATCGACAAGGGACTTCGTGTTGTTGTTGTTGTTGTTGTTGCTGTTGTGGTCTTCAGTCCGGAGACTGGTTTGATGCAGCTCTCCACAATACCCTATCCTGAGCAAGCCTCTTCATCTCCACATAAGAACGGCAACCTACATCTGTCTGAATCTGCTTACTGTATCCATCTCTTGGTCTTCCTCTGTGGTTTTTACCCCACACACTTCCCTCCAACGCTAAATTCACAATTCCTTGATGTCTAAGAATGTGCCCTACCAATCTATCCCTTCTTTTAGTCAAGGTATGCCAGAAATTTCTTTTCTCCTCAATTCTGTTCAGTACCTCCTCATTAGTTACGCAATCCACTCACCTAATCTTCAGCATTCTTCTGTAGAACCATATTTCAAAAGCCTCGATCCTCTTCCTGTCCGCACTGTTTATCGTCCATGTCTCACTCCCATACAAGGCAACACTCCATACAAATGCCTTCAGAAAAGACTTCCTTAGGCTTAAATCAATATTCGATGTTAACAAATTTCTCTTTTTCAATAACGCTTTTCTACCCAATGCCATTCTGCATTTTATATCCTCTGTACTGCGACAATCATTTGTTATTTTACTGCCCAAGTAACAAAACTCATCTACCTCCTTTATTGCTTCGTTGTCTGATCTAATTCCTTCAGCATCACCTGATTTTCTTAGACTGCACTCCATTATCCTTGTTTCTTGTTTTTCTCTTGTTAATGTTCATCTTATATGCACCTTTCAGCACACTGTTCATTCTGGTCAATTGCTCTTCCAGGTCCTTTGCTGTACCTGATAGATTTACTTTGTCGTATAGATTGCATATTTCTAGATTTCCAGCAGCACGCATCCCCTGCTTAAACACTACCCCACAGTACATCATACGAGGGACGTAGATAATTCTACATCCTTTGAGACTGTTTTCCATTCGAAGTAGCTTCTTCAGCGTTGCGAAACGTTAAGAGTCCCTTTAATGTCTTTTGTTTCCTCGGTCGCGCGCCCTTCCCTCTCGTTAGCAGAGCTATTTGTAACGCTTTGCTGGTTAAGTCTCACTTTTGTCCGTCGAAACCAATTTCCTTCCGCCCCTCATTAGCATTGTTATTAGCTGTTGCAGTTAATTTGGATGCGGCGTCATTGTCTTGAATGTATGTCTTCGGAGATCCTATTATTTGGAGTTACAATCGTATTTTGAAGATTAAACGGTAGCCCAATTATTTTCTCTTATTAGATATTTTAATGAAATCGGTGGAGTTCATCTTAAAACAATACTAATTATATAGTCTTCTCGGCACTTTGAATATTTTTGTAACATTTTAGTTTCTCTTTGCTCTTGTACCTTCTACCTACCTGTTGCGATACCATCTCAGACTCGTAAATATTCATTTACAAAAATCTTCTTACGTTGATTATTAAAGGCTTTAAACAATTAAGAAAGAGATAACACATCACTTCTGAGCTTACATGTCTTTTCATTCACATTTATTGTCACGGAACACATGATAATCCACATGTAACTAAAATCTTCTATGGTAACACACACACACACACACACACACACACACACACACACACACACACACACACACACGCACGCGCGCGCAGCTCTTCCGCCGCGGCTGCAAAGGGTAAACAAGGAAGATAACACACAAGGTACAAGTAACCGCAGAGTCAACACAATCAAAGATGAGCAATATCAAAAATATCGATAGTAACTGTTAATCAACAGGTGAGGCAGCATTAATTCTCTCTGTTTTTTGACGAGAGACAGGGTCCGATTCCAACCAGAAATTAAACGGAAACCACCATCTCTATTTGTGAAGTCGCTTGCTAATTTAATTTCAACAGCTTCCTTAATAACACTATCACAATAGGTGGAAGTACATGCCAGAATCTGTGTTGTTGTATTCAATAGGATGACCGGTGCCAAAACAGAGTTCTGCACATCGACTATTTTTGTTACTGGTAGGTAAAAGGCAGCCCTTATAAAAGCGTGTGAAAAGAACGCTCGTGAGGCCATAGCCGATGGGAGTGGCAATGGCTTCAAGCGAGAGCGGCGCCTGGGTGCAGCACTGTTGCCGCAGCGCGTGTAAAACACGTCGTGGATCCTCAGAGAAACAAGAGAGGAGCTACTATGTTACTGTAGGGCACCTGGATATAGCGGGCATGCGCATCCGCCATTTTTGTTCCTTTGCTTCGACGCGCGATTATAGAATGGGACAATGGGACAGCACTGTTGCCGCAGCGCGTGTAAAACACGTCGTGGATCCTCAGAGAAACAAGAGAGGAGCTACTATGTTACTGTAGGGCACCTGGATATAGCGGGCATGCGCATCCGCCATTTTTGTTCCTTTGCTTCGACGCGCGATTATAGAATGGGACAATGGGACAGCACTGTTGCCGCAGCGCGTGTAAAACACGTCGTGGATCCTCAGAGAAACAAGAGAGGAGCTACTATGTTACTGTAGGGCACCTGGATATAGCGGGCATGCGCATCCGCCATTTTTGTTCCTTTGCTTCGACGCGCGATTATAGAATGGGACAATGGGACAGCACTGTTGCCGCAGCGCGTGTAAAACACGTCGTGGATCCTCAGAGAAACAAGAGAGGAGCTACTATGTTACTGTAGGGCACCTGGATATAGCGGGCATGCGCATTCGCCATTTTTGTTCCTTTGCTTCGACGCGCGATTATAGAATGGGACAATGGGACAGCACTGTTGCCGCAGCGCGTGTAAAACACGTCGTGGATCCTCAGAGAAACAAGAGAGGAGCTACTATGTTACTGTAGGGCACCTGGATATAGCGGGCATGCGCATCCGCCATTTTTGTTCCTTTGCTTCGACGCGCGATTATAGAATGGGACAATGGGACAGCACTGTTGCCGCAGCGCGTGTAAAACACGTCGTGGATCCTCAGAGAAACAAGAGAGGAGCTACTATGTTACTGTAGGGCACCTGGATATAGCGGGCATGCGCATCCGCCATTTTTGTTCCTTTGCTTCGACGCGCGATTATAGAATGGGACAATGGGACAGCACTATTGCCGCAGCGCGTGTAAAACACGTCGTGGATCCTCAGAGAAACAAGAGAGGAGCTACTATGTTACTGTAGGGCACCTGGATATAGCGGGCATGCGCATCCGCCATTTTTGTTCCTTTGCTTCGACGCGCGATTATAGAATGGGACAATGGGACAACACTGTTGCCGCAGCGCGTGTAAAACACGTCGTGGATCCTCAGAGAAACAAGAGAGGAGCTACTATGTTACTGTAGGGCACCTGGATATAGCGGGCATGCGCATCCGCCATTTTTGTTCCTTTGCTTCGACGCGCGATTATAGAATGGGACAATGGGACAGCACTGTTGCCGCAGCGCGTGTAAAACACGTCGTGGATCCTCAGAGAAACAAGAGAGGAGCTACTATGTTACTGTAGGGCACCTGGATATAGCGGGCATGCGCATCCGCCATTTTTGTTCCTTTGCTTCGACGCGCGATTATAGAATGGGACAATGGGACAGCACTGTTGCCGCAGCGCGTGTAAAACACGTCGTGGATCCTCAGAGAAACAAGAGAGGAGCTACTATGTTACTGTAGGGCACCTGGATATAGCGGGCATGCGCATCCGCCATTTTTGTTCCTTTGCTTCGACGCGCGATTATAGAATGGGACAATGGGACAGCACTGTTGCCGCAGCGCGTGTAAAACACGTCGTGGATCCTCAGAGAAACAAGAGAGGAGCTACTATGTTACTGTTGGGTACCTGGATATAGCGGGCATGCGCATCCGCCATTTTTGTTCCTTTGCTTCGACGCGCGATTATAGAATGGGACAATCAATATATATATATATATATATATATATATATATATATATATATATATATATATATATATATATATATATGCATTAAAATTGATATCGTCGTAATAAATTATTGTAATACGAGTTTAAAAATCGTTAAATTATGTTTTCTGGTATTTTCCCACCTGGGTGTGTATTGTGAGCTAATCTTTCGCATTCGACAGCTCAATTTTATGGGATACCACAAAGCTGCGCTAACATGCGAGAAATCTCCGTTTCAGAATGCCATAAATTTGCTTCAGAATACACTCCCGGGTCGATACTTCTTACAGCGTATTTTTCAGAATTCATATAAAATTCCTTTTCAATGCAGAAGACATATCACCATGATAAACTAGGATGCAGCAAAAGATTTATATATATGAGATAGTTTCTCATTTGAGAATCTACTTTCTCATTGGTCAATTTTACTTACGGCCTCTGCGGCGTAGTGTGCTGACATTGGCAACGACCTTCGAAAGCTCTTCGAAAACTCGAACAGGTAGAATGAGAAAAAATAATTTTTCATCGTTTACCGTCTTCTTGTATGTACCCTTGTCCGGTCAATAAATTAATTATCCTTCTAAAGCGAACATTCTTTTGCCAACATTAGCAAATTACGCCGCCGATGACGCAACTAACATCGCAATAGATTCAAACATCGTCACGAGCCGTATCAGTCATTATAACTAGTAAAAGACCTATGCGCATCATTTAAAGGTAATTATTATTGTTATCGTCTAAATGTTGCTACTGTTTTAGTTCGAAGCGTCGAATTCTTCGCTAAAAAAGAAAGGGAAAAAAACGTGTCGAAACCTGTCGTTTACAACGTGTAGAAATTGTCCATAACTACAAATGAATTAACCCACCTCGCATAATTTTGAAGACGTTTGGTATGTGTATTAGAAATGAAGCAAGCGACATATGAAAGCAATAATAGCAGAAAAACTCCGCCTTTCACATGCTCACGCTATCACCGCTTCGAACTAAAATGGTGGCGAGAGCAGCCGCTATAGCAGAAATTCATGCCCGTGCCCGTCTATATTCAGGTGCCCCAGTTACTACGTGGCGTTTGAATAATCCCCATAAATATTATTGTGTAGGATTTTCGCCAATTTTAGACGTGCAACATGTTTTACTTAATTTAACCCAGCTATGTTTCTGGCGGGAAAAAAAAAGCAACGATGGAGTGGCCGAACATTTGAACATTTTTTAAGTTATAATACTAATATTTAAAAAACATACGTGCGGTTTGCCGAGTGCCTACCTTTCCCCCACATGGGATTTGGTGAAATTCGGGTCAACAAAATGTGTTTAAATGTTTCTGAATCTATTGGATCAAATTGAGATGATCATCTGTCTCTAGTCCTACGAACTACTTAAACTCATTTTAACTAACGTAAGGACAACACACACACCCATGCCAGAGGGAGAACTCGAAACTTCGACGGCGAGCAACCGTGCGCTCTTTTGTGTCCCAGCCTCGTCGCCGCTTTTGTGTCTCGTTCCGTCATAGGTGTCGGTGGCCGAGTGGAATGAGGCCGACACAGGAATATAGATAGCACGCTGGTGCAGGTACGGAGGGGAGCAGCCAGAAACTAGAAACACTAGGGTAAATTAGAACGAGATATGTATTGAACAGAATTTATACAATACTTAACTTTTACAGAGTACTACAGATACATAGTTGAGCTAAAGTCCTGCCTAGTGCCTAACTGATAGCCAAGTCTTCACTGGTGCCTATTGGATTCCGAAGTCTTTACTGGTTGCTATCTCAGTCCCAAGTGAACGATGTCGTTCACTGGTGGCCACGAGCGGAGTTGCCGCAGAGGGCGCTCGTGGCTGTCGTCGTAAGAACGCCGCGCCGTGCGTGCATGGCGGCGCGCGGCGAAAGTAGGTGGCGCCCACTTTGGACTTGTGCGACACCACACGCTCCACAACAAGGCACCTTAGAGCGCTCGGCTACTTAACCACGGGTTGGGTCGAAACCCCCGCCGCCCCCCCCCCCCAAAAAAAAGAAAGGAAAAAAAACCTTTCGTTATTAATGGA
This sequence comes from Locusta migratoria, assembly GCA_026315105.1. Taxonomy (NCBI): domain Eukaryota; kingdom Metazoa; phylum Arthropoda; class Insecta; order Orthoptera; family Acrididae; genus Locusta; species Locusta migratoria. The sequence continues at coordinate 326,940,118 of CM048751.1, read as the reverse complement.
CGCCCCTAACTCACTCTGATAGGATTCTATGCGCCTTACAGTGATACTCTCTCTATCAAGCATTCACAGTGCAAGCATAAATCAGACCACATGTTTCTTTGCAGTATGCAGTCCTAAGGGGGAGGGTGGGCGTGTCATACGTTGAATGTATGTTGTACAATGGAGGGGTTTTCGGCCTATTATTATGAGTGAATCTGCGGTAGTTGTAAGGTGCGGTGGCCGATTCCTCGCGCAGCAGGTAATTTCCCCTGCAGCTGTTTGGCGAATACTCGAGTTCCCCCGCGTGCGGTACCGCCGCTCAGGTGCGTTCTCGGCTGGGCGCCGGCGGTATCCTGCAATGCCGGATGCTGCGGTCGCCAGCGCCGGCTCTGGCCGACGCTCGGCGTTCCACGAACAGTCAGCCAGCACGCGCCATGTGCTTCTGTGCCGGCGCTGGGAGGCGCTCCCGCAAGGTGAGTCCACTCACTCGCTCCCACTAAACATCTGACATCAGTTTCATGTAGAATTTTAGAGCATATTCTCAGTTCGAATATACTAAATTTCCTTGAAACAGAAAAGCTTTCCATGAATCAGCAAGGGTTTAGGAAACATCGTTCATGTGAAACTCAGCTTGCCCTTTTCTCACATATCTTGCGAGCCATGGACGAAGGGCAACAGGCGGATTGTGTTTTTCTCGACTTCAAAAAGGCGTTCGACGCGGTGCCACACTGGAGACTGCTAACGAAGATACGAGATTATGGAATAGGTTCACAGATTTGTGACTGGCTGGAAGACTTCCTAAGTAACAGAACGCAGTACGTTGTTCTCGACGGCGAGTGTTCATCAGAGACGAGTGTATCGTCAGGCGTGCCCCAGGGCAGTGTGATAGGACCGCTATTATTTTCTATCTATATAAATGATCTTATGGACAGTGTAAGTTGTAATTTGCGGCTGTTTGCTGATGATGCTGTGGTGTATGGGAGGATGTCGTCTGTAAATGACTGTAATAGCATACAGGATGTTTGTTTGTAGAGTCTATGGGACTTAACTACGGGGTCATCAGTCCCTAAACTTACAAACTACTTATGAACTACTTACAACTAAGGACGGCACAAATATCCATGCCCGAGGGGGGATTCGAACCCCCGACCGTAGTGGCCGTGCGGACCGTGACTGGAGCGTCTCAATCCCCTCGGCCACCGCGGCCGGCCATACAGGATGACTTAGACAAAATTTCTAGTTGGTGCGAAGAATGGCAGCTAGCTCTCAATGTAGAAAAATGTAGGGTGATGTGTATGAGTAGGAAAAACAATCCCATAATGTTCGAATACAGCATTAGTAGTGAGCTTCTTGATGCTGTTGCGTCGTTCAAATATCTAGACGTAACACTGCAGAGCGATATGAAATGGAACGAGCATGTAAGGACAGTTGTGCGTAAGGCGGACAGCCGACTTCGGTTTATTGGAAGAATTTTGGGAAGATGTACTTCACCTGTAAAGGAGACCGCTTATAAAAAGCTTGTACGGCCACGTCTTGAATATTGCTCAAGTATTTGGGACCCGCAGCAGATCAGTTTAAAGGAAGACATAGAGGCGGTTCAGAGGCGAGCAGCTAGGTTTATTACTGCTAGGTTCGACCAATGCGCGAGTGTCACGGAAATGCTCCGGCAACTCAATTGGGGATAGCTGGAGGAAAGACGACGTTCTTTTCGTGAATTTCTGTTGAGGAAATTTAGAGGGCCGGAATTTGAAGCTGAGTGTAGTACGATCTTGCTGCCGCCTACTTACATTTCGCGTAAAGATCACAAAGACAAGATAAGAGAAATTAGGGCTCGTACGGAGGCATATAGGCATTCTTTTTTTCCTCGTTCAATTTGGGAGTGGAATAGGAAAGGAAATGCCTAGTAGTGGTACAGTGTACCCTCCGCCACGCACCTTACGGTGAATTGCGGAGTATGTATGTAGATGTAGAACGACACTCCTGGCCATTAAAATTGCTACGCCACGAAGATGACGTGCTACAGACGCGTAATTTAACCGACAGGAAGAAGATGCTGTGAAATGCAAATGATTAGCTTTTCAAAGCATTCACACAAGGTTGGCGCCGGTGGCGACACCTACAACGTGCTGACATGAGGAAAGTTTCCAACCGATTTCTCATACACAAACAGCAGTTGACCGGCGTTGACTGGTGAAACGTCGTTGTGATGTCTCGTGAAAGAAGGAGAATTGCGTACCATCACATTTCCGAATTTGATAAAGGTCGGATTGTAGCCTATTGCGATTGCGGTTTATCGTATCACGACACTGCTGCTCACGTTCGTCGCGATCCAGTGGCCGTTAGCAGAATATGGAATCGGTGGGTTCAGGAGGGCAATATGGAACGCCGTGCTGGATCCCAACGGCCGCGTATCACTAGCAGTCGACATGACAAGCATCTTATCATCATGGCTGTAACGGATCGTGCAGCCACGCCTCGATCCCAGAGTGAATATATCGCACGTAAACAATCAATAGAGAGCAGTGCGTTTGCCTTGTTTTTCTCTGACTACAGTGTGTGTCAAATTATTGAATTTGTGTCCTGCGTGTGTTACACAGTTAACAAATGAAAACTGCTTAAAAGCTGTCGTTATTGTGGGGATGTGGTCTGATGACGGTTTCGTTCTAGTTGATATTTTTAGATGACGTATTTTAAAAATACTGTTTTAATGATATCCGTGTTCTGAACCTAATTTTCGTTTTCTTCTGTTCCAGGTCAGTGCCCAGTCTTGAGTGCCTCTGCACCATGCGACTCTTATCTGGTGAGTTGTATTCAGTTTGTCTTCTCGTTCCAGGACGATTTTCAAAGTTCTGCATTTGAAACAGTTCAGAAAACTGTACCAGGGTTTTGAATATACAAGAGCTTTACTGTTAGATTTGAACCGCGGATCGGGCGGCCTTCCGCGTTGGAGGATCGAATCCTCCCTCGGGCATGGATGTTTGTGTTGTCTTTGGTGTAAGTTATTTCATAAGGAGTTTGTAAGTTTACGGACTGATGACCACGCAGTTAAGTCCCATAAGCTTTAGAAACATTTGAATATTTTTATTATTATTTTGTTAAATGTGAATTTTTAAAAGCGACTTTCTTACGAGATACGAAACTTTGAATTTACATTCGGCTCTGAGGATATCCCATGTTGTAGGAAGAAAAATGGGTGTGTTGGTTAAGTCTATACCTGCAGTAAGTAGTCTGGAGGGAGAGCCTGTAAAATACCAGGGCAAGAAGTACGGAGTTCTATGTTGTGGGTACTTACATCGCTATCCCAGGTTTCTAGGGTTGTGCAACATGCTAACACTGTGATAAAGAGCTCATGTTCTGAAATTAGTCTTTTACTAATAATGGGCTGGAGAAAAAGTAATGAGAACATTGTCATTCTCAATGGAGAGAAGTCTTCCGAAGTAGAAGTGATGTCAGAGGTGCCACAGGGGAGTGTCGTGGGTCCGTTGCTGTTCACGATGTATATAAATGACTTTGCGGATAACATCGGTAGCTCACTGAGGCTTTTTGCAGATGACGCTGTAGTATATAGGGAGGTTGTAACACTGGAAAATTGGATTGAAATGCAGGAGGATCTGTATCGAATTGACGCATGGTGCAGGGAATGGCAATTGAATCTCAATGTAGACAAGTGTAATGTGCTACGAATACATAGAAATAAAGATCCTGTATCGTTTAGCTACACTATAGCGGGTCAGCAACTGGAAGATGTTAATTCCATAAATTATCTGGGAGTAGGCATTAGAAGTGATTTAAAATGGAACGACCATATAAAATCAATCGTCGGTAAAGCAGATGCCAGACTTAGATTCATTGGAAGAATCCTAAGAAACAAAGGAAGTAGGTTACAGGACACTTGTTCGTCCACAGCTCACCGGTGTGGGATCCGCACCAGGTGGAGTTGATAGAGGAAGTAGAAAAGATCCAACGGAGAGCAGCGCGCTTCGTTACAGGATAATTTGGTAATCGTCAAAGCGTTACGGAGATGATCGATAAACTCCAGTGGAAGATTCTGCAGGAGAGACGCTCTGTCGCTCGGTACGGGCTTTTGTCGAAGTTCCGAGAACATACCTTTACCGAGGAGTCTAGCAGCATATTGCTCCCTCCTACGTATATCTCGCGTAGAGATCATGAAGATAAAATCAGAGAGATTAGAGCCCACACAGAGGCATACCGATAATCTTTCTTTCCGGGAACAATACGTGGCTGGAATAGGAAGGAGAACCGATACCCCCCCTCGAGCGTGGATATTTGTGCCGTCCTTAGTGTTAGTTAGTTATTAAGTAGTTTGTAAGGTTAGGGACTGATGACCCCGTAGTTAAGTCCCATAAGCTCTACAAACATTTGAACATTTGGAGAACCGATAGTGGTACTCAAGGTACTCTCCGCCACACACCTGTCGGTTAGCTTGCGAAGTATGAATCTAGATGTATTGACAGATGCTTACCGTTACACTGTTTCAGTATAATACCCCCCCCTCCCCTCCCGTGATTTGTGACTTTTTGCCGAATGTCTGGGAGGCGTCGTACTCGTATACGATCTGCGTCTAATTTTGATGACGTTGCGCATTGCCCGCACGGTGGCGTAGCTGAGTGTTTTTCAACCTGTGGGGTCGCAAAGTCGTGCTCGGGTGTCGCGGTGCCAAGAGGATACAAATTCGATAGCAAACCTACGTTTCGTGATGTTCACCTACTATGGCACAAGAAGCACATGGGACTTTCAGGGTTTCATAAAAGTTGCTTGAGTAACAAGTCATCTGTAGGTGTAAAATTGGCTTTGTTGTGACACTTGTCGGGTAGCCCTGAATGAGACATCGAAAGAGTGACAGATACCAGATGTAGCTATGCCACTTTCGATTTCTGATGTTGGACCGACTGAAACAATGGAGCCATTTTTTCACTTCATGATGAATTGTTTATTAAGCGCCTTAAAAAAAAAGTTCAAATGTTTGTAAAGTCTATGGGACTTAACTACGGGGTCATCAGTCCCTAAACTTACAAACTATTTATGAACTACTTACGAACTAGGACGGCACAAATATCCATGCCCGAGGGGGTATTCGAACCCCCGACCGTAGTGGCCGTGCAGACCGTGACTGGAGCGCCTCAGTCTCCTCGGCCATCGCGGCCGGCGCGCCTTAAAAGCGTTTATGCAGTACTGCTACAGTTATTTACAATGGCCGCAATCTTCTTGTTCGATTTCGTGCCATGATCAAATATTATATCAGAAAAATACCACTGCCATATTATTTTTAGTCAATATATAACAATATCTTTTTACTACTGGGTCATAGTAGTTCGCTACTGCTAAAGAGTTTAGAGTGCAGTGGTTTTTTTTTTTTAATCAACTAACTAGTCGACGCGGCAATGCAATATGTATGTTCTCTTTCTTTGAACGTCAAACGTGCAAAATTTTATCGCAATCGTATGAATGATATTGATATCCAAAAGGAAAGAGCTGTTTCAGTTTTCGACAAATTTTTCTATTTTCTGGCCAACTAACCCAAACTTTTCTTCATTCAAACCTTCCTCTCGGTATGAACGTCGAGTGTGCAAAGTTGTATCGCAATGAGATGAATGGTATTGACATTTCATAGAAAAATCTCTATTTTTTTCTGAATTTTCCAATTTTGCTGGAAACTTTTCCACATTTGTATTTCATAAGAATGTTACTCTTGCTTCTAACGTCAAATATGCAAAATTATATCGCAATTAGATGAATGATATTTATATCCCATTTCAAAAAGATCTTTCAGTTTCCCGCGAATTTTCAAATTTTTCGGGTAACTTTCCCAAATTTTTGGTTCATAAGAACGTTCATCTTTCGTTAAACGCAGTCGGATGAACGGTTCTCGACTTACAGTGTTGAGTATATTTAAGAAACTAAATGAAAAAGGAACTTGTTTCGAATTTTGCGACTTTCCTTTTTAACTGTCCCAGTTTCTCTACTGAAAACTTTTCCAAAAAAATAATGAACAAAAAATATATAAATGAAAATAAATAAATAATAAAGAAATAAAAAATTACTCTTCTCCATCATGCGAATTGTCAGTATAAAAAGTTCAAATGTTTGTACAGTCTATGGGACTTAACTACGGGGTCATGAGTCCCTAAACTTACAAACTAATTATTAACTACCTTATACTAAAGACGACACAAACATCCATGTTCGAGGGGGGATTCGGACCCCGACGGCGAACTGCCGCGCGCACCGCAACACGGAGCTCCAGTACGCACGGCTAATCCGCCGTGGCAATAGTCAGTACAGTGATGAATTCAATCAAGAACACTTTGAAAAACGCACTTTCAGTTTTTCTCAAATTTTCAATATTCTTAGAACCACGTGGCAATAGATTTTTATTCATAGAAAAATATCACTTTCGGTTTTTCCTTTCCGGGAGACTTTTCCAAATTTGTATTTGATGCGAACATTCCTCCCGTTTTTAAAATGAAATGTACAAAATTTTATCGCAATTGGATGAACGGACTTGATAGCTCACTGGAAAAAGCTATTTCGGTTTTCCCCGATTTTACTCTTTTCCGTACAACTTTTCCATACTTTAACACCGTTTAAACCTTCCCTGGACTGACACGAATATTTCAAGACAAAAATTAGCGAAATCGGTTCAGCCGTTCTCAAATTACGCATTGTGGTTTATTATTCATTACAGCAAAACCATACATCAAATACGGGTAGTCATAAACTCTTTTTTTCCAATTTTTATTCGTTTCCGTTACTGCAGCTTTCAGCACACGTGAATGGCTGCGCATATCTTAGATACATCTAAGAAAAAACGTTAAATACTTTGTCTTTGGGATCACTGACATAATTTTATTACGGGCCTTGGGAGGGAGGGAGGGGGGGGCGAGTCGCCGCGAATTTTTATTCGGAAAGGGCGTCGCGCGTTCAAAAAGGTTGAAAAACACTGCCTTAACCAATTGGGCTATCCGAGAACGCTTCCCTTTCTGCACAAATTCTGAACACAGTCCACACTGCGATGGTAGTGCACCTCCCCATAGCTTCTTCTCGCAGTCTTACTGTATTCCCGCAAGGAATCGTGCCTATTTGTGCATAGGTAAAACTGTCATCTGCTTGTTGGGGTCGTTTGTACAGAGTCCGCCAGAAAAATGTATACATTCTTTGTCCGACTCTATCGAGATATCGATATTGTTGTTTGAGTTAAAGAGTCTGTTGTTGTATGGTTTTTCGCTCAATATATTTTAGTACTTTAATGTCACTATTGAGAAAACACGATGGCTGGAGCATGCTCGACATTCTAGCAACGAAAATATATTGTGTGGTAGGGTTTAAAGTTTCATACTGCCGTTAAAGTGCAAAGTCAGTAGAGGCGGGTGTTTCAAAGAGAACCGCTAACCTGCCTAACAATTACACGCATTGTTGACAAGTTTGAGTTGCATGGAACGATTTCTGATATTCAGAAAGAAAGATCTGGAACACAGCGTGCAGCTACAAGTCCTGTTTGGTCGGCTTTCGTGTTGTAACAGTTTGTTACGCCTCTACAGAAGTCTGCTACGCAACGCGCACGTGAAGCGGGGTTTAGCAGTTCATGCGTGCTAAGAATTCTGAAAGCTGCAAAGTTGAAAGTTTACATTCCACGATTATTGCACGCGATTAATGGTGGCGAACCGGATCGCCGAATGCATTTTTGCGAATGGTCTCGGCAAATGGTAACTGATGATGAATAATTTGTGACGGAAGTAGTGTTGAGTGACGAGGGACAATTTCAACTTAATGCCGCTCACCGAAATACCCACATATTTATGCGGAGAAGGCGGTCAGTCTACAACCAGGGGTTCATGTGTATTGTGGACTAAAGACGTAGTTTCGGCCACTGCTCATCGTTCCGCTATATGTACAGCCACCAACTGTCAACATTTTGGACATTAAAAGGAACCATGTGTTAAACTGAAGGTTGTACAACATGTATGACCAATTATTAAAATGTAAAATAAAAACATAAGTTCCTTAAAGGGTCTGTACATTTTTGGCGGACTCTGTACATGTCTGAAAGAACAGACATTCTGTCAATAATTGTTCATAGCATCCTAGCACAGCGTAATGGCGTCGAATCATGTTTGGAAAGAGGTGTCACGTTGGAAGCAAAGTAGACTTATGCATAATAGTTCACGATCGGGAGCTTTTAGTTCGTCCGCTCCCAGTGACGGCTGAGCGGCATGGTCTGCGCGTGCAGGTGGAGGGAGAAGGTTCCCCCACCTAGCTGCTTCATGCGCTTACTGCTTGAGCCGCTAACAATAACCTAGCTGCTTCATGTGCTTACTGCTTGAGCCGCGAACGATATCACGCAAACAAAAAGAAACAGTTTGTGGATAATTTAAGTTAGAGTTATCTCTGTATCTTGGCATTATGGAATTTATTACTCAGATATTTCAGAGTGTAGAATACTTGAAAACAGAAATTTTGTAGCACTGAACTACGTAATCTAGCAGGTAGACGCTCACCTAGAAATGGCTCTCATCAGCAGAAGGCAAACACGTGGTTTTTAATTCTACTGCGCGCCCTCTCGCTGTTGTCCATCGGTCTTCGGAAAAGAATTCGACGAACTAAGAAGCGAGATACGTTTTGCATAATAGTTCGCGACCGATCGCACATATTTTAGTTCGCATCTCGGCCGCGAAGTAGGTCGCTCTTTTTAGTTCGTCCGCTCGTTTTAGTTCGTCCGCTCTTCTTAGTTCGTCCGCCCTTTTTGGCTTTTGCTACCGCTACTAAAAGAGCTCTTACTTTTGTTATGACAGCTTTTTTTATATAATGATCAGTGTTACCCAAGCGTGTGATATTACCCGTATTTTTGGGCAATTAGACATCAAATACTTAAGCAAATAAACCAGTTACTTACACGAAAGGGCGATACACTTGTATTCAACTACTTTGCATACAGATTACTGGTAGTAAAAATTATTTAGACGCTGCTGAATGCCTTAGGAAAGAAAATTTGTGGCAGTAAACTATGAAACTACAGCTGAGGTGCATGTCAGCTCGAAATGACGGTAACTGCCAGAAGGAAATCACGCGATTCTGCGCGCTCTCGATTCCTCTCGCTGTTCTCCGGCAGTCTTCGCAAAAGGAGCGGAGGAGCGGACGAACTAAGAGGCGAGGGGTCTGCGAACTAGTTCGCGTAATTTGCTTGTGGGCAGTGGTGGCGCTAGGCGTCGGCGACTTCGGCAACCGCCGACGGCCTCGCACCTGTGGGGGCCTCGCAAAACATTGTTAAAATTTAAGTTTTTTTTTTTTAATATCTGTTGTTTATCGGCGCTTTATGTAGCTAGGTTATGTAGCGACGACCTACATGTAACTTACACTAGCTTAACACAAGAACGAACATCCGTACTCAAGGGTGAGATTCGACCCCCGACGAGACCGATCTCGCTCACCGTCTTATGACGGCTCAGTGCGCTCGGCCATTCGTGGACGGCAGCTATTTACTTGTCCGTATTTATTTCCGTATGAGTGCAGCAGTGATGCAATTTTTAGTTAAATACTTGCAAAACAACTTCTTCTAAATTGTTTTCTAAAATGTATTTAAGAAGTATATCCTAATGTTTATATAACAATCAGAATCCTGCTCACAGTTGCAGTCAGTACAGCTTCGGCCGAGAGAAGCTTCACAAAGTTAAAATTGGTTGACTTACTTGAGAAGCACAATGAGCCAACAAAGACTATCTGCGTTGTCAATACTATTAATTTAAGCCGAAATAGCAGCTAGTATCATTTAAGATGTGATCTTAAAAAAAAATTCTGTGAGGCGAAAAGCCGAAATGTTTCTATATTTTGATTTGTGTTTTTTTATTGTAATTTTTTGATTCCAATAATACTTGTCTATTATAGTATTACAAGTATAGTATAATGATTATTGGAGTATAATACAGCTCATTTTATTTAACATTTTCCTCCTTACTGGAGAAATGAAAGGGGCCTCGCAAAGACGAGTTCGCCGACGCCCAGTTTTCGCCTAGCGCCGCCACTGCTTGTAGGAGCGCTCTTCCGAAGTAGTTCGTTCGCGAACTACACAAGTCTAAAGCAAAGAAGGTGTGTGCTGTGTTTCGAGCGGCGACTGCCTGCAGAGCTTCCTGCTGTGGACAGGTGCGCGCCCCGCCCACCTGCTGCCGTGCTCGGCGCGTCCACTTGGCGAGCTGCCTTGCGCAACCGGCGCCTCAGCCAAGGACGCGTGTCTGCCTTGGCGTCCTTTCCCCTTTCCCCGCCGCATCAGCTCCGTTACACACGCACGCCAGCGCAACGTAACGTAACGGTGCAGCTGCACCTGCAGGCACGCGCAGCTACTGCCCAACGCACCCACACTCGCTCCCTTCAGACGCCAACCAACACTTAGCGCTACTGCACGATCACGTTCACTTTGACAAAGGACATCCGACGTCAGAGACTTCAAACAGAGAGCTACAACACTTGGTTAGTGTTTCCTTCAGTAACCATCTGTATATCGCACACAGAACAAGTGTTCTAAAATATTAACATATTGCCTTTCCATTACATCGATCCAAAACAAACAACCATTCTATCGCTAATGTTGTTAAAGAGCATATAAAAATTACTTTGTGATCCAGTTGTAGCTGTCATGCCAGAGGAAATTTTTGCCTTCAAAAGTAGAAAGGCAATATCACAATGCGGTTATTTATTTTATAACAACTGGTTTCATCTCTTTACATAAAAATTTATAATATGGTAAGCTAAATTTAAAAAAAAAATGGAGGTGAAATATTACGTGCAACTTAGCACTTAGTCGAAATATAAAATACATAAGTTAAATCATCAATAGATTGTAAGTGTGGTGTCGCACAAGTACAAAGTGCGCGCCACTTACTTTCGCCGCGCGCCGCCATGCACGCACGGCGCGGCGTTCTCACGACGACAGCCACGAGCGCCCTCTGCTGGAAGCCCGCTCGTGGCCACCACGGAAAGACACCGGTCACTTCGGACTGAGATAGCAACGAGTTAGGACCTTCGTAATCCGATAGGCACGAGTGAAGACTTTGCTTTTGTACAGGCACTAGGCAGGCCTCTAACAACTATGTATCAACATTCTGCAGTACTATGTAAAAGTTAAGTATTGTTACATTCTGTGCACAATATATCTCTTTCTAATTTACTCTAGTGTTTGTAGTTTCTGGCTGCTCCCCTCCGTACCTGCACCGGCGTGCTGTCTTGTTACTGTGTCGGTCTCGTTCCACTCGGCCACCGACACCTACGACGAGGCTGGGACACAAAAGCGGCGACGAAGTTGGGACACAAAAGTAAGAGACTCACACTTGGTTTCTTACAAGTTGTTGATGATTTAACTTACGTATTTTACATTTCAACGGAGTTCCATGTTGTACGTAATATTTCACCTCAATTTTAATTCCCCTCCCCACCAGGGGTCTGATAACTTTCGGAGTTTAATCTCCTTATCCCAACCATACAACCCAACCCAACCACATCTAAAATAACGCATGATGACCACATTGTATATTTTCATACGACCAACTGAGTGGCACAGCCCGTAGAAACCGGTCTTCATAAAAAAATAATAATTTGCGATCTGGGCTGTCTACTTTTGAAGATAATCTATCAGATGGCCTCCACAAGCTGTGATCTCAGGTAATGTCAACAGGGGAAAGTCGGATAAGACGACAACATTATGGTGTGTTAAAATTTTTCTGGCCTTTACGTTGAAATGAAATACTTTATTTATGGAAAAATAACCCCTTTAGATTCAAGCAGTTAAACATTTCTTAAGTCAGATGACTAATTTCTATTAGTACAATTCATCACCTTAACATATAGAAATGGTAAGGTAACTTTGGGATATGGATGAGGTGATAAAATCAACATTTTGTTTAGAAAAGAAAGACATTTTAATGATGATTATCTGTTTATCACAAAAGTCGCAAACGTGGCATTTCTCCTTTACTTCCATGAACATATTCCCACACTTGGTATCGAGAACATTAATACCACATTTCCGTCTTCCCAACCTCACCACGAAGGATACATTGTCTTTCAACAACATAACGGGGTCACTGTCAGAATACTCAAATTCAGTAGATGATCTTAAAGATTAAAAGCTGTACGTGTGTTGTGTGGATGTAGAACCAATCGTTAGATCAGACAACAAATTGTTCCTTGATACAGCAATTTGGTTTAATTATGGCCCTGATACTGATGTATATGCTATTAAGTGAGAAACAGTGCATGAAACTGATTATGTGCGCAACGGATATTTTTAACGAAGCAACTATGACATGTGAGCTACATAAAACACACACTGACTATATTCAAAAATTTTGACTGCGAGAAAGATATTAAAAAAAACCACATCACTTTCTTAATGCTTGACTGTGAGAATTTTATGCAGATCAGTTTCTAATTATTGAAATTTAGTATCAATTTAGTATCATAGTCAATTAACTATCATTTACTATGGCACCAATAATGAAATCCGTTCAACAATATTATTCACATCAATACTGCACTTTAAATCCACTAATAATTAATTATCAAATGAATGAAGTAGGTTAATTTTCTAACTACGTAAATAAGACATGAAAGAAAGTTTAAGTTACTTATTATTAATAATCAGCATTACATTACCTACATAATACAACTTCTGACTTGCTGGCAAAGCAGCCTCTGCTCTACATCGGAGCCATACACACAACCCAACCGCTCTCTAAGCGAGCTGAACCACTAGTGCTACTCTCTCTCAGTGCGAGCTACAATGCTATGCAATACATGATCTTTGCCAAAGATGAAACTTCATAAAGGACACATATCGATACATACAGTAGAAGCGATATTATACATTTTCTTGCAAGCAAGTTACTCGATACAAAACAGGAGGCACAATATTGGACATTTTCTTACAAAATAATTTTTTATGGACACGTTTCAAGATGAGTCACAAATTTATTCTAGAAACCTTCCTTCGTTTATTCCAGAGCCTCGCCGTCTTCCATAATTCGTCATTTTAACCGCAGTCAACATTTTGGATCCAGACTTTAAAATGCACCAAGTCTTAAACAGTAAATTCATTTAACTGTTATTAAAGTATCAGTAAATCCCTGAGGTTTAAAGCAATCAACTAACATCCATTAATATAAAAGAATTACTTACTTAGGAAAAACTGTTACAAATTAGCGTCCATTTCCAAGCTTTTGTTACCACTAAAACAAAATGACGAAGCGGTTCTGGTTCAACAGACATAGCTACAGAGCGCGCCAAGTAAGCAATGCCATAGTGCAACGTGCACTATCTGTTGAATTATCGGAAAAATCAAAAATTGGTCATCGAAGACTCCTGGTTAACTTACCTGACCTGGCCCTACGGTCTCAAGTAATTTCTCATTGTTCTTTATTGTGTATTTTTTATTTGATTTATCTTTAAATATAAATTCAGTAACCATGAGACGGATTTTCGACTCGAATATGTTCAAGACATTACAGATAAAGGAGGAGCAATGAATTAAATTTGTGATGCGGCCGGGAATCGAACCCGGACCTCCAAGTTTGCTAGGCAGACGTCTTACCGTTAAACTACCACACCACTAACGATTAAGGCGCCTCGGAATAGTCTGACTTCCCTACACGTCACAAATTTTAAGTCAGCTTCTATGTTCCAAAGATAATTGCCACTACTGCCAAGGCTCTCCATGCGTCGGAATAGCACCTCGGCAATGGACAAGGTGGAACATTGCTGCTGAGATGATATAAATATCAATTTAAATACAAATTCAGTAACACTGAGACGATTTTTCGTCTCGAATATGTCCAAGACATTAAAGATAAAGCAGGAGCAATGAATTAAAATTTGTGGTGCGGCAATTATCTATGGAACACAGAAGGTGAATTAAAGTTTGTGATGGAAGTCGTACTTAGACTATTCCGAGGCTCCTTAATCGTTAGTGGTGTAGTGGTCTAACGGTAAGACGTTTGCCTAGCACGCATGAAGGTCCGTGTTCGATTCCCGGCCGCATCACAAATTTTAATTCATTGCTCCTCCTTTATCTGATTTATCTTTGTTTGTGTTTGCTTTCCTTATAGTTAATGATGTCCTAAGCTATGGAATCAATATAGCCACGATGCAAATTCCGTGCGCTCTAAGGCGCCTTGCTGCGGATCGCGCGGTTGCTCCTCGTCGGTGTGAACCTCCTTCCTCGGCCATGGGTGTGTGTGTTGCCCGTAGGTTAGTTTGTTAGTCTGAGTAGTTTTTAAGTCTAGGAACTGGTAGCCCCAGGGTAGTTAAGTCCTGTAGATTTACTAAAATTTGAACATTTTTAAAGACCTTTATTGTTTCGTAATACGTGATTCAGATGTAATATCGGTTAAGAGGTTCCATCGTGTAATATTGAAGTAAATAATTGTTCAGTTGCCAAAATACAACGTTTGAGTCGAGGAAACGGAAGTTATGGAAAGAGGGAAGTTCGTTTATCGTTCGGCCGAGCGAGATACGATTAGCAAAGAGATCGAGAGTCGTCTGTGGAATGTCACATATGTATCCCTTACTATCCGTGCGAAGCCTGGGCGCGTTGCTAGTAGGAATGAACAGACACCTCACCAAAGTATTTGCATGCGAAGACAGCATTTGCATCACTTCACCGCAGATGGGATCATACGTTCGACCTTACAGGGGAATCTGTAATGGAGATTGTGAGAGGTCACGGACAACAGCCATAAAGCCGTCCTCACACGGGACGTGTTGTCCCAACGTGGCGCAGGCCAGATGTGCAGTCTACCTGGTGCAGCTACAGCATCCTCTGAAACGACCTGCTACATCCCACGGAACACAACGTGCTGCTCATCGTGATTTGTGACCACAGCGATCTCCAACTCCTGTTGCGGCTGGCGTGTAGATCATTGTGTTTACAAAGCTGGATGTGCGTAAAATTACACGGTATTCCTGTTAGCGATCGTCGGGAAAAAAACGAAATGCATTCTTACTACGCTTGCATGTGGCATGCAATACTCTTACAGAAATTATATATATTAGGTATGTCCACAAAGTAAGTTCATTTAAACGTGTACAGATACAGAAAAAATATTTATTGTACAAAAATATACAACTATTAAACTACTTTTCTACATAGCTTCCGAAGTTTTGTAGGCATAGCGTGGCAGAAGTCTTTGTATGCCTTCTTCGTAGAAGATTGACGCTTGTGTATTCAACCATGTGGTAACATGTTCTTTCAGCTCGTCATCATCGCTGAAGTGTTGACCACCGTGGACAGGTTTTAGGTGTAAGAAGAAAGTCGCTAGGAGCGAGACTGTACGGAGGATGATCAAACACGTCCCAGTGAAATTCCCCTAAGAGTTTGGTCACATTCGCCTTGAGAGGTCGGGCGGCAACGTGAAGGGAAGAAGAAGACTCCTTTCATCTCTTCTTACACCTACAATCTGTCCTTGGTTGTCATCACTTCAACGATGATGAGCTGAAAGAACATGTTTGCCACATGATTGAGTACACAGGCGGCAACCTTCTATGAAGAAGGCACTCAAAAACTTGTCCCACGCCATGAGATGTGCCTACAAAATTTGGAAGTTATATAGAAAAGTAGTTGAACAGTTGCAGATTTTTATACAATAAATATTTTTTCTGTATCTCTTCACGATTGGTTCATATAACCAAACGGAACTTACTTTGTGGACATATTGTTTTTTCCGAAGCACGAAGACGGTTCATTTATATGAAAGTGGTTGAGAATGATATCGAAATTTACGACAAAATCACTTTTGGCAAAATTTCTTTAAAAAAAATTGCATCAGCTTCAATTGGTTTGCTCTCATATTCCCATTTTCCACGTTGTACATATTCTGCATATTCGGAGATAATAGGTTCTGACCTATACATTTTACTTGTTATACTCGCGGGACAACGTCTCAGCTCGGTAATATTCGGTGATAATTTTTGCTTTTAGTATTGTACGTAAACACTTCTCCTCTTACACTGCATCTGCTTCCGTAACCACGCGCTAGCGATGTTCACTTTGCACTGTGAAACTGAACTGTTCCAACACTGTACTGAACTGCAACTTAATTCAAACACCGTGGGGAAACCCGAATGACGTAGGGTACTGTCTTGAATTTTATTTGTTCCTGTGGCCTAGAACGAAAAACTCAACAAATTCTCTCGTGGACAAAGTTCGTTATTGTTTCTAGTAAAGGAAGTCGAATACCGAATATTGTAATTGTTTAACAGATAAGTTACATAAACTGTAATTAAACCAAACCGTTAACAATATCTGGGGGTGTGTAAGTTTACATCTCTTTCCTTCCACAGCTCGTGACGCTATTCATCACGCTAATACGTCGTCTTAAAAAGTAATAATAACGAATATCGGATATTATACATAAATTAGCAAGACAGAACCCGAAACGTTAAGGAAACAAAAAAGGAAGTAATTATAATATTTTGGAAGTGTGTACACACACACACACACACACACACACACACACACACACACACACACACACACACACACAATCACAAAGACGCTTCTTTGATAGAATGCGTTATACCGTAGCAAAGGAATGATATTCTTTTACATTATACAAATTATAACGCTGACACACGTTGAATACGAGAATCTTTGTCGCTATGAAAATGTTGTTTCCTGTAATTTATTGTAACAAATCATATCTAAAACGACGCGTTTTCAAAAGTTCTTCAATATTCTGACCCTTTAAAAAAGATTATACTCATACATCGTACCCACGCTACAACGAAAGAAGAAAGGAGACACTGAATTTGCCGGCCGCGGTGGCCGAGGGTACTGAGGCGCTCCAGTCACGGTCTGCACGGCCACTACGGTCGGGGGTTCGAATCCTCCCTCGGGCATGGATATTTGTGCCGTCCTAGTTCGTAAGTAGTCCATAAGTTGTTTGTAAGTTTAGGGACATGACCCCGTAGTTACGTCCCTTAAGCTTAACAAACAATTGAACATTTTTAGACACTGAGTTTCATTTGCAATATGGGGGCTCAAAATTTCTGCTTGTCACTTGAAAACCAGGTCACTTCTCATTGGGCACGTTCCACTCCACGAATCAAAAATCTAACATGTTAGAGCCTTCATTCCACGCTTTGCAGGGTAGTGGAACGTGTAGTGGAGAGCGGGGCGAGATGGGGTGGAGGGCAAGACGGTGTTTTTGTAATTTCTACCACGACAGATATCGCAACCTTGTGGCGAATAGTTGAAGTAGTAGGCACTTGCTATGCGAGTGCCCCACAGTGCTGGCAGCCATTTTGAGCAAACCATTTCTGAGTGAATACATACAAACGTGTTTTCGTCTGTGCTGATATAATTTGTCGTCAATTTCAGACGTGAAAAGGTAAGAAAAGTAATTGTTTCTCATACTCTTAATTAATATCAATGAAAAAAGCTTGTTTAGCAATAAATTAATGCATGCAATAACTAATTGAATATATCTTTGGTGCTATAATATTAACCTAACGTAAAAGTACCCCATCCTGTTTCAGTTGGCTCACATAAGCAGTTTATGTCAGAGACAAGCGGTGGTTCTGTCAACCAAGCCGGTAGTAAAGAGCAAGATGCGCTTGCTATAGGCCTAAGCTCAGGGTGCTCATTTTGGAATGATGATAACCCCAGTTTCCACACAACAAACAAGCAGGCTTCGAGAACAACACAAATCAATTAAGATCATTTCCTGTTTCAGCTGAACAGACTGTCCCGATCCCTCATGTCGGAAAGAAAAACATCCGAAAAACGGGCTGCAAAAAAAAAAAAAAAAAAAAAAAAAAAAAAAGCAAAAACTGTTTTTGTTACTACCTCCACTTACAGAAGAGAACTCCTGGGGAGTGCAAGTAAAGTTAAGCCTGGAAAAAAGAACAAGAAGGAAAGAGTACACCTGAGAAGACTGTTAAAGAATCCCTCTGTTCGTAAAGGCAAAAGTGGGAAAAATAAATAGTAATGACGAACTTGGCAAAGAAGATAAAAAAAAATTGAAGAAGAAAGCACATTAGAAGAAGATGTCAATGCGTGCCTGTATTGCGGCATCGTGTGCGTGTGAATTTTGCTTACAAAACGACGATAATAACTGAATAACAGTTGCCCTCACTGTAGGGCAAGATGGGATACTTGGTAAACCCTGGGGAAATGTATTTTTTTAAATAGTAAATACTAACAATTTTGGTCCTATTTTTTTTTTTATAAACTCTAGAAATACTGAAGTTTAAGGTTGAATATGTGGTATTTTACTACAGCATTTAGTGAGCCTATAAGAAATCATTAAGTGCTTAAATACCCCGTTTTGCCCCGCTCTCCCCTATTCCACGCTGCGGTGGCACCACTTCGGTCTCCACGTGCGTGTCCACGTCCCGTGAGAGGACAGCTTAAACGTGTCACTTGTGGAAGTTCGAGACGGACGGGAAGGCGAGCATGGTTAAGGCGGGAGACCGGGGTTCCATTCCCGGCCCGGCTCACTTTTTCACTTGTTGACATTGTGTGATTTCAATGCCCCTATGCAGCTAACGTCATTTATTTCCTTCCTAATCCTTCTTCCGTCCCCTCCTTAATAAATAATTTACAAAGACAGCGTTTGTCGGATTCTGACGTACAACGAAATGAGGAATAGTAAGTAGAAGATGCCATAAATTAGATCCTACTATTGTTGTTGTTGTTGTTGTTGTTGTTGTTGTTGTTGTTGTTGTAGTCTTCTGTCCGCAGATTGGTTTGATGCAGCTCTCCACGCTACCCTGTCATGTGCAAGTCTCTTCATCTGATAATACGTTCGGCAACCTACATACTTTTGAATCTGCTTACTATATTCGTCCTTCGGTCTCCCTCTACGATTTTTACCGCACACGGTTCCTTCTAATGCTATGTTGACAATTCCTTGATATCTCAGAAATTGTCCAATCAATCTATCCCTTCTCTTACTCAGGATATGCCAGAAATTCCTTTGCTCCCCGATTTTGTTAAGCACCTCCTCATTAGTTACCTAATCTACCCATCTAATTTTCATCATTCGTCTGTAGCACCACGTTTCAAAAGCTTCTATCATCTTTTTATCTGAACTCCTTATCGTCCACGTTTCACTCCCTTACAGTGCTAAGCAAAGCAAAGCAAATGCTTTCAGAAAGGACTTCCTAACATTTGAATTAATATTGGATGTTACCAATTTTCGCTTCTTTACAAACGCTTTTTTCCCATAGCCATTCTGCATTTTATATCTTCTTTACTTTGGCCATCAAAAGTTATCTTGCTACCAAAATAACAAAATTCATCTACTACTTTTATTGTTTCATTACCTAATCTAATTCCTTCAGCATCGCCTGATTTGCTGACATTGCATTCCATTGCCTTCGTTTTACTCTTGTTAATGTTCATCTTATACCCTCCTTTCAAGACACTGTCCATCCCATTCAATTGCCCTTCCAGATCTTTTGCGGTCTCTGACAGAATTACTATGTTCTCGACAAACCGCAATGTTTTTATTTCTTCTCCCTGCACATTGTCATCTCCAAATTTCTCCTTCCATTCCTTTACCGCCTGTTCCATGTACAGATTGAACAACATTGGGGAAAGGCTAGAACGCTGTCTTACTCCCTTCCAACCTCTGCGTCCCTTTCTTGCCCTTCGACTTTAATAACCGCTGTCTGGTTTTTGTATAGGTTGAATATAACTCTTCGCTCTCTATATTTTACCCCTGCTATGTTCTTTCTCCAAATCGACAAACGCTAAAAACGTAGGTTTGCCTGTCCTTATCCTATCTTCTAAGATAAGTTACAACTTATCTTAGAAGATAGGATATTGCCTCCCGTGTTCCCACATTTTTCCTAAATCCAAACTGATCTTTCCCGAGGTCGGGTTCCACAAGTTTTTCCATTCGTCTGTAAATAATTCGTGTTAGTATTTTGCAACCATGACTTATTAAGCTCATAGTTCTGTAATTTTCACACTTGTCCGCACTTGGTTTATTTGCAATCGAAAAAGCCGGCCGCGGTGGCCGAGCGGATTGAGGCATTTCAGTCACTTTCTGCACGGCCACTACGGTCGGGGGTTCGAATCCCCCCTCGGGCATTGATATTTGTGCCCTCCTTAGTCATAGTTAGTTCATAGGTAATTTTTAAATTTAGGGACTGATGACCCCGTAGTTAAGTCCCATAAGCTGTACAAACATTTGAACATTTTTTGAATTGGAATTACAATATTCTTCTTGAAGTCAGAGGGTATTTTCCCTGTATCATACATCTTGCATACCAGGTGATACAATTTTTTCATGTCTAAAAGTTAGAAATACTACAGGGCAGCAACAAGAGTAACTGCGTGGTGCTTGTACGATTCGTCAGCTACTCCAGGTGCAGAGTTCATTATTGGACAGAGTGCCTTTGGGGAACGTCGACGTGGTAATTTACGTGCGGCGTTAGGAAGCCGGGATGAATGGTGTCAGTGTGTCCCCTGCTGAGGAAGGGGGGGGGGCGATTCCTCCCTCCCTGGGGGGAACCCCAGCGCCCTGGCGGCAGATCGATCGTCTGCGGCGCAATAATTGTCACGTCGCAATCACAGGGTGCGCCCCCAGAGGATGGCGGAAGGGGAAGAACGGGGGGAGATTTGTGCGACGCCTTGTCACCTCCTCCGCCCTCCCCCGACCACCCCCAACATATCACACAGGGGTGATAATCCAGAGCCGGCCGCGGTGGCCGAGGTGACTGAGGCGCTCCAGTCACGGTCAGCACGGCCACTACGGTCGGGGGTTCGAATCCCCCCTCGGGCATGGATATTTGTGCCGTCCTTAGTGTTAGCTAGCTGTAAGTAGTTTGTAAGTTTAGGGACTGATGATCCCGTAGTTAAGTCCCATAAGCTTAACAAACATTTGAACATTTTTGATAATCCAGAGGGAGGGGGTATCATCGTGGCTAGGTGGCGATTGGATGCGTTCCCAACTACGGGCGTCGTTGAAACGAAAAACTTTGTTGTGTGGGGAAAATGACTGTTTACATGACACTTTTGTGTCCCAGACCCTCGTACTCTACCGTGATGCCTGGGAGACATATAATTTGTTGACAACAGAGCGGTCGAACACTCTCGTTCAAATACATGTTCTTCAAAGAAGCGCGTCTCTAAATTTGTTCAGTGTAACTCGCCTGATGCAAAGGATATTTCTGGCTCAAAAACGGGCGGTTCGAGCAATATCTGGTGTAAGTTCGCGAACGTCATGTCGACCCCTTTTCAGTAGTCTGGGAATTTTTACTCTGGCGTCACAATACGTTTTTTCTTTAATGTCGTTTGTTGTTAATAATATCAGCTTATTCCCACGAGTTAGTAGCTTTCACTCGGTGAATACTAGACAGATGTCTAATCTACATTTGTACCGCACCACCTTAACACTTGTGCAGAAAGGGGTGCAGTATTCTGCGGCATCCATTTTCAATAAGCTGCCACAAGAACTTAAGAATCTTAGCACTAATCCACATGCTTTCAAATCTAAATTGAAGAGTTACCTCGTGGCTCACTCCTTTTATTCTGTCGAGGAACTCCTAGAAAAGTTAAACAATTAAGCTAATTTATTTTTTCTTTATTGATTCTTTTCACTTTTTCTATTACCATTATTGTGTAACAATTAATGTATTGACTTGTTCCATGACCATGGAGTCTTACTCCTGAAGTGGGTCCTATGGAACAGAATAAATAAATAAATAAATAAAAAAATAAACATCTATATCATTATATAAATACGCTAACACGAAAATTGTGGTACAGATTACTCATTTATTCGCACAAGAAAGCCAATGAAAGTTAGATAATTCGAAAGATTGTTTGTCGTAGATTTCACGAATATAAATATTATGTGTGCATTTAGCCATTAAAAGTGGTAAAAGGAACTAGAAATTTTCGTATCAACAGCTTGGATCAAGTTCTACATTCTCCAACAGTCAGCTCAGTGATTGGCTATTCGCCTCGACCAAAGACGCTGTAATGCAGCGCATCTACAGTATTAAAATAAGTGAATATCGAAACATGGAGTGCTCCCAACTCAGTTTCTTATGCCGTTCAAATGCTTCATTTTCGAAGTGATTATGAGTAGTTAAAGGAAATGGATGTTTTCATACGAATGCCGATATAAAGGATGATGCGCCGGGAGAGGCATCTAGCGGTGCTCGGATGGAACTACGAAGTCGAGAATGCCGATGTAAATGATGATTCGCCGGGAGAGGCATGTACGGGTGCACGGGTAGAACTACGAAGTCGACATGTTGTCAGCTCTGGAATTCTGAATATCGCAGTATCGAAATAACATTACTTCTTGGCGTTGTACAAATATACGAACACCGAAATTGTAGTACCATTTCAAATATTAGGCTAATGCAAGTTATATAATTCGAAAATGGTATGAGAAGTATTACTTCCATTTATTTTATTTTATTTATTTATTTATTTATTTGTTATTGTGTCAGAAATTTTCCTTAAAACGTAAAAGATGCCGTTTCATACGTCCCAGTGCAGGTTAAAATTTACCAAATACCCCAGCGGCCTCCTATGATAATGTTGGCAACAGATGCACAAGAACCTGTCAACCATAAAGCAGGAACAGCATTATTTGTTTGCTTCATGGTCTGTACGATACAGTAATCGAGTCATTCTATGTGGTTCGAACAAATGGGCAAAGATTTTCTATCGTGTTGTTGATGTTGCCAACATAATCACGCGAGGCCGCCGACATGATACGTAAAATTTTACCCCCAGTGACCATTGTAAACACAAATGGTTTATTTTCGACTCGACCACAGGCAATACTAGTCTATATAAATACTTAACAGATAACAATGTATCCGCGGCGGATTGTTCGTGCGTACTGGGGCGCCGTGCTGCAGTGCGCGCGGCCGTTCGCCGGCGGGGGTTCGAGTACCCTCTCGAACATGGGTGTTTCGTTGTCCTTAGGTTAGGTTAGTTTGACTAATAACCATGCGGTTGAGTCCGATAGATTTACAAACATTTCATGGTAGCGTATGGCAGTGGGTTCACCCAACCGCTTTTATGATATTTCCACGGGAAAAAGGAACACGTAAATCTTTCCGTTTTCGATCTGAGTTCACTTATTTTATTACGATGATCATGTGTCCCTATTCAGGTGGGCGCTAACAAAATATGTTCCTATTCACTGACTCTTCCGTCGGTTCTTGACAGAATATTTGATACATTATGAATGAAATGTACAAGATAACTGTGAGATATTCTGCAAATTTGTTGATTTACGAACCGGTTCGGCGTAACAGCCGAATACCGGTTCGTAAACCAATAAATTTGCAAAATATCTCACAGCTATCTTGTGTATTTCATTCATAAAATATGTTCCATTCAGCCGGCCGCAGTGTCCTAGGATACAGACCCCAGGCTAGGGATTGGACATCGGACCGCGATATATCGATATATCGGACATGTATGCGAAATTTTTAATCGATATTCATTCAGTCCATTTGTTGGTAATATCGATATATTTTGGCGATATAATTAGAAAATTATTATTATTATTATTATTATTATTATTATTATTATTATTATTTTTATTATTATTGTTGTTATTATTCCTGGAATTTGACATTAACTGCGAAAGGATAAAGTTGAACGCGTATACCCAGCTGGGATCGAATCAGGGTCTCCAGCTTTCTAGGGAGTTACGCTGACTCTTACACTACTGGTGGGACAGTTTTATCGTTACAGCTGTCCATTAAGTGCTACCTGATAAATAGGAGATGAGTTCAGTTTCTTTATAATTTTTGAGCTTACAGAACGGCATACCTCAGCGTACAATTCAGAAGTTTTGAAACATATTTGCGAAAAATTTGAAATATTTCTTGACAAGGTCACAGCTATAGTTACAGACATTGGACCAAACATAGTCAAGGCAGCAGTTTATACGTTTTTTTCCGCAATAGCACAATGACTCTTTCGCTCATATTTTAATACTTGTATGTGAAAATGGTTTGTCCTCTGTAGAAGGACTCGAATATGAAGACCCTCTCCCCCCTTACCAAAATCCTGGCTTCACCAGTGGAATATAACAACTAAATTTGTAGGACGAATTTATCGAAATATAGTTATTTTCCTTTCTATTACTCGTCGGTGTAGATATTTAGAACAGCAAGATTCTTTTGTGTCGATTACCGATATTTTTCTTTTGATATCCCATCATGAAAATGTTCAAAGAACCTCCACAGCCAGCAACCGCGCGCTCCGCAGCGAGGCGCTTTAGACCGCTCGGCTACTCCACCGCGGCTCCCATCATGACTACAGACCATCGAGACAACCGAAAAAGTGTCAAACATCGAAACTGACATTAAAAAAGACATGAATGGACTTTTATGGACACCTAGACAGATTACCTGGAAACAGGTAAACTAAAAGTGTATTGAACTATTGATCTAACATCAACAATACTCTTGGTATATGACAATAGCAAAAATTGACGTAACAAACCCATCAGACGGGTATATATTCAGAAAAAAATTGACAAGTGGAAGTTTACCCCAGGGACGGAACCAAAACCATACCGACCAAAGTTAACAGAAGAAAGAAAGAAGGTCCTTGGAGAGAAAATATTCGG
Organism: Locusta migratoria; assembly: GCA_026315105.1. Classification (NCBI taxonomy): domain Eukaryota; kingdom Metazoa; phylum Arthropoda; class Insecta; order Orthoptera; family Acrididae; genus Locusta; species Locusta migratoria. The sequence continues at coordinate 326,915,516 of CM048751.1, read as the reverse complement.
AAAATAGAAAGAACCCAAAGAAATATTAAAAAATCACCCGCTTATCATTCTCCCGTGGGGGACATTGGTTAATGATAATAGTAATAATAATAATTTCGTGTGTATCAGTGGTTTGGTAGATGTCTTTCAACTGAACGCCACTTCGGTGACATGCGTATCCCTAAAGGAGCCTACGTCTACATCTACATAGATACTCTGCAAATCACTCTGGCAGAGGATTCATTAACCACTTTCATAACTTTTCTCTACCGTTCCATTCTCTAATAGCGCGCGCGAAGAAAGAACACCTAAATCGTTCCGTTTTCGATCTGATTTCTCTTATTTTATTGGGATGGTCATATCTCCCTAAGTAGGTGGGTGCTAGCAAAATATTTTCACATTCAGAACTAAAAGTCGGTGATTGAAACTTCGCAAACAGATCACGCCGCAATGAATAACGTCTTAATGTGGGATCCGAATCACTTGTCGTTTCTAGCGACTCCTCGCAACATAGATGAAGGCTACGTTAAAACTGATATTGAAAAATCCCTCGACAGGATGGGTTTTGAACTCGAGACCTCTGAGTTTCGAGGGAAGCCCTTTACCCGGAGACCACCAGAGACGACATTCCATAGTCGGACGAATCCTACATCAGGGGCGTCTCAAATTTAATGGTGCGATGGAACAAATATGTGAACCGGTGTGGGGACTATGTGGAACAATAGTGTATGATCCGTAGAGTAGGATCTGTATTTGTAATGACCTGTATGTGTCTTATTTTAATGTATTGGTGTGGTGTCTGTTCTTTCGGACGTCCGAAAGAAAAGGCATCACACCAATACAATAAGTATTTAAACGCGACGATGACGTTAGCTTCAGTTATTTCACCGCAGATGCGTTCATACGTCCGGCCTCGCACGGGAATCCGTAATGGCGAGTGTAAGAGGGCATGAACGATAGGGGCGCTACAAACATAGCGTGCGACATGTGGTAATTTGAGACGGATGGGAGGCGAGCACGGGTGGCCAAGTGGTTGCCGGGCGCCGTGGCTCAGCGCGCCCGGTCAGAGGGCTGAACGCTCTCTGCAATAAAAAAAAAAGCTGAGCCAAGAACACAACGAACAAAAACGAATATACATGATTAGCGTCCGCAACGAACAGAACTACCCATAGAGCAAAAAAAAAAGTGGTTAAGGCGACCACTGGCCCGAAGCGGGAGACCCGGGTTCGATTCCCGGGCCGGCTCACATTTTCACTTGTCGCCATTGCTTAATATCAATGCCCAAATGCGGCCACTGTCAGTCCTTTCTTTCCTATCCTTCATCCTTCCCTTCCTTTAACAACCATTTGCAAAAGTATCTTATTTTGACTAAAAACAGGGCCAAAGGCTTGTTGAGTTGTGCTCGTAAAAAGAGCATGCTCGGCAGGCGAGCGCGACGTGCTTAGCGGAGTGTGGTGTTGTGGTGTGTTGTGGCCGGCGGCGGACCGCACAGATCGATCTGCAAAGCCACACCCTTTGTCAGAGGTCCCTCGCCTGCTGAGAGCAATATTGTGCCAGCCGCGTGTACCGCGTCTGCAGAAATGCCCAGTAATAAACCACACACATCGACGGAACAAGGGGTTGGCCGACACCGACAAAAAACAAACTGTTCCAATCACTTTTTACGACGTGATTCCGACAACACCGTCATTTCATGCCGTCGCGGATATATTGAATTAGCGACGGTGGGCACGTGTTTCACGCGAATGGGAATTTATTACTTTACGACTCGCCGAGCAGGACATGTGCCCTTTGTATGGCATGTGTGATCAATGCTCGTGAAATGCAACTGTGCATGTCATATGCCACAGAAGAACAATATAAAGACAACACCTTCTTTAATACATTGTCTCGCACTTTTTACTGTGCGTTTCTAATGTACTCAAAAAATTGACAGTACCTCCAAACTTAATGTTTTTTCTTGGCTTCTTGTCTCATTCACACCAATGTATTTTTCAAGGTAGATATCTCGTTAATGATCTACAGCGTGTATGATTATTATGGAATACTAGCTTAAACCCGCGGCTCCGCTCGCGTGTTGGTTGATTATGATAGATAATACGCGAAACGTCAAATCGATTTTTTAAAAGAGATGTATTAAAAGAAATTTATTTCTTACTGCTTTATTTATTTATTCGTATGCTTATCCTTTCAGAGAAAGAGCTGAAAATACTGTAGCGCGCACAGACCAAAGATACGGTCTATGGCATCACGTTTCGCTGTATGTAACCTCCTTGCTATAGAGTCGCAAACGTCATCGCTGGCCCTTCAGTCCGAATTTTTTTACAATTTGAGGTTTTTCAACCACCATATCTTCCACCCCTTATAGCTATCGGTATGGTACTGCTACGGTGTACAACGGGAGACTTCGGACAACAATTACACACAGACCATTCGTTTGCATTCTGTAGTTTTCGCTGCAGACCGAAATATTCACACACACACACACACACACACACACACACACACACACACGTAGAATTTTATACACACTGATAACTTTCCATTCCAATATACTCCACCCTTTTATCATTATGAACCCTCAACCAACAATGCAAACAATAAAACCATTTTCAAAGAGTAAACATAATTTTCAAAGAGTAATTATTGTTCCGCATTTCGCGTTATATTCTTCAAATTACTAAATATCCAACAGATCGCTATAAAACCGTGCCTAAAACCTTCCTCAGGTGTAAATTAGTAACTGTACAAATATTTAAGTCTCTGCGTCTCATCGTACGGACGTGATAAGCGTACAACGGACAGACATTCACATTTATAGATATAGATTAACGCTTGTTTTGTAGTTTTTTTTAGTAGAATACAATTTTCAAACGACAGTAACACTGATCGGCATCTCACCAACATTGCCTTAACCAATGCATGAAAGACGGTATAACCTATTGAGAAAATAAATAATGCGTGTGTGGATGGACAACAAAATAAAAATGTTCAAACGTTTGTTAAACTTATGGGACTTAACTGAGTGGCAGTGGCGGACTAGGGGGGGAGGGGGGGGGGGCAGAGGTGGCGGACCGCCCCGGGCCTCCGATATTGTGGGGCCTCCAAATACCTGGAAAGCAAGGTGTTTATTTTATTTATTTATTCTTATTTTTTTAGGGGGGATCGCGCCTGGTATCTCGTTCTGTTGGGGCCTCCAAATCTCGGAAGCTATTTCAGACTGTCCCGTGACTATCGTCCTTGGGGGAGGGGGGTGTTCTAATTCTTTTTTATCGTAATAAATGTATCTCCAAGTGGACGGGAGAGCCTCATTTTCTTTCGCCACTGCCTCGGGTTTCCAATAGCCTTAGTTCGCCACTGCTGCGAGGTCATCAGTCGCTGCCGCGGTGGAGTAGCCGAGCGGTCTAAGGGCCTGGCTGCGGAGCACGCGGTTGCTCGCCGTCGGCGGTTCGAGACCTCCCTTGTGAGTGTGTGTGTGTGTGTGTGTGTGTGTGTGTGTGTGTGTGTGTGTGTTGTCCTTGGGTTACTTTACCTTAGTTTACAAACTACTTAATCTACGGACTGATGACCACGCAGTTTGGTTCGATAGATTTACAAACATTTGTATATTTCATCAGTCCCTAAACTTACAAACTAATTATAATCTAACTTACAATAAAGACAAAACAAACATCCGTGCCCGGGGGAGGATTCGAACCCCCGACGGGGAACGGCCTCGCGCATCGGAGCAACAAAAGATGATGTGGCTTAGGAAACAAATAAGCAGTTACAGATCATGATACCAAAGGATGAAAAAATAGTAAATACAACGATGAAGTAAGATAAAAACATTATCTCGTCAACAGCATTCGTATATTCATTATATTACGCGTTTGCTTTGGGGGTGGGGGGTGGGGTGAAGCGTATAAACATCACGATTAAAGCGGAATAATTAACCGTATAAGAAAAACAAAGTAGTATTTATACCACGAATTTCAATCTTTTGAACTAACTTATAATTCACCTAAAAAAAAAAATTCTTGGTTAAAGCAGGGTACATTATTACCTGTCAGCAAAGCACAAGGGCAAATATTAGAGTGTTTTGGGGTGAATTTGAAAGAACGGCGATTCTCGCACGGATAATTGCACGTAGAATTTTCACGTGTTGGATGTACACCTCCTACATTCAGTATCTGTGACAAGGAGACCACGTGTGTATCGGAGTTTGGAATTTTTTGATATTACGGTACGTAAAGTTCAGAACTCAAATAACAGTCAAAAGCCGTTCGACGCAACTCTAAAAAATAGTCGAGAAAATCGACTTTGAACTTTTGCAAGTACATCCAGTTACCAATAATTAAAACAGTTGCATATTCTGTTGGTGTATCTCAGTAGCTAGTGTTCTAGCCTTACAAGTTTAGGGTCAGTAGCTGGAGTCTCGCCGTGACAGTTTTTTTTCTTCTTTTTCGTTATGTTCAAATACACAATTTTATGGTTATATTTACGAAAACTGCAGGTATTTTGGTTTATTCTTAATTATATAAAAGGTTGTTAGTAATGATAGTTTCAATAAAAGAAACATAACAAGTTAATTTTTTTTACAGTATTGGCTTTACTATGAGTTGATGACGGTTGTCTTTGATTGTTCAATTTGTGAAGAGCTACGACGCTGTTTTTGGAAAGTCATCTTCACAGCGTTGCAAGGAGTTGTTTTTCCAAGCAGCCAACCTACTCAGCCACCTTTTAGGTGACGACTAGGTGTGCAGGTCGTCTACATACACTTAAACAAAAACTATCAAAACACGTGGAATTAGAATTCCAAAATGTATTATATGACTGAATTCTAAAACAACAACAACAACAAAAATCTGTCACAGTGGGATTTTTTTATTTATTTATCGAATGATGATACAGAGCTTAGTTCAGGTACATTGTTTGAATTGTATACATTGTAAGATATGTCTGACAAGGACAATATATGTACAGGATCATATGTACAGTGTTATATTAAATTACACAAGTTTTTATAATTTTAAGTCCAAACAGGTGATCCAGTTGAGCCCTTCAGGTAATGCATGGTGAATGTCATTTATTGATCCCCCGAAGGCTCGTTTCGGACATTCACCTACAATATGATTTATTGTTTGTAGGGCAGCTCCACAATCACACTCGGGAGTGTTATCCAGCCCCATTTGTGCTGTAGATAGCCGCAGTTTCCTTGTCCTGTTCGGATGCGGTTTATGATTCTCCAATGGCGTCTAGGGAGTGAGAAACCTGGAAGGCGCATTGAAGGGTTTTCAACCAGATGACTCTTGACCACTGACGATTATTCCCAATGGCTTTTCCATGCTTCATTTATGTCAAAGTTGGTGACATCAAGATGATGTGCAGTTTTCCAAGATGGTTTTCTTGACTTCAAACGCTGGTGTTCTGCTGTTGATGTATCACTGTGTATGGGTGGCTGGGGATTCTTCTGAATGTTCCTCCAGATCTTCAGGAGAGCATCTGATCTACGTAGAGCTGGAGGTTGGATGTTACTTAAAACTGGTAGCCAAGCAGTTTGAGTACTATGTATGCAACTCTGTGGTTGTGAGGCCAGAACGCTACCACCTGAGCTACACCGACAGATGCTGTAACTGTTGTAATTATTAGTACTTATGTATACTTGCAAAACTTCAAAGTCGACTTTCTCGAGAATTTTTGAGTTTCGTCGAGTGGCTTTGGCTGTTTGTTATTGAACCACTTCACGTGCCATAAATATAAGGAAGTTCCAAAATCCGATATCTACATCTACATAGATACTCTGCAAATCACATTTAAGTGCCTGGCAGAGGGTTCATTAACCACTTTCATAACTTTTCTCTACCGTTCCATTCTCTAATAGCGCGCGGGAAGAAAGAACACCTAAATCGTTCCGTTTTCGATCTGATTCTTTTATTTTATTGGGATGGTCATGTCTCCCTAAGTAGGAGGGTGCTAGCAAAATACGTTCACATTCATAAGTAAACGTCGGTGATTGAAACTTCGCAAACAGATCACGCCGCAATGAATAACGTCTTTCTTTTAATGATTTACACCCCAATTCGTGCAACATTTCCGAGACGCTTCCCCCCCCCCCCCCCCCGTAACGTGATAAAACAAAACGAGCTGCCCTTCTCTGAACCTTCTCAATATCTTCCGTCAGTCCCACCTGGTGAGGGTCCCACAAGGGGCAACAGTACTCCAGGAGAGGACGCACAAGTGTGATGTAGGCAGTCTCTTTGGTGGAGCTGGTGCATCTTCGAAGCGTTCTGCCAATGAAACGTAACCTTTGATTCGCCTTCCCCACAATATTTTCTATGTGTTCTCTCCAGTCAAAGTTGTTCGTAATTGTAACTCCTAGGTATTTGGTAGAATTTACGACCTTAAGGTTTGACTGATTTATCGCGTAATTGAAGTTCAGCGGATTTCTTTTGGTGGTCATGTGTATTACTTCACACTTTTCTTTATTTAATGTCAATTGCCAATTTTCGCACCAAGTAGAAATTTTGTCTAAATCGCTTTGCAGTTGCTTTTGATCCTCTGTTGACTTCACTAACCGATAAACGACAGCATCATCCGCGAACAGTCTAAGGGAGCTATTCAGATTGTCTCCTAAATCGTTTATAAAACACCTGTGTGGTCTCCTTGTGAGAGTGATACAGGAGGGATAACAAGGCGTGCACGTCCAGAGGGCGACACCTTGACTGCCTCCCGCTCAGGCGAGCAGAGCAGTTCGTGTGCAGAGCACGCGCTCGGCGCCCGGTGCGTGTTTGCGGAGGATGCCTGCGGTCGCCGTCTCCGACCGCAAGCGCGGCCGGCTGCCCCGCTGGTCTGCCTCCCCCCCCCCTCCCCCTCCAGCCACGGTTTTCTCCCCTAATCGGCCGCCCGGCCAGGAGGCGCCTTGATTTCTCGCGCCGGCCGCCACACCTTTTTCTGCGCTCGCTCGCTCTCCACACTGCGTCCGGCCTTTGCGCGGCGCCGTTCCGACGTTCTGGTTCCGCTCTCTGAACCAACACGGTCGGCTCCGGCTGCGGCAGGCTCAGCTGCGACCAAGGCCAACACTGTGTCAATTTCCTGCCGTGCACGACCTCACAAACGGCTTTGGTTATGGTATATCGCCCCAAATTTGCGATTGGATAGGAGATTTCCTGTCAGAGGACACAGTTCGTAGTAATCGATGGCATGGCATCGACTAAAACAGAGGTGATATCGGGCGTTTCACAGGGTAGTGTTATTGGTCCTCTGCTGTTCCTTATTTACATAAACGATTTAGGGGACTAAAACAGAGGTGATATCGGACGTTTCACAGGGTAGTGTTATTGGTCCTCTGCTGTTCCTTATTTACATAAACGATTTAGGGGACTAAAACAGAGGTGATATCGGGCGTTACACAGGGTAGTGTTATTGGTCCTCTGCTGTTCCTTATTTATATAAACGATTTAGGGGAAAATCTAAGTAGCTCTCTTAGGTTGTTTGCAGATGACGCCGTCATTTACCGTCTAGTAAAATCATCTGAAGATCAAAACCAACTGCAGAACGATGTGAATAAGATGTCACTGGTGTAAACATTGACAGTTGACTCTAAATAATGAGAAGTCTGAGTTCGTCCACATGAGCACGAAAAGAAATCCGTTAAGCTTTGTTTACAGGAGAAACCAATCAAATGTGATGGCTGTAAACTCCACAAAATACCTGGGAATTACTATTACTTCAGACTTAAACTGGAAAGAACACGTAGATAATATCGTGGGAAAGGCGAACCAGAGACTGCGTTTTATTGGCAGAACCCTTAAAAGATGCAACAGAACTACAAAAGAAACTGCATACACTACGCCTGTCCGTCCATTTTTGGAGTATTTCTGCCCAGTGTGGGATCCTTATCAGGTGGGTTTGACGGAGGACATCGAAAGAGTCCAGAGAAGGGCAACTCGTCTCGTATTGTCACGATACAGGGGAGACAGCGTTACGGAAATGATACAGGATCTGGGATGGGAATCATTACGACAACGACGCTTATCGCTGCGGCGTGGGCTACTTACGAAACTCCAATCGCCAACATTCTCCTGCGAATCCATAATATATTGTTGACTCCCACTTACATAAGTAGAAATGATCATCAGAATAAAGTACGAGAAATCAGAGCTCTAACCGAGAGATTCAGGTGTTCTTTCTTCTAGCGCGCCATTCGAGAATGGAACGGGAGATAAATAGTATAATGGTGGTTCGATGAACCCTCTGCGAGGCATTTAAATGTAATTTGCAGAGTATCCCACGTAGACGTAGAAATTTTGCCGTAGTACGAGAATTCCTTGTAGAGTATTCACCGCCACTTCGGAAAGTAGTTTCATCTGAAAGTGGGTGTCATATAGAGGATCCTACGCCTGGGAAAGACGACGAAATTATATATGAGTATTGGATCTTAAATACTGGCAATTATTCACAACTGATAAGAAGCGTTACATATTTGCACCTGTTACTGCCCTTCAAAGTAGTCACCAGCGTTATGTAGAAACCGTTGCCAGGAATGTGGAAAGCTCAATACACTGTTAGCAGAGCGTGTTCTGTTGATGATGTCGAATCTCTGGAACAGTTCTGAAGCGAATGCCACTAAGTGGTTCCTTGATCTTCGAAATTAAATCAGTTATACGGTCTGGGTAGTATGGTAAATGGTACAGTACGTCGCAGTCCCAGCGACCGAACGGAGCAGCCACAGCTCTGGGTGAGTAGTGCAGCAAGTGTTGCCGCGCCTTTGCAAAGCTGGTCGCAGGTGTTGATCCAAAAACGAACAGCAATACTGTGCATTGACTGTTTGACGTGGAGGAACGTAATGCGTTAGGGTAACACTATCACAGTCGTACGAGAGAATCACCATAACTTTCGCCAAACTGGGACTCTGACGCACTTTAGACTTACCGATAAGGCATAAGAAGGCCTCTCCTTCGTGGTCGTAGCGCTCCAAATGCGCCTGAACAGCGTCGTAACGCATCCATTTGTGTATTTCCGTCAATTCATGCGGAACCTATCGTGATGCAATTTTCCACATGCCCGGGTACATTAAATCTTGACCCAACTCCCTTTTTTTTTAAATAAAATAAAAACATAGAAACGTTAGAGCGCTTGCTCACAAGCTACTGCACTCCGGTGACGTGCTGGCAGGCTGTTATCCAAGGGACTCGATTCGGTCGTCTGCTGCCGTAGCTCATCAACGCCAAATTGCTCCTCATTCTCCTAACGGACAAGTTCCTCGTTCGTCCCACATTGATTTCTGCGGTTATTTCACGCAGAGTTGCTTGACTGTTAGCAATGTCAATTCTACGCAAACGCCACTCCCTTGCTCATCAAGTGCTGGCAAACGCATTGTCAGTGCTAAAGCCTGTAATTTGATATTGTCGGCTTATTTTTTGCTACTTTATATTGAATTAGCTTATACGCTGCGACTTCGCTCGCTTTATGTCCTTACATACGTTTCAATGACCATCGAAAGTACACTAATTTCGCAACTTTGTTCTTAAGTTATGACGAGGATAAAATAAAAGGATAAAATAAAAGTTTCCAATATTCCGGTTTAAATGTAAATCGTACGTAGAATGACGATAAATACTGTCTTCCTCTAAAGGTAAAGGTAAAGCAGTCAACAATCCGAAGGTTGATTTGAACAGCACAGCGCTTTACTAGACATGGTGCTGTTTGGAGGTGGTATGCCGTTGCCTTCCTCCGACCATCGAACTGACTTACCCAGCCAGTTACAAGGGGACCTACAGTTTAACGTGGGTTCCGAACCACGGTGCTACTCGGTATTTTTCACATCAGCAACACTGCCAGAGGTGAAAGAAGTGGAAAGTGACAGATAAAAATCCTAGGACCTGGCGGGGATCAAACCCGCGACTTTGGATTTGTAGTCTGGCACTCTACCACTGTGCTACGGATGTTGCTGTCTTCCTTTATCGAGATGAAAATAAAAAAAATATTGGTACATACCAAAGGAAACTGTTCATTACATCGTGACTGAACCGCTGATTGAAGAATCTATACGCTATTCGATGTGTATATTATGCAGGATGTGTCATCGATATCGGTTCGACGATTTGAAGACGTTGGCGTCTTGTATAAGCATTGCATTCATTATGTTGAATGTTATAACGTACAACATTTAAACCATAAGTATTTTAATAAATGTGATAACTGTCGAACGTCAAAGAATAAATAGCTTTTCCAATGAGTCTTGAAGCGTGTGAGAAGCTAGAAGAGAAACTTTGACGCTCAGCTGCTCCATTTTTCGATAATATCCTTATAAACAGAAATACCTGGAATTATACACTTTCTAAAGTAGTCCATGTTCTTCGGCGTTCAAGTTAGGTCCATAGCCAATTTCATGAAGATCACTTAAGCGGCTTAGTCGTGAAATCGTAAGAGACAAAGCTTCCTTCACATTTATAATATTAGTATGGATTTCTACATGTCTAGCAGCAACTGTCATTTCCTGTTCAAACTCTTTTACATTCCGCCGTGCGACCATAAGGACGCCGTAAACATTTACAAGTGGATCGCCGGAATTACTTCTGCCACTTCATTGTTTTTCCTATGATGATCAGAGCGTCTGCGCAGGTGAAGAAATGTAAGTTCCCCATCATGACTTAGCGTCATCGGAGTGAGCGTAGCTGGTGGGGCAAGTAGCTGTGCGTTTGCGTAACCGATACCTCTGCAGGCGGTGGAGATTCCACGCAAGCCATGCCACAGGTTGTTTACAGGCAGTTCACCGTCGGCTATTACGCTTCTCTAGCGGGTTGCCCCCATTCGCTCCCCCCGAAACACTGTGTCTGGCTGTCGGTGATGGAAGTAGCCGCCTACGCTATAGTGGCGCAGCTGAGGGTGTTTATGTTAATACTTGTCGAGGGCGGCGGGAAGTTGGCTGGGTTATCGGCGAAAAAGCGTGTCCGGCAGCTGTTCCCTGTGGGAGAACTGCGCAGCTGCCGGTCAGAGGTTCCGCTTCGCCCTACGCCTCGCGCAGATACGGACAGCGGCTGATAAGGCCCAGCTGCCGCCGATACGGAACTGCCCCTCCCCAACAAGCCGTCTCGCTGCCACTCTGTTTCCACCAGCAGCTGAATTGTTTCGTCGAAAAAGCAGCCGACAGAACCGTGGGGCATTCCAGAATGCTCGAAAAGTACCCCCATAAATCTCATTTTGTCCGTAACTCGTGTTTTCATATACAGGGTGTTACAAAAAGGCACGGCCAAACTTTCAGGAAACATTCCTCACACACAAAGAAAGAAAATATGTTATGTAGACATGTGTCCGGAAACGCTTAATTTCCATGTTAGAGCTCATTTTAGTATTGCTTTTTAAATGTAATTTGAAATAATTCGTGCAGACAATTGTCAAAATACCCAATTGTTTCGTTAGTACGTACTGTACTTCCTCGATTCACCTCCAGTTGGCCCTATTGAAGGAAGGTAATGTTGACTTCAGTGCTTGTGTTGCCATGTGACTCATTGCTCTACAGTACTAGCATCAAGCACATCAGTACGTGGCATCAACTGGTTAGTGTTCATCACGAACGTGGTTTTGCAGTCAGTGCAATGTTTACAAATGAGGAGTTGGCAGATGCCCATTTTATGTATGAATTAGCACGAGGCAATAGCCGTGGCGCGGTACGTTTGTATCGAGACAGATTTCGAGAACGAAGGTGTCCCGACAGGAAGACGTTGGAAGCAATTGATCGGCGTCTTAGGGAGCACGGAACATTCCAGCCTATGACTCGCGACTGGGGAAGACCTAGAACGACGAGGACACCTGCAATGGACGAGGCAGTTCTTCGTGCAGTTGACGATAACCCTAATGTCAGCGTCAAAGAACTTGCTGCTGTACAAGGTAACGTTGACCACGTCACTGTATGGAGAGTGCTACGGGAGAACCAGTTGTTTCCGTACCATGTACAGTGTGTGCGGGCACTATTAGTAGCTGATTGGCCTCCACGGGTACAATCCTGCGAATGGTTCATCCAACAAGATGTCACTCCTCACTTCAGTGCAAATGTTTATTTACGGATGAGGCTTCATTCCAACGTGATCAAATTGTAAATTTTCACAATCAACATGTGTGGGCTGACGATAATCCGCACGCAATTGTGCAACGTCATCAACACAGATTTGCTGTCAACGTTTGGGAAGGAATTGTTGGTGATGTCTTAATTGGGCCTCATGTTCTTCCACCTACGCTCACTGGATTATCATGATTTCATACGGTATACTCCGTGTTGCTAGAAGTCTTTGAAGTCACGCTGGTACGTTCTGTTGCTGTGTGTTTCCATTCCATGGGTAATGTGATTTTAAGAGAAGTAATAAAATGAGCTCTAACATGGAAATTAAGCGTTTCCAGACACATGTCCATATAACATATTTTCTTTCTTTGTGTGTGAGGAAAGTTTCCTGAAAGTTTGGCCGTACCCTTTTGTAACACCCTGTATAACCACTGACAATAAAGTTCGGTAAATAGTTCTTTAACATCAGTGCAGATGAACTATGAACTACAGTTACATTACTGACCTTCGAAATAGTCACCTTCCGTAACTATGCACCGCTGAGCTCTGCGATACATGACCTGGAAACTTTGCACGAAGTCGTTGTTTCGGATGATGTTCAAAACTAAAGCCTTGTCACGTTTCGTTGGATGTCAGGAATATCGTCAAATCTCATTCTGTTGAAAGCGAGTTTGAGTCGAGAGAATTAGAAGCGTGGACTATTGGGATCCGGAGTATGGCGGATGTTTAAGTTGCACCACCCCAATTTTTGCCAGCGACTGTTTGACGATATTGGCTACGTGTGGACTATTGTTGTCCATCACCGGATCTCAATTCTCCACACCTCTTCCTATTCTATCGACTCAAAAGCGCTTGAAAGGAAAGAGATTTGGCAATACTCCTGATATCCAACGAAACGTGACGAGGATTTTGAACACCATCCCAAAGGAAGATACCGTGCAAAGTTTCCAGAGCTCAGCGGTGCATAGTTATGAGAGGTGACTACTTCGAAGGAGAGTAAGGTAAATACTTAATCTTCTTTAATGTTACAGTACTATTCACCAAACTTAGTGAGAGGTTGTATCTTCTTGAATTGCTAACTCATTTTCATTGTCGTTACACCGTAGGAAATACAGGCTTGCAGTCATCTGTGTCGTGATCTATACAACAAGCAGTGGCGCCGCTTCCTATGTGTTCAATGGTTCATTTAACCCCTGGAAAAAAGCTCGTCGTGAATAAAAGTATATGTTGTTGTTATGGTCTTCAGTCCGGAGACTGGTTTGATGCAGCTCTCCACCCTACTCTATCCTGAGCAAGCCTTTTCATCTCCTCATAAGAACGACAACCCACATCCACTTGAATCTGCTTACTACACGCGTCTCTTGGGCTCTCTCTGCTATTTCACCTCACACACTTCCCTCCAATGCTAAACTTGAAATTCCCCGATGTCTAAGAATGTGTCCTACCAAGCGATCCCTTCTTTTAGTCAGGGTATGCCAAAAATTCCTTTTCTCACCAATTCTGTTCAGTACCTCTTCATTAGTTATGCGATCTACCCACCTAATCTTCAGCATTCTTCTGTAGCAGCACATTTCAAATGCCTCTATTCTCTTCCTGTCCGCACTGCTTATAGTCCATGTTTCACTCCCGTACAAGGCAACACTCCACACAAATGCCTTCAGAAAAGACTCTCTTACACTTAAATTAATATTCGATATTAGCAAATTTCTCTTTTTCAAAAATGCTTTTCTTCCCATTGCCTTTCTGCATTTTATATCCTCTGTACTGCGACCATCCCATGTTATTTTACTACCCAAGTAACAAAACTAGTCTACCATCTTCATTGTTTCGTTTCCTAATCTAATTGCTTCAGTAAAATTTCTAAGTAAATAAAATAAAATCTGTTTTTTAACTATCATTCTCCGTTTCGTTCTTCTATGAGATCATTTTGTATGCACATTCAAAGTATTTTCGTTGCATGAGAAAAGTTTTTCGTTGCGCAGACAGCACGTAAACGAGTCGTATCGCGGCCCTTTAACATATGCTATAATGTCCCCAAAATGTTTAGATTTAAATAAATGCAGGCGGGGAAAAATAGAGCGCGCACACACACACACACACACACACACACACACACACACACACACACATTCACTTTTAACCCAATTGATGTTTATTCCACCTAATATCCATCAGTTAATATTTGTTACACCTGACTTCAGAGCAATGCCGAGTTCCTTAATGCTGCCACACCAAAAAATGGAAACTTGACTACATAGTTTCTAAGTCGCACAGTCGCTAAATAGCAACAATGCTGAGAAACTCTTGGTTCCACTGTCACAGAATGTAGTTAGTCCACAAAGCGCCATTGAGGACTTTTTCTAAGTCCCACAGACGCAGAATAAAATCAAAGTTCTCGAAGCACCTCAGAACAAATATTTCTAAGTTCCACATAGAACACTTCGCTGAAATTATTACAAGTCCTCAAGCGACTCCACAGTCGCCCATCGTAACGACACGTCTTGTCTGTCAAACCGACACTAACAGACTGCCCTTAACAGGCCAAGTACTCTCACTGGCTTACTCTGAAGTCCAATCAGTATGTTATTTTCACAAAATTACCTCTTTTACATAAAATACAAATGAAATAAATACATGCGATGATAGTATTTAACGGAAATTTTCTGATGAAACAGAATATGGTAATGAAAACATCGTACATATCGTAGTTACAGCATTATCAAAAAATTAAAGTTTTCTAAATTTGCTGTTTCAGTATTTAAACATGTTGTTCATTGTACTATTGATCCTGTGGTTTCATTAACTATTTACGTAAGTCTAGTTTACCGTACCGCCGCTAGTACTACAGTTACGTATTTTTATTTATTAAAAATCCAGATTTTATACCTGGAAACATGTTACTGGCCTCAATTCAAATTTACTGAATTTTGCGCAAAAAATAAATATACATTTTAATAGTACTACTTAGATCTATCATTTGACACCTTGTACGTAATTTTTGGTTATGCCGTTTTGAAGATATATCGTTTACAAAATTGTTATAATGATTTTTGATTTATTATAATTCAAAAACTATTACAGTGACAGGAGGCGCGTTTATATCAGCGCATCTGTCTAGTTTTTATCTTTGAAATTAGACTATGTGCTCCTTTGTACCATACATGGATCAATAGTTATTAATTTTTACGTGGTTTATTTCATATTTCCCTGTTTCCGCCATTCGATCTGCAACAGCTCGGGTTTTCCCAGCTAGTTGATCATAGACTCGCGAGCAGCCACATGCCCCACCGAGCGAGGTGGCGCAGTGGTAACGCACTGGACTCGTATTCGGGAGGGCGGTGGTACAAATCCCCCCCTGCCATCCAGATTGAGGTTTTCTGTGATTTCCCTAAATCACTCGAGGCAAATGCCGGGATGGTTCCTTTCACGCAGGAGGACCGCACAAATATACCATCATTTGATCAACGTACTAATTCCGAAATGGGGGAGATAGCAATAGGTATTTCCGTTGTAGAGAAGCAGCTGAGAGAGCTAAATACGAAAAAGTCTGCTGGTCCGGATGGAATACCAGTTCGGTTTTACAAAGACTATTCTGCGGCGTTGGCCCCCTACTTAGCTTGCATTTATAGCGAATCTTTAATTCAGGGCAAAGTTCCTAGTGGTTGGAAAAAAGTGCAGGTGACTCCCGTGTATAAGAAAGGAAAGAGAACTGACCCATACAATTACAGGCCAATATCGCTGACATCGGTTTCATGTAGAATTTTGGAGCATATTCTCAGTTCGCATATAGTAAATTTCCTTGAAACGGAGAAGCTTTTTTCCATGAATCAGCACGGGTTTAGGAAACATCGTTCATGTGAAACTCAGCTTGCCCTTTTCTCACATCACATCTTGCTAGCCATGGACGAAGGGCAACAGACGGATTGTGTTTTTCTCGACTTCAAAAAGGCGTTCGACGCGGTGCCACACTGCATACCGATAACGAAGATACGAGCTTATGGAATAGATTCACAGATTTGTCACTGGCTGGAAGACTTCCTAAGTAATAGAATGCAGTACGTTGTTCTCGACGGAGAGTGTTCATCAGAGACGAGTGTATCGTCAGGCGTGCCCTAGGGGAGTGTGATGGGACCGCTATTATTTTCTATCTATATAAATGATCTGATGGACAGAGTAAGTTGTAATTTGCGGCTGTTTGCTGATGATGCTGTGGTGTACGGGAGGGTGTCGTCTGTGACTGACTGTAATAGCATACAGGTTGACTTAGACAAAATTTCTAGGTGGTGCGATGAATGGCAGCTAGCTCTCAATGTAGAAAAAACAATCCTATAATGTTCGAATACAGCATTAGTAGTGAATTTCTTGATGCTGTCGCGTAGTTCAAATATCTAGGCGTAACATTGCAGACCGATATGAAATGGAACGAGCATATAAGGACAGTTGTGAGTAAGGCAGACAGCCGACTTCGCTTTATCGGGAGAATTTTGGGAAGATGTACTTCACCTTTTAAAGGAGACCGCGTATAAAACGCTTGTACGACCACGTCTTGAGTATTGCTCAAGTATTTGGGACCCGCAGCAGATCGGTTTGAAGGAAGACATAGAGGCGGTTCAGAGGCGAGCAGCTAGATTTGTTACCGGTGGGTTCGACCAATGCGCGAGTGTCACGGAAATGCTCCGGCAACTCAATTGGGGATCGCTGGAATAAAGACGACGTTCTTTTCGTGAATTTCTGTTAAGTACATTTAGAGGGCCGGAATTTGAAGCTGAGTGTAGTACAATCTTGCTGCCGCCTTCATACATTTCGCGTAAAGATCACAAAGACAAGATAAGAGAAATTAGGGCTCGTACGGAGGCATATAGGCATTCTTTATTTCCTCGTTCAATTTGGGAGTGCAATAGGAAAGGAAATGCCTAGTAGTGGTATAGTGTACCCTCCGCCACGCACCTTACGGTGAATTGCGGAGTATTAATGTAGATGTAGATGAAAGGGCACGACCGATTTCCTTCCGAATCCTTATACAAAGTTCCGAGCGTTAGCTCCGTCTCTAATAACCAAGCTGTCGACGGGACGTTAAACCCTAAGCTTCTTCCAGCCACATGCCCGTCTGACAGATGACCGGTTCCGCCATCTCTTGAGTATTCCCTGAATTATGAGAAATCAGTAGCTGTCAAAATATGTCGTTAAACAGCCAGTAGGCTACTTGTGAACATACACTCAGGATTTTCCCGCACGTTCGCGTTTGGTACAGAGTTACAGACTTAAAGTGCCTCCACAAAGCTGACCCCCTTACAATATACATATTCCGCGCATGCATTATTCACAATTGACCGTATAATAATTTAGTGTGGCCCATTGGCGTGGTGCAAGTCTTTCAATTGGACGCCACTTCGGCGACTTGCGTGTCCCTAGCCTACCCCAGTTATCCAACTGGGGAGGGGGGGACCTACAGCTCCTCACATCGTTGAGAGGTGAAGGATGGGTGAAAGTGCAGAATGAAAAAATCCGAGGTCCGACCGGGTTTCAAACTAGCGACCCTTCGGTTTCCAGTCCAGCGCTTTACCCCAAGACCACCGGGTCCGACACAATTGACTGTGAGATACGCATGTGATTTGTGTCTGAATACTTATGTCCGCCTCTGTATATTACTTACGTGCGAAGTCCAAATGTTCAAATGTCTGTAAAATATCGGACCAAACTGCGTGGTCATCAGTCCGTAGCTTACAAACTACTTAAACCTAGGTAAACTAACCTAAGGAGAACTCACGCACCCATGCCCCAGGGAGGAGTCGAACCTCCACGGCGAGCAACCGCGCGCTCCGCAGCGAGGCGCTTTAGACCGCTCGGTTAATCCACCGCGGCGTGCGAAGTCCCATCCCAAAATGAACTTCCGAGACCGCAAGGTCTGCTTTTTCGTCAAAGGCCACTGCAAATTATCAGTTTTTTCGTAACGCTTCTAATAGCTTGAGGGAAACGTCGGGCTGTATTTGTTAGCGGCATTAATACTCGCATCATTAATTTTCGTCCCGCCCAAGTCGATAAAGCACGAACAGAGGTACTGGCGGTAATTTGACCGCTTCCAGGCGTTTCTTTGGTGCGGCGTGCTCATCAGAGCGCCCGCGTGGGAGGAACGCACCCGGCTGGCTGGCTGTTGTGCGCAGCCTAATGGGTTGGACTCGGCATCTCGGGTAAACAAACTGTGTGGCCACCATTAGTCATCCGGCGGACAGGCGCAATTGAATTACCCTACCCCGGCGCTGCCACGTGAGGCACGGCCGCGTATCTGCCGCCGCCAACTCCACCCCAATTGTCCTGCCTCACCTCTGAAACAACTCTGCGTCTCTCCCAAAAAAAAAAGCCACATAAATTCTCAACTCTTCCAGCCAGTGTTGTTGACTGGTGCCAACGGAGCCTGTATGCAACGTTCAACTTGACTGAAGCGCCCTGCTGCCAAACCATTCAAAAGCCAGAAGTCTGTTTATACTGTAACTATACAGTTCGAACTAAATTACTTGTTCAAAATCAAATGATCAAATGTTTGTCAAGCCTATGGGACTTAACTGCGGGGTTATCAGTCCCTAAACTTACAAACTACCTTATACTAAAGACGGCATAAACAGCCGTGGAGGAGCGGCTGAGGCGCTATGCTCCGATGCGCGAGGCCGTTCCCAGCCGGGGGTTTGAATCCCCCTTCGGGCATGGCGGCAATGCATCCGCCTCGGCAGCTAGTGCCATAAATAGATGCCAAACTCGTACTCAATTTGAGCAAGAATTTCTGGCACGTGCAAGAAAGATTACGGCGACAAGTTTTCAGTACCGAGCCATACAACAGGAGAGCAGGAATGTGGGTACCAGAGTACAATCTCCCGAATTTTCTGGACGCATTGGATAACTAGGATTTAATTCATGAAGGAGACCGAAACACTAATCGTAACGATAATCGAAATGGTCAGTGGAGTGGAGGTTACATGCTAAATAATGACAATAACGATAGACAGGGGGAACAGGTACAGAGAGGACAAAATAATAACACCTCTAATCAATCACGTGATAGCTACTCAAGTCAACAACAACAACAAAGACCCCAAAAACAGTTAGGTGAACAATCATGGCGAAATGCAGGTAGACAACGGAACCAAAATAACAGAACAAGGACAAACAACAGATGGCCACCGGAGCGAAATCAAGTTCATATTATAGAGATAGTATCAGAGACAGATGGCACAGATGGTGGAAGGCAACAATTTAGTTGTGAGTTTTTGAAGCAAGCAAATGTGAAAACTGAAATAGATATATAAATATCTGACACGATGAAGTGTTCTTAAGGGCAGCCCAATGCCTGTGTTAGTTTGGGAGGCAAAAGTTTAGTTGTGAATTGGCGAATGCTTCAATGCGTAGTCAGTTCAGCATTGATGAGAC
The DNA here is from genome assembly GCA_026315105.1 of Locusta migratoria. Lineage (NCBI taxonomy): Eukaryota > Metazoa > Arthropoda > Insecta > Orthoptera > Acrididae > Locusta > Locusta migratoria. The sequence goes on along the minus strand of CM048751.1, from coordinate 326,896,078 downwards.
ACATGTCCACATAACATATTTTCTTTCTTTGTGTGTGAGGAATGTTTCCTGAAAGTCTGGCCGTACCTTTTTGTAACACCCTGTATGTACGAGTGAACTTTCTCTTACTGTAGCAGCTATGTATCGTTGGTCACTGAAGTAATGAAGCGATCCTAGTTACGAAGAATTAAAAAATACACACACACACACACACACACACACACACACACACACACACACACATAAACACACACACACAATAGCCCGTTTTCAAGAATCCTCTTCAAACCGAATAGTTCAATAAATCTCACTAAAATGTAGAAAATTAAATTACGAGAGTTTGAATTTACACAGTGGAAATTATTTATGCAATACTGATGCAAAAGCGTTACATGTTTGCACCTGTTCCTGTCCTTCAGAATAGTCACTAGCGTTGTGTAGAACCCGATGCCAGCGATTTGGAAGGCGTACTGTACCGTTACCAGAGCCTGTTCTGTTGATCGTGCGAATGGAGCGGTCTACTTCCTGTCGAATAACTGGAACAGTTCTGAAGCGAATGCCACGATGTGGTTCCTTCATCTTCGGAATCAAATCAAAGTATGGTGGATGGTACAGTACTTTCCAGTCCAATCGACCGAACTTATCAGTCACAGCTTGCGCTGTATGGGCCCGCGCATTGTCGTGTAGGATGATGGCTGGGTTGAGCAGAAAGTGTTCCCGCTTCTTTCGCAAAGCTGGTAACAGGCGATGATCCAAAAACGATGCTTTTTTTGTCCTCAGGTTGGGAATTCCATCTGTACCCTTACAATTTCTTCTTGCATTTTATTCACTATTATTGGAACAATGACCGCGTTAATGTTTTGTATTCATTTTATGTTATTTATATACATAAAAGCTTTATTGCTTTATTCCTCGCGATGGAGTGCTTTTTAACTTCTAAGAACGTTCTCTTTTGTTCCGTTGTCATGGTGTGAGGCAAGAAGGATTGAATGGGTGGTAGGAGACCTGCCCGATGCATGTTTTCTAGAGTTTGCCGACCTTCGTTGAAGGATTTTAACCAACGTGCTTCTGTTCTGTACGGCGATGTTGATTTCCCGCACGCTTCTTGAAGACATTGATGACACTATCATACTGTACGACCTCTGGCACATTCACTCTTTATCCAACTCTGTTGTTCCTGCTTCAAAAAAAAATGTAACACCGTTACGTTAGACTGCTCGCTCACAAGTGACTGGTTTCCCGCGATTGTGCGCATGACGTTGACGCGTGCCGGGCTAGTCTATTTTCCCGGATGTAAGATAGGTATGTTAACAACGTGTGCTATCAGCGACAATAGTAGATACCATTGCATAGTGTCTCCACAGCAGTGTTGCCATTATTTAAGTCCACTTTTTCAAGGGTTGCTCCCAATACAACCCGCCCAAAAAATAAGATTCCTGAAGGCCCGTAAAATAGGATTTGTTTGGAGGATGACCTTCTCGTTCGATTGTTTAAATGTTTGTTAAGCTTAAGGGACTTAACTGCGGGGTCAACAGCCCCTAAACTTACAAACTACTTATGAACTACCTCATACTACAGACAGCACAAACATCCATGCCCGTGGGGATTCGAAAACCCGACGGGGAACGGCCTTGCGCATCGAAGCATAGCGCCTCAATCCGCTCGGCCACTCCGCCGCGGTAAATAACACTTTAGGTTAGACAGAACTGTAAGAAGAGATAGAGGAAGGAAGGAGAAGATGATCAAGGAGAAGGAAATAGAGGAAGAGAGAGAAATGAGGAGAGAGGCAGAAAGATCACAGAGATTACGTGACAGTAGAGTGTAGGATGTATATGAAGTTCCCATTCATTATTAATTAAATGAGACGTATTACAAATGTGTCCTTTCCTTTCTTTTCCGTTCAATCTATTAATGAGCCACTGCAGCGCGTGGCCGGGTGCAGCTAGTTTTGAACTTTTGAAATAAAAAAATAATCTCTGAAGCCCAAATATATTCAGTACAGTGGGTGTCAAAATAATTCGAACATGACTTTAGTAATTTCTGTTCAAAATGTTCAAATGTTTGTTAAGCTTATGGGACTTAACTACGGGGTCATCAGTCCCTAAACTTACAAACTACTTATGAACTACTTACGAACTAGGACGGCACAAATATCCATGCCCGAGGGGGGATTAGAACCCCCGACCGTAGTGGCCGTGCTGATCGTGACTGGAGCGCCTCAGTCACCTCGGCCACCGCGGCCGGCTAGTAATTTCTGGCCGTGGAAACTGCACAGCTGTGAACCGAGGCTTTGTCTAGACAAAAAGAGGATTTGCAAGGAACAGCTTTAACCTCGAACGCTCGGAACTGCACGAAACCATGCTTACTATAACAAGGAATCATAAACTAAACAGTGGTGTGCGTCATTTCCATGCAAAACGCCGCACTTGTCTGCTAGCACTAATAAAAATGTAAATCTATTATACTTCTTTGGTTATTAGTTTGTAGGCTTACAACCTAAGGACGACACACACACACACACACACACACACACACACACACACACACTTCGGCGCTTCACTTGCGAAAAATAAAATAAAACCTCTTTCGCCCTCTACGTAACTATCAGAGAGAAGCTTCAGATCACTTTTTAAACACAAAATCGTAATCTTCAATAACTCAGATATGACGTCATTCGTTAAAAACGACGGGTTGTATCGCGGACTTCAATTGACTCTTTATCATGTAACAAAGGTAATCAGAAAGACATTTGCCGCGTTAGGCAGTGGATAACTTATTTGGTTTAGCTTGCTGCAAACATTTATCCGGATGTTTAATTTCGAGTAAATTAACAGTGGATTGCGAGCTAGGAAATTCAGTGTGACTTGTGTACACATTTATGTCACTTCCTGGCCACCGCCGTTGGTAGCATGGATCTCTCTTGCTCAAAAATATCTGCAACGACACTAAATTACACTTCCTCATATTTTCGGAAGGTGTTGGGTGGTGGATCTGTCAAGTATAAAAAATATCCTCATTATTTTTAGTGTTTAAGAGATTCCACGTTATCCTAAAGATATACTGTGTCACGACCTTTGACCTTGTTCGTTTTTGAAGAGCAATGAGTAGCCATCCCACAAATCACTACACTGGACCATTGTAATTGTTGTTTAAGGGAAAAGTTTTTATGTACAATGACGTTTTTAGATAGAGCAACTCATCTGGAAGGTATAGGACAAATATGGGAACTATACTATGTTTCCAGAATCATCTTTGCAACGAACTGAATACATCTGTAATATTACTGATATTTTTATCAAATATGTCTTTTGAATACGAAATATTGAAACACTTTGACCGTATCAGGGCATTCAAATAAATCCAATGGCACAGATGAAAATTTGTGCTGCATCGGGATTCGAATCCGGATTTCCCTCTGTGGGTCAGCGGTCAACCTAACCAAATAGGGTCTCCAGGCACGCTTCCCTTCCAACCCAAATTCTCTCCTTGTAGCACACTACGCTGGTAGTGCCCTCTGCCCATTTGATTCCTGTTGCTCGCATCCTATACTGAATTCTCGCTAGAGGCCGAGGGTATTAATGCGTCCGCACTGAAATTGTCATCTGCCTGCTGGGGCAAATTTACGGTTATTGATACGGTGTCGGACATGTCCCGAAAGAACAGACACCTTATAAATAAATGTGTTTTTTTTATTAGTTACTGGACATGATAGACAATTTTAAAAACTTTAAAGACTTTCTTAGGTGGATTATTTAGTCATGCCAGACTTTTTAAGTCTTAATAAACTGATATTAGAAAAAGAGAACAATTTTGTCCGATAGTTATAGAAACTACCGATACTTCCATGGTTCATAGGATACTGTGAAAATGGCCGCATTATTGCTATCAAATCCAATACCGTAAATATCAGAAGTACCGAATTTCAGTTCTGTAATTACTAGTTCTTTTTCTAACGTATTAAGGGTAGTACGAACTACTTGCATTGCGACTAAAATTACAGACGTCATCTGAATATACCTGATATCAAGTCACTCAGTTCCGTTTATGACATAACCACAGCATACATTTGAAAACCAATTAATAACTTGAGCCCAGTGTGTTTTTTTTTCTTAAAAAACAGAAAACCAAGACATTTTTCATACCTTTTCTCAACTTGTGAAAACCTTTCTCTATGTGGTGTGGCACAAAATATTAGAAAATCTCCTGGAAATATGTAACTGTTTTGCGAAAACTGGAGTGTCATAATTATGGTGCGTGTAAGACGAAAGAGCCAATAATAGAAACAGAAGACAAAGAGATAAGCAGTGCAAGTTAAAATTGACGCAAACTATATATGGAAATGAGAGGTATGTGATTAAAACTGAGGAGGAAAGGATATCAGTTTTTTTGTGTCCCAACTTCGTCGCCGCTTTTGTGTCCCAGCCTCGTCGTAGGTGTCGGTGGCCGAGTGGAATGAGACCGACACAGGAATAAAGATAGCACGCTGGTGCCGGTACGGAGGGGAGCAGCCAGAAACTATAAACACTCGAGTAAATTAGAAAGATATATATATTGCACAGAATGAAACAATACTTAACTTTTACATAGTACTGCAGAATGTTGATACATAGTTATTAGAGGCCTGCCTAGTGCCTGTACAATAGCAAAGTCTTCACTGGTGCCTATCTGATTACGAAGGTCCTAACTGGTTGCTATGTCAGTCCGAAGTGACCGGTGTCTTTCCGTGGTGGCCACGAGCGGGGTTGCAGCAGAGGGCGCTCGTGGCTGTCGTCGTGAGAACGCCGCGCCGTGCGTGCATGGCGGCGCGCGGCGAAAGTAGGTGGCGCGCACTTTGTACTTGTGCGACACCACAAGTTTCCTTATAACAAAGCAGTCGTCTGCGAAAGTATAGGAGAATCTCAGAACTTGCTGAAGGAAATAGTGTCTGCCAAGTGAATTAAGGGTAAACCAAAGTACGTACGGGTAGCTAGCTGTAAGGAGGTTGGTAACTAATTTAACGTCTGAAGACCATGTTGTTGATAGTGACTGAGTTCGGCTTCCTCTGGAGGAAAATGACATGCAACGAATGATGCTTGAAACGCATGACGCAAAGTAAACACAGGTAAAGAAGTCATTCTCGGTAAAAGAACACTTAGCACACATAGGCCTTGAAATGTTGGAATGTTTGTAGAGTTTATGGGACTTAACTGCGGGGTCATCAGTCCCTAAACTTACAAACTGCTTAAGAACTACCTTATACTAAAGACGGCACAAACATCCATTCCCGAGGGGGATTCGAACCCCCGATGGCAAACTTCCGGCGCACTGCAACACGTTGCTCCAGTACGCACGGCTAATGCGCCGCGGCATAGGCCTTAATTCGAGAGAGGGAGAAGAAATATCGGAGGATGTACGTATGGGACAAAGACATTTTTAGAAGTGAATGATGTACTGCTGCAGATATTTTATTCGGTTAACTTTTTTATTCTTCAACGTACATCTTTATGAACATCGTTCAAGTTATCCAAAATGTTTTATTCAAAATTTTGTTTGTATTTTAACACTATACGAATTCCTCTTCCTTATACTTGACCACTTTAGATGATGATTTGCCCATGGGAAGTGAGAGCGTTGAGAGAGATGTGGAGGGGAAAGAATGGTGCCCCTGCTTGCAGCAGAGGGTCACGCGCCTGGGCGATCCATCTGGCTTTGTTCCACGACCGCCATTAATCTTCCCCCCATCGTCCGCACCACCACAGGCGCTAGCTGCTCACGGCTCTTAACATTCTCTTTCCATCAGACCAGCAGTGATTTACCAGGAAGCCGATGCACGAGTGCTGCACGACAAAATTGTTACGATGCAGCGTGAAGCATGTTTAACCCTTAGCTTCCCACGTCATTCTTCTGTCACATTCTGTCACAAGAACGGTCTGACAGACCGCAATTTTTAAATAATCATAAATGATTGTGATAGTTATCTAAGTGAACTAACACAGTTCATTACGCAAAAGACTACTTATGTCTACATAAATTATCTAAAAGCAATACATTATAAAATTAATTTTAAGAAATATATAAATTCAAACGTAAAACTGCAGAAAATGTATTTAACATTGCATTATTTTATGAACACTGTAAAAACTGAAGTACTCTGGCCTTCAAATTTTACTTTGTGTGATATTTTTATTGTTTACTCTGCATGTAATGGTAAAATCCTAAGATACCCTCCAAAAAAAATTCACAAAAACAAAAATTTCACTTCTGCTTTGTTGGTAACTTTTTGTCTTATCAAATGTTTTCTCTGCAATCGATGCAAATTTTGGTAGAACACTCAAGGCAGGTTGACTTCTTGCAACAATGGCAAACATAACATGTCATTTTACTTATTTTTATTTATTTATTTATTGTAACACATGGAGCATGTTCTACGTTTCGCAGGTGCCAATACAATTTCTTCTTCACTTTCTGTTGTAAGTCTGAATTATGTTCACTTTGAATCTCATAGTGTCTGATCCCACATCACTTCCTAAAGGGTCATCAAATAATTTCAAAACAGTTTGCTCAAAATTAGGGTCTGTAGAACGCACAGCAGAGGAAGAGCTCGGTGCTCAATCCATAACGCAAAGGCCCAGGTGCTGTCTCAGAGACTACTAGCACAAAAGAAGATATAATAATACAGCTCCGGAATCGCGTTAACGTGACTACTGACAATGGAAAACAGTGCAGCTGTTGGAAGCAACGATTACACAACGCTTTATTATCTTCCCCCACCCCTGCCCATTAACAACTGACTAACAATAAGTGCTTGCGGTCTGTGAGACCGCACCTGAGACGTTAAGGGTTAACTTAAAGAGTATTTGATAGTGATATCTATAAAAATGGATGTGTGTACGTCTGTAAGAGATGGCTGGAGGAATTTTGATGAAATCTCTAGGAAATTTTCAGATTGGCCCAGCGGGTGAAGTTTGGTGGCGATCGGATCAAGATAGTTATTAACATATGTCTGGCTCTTGGAATGACAATTGCCCCCTCCTCCTAGCGGAAAAAGAAGCAGACATTTGTATCATGTGACTCTTCTGTAAGTGCAACGCTGTCGCTTCCGTGACCGTGTTGACAGTGCCGCTGCGACTGACTCGTTCTCATCTAAGGGGATTACTGTCTTTCCGAGTACCACATAGACTTCCAAAGACGACCGTCTGTCGTCTTCCATATATTTTTTATAAAACTGTAATTTATTTGATGTCGCTAGATTAGCATTTTGTTAAAACTAGAACCTCACTCTTTTCGAGGCTTTGTGATATTCCTGGCCTATGGCCACTTCATATTACTGGCCGCTGGCCGTTTATTTGCTGACATTGTACGTGTCTTAAACGCGGAAGAGAGACGGAAGTGCAGCATATGTTGAAATGTGGGGTGGGGAGCAGTAGCATATGGCACAGTATGTGCTGGTTCGCATGGGAAAGCCCGCCTATGTTACTGGTACTCTCCTCGCATTGGCTACTGCATTTCATGTCACGTGATTTCTTTTGCAATTAGTTTTGTTTATTATAAACTAAATATTAATAATTCAGAGCTGAGAATTTGTGATAATATCCCTCAAGTACAGGCTAGATTTTGACAGTTTAAAAAGTTTAAGGTGCCTTCTCTTATTGTAACAAGAGAAGAGCGATTTTGCGGTAGGCGCGTGACGGCCCTGTTTTGGAGCGAAATAGAGCGTCAGGTGCCCTCTGACAACGCGCCGCAGTCAGTCTCGAACTGGCCACTATACGCGTCGGACCGTGCCGGTCACGAGTAAAAAATTCAAATGTTTGTACAACTTATGGGACTTAACTCAGGGTCATCAGTCCGTAAGCTTACAAACTACTTATGAACTAGCTAAGACTAAAGACGGTACAAATATCCATGCCCGAGGGTGGATTCGAACTCCCGACCCTAGTGACCGTGCTGACCGTGACTGGAGCGCCTGAGTCACCTCGGCCACCGCGGCCGGCTCACGAGTAAAGATTTGTGTAATAATGATAAGAGACGAGGTCTCAACATCAGCTATGGGTAGCATATTAACAAAAGTTGTTCATATTTAATTATTTATTTAATAAATGGCATCCCTGACAATTAAAAATCTCGCGAGTCGCTTCTTATGCTTCCATTCTACAGAACTTATTTTAGCCTCACTTGTATGCTGTAGAAGAACCAACGACCTGTGTGCTGTCTTCTGCGCTGGGGACACAACTATAGAAGATAACTGGTTTGTCAGAACTCTATGCTTTCTATAAAGACTTGGACAGCAACTACGGCACCTCGAGCGTACTGTAGGGCGGTACAAACGCACACTGCTACGCAACAGCATACGCAAGGATGTGGAGGTTTTAGGAGACTTGTGGGAGGAAGCAGTACTAACTTCTCCGTCCTCAAATAAAACCCTAGAATGCTTGTAGCTTGAGGAATCGCATATTTATTTCATGTTATAAAATATTAGTTTCTGAAATGTTAATTAATATTGCTAGGATTTTGTCATTTTAATAACTTATTATTGTGGTTATGAATGTGGCCATAAGTACGGCTTCTCCGCTACGCCACTGTCCCTGTGAGAATGTGTTCCTGTGGATGTGCGAGGATCTAATGGCTGTCTGAATGTGGTTGGTGATAGCTCGCCAGCGGTCAGTGCCAGAGCCTCCAGAGCGTTACTGACTTAGTGTTTTCTTGGGCAGGTGCAGCCGGTGGCGGAGCTGTCGGAGCTGACGCGGCGCTGCGGGCTGGACGGCGCCGCCTTCGAGCTGGACGACTCCAACATCAGGGGCGGCACTCTCAGGCGCAGCGGCAGCCGGCGCTTCGCCGCGCAGACCACGGTGAGTCAGCGCCGCAACACCTTGCTGCACGTTGGCACCACTGCGTGCCTATTACCTGCGGAAGTGGCACTTGCCCACTTTTCCGAAACTTGGATATGTTGTAATACATTAAAAACTAAGGGAAATATTTTTTATTTTTATTTGAGGAGCAACTAATCAAAACGTATATTGTTCACTTCCGGACAAAACTGAGTTTGATATGGTTTTCGGAGGTATTTTATGTGCTCTACACGCTCCTGCATTCAGATTTAAACTATTTATATATTTTAACACTGAAATAGTAGGTTGAAAATGAATGGTTAAAACAGTCGTATATTGTTCACATCACTGAATGAATCCGAACGTATAATGTCCACCATTTACGTTTCATTTTGCTTCCCTTTCCCCTAATTTGGCAATACTGTCGAGTTTAACAAGTGTCAGGGCTTTACAGTACTTCAAAGTATTATAAGGCATTGTCTCTTTCTGGCATTGTTTGACACTACTTAAGCCAAATCGTTATTGTTAGCAGTACACAGCGGCAGTATGGTGTTGTGATTTGTATGTATTTCTCCCAATAGATTTAGAAGAAGGATGTGTGGTTGTTGGGAAGGATAGTATAGATCGTGCGACAAGAAAAAGAATGAAAAGAAATCAAAACGAGAAATGGAAACTGCCACATATTGGAAACAAGAAAAACAAATTTTTCGTGTCGGCTTTAGAAGTTCAATGCAGCAGCTTCACTCCTGAACATATTGATTGTGATTGCTTACATGAAGAACCTGGAATGGACAAAATGTAAATTTACTGTACCCTATAATATTCTGCCTGTAACAGATTCTTGTGTTGATCCAGTTTTTCACAGTAATGTAAAGCTTTGTAGCATTCCTCGAAGTAAACATTGATCTTATGTTGTTATAAATGATACAGCTCATGTGAAGTGCGAATGTCTAATATAAGATAAAAATTTTAAATATAAAAGTTAATGTGAAGTAATGATGGTATGTTACTAAAAACGCATCAAAACCTATAATGTCCTGTATGACGGATAAAACCGTATATTTCCGAAATGTAAATGGATTTTCTAACCTAACTAAAAAAATTTCATCTTTTGCAAGGTATATTCTAGTTCAGTACCTCAAAACGGATCTAACTGTGAAAAGAGCTTAAAATATTATTGAGTAGTTTAGCGGGTATCAGTTTTATGCTTCTCCTGAAAAATTTGAATCAACGGACATTATACGTTTTGATTAGTTGGTTCTCATGTATTTCCTTTTCCTTTTTAACGGCGGCAAAACATCTTTCAGGGGTGAGACGACGTCATTTATGCCTCTACGAACATCATAAGGGGCAACGCTTAGGCCGGCGGTTAAAATCAACAAACATTTGTAACACTTTTATTCATATCAACAATAATTCAGTTCCTCGAGACAAACATTGTTTCGTTATACCAAAGGTATTAATTATAAGGAGAGGCACTGAATTACAGTTTGTGCTGTGTCTGGGATTCGAACTCGGAACCTCCTGCTTACTAGACAGGCGCTTTAGACTGCTCAGCTTTCACAGCGGTATGGTCAAAACGATTACACGTTGTGGGGGGAGACGTGCTTGAAGAGAATCCGACCAGTCGCTTTGTTCTTAACGCTATGGTGAGCGGTCTAAAGCGCCTGCCTAATAAGCACGAGGTCCCAGGTTCGAATGCCAGACACAGCGCAAATTTTAATTCAATGCCTCTCCTTATATTTAATGCTTTATTCACCTTATTCGCTATTTGAAAAGTATATTTGACAATGTTTTGAAAGTCGCAAGACGACTTACTGTCTATTCAAGCGTTGGTTTCTACTTTTAGTCCGCTATGCTAGATCAGCCATATTAAATTTCGAGAATTTGATTTCAGGTTCGGATACACCGACGGACGGTACTTAAGCGTTATATTAAACAGATGAAACAGTTAAAAAATACAGATTCACAAGTGTTTCATGGGCAATATCAGACGATCGCAACAATATATATAAAGACAAAAAAGTTTATTAGACTTCCTTTCTAAGTTTTAATAGATTCTACTTCGATTAAATCAAAACTAATTATATTAACGAAATATTGGCCTCTTTAGGGGTAGCTGTCCTCCTAATTTTTACTTGCCGGCCGTGGTGGCCGAGGGGACTGAGGCGCTCAAGTCACGGTCTGCACGGCCACTACGGTCGGGGGTTCGAATCCCCCCTCGGGCATGGATATTTGTGCCGTCCTTAGGACAAACTAGTTGATAAGTGGTTTGTAAGTTTAGGGACTGATGACCCCGTAGTTAAGTCCCATAAGCTTTACAAACATTTGAACATTTTTGAATTTTTACTTACCTTCCATTATACGTTTCATAACAAAAGTAAAATCGCTTCACTAATCTCAAAGTTATCTCAATTTTTTCCATTTTAGCTCCCAGTTTGGATGGACTGTTTCGCCCCTTAAATATGTTTTGACGCCGCTAAAAAATTTAAAAAAAAAATCAATAAAATAAAAAGAATACGTGTTCCTTATTTTTAATGTATTGTATTACAACATATCCAGATTTCAGAAAAATAGAGTTACACTTCTGTAAGCTTACCTGTATGTCGCGATTTCAGTGCGCAATCGACGTGTGAAATCTTTAACTTACCCCGCATTGTGTTTGATGTTTCCTTCTGCGACGTTCAGCACAAGTGATTGGTGAAATGCGTGATTTCTCCTACTTCCAACTCGATGGTGCGCAGTTAGTGCGGGCATCTGTGGTTAAAGCGACTGCTCTGTTTAACATTTCAAAAGGCTGTAAGTCCAGGAATAGAGCAAAAAGTGATACGATTCTCTTAGTGACTTCAAGGCCTTACAGGGTCTTGGTGGGTTTCTTAGATACAAGAGCTAGTGACAAGCAAGTTTACTAGGAGGCTTTGAGAAATTTAACGAATCGCATTATAACTTCCTTTATGCTGCTTCAAACTGGACCACTAGGATTGAATCGGCAATTTTAAAGAACATTTCCTAATAATACCAGTAATATTTGTAGACTTGGGCGTGTTCAGAATAGGAATTCAATTATAAAAAAAAGTCAGCACTTAAATGCTATGAAATATACACTGGTATGCAATTGAAACACGACATGAGCATTGTTTAACTGGAATTCCTCCCCCTATACTCCCTCCCTCCGAAGCCATGATTTCTCTCACCTATTCACACTTACCTTTCAATTCACCCTGCCCCCTCAACCCAGATTGCCTGCATTCCCTATCTCCATACTTATCTCCTCGTGTCTGTTGTCTAAGGACTTGGAACTAACCCTAGTAGAAGCAGACCGACGTGCAACATGGCTTTCGCATTACACAGCGGTAGGCGGCCTTGACAGCTCGTGATGTTACTAGTATCCGGGTCAGAGACGTACATTGCATTCACATCGGCATGCTATTCCATTCAGTTACTGCCGACTATTTCTCTCCACAAATTCCTATCCGAAGAATGGTCTTACTTAGAGTTTTAAATTCTTGGTCGTCGATCGATCAAATCATGACAGTACTATTCCACAAACTCCGTACACGTTTCATTTTCTCTCCACACACACACACACACACACACACACACATTGTGCGCGTAACATTCAGAAGAAAAAGATACACATCAATGCGAACGTTTGTCAGCTAAAGAAATTAATTAATTCCCCCTGGATTGAAATCAATGCTAAAAGGATTTTGAAATTAATTGTTGTATTATGAAATGATTTCGATGCAAACATTCCAAATATGCTGAATATGCAGTGTGATGAATATGCAGTGATTATAGAAAATAAGTCATACTAGGACTCTAGGCTGAATTTTCTGCTAATAGTAACCAATTACCACAAACATTGGACTATCACTTTCTTAAATTTTTGTGTTTTATCTGTTCTTCCTCCTGACTCTAAGAGTCCACCATTCGGTTGTCATAAATCGTCTTTGTCGAACCTTGTGCATGCTTAAAATATATCTTTTCTCAGGCAGTTTATCTGTTAACGAATTTAATGTTTCATACAGGGTGAATGGAAATTCGAGAACTCAAGCATGGTAGCTCGATTCCTCACATGCCAGCAATAAAAATCTGTCACAAAATTTCTTCCTGCGCATATTTCCAGGAATACCACGCTGGCCACTGTATTACGCAGGCGGGCACAAGGAGAGAGAAATTACGGCTCACGTGGAAGCATACGGACAGCCGTTTCCTCTCGCTCTATTTGCAAGTGGAAGAGGAACGGGTGTGGTCAGAACTGGTACAATCGACCCCCCTCATTTGGCATTCCGCATTTTGGCTTCCTGACTATGCATTTATTCATGTAGTTATTTATGTATACGTGTATGCACCAGACCGATCGAGCCGTGGACTGCCACAAATTTTCAATTATCACTGCATATTGATTAAATTGCAGATTCGGTTGGCATTGATATCTCTTCGCCTCACTTGCATATTCATTGATTATTTCTTTCGATCCATTATTCAGATCAACTGCGCTTAATACACCTCTTATATTCCTCCATGTGACAGGTCAAGTTTTAGTCCTCCACCGGTTCTGTTAAGAGATGCCGCCGTGTGAAAAATATTAATACAAATGGAAATACGACGCCAATTTTGATCCGATGACGGCAAATATCGTCTGGGAGATATAGTTAGAATGGTTCCAACATCACATGCCGACAAATAACTTAGTGACATAACTGCCAGGGCACCATTTGTTTATACAATGGGGGGGGGGGACAAAAAGTTTATAACTCACGAATAATTTAAACTCGATGAACAGAACACTGCGCATTCCTTAGTTGCGAAGTGCGTGTTGCCAACTCTAGTGGTCTTCGGAGCTTTAGCGTGTTTTTTACATCGTCAAATAGAAGCAATATAATAGTTACGATACAGTATATGTCGAGATTTATAGCGCCTTAAGTTACGTATCATTTATTTTGGAAAATGTTATTCGAGCACGCAGAAGCGGTTGAGGTATAAGAACACGTGGGTAGATTTACTACAAAGAACCGCTTCTTACATATGTTTCGTTGGCTGAGTGGGTAGGATGACGGTTTTCGTAGACAAGGGGCACGAGTTCGAGTACAAATGGAGTCTTCTCTGTGCAGGTAATATTTTTTAACATAAATTCGCTGCAAATAGTACAGTTACATGCTTTTCTAGATTCCGAGTTCTTAAATATATTGCATTTTGTAATAGCCCAACCTTTAAACAAATGAGACCTATTATAGCTATAGTAAAAATGTTGAAAATGGTTGCGCGTATTTGCAATTACTTTGACTTGCATATGATGAATTTATAGTGTTAAGGTAAATGTATCAGCAGATAGAAATACGCGCTGTTTACACGAGTGAGTGTCTGTGCCTTCCATTATCTGTTGTTTTCAGTTTTTTTTAATTTTATTTATTATTTAACATGCCCCAGTACATAGTAATATTACATGTTTGATAGATTCAGGCGGTTACATCAAATATTTTTGCAAACACAAGTACAGTATATAAGTTGACAGGGTTTACAAAGGAACAAACAATTTTATACATCAGGAAATCTTATTGAATTACAAAAATTGTAAAAGTCTGTAGTAAATTTATGTATTAAGTCATATTTACTAACGGGCCATCCTCCTCCTCTGGCAGCTATTTTTTTCCTGAGATGGTCCCTCTCTTTCAATAAATTGCAGCAGTCAAAAAGCACGTGGTCAATAGTTTGGACAGCACTGTTACATGTGCACGTTCCGTCTTCAATTATTTTGAACCGCTGATAGTAGGCTTTCAGTTTCCCATGACCTGTTAACATAGCTGTAAAATTCTGAGATATTGGAAGTTTAATCAGTAAACGTTGTCGGATCGTAGGAAAATACGGTTTAGTGCTTCCCCCGTTTTTTGTTCTGTGCCACTCAATGTCCCATTTGTTCCTAACCTCTTCTCGAAGTTTCTTCTTTACGGCACTTGTAGGTATTTTGTTTTAGCGTATGGATTGTCGTGATCGAGATGCTCTTTTAGCAAGGTTGTCCGCTAGTTCATTTCCTCATATCCCTTGATGTGCCTTAACCCATTCGAAATGCACCAGCCATTTGTGTGTCTGCAACCTTCTGATTTTACATCTTATTTCTTCAATCAACAAGTTGTGGTTCTTCGGATTTCGCAAGGAGTCCAAAGTAATCCTGCTGTCGGTGTGAATTACTGCAGTTGTATCAGTATTCGAGAGATTATTTATCAACTCAAGAACATTGAGGATGGCAAATTGTTCCGCTTCATTGTTGGAGCATTCATTAGACAGTTTTAGCTGTATCTGGTAAGTAAGCCTCTTATTAACAAATATTGCTATCCCCAAACCCACTCCGTCGTCTGAATTGCTTCCATCTGTGTATATTTCAACAGCGTAGCTTTTTCTGGCGTCCTTCTCAGTTATCCTTGTAAAGTCTGCCGGGTGTGCCCAGCTTCTGTACTCTAGGGCGATGTCTATTGTCTATTTGGCGTCTTTGGTTTTGACCAGGTTATAATATTTGGCTATTTCCTGTATCTTAAGTGTTGTGGACATGAGACCTGATAAAACACAAAGTTCGTTTTTCAACTCCGGTGGGACTATTCGACTGTTAAGCTAACGAGAAAGGATAGAGCGTCGGCCTTCCTGGATGCCATCAAAGCCTTTACTTTTCTATTTTCTTTTTCTTATCGTGGTGAAAATGTTTCTTGCTTTAGTTACTTTTTCTTATTAAATTATATTGGTTTTACTTTTTTCAATATTATCTTTAGTAAATAACTAATTACAGTTTATCAATTTGCCATCTAAAAATAATCTTCCTTAGCAGGAAATATTTTTAGCGAATCAATATTTACTATATTATCTGCAAGAGATCTACAAACAAACAAAATAAATTGACTCCAGTGGGATTCGAACACGCGCTCACTCACCCAATGAAACATAAATGAGAAGCGGTTCGTTGTAGTAAATGTACCCATGTGGAATTGTTATACCTCAACCGTTCCTACGTGCTCAAATAATGTTTTCCAAAATAAATGATACGTGAGTTACAGTACATGTAGAGATTCATTGCACTTTATCTTAACTATTGTATTGCTTCTACTTGGCGATGTAAACAGCAATCTGGATCTGCACAGACCGCTGGAGTTGGCAACACTCGCGCTTATGAGCTCGGCGTAGCAATGCTCTGTTCTTGGAGGTTAAATCATTCGGGCCGAGTAATCTTTTTGTCCCCAATGTACATTGTAATAGGGAGCGTTTAAAGCCTAAGGCTCAATGTGACATCAACGTGTGAAGCCAACAGCCATCATGGCACCGACTCGCTCTCGTGCTTTCTTCAGCCAACTGAGCGAAATGAAACGGGTGTAACTGTGGCCTTACTAGTGGCGGGAAGGTTCTTTCGTAGAATTTTTACAAAAGTTGGAAGTGGTGCAGCAGCTGAGCAGCAGTGCTGGTTGGAATCGTCACGTGAACATTGTCATCTGTAGACGAGGTTCTGGGCGTCCACGAATCACAGACGTCCGCCCAGGCCAGCAGTGGCAGATCGTACAGCTACCACTGCACACATAGCAGCGTTTTTGAGCCCAGACATTTCAGTACCAACTGTAGCCAATTAGCTACAAACAGTGGGTGTAGGGACTTGCAGCCCGTCTTCCACTGACGCCATATCATAGATACGCGTGGCTCGACTGCTGCTATCAAAGGATCGGATGGAATGGCGTGCTGTGATCTTCAGCGATGAAAGAAGGTTCTGCCTGCACGCAAGTGATGGTCGTTTGCACGTATGACGCAGTCTTGGTGTTTTAACTCTTGCTGTGCATTCACCAAGAAACACTGGTCCAACCGGGACTTTGTGGTTTGGGAAACGATAAACTAAAACTCTCGCACGCCTGTGCTGTTTATGGCGGGATCGCTGACTAGTGCTCAGTTCGTTCCTTTCTCATTGTAGCAACAGGAAGGAGGTGTGTTGGTCCTACAGGATAATGATCGTCCACACGCTGCGCGGGAAACTCAGTGTGCTCTGCAAGATGTGCAGAAACTTCTTTGGCCAGCTCGATCTCTCGACTCGTCTCCTAACGAGCACATGTGGGATGTGATGGGAAGACAACTGACAAATTCGACTGGTCAACCCACAACTCTTTCATAACTGCGTGAACGGGTGGAGCAGGCGTTGAATAATCTATACCAAAGCAGTATTCGCCATTTGTATGATCTAATGCAGTGCTTTTTCACCTGTGGGCTGCGACGCCTAGGAGGGTCGCAAAGTCTTGTTCGTGAGGGTCGCCGTAATTATGGAAGCAGTAGTCGCACTATAAAACAACCAACGAGGAGTATGCCTCAATACTAGATGTTGTGAAAGGTGAAAACGTATTCCTTAGGAGAAGTGAAATGTATTTCATATTAAAATTACGCAATTGCTGGTTGATCATCATTTCGCAGTTGAAGTGAAAAACTATTGCTTTATAATAAATGCTCCGTGTTAACAATAAATAAACGAAATGACTGTAAATTGTTTTCAGGTACCAAGGGAGATCTAAATTTATAAGATACAATAAGTAACGTTGAGATAATGGATTGTTTACAAATTGTCTGTACAGTTGGACCTTGCTCAACGAACTTATTCGTTTTCGAGCTATACCTGCATGGCGTAGTGGTCATTTATAGTACTCGATTCCCCCCGGCAGCTTTTACCCGTGAAGTAATCGCAGCGCGTTAGTATTGGGGTGCGTGAGCGTGTTTGCAGAAGGTGTGAATAATTATCTGGTGGCTGAGTTAAAGACGACAGTTGGTTTACAAACAGACCTGATTATAGATTAATATTTTGTGTTTCAAAAGTGATCGTAGCTTCCCTCTGATGGTAAAGTATGGGTTAACAGAGAGGTTTATTTTTCGCATGTGAGCGCCGAAGGCGCGTATTTAGAACTGTGATAGATGGTACATTCTGTTCTCTGTAATTTACGAAGATAATTACAGATTATTTATTATCTACAGTACAGAAATATTAAGATATCCCGTATACGAGTTTTATGACATGTTGATGACGTCATGGGTTAAAGCAGACGGGTCGAATCGCGTTGTCAATATAGCCAAGGCTAAATCTCGTTATGCAAAATATTTGTATCTGTCGGATTTCTTGCAATAGTAGGATGTGTTTCATTCAGAAAAATGGACTAGATATTTGTTCTATAATGTACAATACTGTATCTTTGGTGTTTTTTTAAACAAGAAAGTTTTATCAACGGGACAAAATTAAATTCGTGCCTTTAAAAATACAGGCATAGTTGTGTTATAGTTCAGTGAGGGAGTGGGCGTCGTCAAAACATGTTTATTTGGAAAGGGAGGGGGGGGGGTCGCGTATTCAATAACGTTGGGAAACATGTATCTCATGGATACCAGAATGAGCAATGTTTTTCAAATGTTTGTAGAGCTTAACTACAGGGTCATCAGTCCATAAACTTATAAACTACTTATGAGCTAATACTAAGGACGACAGAAATATCCATGCCCGAGGGGGGATTCGAACCTCCGACTGTAGTGGCCGTGCAGACCCTGACTGACGCGTCGCAGCCCGCCTCTCATTGCCGTTCCCCCAGGGGGCTCACGGCTATTTCCTTCCTTCCTCTCTGGAGTGCATTTCCTTCCCCTTCCCCTTCCCCTTCCCTTCCTCTCCTATCCTAACTCCTTCCCTTTTCCACCCGGGGACTGATCACCTGACCAGTTGGGTCTCCGTGTCCCAAACCAGCAACCATTGCCACTCTTGGAGGCTACACAACGTAACTGATATCTATTTTTCAGCACCGATCGACAACTGATGCCTCAGTACCGTATGAGATTGATCTTTAAATGTAACTAGCTGAAAACCCGACGTTGCCCGGGTATTTATTTAATTATTCCTGCCATTATGCAGGTGTGTATTAATTTGTATGTCTGTAAAATCTCTTAGGAATACAATTAGAAAAGTCATAAATTACAACTTGGTGCGTGATGGGGCGGTTTTCCATGAACGTTATTGTTTATATTCTCATATCTCATGAACTATATGTCGTACTGTGATACAATTTAGAAGGTACACTCAACTATGTGGGTGTATATTGTCTGAAAAATTTCCTGCCGCAACAATTTGTAGTGTAGCAATTAAAAATTGTAACGTCATAATGAACGCCGTTGTTTTAGTCCATGAACAGCGGAACGTTACTGTTTACATGCTCATATCTCATGAACTACGTGTCGGAATGTTATACAATTTAGAAGCTACATTCAACTATATATGTGTATACTGTCTGTAAAATTTCCTGTCGGTACAATTTGTAGTGTAGAAATTATATGTCATACCGAGAGCCGCAGTTTTACGCCATAAACAGCGGAAAAGTAGTAAGCGAGAAACTTTTTTCCTTAGATCATTTTACTGTGGTTGCCAGCGAGAAAAAGTTCAATAAAGGTTTGAAATTATGTTTAAAGTTTGTTGCAATTTGCTAAGTACTGTCAGTCTCGTACAGTGTATTTCGAAAGTCTCGCAGCTTTATATGGCATTTTTTGCGATTTCTATTGGTTATGACGTAATATCTTTTGAACCATGTGCCGTATGTGATTCTTAACCATGCAGCCATTGTTACCTCACGGTAAGGAATGTGTGTACCAAATTTGGTTGAAATCGGTCCAATGGTTTAGGAGAAAATGAGCAGCATTGTCGCTAAATGCTGCAGTTTTTCGCGCATCTCATTGTTTATGACGTCATATCTCGTGAACTATGTATCGTCCGTGATTGTTACACTTACCGCGACCGTCCTCATGGATTGAAGCTTACGTGTGCAAATTTTCATAAATAATGGAACAAAACTGTAGATTTGTATGCAACACGTACGCACATACGGACACTCTGCTTTATATATTAGATATCTTGCAATTCATATGCACTGCTTCATAAATAAGTCTGGAGTGAATCGGAAAACGCCTTAGAGGATGTACTGATCTGATCTTTATTTCCCGCATGTTCCGTGGGGGAGAACGCCCTGTGGTAGTGTGCGGATACCACGGGGAAGAACGTAAGTGGTGATTGAACCATGGATGATGACTGAGAGAGGAGGCTTGTTCATACGGCGTAGTGGTTAAGGCGGATGTTAGTAAGGACAAGCAAAATTTCAGAGTGGAATAGCAGACAGGTAGGAAAATGCCGCATGCGAAGACAGCGTAGGCGGGCAGGTGTTTGTCTGCTTGGTGGCACTGCACGCAGTCTCTGCATTATGCAATGGATCGTAACGGCAGAAATGTCAAGGCGTGCTGCCGGGGAAAGCGCCGACTCCGAGACTCGGCCGCGTGTGTTGTGCGCACGACGTGAGCGGGGGCGGAATGAGGCGACTCATTACGAACTGTTCAGGAACTCTACGATACCGCGAGTGTGGCCGAGAAGCAATCCCTCTGTTATCTAGGATTCCTTTTCTGGTCGCAGTATGCAGCAGAGGCACTATTGGCCCTTTTTTCATTCGAGAAACGGTCACTGGTGCACGTTACGTTGCAATTTTGGAACAATTTGTCGCAAAACAGCAAGCGTTAGAGGATCGACCAGGTACTGAATGGTTTATGCAAGATGGAGCCCGACCACAAGTGTTTCGCTTTCTTGAGGAATACTTCAGGAATCCAGTCATTGCTTTAGAATATCCCAAATTTACTGATGCAGGCATGGATTGGCCTCCATATTCGCCGGATTTGACTCCCTGTGACTTTTTTGTGGGGGCACGGTGAAAGACAAGGTCTACCCGAAACATCCCGCCACCCTGGACGAGCTTGAATCGGCGATCTCTGTGGCATGTGAATCCATTTCCGTTGAGACACCTCGAAATGTAATGCCGAATTTCATTCTTCGTTTGCGCCACCTCTGTAGTGCCAATGGTGAACATTTTGAAAACATTGTGATGTGACTGTTTGCAAAGAGTATTTTCATACGATTATTTCACTTATGTATGCTGATATGAGCTGTACAGCGTACAGCGCCATCTGTTAGCAGCTTTTGTAACTAATATTTCAAACTGATTTATAAACTTCTTACAGCTTTCAAAATAAACATACCGTTTAGTGCATTCCTCTATCGATCTTTGTTTTCGAGATATTTAATTTTGAAATCAGGGAGCCCTTTTCTGGACACCCTGTATCAAAAATATGCTGTTTCACTTGGTCCTGAATTAGTCAAATAACAACAATAACAACATGTGTATAGCACATTGATTTTAGACTATGTAGCATAATGAAATTTATTTAGTACTAATAAAGCATTAACACAGCAAAAATTATTAATTAGAACTTTTTAAAAAATCTTATTGAAAGTGGAGAAAATATTCTTCGTTTTAACCGTAAGTTTTGTTACTGTATCACATTCTTAATACAGCTTTAAGTGATTGTCTACTTTAAATCTTCTATCACCTTTAATTTTCAGAAATTGCGCTGAAGAGCTGTGCTGTCACTCGCGTCGTTTAAATATCCACGAAGCTATATTAGTGTTTGGCCAAACCAAATACATTGCTCGCCGTCCGTTTTGTTCCTGAAGCAAGGTAGCGAAGTAGCAGTAAAATCTCCACTGCGTTCGAGCCGTGTAGCCGGCGGCTGTGTGAACAGGCCCAAACAGAGCGCGCTGTGTTACGCAAACCAAGTCAGCGGTGAACGACTGCCCGCTGCTTGTTCTCCGTGTGTGGTGCTAACTGAACTAAATGATGGCTAGTTCCGTTTACAATCGCGGGCCGAACGAAATCAGGTAGCAGTAACTTTTCAAAATATTGTAAGCGCACAAAAACTACAGCACCGACCAAAAATTATATCGCACAACGATGTAAAGTAACTGAAAATTTGAATCAGACAAGATATTAATGGTTCTGAATATTAAAAAAAAAAAAAAACATTAGTAAGAAAATACGACTGTTTATTCAAATTTATTGCTGACACTCGAATGTTTGGAATCTGTAACCAAATTTACGTAACAGAAATTGAAGAATCCATCATGTAACTTTGAGCAATATCAAATGACACGAAGAATTGGAAAAATATGTTAAACATGTTTGTAAAGCTTGTGGGACTTAACTTCGGGGTCATCGGTCATTAAACTTACAAACTACTTATGAACTAACTTATACTAAAGGCAACACAAACACCCATGCCCGAAGGAGAATTCGAACCAACGACGCGGGAGACCTCGCATTCCGCGGTGTGGCGTTCTAGACCGCTCGGCTACTCCTGCGCGGCAATACAATTATAATTAATAATATTAATTTCATATCAATACACCCTTTATGCGAGAAATTACCGTTTATTCTGTGAGCACTCCTTCAAAATTGTAAATAGACAGTACGTTTTTAAACTTCCTTTAAAGAATACAATGAAAATTTTAATCGAAATTGTTTTTAATTGTAACCAGTTTTTAGGGAAAAAAGCATTTTGTATCTAAGTTAATGCTCCAAGCAATTACACTCTTCATCCTCAACTTGCTCTTCAACATCATTTGCCAAATTATGTCTGTTAAGAAGTTGAACACACAATTTCGAACTGTTACCTTCATTCCACTTGTTACCAAAGCGCTACGTCTCTTTTTAGCAGGGTCATATAACTTTTCAATGCGTAGTCCAAGTCGTATAAACGGGGTAAAGCATTCAAATACATTTTGTAATTGCCATACAAACTGGGTCATTTTAATATTAAAGAAATAAAATCCACCGAGTAGTCAGGTTCTGTTCATTAAACGCCTTCTGCAACTTCGTAAATCCAGAAATGTAGATCCGTACATGTACACCCTTTTCCATGTCCCTGATATTTCACACAAACTTCAACCCAGCGCGGAAACACAATGTTATACAACCAAACTATTGTATACAACACTGTGCTAGACATATTAAAATTTAATTACTACTCATATCAGGGACCAGGAAAAAATCGACATCTAGAGTTGTGAATAAAATTTGCTGCTGGGCATATTACGGTTTGAAGCAGGGGCCAAACTTTTCACTTGATTAAAAAAGTAAAAATTCTGTTTTTAATTAAAGCAGTAACGTATTTCGATGCAGCCTGTCTTCTAGATCACAGGTTCCCAACAGTGGACATCGTAGCACAGGATTGCGAATGGTGGTCGAAAACGAGATAAAAATTATCGGGAGCTTCAGCGGTTTTACTTGTCAGTCGAAAATCGGCGATTACAGAATGAAATAAGAGTTTAAATACCACGTCACTGTCCTCACAAGTCAGCGATTCGCTGTGTCACTTCGAAACATTCGCGGATACTGCTGTTAGTTAATAAAATTTGAGTCTCGTTCATTTTTCTGTTAGTATTAAAGCTTCTGTTTATTGTCCCACATACGTGTTCAAAACGTTGAAATCTTACTGAACTTTGGAAAATTAATCCTACATTGCATGAGGTTGCCGTTTGGCAAGGCAAATTTTTGTTACTTTTTCAGACATATTTCTTGTTGACAGACGGCAACACCATGCATATTGTATACATTGGAGTCTGTTCTAAGCATTTAGTTGATCGTTTCCTCCATAGAAGGTAGCGCAGTCATGAATTGAGGAGAAATGCAACGAAGAGTGCTCCAACGGATTTTACTCACTGTTGAGCATTAATGTAATTACAAACTGATACTTCTGTCAAGTAAAAACATTTTATCATGTTACAGGCATCAAATCGGAGTAGAAAACATGTTAGATACCAATATTTTCCTGCAGAGTGACTTATGTCTAAATGCATGACGTTGACAATGGCAACAGGTAAATAATGACTCTCAAATTGTTAAATGAATTCTGTATATGTTTTTGCAATATTTTTTCTCAGCATAGGTGAAAATTTTCTACCATATATACCTAAGACCTATATTACATATAGGTCGTAGACATCCAGTAATGTTGTGACAGGTATCATTGAGAGCAACATCTTCCATCCTGGCGTGACATGACTTGTACCATACTAGGGATGCATATTCTGCTGCAGAGTAACGTAGAGCAATGGAAGATGTTCTCACAAAATTGGGATGTGCTCCCCAGGTAGTGTCAGTAATCTTCCTTATGGTATTATTTCTGGCTGCCACTTTCTGCAGCAGTGTTTCTGGTAAGTGAGAGCACGATCAAGGGTTACATCAAGGTATTTTGGTGAGATGCAATGTTATAATGTAGCACTAAACTAAAGAGATACAGAGCCAATCGACATCTACATGGGATACTCTGCAAATTACATTTAAGTGCCTGGCAGAGGGTTCATCGAACCACCATTATACTATTTATCTCCCATTCCATTCTCGAATAGCGCACGGAAAGAAAGAACAGCTGAATCTCTCTGTTCGAGCTCTGATTTCTCGTATTTTATTCTGATGATCATTTGTACCTATGTAAGTGGGAGTCAACAATATATTTTTCGCATTCGGAGGAGAATGTTGGCGATTGGCGTTTCGTAAGTAGCCCACGCCGCAGCGATAAGCGCCGTTGTTGTAATGATTTCCATCCCAGATCCTGTATCATTTCCGTAATGCTGTCACCTCTGTAACGTGACAACACGAAACGAGCTGCCCTTCTTTGGACTCTTTCGATGTACTCCGTGAAACCCACCTGATAAGGATCCCACACTGGGCAGCAATACTCCAAAAATGGACGGACAAGTGTAGTGTATGCAGTTTCTTTTGTAGTTCTGTTGCTTGTTTTAAGGGTTCTGACAATAAAACGCAATCTCTGGTTTGTCTTTCCCACGACATTATCTACGTGGTCTTTCCAATTTAAGTCTGAAGTAATAGTAATTCCTAGGTATTTTGTGGAGTTTACGGCCTTCACTTTTGATTGATTTATCTTGTAAACAGAGTTTAACGGATTTCTTTTCGTACTCATGTTGACGACTTCACACTTCGCATTATTTAGAGTCAATTGCGAATTTTTACACCATACTGATATCTTATTCAGATCGTTCTGCAGTTGGTTTGATGTTGAGATGATTTTACTAGACGGTAAGTGACGGCGTCATCTGCAAAGAACCTAAGAGAGCTACTTAGATTTCCCCCTAAATCGTTTATGTAAATAAGGAACAGCTGAGGACCAATAACACTACCCTGTGGAACGCCCGATATCACCAATGAAGAGGGAACTGATTGAAATTCATAGTTCATTTACGTTAACATCACAGGACTTTTAACCGAAATCCATTGTTAAAAGTTGTATAACATCGAAGGTTCCACAGGTCCTTAGGAGAAAGCCATTCTCTTGCGTTACCCATTGGCTCTTTTTGTCGTGTACTATGACAAGAAAAGTAGTCCGTTCGGTGGTGTGTACATGTGGTAAAAGAGGTTCCGGAAAGCAATGTAGGCAAGATGTAGGAGCTGGTGAGCGCCAGATGTGGCTGGCGGCTTTCGCTTTCTGGCGGGGAATGCGGAGAGGGCTAGGCTGGGCTGGACAGGACTGGACTGGGCACAGCAGCGTTGTCGGCGGCGCAGCTGTCTGCTTGGTGTCCGCGCTGCGACCTCTGCTAGCGGCCGGCCCTACACATCACGAACGCAAATCATCGCGGCTGCCTCTGCCTCTGCCGCGTCGATGCACCAGCTGCTGGGGAATGTGAAAGTCAGGCCGCCGCTTTCGCCCACCTGCCTGCAAGAAGGCGCCGGCGAGTGCCTCCCACTCACTTTTTCCGCTTCACTGTCACTTCGTCCAGCTGCTGGTACTGCACTCCTGCCACTATTCTCAAAATTTGCGATTGGATAGGGGATTTCTTGTCAGAGAGGACACAGTTCGTAGTAATCGATGGTAAGGCATCGACTAAAACAGAGGTGATATCGGGCGTTCCACAGGGTAGTGTTATTGGTCCCCTGCTATTCCTTATTTACATAAACGATTTAGGGGAAAATCTAAGTATCGCTCCTAGGTTGTTTGCAGATGACGCCGTCATTTACCGTCTAGTAAAATCATCTGAAGATCAAAACCAACTGCAGAACGATCTGAATAAGATATCAGTATGGTGTAAAAATTGGAAATTGGCTCTAAATAATGAGAAGTGTGAAGTCGTCCACATGAGTACGAAAAGAAATCCGTTAAACTTTGTTTACAACATAAATCAAACAAATGTGAAGGCCGTAAACTCCACAAAACTACTAAAGAAACTGTATACACTGCGCTTGTCCGTCCATTTTTGGAGTATTGCAGCCCAGTGTGGCATCCTTATCAGGTGGGTTTGACGGAGGACATCGAAAGAGTCCAGAGAAGGGCAACTCGTTTCGTATTGGCACGATATAGGGGAAACAGCGTTACGGAAATGATACAGGATCTGGGATGGGAATCATTACAACAACGGCCCTTGTCGTTGTCGCGTGGGCTACTTGCGAAACTCCAATCACCAACATTCTTCTCCGAATGCGAAAATATATTGTTGACTCCCACTTACATAGGTAGAAATGATCATCAGAATAAAATACGAGAAATCAGAGCTCGAACAGAGAGATTCAGGTGTTCTTTCTTCCCGCGCGCTATTCGAGAATAGAATGGTAGCTACATACTATAAGTGTGGTTCGATGAACCCTCTGCCAGGCACTTAAATGTGATTTGCAGAGTATCCAATGTACATGTAGATGTAGATTCGGTGAACCTCAAACCAGGGACCGATGAACAAAGTAGATTGGTCCCTTTATACCCCTCTTCGAAACCAATCAACTGAACATCATAGTACGCAACTGCAAGGCACAATTTGTCGTGTCCCTACGGTGGAACATTGACGACATGTGGGTACTGGCTACTACTTTCCCTGTTAACGGAGTGTGAGGGAGATAGAGGCTCTTCAGGAAAGCAGTGGTGGTGAACAGAGAAGAGAGGTGCTAAATTTAGTACAAATGGATTTGACAAAAGTATTTTATTTCCCTTTAGCCTTATTAGGAGAGGTGTCTCACATTTGCTGCTTCTTTTACTCAATTATCATCAACGTACTGCGAATGAGGTATCTAATCGTTCTTCAAAAATGTTCAAATGTTTGTATAGTCTATGGGACTTAACTACGGGGTCATCAGTTCCTAACCTTACAAACTACTTATGAACTACTTACGAACTAGGACGGCACAAATATCCATGCCCGAGGGGGGATTCGAACCCCCGACCGTAGTGGACGTGCAGACCGTGACTGGAGCGCCTTAGTCCCCTCGGCCACCGCGGCCGGCAATCGTTCTTCCCCACTACTGACATACAGTGACTGGGGATAGCTGACGCCCTGGGGCATGGGTGTGTGTGTTGTTCTTAGGTTAGTTTACCTAGGTTTAAGTAGTTTAAATCTAAGCTACGAACTGATGACCACGCAGTTTGGTCCGATAGATTTACAAACATTTGAACATTTGTTAGCTGACGCACAGCTATAAGGAGACATAACACTTGGTCATGCATGTTCCTACTTACAGAAAGGATAACGTCAATATCTACTTGGAGACAGATGCTGACTTGCCTCTGTTCCTCTGACTCACAAAGAAATACTTTAAATGAAATGGTTACTTAGCGCAATGCTTTTGCCCCTTTGGTACCTCTCGCCACTGATAGCTTTTACTGCTGCTGCATTCCTCGAGATGTCAACATGGTGCCATCTGGGGACTGATGATGCGGGCTTCGACTACTGTGGAAGGCTGACTTCAGCTGGGCTGAGACTCCTTATATACGCATTCTCAAGGCTCCTTTTCACATGTTACTAGTGTTTAGGCACGTACCCGTCCGATTTCTCTCCAAAGGTCCTAACGCTTCCACTTACTAAGCTATTACAGCGTACTGCGGCTGGGCGAGGCACTTTCCATGTCGCAAGGCGACCTTGCTGTTCTCGCAGACGAGGAAACTGTGCGCGTTATGACACTACCGACCGCTCCGTCAGCGCGAGCTGTCTCCCAGCCGGCCGCCTACAAGTCATGAGCGGATTCAAATGTTTGTAGAGCTTATGGGACTTAACTACGGTACCTAAACTTACAAACAACTTATGAACTAGCTAACTCTAAGGACGGCACAAATATCCATTCCCGAGGAGAGATTCGAACCCCCGACCGTAGTGGCCGTGCAGACCGTGACTCGAGAGCCTCAGTCCCCTCGGTCACCGCGGCCGGCTTGAGCGGATTTATTCAAACTCATACCTCCCTTAATTAATGCAGCCATGACAAATTTTTTATATGCGGCTGAATATTGAAAAACCGGTTGCTTAAATTTTTTGTCTCTTAACTAGGTTTCGTAACCTCTAAGGGTAACTTCATGAGAAAGTAAGAAACAGTTTACCTGTAATGATAACAACAGAATAAATTTCTTAGAGTGAAACGTTTTGCACAAGCGAAATAGAGAGTGAAACAACCAGTACTTACATAGCGAACATATCGTCTGAATTATTAAATTACGAGCAGGTTGATCAGGTTGGATAATACAAAATGTCCTTCAAAAAGTATAACAATAGAATTAAATACACCTATGTGGTGTGTGGAAGACGATGGAACTGACCGTGCGGCACTGAACACGCTGCAACGTAAACGTGCTCTTAGATGCTAGTCACACAAGCAATAGAATTTAGTAAATTATGTAATTATGGATGTAATCGAGACAATAAAACTGCAAAAGATTCCACACAAAGTTTTTTTTTTTTTGTTCCAAGCATGTGTGTCAAATTTTACCTCTCTATCTACATTATTCCGTGATAAGTTTTCAAATTTATACTGACTTATTGATCACCGGATATAATTACTTATGTTCGACTTCATTACTTATTTATTTGTGATTAACTATGTGAAATATGGACGATGAATAGCTGAGACAGGAAGAGGATAGAAGCTTTAGAAATCTGATGCTACAAAAGAATGCTGAAGATTAGGTGGGTAGAACGCGTAACTAATGAGTAGGTACTGAACAGAATTGGAGAGAAAAGGAATTTTTGCCATACATAGAGAAAAAAAAAAGGATCGATTGATAGGAAACATTCTAAGACATAAATGTATCGTCAATTTAGCATTGTAGGGAAGTGTGTGGATTAAAAGTCGCAGAGGGAGACCAAGAGACGAATACAGCAGATTCAAATGGACGTGAGTTGCCATTCTTATGAGGAGATGAAGTTTGATCAGGATAGAGTAGTGTGGAAAGCTGCATCAAACCAGTCCCGGAACTAAACACCACAACAACAACAGCAAAACAGGTTTCTATATAATGTCGTAACGACGTTTTGTAAGTATTTTCTCCCGTTTCGATTCCTATATTAACTTCGAATTCCACATTCTATTAAAAAAAACAGTGTAACCTTTCGCAATTTTATGTTCTTCATGAGTTCCATAATAACATAATTAATAAAATAGTATTGCTCGCCTGACTAGTGTCCTGTGAGTGGCGCTCCCTAGTGCACGCTTACGTGGCTGCGTGTTCAGCGCCTCATGGCCAGTTCTTTCGTGCTCACACCACACAGATGTATTTAATTTTATTGTTTTTTTCTTTTTGAATGTCATGATGTTAATCTCTATTACCCAGCCTGACCGACCTGCTCGTAATGCATAATTTTGGCATTATGTCCGCTAAGTAAGTATTGGTTGTTACACTCTCCATTTGGTCTTTCACTGTAAGATATTTATTCTGTCATTATCATTTTACGTAAACTGTTTTTTACTATCTGATGACGTTAACCTTAAAGTTAACCAAACCTGATCAAGGGACAAAAAATGTACGCAACCATTTGGTTGAATTACATATCTTCGTAACTATATTGTGACAGTAAATACCCACTGTTTTTGAAGTACCTTATACTAAAGACAGCACGACATCCGTGCCGAAGGGGGGATTCGAACCCCCGACAGGGAACGGCCTCGCGCGTCGTAGCATAGTGTCTCAATGCGTTCGGCCGCTTCACCGCGGCTAGCCCACCTTACTCTGCAGTGTTAATAACTAGCAAAACCGTTTCGAACGGTTCTGAATATTAAATGGCAAAACCATATTTATTCGGTAATAAACAAGGAATCCAGGACCTAATATCTCGGAGGTGTGTGTGTGTGTGGGGGGGGGGGGGGAGGCACTTCTGCGTTCTATGAAATTCATCCTGAAATTATTTTTTTAATGACGTTGCCTAACGGCAGAAGAGTGTTAATAGAACTTGATAATGGTTAACGTCATCCCGAATCATGTGGTGCTGACATACAATTTTATACATCTGACAGGTGGTGCGTCATTTGCCTCAATAATCCTATACTTTTAATTCCTCATGTCTCCCTTCTCAAAAGTTCGCTTGCGTAACTTGGACATTTTTGTGTCATTTTCGGTATTAACTTAGGGTCATCCTGTATTGTTGCTGTTATGATGATCTTAGTGGTACTTGGAGGCGCTGTATGAACTGTTTACGGAGAAAGAGACCAGTCTCGTGGTCGGGTCTCGCAAAATATGGTCAAGGTTGTCAAATAGCTCCAGGGTTTTCAATCGTTGAATGTTCGAAAGTTTGTAAACCTATTGGACGAAACTGCTGTGATAAACATTCCCTGCCGGCCGCGGTGGCCGAGTCACGGTCTGCAAGGCCTCTACGGTCGGGGGGTTCGAATCCCCTCGGGCATGGATATTTGTGCCGTCCTTAGTATTAGCTAGTTCATAAGTAGTTTGTAAGTCTAGGGACTGATGACCCCGTAGTTAAGTCCCATAAGCTATACAAACATTTGAACATTTTTTGAAACTTTCCGTAGACTTAGAAACTACTTTAACTTACACTAAGGACAATACACACAGACCCATGTTCGAGGGAGGACTCAAATCTCCGACGGCGCGTAATCGTCCGTTCCGCAGGAAGGTGCCTTAGAGCGCTCGGCCATTTTAGTTGTTGACTTGAGAGCCATTCAACCCTGTCGAAGTTAAGCAGGAGATTATTATTCAGACAGGCTACAGGCCCACAAGTATATTAATCCGGGTCTTCCAGTAAACGTCTGCGATTAAATCTGTACGTCAGCACGTCGCGCTGTTCAGCACGACGCCTGAAGACAGTATGGATTCGGGCTGTAGTCTGATGTAGCGCGACGCCACAGGATCCCCGAAGCGCGGACAAAAGCGACTTTTCTCGTTGACGCCCGCCGCGGAAGCCTACGTATTTATAACTTTAACCCTTTCTCGCGGGTCATAGCGCGGCTCCCGACACCAGTAAGACTGGTACTGTACGTGAAGCGGCACAGATAGTTACTCCCGATAAACGATTCCTATTTACACAGTGGTGTCGTGCGACAGCCAGTTTGCTGAGCACGCCTGCACATCGTTACGAGGGCGTGGATTCTGGACTTGGAGCCTTACGTCGGCACCATGCAATCCCTGAGGATATAAAGGAGGACCGTCTTAAGTCAAAGGCCACCATTGGGTAAGCGTCTTCTTCGAGAAAAAACGTAAATAGAGATCGCACATACCGATGCATAGAATTCACGCTTCCTTCACGCGCCTGTCCCGTCACCAAAACACTTATGTCAATGTGATTTTTCCTTGTTCCCTAAAAAGAGCAATGCATTTTCGCTTTTATAAAAGATGAACATGATGATGATAAGAACGGTTCATTACGAGCACCCAAAGAGGTCCAGAAAAACGCTCCATGGCGAAATGGGAGAACTACGGATGAATGGTATAACAGCGGATGAAATACTAATCTAATCCCGTATATCTTTGGCTACACAAAATAACCAAGTCCTATTTTTTTTTTTTTTTCTTTTTAGGATTTCCCTATTTTCCCCCATTAAGCGCACGAAACAACAAAGAATCAATCAAATTAGTCAAGGCATATATGACTTCTACCGAGACTAATGCATAGCAGTATATGTTTTTTTTTTAAATTTATTTATGAATTTGGCCAGCTAAGGACCGCATACAAGACTAATGGTGTTTCTTTCTCTTCCTTTCTTCCCAGAATTTTTCTTAGTATTTTCCTCTCTCTTATTTTCTAGTTCTCTTAGTTCACATTTCTTATTCAATGTGAGGCACTCTGAGCCATATGTTGCTCGTGTCTTAACTGAATTATGTCTAAGCTTCGCTTGGATGGATATTGATTTCTTATTGTAGTAGTTTTGTGTTAATTTGTAAGCAAATTCTAATTTCTTTACGCTTTCTTTATTTATTGTGTTATCTAGATCTTTGGCTTGGGTCCTTTCCCCTACGTATTTAAATTTATCAACTCTTATTTTTCCCATACTTTGTTTTCATAACTTTTCCTCCATTATGTTTGTGTGCTATATATTCGGTTTTTTCGTAAGATGTTTTTAGTCCAGTCTTTTCAGCAGTCTCGTGTAATACATCAAGCATACCAGTTGCATCTGCCTCGTTTTCAGTTATCAGTGCATGTATACACGAGATCACGACATTAACTGCGAAAGGGTTAAGTTAAAAATGTGAAACAACCGGAATTCGTAGCGGGATGTCCTGGTTGCTAGACTGTTGCGCTGAGCCGTACTCCACTTGCGACATAGCGATCATCACAACTGCACGAATTACTCTTGCTCGTCTCCCACCAGATACAAATTTTTAACTTTCCTCAGCCCATTATTACTAAAATTCATTGATTTTTCAAACTGATTTCGGTAAGACTAAGGGTCTAACAGTGTCTCCGCAATGAAGAAAGGATCATTACCGGTCATCGGCTTATTAATTCATACATTATTGCTATAGATCTCTCTTTAAAGTGAAATATTCATTTATTATAAAATTGTAAATGATTCCTCGGAGTGGTCTTGAGGAGAGCTGGAATTCAGAAGTTTTGACGTAAACCTAACGAGTAAGATTTAATATCGAACGCCTCTTTCTTTGAAAAACAATACAATTCTTGATCGTTTTATATAAAACTTCGTCTTGTGAAACTCCGAGTCCCGGTTCCGGCACACAGTTTTAATCTGACGGGAAGTTTCACATCAGCGCACACTGCGCTAAAGAGTGAAAAGTTTCATTCTGGAAACATCCCTTAGGCTGTGGCTAAGCCATGTCTCCACCATATCGTTTCTTCCAGGAGTGCTAGTCTTGCATGTTTCACAGGAGAGCTTCTGTGAAGTTTGGAAAGTAGGAGGCGAGGTACTGGCGAAAGTAAAGATGTGAGACGGCATCGTCAGTCGTGCTGGGATAGCTAAGTCGGTGTAGCGCTTGCCCGCGAAAGGCAAGGGTCCCAGGTTCGAGTCCCGGTTCCGGCACACAATTTTAATCTCGCAGGTAGTTTCACATCAGCGCACACTTCGCTGCAGAGTGAAAAGTTTCATTCTCTTCACGTCTTGTATTTCTCTGTGGAAGGCCTTTCTTCTTTCGGTAGTTATTATTTCCTTTGCAGGTCTCTGAGCCGAATTTCTTAATTGTCAATTGGCGTATGTGTGAATTCGCTGGTCTGGTTGAACCATCAGAAGATAGTCCATTCTCAACATCGGTACAGAGAAAAAACTGCAACTAAAAAGAACGTATTTCAGCATATGACTGAAAAGGCGGAGCTCTTTAAAAGGCGTAAAGAAAAATCACAATTTGTTCGGTAGAACTTGATAAAATATCAGCTCCGCAAGAAGACTTTTTTGTATTAGCTCGATGCGGTTTATTACAGAAAAGAGAGAGATAGTGGTTATGTGTAGCAGGCTTTGTCCCTGTGGGTCTGTGGCGGCTCCTGAAGAACTCGTCAGCCGCGGGCAGCGGTTGTGGGCGTTGTGAGAAACGGCCGTTAACCGCAGGGCGCAGCTGTTTGCTACACACACGCGCGCGCCTGTACACAAACACAAGTACACATGGGCGTCCTTGCCGGTCGCGGTCACGGCACGCAGATAACCCCTGCCTTCATGGCCGCCACAGCAAACACTTTGCCGCGCCCGTGACGTCACGTAAAACATTTGTACGAGACCGCAGTGTGCACTCGTAACACAAACATGTGTGCGAATGACTTGATTTACGTCGCCAGCTTGGAGTGCAATCTGCTGAAATGGTAATTAGACGGATTAGTGCCAGGGCCGTGTACGACTGTTCAGGACGAATGCGATTGTGACTGCCGTAATTAATCTGTTGCTGGTAGCATACTTCTAGACTTGCATTATAGTTCACGACCGGGAGCGTTCACTTAAGTTCGCAGCTCTGCCGCGAACTAGTTCGTTCTTTTAGTTCGTCCGCTCCCAGTGACAGCTGAGCGGCGTGGTCTGCGCATGCAGGTGCAGGGAGAAATTCCCCCACATAGCTACTTCATGCGCTTGCTACTTGAGCCGCTAACGATATCACGCAAACCAAAAGAATAAAAGATAATTTTTCGCGTTTAAGGTTAGAGTTATCTCTATATCTTGGCATTATGGAATTTATTAGTCAGATATTGCAGAGTGCAGAATACTTCAAAGCAGAAATTTTGTAGCACTGGACTACGTAATCTAGCAGGCAGACGCTAACCTAGAAATGGCTCTCATCAGCAGAAGGCAAACACCTGTTTTTTCATTCTCTTCGCGACCTATCGCGCATATTGTAGTTCGCGACCTATCGCGCATATTTTAGTTCGCGACCGGTAGCTCACGTTTTAGATCGCAGCTCGGCTGCGAAGTACGTCACTTTTTTTTTATTTCGTCCGCTCGTTTTGGCTTTTGGTACCGCTACTAAAACTACAGCCGAGCTGCATCTCAGCTCGAAATGACGGCAACTGGCAGAAGGGATTCAAGCGATTCTGCGCGCTCTCGCGTCCTCTCGCTGTTACGCGTCAGTCATCGGAAAAGGAGCGGACGAACTAAGAAAAGGGATCTGCGAACTAGTTCGCGTAGTTCGACTGTGGGGGCGCTCTTCCGAACTAGTTCGTCCGCGAACTACACAAGACTACATACTACACAGTTATTCAGTCTGCAATTATCATTTCATCCTGCAGCAGAACAAGCCCCGACTCACGCGGAAGGCAACGGCACGCCAGCTTCATTTGAGTCACGTGAAGTCAAAACATTCTCCATGGTTTCAAACGGCGTCGTTCACACGGTCGGCAACGTCCTGGCATCGTCAGTCGTCCTGACACTCAGTGTGCTTCGAAATAATAGTGATCACGTGGTCTAACGACTGCTTACGATTGGCTGTTGTGGATTTGTTTGGTTTGTGAATGCTAACAAGGCTGCTTTTCTTTCACCGCTGTGTTTTTCATCTTTATTTACACCAATACTGTGCAAATCACATTTAAGTGCCTTCGCAGAGGGTTCATTAACCACTTTCGTAACTTTTCTCTACCGTTCCATTCTCTAATAGCACGCGGGAAGAAAGAACACCTAAATCGTTCCGTTTTCAATCAGATTTCTCTTATTTTATTGGGATGGTCACGTCTCCCCAAGTAGGTCGGTGCTAGCAAAATATTTTCACATTGATAAGTAAAAGTCGGTGATTGAAACTTTGCAAACAGATCACGCCGCAATGAATAACGCCTTTCTTTTAATGATTTCCACCCCAATATGTGCAACATTTCCGTGACGTTTTCCCCCCCGGTAACGTGATGAAACAAAACAAGCTGCCCTACTATGAACCTTCTCAATATCTTCCGTCAGCCCCACACTGTGTGATGTACGCAGTCTCTTTGGTGGAGCTCGTGCATCTTCGAAGCGTTCTGCCAATAAAACGTAATCTTTGGTTCGCCTTCCCCACAATATTTTCTGTGTGTTCTCTCCAGTCAAAGTCGTTCGTAATTGTAACTCCTAGGTATTTAGTAGAATTTACGACCTTTAGGTTTCACTCATTTATCACGTAATTGATGTTCAGCGGATTTCTTTTAGTGGTCATGTGTATTACTTCTCACTTGTCTTTATTGTCAATTGCCAATTTTCGCACCATGTACAAATTTTGTCTAAATCGATTTGCAGTTGCTTTTGATCCTCTGTTGACTTCACTAGCCGATAAACGGCAGCATTATCCGCGAACAGTCTAAGGGAGCTATTCACAGTGTCTCCTAAATCGTTTATAAACACAAGGAAGAGTAGGGGAACTATAACGCTTACCTGGGGAACGTCAGATATCACTTCTGTTTTTCTCGATGACTTACCGTTAAATACGTTTAAAATATATTTCAACGCA
This sequence comes from Locusta migratoria, assembly GCA_026315105.1. Classification (NCBI taxonomy): domain Eukaryota; kingdom Metazoa; phylum Arthropoda; class Insecta; order Orthoptera; family Acrididae; genus Locusta; species Locusta migratoria. The sequence goes on along the minus strand of CM048751.1, from coordinate 326,860,328 downwards.
GGCAGAAGATTTCGTACGTGGCGAAGAGTACATTGCTCCAGTCTTATGACATCGTTTGTCTGATCACCATGATATTTGATAGATACACAATCAGGTGGAGCAGGGAAGGGACAGAGGAAATTGTCAGAGAGTGGAGGGGGAAGGGGAAGGTAATTACAGAGGCGGAGAGATGCATGGGTAGATACACGAGGTAGGAGGAGGTGGTACATACAGAAAAAAGTATCAGCTAGCTAATACAGCAACAGGAGGACGAGGTAAAAAAGGAAGGCAAGACGTTGAGGTAGACGTAGAGATGAGAGATTAGGGAAAGGGATGTAGGATGTATGTACCGGGTGATCAAAAAGTCAGTATAAATTTGAAAATTTAATAAATCACGGAATAGTGTAGATAGAGAGGTAAAAATTGACACACATGCTTGGAATGACACGCTTGTGTGGCAGCACAATTCACCGCCCTTTCTCTGACAAAGTTAGATTTAAAATTGAATACTGTAGATGATCTTTTCTCCTAATGTTGTAGTTTGACACACTGCTACTGCTTTTGAGTTGGGTTGGGTTATCAAAATTTAGTAAGAGTCCATTTGCAGATAACTATGTAATAATTTTCTGAAAGACTTTATTTAGAATTTCATCAGTTAATTTTTGTCAGGTGTGATTACTTTATCAGCAAAAAGAACTAGCTTTGCATCATCAGGAATATAGAATGGCAGATCATTAATATATATCAAGAACAGCAAAGGACCCAAGACCGAACCCCGTGACCCCATTCTTGATAGCTTCCTAGTTTGTGGAGTCAGCTGATTTTTTATGTTTACCTGAATCCATTATTTCAACGTTCTGCACTCTTCCAGTTAAGTATGAATTAAATAATTTGTGCACTACGCCACTAGTACCACAATACTTAAGCTTATCTGGAATAATTACATGATTTACACAAACAAAAGTCTTTAAGAGATCACAAAATAATCGCAACGGTTGATGTCCGTTTATTCAGTGCGTTTAATATTTGATCAGTGAAGAACTTCGTCTGTCTCATCGCATTGAAAGAGGCCATTAAGTCAAATAGACATTGCAGAATTGCTAAGAAAAGCTTACGTGACAGTGTAAACTCTAACCGGGGGCGGAAAACTAGTCGTGGATCTATAATCATGTCATTCCCATACAAAAAGGCTGATTCAGTAGTTAATCCCAGTAAAGTCAAATCATAATATCTAAGAAGCTGCGGCCTTAAAAGAAAAAACATAAAAAAGTCAAAGACTAGCAACGAATATGATACATCGGAAGACAGCAATGACTCTCCCAGTGATTATGACGATTGTTTCTCAGCAGAAGGTCTAGATTGCGCAGATACAGCGGATGCAATTTGTATTATCTGCAATGGAGAGAAATGGATTCAGTGCCGGATGTGTAGCATATTAGTACATACTGATTGTGGAAATGTGGTGAAAATCGACTATATTTGCGTTTATTATTACTGCTACAAATAAATAAACTTACTGAAGCCATTGTTTAACATGAATTTAATCCTACATTGTTCATGTATTGATGTTTCCTCACATTTATTCTGTTTTTGTATTAAAGTCTGTATTTTCATATTTTCTTTTATGGATAGTGTTTTTATAGCTTCGCAAATACAATAAAAGACGTATTTTCCGTTACTGTCCTGTAAGTTATTCATTTTTAGGCGTCTCATGTTATGTGGATGTCAATAACGATTGAGCTAATGAAGTATTTCAAAGTGAACAGTTAATTGCACACTTCAGATATGAAAGTTTCGTCAAGGTGCGATTAATAGTTTTCCTTTTATCGATGAAAAACAAAAAAAGGATATATCGAAATGCTACCGTGTCCTTTAATCATCGAGTTACGCTCATATCTGTTGGTGAATATATTCAAATATTCAGTTAATGGTTGTTAGTTAGTAATTACACATCCTCCGTTCATGAAACATCATTGTAATCCAGTAGTCCATAATGCGGATTGTGATTATTACACCTCTTGAGGTGCATTTAGCTTGACTATACGTATTATCTCGCAGTCTATTAAAGAATCACTGTGAATTAGTCAGGGAGAAACATCGACTGAACTCAAACTGCATCTGTTTTTAAGAGTCTGTTGTAGCACGAATTGTGGTAAAATTGATCATTATAATACATACTTTCGGCGGATATTGGATCACTTTCAAAATACTCGCCAGCTGATCCACACCCATCAAAGCCATCGAAAGCAAACTCGCGCCTCGTATTACTAAAGCGTAAATCTAGACCTGCCGTTAAATAAGTTAAGTTCGGAAAGTGTGCTGCCAGCCATTGCGCATGCGCGATCCGCAGCGGCGATAGTGGTTTGAGGCTCTCCCATATTTGACTAAATGAAGCTATTAGTGTCGTGCGTTTTATAGGTTCGGTGGCGTTTCAGTAAATGGACTGAGCACCGAGACAGTATAATGTCTGGACAAGTACGCTATTTATTGATGCTTGTGAAATGTCAATGATAACCTTTCGAAGAAGAAATACTTACTCATTACATTGTGTAGTGACATCTCTTCGTGATGTGAACATCGAAGGATGCGTGATATAGGCGTTACTGACCACAAATGGGAACTATCCTACCTTGTTCCTCAGGCACAAGTGATATATGTAAATATGAAATAATAAATCATTGTCCAGAGACATCTCTCATGAGAGAGAGAGAGAGAGAGAGAGATTGATGATAGAAGTCAGACTTCTTAGATTAATAGTGATCGCTTTCTGCATTTGGAAATTTCTCTAGATGCTCTTAGGTCATTATCAAGTCACTATGTGGAAAGTAGCTATCTTTCCAGTACAGCTATGCAAATCTGCAAGCTATCCAAAGTATACACTCTGGGGCCAACCAAGGAAATACTGTAGAAAGCTAGTTTGATGTCCGAAGTTCGGAGATAAGAAACGTTCCAAGTATGTGGAATCACAAACATTTGTACCGTAATAAGTTTTCCAGTTGAAAGCTGTGGATCACCATTTGGGCACTATGGGGAAAAGAAACAAAAATATCCACTTGCCCCCTTCGCCTCCTCCCCCCACCCCAAAAAAAGATTCGTTTGTCCTGTTGCGAATGGCTTCTGGATCTCTTAAGGGCAGTGAATTGTTCTATCGTCTTTATTAGGGACGTGAAGTAGTTTTTGAAGCAGTCTATCAAAATTTCGGCGGTATTCGCTGGAATTGTCATGCTGTCCTTAAACAATTTCGATTTCGTACATGTGTCGTTTGTACTGATTTCAAGTAGAGAAGACCGAGGAAACTCAATAGTTTTACTTTCTTTTACTACAGTCGCGATGACATAGTTGAGAGTCAGCACTGTATTATTATTAAAACAATTCATCGTCTTTAGTTTGCTCGGCAACATTTACGTATGTTTTTCTCCCATTAAATATTTAGATCGGTTTGTGTCTACTTCAGAATCTTTTAGTTCCATCCGAAACCCATGCTACTGTTTTTTGTTGTTACATGTGTCGATTCGTTTGGATCATTTTTAGAATCTTGCGCAACGAGGCAGGTTGCAGACGCAACAACAAGGTTCTGAAAATGATCCATACTGATGGACATGTAATATAAAAAAAATGTAACTGTTGATGGGTAGTAAAATATGATATGCTTGATACACGCAGTAGTTTCATTTGAGAGATGCAAATGGTATTTCGGTGCTGACAGAATCGTAAAAGTGAAGAGGGATAACGTGCCTTTGAAGGCAGGCATTAACGACACTATAGTCCGACTAACACTACTAGCTAGTTGAAGTTTGTCACGTCTTGCCACATAGGCAGCCGGCTACCGCTTGGTTATAGGCGACACTCGGCGGGTCACTTCTCAAACGCCGTTAAAAATGACGCATATTATTTCAGTGTTTTTGGAGGAGGTTGCAAAGAATTACTAATGGTGGCAACGCGAAAGCTCAGTTCGACAGCTGATTCTAAATAATCCTTGACTGAACTGCAGCAGAAGACTGGTTTTACAGCCCTCAATTTAATCCCATATTTTAACCTACCAACACGTGATTGTGCTGTGTATCCGACAAAACAGTGGCCAACCATCTCCAACAGAACTAAAATAATGATTCCTTCGTTGCCAGCGATTGAAGCTTACTTCTATGAGCAAGGTCTGGAAGAAAAACTTTAGCTACAGCGCTAAAAACAAACTAATTTCTCGCCATCACTGGTTACGTGAGAATATCCTCACACTCACTAGTGGTTACAAGAGCTGCCGTATTACGAACGAATCTGCAGGACTGCTTGGCACTTCATTACATGTTATTAACGATACAAGCAGATTTAAAAAAAAAGCATAAGATGAAATACGAGAGCGAAATAAAAACCAGTATTATTACGATAAAGAGACAAGAAGTTATTAAAACTTAAAAACTGAAACAAATTAGTTTAATAAAAATAACAATGAAAGTAAGTTTGATTTAGAATTGAAAATAATTGTAAACGACAGAATCCGAACCTATGATCTTGCGTGTTGTAATTTAGCTCTTTAACACTATGTTACGCAACCATTCTCACGTTATTGGCTGAGTGATACAGCACACACAACAATAGCAGAGAATTGTGGGGTTCCGTGAGCTCGCTTTCAAGTAAATCGTACAAATTTCATGTAGGCTGATATCTGTGATATAATACTTCTATACTTGAAGTAAAATAGCGGCATGTACGAAGGGATGCAGTAGAGTGTGCTTATTCTGTGTATGAGTACGTGTTTCGCTTGCAGCGTTGTAGATACAGGGTGAATCACCTAACATTGTACCGCAAATATTGCGGAAACGTAAAGTGCGGTTGATGTGCGGTTTCCACAGAATGGATTGGTAGTCAGGGGCCCGTATTTGTAGCCAACAAACAGATTGTAATATTACTTAGAAAGTGTATTTTTTATGCAAATATGCAATTTTTCAAATGTAACAACGGTTGTTTCTATGATGTACTGGATTATTTGACACCAGCTGTGTAAAAAGAATTTTCAATGACATTTTTATCACATTTAGTTTGGCAACTACAACCATTCAAAGTTTTGGGGGCGGAGGCTACGACAGCGTAGCTGACTGGCTGGTGTTCAAGAGAGAAGTGGGCCGTGGCCCAGGGGCTAGCCACTCGCCCAGTCAACTATACAGCTGGTGTCAAAATTTTCAATGCATAACAGAAACAATCATTGTTTCATTAAAAAAAACTATATGTTTTGCATTAAAAGTACAATTTCTAAATAATATTACAATCTGTTTGTTGGCTAAAAATACGAGCCCTTGACTACTGTGAAAACCGCACATGAATCGTACTTTCCGCTTTCGCAATATTTGCGGTGCAAGTCTTAGGTGATTCACACTATACGTATGGCGAACTGTTCAGGAGTGGTGAGATAGCAGTGCCAGTATGTGAACTGTCAACTAATAAGTAATTTAGCAATTAATTTCAATCGTACTATAGTTTCGTAACTCAGTTTCTCCCCTCACTCCCTCCATCCACCCCCCTTCTCTCTCTCTCTCTCTCTCTCTCTCTCTCTCTCTCTCTCTCTCTCTCTAATACATATAACAAGGAAAGGTATTTCACAACTCAGTGCGCTTGTTAACTACGTTTAACGCAGGCTTTCGTTCAACCACTGTCGGGAAAAATGTGCTGGGTGGTCTAATGGAACATTTTAACATGTTGCAACAGGAAAACTAATTACCACACGAGTTGCGTACTTTGTAGCATTAATTTCCAGAGTATGTGTGCGTCACAGCGCCACCGACCATTTCCAAATATGGCCCCCAGGTGCCTTGGTGAGTCATCGTGATTCTTATTAGTGTCACACCTGGTCAATCGCACTGCGCTTATGGACAAAGGGAGCAGGTCATTATCGGTGAAGCTGTGTTATCAAAACAACATTAATGCTGCAGCTGCACTTTGAGAATACCGCCGGCTAAATAATTACTTAAGCTTCCTCTTTCTCCACCTGCTTTGCGGGGCAAGATGGGGGTCGAATCAGCTGGAGAACTGAGCATCGCTCCGGTAAGAGGCCGACGACCACAGGTGGTTGAGGAAATCTTTGTTGCTATGGCAGGAAACAATGCGAGCATTTTCCGATCGTGAAGCATTGTGAGTACTATGGCACAGTTGAACATCTTATGGTCCACTGTACGGAAGGTGCTTCGAACCATTCTACAGTGGGATCCGACTTCGCTGTCCGCTTTCTGGCAAAGGTTGAATTTGACGAGGGCCGGCCTTGGCTCATCCTGACAGACGGTCATTTTCCTCTGACGGGTGAGGTGAACACATATTGCGGGGATATTGACCTCCCGTCACTCTGTATAAAGTTCCTCTCCATGGTGGACGTGTCACCGTGTGGTGTGACTTCACGATTACATTGATTCATTTTTGAGCAGGTTGGCGCTCAAGGACCCAAGACGTGCAGTGTGACTGCCCGTCGTTACTACGATACGCTTAGCCAGCATGTCATATCCGCCCTACAGGAGAAGTCGCTTTGAACTCAACAGTTTTCATTGAAGATTGCCCCGCCTCACATTGCTCTTTTTTTATTGGGATGGTCATATCTCCCTATGTAGTTTGGTGCTAGCAACATATTTTCAGCATGTTCTGAAATACGGTATATTAAATGTTGCAGATCTGTAACTCACCGGGAAGCTAGAAAACATAGTTTTCTACCACAAATTTCGAATTAAACAGTTTTTGCACATTGCGGAATCAAATGGTACGAATGCAACCAGGAGACTGGGAAACTCGGTTACCAGCATTCAGGTCCCGTAGAATCCGCCTTCCGGAGACGATCTGACGCACCGTGTGAATGACTCCATTTAACTACAAATGCCGCCTCTGTTGTTCGCACAGGGCCAGGGGCGCTGACTCCGTGGGTGCTCCGGGGCTCGTGCACCCCCCAAGAATTTTTTGGGGGTGCTGAGCACCCACATAAAATTGAGGTGGAAAATAAAATTGTATAAATTTAGAAAAAATCAGGAAAAATCAAAACCTACCTTATGGCTCACGAGGCAATACAAAACGTGACCATAGCGAGAGACGATATTTCCTACGTGAAATGATCAGTTTTGTACGCGGGTCCCCAAGCGAGTAGTAATGAGTGACCGTGTTTTACCCACTATGCTAGCTTTATTCATCCTGAAGCACGTCGGTCCTTTTGACTTTTCAGGTGTACGTATTTATGAACACTGAATTGTGTTCTCTTAGGAATTTAGCTTGAAGAATGTGATGCTGATGCTAAAGTTAATCGTTTTTCATTATATTTGTCACTTCCCATGTTATTAAAATTGTAGATTCAGTTGAAATTTTTAATGCTTTTCTCTCAGGCTTAAAAAAAAAATCTTGGATATATTAATACTGTCAGAGATGTCATGAAGTTATCTCGAAGCGATGAAAGTTTCGATGAAGTATACAGCTTGGAACTGGCCAAAAAAAATTTGTTGTCGGACTTCAAAATACTTCAAAGATTTCTTTAAATCTTCAAAAATGTTCAATTGTTTGTATAGCTTATGGGACTTAACTACGGGGTCATCAGTCCCTAAACTTACAAACTACTTATGAACTAGCTAACACTAAGGACGGAACAAATATCCATGCCCGAGGGGAGATTCGAACCCCCGACCGTAGTGGCCGTGCAGACCGTGACTGGAGCGCCTCAGTCCCCTCGGCCACTGCGGCCGGCGCTTTAAATCTTGGTGGCGGAGTTCTACCAAACGCTTTTGTTCAGACAGAATAGCTTCGCAGAAAAAGTGTTACATTAGTATACAGTGAAAAATTATTTGGTTGGTCGTGTAGAAGTTTTGGGGTGTTACTTATATCGAAATATCCACTTCGGCCAATTAGATCGCTTTCTTGTAGTGTCCTAATGCAGCCATGCTTTCCTTTTCTTCCTCCTCTTTCTTCCTTCTATCTTTAAAAGCCCAGACAACTGCCTATTTACTTTTATCAACTAATGCTCATTCAAAACTGCATGAACATGATTTTCAGGAAAGTTGGTTTCGAACATTTGTGAACCGTGATATAGAGCACCCACGCTGATTTTCAAAAGTCGGCGCCTCTGCACAGTGCCTCATCAGCTGGGAGACGAGAGTATCCCCGTGTGAGTAGGGCCTTTAACGTATACGGTACGCTTTTTTTTATTTGGCCTTCAGAGTGTTAACTCAATATGGCCATCGACAACACACAGTGGAAATGTACATATATTTAAATGAACAGACAAAACAGAAGTACATTTTGTCAAAATGGAAAGTGGAAGCAAAGCGAAATCTGCATTATATTACAATTTAAATACTGTCGGAATATTTTCACATATTCACAAGCAAAACCATATAGTACCAACACACTTTATGCTTATAGATTGTATACAGTGATCTTAATAAACTTAACTATGATTTTATATACACGAAGAAGCTGACTGGGGAAGGGTATATCCCATCTTCACCAATGTCTGCAGGAAGTTCAAACGTTCTCGGTCAAATTTGGGGCACCTGAACAGGATGTGGTTGACATAAGCTTCCGTTTCAGGATCACACTCACATGACGCCGAATCGTAGACGTTGATCCGATGTAGATGTTTTGGATAAGAGGCGTGATTGAAGCGAAGACGAATAATGGTAGCAATCGCGGATCGGTCCAGATGAGTCCTCATAAACCACGACCGCGAAGAAATCCGAGGTTGCAGCACAGCGTAGGAAGCGCCTTTCGTTTCTTGGGAAACGTTCCACATCTGTTGCCACTGTTGTTTGGCGTATTCCTTGACCGCAGATAAGAAGTCCGTGTATGGTAGTTGTAGGTCCAAGACAGTGCCTAAGGATGCCGCTTGTTTGCAGCGCGAGCGAGTTGACAATCAGGATAGTGATGCTTCGCGCTCTTTCCCACGACATTTCCAGCTCGTGCAAAGGGCACCGAGCGGCAAGCTGGCTTCTCTTGTCGCAAACCTGGCGAGCCTTGCAGTGAGTTGTGAGTCTTGGAGCCGTAAAACGGTTTTCCCGCCGTCTGCGGCCGAGAGGAGTGGCGGTGACTCATCGCCGGATGCAGCAGCGGCAGCAGCTGTAGCAGCAGAGGCGCAACCGGCCGGCGGCTGAGGCAGCGGCGGCGGCCGCGGTCACCGTGCCAAGGACGCGGCCGTCAGCTGCCTGCTCTCTGCGCTGCTGCTGGCGCTCAGCCGCGTCACGGTATACTGGATAACAACTCAAGAATAAGGCGTTCACAATTAACGCTTAACCTCTACGAAGTGTGAACTATCACTCGATTCCAACGAACTGCTCCTTCAAACACTTTCAGTCCTCACACTTCATTCTGTCCGCACGAACTTACTTGACACTCGGCGCGACGTCTCACAGGAACTACCGCAAAGGAAATTTACGGTTGCTCCTGTCAACCACCACGCCCGTACCCACTTAGTTTTACAGGGTGCTACAAAAACTTACGGCCAAACTTTCAGGAAACAGTAAACAACTGACCTCTACCGAGTACTGACTCGATTCCTATAGAACATTTTTGGGATCTTTTGGAACGCCGAGGTCGTGCTAGGCCTCACCGACCTACATCTGTACATCTCCTCATTTCAGCGCTCCGTCAAGAATGGGCTGCTATTCCGCAAGAAACATTCCGGCACCTGATCGAACGTGTGCCTGAGAGAGTGCCATCAAGGCTACGGATGGGCCAACACCACATTCAATTCCAGCTTTACTGATGGATGGCGCCACGAACTTGCAACCAGGTGTCCGAATACGTTTGATCGAATAATGTATATCGGTGCTGCGAAGGAGGTATTTACTAAGTGACATCAGGCTAGTTCGTCAACGTGAAACTTAATTTCTTTAAAGTTTTATTATTTTTGAAATAATAAAATCTAAATGAAAGTTAAGGGACAGTTAATGAATGTAGGCACCTACACATTATGATAGTGGTTAACACATTCTTTCTGTTGTATTGGCTTATATTATTGGTACCATAGCGTTTTACCCTCTGTAACAAAAATCGGGCCAAAAACTCATCTATCAAGTAAAAGAATAGAGGCGGGACATGTGTAGTCACGTTTACCGTCGTGTCAACGATTTTCATATTATATTTTTACAACATGACTGTCAGTTAATTGTAACATTACGAGAGGCTGCTACTAAGCCACAAATGTTTCCATATAGTTCCAATTTTTTTAAATCTAACTTGACGATTTATGTCTTAAAACCGGTAATCTGAATAAATAATTCCTTCCGATCAAAGCCTAATAGTCCATTATATAACGTTTACATATTAAAATTTTGCATCTCTCTCCATGTGGCAAAATATGACACACAATCACAATATTCAATGTTGCACTTTCGGTCGTACGGTATCAACGATAATTACAAGACATGGCGAGCAAACAGTAAGTTGGGTGGAGAGGTAAAAAAGTGCGCATGTCTAAATTAACGGGAAATTAAACTAGTAAGTCTTTACATGTAAGCAAAAACGTGCGGTTTCTACAGTATAGGTCATGCGCAAAGAAGCTGTACTAGAGTACTAGATACGCTAGCACAAAAACGGCTGCATGGCTAGTACAGAATAATTGATTCTAGACTTGCGCATAATAGTTCGCAATCGGGAGCGAACTAGTTCGTTCCTTTAGTTCGTCCGCTCCCAGTGACGGCTGAGCGGCGTGGTCTGCGCGTGCAGGTGGAGGGAGATGTTCCCCCACCTAGCTGCTTCATGCGCTTGCTGCTTTAAGCCGCTAACGATATCATGCCAACCAATAGAAACAGTTTGTGGATAATTTCTCGCGTTTAAGTTCAGAGTTATCTCTATATCTTGGCATTATGGAATTTATTAGTCAGATATTGCAGAGTGCAGAATACTTCAAAATTTTGTAGCACTGAACTATGTAATCTAGCAGGCAGACGCTCACATCGAAATGGCTCTCTTCAACAGAAGGCAAACACGTGATTTTTAATTCTGCTGCGCGCCCTCTCGCTATTGCCCGTCGGTCTTCGGAAAAGAATCCAACGAACTAAGAAGCGAGATATGTTTGGCATAATAGTTCGCAACCGGTAACGCATGTTTTAGTTCGCGACGATCGCGCATATTTTAGTTCGCGACCGATTGCGCATATTTTAGTTAGCGACCGGTAGCTCTCCTTTCAGTTCGTAGCTCGGCCGTGAAGTAGGTCGCTCTTTTTAATTCGTCCGCTCTTTTTAGTTCGTCCGCTCCTTTTGGCTTTTGCTACCGCTACTAAAAGAGCTCTTTCTTTTGTTATGACAGCTTTTTTTATATAATGATCCGTGTTTCCTAAGCGTGTGCTATTACCTGTATTTTTGGGCAATTGGACATCAAATACTTAAGCAAATAAAACCGCTATTTACACGAATGTGTGATACAATGATATTCAACTACTTTTCATACAGAGTACTTGTAGTATTTTATTTTTAAAATGGATTTATTTATTTATTTAATAGGTAATTGAAGGAACATTACCTACAAATCACGCGATGCTGCGCGCTCTCGCGTCCTCCTCGTCAGTCTTCGGAAAAGGAGGGTGTTATCTGACATTACGTTGTTCAGAGGTAAATGCGTAAAAAGGTTGGGAACCACTGCTCTAGGTGCTTTCCAGATACAGTGTTCTTCAGACAATAATACGAAGATATAAAATCGCTCTTAACTCTTCAGGGAAGAAAGCTAAATGTCCCCGAATGGGAAGTCCTATTCACAGTGGGTCATACCCTTGCTTGACTGGCAGCCATTATGTCGAGCTGGTTTCAGCGTATAAGTGCACCCAAGTGTGTGCGTCGTAATGTTTTTGTTCCTGGCACATAAAAACGTGAGAGGTGCGCAAGCGAAACGTCGCTGTGTGTCGTTTGTTTGCCTGCACGACCAAATTAGGACACTTGTGTTGGGGACGCGTGTACTGCAGACCTGTACTTGGGGCACCTCGCGCCCTCTTAGGGGAGCAGTTTACTTTTATGAGTCAGTCAGCGCACGTAGCATACAGTTTTACTGGGTATGTCGACTCAGAAAGTTAATAGTAGAAACAGGGAACTACGTGTACCTGGCTGCGAAATGATCAGGAAGTTCCATTTACGTCCTGTACGACATTGAGACACAATAATTTTAGTGCTACTGTTTTATGCAGACTGGTATTCCTGTATATGTTCCCTTGATGAGATTTTTGCACTGACTGCATTACTCTCCATGTAATGAGGTCATGTCGAAAATGATAACGGGTCGATTGACCGTTTCCTACTGAACAGTGTAAGTATTCTCTTTAAGTAACGCTGGCATGTTTGATGTGTGCGTGATGTTTACTTTCGGCGTTTTTTGAATGACTTCATGAAACTCATATTACGTTTGGGGAGACATGATCATTCTTGAGTTCAGTGATCTAACAAATGATAAAAGAAAAACAGCCAGTAATCTGGTTTATTACACATCGATTTCGGCTGTATAATAGACATTAAAATCTGCAAGTACAATCACATTGGAATAATGGTTCCACACGGCTGCTCATCGGCTTACCAGTTAATAAGCAACTGTATCGTTAACTTGTTAACTGCTTCAGTGTGATGAGGGTGAAAGTACAAAAATGTAGCAAATGGATCAGGCAAAATGGAGTTCAGGCGCCTAAACCAGGAGATTGACAGGAAATGCAAATTGGCTCAACAGGAGTGGCTGGAGAACAAATGTAAGTTCGTAGAAGAATTTATAACTACGGGAAAGATAGATACCACGTAACGAACAATAAGGGAGATCTTTGGATCCAAGAAACGCAGTTGTAGCAATATCAAGAGCCCATTTTGAAAGCAGTATTGAGCAAAGAACAGAAAGTTGCAACGTCAAGAGAATATACACAGAGAATATACAAAGGAAATGGAGTATTAAAAGGAAGAGGAAGTAAATGAAGATGAGATACGAGATGAGTTTCGTTAGTTAGGCAGTAAAATAACGATAGCTGGAGTAGAGAAGTTATAAAGTGCAGAATAGCAATGGGAACAAAAGCATTAGCGAAGGAGAGAAATTTGTTCACGTCCAATTTTAAATCAAGTGTTTGAAGTATTTTCTACGGGGATTTGTCTGGAGTGTAGCCTCGTACGAAAGTGAAACGTGGATGACAGAAAAAGGCTTGAATATTATGAAATTTCGTAGTAGAAAAGAATGCAGAAGATGGTATGGATACATCGCGTAACTAATGGGATACACAAAGATTTGAGGCGATACTACAATTGTGGCTTAAATTCACTACGAGAAGGGACACATTCTGATACATCACGGAACAGTAATGGCGAGAATGTGTGTTGGGGGTGGAGGAGGAGATAACATTCACAGAGAGAAATGAATACATCAAGCAGGTTCAGATGGCTGTGGATTGCCTTTAGTATTTGGAGATAATGGGGGTGGACCGGATAGAGTAGCGTGGAGAACTGCAGTAAACGAGTCTTCCGACTGGAGGCCACAACGACAACATGAGGAATGGGACAGGAAGCGACGAAGATCGGCTCAACTTGTGCCACTGTATGGCTAGGATTTACTGGGAAAACAGGCCGTGACTTCAGATGATCCAGTAATGTTGGAGTGCTGCCTGATGCCGTTGCAGACCAGTGACAGGGGTGAAATATTGTAGCCGCGTTGTGCAAGCTGCGAACAGTAAGTCGCTGCATGACGTTTGAGTCTGAATTATTACAAGCTCGTGAATTTCATCTCTCTTCACTGCCTGCGAATCAGAAAGCTTTTAATGCAGGTGGCTTTAAGGTTCTAACGATTCTTTTTCTTTCTCTTGCTGGAACAACTAATTAAAATTAATTGCGATCCCTTTGAAAGTAAAGGAGAATTCTTTTGATGAAAGGATCCCCCTTTTATTTCCCTTTATATCCGACTTTTATTAAACGACTGCTGTCTTTAATGCATTGTGGACGATCCGAATGAAGCTCACATTACTTGTGATGGCAGTCTCTACTGTCATCTCTGTTTGTTGGAAAAAACAGCAGACAATTAAATCATGGCTCGTGATGGCAAAATTTCGTAAAACAAAGTAGAAACAATTTAACATCGTCACACCCCAAGGAAAACAAACAAATTACAGGGAAAGTGCAGGACATTCAAAATCAGATTATTCGTGTTTGTTTAGACTCAGTGACTGATGAGGAAAAATCGGGATCATAGGATTTGTCGACCTCGAAGAACCTTTTGTCGGTGTAAAGGGTACAATATGTTCGAAAGTTTTAGGATAATAGTTATAAGCATAGGCAAAGACCGACAAGGAACAATGTAAATGGAAGAATAAGATTGAAATGAACAGATTAAAAGAGTGTAAGTCGTTGATTTGTTGCATATTTCTTGCACATATGCCTTGTTCGAATACAATAAATGTCCTTGACACGGAAAAGCTTCCCAACACACAACGTCACAGTTAAAACAGTATAGCTTGTGCGAAACTCAGCTTGCTCTGTTCTCACATAATGTCCTGCGAACCGTGGACGAAGAACAGGAGGCAGACTTCATATGCTTAGATTCCTGAAAAGCTATTGATATAGTGTTCCACTGCTAACTGTCAACAAAGGTACATCCATACGTAATAAGTCTCAAGACGTAGGAGTGTTTCGAAGACTACTTAGATAATAGAACGCTGTACATTGTCCCTGGCGGTGAGTGTTGATTGGAGACAGGAGTGCCCGAGGGAAGTGTGGTAGGACCGTTACTATTTTCTATCTGTATAAATTATATGAAAGTCAGAGTGAGTAGCAATCTGCGGTAGTTTGCACGTGGTGCTCTGGTGCACGGAAAGGTGTCGTCGTTCAATAACTGTAGGAGAATACAAGATGACTCAAATAAAACTTCTGATTCTTTTACTGTTTTTCTACTCCTTTTAGACTGATTGTTTCCCTTTTCGTGAAGTGCTGCCCCGTCGCGGCGAAGTGGCCAGGCGCATTGAGGCGCTATGCTCCGATGCGCAAGGCCTTTCCCCATCGGGCGTTCGAATCCTCCCTGGGGCATGGATGTTCGTGTTGTCTTCAGTATAAGTTAGTTGATAAGTAGTTTGTAAGTTCAGGAACTGATTACCCCGCAGGTAAGTCCCAAAACTTAACAAACAGTTAAATGTGTTGCCCTCAATTTCGCTTTATATACAACGTCTCCAGATAATTTTGATTACAATGTCTTTATGGCCATGCTAAGCCATTACCTGAGAGCAAATAGAACTTCAAACCATTTTGCTTATTTTGAAATAGTCAAAATAGGAGATTGAAGTACTCTGTCATGTAGAAAGGGTGTGTACGACTAATACTTCAGTTCCTGAAAAGTCTTCAAATGTTTGTAAACCCATTGGACCAAACTGCTATGGTCATCAGTCCGTAGACTTACAAACTACTTTAACTAACTTAACTAAGAACCCCCCCCCCCCCCCACACACACACACCCACACACACACGCGCGCGCGCGCGCTTGCTCGGAAAAGGACTTGAACCTCTGGCGGGAACGGCCGCCCTGTCAGTAGCATGACGCCTTAGATCACGCGGCCGTTTAAATATATGACACAGGCTGTTCACTACGCTCCGTTGCTTTATAAAGCCTCTCCCTGTGACAAAATAAAAAAGAGAAATATCTAAACTGCGACACTTGCTGCCGTAAACAAAATTCGTTTCATCTTACCTCTTCTAAGCTTTAGGTGGAAATTATTAAACTTCTCGATGCTACGAGGGTGGGAGGAAGAGAACTTTATGCCCACTTTCTGAACACATACAGGTAGTAATATATTCAGGTAAATTACATTTTCAAATTCGGAAATATATTATTGTTTTTAATTAAGTTTTTACGAGATTACATAAAGGATTTCAATTTTTCAATTAAACTCAACCCTAAAACGTAATATCTTGTACTACATACGACCTACACAGTGAATATCATTTTCAATACTTTTAGGTTCAGTACAGTATTTACATCCCAGTTCCTGTTTAAATAAAAAAAACAACAAATTTCATTAAAAATGTTGGTGGTCACGAGAAACATGTTGTTACTACAAATGAAAAACAGTTAATCCATTTTGAATTTTTTAAAAATATAAACCAATAAATATTACACAAGGTATTCATCTGTGTTTGCTGGAATCTCATTTGTTTTCGTTTCACGTGAAGCAGAAGCCATGCTGTTTCCAGGACACTCCAGTACAATAATGATATGTTTCATATTGTGCGTTACACACCCATCGCGTCGACAATAACACGGGCCTGGCGCTTGTAACTGTTACAGCGCTGGTCCAACTAAACCGCGATAACATGAGCGGTTGCAGTTAAACCATAGAAAGATCGCGAACAGTGGAACAATGTAGCTCCGAATATTACGTACTTTCTAAACAGAATGAAATAATGTGCGGCGAATCTCGAGCAACACGCTTCTGTAGGGACCAGACGGAAGACGTGTAATGTGCTCTCATTTTTAGCCAACACACTTTTGTAATAATAAACAAGAACGATGAAAATTCGTAAAACAGGCAAATTTTTCTGCTTCAGCTGTGTATGACTTAAAAAGCATGTTGCGACGATTTCACCGTACAGTTAAATTCTGAAGCCTCTGAAAGTACTTCTCACTTTCGTCTGGTAATCTATTTAACGCTTTCCACATCCGTATCCGAAGACTAAACTGCAGGACCGGATCGGAATTGCAGTCTGCTACATTGGTAACAAAGTGATAAAAAAAAATCTATGCAGACTCCTTTCCATGTTTCACTTGCACATGCAAGTACTAAAGAAATTAAAATTTTAAAAATTAAAATGTCCTCCTTCGGAGTTGGTAGCAGCTTCCGCGCTACTAACCTTTGCAGAGGTTGCGACTGTACACGATTTTTTGAATATAAAGTACAGAGCCAAAGAATGATTTGAGACAAACTTTGATTGCTGTTAATTCATTACAATATCTTAAATTTCCATTTACATTAACACAGAACCTACTTCGAAGATTGGAACACAACCAGAGTAAGTGTGCTGCGATTGCTGACCAACCATCGCTCTGTTTGTTTACATAAAGTTTATTCTCACAGTGAATTAAATATAAGGAAAATGACATTGGTGTAGCGACGATTAATATGCGTACGAAACGGTGTACAAATTTCACGATACTTCCGAAGGGGATCTGTCTGTTCTAGCGATGTAACGAAGATTAAAATCCGCAGAGCGCGTACAGACAAACGTTACGCCGCACTACAGTCACAGGATATTTGGAATCGATTTATTCTGGCGTCAGAAATCGCTTTCTGCTCCTCCGAAAGCTCACTTCATAGATATTCCTACTCTGCAGCTGTCGCGGTCCATTCAGGTGTTCGCAGAAAATAAACAGACGAATAGATCACAATGGAAACACTCTGGGGCTGATCTTTGTACAGAAGAGACCTATTAATTTTGTCGCAGTATTTGCTGCTCGTGCGGTACGCAGAATTGTACAGGCGCGCCATGTGTGTTCATTGGTGAGTGCACTTTAATACTATCTTTGAAGCCTAATTTGGCCTTCATCGCTCTTTAATTCGGATCATTTACATGACTAGAATTGTTTGCGTGGACTTTACGTTTAATGACGTAACGCTGTTCGGTAGCACCGAATTTTTCAATGGCACTTGTATTGCTTATTATGCAGTCAGCATTAGTTGTACATTAGTAGTATATTTGATGGTTGTAATATATTCATTTTAGTACTAGAATATGCTCATATTAAATCTTAATAACCTGTGATTGGCAACTTTCAGTGCTTTACGATGTGCGTATTAACACGTCTACGTGTCCAGAAACTCTAATGGGAGGTGCAATATTTCCTTGTTGCTTGTTTTTATCAGTAAGCGGATATTAACGTAAATGATTAACAGCTTGTATAAACAGAGCATTGAACTGTGGCTATAGAGAAAAGGCGATAACAGTTGCAGGAGATCTTTTTTGCCTTGTGTATGTCTTACGACCAGTTTTATGACAAATTTATGTTAAATTCTGGAAATATAACTAACTGAATTAAAACTTATGGATGGTACAGTATGTAACGGGCAATTTGTGTCTTTGTAGGTAAACTACTTGTTCACTAAAATTTATAGACAGGGTGAATCACCTAACACTTGCACCGCAAATATTGCGGAAACTGAAAGTGCGATTGATGTGCGGTTTTCACAGAATGGATTGGTAGTCAGGGGCACGTATTTTTAGTACTTAGAAAGTGTACTTTTTATGCAAACATACAGTTTTTTTAAATGGAACAATGGTTGTTTCTGTCATGCACTAGAATTTTTACACCAGCTGTGTACCAATAATTTCGAATGACATTTTTACCACGTTTAGTTTGTCAGCTACAGCCGTTCAAAGTTTCGGGGCCGGCCGCGGTGGCCGAGGGGACTGAGGCGCTCCAGTCACGGTCTGCACGGTCACTACGGTCGGGGGTTCGAATCCCCCCTTGGGTATGGATATTTGTGCCGTCCTTAAGTCTTAGGTAGTTCATAAGTAGTTTGTAAGCTTAGGGACTGATGACCCCGTAGTTAAATCCCATAAGATTTACAAACATTTGAACAAAGTTTCGGGGGCGGAGACTGCGATAGCTGACTGGCCGAGCGGCTAGCCCCTGGGGTACGGCCCACTGTATCATGACCACCAGCCAGTCAACTACGCTGTCGTATCCTCCGCCCCCATAACTTCGAATGTTTGTAGTTGCCAAATTAAACACGATAAAAACGTCATTCAAATTTTTTGTACTCAGCTGGTGTCAAAAATTCCAGTGCATGGTAGAAATAACCATTGTTCCATTTGCAAAATTTTATTTTTGCACAAAAATACACTTTCTAGGTACTTTTACAATCTGTTTATTGGCTAACAATACGAGTGCTTGACTACCAATTTATTCTGTGAAAACCGCACATCAACCGCACTTTCCGTTTCCGCAGTATTTGCGGTGCAAGTGTTAGGTGATTCAGCCAGTTTTCTTTTTCCGCAAGTGCGCTTTTGTTGTCAGTGAGTGGATGTTTTCTTTCTTCAGTCGATTTACTGGCGGGACGTGCTGTTACTTATGTCATGGAGTAGAGTCTTGTACTAAGTAACTGAATCTTTATGGTAATGTCATTCTCGTTGATCGCTGCTTCTTCTAGGTCTTTCTTCATACATGACAAGTCCATTTCGAGTACGATTGTTTATGAGAGATAGTCGAATGGATTTGGCGGTTGAGCCTTTGACGAATTGCCCTCTCAAGGTGACCAAAGAATAGCATTCTTGTGTTTCTCATAACTGTGAGATTGCCTTCTATTTTTTCAAATAATTATTTCCTGAATATCATTCCACTTCACTGATTTTATTATTTTCATTACAATTTTTCTATCCTTATTTTTCTAGTTTCCTTAGTGGTTCATCATCAGGTATTTAGTCATTCATATCTTACCAAGGTATTGTAATGGCAATGCACTTTTTCACTTGTAAATGTTGTTTCTCCCGTATGCAGCATTAGCAGGAGGTGTACGGTGACTAGCAAGGATGTGGACATAGGTCTGTAACTAAAAGATTTGATGAGTCCGCATGATATTTATTGATACGATGAAATAAATACTTGACTTCGATGTGCTTATGGTGGTACAAACTTCTTCCTAGATATTTTACAGTTCTGCTATGTAATACTAAATCTGGCAATACTGTCACAGCATGTGCAAGGCTAGTGGATGGAACTTCTGAATCGTCACTGTAGATCTACCAGAGAGCGATTTACCGTCCTTGTAGTGGTGCGTGGACCGCGTGGACCGCCGGCGTGGTGACCAATAGCGACGTCACTGCAACGTATTTTAGGAAATAATTAGAAAATATAACGTATTTGCTAGGGCAATTTTTGTAGATCGATCTGTGGTGATATGTTCTCAGACATTTTATCTTTGTTAATGACGTTCGAATAATTAAAGTTTTTATATTTTCATGCTGTAGCTTGCGTACTCGTAAACATGAGCGACTTTCCGAGAGATTTTTAATTCTTAGATATTTAATTGACTTTGCGGCTCTTGGATTTGAATAGTTTATCGTGTAAAATGTAAATGAATTTAACGGATTTCGTTTAGTGTTCGTACGGGTGACTTGACAATTTCAATTATTTAGGGAGAATTGCCAGTTTTCGTACAATCCAGGTATCGTTTCTACATAGTTTTGCAGTTGCTTTTGATCTTCTGGTGACTCAAAGCATAATCCGCCGACTGCCTAAGAGAACTGGTACCATTGTCTCCGACATCGTTCGTAAAGACAATAAACAGTAGGCATCCAGTAACACTTTGTTGCGAAATATTAGATGTTTGTTGGTATTTACGTTTTACTTTTGTTTCTGAGGTGGTTGTGGTGTGTGTTAGTGGAGGATTTATGTGGGCATTTTGTGTGTGTGTCTGACAGGGAGAGAGAGTTAGGGATAGGAATGAGTGATCAGAATACTAGTATGAAGACTAGTTGTACATCTCCTCTATCGTGGTAAATAGTGTTTTGTTGCAGAGTGAAGTGTATTCATCGACTACAGTTTTTCTTTGTGCTATTGCGTTTTGTATGTGGTAGTTCTCCTCTATTGTCAGTCTATGGTATAAGCTATTGCTCGTTTTTGGGTCATTTTGTTTTGTATTGTGTTGTTTGTTCTGTATCCTATATTGAGTCCTTGTCTTTTTATATTTCCTATTCTGTGTGTAGTTTTGTTGTTGTATGGCATTATGTGCCGTTTGTTGTTTTCTGTTTGTTGATTTGGTGTACACTGTGTTTGGATGTTATGGTTTTGTGTTGTCTGCTTCTGAGTTTTGTTGTTTAATGTGTCTATTCTCTTTGTGTTATAGCCATTCTCCTGTGCTATTTGCTTTATTGTGACCCGAAAACCAGGCAACATTGACAAATATAACCAATCTGGCATCTACCAGTTAACGTGCAACTGCTGCCAGGCTGTATATGTGGGACAAACATGCAGGAACTTCAGGACCAGATAAAATGTTCAAATGTTTATAGAGTCTATGGGACTTAACTACGGGGTCATCAGTCCCTAAACTTACAAACTACTTATGAACTAGCTAACACTAAGGACGGCACAAATATCCATGCCCTAGGGGGGGATTCGAACCCCGGACCGTAGGGGCCGTGCAGACCGTGACTGGAGCGCCTCAGTCCCCTCGGCCACCGCGGCCGGCTCAGGACCAGATACACTGAGCATTTAAGAGCACTTAAAAGTAACAGTTCCCACTCAACCTTTGCAGACCACCTAATATCAGAGAATCACCACCCCACAAACACACAGAAAGACCTAAAAGTTCTTAAGACCAGCAATAGGTTATACCATAGAGTGACAATAGAGGAGAACTACCACATACAAAACGCAATAGCACAAGGAAAAACTGTACTCAATGCATACACATTGTACAAATAGTCTTCATACTAGTATCCTGATCACTCACTCCTATCCCTAACTCTCTCTCCCTGTCAGACACACACACAAAATGCCCACATAAATCCTCCACTAACACACACCACAATCACCTCAGAAACAAAAGTAAAACGTAAATATCAACAAACATCTAATATTTCGCAACATACACACACAGAAAAACACAACACACAATAAATAAATAAACACACACACACACACACACACACACACACACACACACACACACACACACACAGATGTATATGCATATACGAAATGTAAACAATAAGAAAATGCATCTACAATACTGGTTCACTCCAACATTCCCCATCAACAGACGATTATAACACGATACTAACAGTAAACACTCGTATTTCGCGCTTAACTCTTCAAAACGAAACACCCAGAGAGCGAATGAACAGCTTTCAGCTGTATTCATACACCGAATATTACCACTGGCGTAATGCATAGCACAAAAAAAGTGACATCCAAATTACAAAATTTTACAGAAACAAACAGCTTCTAAAGAGAAAGAAAAGAATCGTAAGTACCAAACAGAAATGTAGCATTTTTCTCGAACCGAAAATTAGAAGGTAAGAAAAAGTTTGAAACTGTTTGTTATGTTTGCAGATGACAAGTTTGAACCAAAACAACAAATAAGTAGGCTACTTAACGAGTTTTATGTAGCCTAATGTAAAAGGTATGTAAGAAAATGTGAGACTCGTATATCTAGGCCTAAATTTCACTAAACTGAAATAGTTATATCGTCAGATAACCTAAGTAAAATTAAAAACGAATGAACATACAAAAAAACATTCTAGAAGTACTTGAAAAGACTATTGTACAGTAATTATAATTTTTCAGAACAAAAAATAAACCATCCCACTAATGATGGCACAAAATGGGCTGAAACATGTTTGGGAAAAATTAAAAATCAGTTGTCTTGCATACGGCGGAAAATCCTCACCATTTATCCGAGCAAGCACGGAAGAAAGGAGAACAGCAACATCAAAAGATGATTATACTATGAACTTAGTCATCGAATTTTACGCTGTATTGCAACGAGTCAGTGATGTGGTATTCGATGAAAGTCGATTGTTCTTGGTGAGAATGAAACGGGATGCTGCGTCGTTGATGACGTTGTGAACAGAGGGCGCGAGTGCAGAGGCGGCAGCAGCGCCTACCTGCTGCGGCTGGTGTATTGCATTCCTGGCGCCACCAGTCCCCTGGCCGCATGCCACGCCAGGCTAAAAGCACTGGCCGCGCTGCGTTACGGCATAATGAATCACTGCCCGCCTGGGCAGACAGCGGGCAGACGCACGGCCCGCCTCCTCTCAACCCTGCCAGCAAGGAGCTGCATCACCGCCAACTGTACTGCTGTTCTTTCTCTGACCACTCCCGACACCGCACAGCGGGGTATCACACACTAAAAACACTGTAACATTGTTGTGTTCACTGTACACGATAATCGTTGCTCATACAGCGTGCTTAAAAATGATCTGCGAAACGTTCCATGCATGTGACTCTTCTTAAAGAATAGAACCCACTGACGGTGTCCTCCACAGCGCCGGCCGCGGTGGCCGAGGGGACTGCGGCGCGTCAGTCGCGGACTGCACGGCCACTACGGTCGGGGGTTCGAATCCCCCCTCGGGCATGGGTATTTGTGCCGTCCTTAGGATTAGTTAGTTCATAAGTAGTTTGTAAGATAGGGACTGATGACCCCGTAGTTAAGTCCCATAAGCTATACAAACATTTGAACATTGTCCTCCACAGCGACTGTTTTCTGTTGGTGCTGTCGTGTACGGTAAGGTGTGAGATGCAAGATAAGTTAAAAGAAATTTGTAGTTAGTGCGAGGAATGAGCTGCTAGCTCAAAATGTAAAAGCGACCGTTTGGTGTATCCAGCGTGTTGCAATTACTGCACAGATTTTTATAACGGTATGACTATTACCTAGCTGTCCATTATAATTAATGGTCACAGCCAAACTGTGACCAAAATGCGGAAGGCTGCACTGTGGCACTACATGTAACTGAAAATATGCTGCATTTCAACGGCCGATTCACAGTCCTGGCCACTTGGACTCTCTCTCTCTCTCTCTCTCCACACACACACACACACACACACACACACACACACACACACACACACACACACACACAAAACCAGCTTACATGAACTGCATAGGTGAGAGTTATCTTCACATGGCATTCTCTGGTCTCGAAATCGTCCAGGCCTGAATTTTCAATAATCTGTTTTCCCCCACACACCCTTCCATCCTATACTTCTCTTGTTTCTGGTATTTTCCATTTATGAGTGTGTGTGTGTGTGTGTGTGTGTGTGTGTGTGTGTGTGTGTGTGTGTTGTGCGTGCGCGCGTGTGTGTGTGTGAGCGCGTGCACGCGCGCGCGTAATTATAATTCGCTTCCCTCTCCTTCTCCCCTCTCCTTCTTCCCCATTCCTCGTCATCACTACTTATAAGCTTCTCCGTAAGGCCGCACTGTATCCATCCTGTTGTGTCCCGAGTCGTCTGCTGAAGTGGGCGACTAGGAACAGAGGCTAGATGAGAAATAAACGCTTATCTATGAACTAAGACATCTACTTATCTTTTATTGCACAGAGACACCAATTGAAAACGTCCAGTCAATGATGGCCGAGCAACTGGCTCGTCACAATACGCCAGTCACTACTCTTGATGAACTGTTGTATCGTGTTGAAGCTGCATGGGCATCTGTACCTGTACACGCCATCCAAACTCTTGTTTGATTCAACGCCCAGGCGTATCAAGACCGTTATTACGGCCAGAGTTGGTTGTTGTGGGTGCTTATTTCTCAGGATCTATGCACCCAAATTGCGTGAAAATGCAATTCCAATGCAATGTCAGTTCTAGTATAATATATTTGTCCAATGAATACCCGTTTGTCATTTGCATTTCTTCTTGGTATAGCAATTTTAATGACCAGTAGGTATATCTCGTAAAATTGAAAATTAAGAGTTGCTGAAGCAAAAACACTGAAACAAATAGTAGGTATTGACAAAACAACATTCATATTATGCTTGCTAACCCATGGGTAATGCAGGTACCTTTTATTGTTTTAGATAAAGTATCACTTTCAACGCAGAATGCAATGAGTACACATTCGTCACTGCAAATGTAACGGAATCCGTAATAGGGCGACGACGGCTCCACGAAGATAGAAGCTTATGGAAGAGGTTCAGAGATTTGTGACTGGTTGGAAGACTTCCTAAGTAATAGAACGCAGTACGTTGTTCTCGACGGCGAGTGTTCGTCAGAGACAAGTGTATCGTCAGGCGTGCCCCAGAGGAGTGTGATAGCACCGCCATTATTTTCTATCTATATAAATGATCTGATGGATAGAGTAACTTGTAATTTGCGGCTGTTTGCTGATGATGCTGTGGTGTATGGGAGGGTGTCGTCTGTAACTGATCGTAATAGCATACAGGATGACTTAGACAAAATTTCTAGTTGGTGTGAAGAATGGCAGCTAGCTCTCATTGTAAAACAAAATAAGGTGATGCGCATGAGTAGGAAAAACTATCCCATAATGTTCGAATACAGCATTAGTAGTGAGCTTCTTGATGCTGTCGCGTCGGTCAAATATCTAGGCGTAACACTGCAGAGCGATATGAAATGGAATGAACATGTAAGGACAGTTGTGAGTAATACGGACAGCCGACTTCGGTTTATTGGGAGAATTTTGGGAAGATGTACTTCATCTGTAAAGGAGACAGCATATAAAACGCTTGTACGACCACGTCTTGAGTATTGTTAAAGTGTTTGGGACCCGCATCAGATTGGTTTAAAGGAAGACATAGAGGCAGTTCAGAGGCGAGCAGCTAGGTATGTTACTGGTAGGTTCGACCAATGCGCGAGTGTCACGGAAATGCTCCGGCAACTCAATTGGGGATCGTTGGAAGAAAGACAACGTTCTGTTCGTGAATTTCTGTTGAGGAAATTTAGAGGGCCAGAATTTGAAGCTGAGTGTAGTATGATCTTGCTGCCGCCTACTTACATTTCGCGTGGTGATCACAAAGACAAGAGAAATTAGGGCGCGTACGGAGGCATATAGGCATTCTCTTTTTCCTCGTTCTATTTGGGACTGGAATAGGAAAGGAAATGTCTAGAGTGTATCCTGCGCCACGCATCTTACGGTGGATTTCGGAGTATGGATGAAGATGTAGACTTGTGTGGCGTTAAGGGCACCTCGTCCCATACTGACCACCTCTGGAGGTACCCTGGGACTGGGGATTGCAATCCGTGCCTCCCGCGTTGCTCCTCCAGTGTTGTCTACATCGCAGCTGCCACTACTGGAGTCGTTTCGCAGAGAGTAGAGCAAGCCGGACACAGCCTTGGAATCGTGGCAGGCGGCACCTACGCCCCCCCCCCCATCACCCTCCCCTCCACGCTAACCTCTGACGTGCGAGAGGCACCCTAAGCCAGGGAACGGCCTGACATCTGCTAGCATCTTAAGGAACTACGAGGGGAGCGTAGGACAATGGTTTAGGAGGGGCTTCTCCTCTGTATGTGTTACTCTACGGTAGAGCGCATTTGTCGTGGTGGAGCTGACCGCGCCCAGACAGCGTAGTGCCGGCGGCAGGTGTGGGGGTTGTGGGAGGGCGGGGGCCCTGGAGAAAGCGGCGCGTGGACTCCCCGCAGCGCGGTCGCGTGGCTGGCGCCTGCCTGCTTAGCCCACTTGGCGGGCCGCCAGCTCCCGGCGTGGCGCCGAGCAGCGCTGCGACCAGCACAGGTGGCGCGTGGGCGGGCGGCGTGACGACACAAGGCGCGGCGCTGCTAACGCCTCATTAGCCGACTAGTGGCCGACGGTTTCCTAGTAATCGATGGTAAGGCATCGACTAAAACAGAAGTGATATCGTGCGTTAAACAGGATAGTGTTGTTCGTACTCTGCTGTTCCTTATTTACATAAACGATTTAGTAGAAAATCTAAGTAGCTCTACATCTACATGAGATACTGAGCAAATCTGATTCAAGTGCCTGGCAGAGGGTTCATCAAACCACCGATATACTATTTTATCTCCCATTCCATTCTCGAATAGGGCGCGGGAAGAAAGAACACCTGAATGTCTCCGTTCGTGCTCTGATTTCTCGTTCTGATGATCATTTCTACCTATGTAAGTGGGAGTCAACAATATATTTTCGCATTCGGAGGAGAATGTTGGCGATTGGAGTTTCGTAAGTAGACCACGCCCCAGCGATAAGCGCCGTTGTTGTAGTGATTCCCAGCCCAGATCCTGTATCATTTCCGTAACGCTGTCTCCCCTGAATCGTGACAATACGAAACGACCTGCCATTCTTTGGACTCTTTCGATGTCCTCCGTGAAACCCACCTGATAAGGATCCCACATTGGGCAGCAATACTCAAAAAATGGACGGACAAGCGTAGTGTATACAGTTTTTTTGTGTTGCATCTTTTAAAGGTTCTACCAATAAAACGCAGCCCCCGGTTCCAGCTAGGGCTCTGTTTCTAATGATGTAACGCTCATCAGGCCGCTAAATCCTAATTTCTGTTTCTTGCCTTTCTTCGTTTAGCGCGCTGACTCCCCATCCTCCTTGGAGCGACGGACGCACTCGCGGCAAACATCTCGGCAAGGCGCGATACTTCGCCTCGCCTGGCAGCCCCCACCCAATCAGACGGCGGCTTGGTTAACGAAGCGGCAGCCTGCAGGGGAAGGATTGGCACGGGATGGGACAGGGCAGGGCAGGGCAGGATAGGCGCTCCAATTACCGATCCCCACACCGCGGCCGCAGGCGCGGCACCCGGCACCTGGGCCAGCAGGCACGTAATTGCAGCACAAGCCACTTGGCTCCGCTCTGCGCCGTGCCGCACTAATGTCTTTACGCCTCGGCTTCCTCCCCACTACGCGCACTCGTCCTCGCCGCTGAAAGCAAAGAGAGAGAGAGAGAGAGAGAGAGAGAGAGAGAGAGAGAGAGAGAGAGACGGCCGTGATGGCCGAGGAGACTAAGGCGCTCCAGTCACGGTCTGCACGGCCACTACGGTCGGGGGTTCGAATCCCCCCTCGGGCATGGATATTTGTGCCGTCCTTAGGATTAAGTAGTTGATAAGTAGTTTGTAAGTTTAGAGACTGATGACCCCGTAGTTGAGTCCCATAGACTATACAAACATTTGAACATTTGAGAGAGAGAGATAGAGAGTGAAGAAGAAGAAGAACTCGGCCTCTCACTCTCGCATACTCATTCACGTCGTTATGCGTATCTGGCCAGCACCCCCTATAGAAGAAAGCCTGCGCACGACGTCACAACATGGCGGCGGTGAGAGGCTTAGTCCTCTGAAAGATTGTAAACATTAGCAGTGCACGCTGTTAATAGTGCATTCTTTCGTTCAGGAGTGTGTTTATTACGTACATTGGTGTTGTATACGGTGTGATCGCTACGCTGGACGATTTGTGTGTGTGAGAACAACGTGTGATCTCTTTTTTACTGACAAAATGCCGTTTCGTTGTTCTGTGCCGAAATTTAGAGGAAATTACGATTGTGGCCCAAACGTTACCGTCTTTAAACGTCCAAAGAAGAATAAGCCGATGGGGGTGGTTACGTAAGTAAAATGAATCGCAATATCCAACGATAAACAGTCACGAATTAAAACTCTTTTATAAGGTTAAACAAAAACGACAACTCATTAACTTGAAGAAGGAGCCAAATTATCCTGGGAATTCTTGATATCCATTTCTTCTTGTCCTGACGTTTAAAGACTGTAACTTTTGGCCCACAGTCGTAATTTCCTCTACATTTCGGCACAGAACAGCGAAACGGTATTTTGTCAGTAAAAAAGAGATCACACGTTGTTCTCACACACAGCTGTTCAACTGTTAGTTACGCTTATGGGACTTAACTACGGGGTCTTCAGTCCCTAAACTTACAAACTACTTATGAACTACTTACCAACTAGGACGGCACAAATATCCATGCCCGAGGGGGGATTCGAACCCCCGACCGTAGTGGCCGTGCAGACCGTAACTGGAGCGCCTTAGTTCCCTCGGCCACCGCGGCCGGCTCTCACACACACAAATGGTCCAGCGTAGGGGTCACACCGTACACAACACCAATTTTTTTTCACGTAATAAATACACTCCAGAACGAAAGAATGCACTATAAACAGCGTGCACTGCTAATATTTACAATCTTTCAGAGGACTCTAAGCCTCTCACCGCTCCTTGCTGTGACGTCATGTGCAGGCTTTCTTCTATAGGGGGTGCTGATCTGGCTCGAATGGAAAAACTTAACCAAAGAAGACGTGAACTCATTCTCGCCTGTGAACACCCCTGTTCCTTGCTGTACGCATTAGACTTCTGTGGGACTTGGTGGCTAATTGATGGACATGAAAATAATATAAACGTCATAACCACAATTAGCGTTATATTTACGCCTTATGCGATTCGACTTCCGTCATTTTTGAAGGATATCATCCACACATTTTAGTATCCTTTAAACCGTACTTTCCCACACAGCTCCTGTTACACACTATACTTAACTAACAAGGAAAGTACTTGGGCTCAAACAAACACATATACACCAAAATCGTTTGAGATATAATGTAAAGGTCCCTTATTGCACTAGTGATACTCCCGCATCTGCATAACTCTGCAGTCGTCCTTTAAAGGCCTCTGCGTGTGCCTTGCCACATTGCACTTTGACCTGTCGGTTCGCCAATAGGGACAGTGCAGTGTGCCTCCGAAGTCGCGTTTTGTGACGTTATTTGTGCGGTGAAACGTCAGATGGGGCGGCGATTGGTAATCCTGCTAATGTATTGCGATTGGTTGAGATGAAGTTACGAAGAACCCTTCTTCGTGAAGATGGTATTAGTGTAGAAGATGAATCATTCGCATGCTTTCTCGTGTCTGTTATGGTACAGAAAAATAAGCATAAGTTAGATACTGTTGTAACACTAACACATGATGATGATAATAGGGATGATAATGACGAACAAGTCATTGCAAGCGGTAGTGCTACAGTAAGTACGGGAGGAGACGATGGAAGCAGTGGCAGTGAATACCAACAGTCTTCCGAGAAGAAGGTTAAAGTTGCAACTATTATCACGGCTTTTGATGACAATACTCTAGAGAACACCTACGATGATTATTACATAAGTTGTAGTTAAGATATCTGCATTACATATGACGTCTACAATTACATCTACGGGGCTATCTAAACCATTATTGCAAAGTTTTGCATAAAATCGACACTCACCAGCACACTGAGGTGTACGTAGAGATCCTGTAAGCGAACGTTCATACATATGCCCAAGTACTTTCCTTGTTAGTACAAAATTGAAATTACTATAATACACTATACTGTAGGTACTAAGCCCAAAATCTGCAATGTAATGCTTTTATTTTATTAACAGTAATGCATTTCCTCGAGACAAACATTGTCTCTTTATAGCAAAGGTATTAAATTCACCACTTGCCATTAAAAATTGCAACACCAAGAAGAAGTGCAGATGCTAAAGGGGTATTCATAGGACAAATATATTATACTAGGACATGTGATTACATTTTCACGCAGTTTGGGTGTATAGATCCTGCGAAATCAGTACCCAGAACAACCACATCTGGACGTAATAACGGCCTTGATACGGCTGGGCATTGAGTCAAACAGAGCTTGGATTGCGTGTACAGGTACAGATGCCCATAAGCTTCAACACGATACCACAGTTCATCAAGACTAGTGACTGGCGCATTGCGACGAGCTAGTTGCTCGGCCAACATTGACCAGACGTTTCCAATTGGTGAGACTTATGGAGAATGTTAGATTCGTGATTTCCTGTTAGAAAGGACACAGTACGTTGTAACTTACGGAAAATCAAGTAAAACAGAAGAGTTTTGTGGCTTTCCCCAGGGAAGTGTTCCTTTATAAACGATTTACAAGACAATGTGAACAGTTCTCTGAGACTTTTTGAGTATAATGCTGTCGTTAATCGATTAGTAAAGTGACCAGAAGATCAAAAATGACTGCAAAATGATTTATATAAAATGTCTGCGTGGTGCAAAAATTGTCAATTGACCATCAGTGGCCGAGCGGTCTCCGGCGCGCCAGTCACAGTCTGCACGGCCGCTACGGTCGGGCGTTCGAGTCCCCCCTCGGGCATGGATGTTTGTGTCGTCATTAGTATAAGGTATTTCATAAGTAGTTTGTAAGTTTAGGGACTGATGACCCCGCAGATAAGTCCCTTAAGCTTAACAAACTTTCGAACATTTTGAATTGACCATCAGTAGTGATAAGTGAAAGTCATCCATATGAGCAGTAAAGGTAATCCGATATATTTCATTTATAGATCTAAATTGGAAAGAGCACACAGAAAATATCGTAGGGAAGCCAACCAAAGGCTGAGTTTTCATTGACAGAACACTTAGAAGATGCAAGAGTTCTGCTAAAGAAACTGCCTACATTACACTTGTGCGTCCTATTTTGGAGTATTGCTGCCACACCAGATGGGACTGATGGAAGATTTAGAGGAAATTGAGAGAAGGGCAGCTTATTTTGTATTATCTTCTTATATGGAAGAGAGTGTCTCGGAAATGATGCACGAGTTGGGGTGGAAATCTTTAAAAGAAAGGCGTTATTCCTTGCGGCGAGATGTATTTGCAAATTTTGTTTCACAAAATTTCTCTTCAGGATGCGAACCCATTTTCTTAGCACCCACCTACTTAGGGAGACATGATCACCATAAAGAAAGAAATTAGATTCGAAGCGGAAAGATTTAGGTGTTCCTCGTTTTTTCCGCGTGCTATTAGAGAATGTAACTGTAGAGAAATATTCATAAAAGCGGTTTGATGAACCCTCTGCCATTCACTTCCGTGTAATTTGCGTAGTATTTATGTAGATAGGTTCGGAATTTACGTTACACAGTACGTCTGCCTGTAATTGGCTGGGCAAGTCAGTTCGAAGTTTGGAGGGTGGGAGGAAGGCAATGGCATATAACCCCCAAACAGGACCATGCCTAACAAATGACTGTGGTGTTGAAAGCAACCTTCGGACTGATGGCTGTTTTACATTACATACACGCTGAGTAATATATATTATACAAGAGAGAGAGAGAGAGAGAGAGAGAGAGAGAGAGAGAGAGTAGAGGAAGAGAGGGATTAACAGAACATTGGATCAAATAATTACAGGGGCAACGCAGGGTTCTCGGCTAGTCACATAATGAAGAATATCTCAAACCCTTTGAGTCAAATTGAAACTTGTTCTAAGTGGATCTACAACCGATTATATTGGGAGATGGGGAGCCAATAGTTAGTCGAGAATGCATATTTATAGTCTTTTGGTCATAAAAAGCGTATAACGTATAATAACAAGAACAGTGATCATACCGACATCATTCTGTAATGACCCAACAGATATTATGAGTTTCCGTTATCACTTTACCGAAATGCTGTATCTCCAGTTTCAAGACTGATGTAAACACTATAAGGTTTGCAGGATATGGTTCTTTTGGTCAGTTATGATTACTTGAAGCAGAGGGATTTTGATACTCTTGATTCGAGAATTAATTATGTATTATTTCCCTCCGATGGTAATGATATCATGTTACTTTTTTTCTCTCTATTAAAATGTCAATTGTATTCGAATGCATAGTTTCGCATGGAGGCGAGACATATCACTATATGAATCAGTAACTATAAAAACAACACATGTCCACTTTTTGACAAAAATGAGATATTTGCAAAACACCATTCAGGATACGTGGAAAAATCACACATGTCCTATACATATTAAATCTTTTACCGGCATACCGTTTCTTTGTGTTCTTTGCATTAAAAACATGAGTCCCGGACTCGTGTTGTTGTTGTAAGAAACGGCAGATGGCAGCACCAAATAAACATAATCGGTCCTGGTTTCGTATAGTGAATAGAATGCATGCCAGATGGGAGCACATGTATATACACACACCTCTGATGTCTATGAACTTGTTATCTGTGTGCATTGTCATGGTAATTGCGACACGTTCCTTTGGATTATCTGTGGACAATGTCGAGGAAGAGAGGTACGTACTCGGAACTATATAAAAGAAATCTCATAAATGCTGCCAGAACGAAAGGAATTGCTTTTGTACATCACAGTGGAAGAGGAATGAATAAAAATAGGATCTGTCTGTGGGTAACTTCAAGGATTGTGTGAAAACCACGAAGGTAATGTTCACATAGGACCTAACAAAGTATGTTCATTTTTGGTTGATTACATCAACACAGAGGTTCTTCATTTTGTTACTGAATTGCATATGTCCTCAGATGGGTGCGCTGCACTGAACAACAACAACAACAACAACAACAACAACATTCTGGTCAGGGTAATAAACTGCCTTGTAAGTTCTAACAGATTCAAAGAAGTATTCCATCATTTCCCTGTGCCTGACCATTCATTTTTACCATTTGAGTGTGCATTTGATGGCGTAAAATGGATGATCAAAAACCAAAACAAAATATATCCTTTGTATGACTATGTTGAATACATGGTGACGTCGTCCAAAAACCAAAATATTCAAGTAAAGCTCGTTAACCTTGAAGAGATATTGAATTAAAAAAAAAATGGTGGCCCAAATTTTATAAGCAATCCTGTTTGTCTCACGACTGTTACGGGGACAATGTGGAACAGACAGTACAGCTAAATTCATTGTCCTCATTCATGGGCTTCCATCACAGTGAATTGTGCCCAGAGAAGATTGAATGTTATTATCACGTGGACGGCCGAATGAAACACTGTTTTCATTGTGACAATCATTACAGACAGATCCAAAGTTCACTGTAGAAATGGCATCTAATAACAAAGTTACAATCAATGTGAAAAAATTTAAAGATTTGAGTCAACTAATGCAGTGTATTCCTGAAGAGCACAAAGCCTTTAATCTGGAGTTGACTGAGTGCCCTTATAAGGACACTTCTGACAACGATTCATAATACATTTTTGCTGGAAAATAAACTTTTTTGTTGTTTTAATTCTTCATTGTCTTGTTAGGTGAAATAATAAATTTAAGTCCTAATTTCACGATTTACTTCATTATATCTTTTGTATTTCCATGCAGTGTGTCCGTACATTAACAGTATATTCCATGCTCTTTGTAAAACAATATTAGACAATGTGTAAAGGCATCCTGTAAGTAATATTGTAATTAAATTTATACAATAAAGTATTTTTTTATGCCATCAACAAAATTTGGTGTTAAATTATCAGTCCAAACTTTGCATCCTGCAACAACAACATAAGTCCGTACAATTAAAGAAAATCGTACATGAGAAATTGTTACATTTAAATTACTTTGTTTCATTCTTAAAGTTTACCTAACATATACACTCAATATTAAAATCAAAGGATTTATCCTGCTGTTCATTATATAGCTTGTATACAGTTTTCTGCTTCTCCTGAAAAATGTACTGTTTTCTATTAATGTTGTTTTTACTATTGCCGATTCTGTTATTCAAAGCGTGGTTTGATATGATTCAGAGCGTTCACGGAAAAAAGTCTGTTGTCAGAATTGAATAGTGAGCGGATATACTACGGACACTACGCAACACATCCTGCACAAACCTTAATCGCATTTTCACTGTTGCTTTAATTTTGCCGCCACTTGGACCTTGTATTTAACATATTATCTTATTTGTAAAGAAATCAGACGTTTTACCGTTAAAGAATTGGTTTTGGGTGAATATTGGTAACTGTTGCAGAACGTTCAAGAGCAACCGGTGTCACTGCGAGATGAATTTACCGCCTCTCTCTTCAACAACACAATTGCAGCGAGCCTGCTCATTCCCACTCAGCGTCCAGTACTTCATTGAAACGATTACGTTTGGAGTACTGAATCACGACACTTTGATTACAATCATTCATTTTGTTGCCCGATTTCACTTTCCGAGGGTCATTAACGTCGGCGAGGTAAGGTGAAAAGGAGCCTTTACTGTTCCTGTGGCAACCGGTAATGCGCCCGATACTTGCCGTAAACGTTTATAGCTCACGGGGAGAGATATATAACCCGCCCTAAGTTGGTAGGCTTCCATTGTAAATTCTCCCCGAGTCGTTCGTATCTTGTGCGGTAATTTGCAGCAGAGAAAGACGCTGGAACAAATTTACGGTCGCTGCGCTACAACGTCGTTTGAAGTTTAAGTGAGATTGTTAGGAACGAGTGGATCTCTCGTTCATTGTGAACAATGTCGTAAATGCTAATGAAATGGCCAGCAACATACTAGCTGTCTGTGAAACCCCTAAATCCGTGCCCCACGAGAAGCTTGGTTGTTTAATGGCTTTTATGTACGCTATTAGATCGTCGACAGGTACAAAGAAGGCACTTCTGTTGGGGCAGACAAAAGTAGAGAATCTTACCAAAATTATCCGCCTTTGCCTGCCTGCGTTATTCAGTAAACAGTATTTTAGTTTTGACTCCAATAGAACCTGCTAGTTGAAGTATATACACATTTTTATAGCGGAAGTTTCAGTGAAGGTCTGCTATCACTGGTGATGATGCTTCTTCACTCACTCCTTGGTGAAAGTCAGTTATTGATTCCAGTGCGGCCAAACAATATATGAGTAGCCTATTATCAAAGACGGACATCATTCGTTTGCCAGAAACTGAAATAAACGTCATTTTTTATTGCGAAACATAGAGCTAATATATTTATAAGCTGTTATGAGCATTATCAACTTTAATACTTTGTACCTGGAAGTGGCTAATATCAATTTGATTACTCAATCAGCTTCAAATTGTGTTTGAAAATACAGATGTTCGCCTTTGAAACTAAAACGTGTAGGTGTCCGCTTTTGATGTGAACACGCTTTCAGATGTCCGTTTTTGATACACAGAGATTCTTGCTGACGAGAATCTTTTACAGGTGTACAATCCTTTAATTTATAGGAATATCAACATAGAGTGGAAAAATGTTAAATTCTGAACTTTAGCCGGCCGCGGTGGCCGAGAGGACTGAGGCGCGTCAGTCACGGTCTTCACGGCCACTACGGTCGGGGGTTCGAATTCCCCCTCGGGCATGGATATTTGTGCCGTCCTTAGAATAAGGTAGTTGATAAGTAGTTTGTAAGTTTAGGGACTGATGACCCCGTAGTTAAGTCCCATAAGCTTTACAAACATTTGAACATTTGAACATCTGAACTTTATTACATACTGGAAAAATGAAGAACTACAATAATCATAATAATCTTTTTAATTTTAAATGCAAAATGAAATGTTACGGCACTGAACCTCTAAAATTATTAGCATAAGGTGTTTTGAAACTGTCGTCAGATTTTTCCGTAAACGCCGTTATGTTATTCTGACATCGAACTTCTTTCCAAGTGATAATTTCGTACAACACACCTTACAATAGAAGTGTGTAGTTTACAAGCTAGTCTTACCTTTGTTTATTTTCAGTGTTTATTTTCCACATTTCAGGTTGTCTTAACCGCTTCGTAGCTTTTCCTTTGAACGCTGGTGATATGTTATGTTCCATTTCACTCGCTTTAAGATGGTTATTAGTAATAATACTATAAAAATTACTGAAAAACTTGCGTATGGGCTAATACGTCATAGAACCTGGCACATACTGTCGCCATGTCTGATTTTCGAGGTCATGTGATCATATACTGTGTTTCCATTGCTGCACACTGCTTCATTAAACAAGTGTCCGATTTTGATATCAAGCTCTTATGTAGGTGTCGAATTTTGATGTGAATAGTCAAACTTAACGTGTGATTTATCACATTTACGGCAATTTTTGGAAGAAACGGATTTCACCAATGAAAAGAGCAGAAACACTTCGTTCAGGATAGACTGATAACTAAATTTCGACCATTAGGTCAGATGTTCAGGTTTGATATTAGGCTAATCATATATTCACTAGGGATAGTGCACCACCACCAGTGAAGATGTACCTTCACTGCCAAAAGGTAAGGAATGACAAATTTTCAGATGTGTGTAAAGCTCTGCGAACAAACTGCAGTGGACATCAGTCTCTGTACTTGCAAACTACTTAACCTAATTCACGCTAAGGACATTACACATACCCATGACCGAGGGAAGACTCGAAAGTCCGACAGAAGCAGTCGCGCACTTCGCAGCAAAGTGCCTTAGAGCGCAAGGACACTCCCACTCGGCCAGGAATTGCAACCATAGTTGCAATACCTTTACTTAGTCATATTTCGAAAGTTCCATTTTATGAGCTACAATGTAAACACATACTCAGATTCTACAAAATTCATTTACTGCAGCAATGATGTGCACCATGCCTCTTAAGAGCTTCACACCACATTTTTCTCTTTGCATACGGACAACATAATGAAGAATCTCGAAACCTTCGCGTCAAATTGAAACATGATCTAAGGGGATCTACAACCGATTATGTTGATTACATTTGCGCTCACGGTTGTGTTTAAAGAATGCCGGGGCGCTTGCTGTCGACTCAAATGTCACAAATGTCCTCATCGCAATAATTCTCAGAAATATCAGAACTGGGACTTTAGACAAGTTGTTGTTGCAGTTGTGGTCACATTCGGATATCGTATCGTCCGTTCCCGAAATTTGTGAAAGCAGCAACTTTAGTAGCTTACTTAAAGGTGGATCAGCACACCACCTCTCGTCCCGAGTTCGTAGAAGCCATCACATGTTTCCTCGAAAACTTCAGCCGAGATCTACATACACGTACATAGTCCGGAATTCACCGAAAGGTGCGTGGCGGAGGGTACTCAATACCACTACTAGTTACTTGCTTTTATGTTCCATTCCCATATAGAACGAGCAAAAAACGAATGCTTGTATGCATCTGTACGAGTCCTAATCTCCCTGATTTTATATTTGTGCTCTTTACGCGATATGTCAGTTGGCGGCAGTCGAATCGTTCTACAGTCCGCGTCAAATTCCGGCGCTCTAAATGTCTCCAACAGCGTTTCGCGAAAAGAATGTCGCCTTTCCTCCAGTGACCCTCCATTTGAGTTCCGGAAGCATTTCGGTGACACTAGCGCATTGATCGAACCTATTAGTAAAACATCCTAGCCCCCCCCCCGCTTCTGAATTGCTTCTGTGTCTTCTTTTAAACCTATTTGATAGGGATCCCAAACTCAACGGAGTCGACCTTGCATCTCCAGTTTCTCGACCGAAGGCGAAAAATACAATTCTTGCTGTACACCCCTTTTCTACTTGTGACAAAAAATACTATATGAGCATTGCTGAATTATTTTTGTTTGTTATTCTAAGCAATTGTGCGCCTCATTTCCTTGTTTTTAATAACATGAATGGACTTGGGTAAATCAGTCAGGCGTTATTCATCACTGTCTGGTCACATTCATTCTCTCTCTTCTCAAGCTCTGTTGCAGTTGGTATGTTATCTTCTTAGACTGGAGAGTTATAAGATCATTATCCTGCAACTTGTCAGTCTTATCAGTCTCTTTGTCATTGCCAAAACTCAGTTAATTTATAATATTTGCAAGGTTTTCGTCAGACTGAACATTAAGCAATGCCTTACAAGTTAAATTAGAAAACGAACCACCATTAGGAGGGCATTCAAACACAGATCTTTCAATAACAGATCTTTCAATATTGTTAGTTCTTTTCTGTCCTTTCTTCCCGCAGTTGCTTTTTATATTATAATTTAGGTATTTATTTATGTAAGTTGTCTATGCAACTCAATAACACAAGTTTATTTTGCCATATGTATTTCACCGTTATTTGCATAGCATCTTAAGTGGCAATTTTTGGTGGATGCTAGTCTACATGTGCTGTTGTTTGTCCGTCGGCTAAATTTTGAATTGTAGTGTTGTGTACAGTCAAAAACACACTTCCAGTTTTTCTCAAATTTTCCATTTTTCCAAACGTATCGTGTTCTGAGAATAGCGAATACAACATCATCAACAACAAAAGGGTTAGTCAGATCCATCAAGCCGTGAAGTGATGCTGTTAGATAAATGCGCCAATTGAGTTTTGTTTACATATGATTAGTGTTCAAAAGGAAATGTACGAAACGTTTTCAGAACCAAAATGGTTGAAATTGGAATATGTCGATTTAGGATAACTAGTGCGACATTTAAGGACACGAAGCAAACGTCTTCATCTCCCTCTGTAAATTCAAGGCTGTTCTCTCTGCAGGGAAGGTGATGCTCACCGTTTTTCTCTTTTTTCTTTCGACGTCTGAGGTCCGATACTCGTTGATTTCCTGGAACACGGAAAAACCATCAAAAGTGACGTATATTGTGAGAGACTACGTAGCCTACACACGCCCATCGAGAACAAACGGCTTGGGCTGTTCACGAAGGGAGTGATTTGGCTCCATGGTAACGCGCGTCTCCAGGGTCACATAAAGTGTTGGGCGCTGATGACCTCGCTGTTGAGCACCCTAAAACGCCAATCATCATCATCACATTAAGTGTACTGGCTAAGATCAAGTGGATGCAGCTTCAGCATCCGTCCTACATCCCGGACATGTCGCCCTGTGACTTCCATCTGTTTCGTTTGCTTAAAAAAAATAAATAAAAAGAAGAGCCACCACACATCTGGAAGGGAAGCGCTTCAACTCGAACTGAAGGACTCAGGAGAGGACTGGCTCTTCTCACAACCGCAGGAATTCTGGGAATAGGGACTTATTTCTGCTCGTTAAGCATTGGGATAATTGTGCTTAGGCCTTTGGTGATAACTTCCGAGCCGCGGTGGAGTAGCCGAGTGGTCTATAGCGTCTCGCTGCGGAGCGCGCGGTTGCTCGCCGTGGAGGTTAGAGTCCTACCTGGGGCATGGGTATGTGTGTTGTCCTTATGTTAGTTTAGTTTAAGTAGTTTGTAAGCTACGGACTGATGACCACGCAGTTTGGTCCGATAGAATTACAAACATTTGAATTTTGAATTTGAATAACTTTCGAATGAAGACTTCAATTATACCCGTCGTTTCATAGGTACCTTTTTGACACTCAAATTCAATTGTTCAAATGTTTGTAAATCTATTGGACCAAACTGCGTGGTCATCAGTCCGTAGCTTGCAAACTACGAGGCGCGTCCAGAAAGTCAGTTCCGTTTGGTTATATAAAACGAACGGGTACAGATACAGAAAAGATATTGATTGTACAAAAACCTACAACTGTTAAACTACTTTTCTACAGAGCTTCCGAAATTTTGTAGGCAATTGTCATAGCATGGCACAACGTTTTGTGTGCCTTTTTCATAGAATGTTGCCGCCTGTGTTTTCAACCATGTGGTAACACGTTCTTTCAGATCCTCATCATCGTTGAAGTGTTGTCCACCAAGGACAGATTTTAGGTGTACGAAGAGGATTGCTGTCAAAAGATTTTTTTTCACGATAATGCGTTACCTTACACACCGAATGTGACCAAACAATTCTTACGGAAATTTCAATGGGATCTGTTTGATTATTGTCCGTACAGCTCGGACCTCTCTCCTAGCGACTTTCATCTCTTCTTACACCTAAATCCTTACTGGTCAATACTTCAACGATGATAAAGAGCTGTTACCACATGGTTGAATACACAGGCGGCAACCTTCTGTGAAGGACGCATGCAAAAACTTGTGGCACGCTATGACAAGTGCCTCCAAATTTCGGCAGTTATGTGGAAAAGTAGTTTAAGAGTTGTAGAAATTTGTGTAATAAAAAATTTCTTCTGTGTCTGTGTACAATTTCATTTTATTACCAAACGGAACTTACTTTCTAGACGCGCCTCGTACTCAAACAAAGGTAAACTAACTAAGGGCAAAAAGAAAAAAAAAATGTTCAAATGTTCAAATGTTTGTAGAGCTTATGGGACTTAACTACGGGGTCATCAGTCCGTAAACTTACAACTACTTATGAAATAGGTAATACTAAGGATGGCACAAATATCCATGCCCGAGAGGTGATTCGAACCCTCGACCATAGTGGCCGTGCAGAACGTGTCTGGCTCGTCGCACACCGCTCGGCCAGCGCGGCCGGCTAACCTAAGAACAACACACACACACACACACACACACACACACACACACACACAGACACACACGCCCGGGGGGGGGGGGGCTCGAACCCCCCGACGGCGAGCGACCGTGCGCTCCGCAGCGAGGCGCCTTAGACCGCTCGACTACTCCACCGCGGCTTTTGGACACTCTTCATACATGCGGAAATTGATTTTTGTTCTTTCGAACATGTAGGCCTATACATGCACATGTATAATGTACTGCAGATGTTTGATGTTCATGCTGGCCTCCAGGTAGCTGAGTACACTGTGAGCTTTCACAAAGCAGCGCGCGGGTGGCTGTTGACTGATACGAGCGCGGCAGTAAACTGCGACAGAGTGGCAGGGTGACGCACCGTTTTGAAATTACGCCGTCGGAAATCCTGCCGCCGGTGTCGGTGGCCACGGCAG
Organism: Locusta migratoria; assembly: GCA_026315105.1. NCBI lineage: Eukaryota > Metazoa > Arthropoda > Insecta > Orthoptera > Acrididae > Locusta > Locusta migratoria. Next base: position 326,819,621 of record CM048751.1, on the reverse strand, counting down.
AGCGCGGGCGCTTTGCGGCGGAGCGCAATGAGCGATGTCGGGGGGCGTGTAGCTGTCGGTAATGGCGGCTGTATTATTCATAGCGGCCGCTGTTGCTTCCGCCGGCCTCACCACTGGCCGATCAAACGCCGCGGGCGATTGCCACGCCGTCCAGGCCTCATCAGGGCGCTGCAGGCGGCGGTACCTCCATCTGATAGCGGGGCGCCATCGTGAGCGCATACAGGGGCTGGACCAAGTAACTGTAACACCATGTGCTACAATGCAATTGTCCACTGACTAAAGCTATTCAGTAGAGATGTTTTGTATGGAGTATGGGCGGGTGATTAACGGAGAGTAGTATTTTAAATGCAGTGATCGTTGGTTCCAACCCTGGTATGCGTTAACATTTATTTCTCTCAGTTTACTGTATGTAACAGATTCTGGGACCAAAAATCATCACAGTCATATTCTTACTTTTCACAAATATTTATCCATTTTTTCCGAATATGTCGGGACATCCGAGATCGTGCTGAAGCAAGAAACTAACAATAGAGCTCATCACTTGTCATAAATACCATCCTCTTTATTTCTGAAAATGATGTGATAATATTGAACTGAAAGCCATGTGCTGTGTAAATCAGAAATTCGAACAGCTAATTTCCAGATAGCGTTTTCAATCGATGCAGCAAAACCATATCTGGCCCTGACAGGTACACACGACAGCGAAAAACGGTTTCCGAAATTCAGTTTTCGTATTTCGGAAGATCGGTCGAATGCAGAAGAAGCAAGTATTACTGTGCGAGTTAGGCATTTTTGTCTGCGGTGTTACTCTGTTGTACACATCTCCGTAGCTCCTAATGTTTTTTTCTTCGATGAGTGTACGTAATTGCTGCAGTCAGGATCAACATTAAACATGCCAAAGCGTATGAGGATTTCAGTTTCGTTTACAAACTACATTTAATCGATACTCTATTTCCCCCCCCCCCCTCCCCGCTAGAACCATCTAAATTCTACAATATGTATTTATATTAGTGAAAGGGTGTCGCGCAAAACTGTAAGCTATAAACGTGTGTTGCCATGAGGGCAGGATTGAAAAGCACTGCTCTACGGTAACATCTGATAAATGCGCCCGTAGCAACCGGTGTACCAACACAACAAACGAACATGCATTGAACTCAGCTGCATCTCTGTAGTCAACAAAAATTGGACACATGTCATAAGGCATAAGAAACGTTGATAATCAAACAACATAAGTCATACCCCCCCCCTAATCTCTCTCTCTCTCTCTCTCTCTCTCTCTCTCTCTCTCTCTCTCACACACACACACACACACACACACACACACACACACACACACACACACAAACAAGTGTAACAGCAAGTATGGTACCAACGGAATTTGATGGGTCGTAGGTATGTTGTGAGGGAATTCCTCTAGATCATCAAGCTAAAAGGATTTCTTCCAATGGGCCTTGATTTCTAAGAAAATCAAAATCAAATTCGCAACAAATTACCACGCGTAACGTGTCTACTTATACATGGCGCTTAACGCTCAGCGAGACAGCGTGGTGTAATCGGCAAGATGCGAGGCTGCCATGCAGGCGACCTGGGTTCAAGTCTGACATGGGTCAATTACTTTTCACACCTGTCCCATGATTGCGCGTACTTATGTATTTTTATAACCATTACTATGTAAACGTTTGCAGTAAATGGTCAGGGTAAAAACATGTAACATTTGCTCAATATATTATCTATTGCGCGACTATTATTTTATTCATTTTGTTTTTTGGAAGCACACTTTTAAGGAGATTGAACCATATTTCGAAATCAGTAAACAGTCTTTTGTTAATACCTATAATATTTGAGCAACATTTAATACCTATGTTTCAGTTCCTGACGTACTGTTTTTATCTCCTCCTATGACGTGTGTACCCACGTGACGCGTCCCAGTGGACTATTATGCTATGGGCAGTCGGTTAGTCATTCATAGTGTATCAAGCTGTAACATAGGAGTGGGTATAAAGGCATATAATTATGAACAATGAAAGAGAAATGAAGAAAAGTGAAAAATAAATGACACGAAGGGCAAGATTTTTTATTTTCTTTGTTATGTTTTTAATCGCTTGACATCATTATTTGTGAAACTTCCTGGCAGATTAAAATTGTGTGCCGGAACCGGGATTCGAACCTGGGACCTTTGCCTTTCACGGGCAAGCCCACTACCGACTGCGATATCCCGACACGACTCACGTTGTCGCCTCACAACTTTACTTCCGCCAGTACATCGCCTTCTACTTTCCAAACTTGTTTCATTCTGAATCATTATTTTTGTTTTTCTTTGCTTAATTATTTTTTAATTTTTTTTTTGAAATATAAAAAGTAGTAATTACAATTTTTAAAAATTGTTCTGCCGAAGGGTATCGAATTCAGGTCTCCTGCATGGGAGCCTAGCACCTTGCCGATTACACCACGCTGTCTCGCTGAGCGGCAACCGCCATGTATAAGTATACACGTTACGCGTGGTAATTTGCTGCGAATTTGACCTCGATTTTCTTAGAAATCACGGCCCATTTGAACAAATCCTTTTAGCTTGATGGTCTGGAGGAATTCCCTGGCAACATAGCTGGACCCATCAAATTCCGTTGGTACCATACTTGGTGTTTCCCTTGTGAGAATCATCTGTCCAGAACGGTATGTCCACAGAATGGTATGCATAGCGGGCTGCGTATGCGTCAAACCAGACCGCTTTGTACTTTATATTCAAAATGTTTGTATAGCTTATGAGACTTAACAACGGGGTCGTCAGTCCCGAAACTTACAAACTACTTATGAACTAGCTAAGACTAAGGACGGCACAAATATCCATGCCCGAGGGGGGGGGGGGGGGATTCGAACCCCCGACCGTACTGGCCATGCAGACCGTGACAGGCGCGCCGCAGTCCCCTCGGCCACCGCGGCCGGCACGTATTTTAAGGCGTTAGTGAGTTCACCTTTCGACTGCTCATCACACACATCCATTTCCGAAGAGGTTTCGTGTGATGGGCCTGTTTCTATCATACCGCATTTGTTCGCCACGTTGCACCACTTGCCACACGCATGAACGACACGCTACGAATGAGTAAACCGACTGGCCGTAGCATAATAGTCCACTGGGACGCGTCACGTGGGTATACACGTCATAGGAGGAGATAAAAACAGCACGGTCAGGAACTGTAAACATAGGTATTAAATGTTGCCCAAATATTATAGGTATTAACAAAAGACTGTTTACTGATTTCGAAATTTGCTTCACTCGCCTTAAAAGTATGCTTCGAAAAAAACAAAATGAATAAAATAATCGTCGTGCAATACATAACATACTGACGAATGTTACATGTTTTTATCCTGGCCATTTACTGCAAACGTTTACAGAATGGTTATAAAAATACATAATTATGCACAATCGTCGGACAGGTGTGAAAAGTTATTGACCCATGTGGGACTTGAACCTAGGTTGCCTGCATGGCAGCCTCGCACCTTGCCGAGTACACCACGCTGTCTCGCTGAGCGGCAACCGCCATGTATAAGTATACACGTTACGCGTGGTAATATGCTGCGAATTTGATCTCGATTTTCTTAGAAATCAAGGCCCATTGGAACAAATCCTTGTAGGTTGATGGTCTGGAGGAATTCCCTGACAACATACGAGCGACCCTTCAAAATCCGTTGGTACCATACTTGGTGTTCCCCTTGTCAGAAACAGAGTGGCGGTGGCAGAGTAGAAGCGCGCGGCCCGCGGCGTGTCACTCTCGGCGGCTGACTTGTCGCGTGGGGCGACCTAACTGGCGGTTTCCGGTGGCAGGGGGCGGGGCGGGCCCCACGTTTCGCGCGGCACCAGACTCCGACAGCTGTCGCGCGTCACCTCCCTGACTCCACACCACTGCCAGGAAACCCACGCTCGCTGTTCCCTGCTCTGGCTGCTTTCCCTGTGCCTACCACAATATTTAGCACCAACAAAAAACGCAGAACACACAGCATTCAGTTCGCACTGTTGCTGTCAAACTACACTCGCGGCGGTCGCGGGGAGGATACTGTGTGCGGTATAGCGGTAACCGTCTTTTGGTCCAAAGAAAACAATTACTGTGCATCTTCATGTTCCGTGGCGCAATGTCGAATAAATTCTGGCGTGGAGGCGCATAAAGTTTACTTCTAATTTAAGGTTGAAAACTAACAAACTTTCTGTTCTACTAATTTTTTGTTTATTTACTAACTAGTTTTCGGCTTATTACGGCATCATCAGGTTAACTGTTGATATGCGTCGACAAAGACGCTATTGCTTAGGTTCTCAAAAAGAGAAAAACAAAGTTACAACACACAGAATACTAGGTCTTTGCGTGTGACATTTGTTGGAATTGCAAACAATATCTGTTGCCTTGTAGAATTATGTTCACGTAATCCGTGGCCTTCTTGACATTTTTACATTGTAATTTGCCATTGAACAGGGTGACACATTACACATCAAATATTAATGAATTAAAAACTACGTTAACACTATTGACACTGTAGCATATGTTGAAATCGTCACACACACATTATATATATATATATATATATATATATATATATATATATATATATATATAGTTTTATCTTAAAGTCTAAGAGTAAACATGGTAGGAATGGGGAGTCTACATGTGACATTGTTTTTAATTCATTAATATTGGACGTGTAATGTGTTTCACCCTGTTCACTCGCAAATTACAATGTAAAAATGTTAAGGAGGCCACGGATTACGTGAACATAATTCTAAAAGGCAACAGATAATTGTTTGCTATTTCAACAAAGACCGAGTATTCTGTGTGTTGTATCTTTGTTTTTCTCTTTTTGAGAAACTAAGCAATATCGTCTTTGTCGACGCATGTCAACAGTTCACCTGATGATGGCCTAATAAGCCGAAAACTAGTTCGTAAATAAACAAAAAAATTAGTAGAACAGAAACAGTTTGTTTGTTTTCAACCTTAAATATGGAAGCGTTCTACCAAGAAGAGACGGAAGAATCCATTTATATTTACTTCCAATATTTCGGCTGGGTACTGTCGATCCATCTTCAGAGAGAGTCGTAGACTGACGCTCTAGCACTAGAACTCCTGGTGGGGGTCAACTGACCATTTTTCACTTTAAGATGGGTATATCTTCGGTGTTTAAAATACTATGTTCCTGTGGTTTTCTGACTTTTAATAGTCCTAGATGATGTTTAAGTTACTTTAATAATTTTGATTTTTTAAAGGGCAATTTTTTAAAGATTTTTACACATTTACCATTGGTTCCCGACGGTGGTCAATTGACCGCTTCTCAGGACTATGCAATTTATCCGGTTCATTTGATCATTTTCCAATTCATGTTAATAAACAAATTACGATTATTATAATTCAGAATATAATTTGATTTATTGGGTGAAATTGATTTCCCCGGAATTTTGTTTTGTTATAGTATGGTATAATTATTAGGATGATCAGTTTCATAGAATGTTGCCTATAGTGGCTATTACGCGTTTGTTTGGTGGTACCAGTCACAAGTTCTCTCCCTCAGAAACTCCAGGCTCCATCTATTTTGACTGCTGACGGAGAAGAAGGAACATCTAAAGGAACGAAACGAAAAACTTGCCAAGTTGCATTGTGCAACAAAAACGAAATTATAGACATTTGCTTCATACGTAAAAAATCTGCACGTGGTTCGTGTCTAAGTAAGTGAATATGCAACATGTGTGTAGCCTAGTAAAGCAATACTTATTTGTTACAGAAAAGAGTACAATTTAGGAATATTTAAGCAATCATGTGAAAACAACATTTGTCACCTATTGTTATATTATGTAAAACAGAAACATTGAAAATGTAAGCATTTTTATGTATCAATAATATGGGGTCACTTATTTTTGCACGGTATAGATTAAAAATATATTCCATCAATTTCAAATAAGAACGTGCCTACGTTGTTATAATTACCCACGCAAAATCTTGATTAATGACGAATATTAATTATCTTTGCATTTTGTAAAAAAAAGCACTTTAAAATATGATAAAAAAAGTAATGGTCACTTGAGCTCCACTGGGCGTTCTAGTGCTAGCACGCTCTACTGCCCATGCGGCCACAGATCACAGGCGCCAGAGACGTTAATCGGTTCCAAGGAAGTACACATTTGTATGAACTGTATCTGTGGCTGGACGGTCGATTGCCGCTGAGGTATCGATGTGCTATGAACTGTGCTGTGGCGACGTCTATGTAAATTCATTAAAGAAAGTTCGGGATTAAGATTTATCTGAGCAAAAGCCGCTCTTTCTATTGATTAAATTTTAAATCCACGTATTTTCTGCCTTATGATGTAAGCCTGTCATTGGAAATCGAACGGATCTTGAAGTAACACAAAGTGAAGGTCATTTTTTTGACCATCACACTTTCTGCTCCCATCAACGATGATTAGGTATTTCGGTAGGCTGTGGTTTACAAAATCAACTGTGACTGGGACCTTTCGTACGTAGGCCAGACGACACGTACAGTCAGTCTTGCGCACAATAGTTCGCGAACGGGAGCGCTCACTTTAGTTCGCAGATCTGTCACAAACTAGTTCGCTCTTTCAGTTCATCCGCTCCCATTGACGGTTGAGCGGTGTTGTCTGCAGGTCGAGGGAGAATTTATTCCCCCACCCCCCACCCCCAGGTGCTTCATGCGCTTGCTGCGTGAGCCGTGATCTACTGTAAGAAATGACACAGTTTAAAACCATGTGTAGTAAATAGATTTTTTTAAATAACTTAGTAAAGCGGCCCATTAATCAAAAGCACACAAGGGCATACTCGTCAATCTCAAAAATTAAGCTGACATAGACATTTTGGAAAGATAAACAAATTTACCAAATCTAAATATTGGTTTAGAAACACACTGGCACAAGCCCTCAATAAAGACCTTGTGGAGAGAAGTGGAGGTAGCAAATTTAACAATTAAAAAACACAGGGTGAATAGTCCACAAATTTGGAAGGTAGAAGAAAATATGAAGTAATCACTTAGCCAACATCCCACAATGAGGGACGGCAATAAGATATCACAGGTACAATCGCAGTAAACATTAATTACATACACAAGGGCACCTGCCCACAAATTTGCAAAATTACAATGAAGTAAATAAATTTTTAAGAAGGTTAGTTATGCCTCCATAAAACTCGGCACGATAACATCAGGCCATAAACAGAAAAAGGTTACTTAACAAAGAAGAATCCACTGTGATTTTGAGAACTGCAGCGCGTGCATTTTCTGTTTTACAAATCAGTTACAATGTACCATGCCACCAGATAAGCTGGCCTACTTTTCTAAGACACAACAACAGAGTACAAGTGCCTTGAAGATTTAATGTAAATATCAGTTACACTGAATGAAACAACAGTCTCGCTTCAGATCTCCTTACGTATCAGGTTGGTGCAAGGTAACGAAATCAAATTTAGTAATTAACCCGCAAGAGCACAGCGTGCGGGCGGGGAAGGCCCACAAACAATGAGGTGACTCCACAAGGAAACTTAGGATGTGGAAAGGAAAAGCATACAGGTCAAACAGTGCAAAGAAAGGAACTTCAGCCCTAATACACGGAACTTCATGCTTAGAAAAAAAAAAAAAAAAAATCCGAATTACATGTACTCACCCCGCAGAAGAAATGATTCTGCCGAATAACATACCATCCAGAATGAAACTTTCACTCTGCAGCGGAGTGTGCGCTGATATGAAACTTCCTGGCAGATTAAAATTGTGTGCCGGAATCGGGACTCGAACCTGGAATCTTATCCGGGCAAGCGCTCTACCGCCTGAGCTATCCCAACACGACTCACGATGCCGCCTCACAACTTTACTTGTCTCCATCATATCCTTTCTTCCAGGAGTGCTAGTCTTGCATGATTCGCAGGAGAACTTCTGTGAAGTTTGGAAAGTAGGAGGCGAGGTACTGGCGGAAGTAAAGGTGAGGCGGCATCGTGTCGCGTCGGGATAGTTCAGTCGGTAAAGCGCTTGCCCGCGAAAGGCAAAAGTCCCAGGTTCGAGTCCCGGTTCCGGCACACAATTTTAATCCGCCAGGAAGTTTCAACATCCGATCGGTTTCCCGGGCTGTTGACGATGACGCGGAAGGACACTTGCCAGGATTCTCCAGTGACACGTAGCAATTTTTAAAAAAAAATTGAATAGGTAACACACCGCACAAGGCAAGGGCCGAACGATCTCTTCAACACGAAGAGAAGGAACGGAAGCACGGTTGCAACCGCTGACAACAACAAACAGAAAACCAGGATATAGACGCAAGACATGGAAGAAGACAGCCCCTGGGGACGGCTATCAACGCTAGCAAAGCACACACACAAGAGCAAGTTAACACAATCACAATAAACAAAAAGCAAAACCACTCACAATTATGCTGGCTTCGCGACTGTCGGACGCACTACAAAAAGATGTACTTACAGATCAACCACTTAATTGGAAAGTTCTCCAGATGTTCAGGGAGATCAGATGAAAATTTAACCAGAATAACTGTTACTGAACCATGGCGATGATCACCTTGAACTTGCAATCCACATGCTCCGGGGCGCCGTGCTGCGGTGCGCGCGGCCGTTCGCCGTCGGGGGTTCGAGTCCCCCTTCGGGCATTGGTGTTCGTGTAGTCCTTAGGTTAGTTTACCTTAGTTTAGGCAGTTTGTAAGCTACGGACTAATGACCAAGCAGTGGAGTCCGATAGATTTACAAAAGTTTGAACATTTGGCTCCGGAGCGACTGTCGAAATACGTAAACAGCCGGGCCACCTCTCGCACGCCAGCCTGCTAGTCTCTCTAGCAGGCCCGTTTATCACACCAACAGGGATTACCACAGCTAGAACGTCCTCTGGCCAGAGAGCCGCGACACGATGAAGGCGCCATCGCGGTGCAGAGCGAAAGAGAGGTCGATACAAGAACGTACCAAAGCTGTTTCACAGAAGAAGATTGCACTGTAGTTCCTTCTCTAGATTGCCGCACAGATCACAAAATGGAAGATATCGAAGTAATTGACAGAGGGATAGAAAAACAATTAAAATCACTCAAAAGACTAAAGGCCGCAGGACCAATTCGTTTTTACAGAGAGTACGCGAAGGAACTTGACCCCCTTCTTCCAGTGGTGCACCGTAGGTCTCTAGAAGAGCGTAGCATTCCAAAAGATTGGAATATGCGCAGGTCATCCCCGTTTTCAAGAAGGGACGTCGAACAGATGTGCAGAACTATAGGACTATATCTCTAACGTCGGTCAGTTGTAGAATTTTGGAACATGTATTATGTTCGAGTATAATGACATTCCTGGAGACTAGAAATCTGCTCTACAGAAATCAGCATGGGTTTCGAAAAAGGCGATCGTGTGAAACCCAGCTCGCGCTATTCGTCCGCGAGACTTAGATACTGTGTTTCTTGACTTCCGCAAGGCGTTTGATACAGTACCCCACATACGTTTAATGAACAAAGTAAAAGCGTATGGTATAACAGACAATTGTGTGATTGGATTGAGGAGTTCCTAGATAACAGAATACAGCATGTTATTCTCAATGGAGAAGTAAGAGTGATGTCAGGTGCGCCACAAGGGATTGTCGTGGGTCCTTTGCTGTTCACGATATATATAAATGACCTTGCAGAAAACATCGGAAGCTCACTGAGGCTTTTTGCAGATGACGCTGTAGAATATAGAGAGGTTGTAACAATGGAAAATTGTATTAAAATGCAGGAGGATCTGTATCGAATTGACGCATGGTGCAGGGAATGACAATTGAATCTAAATGTAGACAAGTGTAATGTGCTGCTAATACATAGAAAGAAGGATCCTGTATCATTTATCTACACTATAGCGAGTTAGCAACTGAAAGAAGTTAATTCCATAAATCATCTGGGAGTAGGCTTTAGGAGTGATTTAAAATGAAACGACCATATCAAATCAATCGTTAGTAAAGCAGATGCGAGACTTAGATTCATTGGAAGAATCCTAAGGAAATGCAGTCCGAAAACAAAGGGAGTAGGTTACAATACACTTGTTCACCCACAGCTTGAATACTGCTCACCTGTGTGGGATCCGTACCAGGTGGGGTTGATAGAGGAAGTAGAGAAAATCCAACGGAGAGCAGCGCGCTTTGTTACAGGTTCATTTGGTAATCGAGCGAGCGTTACGGAGATGATCGATAAACTCCAGTGGAAGACTCTGCAGGAGAGACTCTCTGTCTCTTGGTACGGGCTTTTGTCGAAGTTTTGAGAACATACCTTTACCGAGGAATCTGGTAGTATATTGCTCCCTTCTACATACATCTCGCGAAGAGATGAAGAAGATAAAATCAGAGAGATTACAGCCCACACAGAGGCATACCGACAATCTTTCTTTCCGCGAACAATACGGGACTGGAATAGGAGGGAGAACCGATAAGCCGGCCGCGGTGGCCGAGGGGACTGAGGCGCGCAAGTCACGGTCTGCACGGCCACTACGGTCGGGGGTTCGAATCCCCCCTCGGGCATGGATGTTTGTGCTGTCTTTAGTGTTAGCTGGTTCGTAAGTAGTTGGTAAGTTTGGGGACTGATGACCCCGTAGTTGAGTCCCATAAGCTATACTAACATTTTGAGAACCGATAATGGACTCAAGGTACCCTCCGCCATACACCTATCGGATGGCTATAGTTTTCAGAAGGATCATCGCTTTTGGTATCCAGAAAGACGCTGATGTCACATGTAAACGAAGCGATCGAAATGCATCACCCGATACATGTGGAACACACCTAACGTTTGGGTTAAGAAAGTAAGATCTTAACTGACCAATCCTACTGGGAAAATGAGCGTAGTCTGCGCATACTTATGATGGGATCGTAACCTACTGTCGTTTTGCAACCCTAGTTGCGACTATGGCCAATCACATTAAAAAATGATTCTCATCATAGTGTCTCATAAATGTCAAACAATGTCATAAATAAATCAAGTGTGCGGAAAGTTAGATTAGTTTACAGTTAATCGAACAGCTTTTAAATTTTCCCCAGAGCCGCGCAACATATCAGTATTCGTAGAAATAATTTACATAGGCATACTTTTCCGCCATTTATGGTGGTTGAGTGGTTGTCTGCTGTCTCGCGGCTTACCAAGATTCGAGGAAACGTTTCTGCAGTCGGCGTTCTTCGGCGAAAGGGAAATTTTTTTCCAGGACACAGCGCCGTTCGCCGCGCATACGTAATTAATTGCAACACGGGATTGTCTGAGTTCAATTGCCCAGAGAACGGCTGCAACGCAGGTACGGGTAACAACAAGATACTGTCTGCAAGAACTAATGTTACCGAATAAAGTAGGCATTATTTCCTCTTTCGCTGTAAATGGTAAAATAATTTCCATCAAGAGTATACCGCGTCTGACTATACGATTTCAGCTTTCCCGCGTCGGCAGGATAGTGGCTTTGGATAGCCGCTAGTAACGTATCTCAGGTTGTGGTAAGAAAAGGGGAACAATTGAACGACGTGTATAGTTCTCAATTCCTAAGTAGGCCAGAAATTAGGTAGGCTGGCGGTGCCTAAGTCAGAGCTTTCCAAACTAGGTGTCGCAACACCCTGGGGTGTAGTATCAAGGTTTTCGCGAGACTAACAAATTTAGACTAAAAAAAAACCTTGTCATAAAATAACACAAAATATCCTTCTCTTCATACTACCCCGAAGACTCGCCTGAAGCTAATCATCCTTCTCTTCATTCAGTGCACCACAGATCACGTATTAATTGCGTGCTCAGCAGCTAGGCGGCAGCTCTGCTTCAGCAGTAGACACTCAGGGTTCTTTCAAGCAGCTGTCAGTTGCCAGATTCCAGCAAACTCCGCATGCGCAGAGCTGCTGCTGATACTCGATAACAGCTCTTCCCATGCGCAGTTTGCTGGAACTGGCAGCTGTTTGAACGAACCTTCACTGTAGGCTGCTTTCCTTCTCAAAAAGCTGCACCTGAGCGGTTTTTAATGGATTTATCAATGCCACGTCACCCTCGGTAGCGTTTCATTCAATTAAATGTCAATCAATGACACAGTGGCTGTAAAAGCTGTTACAGTTTGTAAAAGCAGTCACAATGATCCACTGCTTAAAGCTATTCAGTAGCGATGTTTAATATGGAGTATGACCGAGTGATTAACGGAGAGTATTATTTTAAATGTAGTGATCGTTGGTTCGAACCATGGTATGCGTTAATATTTTTTTCTCTCAGTTTCCTGTATGTGACAGATTCTGGGACCAGAATTAACATTCATATTATTACTTGTCAGAAATATTTATCCATTTCTTCCGAATATGTCGGGACTTCAGAGTTCGTGGTGAAGCAAGAACCTAACAATAGAACTTAAATAATAATTCATCACTTGTCATAAATACATCCTCTTTATTTCTGACAATAATGTGAATATTGAAGTGAAAGGGAACATCCACTGTGCTGTCTAAATCAGAAATCCGAGCAGCTAATTTTCAGATGTCGTTTTCATTCGATTCAGCAAAACCATATCTGGCCCTGACATGTACACATGACAGCGAAAAACGGTTTCCGAAATTCAGTTTTCGTGTTTCGGAAGTTGGGTCGCATGTAGAAGAAGCGAGTATTACTGTGTGAGTTAGGCATTGCTGTCTGCGGTAATTGCTGCAGACAGGATCAACATTAAATATGTCAATGCGTAAGAGGATTTCAGTTTCGTTTACAAACTACTTTTAAGCGATACTTTATTTCCACTGGAGGCACAAGAGATGTGGCTATGTAGGAGAATGGAACAAGTGAAATGGGAAGACTGAATAAGGAATGAGGAAGTATTAAGAAGATTGGAGAAGAAAGAAACATGCTGGAAGTCATTAGGAAAAGAAAACGAAACTGGATTGGACATTGAGGAGGGACTGTTTAATGAAGAAAGGAATAGAAGGGATGGTGAAAGTAAAAAGAGGAAGACGAAAGCCAAGATATCAAATGCTGGACAACAACCAAGGAAATAAATATGAAGAAATGAACAGATTGGCTTTGGAGAGAGAAAAGTGGAAGAGGATCAACCCATGACAAGACCTGCCGGAAGGCAGAATACAATTGATATTTCCGTCCCCCCCACTAGAACCATCTAAATTCTACCATATGTATTTATATTAGTGAAAGGGTGTCGGGCAAAACTGTAAGCTATAAAAGGGTGTCGCCATGAGGGAAATTTTGGAAAGCACTGGCCTAAGTAAAGCCTACTCTAGCAATTTTTAATACTTACTATAAGAACTAGAGGACTCGTGCGGAAAATTGGGGAAAAAATGGAAGTTGAATATTCCGCTTAGCTTTCTTCAGAATCAATTAACTGAATTATTTAAAAGCGCGAATGAAAGAGCTTGATCCGCTGAGTGTTATTAGGTCAAAAATAACTGCGTACAGTACCTTAATTAGAACCGAAGATACCGTAAAACAAATCGATTAAAATATTGAATGCAAGGACAGAGGGATATCGCGTTTGAATAAAAATAAAGAATGGAGAGACTTAAGTTAATTCTGATACTTGATGATAAATCTGCGAATGAATACCTTTCGTTTAAAACAAAAATGAAGGAAATCGGCCGGGTAGTTTGCTCTGGCCGACTGACTTTAGTTTTCGTAGATTCTTTTAATGTATAAGATAGAGTGAAATAATTTAATCCTTGGCACTTAAAGCAGTCCTGAAAATCGCTTGTAAAACTATTGTCCGTTTTCTTATAGAATAGAGCTAGCGGCACTAAACACACACATCTGTCGAATCAGTGTGCTTCCTGTTCATAATCCAAGTTGCGATATCGTATAGAATTTCATCCTTGAGCTGATTGTTCTGGAAGAAAGCTTTGAACTTTTTGACTGGAAACAACTGCAGTTTTCATTTATAGTTTTCGTGAAAACAGACAAAAATCTGACCACCATTAAAAGTTACGCAAGAAGACAAAATACCGCAAACGAGAATAAAGAAAGTTGTATTTTGCTTTTCACATATTAAATCATTACATCATTCATCCGTATTGGTGCGTGACTATTGCACAAAACATGAAATGCGTCATCTGCCGTACACTCTAGATGCGGCCCTGTGGACTGATTTTTATTTCAAAATTTGAAAGAACGGGTATTTGCAACTATAGAGGAAATGAAAGAAAATTCGCAGACGGAGCTACTTGTGAGTCGGGAAGAGGCGTACCGAGACTGCGTTCTAAAATAGAAACTGTGGTTTTTTTATTACCCTAAGTCAATTATTTGAATTATTCTGCTTGAATACAAAAACTACGTAGCAGGTTGGTGTCCAAAAACACATAATCGTGCCTTCTGCATTCGTCGGAGCTTCAAAGCTGGAGGGAGTGAACTTAGAGGCGTCTCCTTCGTCGATTGCGTGGCCTACCGCCGGAGAAAGTGATCCACTTCCGGATCAGAACGGCAGAATAAAGGAAAGTGTGGATAACGTAAAACAATGGAGAGGATCGACGCCTCATCATTCTACTTGGTGTGTTAAAAAAGTTTCTTGCAAATAGTACAACAGACAAAGAAATTCAAACAACCGAATAATCCGTTAAAGAACTCTCCTTCATGCCCAATCTCACCCATTGTTTCAACGTAAAACTCAAAAGGCTCTCCTGCACAACTCCGGTTCTCCACAAAGAGTTCGTGAAATGTACTTGAGAACAGCGGAAAGTAAAGTTACATGCTGATTAAAGTGAAATGGAAGGTGCAATGGGGATTACTTGCGTATAACGTTTTCCTGTTTATTCCGCAAGCATCTTTTGATAGTCGTGTTCGGAGCTGTGCTCCAATTGTACAGTAGTCCGTTTCGAAAACTACGCTGCATAATAAGTAAAAGTTCAGCGTAAAATATTTTTAAGACAATTTTTATGACTGACGTCATATTTGCAGCTACTTGAACTGGAACGTGATCATGTAGTTAGCGGTCGTACAGTGGATGGCTGCGTAATTAAGATAAGTAGCGTACTTGACGAAAAGCTTTTTTTTGATAATAGGAATTTTTTGACAAGCAATATTAATCTAAATCTTGGGAAGTCCTTTCTCATAGCTTTTGTATGGATTGAAGAACTGTACGGGACTGAAACGTAGACGATAAACAGTTCAGCCGTAAAGATGATAGAAGATTTTGAAATGTGGTTATATGGACAAATGCTCAAGATTAGACCAGTAGATTGCGTATCTCATGAGGTAGTATTGAACAGAATTGGCAACAAAAGGAAGTTCGGGATATCGTGACAAGTAGATCGCGTATCAGCCCTCATGAACCACAGACATTGACGAGGTGGGGTGGCTTGCGTGCCTCAACGATGCCTATAGCCGTACCGTAGGTGCAACCACAGCGGAGGGGTACCTGTGGAGAGGCCAGACTAACGTGTGGTTCCTGAAAAGGGGCAGCAGTCTTTTCAGTAGTTACAGGGGCAACAGTCTAGATGATTGATTGAGCTGGCCTTGTAACATCAGTTAACATGGCTTGCAGTTACTGCGAACGGCTGAAAGCAAGGGGAAACTATAGCCGTTACTTTTCCCGAGGACATGCAGCTCTACTGTATGAATGTATCAGGGGTAATATATAGGGAGCGAAGAGTTATATTCAACCTATACAAAAACCAGACAGCGGTTATTAGAGTCGAAGGGGAAGAAAGGGCCGCAGAGGTTGGGAAGGGAGTAAAGACAGTGTTGTAGCCTTTCCCCAATGTTGTTCAATCTGTACATTGAGCAGGCAGTGAAGGAATTCAAGGAGAAATTTGGAGAGGGAATTAAGAGTTCAGGGAGAAGAAATAAAAATTTTGCAGTTTGCCGATGACATAGTAATTCTGTCAGAGACCGCAAAAGATCTGGAAGAGCAACTGAATGGGATGGACAATGTCTTGAAAGGAAGATATAAGATGAAAATTAACAAGAGTAAAACGAGGGTAATGGAATGGAATGTCAGTAAATCAGGCGATGCTGAAGGAATTAGATTAGGCAATGAAACAATAAAATTTAGTAGAGGAATATTGTTATTTGGGCAGCAAGATAACTTCTGATGACCGAAGTAGAGAAGATATAAAATGCAGAATGGCTTTAGGGAGAAAAGCGTTTCTAAACAAGCGAAACTTCTTAACATCCAGTATTAATTTAAATTTTAGGAAGTCCTTTCTGAAAGCATTTGTCTGGAGTGTAGTATTGTATGGGAGCGAAAGTGGACGATAGGGAGTTCAGATAAAAAGATGATAGAAGCTTTTGAAATGTGGTGCTACAGACGAATGATGAAAATTAGACGGTAGATCACGTAAATAATGAGGAGGTGCTTAACCGAATTGGGGAGAAAAGGAGTTTCTGGCGTATCCTGACTAATAGAAGGGATAGATTGGTAGGATACATTCTGAGACATGAAGGAATTGTGAACTTAGCATTAGAAGGAAGTGTGTGGGGTAAAAATCGTAGAGGGAGACCGAGGGACGAATACAGTAAGCAGATTCAAAAGGATATAGGTTGCCGAACATATTGTCAGGTGAAGAGACTTGCACAGGACAGGGTAGCAACAACAACAACAACAACAACAACAACAGATCGCGTATCTCATGAGGTGGTACTGAAAAAAATGGGGGGGGGGAAGAAATTTCGGGATATCGTGACGAAAAGAAGTACTCTATTTGTAGGATACATTCTGAGCTATCAAGGAATCGTCAGTTTAGCACTGGAGGGAAGTGTGTGGAGTAAAAGTAGCAGAGGGAGACCGAGACACGAGTACAGTAAGCAGGTTCAAATGGATGTGGGTTTCCGTTCTTATTCGAAAATGATGAAGCTGACACAGAACAGGGTAGCCTGGAGAGCTGCGTGTAACCGGTCTCTGGACAGAAGACCATAACGACATTTAGCGTACCGAGCGGGTTCCACTGCGCGTACTGGACGGAACGGTGCATCAAACCGGTCTTCCGACTGAAGACGCCGACAGCAGCGAGACTCGCAGGCTAGCCGCTAGCGAATGCGACGCCAGAGAGGGCAAGTGTGGGAGGCGAGGCAGTCGGCATGCAGCGGCGACTGTGCGAAGGCCTGGCCTCGTTACAGTGCGGGGAACGGCTCCATCTGGGCAGGGACACAGCACGAGTCCGACTGCGCTGGCCGCTGCAAGCTGGCGGGCGGACGACCCGTCTGCTGCGTGGCCACCGTAAAACCAGAGTCTAACATAAGAGCCACGAAACTCCTAGGGATTTTTTGCAACTTCGCGACTGCAGCGCTGCCAAGCGGCTGGGTCGTAAAAATACACCGCGAACCGATTGAGTGAAGCAGCACATTCAAAATACTGTCTTATTTACGAGCTTTTGCGGTGCTATAAATTGTAACAACTACAATAATATAATTCGGAAATCTCTCATTTGCAAAAGATTTTCAGAAGTAAGAGACTATTTTTACGAATAACAAGTGATCGTTTATTCGATTATGATGAAAATTCTCCTCAGAGATGATAAATATTGTTGAAACGAGATAGAATGGCTGGCCAGTACTTACATTTGTGCTGTACCGCCGATAGTGACACAAATGAAGAAACAGAAAAAAAAGGGGGACAAAAAGGACAAGCTTTCGGAACACAGTTCCTTCATCAGATGGGATAGAAGGGAAGAAGAAAGGATGGGAACGGAAGGGAAAGGTAATTCACGACCTAGGTCATGAATGTAGTGTTTCGGGAGTGTCGACGTTAGAGATACTGCATGTATGTACTGAGCCAAGCCAGAGAGGAAATAAATAACCAAAGAGGAAGTACTTGATCTTTCCTCTTTGGTTATATATTTCCTCTCTGGCTTGGCTCAGTACATACATGCAGTATCTCTAACGTCCACACTCCCGAAACACTACCTTCATGTCCTAGGTCGTGAATTACCTTTCCCTTCCGTTGCCATCCTTTCTTCTTCCCTTCTATCCCACTTGATGAAGGAACTGTGTTCCGAAAGCTTGTCCTTTTTGTCCCTTTTTTTTCTTCTTCATTTATGTCACTATCGGCGGTACAGCACAAAGGTAAGTACTGGCCAGCCATTCTATCTCGTTTCAACAAGTGATCGTTTATGGTGGTTAGTTATACTTTTAGGCATAACAGTAATACTTTAGCAATTCATTCACTGCAAACTTCTGCTCTTAATCAGAATTGTAAATAGCTGAAAACTATTTCATAATATTACTGCTGTATAAAAATAACGTCCGAATGCTACCAGTACCAGTTAATCAACTATTTCAGTAGATCCTGCTTAGTCTCTTATCTTAGTTTCACACAGATTATATATACTAATATATTTTGGCGGTTACCTACAAGTTTAATGAATATTGCTCGTTACATTCTTGAAGATATTCAGTGTGATACCAACGAAGTAGCTAAAAAATTAAGATAGGTACACAAAAGGCACAGAAGCAAGGACAAGGTGAAAGGAGGGTTTATAAGGCTATGTAGAATGTAGTCTCCTACAATGTAAAAATCACGAAGTTTTGAAACTACACTAAATCCACTGACACAAAACTCGTGCAACATGTCAGTACGCATCGAGCACGCGAACATAATCATAATCTGTTCCTTTTATGAGCACATCAGGTTGCAATTCATTTCTGCTTTCAAAACGTTTTGGACAATATGAATACGGCTCGGGTATTGTGAAATGTATACATTACACTGGCAATTTGTTATTATAGACTACCATGAACAGAATCAGTTAATGATGTTTTCATATTTGTATTAGGAAGTTCACAACAACGTTCAGTGACTAGGAAATATGAATGTAACAGCATTAAAAACGGCAACTTCTCAGTTTGTGTCATGCCATTCCTCTGTTACTACCTACTGGCCGCTTGGAGCGCTAGTATCGCTTGGGCTGCATTTTTTTACCATGAGAGTTTCGCGACAGTCTGTAATAGACTGTGGTAAAACTAGCCACGAAAATATTTAATGCACAGCTATACTCCGTTCACCGAAACGAGAGGAGGACTGTAAACACACCGAGGCGCATGACCAGGGGTAAACAAAAAGGGGTCCTTGCTCGTCATCTGTTTCAGGTGTTAGGTCGCTGTATGTTTTGTTATATAGCAGTGATATAAGAAGCCCAACATATTTTTAATAAAATGTGGGCTTCTTAAAATTGCGCAAATCACCGTCTTCGTTTACGACAACAAGCACTTCGTCAATTGACTTTATCTGTTTATATTCTAAGGAGGCGATCCGTGCACTTGAAACTGTTTTAAACAACAACTGTTGGCATCGCAAGATGACGGCTTTGTAAA
Source organism: Locusta migratoria (assembly GCA_026315105.1). Classification (NCBI taxonomy): domain Eukaryota; kingdom Metazoa; phylum Arthropoda; class Insecta; order Orthoptera; family Acrididae; genus Locusta; species Locusta migratoria. The sequence goes on along the minus strand of CM048751.1, from coordinate 326,800,393 downwards.
CATTTATAGACCAGAAGATCATGGCAGAGACCATCGAAAGCGGTCTTGGCATTATTCCTCTTGGAACCTTTCAGTTCGTCACTGGTTGCCCATTCCGTACCAAAAAACAACCATCTATTTTTCTTCGATTCACATTTATTTAAAAAGTCTTCATCACTTTCTAGAAACTTTCGTGACTGTTTATTTATTAACAGACATCAAGGAGTCTGTGGCGTTGTACACTGAGGAACGACCAATGACGGTAGATGCAGCAGTTTTTCACAACAGTGTAGGTCATTGTTGTGAACACCATAGCTCTGTTTTATACATACTCAGACTTAAAGTTTCTCTCAAAAACTTAATGATTTCTTCTTTTACCTCTTCTTAGGTAAACCCACAATGGTGGATGACATAATGAATTTACTTTTACGTAATTCTAATGAGAGAGAAAAAGAGATACGAATTACAAATACTAAAACGTGTTCCACTACTCGGCAACTGGTCATTCAAGATGAAGTTTAAAGTCAGCTTCAAATATAATAGCCATATAACAATATACGACGGCTTTACGTCTGAAGCGGATGGCCCGATTCTGAGCAAGAGCCCCCGTTTTGTCCACCTCTGCTCACGCGACTAAGCGTGTTTACAGTCCGTCTCTAGTTTCGGTGAACGGAGGATAGGCAGGCAGCCCGACATAAAGAAGGTGAAAAAATTTGCTCTCTGCAGTTCAAAAAGTGTTCAAATGTTTGTAGAGCTTACGGAACTTAACTACGGGGTCAACAGTCCCTAAACGTACGAACTACTTATGAACTGCCTAACACTAAGGACGGCACAAATATCCATGCCCGAGGGGGGATTAGAACTCCCGACCGTCGTGGTCGTGCAGACTGTGACTGACGCGCTGCAGAACGCTCGGCCACCGCGGCCGGCGCTCCCTGCAGTGTAGTATATTTCGTAGCAAGTTCGCACCACTACGTACGTGTTCTGACATTCGTCGGCAGCGCACAATTGACGTACGAACCTAGGACACTTCCTTGCAGTATTCTAGACATCTACATCTAAATACACACTCCGTATTCCACTCAAAGGTGCGTGGCGGAGGGTACTCAGTACCACTTCTAGTTACTTGCTTTCCTGTTTCACTCCCACATAGAACGAGAAGAAAACGTATGCTTGTATGCATCCGTACGAGCCCTAGTCTCTCTGATCTTCGAGGGCTTTGCGCGAAATGTTCACTGGCGGTAGTAGAATCGTTTTGAAGCCTGTCTCAAATTCCGGCCCTCTAAATTTCTTCCGGCCGCCGTGGCCGAGAGGACTGAGGCGCTCCAGTCACGGTGCGCACGGCCACTACGGTCAGGGGTTCGAATCCCCTCTCGGGCATGGATATTTGTGCTGTCCTTAGTATAAGGTAGTTGATAAGTAGTTTGTAAGTTTAGGGACTGATGACCCCGTAGTTAAGTCCCATAAGTTCTACAAACATTTGAACATTTCTAAATTTCTTCAACACAGTTTGACGAAAAGAACTTCGCCTTCTCTCCAGCAGCTTCCATTTGAGTTCTCAAAGCATTTCCATAACACTCGAGCATTGATCGAATCTATCAGATCTACCAGTTACAAAACTCCCCGCTACCCTCTACGCTGCCTATGTCCTCTATTAAACCGATCTGGCGGGGATCTCAAACACTAGAGCAATACTCAAGACGGGGTCGTACAAGCGTTTTACATGCGGTTTCCTTTACAGATGAACCACACCTTCTTCCAATAAACCGAAGTCGATCATTCGCCTTCCCCAAGACTGCCCTATTCATGCTCTTTTCATTTGATTCCGCTGTGCAGAGTAACGCCTAAATATTTTATTGACGCGACTCTGTCAAACAGCACACTACTAATGCAGTATTCGAATACTACGGTATTGATTCTCCTACTCACCTGTATAACATTACAATTATTTATTTACATTTAGCGCTGGTCGCTATTCCTCACACCATCTATCATAACCTTAACTGTATCTGTGGCGTCTGTTCCTTCGACCATAAATTTCGTAATGGTAGGAATTATATGTCTTGGGTGGGAGGATTGAAGCGGTTCAGAAGAATGTAGGGTGCGGTATTTATGTAGAGATGAGGATTGTTATGTACGGTAAGAAGAAGAAGAAGAAGAAAGAAGACGACGACGACGAAGACTACGACAACAGACCAAGCAGCGGAACTACAACAACAGACCAACCAGCAAAGCTTGTACAACTAAAGTTATTTGATTTATTTGTTGCGAAACAATGAGCCCAAACATTTGGATCGAATAAAAGCAGAGAATATCACGACAAATAGCAAACATCTAAGGAGGTGGCAGTATAGACGAAGTGTATAAAAATACCATTTAACATGTGTCCAATTTTTATTAAGTACAGAGATGGTGTTGTTAGTATGTAACCCAAACAAACTTAAAGTAAACCGAAATTATATATATGGTGTCTGTTCTTATTCTTACAGGAGTCAGGTAGAAAAACCGCTAACTTCAATGATAGTGGTTTAGGAAAAATTGAGAATTTGTATCTGATGAGAGGCGAATTAAAGTAATCTGTGCAGTTGTGATGATCGCTGTGTCTGCAGTCGTGTAGGGGTCAGTGCAACTGCCTAGAAAGCAGGAGACTCGCAGTCGAATCCTGGCTGGGTACACATTTTCAACTTTATCCATTCGAACTTAATGTCGTAAATTCCGCGAATATGAGGACATTTTTACTGCTTTTTCCCTCGCTTCAGGGTAGAACATAATATTGAATTACAAGCGCAATTTTGTGTACGTTAAATAAAAAATGAAGTCTTAGATCATACTAAAAAATGTTGCTTTTAATTCAATATGTGGATACTCTACCAGGAACCGACGGAAGAATCAGCGATTTTCATTTATTTTCCTGTGATTACGTGTCCGTAAAGTAAAAGCATTACCAGATGTAAAATAAGACGCTCCAACATCCTTATTGAATACTTCTCCGACATGATACGTACGGAAAGCAATTACATCTCTGTTATTAAAGGATTCCAACCCAGAAACTCCTTTCACGGTGTCAGCCGGATAGCGCACCACAGCAACAGTAATCCATCCATTACCACATTGATTAGAACCACCCTGCATTTGGGTTACATACTAACAGCTATATCTCCCCAATTAATAAAAATTGGATGGAAACGAGTTATATGGCTTTTTATTGTAATTAGTCCATACTAACACATCCTAAAATAATTACTATTCCTCCTGAGACACCCTGAATATGACAGATCCGACAGCAAGGATCGACGTAAAGTGGACTCACAACTTAAAAGTAACTGTTGGAGAGGCATTTGCAAGATTCCTCGGTTTGTGTAGCGCAGCCATAACAAAAATAATCAAAGCTTGTTTTCCATCCCTAATCGCCATGTTGCCGACGGTTAGTTAACACTAGCCTTCCTTATTGTCTCAGAAACGGGAAAACAAAGATAAAAAATATCTGTCGTGTTTGCAGACGAAGGCAGCGAAGGAGGAAGCGGAAGAACGAAGCCACATAAACGATTCCATTTCTCGGTAGGGAGCTTTCAGTTCAGGAAGCGCTCCAGAACGTAAACATTGGTGATTTACGCCATCCTGTAGGAAGCGCTGCAGGTCCCGTTGAGTTATCGCAGTGAGCTAATGCCTATGGCGAAGACGGTGTAGGGACGTGAATGGAAAGGCGACGGATCGCGCTCGGATGGCGATGAATAGCGTTTGTTACGGCTTCAAGAAGGTCGCCACGTTTCACCGATTACCATTAATTAAACCACAGATAGCATGAAGCAATGTTTTTCAACCTTTTTGAAAGCGTGACCCCCTTTCCGAGTAAGGCGATCCCCCAAGCCCGTAAAAAAAGAAAAGAAAAAAAAATGCAAGTGATTCCAAAGGCAAAGTATTTTCTTTTATAGATGCAGCTAAGATCTGCTCTCTCAGCCATTGACGTACTGTGAAAGTCGCAGTAGCGGAAACGAATCGAAACGGAAAACAGACTTTATGACTGCTATGGCCGCACGGGAATAACCGAGTGGTCTAGGGCGCCACGTTGCGGATCGCGCGGCCTCCCGCGTCTGAGGTTCGAATCCTCTCTCGGACATGGATATTTGTGTTGGCTTTAGTATAAGGTAGTTTGTAAGTAGTTTTATATGTATAGGGACTGATGACCCCGCAGTTAATTCCCATAAGCTTAACAAACATTTCAACATTTTTGACTACTATGACTAAAAGTATTTGATGTACGGTTTTGCTGTCAGGAATAATAGTTTGTAACTTGTGGTGACGTGTTGTAATGTGTGAGTATAAAACCATCAAAGCTGATGGATTTCTTATTAATATTTCAAGGCTGCTCATAAACTTTTTTTTTTTTTTTTTTTTTTTCGAAAAGATACCGAAAACATTTTACTAGCAGCAAACTACTATGATAGAGTAATAAAATGGTATTGTTATTTTATTAAAAGAAATACTGATTTGAAAACTCGTCACCAGCAGCAAATTACTATGATATATTACAAAAAGATATTGTTATGTATTGATGAAAATGTGCTATTGATATTTGTTTTTCTGACAACAATATTTGACGATATGACAGGCATACATGATAATTGCGATCATTGTAAATAGCTTCATCAGTACTGTACTAACACTGTACAAGCTATCGGGAGATGGAAAAGTAATTTCATTATTACTCGGTTCGGTCGACCCATCATCAGAAATCCAAAGGCCATATTTACATCTTGTATCTGTGACACTTTGGATGTCTAATTAAGGGCCACCCGAAACGTGTCACAAAGCAATATTTTCACCTACGGATGACTTGTCAATTGGACGTTTTTCACGAAACCTGTCACTGTCATGTGGCAGTCCTGGCATAATAGCTGATAGTCACGAAACGTAGGTTTGCTGTCGAACGTGCTACTACTATATCCTCGTACGACGGCGACCCGCTGAGAAAGACTTTCCGACCCACAGTTGAAGAATCGAATTCTCATGTATAGAACTGCTTCAGATGTCTAATTCCGTAACAAATGAATCACTGTGTTAAGTATTTGGTTTGAACACGTAATCGAGAAAAAAGTTTAACAGTGATTTAAATGGTATTCAAAGTTTGTTTGGAAGTCACTAAATGCTGTCATTATCAAACACTGGGCGACTAAACGGTAATCTGCGCTCCATTTGACGCAAAAGCTTTTTAATTTTTTTTATTGCAGACTTCAAATAAAACCGCTACTGTGTGGAGCGAGGATGACGTGCAAAATGTAATTATAGCTTACCGTGAGGGTAGTAGTCAGCGCCATGCAGCGAATTGTTTGGGGTACCGCATTCCTGTCTACAACGGCGACTGCAAAGTGGAAAGGATTATCCAGAAAAGGTAAAAGGTGGTCAAAAAACAGAAGGTACTACTTCTTACATCCCCAGAAAATATAAATGCAACGAAAAACAGATTGGAAAAGAAAAGAAAAATCTCATCCGAGCCCAAAAGTTTGAAGAAACGCCAGGTTAAGAACAGACAAGACCTACAGCATGAATCATCAGCGTCAAGTTCATCAGAATCCTCCGAAGAAAACAGATGACATTGACATATCTTGTAAACTCTGCAACATTAAATACAGCGATTCAATATCATCGAAACTCGGTGATTGGATTCAATGTCAATGAAATGGCAGGCAATGTTACCATGAGAATTGTGTTGGTGCAGTTGGAACGAAGAGATTAATTTATGGAAAACGTGTGCAATTTTACAGTGATGCATACATTTTAGTATTGTCCCTATTCGCCGAATTGATGACCCGATTCCCCTTACTTGAACAAGGCAAATAGGGTCATGCAGCTCAGCTTTCAGATTTATCTTGTGAAACTATGAACAATATTTACGAAGTGTTATATATTTGAATTTATAAACAAAAGAACATAGTTTTTATGAATATACAATGAAAATTTGTTCGTGTGTAAATTTGTCTTTTATTTCGATTTTAACAAATTTTGACCCGATTCGGCCGACCTTACCCTATGCCGCCCAGTGAACAGTTTTTCTGGTGAAATCAGTGATATATGCCAATAATGTGTGAAAAGTATATTACGAATAGAGTTAGTAGTTAAAAAGTAATAAATTAACACGTCCTGGGAGATGGTGAAGTTTGACGGGATGACCAGCGTAAACGTAGTAAGAGATAAATTTTATTCCTTAATCATTTTCTAGCGGTGTCAGCAAGGGGTGTTTTCCTATAGGTTTGAAATTATATGTGAAGTTTTCTTTTAATTGATTCAACTGTTGATTCTTGGTGAAACACTGAATTATACTAAAAGGAACACTTTTTGACCTTGTTTCACAAACTTTATTGGTGTGATACGATCTAGGTTTCGGCTTATAAGCAAATTTTCGAGTAATTAACTCATTACTGATCGCAAAGATGATAACCAACCAAAAGTTAACATGTCATAAACTCAGACTATCGACTCCTGACTGAAACATATAGATTATCTTTTTTGACAATTTTGACAAAGCTATAATGGATTACCAAATATAGCAGCAAAGCATCTACAACTACATGGATAAAAATACATTGGAATGAAATTATACCTATGAGTAGAATTTGAAGTCATATCACTCATAATCCAAAAGGGCGGAATAATTGAAATGAGTCTGCTCATTCAATAGTAGCTGTGGGGATACATACATCTGTCTTTTAATTTCTAATATTTCTAATGGAGTCAGTTTTGCACCCTTTACTTGTGTGTGTAGTATTTCTACATCTATGATGTATTTGTTATTTGTATTTAAGCCGTGTTCCGCAAAAGATGAATCTGGCGTCCTTAATCTCCAACTTCTGTGGTATTCTTAGAGTCTGGTGCAGATTAACCCAGTCTGACACTCTTTACATATTATCCTATAAACTACTCTTTCGTGAAGCTGAGTAATCGGTAATTTGCAAGCCTTTGTGCACGGCGGTGTTCCCGTCGATATATCTCGAACGGCGTAGCATCGAACGATAGTTCGATATAGTGTTTCTAAACCGGAGATTCGGGCGCTACGCGCCCTCACGTACTAAAATAAAAACTTCTTGTTTAACCTATACCTCACCTAACTTTGGCTTAAAAAAGTGATCTGTAGCGTAGCCTTAAGAAGGTTAGGTATAGGTTAAACAAGAAGTTTTGTATTAGTACACGAGGGCGCTAATCTGCGGTTCAGAAACGCTATATTCATTATGAAATGTGCGCTATATTAAACGTACGCCAACAGGTTTCCATTCGCAACAGTGTGCAACATATTAAAATTCTATTATTTAGTGATTATATAGTGTTTAATTAATGCATTAATTACTCTCGTAAATACTACGTCAAATGAAACACGCAACCTTTTTGGTCGCCATTGATTGACAACTGATTGTCTTCTATGCTGCGATACTCCGACGTTCGATATATATCGACGGGTACACCGCCGTGCACAAAGGCTTGCAAATTTCCGAGTAATCGAACAAATTATTGAAAAATCACATTTTTCTTCGTCTTGGGCAGAGTTACATAGAAGAGTTGCGAGCTTATACACGGAATTTCCAAACACAAACTAGGAAAAAACACACTATTCTGTGCAGGGTGACACAATTTCCTCAGTTATTTCCTTCAGTTGGCTGAAGTCCCCAGTGCCCCCCACACACAAATGAATCACCCATTCCCAGCATGTGTTTGCATGGGGCTCCGTTAAGTGCGGCTGTAGACCCTGTTTTATTTTACAAACAGGCTGCGTCGTGTCTAGGAGCCAGCCACACCTTCTGCAATGTCCCCAAAATGCTTAGCCTTAAAATAACGCAAGCAGGAACAAAAAAAAATCCCACTGACATGTTTTACAGCCCACTTTAGATTTGTAGTTTTATAAGTTTTTGGAAACATTTTGGACCAAAATAATAATCTAAATAATAAAAAATTAATTAATAAGAGTGTCTGAAACCCTTTTGGGAAAAAAATTAGTTAGTCGCGGGTTCCGAACCACTGACCCTTAGCATCATAGTTCAACGCCTTGCCTACTACGCTACGGATCTCAATGAAAAAGAGAAGACCTTTAATCTCATACTATTGATGGCCGCTGTTAACTGATGCTAATATGTCATTTGTAGACACTAGATTATCATTTATCGTACGAAGAACGATGTGTTTTTGTTAATTCTTCAGTGCGCCATTGCTTTGAAATGGCAACGTGTAAGTTACAATAAGAAAATCACCAAATACTCAACGCAAGATGGCGTATGCCACAGAGAGTTCTGGGCGAGGAATGTCACGTGACATCTCCGAACGGCTGGTTTTCGTTAATTCAATGAAGGGTGTCAAATCTCCATTATTTTTGCAAATATGTCTCGACCGATACGAGATATGAAAAATACATAAGGGAGTTAAGTTTTAGAGAATTTCCCCCCCCCCCAATTAGTTTATTCAATTTTCGTGTCAGATGAATAGTTAAGTCGTTATTTTCATTTAAATTTCGAGCTGTCAAAAGACGCTCGCAAAGGCCCACTTTTAGTGTTAATACTGTAACCTAAAGTGGGCCAAAAAATGCACAGACGACACATTCACCTTTAACCCAATTGAAGTTTATTCCCCCTAATATGTCAGTGAATGTTACTCCTGACTACAGAGTAATGCCCAGTTCCTTAAGGGTTGTACGCCAAAACATGGAAACTTGACTGAATAGTTTCTAAGTTGCACAGTCGCTAAATAAAAATTAAAATGCTCAGAAACTCTTGGTTCCACTGTCACAGAATAGAATCCACGAATCACCACTGAAGACTTTTTCTGAGTCCCACAGACGCAGAATAAAATCGAAGTTCTCGAAGCACCACAGAACAAACATTTCTAAGTTCCACACTAGAACACTTCGCTGAAATTTTACAAATCCTCAGGCGACTCCACAGTCACCCAGCGTAACGACACGTCTTATCTGTCAAACCGACGCCAACCACCACTACCTAGAGAGAAGGCCGCGGCGCTCTCGTGTGACGTCAGGCAGAGTAGGTTGCGCGCCCTTAGCTGACTGGGCAGCCGCTGGGGAACGGCCCACTGTGCCGAAGCAGCGAGCCAGTCAGCTATACTCGCGCAACCTACTCTGCCTGACGTCACACGAGAGCGCCGCGGCCTTCTCTCTAGGTGGTGGTGCTTGTTAGGCCAACCTTCGGTGGGTCTACTCCTTTCATCTGAAATTCGCCCCTACGCTGACTCACCCCTAACGTGTTACGCTGATGAACAACGGATTACGACGGATTGAGAGAGATACGTCTTTCATTTTAGCCGTCGCCGTCGAGCGTCCCCACTACATCGATTCTTTTTTCTGGAGGCGAGGGAGGGCGACAATGAGAGTCTGGCAGGCCGGACTTTTGTCGTCGGCGGCCTCATCAGGGCCCGGATATGAAGCGGGACTGCCGGCGGTGGCGGCGGCTCTGGCGCCTTCCGTTGCCCGGAAATAGCCCCCCGACTCCCTCGAGCACGTGGCGGCTGCGCGGGCTGCCTGCCCGCAGGGGCGGCGCTTGGCGCTCCCGCAGGGCTCGATATTTGGGCCGCTCTTTCCTAGCGCGTTTCTTAAAGGGCACACCACCGTGTTACTGTACCTACACGGTTGCCGGAATGGAGGTGTAAGAATAGGGGGTGACATTACGTCACAAATTTCATGCCGACTTCATCCATCTTACAAGCCCCACAACATTAGCATCCTGTTGTCGACAGTGTGTAGTCCCACTTTAGGTTATGGTAGTAACACTAAAAAGTGGGCCTTTGCGATCGTCTTTTGAGAGCTCGAAATTTAAATGGAAATAACGGCTAAACCATTCATCTGACACGAAAATTGAATAGCCTAATTGGTAGAGGAGAAAATTCTCTATAACTTTGCTCTCTTATGTTTTTTTCGTATCTCGTATCGTTTCAGACATATTTGCAAAAATAATGGCGATTTTGGGATGTCTGTGTGACTGTTCGTAACGTGTTCCCTGTTTTTTAGACGACCGTTCAATTGATCAGCACCAAATTTTATAGACATAATTGTAGGCCGCCAGAGACCACAACCTCCCTTTTTCAAATTTTTCGGACAAAAAAGACAGTAGTAATACCAAAGAAAGCCGTTTGTAATATAATTGCAAACGAACTATTCATCTGCCACGAAAATTGAATAGCCTAATTCGTAGAAGAGAAAATTCTCTGCAACTTCGCTTTATTATGTTTTTGTGATATCTTGCATAGTTGCAGATATATTTGCAAAAATAACGGCGATTTGACGATGTCTGTCTGGCTGTAACGTGTTCCCACTTTTTAGGTCGAACCGTTCAACTGATCGGCACCAAATTTTACAGACATAATTGTTGGATACCAGACACCAGAACCTCAGTTTTTGAAATATTTCGGACAAGAAATAGGTTAGTAATACCAAAAATATCCGTTTGTAATGTAATTTTCATTGAAAATAAACCGTTCATCTGACGCGAAAATTGAATAACCGAATTTGTAGAGGAGAAAATTCTCTACATCTTTGTTTCCTTATGTTTTTTTCATATCTCGTATCGTTTGAGAGATATTTGCAAAAATAACGGAGTTTTGACACCCTCCATTGAATTAACGATAACCAGCCGTTCGCAGATGTCACGTGACATTCCTCACCCAGAACACTCTGTGGCATACGCCATCTTGGTTTGCGTATTTGATGATTTTGTTACTGTAACATACACCTTGTCATTTCAAAGCAATGGCGCACTGAAGAATTAACAAAAATACGTTCTTCGTACGACAAATGATAATCTAGTGTCTACAAATGCCATATTAGCTTCAGTTAACAACGGCCATCAATAGTATGAGATTATAGACCGTATCTCCTAACTGTTAGCTGTAGCGTAGTGGGCAATGCGTTGGACTGTGCTGCTGAAGGTCAGTGGTTCGGAACCCGCCACTGTCTAGAATGTTTTTTTTTTTTCCTAAAAGGGTTTCAGACACTCTCATCAATTAATTTTTTATTATTTAGATTATTATTTTGGTCCAAAATGTTTGCAAAAACTTGTAAAACTACAAATCTAAATTGGGCTGTAAAACACGTCAGTGCGATTTTTTTTTGTTCCTAACCCAGTTGGTGCTGACGTCTTACCAGAAGAATCGTGTTTTTTTTTTTTTTTTTTTTTTTCAAACATTTAAAGTAAATGGTTTCCTTTTGACACAAAATACTTTTTCGAGCATCAGACTGCCATTTGAATGTCGATCATTGACATGCATATACTAACACTCATTGTTTTAGCACGTTATACGCTGTTAGTCACATTTGAAGATAGCGATTCAGAAACAACGTATGAGCTAACTCTTTATTTTGGGTGTGTAAATGCTTACACACCAATTTTATTTCCATTATTCAGTAACATATGGATGGCTTTACAATTAAAATGTTATATGCAATATGTAATATCAGTGTCTTCATTTTTAATTCGTTACACAAGGACGGCCTATTATGCCGAGACTAAGGGTGCAATTCCTGTAAAATCAATCTTGTGAGCATTTTAACCATCTGTTACAGGTGTAATAAACTATCTTTTAAATCAGAAGTAACAAAAAATAAAATGCAGGAACATGTGTGTTAATATGTGTAGTGTGCTCGCAACGGTTGCCTTCCATGAAGAAGGGTTTCTTTTTTTTTTGCGCCAACGAGTGTATTTATAATTTTCAAATGGGTGTTTTGCAGCAATCAGTCGTTATTTGTAAGAAACTGCTTTATTTTGCTGATCTAGATTTCGGCAAGTGATTGTCATTATCAATGATTTCTTTTATATTAGTATGTTATGCATGTGCATTGTATAATCTTCCTATATGGTGTTTTTTTCCCACAGTTGTTATATGCAATACTATTGCCAGTGAAGTGGAATTGCACCTCATTGCGTACAGTGCTGGGGTACTGATACAATGTCGAAAAGCCTCAAGAGTACTCCTACAAAAAAAAAAAAAAAAAAAAAAGAGGGGGGGGGGGGGGGTGGGCAGTATACAAGCTTGTGTTTGGCAGGGAGACCAACTAGAGTTATAAGTTATTCTTGAGAATTAGATTTTGGTGAAACCATTAGTCAAAACTATTTTTGAAATGTACGCGGGGTAGTCTAATGCAAACGATAGTCTACAGATGTAAAAAACGTAAACAATCTGTTTTTACTTTTTCGGCATTTGCAAAGGAAATAATCACACATCATATTAACTACTCTTCTAGCTCTGTACTGAGTTGGAATATTCCTTACACATTAATACTTCCATACAAAGACAAGTCATCGTTACTAAAAATTTCTTAAAGTTATTGATCAATTTACTCCTAATTTTTACACCATGGTGTAATAAAACTGTGTGTGTGTGTGTGTGTGTGTGTGTGTGTGTGTGTGTGAACGGGATACGTGGAGAGAGAAAGAAAAGGGGGAAAGAAATTTGGCATACATTGACTAAAATAAGGTATCACTTCATACGGCTCATATTAAACTTATCAGTTTCGTAGTGCAAGGTATTGTGAGGGATTAAAAATTTTTAATGTAGGTTGCAGCAGTTGGCACAGATTAGGAGGCTTACTAGGGACAGCGATCATCAACGTATCTAGGGAGTCGAAACAACATCATTTTCTCGTGAGTAGGTGTGTCATCCGCGAAAGGTCTGAAGAATTATTAGGTATTCTTGTTGGGCGTGGAGGTTCTAAACTGTTCGTGAGAAGCCAAAAGAAACTGAAGCAAGGTGTGGTGACGGAGGGCATTCGCACCCGGCCGTTCCACGTCGAGCTCGCGGCGAACGTCTGCAGGGAAAGCTGCATCTTTTTGCGCTCGCGAGAAGACGGCTCCGTCACTGAGGTGACTTTCCAAGACAGCCGTCTCTGGCCGTTAGTCTTACAACAGGATTCGTTCTCTGTGCTAAGCCTTGAAATGTTTTGAACCCTAAAAGCATTGCCATACAAATATTTTAGAAAATTCTGTTTAGCTTTTATGGTTGAAATGTAAGGCAACTAAACACCACTTACGTGGTTATAACTATATATTTACTACCCAAAAATTAACGTTCATAAATGAAATTGATCATAACACAATGTGAAAAAAAAATTAACAACTACGACATACACGCTAATATTCATGACTTTGTACAACATATAGTATCAAATGTCATGAAACTTATGGTTTCTTTCAAGTCATTTTCCCATAAACAGTTATTTCTATGTTGTCACCATCGTTACTCGGCAGATACCCTTATCAGAACTGAGTGTTCATGTTAAAGCACAGCGCATGTAAAAGCGAAGCACCTTTTCAAATTTACCAAAGAAAAGAAAAACTAGAACAGAAGTAGGCAACCGCAAAGCCGTAGCGATCTACTATCTTCTACCATTGTACCAGAGTGATCTACTACTTTTAATAATACAGTAATTCCTCTTTTTTTAATATTTAAGTACTGCAAAACAACTATATTCCCCAATAAACTTTTTTCCCCTCTTCAATTCTTTATTTTTCTGGTGTATCGGTGACACACATCTTCCAGGTGTCCTAAGGTAAAACGAAATTCACAATAACAAAAAACAGTATCCTAATCTATATACACATTTATATCTTTATAACTTATGGTATCAATAGCTTACTTAAACAATGCCCTAAAACACTGTATTTAAGAAACATCAATAATGATACTTAGCTTTAATTTATATCTTCGAAGGATAGTGCCTAAATTTTACTTTTAAAAACGAGAACTTGTAATACTCCTCCTCAGATCTCAAACATTATCCAAATACAACATGGCCTCCTATTCCCTCTGAAAAAGGCCTGACATCTTCACTTCATAGTTCTTAAAGTTTCCACTAGAGTGCACTGCCTGTATTAAAGTGTGTCACAAGGTACAACCCTTTCCCCTACGTACAAATTACCATGTTTTATTTCGTTTTACGTACAAATTACCATGTTTTATTTCGTTTTACGTATAGTAATTTCACTATTTTCGGTGCTACTTTTTCCAGTTTCGGTGAAATTTTGGCCAATTTCGATACTACGTTTTTTTTAATATGGCGTTAGATATTACTGTGTAATTTTTGCAGTTGGTGTTTTTTGCCAAATTTGATGTATTTTGTCTATTTTCCTTGTTACTTTGACCAATTTCGGTATTATGTTCTTGTCACATTTTATTCAACTTATAGCCAAATTCGGTATTTATTTCCAGTTTTGTTGCTACTTTTACTATTCTGAAAGCTATATTTATTCCCTTTTGTTTCTAATTTTTTGCAATGTTCATTTTCATGAAATTCGGTATTTTTTCAGCTGCGATGAATTTTGCCTATTTCCCCTTTTTTGCAGATTCGGTGTATTTTTGGTTATTCTTTTGTGCCTCTTACATTTTTGCTTGACTTGACATTTATTGTTTCGGGTATGGATGTACGTTTTTCCAAATTCAATGTTTCTTTTACCACAGCATGTGTAATGTTTTGCTGAGTTGGTGTTTTTTGCCAATTTCGCTGTTTTTTTACTGATTTCGGAGTGTTTGTTGGCCAGATCACTTTGTAATGAAATTCGGTACTATTTTTAAAGCAGTTTCAACATGTAATATATGCAATTTTGACGTCCCTCCACATAAAAAATTGTTAATTTCGATTTATTTTTGTTTCAGGTAAGCCATCAGAACTAGCAGCGCCGTCTTTTCCAACTGCTTGGTCAGTTCCGTCTAGTGCATCACACATACAGTTGTTTGGTAGCACTTGCGTAAATTCCTGAAAGGTAAGAAACTAAGATGATGATAGCTCACTAAGTAGTCTTAAGTTTTCATCCTTTCGTAGAGGTCGCTTTTAAGTAGCAACTGCTGTGGTTAGAAAAATAAGGCAAACATTTTGAACATAAGAGATAGTGTTCTGTGTAGACAAATGAATTCTTGAGGAGATTTCAAGGTATGATGTCTGCTTAGAGGTAATAGGAAAATTGGCGAAAAATCAGTTATTGTAAAACATGCATGACGTAATAAATTTGTCTATAATTACCTAGTAGTCGGCTGTTTCGTATACTATCGTAATCTATACCACAAACGTCGTCAACATCAGCAGGGCTGATGGGCGAACTCACCGCTGATAGAGGAATGTTGGCATTTAATTGCCCATTAGTGTTCAAAGCATGCCTTCCACATCTGCTGAATGACGTAATGTGCCCCCTGCGCTGTCTGATCAGCCAAACATAAGGGCACACTTGGTTAACGACGACGTTCTGCTGGGATCGTCAACGTGTGTATCACTTTTAGGGCGCTGTTCACGCCACCTAACTCGTGTATGACGCTACCAATATCCGCCTTACATCCTTAGAAATGATAGGAAAAGATCGCTGAATCGATCACAGAATACATAATAAGAATTACGCATTGCAAACGTAGCTATTGTCTTCTTTTGTTGTAGGAGACGCCAGCATAAAAATTAATTATTACCTTAAAAATTGCTAAAGCGCCACCACACCATGAAACTTGCTGATATTTTAAGATATCGCTACGGATCGTTACATCTGTGTAACACATTCGTCGCCAATAATGAATAGACAGATATCTTGTTTGTTCAGGAAACATTCTGCACTACCAAACTTACCTCGTCGTTATTCTGGAAAAGTCTGAGAAATAATTTATCTCCAGCAACAGGAAGAAATCACTGGGATAATAACGGGTTGAATCAGAAATCGCCAGTCCAAAATGTTCAAATGTTTGAATAGCTTATGGGACTTAACTACGGGGTCACCAGTCCCTAAACTTACAAACTACGTATGAACTAGCTTATACTAAAGACGACACAAACATCCAGGCCCGAGGAGGGATTCGAACCCCCGACGGGGAACGGCCTCGCGCATCGCAGCATAGCGCCTCAATGCGCTCGGCCGTTCCGCCGCGGCTCGCCAGTCCAGAGGAGAAGTTTGTGACTGTCATATTGAACAGTAGGGAGGCAGTTGTGAAGGTGAAACGTTCCCTTCGACAGCTTTTCTCAGTGCACGACAGTCTGTCATAACCTTGTCAGGAATTTTCGGTAGTATGCACAAGTGTCAGTTGGCACTTATAAGTTTATTACCTCCAAGGGGGCCCCACAGCTGTTCTGTGAGTGCATGTGTAGAGGGCACGGGTCTCAGAGCTATTGCCGCCTCTCTTCCGCGCTACATTCTCTTTCCTGTATCTCCACTTTCCCATCCTAAGCTCCTTTCCATCTCGCCCCCTTCACCCCTACGGGTTGAAAGTGATATTGCGCATATATTTCCTTCACACAACGTAGAGATAGTTTACAGACAAACAATGATGAATCAAGGGAGCAAAATCACATCGACAGTATAGCAAATACAGGAGAGTAACAAATTGAACTTGCAAAAAAGCCAGACTCTGAAAGAGGCGATCACGTAATTGATTAGGATTGAATTCAGGTTGAGTCATAGGTTAATCGTACTAAAGGTGTCGGTACTGAGAAATACAGAAGAAGGAAGATGTTACAGTTAACCACCCGTCGAGATCTGAGAGTAGTGTGGCTTCACGCCGGCCGCGGTGGCCGAGGAGACTGAGGCGCTCCAGTCACGGTCTGCACGGCCACTACGGATGGGGATTCGAATCCCCCCTCGGGCATGGATATTTGTGCCGTCTTTAGTATAAGCTAGTTCATACGTAGTTTGTCAGTTTAGGGACTGGTGACCCCGTAGTTAAGTCCCATAGACTAAACAAACATATGTACATTTTTTGTTAGTGTGGCTTCACGCCACAACAATGCAGTTGCTGTCACCGGGTAGGGGCTTACAGAACAGAGTAAAATCACTCATACCTCTCGAACGGACTGAAAACAAACCACGAACGTCATCACGTTGGCATTGGGGCCAGTCACTAACAAAGGGAGATAAAATACTGGTGTTTATTATTGAATTTAAGAAAGAAGTAAAGGAGAAAAGCGAAGGAGAGACAGGAAGATACAAAAATTACACTGAAGGATATGAACAGTGTTTTAGCTGCTTATTGTGGGAATAGAATTAAATTAAACGACGCGGTATTTTTTAATATTGCGGAGTAGATGTTTGAATGTATGTTTGTCGTCAATGAAATGTTGTAATTTATGCAATTAACTAGAATTAATCTTATTATTGAAATATGTCTATAGATGATTTCAGTCATCTTTATCACTCATCTTACGTATATATTCATCTCATGGACAGCGATCGGAGAGTTTGAGGCCGGTATTGCATAACACATTAATAACACAATTTTCACTAATAAAGTTATAAAGAACTGTATTTGCTCAACTTTGAGATACTTTTCATGGAGATTTTTACCAACTGAGCGTCTTATTCAAACAGCAAGAGACAACTAACTAGATTCAATTATTTCGAGACATACGAAAGAAACATGTCAGAGTTATTTAATGTATATCATGCAAGTATTCTATGTTTAAGCTATTAATATCTACGTCTTTAAATTAAGAAATCAATTGAGAAGTATCAGAATTTATAAATATAAAGGACTAGCTGAAAACCCGGTGTTGCCCGGGATGTTAAATATCTGCCAGGCTGCATGTAGGTGTAGATGGAAAGCACATATTATAAAAATCAAGTTCCAGGCTTCCGATTCTGACTTTTCGTATATACACCAATTTCAAACCAAAGGTTTGTTGATACCACTTATTTAACCTTAACAAACACTGAAAATTTTGAATTAAAAGAACTTTTAAGATCTCTTTTTTCCTAATGCAATAACCTTTCCCCCTCTATATAACACACACACACACACACACACACACACACACACACACACACACACACACACACACACACACACACGACATATGTATATCTCCCAGACTCTAATATGAAGAAATTCTTTGTTGAGCCCGCCCCTGACATGAAGATGCCAAATCCATTCCGAAGTATTTAATAGATTGCCCTGTAATTTATTAATCATAATAGAAAATGCAAGTTCCAATGGAAACTGCAGTCTCTTTAAGGTAGATTTGTGGTGTATTTACGCACTAGTATCCCTTTCTGTCCAAAACATTGTGAATGAAGAAAAATGTGATTTATTCTACTGTTTATTTCGCCTGAAGAGCCATAATTTGCCGAAGTGTTAGAAGTTACGTATGCAATATAGTCCTCACCACTGTATACCCTAAAAACATCCGAAACGCCTGGAATCACAAGCAACCATAAATAAATCAAACCCGTACAGAAACTAAAAAAAAAAAAAAAAAAGATTTTTATTATTAGGTTAAAATACTATTTATATTACGTAACCTATATGCAGTCTAACAATCGTTTTATGAAGCAAAAAGCGTAGCAAAACTAATACACTTTCGTCGCTCATTCCGATATTTAAACCTACTGGAGTGGCTAACATTCATATTGATATTTGTAAAATGAAGTGTCTACAACCGATTTGCAATAAGCTTTTACAACGTGACGATTCAGCTACACGAAAACAGGTGATTGACGTGATGTGTTCATAGGTAGGATGATACAAGTGCACTTGTATCTCTCTGGCGCTAACTGCTTTTTGACATCGCGTGACTAGATTTCCACTCGTTATCTAAGGAGCAGCATAGAGTGGAAGTCCACTTTCATCTCTTTGCGTCAACAGTTGTATATGCTTCAGCATGCTATGTACTAATTTCATTTTTCTGGGAAATGTCACTATAGCCCTTTGGTTGTAACCCCGTAGTAGCGCAAAGGATCATGGTTGTATGTTCTGCAGGCTGCCAGAAGAACAAATGCCACATACATTTGAGAATTAACAGAACGATCTCTCAAGAGTGCACGTGTGTCTTGTTTGTTGAGTACTTTGGAAACAGTAACAAGCACAAAGCCTTGTCGAAATGCTTACTTATTCACAGTCCTTTTCATACCCCCCTATACTCCACATGCGAGGATCCTGTGCAGACGAGAGCAGCTTCTATTTCTCCCCGGCGTACAGTGTTATGGATCTCGCCAAATCTCAAGCTTTGAACAAAAATTAGTATTGAAGGGTTATTGAGGGCGCTGATTAAGAATTTCGTACTAAATTTCAAAATTCAAAATACATAATGCAAATTATAATCATTAATCACTATAGTTTTTGCAAAATTGAATTAATATATTTTTTTACATTGCTCTACACAATTAGAAGCGCGAATATGATGTAGTATTAGTTACAGTCCTCTCCATCAATCATTTTGAAAAATTTCAAGATGTATTATTATTTCTTTTCCCTCCCAAACGGTCTGAAATGAAAATAGAGACACGATATGGTCCTCAATATATTTCTTCTTGTTTAAAATAAGCTAAGTTTTCAAGTAAAAGCTGTAGCCTTATAGGTCTAAAAATATGAGGCGATGAAAATGCAGGATATTTTTCCACATCACCATTTCTTTTTGTAATAAATTATTTGCCATACTAGTTGCGGTGGTACCAACGAAGTTATAAACACTTTAGCGTTCGAATCACTTGGAAGTGCAAACTTTTCATTGTACTCACTGTGCCCCGAAGAACCCCTATTAAGTACAAACCTCGCATTTGTTAAAGTTCCTAGGCTAATAATTTAATAGTGAATTTCTGAACACGTAAAATTCTTTCTGATGTGTGATTGAAAAGCGCTTGTACAGTGAACTCAAGACGGGTCTTTCTCCTGTTACGTGTATATCTCATGGGTGACACCGAAAATTGGGTTCTACTATTTTTTTCGTAAACGGGATTGATGAGAGCGTTGTGATTTTTCATTGGATTACAATAACCACATACTGAAATTAGGTAATTTTCCTTGCAATGTCCGCTAAATCCAGCAGATATTACACGTTTCCAAATTTCCAAAACGCTTGCATATTTGTAACTTAAGTCCTAATTGTTAGTCCCACAAATAATAAACGTTTGCCGGCCGCGGTGGCCGCGGGGGCTGAGGCGCTCCAGTCACGGTCTGCACGGCCACTACGGTCGGGGGTTCGAATCCCCCATCGGGCATGGATATTTGTGCCGACTTAAGTATTAGCTAGTTCATGTCTCCACCATATCCTTTCTTCCAGGAGTGCTAGTCTTCCGTGTTTGCAGGAAAAATGTACAAATGTTTGTTAAGCTTAAGGGACTTAACTACAGGGTCATCAGTCCCTAAACTTACAAACTACTTATGAACTACCTACAACTAAGTACGGCACAAATATCCATGCCCGAGGGGGGATTCGAACCCCCGACCGTATTTGCAGGAGAGCTTCTGTGAAGTTTGGAAAGTAGGAGGCGAGGTACTGGCGGAAGTAAAGTTGTGAGGTGGCATCGTGAGTCGTGTCGGGATACCACAGTCGGTAGTGCGCTTGCCCGCGAAAGGCAAAGGTCCCAGGTTCGAGTCCCGGTTCCGGCACACAATTTTAATCTGCCAGGAAGTTTCAGTCCATAAGTAGTTTGTAAGTTTAGGAACTGATAACCCCGCAGTTAAGTCCCTTAAGCTTAACAAACATTTGAACATTTTGAATAAAAGTTTAATTCTATATTGAAATAAGACACTATAACAGTTAAAAAAAAAGAAAAGCAACGGTGATGGTAGGGGTCGTTTACTTTTCACCTCAAAAGTACAGGGGCAGAATTTTTCTTTCACATTCTATTACAAAACGTCATAAGCTATATGCCACACCTCGGAAATTCCTAAATAACGCTGAATACACAACTTACTTGATAATTTTCGGGGAGCAATTTTCAAAGTATAAGCACATATTTGAGGTTGATTTATAACATAAAGAAGTAAAAATTCACGAAGTTATTATATATGCCAATATTCGACATATCTTCCTTAGTACCTTCCATGAAATAGAAATGAAATATTGCTCCATAGCAAAAAGTTATACACACTTTCATTAATGCTAGTTTACGGAGCTGCCGCACGATCTTGACGCTACGCCGGGAACACTAACTTTGAACTGACGCAGCATGTCAGGTATCAGACCTTTCCTTTCAGAGATGCATGCATCAAGCCTCTGGGTTGGGTTGTGTTGGTTGGTTGGGTTAGGGGGGACCAAACGACTGAGGTTATCAGTCCCCCCGGTGGGGAGGAGAAGGTGTGAGAATAGGAAAAGAGGGGAGAGGGAAAGGAAATGCAGTCCGGTAAATAAAGAAGGAAGGAAGACTGCATTAGCTCGGGGCCCCGTGCTCGCCACGTACGTACTCATGAAAGAACCGTGAGGTCCCTGGGGGGGGGGGGGGGGGCGGCATCAAGCCCCTACTACAATTACTGATATGGCGTCTGTTCTTTTCGGACATGTCCGAAAGAACATACACCATAAATCGCCACTAACGGCCATTGTAGTGGAACGGCGACAGGATAACTGCGATGTTTAATATTATTATTTATGTTCTTCTTTAGTCTCTAATCCTAACATTAGAAAAGTTTTATCAGTTGCTAGGACGTTGTTGATTAGTTATTTATAGTTCCCTGGCAACACCAACTATCATAAACTAATCGTGTAAATTCTCTAGACTTAGTCCGAAGTGTCCCACACCAGAACATAAATTAAATTTTGTAGAAATAATTCCTTTAAATAGTTCATCACAAATAAATAAGGTTCTTGTACGAGCGGGACATGGAAAATTGTCTGTAGCCGTTACTAAAATTTCATCAAAGTTAAACACAGGCACTTTTATTTGCTGTCCTTAATTCGTACTGAAAAATATTAATAATCCACTGCCTTCTAAACACTGGTTTTCGACATTCACACTAAATACAAATATGTCACATTCGAAGCTACTCAGTAGTGATTCAGTCAGAATTAAATTGTTTTCTGAAATAAGTCGATATTCTTCAGAAGAATCAAATTTCTCTTGCTATAAAATATTCTTGATCATAAATAAATCTTCATAAATGCAAGATATCTATCATTAACAAGTATTTATTCTTATTCATGTTAATACAGCGTCAGTTTAGCAAGAAACGTGAACACGGACAACTAGCTTGGACTGAATCTCAAACAAGACTAACAATAATTTAATATTCTTTTCTTTTCTTCTTTGAAACGATTGAAGCGCGGCAATAAAGAAGGCGCAGGAGCATTCGTAGCCCCGAAGCTGTCGGTAAAATTTTAGTAGTGGCCGTCTGCTGTAATGTTGGCTGCGGCGGCGCCTCGACCGTACATGAAACATAAAGAAACAAAACATTTTAAGAATCATATTATAAAGAATAACATATCAAATAAGTATGCATTCTAAATAAAAGGTTCGTTTTTTTTCATTTTTTATTTATAACTTCAAAACAGGGCTCACTGATACTGTTATGAAAACTACGCACTCTTCGGAGCCTCCAAGGGAAGAAAGAAAAAAGAATAAGATCAAAACTTTCATAACGTCTTCATGACTTTGATTGAAATGCGATACGAAGAAAAATTTTTCGTAGGAAATTTTGAACACTTGACAAAGTGCATGTTGTGATGAGCGAAGATGCAGATATTGGAAATTTTCGGAGAAAATCATGTTTTATAGAGTATTAAAACATATGAATTTTAAATGTTTGGCTTCTAATAGCACTGCTATCTAACAAAAAGACAACAAACTTACACCTGAACGTATGCATCGAAACTGAGCGAGCGAACCTGTTTTGCCCACCCCTGGTCACGCGCCTCGGTGTGTTTACAGTACGTCTCTCGTCTCGGTGAACGGAGTATAGGCACAGTCTAACATATACAGTCGCGACACTCACTGCTGTAAAAGTTGTTACCAACTGACAGCTGCAACGACACTAGCGCTCCTAGCGGTGGGTAAGCCACCGAAAGAGTGATGTTTGTTTGTAATTATTTGTGTGCGTAATTAATGAAAAGTTAATATAATTTTTGTGTTACAAGCATCAGTAATATATCAAGAGGCATACATAACACGGAAAGTAATGTAAAAACAGTCGAACTTACTGATTCAGTGGTATAACGAAGAACTTCGTCATGAACCAATACTTACGAATATGTGTATATTTGCAGCTTATTCCGCTGAAAATAAGTAGAGTATAAACATAATAGAAACATAAATTTCTATTTTGGTGTGTTCTTACTATGACAAAGAGTTTTTTGACACGTACCGTTGTGGTATGGGGTCTAATGATTCGCACATGTTTAGGCTTCACTCATCTTTATTATAAGCGCATATTCTTTTGAGTGTGATTACTTTAGCTTAAGAAGACATTGTCTTGAAGATACTTGCCGTTTGTGGTTCAGCTGTAGCAACAATTGTGGAATTGGGTTCTTCTTTGTTGAATACAGTTTGGTTGCTTTTTCAGTTTTCTTGTCACGTTTCTGATGTTTTCCTTCAGCGACAGTTGTGGTGACTGATTTGGTATGTTAAATACCGTAGTTATTGCAGTCTACATTCGTTTCCTACGTTCCACGCTCACCGATTTCACTGGAATTAGAGTGGAGAAACGTTAACGGTCTTCAGAAGAAAAAACACGTCTTTCCTGCCAAAGGGCGGTTATTCGGTGTTACCTAGGCATTTTTCTATGTTAATAGTAATTTAAATTATTTAGTACAACCCTGTGGGTTACAAGATAACAGTAAATAAACTGTGCCGTAATGTAGCGTTTCCAACCTTGTCAGTGATCTTAGGAGACGTAAGGAAGACAAAGGTGGAGCTATTTTTAAGTTATTATCTATTTTATGATACTACATACGTTCTCTAATGTAAAAAATGTGTTAAAATCGATATAAACGATACTATTCGCACTCATCCACTATCGTATTCATAAAAGTAGCTTGACCTCCGCTTGGAGCGCTGCTGTCGCAGTGTATAACAATAATCCGCGGAAGTGTCGTGACTGTATTTGTTAGACTGTGGTATAGGTGGAGGAACTTCTCCCTCCACCGGCATGCGCAGACCACGCCGCTCAGCCGTCACTGGGAGCGGACGAACCAAAGTGAGCGCTCCCGATCTGCTATGCGCAAGTCTAGTCATGTGTGTATGGTGTAGTAGGTCGGCGCTTGTACGGCTGGGGCGGTGGCGCAGCCTTGTACAGGACAGGAGTACCGTGGTGGCAGTGCAGACTGCAGATAGGAGGGGCGTGGCTGCACCTGCTGGCGAGGTGTCAGGGCTGTGGGAGAAAGCAGTCCGCGGCCCTGTCTAGCGGCCGGCCTGGGAAAGTGCCTGCAGGAGAAAACCGAACGCCCGGTACGTCACGGCGCGTCACAACGGTACTGGTCCGGCTCGCTCGACCGGTTCACCCAGTTCCCGGCAAAAAGCCGGCACCACGCCGCGAAGACGGCCTGCTGTCTAGCATCGCAACAGGTGGAGCTGCCACTGGTACAGGCAGCTTATACGCCGCACTAAACTACAGACCTATTTCATTGACGTCGATTTGCAGCAGGGTTTTGGAACTTATCCTGTACTCAAATATTATGAATTATCTCGAACACAACGATCTATTAACCCAAGGTCAACACGGATTTAGAAAATATCGTTCATGCGAAACACAACTAGCTCTCTATTCTCACGAAGTGATGGGTGGTATCGGCAAGGGTTCGCAAATCGATTCCGTATTTCTTGATTTCAAATGTTCAAATGTTTGTATAGTCTATGGGACTTAACTACGGGGTCATCAGTCCCTAAGCCGGCCGCGGTGGCCGAGGAGACTGAGGCGCTTCAGTCACGGTCTGCATGGTCACTACGGTCGGGGGTTCGAATCCCCCCTCGGGCATGGATATTTGTGCCGTCCTAGTTCGTAAGTAGTTCATAAGTAGTTTGTAAGTTTAGGGACTGATGACCCCGTAGTTAAGTCCCATAAGCTTTACAAACATTTGAACATTTGATCAGTCCCTAAACTTACAAACTACTTATGAACTAATAGAAATATAGAATCCCTGAGACCGATTTACGTCTCAAATATGTCAAAGACATTATTGATAGATCTGAAGCATTGAATTAAAATTTGTGGTGCGGCCGGGAATCGAACCCGGACCTCCGTGCTTACTAGGCAGACATCTTAACCGTTAGACTACCACACCACTAACGATTAAGGCGCCTCGGAATAGTCTATGTACGATTTCCCTCACCATAACAGGATTGTTCCACCATGTCCATTGCTGAGGTGTTATTCCGCTGCATGGAGAGCCTTGGCAGTAGCGGCAATTATCTTTGGAACAAAGAAGCTGAATTAAGTTTGTGTTGTGGAGGGAAATCGTACATAGACTATTCCGAGGCGCCTTAATCGTTAGTGGTGTGGTAGTCTAACGGTTAAGACGTCTGCCTAGTAAGCACGGAGGTCCGAGTTCGATTCCCGGCCGCACCACAAATTTTAATTCAATGCTTCAGATCTATCAATACTTATGAACTACTTACGAACTAGGACGGCACAAATATCCATGCCCGGGGGGGGGGGGGATGCGAACCCCCGACCGTAGTGGCCGTGCAGACCGTGACTGGAGCGCCTTAGTCCCCTCGGCCACCGCGGCCGGCTTTCTTGATTTCCTGTAGGCTTTTGACACCGTACCTCACAAAAGGCTTTTAATCAAATTGCGGGGTTACGGTATATCGCCCCAAATTTGCGACTTGGTAGAGAGGACACAGTTCGTAGTAATCGATGGTAAGGCATCGACTAAAACAAAGGTGATATCGGGCGTTCCACAGGGTAGTGTTATTGGTCCTCTGCTCCTTATTTGCATAAACGATCTAGGGGAAAATGTAAGTAGCTACTTTACGTTTTTTGCAGATGACGCCGTCTAGTAAAATCATCTGAAGATCAAAACGAACTGCAGAACGATCTGAATAAGATATCACTATGTTGTAAAAATTGGCAGTTGTCTCTAAATAATGAGAAGTGTGAAGTCGTCCACATGAGTACGAAAAGAAATCCGTTAAACTTTATTTACAACATAAATCACTCAAAAGTAAAGGCCATAAAAACCACACAATACCTAGGAATTACAATTACTTCAGACCTAAATTGGAAGGAACACGTATATAATGTCGTGGGAAAGGCGAACCAGAGACTGCGTTCTACTGACAGAAACCTTAAAATATACAACAGTACTACAAAAGAAACGGCATACACTACGATTATCCTTCAATTTTTGGAGTATTGCTGCCCAGTGTGGGATCCTTATCAGGTGGGTTTGACGGAGGACATCGAAAGAGTCCAAAGAAGGGCAACTCGTCTCGTATTGTCACGATACAGGGGAGACAGCGTTACGGAAATGATACAGGATCTGGGATGGGAATCATTACAACAACGGCGCTTATTGCTGCGGCATGGGCTACTTACGAAACTCCAATCGCCAACATTCTCCTCCAAATGCGAAAATATATTGTTGACTCCCACTTACATAGGTAGAAGTGATCATCAGAATAAAATACGAGAAATCAGAGCCCGAACGGAGAGATTCAGGTGTTCATTCTTCCCGCGCGCTATTCGAGAATGGAATGGGAGGTAAAATAGTATAACGGTAGTTCGATGAACCCTCTGCCAGGTACTTAAATGTGATTTGCAGAGTATCCCATGTAGATGTACCTCGTGATTGTTGTTAGGAAACTCGCCGTGAAAGGTAAAACCATGAAGGTGGCAGTGCGATTATTGGACGATCTTGGATACTGGTGCGGTAAACGGCCTGAACTAGACGGCGTACCATTGCGTGGCATTTAGCCAATGAAGACTTCAGCTACGCACTATTGAATGTAATCTGACAGTGAATGATTGCACTCAAAAATTAGAAACAGATGCCGTAAGCAATTAGCAACACTATCAGAGGTTTGTAAGATGCTGTATTGGATGAAGTGTATTAAATTCATCAGTACCAGATCTACGATGTTTCCTTCCTGGGGCGTAAAATTGATAATGTCGCCCCCTCTCCCCTCCCCTTGCTCGGCGTCCGACTTTGGCACGCCTCTCTGAGTATCTTCTGAGTAAGATAACCCGGTTTGCCCCATCTCTTCCTCTCCCCCGTCCCCTACCCTCTACATCCAGGGCACAAATTCAAGTGTGACGTAGCTAAGTGTACATCACTGATATAAGAGCTCTTGTCAGGTATTCTGAGACATACCATAACTGTTGGCGTTACTCAGCAATGAGGTTTTTTAAAGATTAGTGTATATGGCCATAGACTACAGTGGCGTTACATGATGTCAGTCCTTAGGGAATAGCTCACGTACAACTACACGAAAATTATTTACAGACGAATGGAAAAAAACTTGTGGAATCCGACCTCGGGGAACATCAGTTTGGATTTAGGAAAAATGTAGGAATAAGGGAGGCAATACTCACATTACGACTTATCTTAGAAGATAGGCTAAGGAAAGGGATACCTACGTTTTTAGCGTTTAGCGTTTGTCGATTTGGAGAAAGGTTTTGACAATGTCGACTGGAATACACTCTGTAGGTATCAGGGGTAAAATATAGGGAGCGAAGAGAGATATTCAACCTATACAAGAACCAGACAGTGGTTATTAGAGTCGAAGGGCAAGAAAGGGACGCAGAGGTTGGGAAGGGAGTAAGACAGGGTTGTAGCCTTTCCCCATTGTTGTTCAATCTGTACATTGAGCAGGCAGTGAAGGAATGCAAGGAGAAATTTGGAGAGGGCATTAAAGTGCAGGGAGAAGAAATAAAAACATTGCGGTTTGCTGATGACACAGTAATTCTGTCAGACACCGCAAAAGATCTGGAATAGCAATTGAATGGGATGGACAGTATCTTGAAAGGAAGATATAAGATGAACATTAACAAGAGTAAAACGAAGGTAATGGAATACAATGTCAGAAAATAAGGTGATGCTGAAGGAATTAGATTAGGTAACGAGACAATAAAAGTAGTAGGTGCATTTTGTTATTTGGATAGCAAGATAACTTCTGATGGCCGAAGTAAAGAAGATACAAAATGCAGAATGGCTATGGGAAGAAAAGCGTTTCTAAAGAAGGGAAATTGTTAACATGCAATTTTAATTTAAATGTTAGGAAGTCCTTTCTGAAAGCATTTGTATAGGAGTGAAACGTGGACGATAAGGAGTTCAGATAAAAAGATGATAGAAGCTTTTGAAATGTGGTGCTACAGACGAATGATGAGAATTAGATATGTAGATCACGTAACTAATGAGGAGGTGCGTAACTGAATCGGGGAGAAAAGGAGTTTCTGGCATATCCTGACTAAGAGAAGGGATAGATTGGTTGGACACATTCCGAGACATAAAGGAATTGTCAACTTAGAAGGAAGTGTGTGGGGTAAAAATCGTAGAGGGAGACCAAGGGACGAATACAGTAAGCCGAACGTATTCTCAGATGAAGAGACTTGCACAGGACAGGGTAGCATGTAGAGCTGCATCAAACCAGGCTGCGGACTGAAGACCACAACGCCGGCCGCGGTGGCCGAGGGGACTGAGGCGCTCCAGTCATGGTCTGCACGGCCACTACGGTCGGTGGTTCGAATCCCCCCTCGGGCATGGATATTTGTGCCGTCCTAGTTCGTAAGTAGTTCATAATTAGTTTGTAATTTTAGGGACTGATGACACCGTAGTTAAGTCCCATAAGCTTAACAAACATTTGAACATTTGAAGACCACAACAACAACAACAACTACTACTACTACTACTACTACTGTTGCTACTATGAACTTTCCAACAATCCAGATTTATCCTGTGCGCATTAATGATTAGCCCCATAAATTTGTATACTGTGTGTAGCCTTAGCATCTTACTGATGAGCATCCGAACATACAAGGCCAACGAGTTCGACCAGTACTCCATCTAACGCAAGCATGTGCAAAATCAAGGCAAATCTGCACTACAAATATTTGTAAGAAGGTATCCACCAGATCTCACACCCATTGCAAATTGTATCCCCTTGAGATATGTACCAAGTTCTTGCTTCCAGAGTATCAGGGTAAATTATCACTTCTACTGCGTCTTCCCTGAATTCGATGCTTAGCTAAGTTTTTCCTCATTTCTGTTACTCTTAATCACTCCCACCTCAGTACAATTTCATTGCTGACGATGTCATTCTAGTCTAATGTTGTTTCAGCTATTCACTACTTTGCATAGATGCATTCTGTAGTACCAAGTGTTACTGTGTATTACCATGTCTTACTGTTCGTCTCGCTCTGTTATTTCTACAAACATAATTGCCTCTTCGATCTCTCGGCCAAACTTTAGATAAGTCTCATTACTGCCTTAGACGTCAGTTCTTGATTATCGACCTCGATTACCACCACATTAATTTGTTGTCTGTTGTTATGGTCTTCAGTCCGGAAACTGGTTTGATGCATCTCTCCACCCTACTCTATCCTTAGCATGCCTCTCGCTCTCCTCATAAGAATGGCAACCTACATCCATTTGATTCTGCTTACTATATGCGTCTCTTGGTCTCCCTTTGCGATTTTTACCACACAAGCTTCCCCCCCCCCCCAGTGCTAAATTTACAATTCCTCGATGTCTAAGAATGTGTCCTACCAAGCGATCCCTTCTTTTAGTCAAGGTATGCCAAAAACTCCTTTTCTCACCAATTCTGTTCAGTACCTCCTCATTAGTTACGCGATCCACCCACCTAATCTTCAGCATTCTTCTGTAGCACCACATTTCAAAAGCCTCAATCCTCTTCCTGTCCGCACTGTTTATCGTCCATGTTTCACTCCCATACAATGCAACACTCCACACAAATGCCTTCAGAAAAGACTTCCTTACACTTAAATTAATATTCGATGTTAGCAAATTTCTCTTTTTCAAAAATGCTTTTCTTCCCATTGCCATTCTGCATTTTATATCCTCTGCACTGCGACCGTCAATATGTCATTTCACTACCCAAGTAACAAAACTCATCTACTACCTTCATTGTTTCATTACCTAATCTAACTCCTTCAGCATCGCCTGATTTTCTAGACTGCATTCAAGTATCTTAATTTATTCTTGTATAGTGTAAATTACGTTTGGAAGTAAGGTCTTTTTTCATAACTGTTAACATCTAATACTTTGGGCGGCGCATCTCTAGTTACGGTCTAGTTAATAAATAATCGGACAACGCTGGCTAAACCGTTCTCAGATACAAACATTATATCAGAGTAACAAGCTGCAGTAATTACGGCGCGTCTGTGTAATTTGCATAATTACAGCATGTAGGTGCCGCAGCTTCCTGCAGAACACGGTTCACTGTCTGTTTATTAGCTAATACCCAGAGCCGACTACAGCCTCATTCCTCAGGGACCTTGTTTCACTGTTTAACACGGCAACGCAACATACAAGTTGCAATTTACGCATATTAGATCATTTAGGGGGAATGTCATTTCGTGGTTTTCATAGATTATATTTATTATTTCACAATAACCGTAATGCCAGTCACTCTTACAAAACCGTTATTTGCGTCATGCTTAGTAGCATTTTTATGATCACCCTACACAGTATGTTTTGAAACTGAGCCTATGCTTGCCTACTTGGTTATCTGGAACTTTGTAATTAATTTAGCAGCAATGTAGTCTCAAATTCAAGTCACTAACTGACGACCTTTCGTTCGTTCTTTTGTCTATTTACGTTATTTCTGGGAATTCAACAAAAAGCGACACACCTGGGACAAATTGCTAAAACTGACTGTCTTTAGCGAGGTGTGCTCGGTTGTCAGACATCCCTACCGAGCGATGTGACACAGTGGTCACACGCTGGACTCTCATTCGGGAGGACGGTGGTTCAAATCGAACTACAGCCATGCAGATTTAGATATTCGGTGATTTTTCCTAAATCAGTCCATGAAAATGCCTGGATGGTACCCTTGAAATAGCCCGTCCTATTTCCTTCGCCATCCTCGCCCAAAAGCGAGCACGAGCTCCGTTTGTAATGACCACGATGTCGACGACACTTTGACACTAAGCCTTCCTTCCTCTGGAAACTTAAGTACCAAGAGCGGTGAATGGATACGCAACGTGAGAAGCAGTCGTCTCTGAAGAAGGTGATCTTAGTTTTGGAGATATGAACACAGATGAGTTGATGTATTTCATGAGGTACGATCAGCCGTCGGGCCACATAAATCAACAGATCTGGCGCTGTGTTCTAACACTGTTCCTGAATTTTGAAACGTCAGATGCTTGGGGAAGGCTATTGGAATTCAATTAGAGTACCGTTTAAGGATCATGTTGCTTATTGGCTGCAGCAATTTCACAATTAAGTCGTCTGGTGATAACTCGAAGAATCCTACCTATGATTGAGTCATTCGCGCAACCACCGGACAACACAAGGTTCTATTGCCGCTATAGCAGTATCGTTTGTTTCGTTCGCTTTTAATATGGTTGGAACTTGTGGCAACTATTTATTCACAGTGATACAAAAGCGTTACATGTTTTCACTTGATACTGTCCTTAAAAGTAGTCACCAGCGTTGTGTAGAATCCGTTGCCAGCGATGTGGAAGGTGTAGTATACCGTTAGCAGAGCCTTCTCTCTTGACGGTGCGAATAGACCGATCTACTGCTTTTCTAATGTCTGGAATAGTCATGAAGCGAATGTTATTTATTATTATTTATTTATTTATTTATTTATTTATTAATTTACCCTTGTTGCGGACCAGCTGCCTTTTGGGTATATAGCTGGTCGTGATTACAAAAACTATGTGATATGTGATACATTATTTTCTTTACACTTTTACAGTAATTAGATAAAAAATACAAAGAAAAACCTAAAAACTTATCATAAGGAAAATGGAAAGGCAACTTAAAAACATCAACTATTTTAAGAAGAGAATAATAGAAGATAGGAAAGATTGGTTTGAGTGACTGTCTGAAGAATAAGTGTGGAAAGTCCAGTGTGAGAGGCCTCGGAATTTACTTCGAGCCCTGCCATCCTGGAGTTTTCTCATTTGGAGACTCCTAAGATGGGCTATATCTGTAGGTTACATTTCGCATGTGCTTATATCATCCTCTGTGTCGGGGCTGTCATCTGTGATGTAATTTGCACTGTTTGCGTTTTCAGTGTCAGATTCATCGTAAGTGTTTTGTCTCCTGTCGTGGGCGTTTCGTGTTGCATCACGTCTTACGTTCTGTGTGTACTCGTCTTTTTTTCGTAGTGAGACTCATCAGCCCCTAAACTTACGAACTACTTATGAACTCCTTAATACTAAGGACGGCACAAATATCCATGCCCGAGGGGAGATTCGAACCTCCGACCGTAGTGGCCGTGCAGACCGTGACTGGCGCGCCGCAGAGCGCTCGGCCACCGCGGCCGGTTCATTATTTCCCATCTATTCTTATCTCGTATTAGTTCGTTTACTTCTTTAGTCGTGTCGTACATAGTGTGTGTGTTTTGTAGAGTTGACAGTGTGTTCTGGGGTCCCAATTTCTCCACACTTTCAGTGAATGCCACGAAGTGGTTTCATCTTCGGAATCAAATCGAAGTCACAAGGACGTAAGTCAAGGGAGTACGGTGGATGGTACAGTACTTCCCAGTCCCATCGACCGAACTGAGCGGCCACAGCTTGTGCTATAACCAACGTGCCACTGTTTTGTACGGAAATGCCGATTTCCCGCACGCTTCTTGAAAATCTCGAAGACTCTGTCGTACTGTACGACCTCTTGTACATTCCATCTTGATTCAACTTTACTCGTAAGGTACGCATGTCAACAAAATGTGCTATCAGCGACAATAGTAGATTGCATTTGTCACCACATCAGTGTTGCCACTATTTAAATTCCAACGCTCATATATTTCTTTTTTCCTGTTGCGCGAACATTAGCTGTCGCAATAAGCTAGACACCTAATCAGTTTAGGCATGCTTTCCCATTCGCAGCAGTAGTGTCATAATAGCTTATTCCTTCGGCTAGACTTTATTTATCTGACTTGGGGAGGATATAATATTTAATTCACTCTCAATTCATTTTCCGTGTTCAGTTGACTATGCTATTCAATACATTATATAAAATTCGCTCCGTTTGGAAGCGACGATAACTTCATTGATCAGTATCCGCAGTGACATACTTTCGGCGCCGGCCGCGGTGGCCGAGGTGACTGAGGCGCTCCAGTCACGGTCAGCACGGCCACTACGGTCGGGGGTTCGAATCCCCCCTCGGGCATGGATATTTGTGCCGTCCTAGTTCTTAAGTAGTTCATAAGTAGTTTGTAAGTTTAGGGACTGATGACCCCGTAGTTAAGTCCCATAAGCTTAACAAACATTTGAACATTTTGATACTTTCGGCCTCAGTTTTTAATTTCGCATCTCATCCTTGCTTTTTTGTTTCATCTACAATACAGCAAAGCACCTGGAAGAGCAATTGAACGGAATGGACAGTGTGCTGAAAGGTGCATATAAGATGAACATTAACAAGAGCAAAACTAGGGTAATGGAGTGCAGTGTAAGAAAATCAGGTGATGCTGAAGGAATTAGATTGGAAAACGAAGCAATAAAGGAGGTAGGTGAGTTTTGTTACTTGGGCAGTAAAATAACAAATGATGGTCGCAGTACAGAGGATATAAAATGCAGAATGGCAATTGGGTAGAAAAGCGTTTTTGAAAAAGAGAAATTTGTTAACATCGAATATTGATTTAAGCCTAAGGAAGTCCTTTCTGAGGGCATTTGTATGGAGTGTTACCTTGTATGGGAGTGAGACATGGACGATAAATAGTGCGGACAGGAAGAGGATTGAGGCTTTTGAAATGAGGTGTTACAGAAGAATGCTGAAGATTAGGTGGGTGGATCGCGTAACTAATGAGGAGGTACTGAACAGAATTGGGGAGAAAAGAAATTTCTGGCATACCTTGACTAAAAGAAGGGATAGATTGGTGGGACACATTCTTAGACATCAAGGAATTGTGAATTTAGCATTAGAGGGAAGTGTGTGGGGTAAAAATCGCAGAGGAAGACCAAGAGATGGATACAGTAAGCAGATTCAGACAGATGTAGGTTGCCGTTCTTATGTGGAGATGAAGAGGCTTGCTCAGGATAGGGTATTGTGGAGAGCTGCAGCAAACCAGTCTCCGGACTGAAGACCACAACAACAACAACGTCTGTACTCCGTAACACACCGTAACCGCGCGCCAAACTTTCTTCCTCCTCCACCTGTTTCAGTCGCACAGTTCGTTGTATTCTTCGTGCCTGTTTATGCTAATATTTCCTTGATGCATGGGTTTAACATGTTAGGATAAAGCTGCATCTAAGCAAAAAGGCATTCTTAATCTACGATGATAATGCTAATGCGATGTGGGGAATGTTTTCCGTCTTCTTCCGGTTAGATTACACAGAAAGTAGACATCATTAGTAGAGAGTACGTAAGGTTGCGAGCCTCGGAAGACTCCTCATTTGGTTATTCTTAACTACCACGAGCAGAAATTGCACTCGGGGAAGCGGAAGGTAATGGCTGGCGCCGGTGACACTGGTGGGTGTAGCGGCGCGGCTCTCGAGATGAATATGCATCCGTCGTTGACGTAGCGGAGAAAGCGGGGCCTGCGCATTTCTTCCGCGGCTTCTCGGCAGATTTGCATGCATATGGCGGCGGAGTGCGCCAGCCGGGGACAAAATAATCCTAACAATGGGGGCACGCCGTGGGTTACGGCCTGCAGCGTCGACCGAGGCTTTCCCTGGTTTACGAGTCGCAACTGACAGGCCTCCGCTCCATACGTGAAAGACCCGCTGCCTCTGTGCTAGACTTGCGCATAATAGTTCGCGATCGGGAGCGCTCACTTCAGTTCGCTTTTTTAGTTCGTCCGCTCCCAGTGACGGCTGAGCGGCGCGGTCTGCACATGCAGGTGGAGGGGGAAGTTCCCCAACCTAGCTGCTTCATGCGCTTACTGCTTGAGCCGCTAACGATATCACGCAAACCAAAAGCAACAGTTTGTGGATAATTTCTCACGTTTAAGTTTAGAGTTGTGTCTATATCTTGGCATTATGGAATTTATTAGTCAGATACTGCAGAGTGCAGATTACTTCAAAACAATCGTTATGTAGCACTGAACTATAGAATCTACCAGGCAGACGCTCACCTCGAAATGGCTCTCATCAGCAGAAGGCAAACACGTGATTTTTTAATTCCGCTCTTTTTAGTTTGTCCGCTCTTTTTAGTTTGTCCGCTCTTTTTAGTTTGTCCGCTCTTTTTAGTTTGTCCGCTCTTTTTAGTTTGTCCGCTCTTTTTAGTTTGTCCGCTCTTTTTAGTTTGTCCGCTCTTTTTAGTTTGTCCGCTCTTTTTAGTTTGTCCGCTCTTTTTAGTTTGTCCGCTCTTTTTAGTTTGTCCGCGCTTTTTAGTTTGTCCGCGCTTTTTAGTTTGTCCGCGCTTTTTAGTTTGTCCGCGCTTTTTAGTTCGTCCGCGCTTTTTAGTTCGTCCGCTCTTTTTGGCTTTTGCTACTGCTACTAAAAGAGCTCTTTCTTTTGTTATGACAGCTTTTTTATATAATGATCAGTGTTGTCCAAGTGTGTATTTTTGGGCAATTAAGCAAATAAACCAGCTATTTACACTAATGGGTGATACAATGGTATTCAACTACTTTGCATATGGAGTACTCGTAGTAAATATTATTTAGACACTGCTGAATACCTTAGAAAAGAAAAATTTGTGGCAATGAAGTATGAAACTACAGCTGTGCTGCATCTCAGCGCGAAATGACGGTAACTGGCAGAAGGGAATCTGGCGATTCTGCGCGCTCTCGCGACCTATCGCTGTTCCCTGTCAGTCTTGGGAAAAGGAGCGGACGAGCTAAGAGGCGAGGGATCTGCGAACTAGTTCGCCTGTGGGAGCGCTCTTCCGAACTCGTTCGTTCGCGATCTACACAAGACGACTCTGTGCATTCTTTGTCGACGTCATCGCCTTTAATTCAGTGCACGAGCCTCTTCAGTTGGTAGCAGCCTGGCTGCCGTAGCGCAGAATTGCGTGAGCGGCTGACGCAGACATTTTTAGCGATCCGCAACAATTCTGCAAAAAAAAAAAAAAAGCTAAGAAGGAGGAATATTAGGGTTTAACGTCCCGTCGACTGCGTCATCATTAGAGGCGGAGCTCACGCTCGGATTGTTTGGGTAAGAACGGAAAAGGAAATCGGCCGTGCCCAGTCAAAGGAAAAATACCGGTATTTAATTGCAGTGATTTAGGAAAATCTGGATGGTCGGACATGGATTTGAACCACCATCCTCCAGAATGCGAGTCCAGTGTTATCATCTAAATCTACATAAATACTGTGCAAATGACATTTAAGTGCCTGGCAGAGGGTTCATTAATCACTTTCATAACTTTTCTCTACCGTTCCATTCTCTAATAGCGCGTGGGTAGAAAGAACACCTAAATCGTTCCGTTTTCGATCAGAATTCTCTTATTTTATTGGAATAGTCATGTCTCCCTAAGTAGGTGGGTGCTTGCAAAATATTTTCACATTCAAAAGTAAAAGTCGGTGATTCAAACTTCGCAAACAGATCACGCCGCAATGAATAACGTCTTTCTTTTAACGATTTCCACCCCAATTCGTGCAACATTTCCGTGACGCTTTCCCCCCCCGTAACGTGATAAAAAACGAGCTGCCCTTCTCTGAACCTTCTCAATATCTTCCGTCAGTTTCACCTGGTGAGGGTCCCATAATGGGCAACAGTACTCCAGGAGAGGACGCACAAGTGTGATGTAGGCAGTCTCTTTGGTGGAGCTGGTGCATCTTCGAAGCGTTCTGCCAATGAAACGTAATCTTTGGTTAGCCTTCCCCACAATATTTTCTATATGTTCTATCCAGTCTAAGTTGTTCGTAATTGTAACTCCGAGGTATTTGGTAGAATTTATGACCTTAAGGTTTGACTGATTTATCGCGTAATTGAAGTTCAGTGGATTTCCTTTAGTGGTCATGTGTAATACTTCACACTTTTCTTTATTTAGTGTCAATTACCAATTTTCGCACCATGTGGAAATTTTGTCTAAATCGCGTTGCAGTTGCTTTTGATCCTCTGTTGACATCACCAGCCGATAAACGACAGCGTCATCCGCGAACAATCTATTCAGATTGTCTCCTAAATCGTTAATAAACACAAGGAAGAGTAGGGGACCTATAACGCTTCCCTGGGAACGCCAGTTGAAATAGAACCGCTCTGCTGTACTGTCGTGACTACGTTTCCGCGAATCGTAGATCGCGTGGGTTGAGTTTAACATGAGCTCCCCACCAACGCGCGTGAAATAACTTCTACATCTGACAAGGATACTCTGCAAGTCACATTGAAGTGCGTGGCAGAGGGTTCATCGAACCACCTTTATGATATTTCTCTGTAATTCCATTCTCTAATAGCTTGCGGGAAAAAAGAACACTTAAATGTTTCTGATTTTGATCTTATTCCTCTTATTTTATTATGATGATCATGTCTCCCTACGTAGGTGGGTGCTAACAATATGTGCGCATTCGGAAGAGTAAGTTGGTGAAAGAAATTTCGCAAATAGATCTCGCCGCTCTTAATGATTTCCACAACAACTCGTGCATGTCCGTGATACTCTCCCCCCTATATCGCTATAATGGAAAACGAGTTACCGTTCTCTGAACTTTCTCTAAATGATCTCTCAGTCCCACCCGGTGTGGATTCCACAATTCCCAGCAATACTCCAAAATAGGACGCACAAGTGTCATTTAAGCTGTTTCTTTAGTAGAACTGTTGCATCTTTTAAGTGTTCTACCAATGAAACGTACTCTTTGGTTCGCCCTCCCTACAATATTTTCTGGTGCTCTTTCCAATTTAAGTTGTTCGAAATTGTTACTCCTAGGTATTTAGCAGAATTGTCGGCCTGTAGGTCTGACTGATTTATAGTGTAACTGAAGTTTAACGGATTTCTTTTACTGATCGTATGGATAACCTCACATTTATCATTATTAAGGCTCAATTACTAATTTTTGCACGCGGTAGATACCTTATCTAAATAATTTTGCAGCTGCTTTTGATACTCTGGAGACTTTACTTCTCCGCTATCTTTCGTCACATCAGCGAAAATTTCGGTGCCACGCGTGTTTTCCGTCAAAATCATTAGTATCTTTCGCAGACGCGCCCTTCCGTTCCCGGTAGTCACGTGATCTTCAGTGGACAGACATTTACTGTCCAGAATCATTTATTATCGGCAAGTGCTGTGTAATTAACGGAGAAATGAAGATTTGTCTGGTTAGTTTTGTTACCACGGCCCACACACTGAGAACAGTGCGTGGGCTCGGCAGTTGGTCGGCTCAGAACAGGATTAACTGTAAGCGCCCGCTTGAAGTGCTCTAACCAGATTCGAAACTACAGCCGGCTCTGAGAACTGTCCTGCCTTTTAATTCTACTACGGGTGGACAAATTAATATCAACAGCCAACATAAATAAAATATTTTTTATTAGTAAGTAGGCTTTGAAAACAGCTGTTACCCTCCGAGGAACAGATTCGTAACGTGTCGTTATAGTTCCCAACAGAATGTCGTCCATTCTTATTGCAAAACATTCGTCAAGTTACAACCTTTCTAGACATGTAGTTTTGGGTATCTGCTCCAAAGCTCCCTATAAGGCTTAGTAATGTTGAGACATGATTTGTTGCTCTACGGGGTAGATTTTTATTCCCTGGTGCTGTACAAAGCAGGCTTGACCCAGTTTGGCTTTATATATGGGCGCAAAACCTTTTGGAATATGGAAATGGTGAAATTTCCATGCAGATTAAAATTGTGTGCGGAACCGGGATTCGACCCTGGTGCCTTGGCCTTTCGCGAACAAACACTCTACCGACTGAGCTATCCTGGCATGCTTCTCGGCTTGTCGTCACAGCTTTTGATCCGCCAGTACCTCGCCATCTACATCCCAAACAAGAATACTTGATTCGATAGAGCGCTTCCCCCCCGAAAAGCAAAGGTCTCAGGTTCGTATCGCAGTACAGCATACAGTTTTTCTGTCACGAAGGTCATATCAGCGCACTCTCCCCTGCAGAGTGAAAGTATCATCATGAAAACATCTCATAAGCCATGTCTCCACAATATACTTTTATACTTCCTTCCACGACTGCTGTTCCTGCAAGTTGTGCAGAAGAACTTCGAAGAAGTTTTGATAGTAGGAGGTGAGGAAGTGTCGGAAGTAGACCTGTGAGGATGGGCCGTGAAGTGTATCAGGATAGGTCAGTCGGCATTGTGCTTGCCGGGAAGTTTCATGTCAAGTCACACACTCCTTTGAAGAGTGAAAATATCATTATGGCGATGTTTGTTAGCAAAATGTTAGTCATAGTTAGTAGTTGTTGCTGAAGATGCTGAGATATTCATTCACAGCTGTGTGACTAGTGAGGATAGTAGCACGATATATGAGGAGTGTTAAAAATGATAAGATACGAAATGACGCTATGGCTATAACTGAAGTCTGTAGTCAAAAGTTATCACCAAATGCCAGAAGTCAACTATCCTACTGTTTAACGAGCCTAAGGATTCCCTGTGGTTGTGACAAGAGCGAGTCCTCTATTGTGCCCTTCGGTAGGTCCTTCGAGTTGTAGCGCTTCCCTATCAAGGTGATTTTTAGCGGTCCAAAAAGATGGAAGCCACTGGGCGACATTCCGGGCTATGGGGTGTATGCTCAAGCTGCTCCCACTTTGCATTATACTTTGTGCTATCAAATGTTTGTAAAGTTTATGGGACTTAACTACGGGGTCATCAGCCCCTAAACTTACAAACAAAAAATCAATTAGCGCAAATATGTAAGAGCTTGACTTTACAACGGCTTGATAAATTTGACCAACCCTTTTTTGTTGTATTCGTAGTTCTCAGAACAAGATATATTTGAAACAAAATTGTTGGAAAAATGAAAAATTTATGAAAAACTGGAGGTCGTTTTTCAGCGCGTTTTTGACTGCACACAACAACTCACTATTCGGCTGCCAGAGACGGAAGTTTTTTTTTTTTTTTTTCTTTTTTTTTTTTTTTTTTTTCTTTTTTTATGGTCCTGGAAAGTTTACAGGGAAAAATTGGTATAGTTTGTAAGATATCTGTTAGTATTATGTGTCACATATTTGTAAACGATGTAATTGTCGATAAAAGATTTTGATATGTTATAAATTAATTTCAAGGCTAAAGTCCCGTGTGTAAAATCTTTCTACTACACCAAAATTACATGTTGAAGAGATGAAATAAGCAGAACTTACTTTAAGTTGATATATATACTCCTGGCAATTCCAGATTGGGTAGTGAATTTTCTATTCGGTACATAGAGACCTTCTGTTATCCAAGAAATTAAATAAAAAAGTTTACAGGTTCACACATCGTTACAGACCATGAAACAAGAAACTACGAACTGCGTCGACACCACAAAGTCTATCCTGTGGTGGTAAGAAATAAATAAAATTGTTCCTTTTCAGGAATTTCGCAGCATTTTATCAGAAACTGGTCAGAGACTTTGAAAGAGACATTTAAATCAAAATAATTGATTATGTCAGACGTAATGAATATCTATATTTAATATATAGTTATTTTACAAGTTATAAGGGAGTAGTCTGAAAAAATTGGAACAAAGCGTACTTTGTATCAAAGCCGACGGCAGCGCGGAATGGCCACGTGGTCTAAGGCGTCATGCAACGAACTGGGATGCCGTTCGCCGCGGCAGAATAGCCGTGCGCACAAAGGCGCTCAGCTCCGTGCGCGCGGCCGTTCGCCGTAGGAGGCTCGAGTCCTCCCTCGGGCATGGGTGTTTGTGTTGTCTTTATCATAAGTTACTTTAAGTTAATATAAGTAGTTTGTAAGCCTGGGGACTGCTGAGCGACGTAGTTAAGTCCCTTAGATTTTTTGCGGCCGTTCCCGCCGGAGCTACGAGTCTAAAATGTTCAAATGTTTGTTGAGCTTAAGGGACTTAACTGCGGGGTCATCAGTCCCTATACTTACAAACTACTTATGAACGAACTTATACTAAAGACGACACAAACATCCATGCCCGAGGGGGGGATACGAACCC
This sequence comes from Locusta migratoria, assembly GCA_026315105.1. Classification (NCBI taxonomy): domain Eukaryota; kingdom Metazoa; phylum Arthropoda; class Insecta; order Orthoptera; family Acrididae; genus Locusta; species Locusta migratoria. Next base: position 326,759,647 of record CM048751.1, on the reverse strand, counting down.
CCGACCGTAGCGAATGTACATACTTCTTCCAATTTTTTTTCAGTATTACACTTGTTTCGTATCGCCACTGGCTTCCTCAGTTTATGAGAAAAGTCTTTGAGGTTTAAAAATATTCTAACCTATTCAGAAATCTCCTATTTTCTGATGGTGACGATCTTGTGACACTTTTGGCCGTTACACTCCAGTTGAGATCGTGCTCGGCCTACCTGTTGATAACATTTTTGGTGACGTTACGTGAGAGACTTGCGCGTCGATGTTGGTTCAATGATGAATATCGTGATAAACGGGATAAAGCATTCAAATAGCGGCCGTGCAGACTGTGACTGGCGCGCCGCAGACCACTCGGCCACTGCGGCCGGCGGTTCGAGTCCTCTAATTCTTCAAATGTAAATCTAAGGAACTTAATTATTGCGGTTATCGGTCCATAGGCTTACAAACTACGTAAACCAACCTATGCTACAAATGTTGAAATGTTTGTAAATCTATCGCACTCAGCTGCTGGATTATTAGTCCGTAACTTACAAACTAACCTAAGGACAACACAAACACCCATGCCCAAGGGGGGGAGGGGGGGTGACTGGAACCCCCGACCGCGGACGGTCGCGCGCACCGCAGCACGGCGCTCCAATGGGCACGGCTAATCCTTCCCGGCACCTATGCTACGGACAGCATACATACACCTATGCCCGTGGGAAGACTCGAACTTCCGACGGCGAGCAACCGCACGCTCCGCGGCAAGGAGCATTATAGCGCTCGGCCACACCACCGCGGCTCGAGTCCTCGTTCGGGCATGGGCATGTGTGTGTGTGTGTGTGTGTGTGTGTGTGTGTGTGTGTGTGTGTGTCCCATTTCTGTATGCTCTCATAGAAGAAGCTTCTATGACACGCAACCCAAATTATGGTGCATGTCTGAGGGCAACGTAACGACCAAATCATGACTTAACGTCTGCTATACTTGACTGTATTTATTTATTTAGCCTGATCAGATTAGGGCCATCATGCCCTCTCTTCCATCGGACCAGGGTGTTACATATACAGTATTTCTTTACATGTGAGTTACCTATAACATAATAATGATTTTTACAGATGAACAGTTAATAACATTATTTATAGAGGTTGATTAAATGTAAAAGGATGTAAATAAAAGGTAATAACTTAACTCTAAATAGGATTAATACTAACAGTACCACTGAGACACCTTCTGCTGCTGCTGGTGTAATAATAGAAGTAACAACATTGATATTAGCAGATACAATATTTTGAATATATCGAGACTGGTTAATGCATAGCGAATTCTGACAGAAGCTGTACCTGGCGAGAGCAATGGCAGTCGGAGAATATCTGGGAGGAGGAATGGATGTGACGTATCTGGACCGTAGGGTAATAAAGACTGGCGTAATTATTGCTTTAGTAGATAATCTTGTAACTGTCGTTTGAAGCTGGCAGTGTTATTCAGTTCTCTGATATACTGAGGTAGATTGTTCGAGAGCCTGGTTCCTGCTACTGAAAAGGATTTTGAGAAACCGGCTGAGTGATGGATAGGGACAGAAAGGGTTTTGCTCTGACAGGAACGAGTAGTTCTGTTATGTTGATCAGATAAGAGTGTTAGGAAGTAGGTGTACCGTATGGTAGATTTTTTTTCGATAGATAAACTTGGTTATTGGTAGGAAACAATGTAAACAATGATTCATGTGAATATATCACATACTTTCAGTCAGCAAGTGTGCAGATTTTATAAACGTGGCACCATTCTTTCGTAGCTCTGTGTTGACTTCCGTTAATATGGGTTTAGCACCTGCAGCCCTTGAGGGTGTGACTATACGATAATAATATATAGCTTCAGAAACAATGTCCGCCTTGCTACGCTCAGATGGATTGCTGACTCGTTGGAGACGCTGGACGGCAAGTGTGGCTGTGCACTATTATCGCTGCCGGCCAGGACAGGTCGATGTCCCAGAGCAGCTGTCGTGCCCTTGCTGTGCTCCGGTCTGTTCTGTCGGCCTCCCGAACCTGATTACCGGCATGAATTATGGAACGCGCGAGCCCCGTACGTGTCATTATGTGGCCGCGCTGATGACACCCCTGCTGCAAACGCCCCAACGCCGCTCTCTGCTGCGCCCTCCCATCGCCCTGGCGCAGGAACAGCTATGTCTGAGGAGCGAGCTTTTGGACGTGCGGAGCTCAACAGTTGTCGCCAGGGACTATAGTTGGCGTCATGTAAAAGCCGTCATTTTCATTAATAAGACCGAAAAAAGAATCGTAAAGCATGTTTCGGTAATGGTTCAAAATGACGAAAGTTCCCTCATCATTAAAAAAAAAAAAAAAAAAATAATAATAATAATACAGCCCGACGACTTCTCCTGCCCAAAACCCACACCGCACAGTTGTGGCTGCTGATCTTCCACAGCCGGCCGCGGTGTCCGAGGGGACTGAGGCGCTTCAGTCACGGTCTGCACGGCCACTACGATCGGGAGTTCGAATTCCCCCTCGGGCATGGATATTTGTGCCGTCCTTAGTTGTAGGTAGTTCATAAGTAGTTTGTAAGTTTAGGGACTGATGACTGATGACCCCGTAGTTCCCTTAAGTTTAACAAACATTTGAACATTTTGATCTTCCACAGTCACTCGCGGATTTTCGTTACCGCTAACTCAGCCGATTTCGGTGTTTACGTACCCACTATGGTGAAAGTGCTCCACATCTGAGAAAGTAATTCTTTTTGTAAAGTTCTCTTTCCCCTCTTGCCGAGCCAGGATCCGTGGATCAAATCGATGTATCTTTCACTGATAAGCATTTTCAGATAGTTTGAAAGGATTTCATGCTGTGAACGTGGTGATAAATTGAGCAGCTGCAGTTTGACGGGCGAACGCTCCAAGGCGCCTTGCTACCTAGTGCACGGTTCCTCCCCGTCGGAGTTTCGACTCCTCCCTCGGTCAGGGGTGCGTGTGTTGTCGTTAGGTTAGTATAAGTAGTTCGTAAGACAACCACAATAGTCAGTTCCCATAGATTTATAAACGTTTGATAAATTCAGTCGTTGCGCTCGTCGGCGAACAGATTTTCTAGGGCTTACGGTCACACTGTCACGCGCGACGATGGTGTTTCCTTGTGTTAGAGCAGTTTTCTTAACATCTGAAACAGAACCCGTGTTCTCAAACTTCCGAACTTGGACCGAGTGTCACACGCAATTCACGAACGGCTGCCGTCGGAATCACATTGTTTTCACGGTTTTTGTAATAACTTTTTATCACTTCCATAAGTTGCTCAGTTATCTTCTTCTCCACGACGAAAATAACCATCACACGACAATGCTTGCCATATCATAAAATGGCCAAAATTCGAATTCGTCGTCACTTGCTGGACACCCTAAATAAGTGTCAACTTGTGAATTAGATTTGAAATATCTGCGGATAATGTTACATCTTCTTATCGATAATTGCTTATGTATTTTTCCGGTAACTCTAAAATACTGACATTTAAAACTTTGCATAAAATTTTTTTGAAATGTCTTAGTCGCTCTGTTTTTATTTTATTATTATGCGTTTCAATTCATCATCATCCGATATGTGGCAAAAAATAAATTACATTGCGGATATTTACAGTTGTTAATCATAAAATTCATATTGAGCACAAATACATTATATGAAAATACTTAAAACTTTTTTTAAAAAACGATGGTAATTAAAATAGATCTTATTGGAGATGAGCCACCATCGTGGCTGTCTAGTCAAAGTGTGTCGACTAGAATCTCATGCCAAACTGTGGTGAGAAGGGGGGCACACCATAATAGGTAAATTAGGTCCAATAGCCGCCAGATGGCGCAGGGTTAAACTTAATTATTATTTGAGTGAATTTATGTAACATCATCTTGCGCCCTCTGCACTGTCAACTGAAATAGAAACTAAGAAAAACATGGCTACAAGATGTGTTGAATCAAAAGAAATTATCAGATACTTTATTAAAACATATTACTGGGACTGGGCGTACAAAAAATCAATACAACCAACTGACAATATAATATATACACACAGGCAGTTTGGCATGAGATTCTAGTCGACACACCTTGACTAGACAGCCACGATGGCGGTTTATACGAGGCGCGTCCAGAACGTAAGTTCCGTTTCAATTTATCTCCGCTGCAGCGCTGCGATTGTAGTTCCGCACATGCGCTGTAGACGATGTGTATCAAGGAAAAGAACGTGCGCCATTTGGAGATCGCTGTCAGTTACGTACGCTTTGTTGTGCTTGTTTGAAATGTCGGCGTTGACCGAAAATCTCGCCGCCTGTGAAATCAGGTCGGCGATTCGGTTTCTGAATGCGAGGAAAGTGAAACCAAGTGAAATTTATCGGCAAATTTGCGATGTTTACGGACCAAATGCGATGAGTGATTCGATGGTGAGAAGATGGGTCCGACAGTTCATTGGCGGCCGTAGTGATGTGCACGATGAAGAACGAAGTGGGCGTCCACCTTTGGTTACAGAAGAACTGGTTCACGCGATTGATGACAAGATCCAGGAAAACCGTAGGTTTACAAATAGTGCTCTCGCTATGGTCATCACTTCACCAATGACGACGAGCTGAAAGAAACTGTTTCCTGCTGGCCGCGGTGGCCGAGGTGACTGAGGCGCTCCAGTCACGGTCAGCACGGCCACTAAGGTCGGGGTTCGAATCCCCCCTCGGGCATGGATATTTGTGCCGTCCTAGTTCGTGCCGGCCGCGGTGGCCGAGGTGACTGAGGCGCTCCAGTCACGGTCAGCACGGCCACTACGGTCGGGGGTTCGAATCCCCCCTCGGGCATGGATATGTGTGTCTTCTTTAGTCTTAGCTAGTTCGTAAGTTGTTTGTAAGCTTAGGGACTGATGACCCCGTAGTTAAGTCCCATAAGCTTAACAAACATTTGAAACATTTGAAACTGTTTCCAACTGGTTGAAGACACAGGCGGCAGATTTCTATGAAGAAGGTATACAAAACCTGTTGCCAAGCTGTGACAAATGCTTGCAAAATTTCGGCAGTTAATTGGAAAAGTAGTTTGAGTCGTAGAATTTTGTGCAATAAAAATTTCTTCTGTATCTGTGTACAAGTTCGCTTTATATAACTAAACGGAACTTACTTTCTGGACGCGCCTCGTATTTTAGTTAGTCATTTCCATTAAGATGTATTTTAATTACTGTGGTGTCGCACAAGTACAAAGTGCGCGCCACCTACTTTCGCCGCGCGCCGCCATGCATGCACGGCGCGGCGTTCTTCCGACGACAGCCACGAGCGCCCTCTGGTACAACGCCGCTCGTGGCCACCACTGAAGGACATCGGCCACTTCGCACTTCGGACTGAGAGAGGAACGAGTCGGCACTTCGGACTGAGATAGCAACGAGTTAGGACCTTCGTAATCCGATAGGCACGAGTGAAGACTTTGCTATTGTACAGGCACTAGGCAGGCCTCTAACAACTATGTATAAACATTCTGCAGTACGATGTAAAAGTTAAGTATTGTTACATTCTGTGCAATATACATCTTTCTAATTTACTCGAGTGTTTATAGTTTCTGGCTGCTCCCCTCCGTACCTGCACCAGCGTGTCGGTCTCAGTCCACTCGGCCACCGACACCTACGACGAGGCTGGGACACACAAGCGGCGACGAAGTCGGGACACAAAAATTACCATAGTTTTTTTTTAAAAAGTTGTAAGTATATTTTCATATAATGTTTGTGCTCCGTATCAATTTTATGATTAACAACTGTAAACATCGGAAATGTGATATACTTTTTGCCAGAGATCTTGTGATGTATTGAAACGCATAATATAAAAATAAAAAGTGCGACCAAGACATTTCAAAAAAAAATTATGCAAAGTATTAAATGTCAGTATTTTGGAGTTGCAGGAAAAATACATAAGCAATTATCGACAAGAAGGTGTAACATTATCCGCAGATAATTAATTTAAATCTAATTCACATGTTGTCGCTTATTTAGAGTGTCATGTTTATTTTCGTCATGGAGAAGAAGGTAACTGAGCACCTTATGGAAGTCATAAAAAGTTATGACAAAAACTGTGAAAACAATGTGAATCCCACGGCAGCCGACCGTGAATTGCGTGTGACACTCGCTCCAATCGAATCATCAGTTCGGAAGCTTATCCGGAAGATTGAGAACACGGGTTCTGTTTGAGATGTTAAGAAAACTGGACGTCCGTAATCTGCTCGAACACAAGGAAACACCAGCGTCGCGCGTGACAGTGTGACCGTAAAGCCGTCCTCTGACGCTTTTATGAACGGGCCTCAACCTTGGCCCGATGTATTAGAGTTTAAGCAAATGGTTGCTATTCCTCTTTATTCCTATCTTGATGTTATGGATTTTTCCTGGCTTCTTAATTAGTCTTGGGCTTGTTGGATCTGGAACAAAAAAAAAAAAAAAAAAAAAAAAAAACAAAAAAAAAAAAAAAATTTTCAAACCGTCTTGATTGCAAACTTTTTTATTAGTCAATGACGCGTTTCGCCCTTTAGCAGGGCATCTTCAGATTATAAAGCGCTCTCCGTGGTGTGACACCGTAAGTTGTTATTGCGGTGTTTCTATTTTCTTGGAATGTCTTTTGGTTTTCCTTGTGGCCCTTAATCGAAGCGGTGGTCTCTGATGACACAAGATAAGCCCATGCTTACAATTGCGCTCACGGGCGGTGGGCGGGCGTGGTGTGCTGCTCCGCCGACTTGTACAGACCAGTGAGCGCAATTGTAAGCATGGGATTATCTTGTGTCATCAGAGACCACCGCTTCGATTAAGGGCCACAAGGAAAACTGATTGCTGTTACACCATGGATTGGAAATCATTTTACAGAAAAAATATGGGATCCTAGGTGCTAGCGGCAGCTAGCGGTGTGGTTTCCCGCGTGCTCCACTAGGGCGCGGGTCTCTTCTTTCCCATACCGTAAAGCCGTCCTCACACGGGACGTGTTGTCCCAACGCGGCGCAGGCCAGACGTGCTGTCTACCTAGCTACAGCACGCTCTGAAACGGAACATAAAGTGCTGCTAATCGTGATGTATTTTTTTTTTTTTTTTTTTTTTTTTTTTTGCCGTTGATCTGATGGTGATGTGTTGAAACGCGTAATAATAAAATAAAATCAGTGCGACCGAAGACATTTCAAAACAATTTTATGCCTGCCAACGTATGATCGCTGTCCACAAAAATGGATGATTTTATGAACAAAGTGATAATTTAAAACTTTTTTCGAGATATTTTAGTCTTTCAGTGTGTCAGCCCTACTAGCATCGCTTTTACCTTGTAGAACCGCCGCCACCTGCTCCCTGTGGCCACTTTGTCAGCAGCGCAGATGACTGCTCGTCGCCGCCAGTGATACATACGTCGGCTCGTGGGCTGGACGCGGCGCCTCCATTAGCGTGTGTGAGCGCGGCCGCTTTCATTTGTCACTACCCCGGCCCCGCTACACACACGTCCTCTTCTTTTTTCCCGACGCCCACGGCCGTCCCAGGCCGCATTTATAACACGTCTCGCTGCCACTCTTATTCCTGGACGTCAGCTCACGGTTGTTTTACACTTGTATGAGGCGTGTCTTGTCGGTGAGACCAAAGAGTTGTCATAAAGAATGACGCTTGTTCTGCCTGTCGCCGTGATATCTGCTTCACGTTTATTTTGTAAGTAGTCGGCCAGCTATAAAATAAATTCCCAACTCCACAACTTTCTTGCGTACACAGCGCCTCACAAAAAAAATTTTAAAATCCCTCAAGGAGAAGAGGAAACGAAATGAAAGTACATAGATTTATGGAACACAAACTAAACTGGTTCACTCTTCCCTTTGCCTCAGCCTGAAATTAATGAAAAACAATTAGGGGATCAGTTGAGAAACCTAGGCTCTGAAGTATTGTCATTGTCCGAATGAACTAAAATGTTTAGACATCTTTTTTTCGGTTCTACGGAGTGGAAGTAACAACACTATGGCAACCGAGATAGTAATAATAACAGAACGTTGCTGCAGAGGGGGTTAGAGTTGCATTTCTACATATACATGGCATACTCTGCAAATCACAAGTAAGTGCCTGGCAGAGGGTTCATCGAAAAACCGTTATACTATTTATCTCCCATTCCATTCTCGAATAGCGCGCGAGAAAAAAGAACACATGAATCTCTCTGTTCGAGCTTTGATTTCTCGTATTTTATTCTGATAGTCATTCCTATCTATGTAAGAGAGAGTCAACAATATATTTTCGCATTCGGAGGAGAATGTTGGCGATTGGAGTTTCGCAAGTAGCCCACGCCGCAGCGATAAGCGCCGTTGTTGTAATGATTCCCATCCCAGATCCTGTATCATTTCCGTAACGCTGTCTCCCCTGTATCGTGAGAATACCAAACGAGCTGCCCTTCTTTGGACTCTTTCGATGTCCTCCATCAAACCCGCCTGATAAGGATCCCACACTGGGCTGCAATAGTCAAAAATTGGACGGACAAGCGTAGTGTGTACAGTTTCTTTTGTAGTTCTGTTGCATGTTTTAAGGGTTCTGCCAATAAAACGCAATCTCTGGTTCGCCTTTCCCACGACATTATCTACGTGTTCTTTCCAATTTAAGTCTGAAGTAATAGTAATTCCTCGGTATTTTGTGGAGTTTACAGCCTTCACTTTTAATTTATTTATCTTGTAAACAAAGTTTAACGGATTTTTTTTTTTTTTTGTACTCATGTGAACGACTTCACGCTTCTCATTATTTAGAGTCAATTTCCAATTTTTACACCATACTGATATCCAAATCGTTCTGCAGTTGGTTTTGTTCACTCTACCTGACGAATTACACAAGCAGTTTGGTTCAGATAGCGTAGTGAGCAGGTAGTGGGTGTGACTTACCCGAAGCTCTGACACGGGGAGCCATACAAAGGTTGGAAGCGGGACAGACACAAAGGAAAGTGGCTGCAGCCATTGGAGTGTCCCAGAGTGCAATTTACAGGACCTGGACGCGATTTCAGACAACAGGGACTATTAAAAGAAGACAAAGTCAAGGTCGTCCACAGGTAACATCGGCAAGAGATGACTGCTACCTCCGGTTTACTGTAAAAAATTCAAATGTTCTTAAATCTGTGGGATTTAACCACTCTAGTCACCAGTCCCTAGGCCAGAGCTTTCCAAACTGGGTGTCGCGTATTAGTATCAAGGGTGTCGCGAGACTAACAAATATTTTAGACTCTAAACAAAAAAAACTTGCCATAAAATAACACAAAATATCCTTTTCTTCATACTACCCTGAAGACTCGCCTGCAGCTAATCATCGTTCTCTTCATACAGTGCACCACAGACCACGTATTAAAGGAATGGGTGCACATTAATTGCGTGCTCAGCCGCTAGGCGGCAGCTCTGCTTTAGCAGCAGTAGACACCGAGGGTTCGTTCAAGCATCTGCCAGTTGGCAGATTCCAGCAAACTGCGCATGAGCAGTTTCCTGGAACTGGCAGCTGCTTGAACGAACCTTCACTGTAGTCTGGTTTCTTCTCAAAAAGCTGCACCTGAGCGTATTTTAATGGATGTAGCAAAGCCACGTCACTCTCGGTAGCGTTTCTTACAATTAAATGTAATGACACAGTGGATGTAAAAGCTGTCACAGTTTGTAAAAGCAGTCACAATTGGCCACTGACTAAAGCTATTCAGTAGCGATGTTTACTATGGAGTATGACCGGGTGATTAACGGAGAGTAGTATTTTAAATGCAGTGATCGTTGGTTCGAACCCTGGTATGCGTTAATATTTTTTTCTCTCAGTATGTAACAGATTCTGGGACCAGAAATGACATTCATATTCTTACTTGTTAGAAATATTTATCCATTTTTTCCGAATATATCGGGACTTCCGAGGTCGTGGTGAAGCAAGAACCTAACAATAGAACTTAAATAATAATTAATCACTTGTCATAAATACATCATCTTTATTTCTGAAAATAATATAGAACTTAAAGGGAACAGCCACTGTGCTGTCTAAATCAGAAATCCGAGCAGCTAATTTCCAGAAGCCGTTTTCAATCGATCCAGCAAAACCGTATCTGGCCCTGACATGTACACACTACAGCGAAAAACGGTTTCCGAAATTCAGTTTTCGTGTTTCGGAAGTTGGGTCACATGTAGAAGGAGGAAGTATTACTGTGTGAGTTAGGCAGTGTTGTCTGCGGTGTTACTCTGTTGTACATCTCCGTAGTTCCTAATGTTTTATTTTCTAGCGATGAGTGTACGTTATTGCTACAGTCAGGATCAATATTAAACATGTCAATGCGTACGAGAATTTCAGTTTCGTTTACAAAGTGTATTTAAGCGACACTTTATTTCCGTCCCCCCCCCCTGCTAGAACCATCTAAATACTACCATATGTATTTATATTATTGAAAGGGTGTCGCGTAGAACTAAAAGGGTGTCGCCATGAGGGAAAGTTTGGAAAGCACTTCCTAGGCTTACAGAGTACTTAAACTATCTTATGCTAAGGATAATAAATACACCCATGTCCGTGCGAGGAATCGAACATCCGACAGCGAGCAGCGGCGCGCTCCGCACCTAGGCGCCGTGGAACGCTCGGCCACTCAACCACGGCTCCGGTTTACTGTCCGTCGAGACAGGAGTCTGAATGCAACTCAGCTGCAACGTATCCTCCAGGCAGCAACAGGGGACGCAAACAGTTCGAAATCACTTTGGGGAATGTGGTCTCTACGCACAGAAGCCTTAGGCTTGTGTCCACTTAAAACTAAGACCGCGTTTAGCCCGCAGAAACTGAGAGGAGGATCGTGAAGAATGGAGTGCTAACGAATGCCGCCGGGTTCTGTTCACAGATGAGTCCAGATTTTGTATTCAGCCGGACCATCGTCGTTCCCACATTTGGAGAGAACGTAGATCTCGGAACAATCCCGCTTATGGTTAATAAAACTTTACATAACACCCAGAAGATGGCCACTTGCAATAGCGGCCGAAACGTTGGTGAAATACTTGATATAATGACGATGCGGTCCAATACCCAGAAGAGTTTTATTAACAATGACAACGGCCGCGGAAGCCTTCGTTTACACAATCCCGCTTATGTCCAGGAAACATCACCATATCGTGGTTGTGGACGAATGGTGTGGGTGGAAGTTAGTATTGGCGGTGTTACGAACTGGATCTCTATGTCGTTCAGAATGGCGCTTTGACTGCTCAGAGATATAGATACGTGCCTTCGAGTATTCATTATGCGCCGCGGCGGAGCGGCCGAGCACATTGAGGCGCTATGCTACGATGCGCGAGGCCGTTCCCCGTCGGGAGTTCGAATCCTGTGGTGTATTTATTATAAGGTACTTCATAAGTAGTTTGCAAGTTTATGGACTGATGACCCCGCAGTTAAGACCCATAAGCTTCACGAACATTTGAACATTCATTGTGCCTTACGCTGGTGCAATAGGAGATGGGTTACTTGTGGCGGACTAGTCTCCACGGAGATGCACTTATGGACAACGTGCTTGAAGCTGGGGGAATTGAACGAATGGAGTGGCCAGCTTGTTCACCGGACATAAACCAGTTTGAGCGTGTCTGTGATGCACCTGATAGATGCATTGCAGCCAGATCAGCACCTCCCACGACGGTTGCAGTGCTGGGTATTGCACTCGTGGAATAATGGCTAAATATACTTCAAGAGCTGACTGAAAAGCTCATACTTTCCATGCATCGCAGTACAACTATACTGGCCGGCGGAGGTGATCGCACACCATATTAGAGGGCATCGAGAATGGCTTTTTCACTAGCGGTCCGGGTTCATACCCTGCTTTCCTGCCTTGAATCCCTCCCTCTACCTCCTACTTGATGCTTTTCGTGGTGCTGACATCATCTACACCGATGGTTCCTCAGCAGATGGCCGCGTTGAGTATGCGTTCACGGAGAAAACATTGAAAAACGGTCTTTGCCTGTCAGTTGTAGCGTTTTTACTACGGAATTAATCGCCATATCACGTGCTCTTGACCAACTAACTGGGTGCCCCAGGAAGACGTTTGTCATCTGCAGCGAGTCCCTGAGTGACCTACAAGCCCTTCACCAGTGTTTCCCTACCCATCCTGTGGTGCGATCAATCCAAAGCTCCATCTCCAAGCTCACTACTTCAGTAGCCTTCGTGTGGACCCCAGGCCATGTTGGCATCCACGGTAGTGAGCAGGTCGAGCGACTGGCCAAGCGGGCTACCACCTCCCGGCCCCTCGATATTGCTATCACAGAGAGGGATATCAAATTGGGGTTGCGCCGCAAGGTCTTTGCTGTCTGAGAGTCAGAGTGGTTACTTCGAGCATTTCAGCGAGCGGAACTACTGTGACGTTTCTGTGGGTCCCTGGCCACGTGGGAGTGTTGGGTAATGAGTCTGCGGATGCGGCTGCCAAGGAGGCAGTCCTCCTTCCTCGGCTATCTATCTTTTCTACTAGTTCTGATGACCTTCGCGCTGGCGTCTCCCGACGTATCATCTCCCGTTGGTTTTTACATTGGTCATCCCTGTCAGGGAACAAATTGCGGACCATTAAACCTGTGCCTGATCTTTGGTCCACGTCATCTCGACCCTCTCGCCGAGAAGAGATTGTTCTGGCCCGGCTTCGTATTGGCCACTGCCGTTATAGCCGCCAGTATTTACTTCGTGGTGATCCTGCTCCCTTATGTGAGCACTGTGATGAACCTTTTACTGTGTACCACCTTTTAGTGCAATGTCCGTTTTTTAATCGTCTCCGTCGTGATCTATGTTTACCATTTGAAATGTCTGATATTTTAGCAGCGTTGGGCGCTAATGTCGTCAGCAGCTGTGCGCCCTAAAACCACAATTAAAAAAAAAATAAAAAAAATACTTCGAACATGCCCAACAAGCTCCGTGTGATAAAGCCCTCTGTGGGCCTCTCGCAGGGAGTTCGTCGAGCTTTGTCGCCTGTGCATCGGCCTTACTTGGCTAACGCATGGGTTCCTCTTTCGTGGAGAGAACCCACCAGAGTGCCGTTGTGGCGCTCTTATGACAGTGAGCCACCTCTTGATGGATTGTCCACTTTCAGCCGCCCTCCGGCAGTCTTTTAAGCTGCCTGCTGCACTACCTTTAAATCTTCGAGACGATGCCTCTATGGCTGACAGTGGTAAAACCCAGCTGCATGAATGAAATCTTAAAACATTCTATTTAGGGCTGTAAAGTTTCACGTGAAGTGACAGGTCTCCACCTCTCCACCACTTTTAAGCCCTTTTCAGACTTTCATGTAGATTATCTAGCGATTTTAGTGTGTGCAGGATGGCTGGCTCCTTCTATATTATATTTGTGATCAGCCAGTCATGTTATCCTGCCTTCAAGTTTTAGTTCAATCTGCGACTCTGTGTCCTTCTCTGTATGTCCTTCCCTTGCGTGTCAACATGTTCATTGTAGCTCTGCACATTGTATGGCTTTTTCACTCTACGTGTACTTTTTTTTTTCAACCTTTGATTGTTAACGCTTCTCTCGAAACAGAGGACTGATGACCGAGTCGTTTAGTCCCCTCTAACTCCCAACAATAGAACAATAGAACTTTTTCAGTATCATGGTAGCCGCATGGTTCCTCGCTGTAAGTAAACGCCATGTAAACTTCAAGTAAAGCGTTAGAATTTATCGTACTGTATCATATACAAATTAAAATTGTAACCAATATCTGAATAAAATACGTTACGAAATCTATGTTGTGAATGATATCTCACCTGGTCCCCTAATTGTTTTGAGCAGTGTAAATGAAACAATTCCTGCAAAGTTAGTCGCACGATGAAAATACGTCAATCAGATCAGTGCTTTGTTGTGTTGTGGTTATGTGGACTGAAAGGACAGTTGGAAAAGAAATTTTTCTACCTACAGAAAATCATTGCAAAAACAGTGCATTTACTAATTTTTTATGTTCTCCTTTCTCTGTATTAACCTAAAGGTCAGGTGCTTTTAGAGGCTGTGGTGAAGCATGCGGACTATAATTGCCCTGGAGAAAAGCAATCGTTTTCTACATTCTGTGCATGTATTCCCCATCTCTTTTCCCTGCCCATGTTCTCCTCTCCGTCTCTCTTCCTCCCCTCGCCCCTCATCCTCCTCCTCCTGTCCCCATTTTATCTATAAGTAGTCTGCCCGTCTCCTGTTTCCTTTCCTGTAGTCGTTTTTCTCTTCCTTTTATATTTGAGAATCTCTCTCTCTCTCTCTCTCTCTCTTTCTCTCTCTCTCTCTCTTTTCAAAACTGTAAAAAAGTGAAATTGAACTTTGTTCAAGTTTTGTGGTAACAGTGACAAGTGACCAGAAAGTTAACTCATACAGAAAAAGTAATCGGGATAACGAAGGCAATGAGCGTCATTTAAGGACTTAGTTACTATCACTGCCGTCGGCAACATCGACGTAGCAGTTTTTGTACTGCAGTTGTCTGGGATGTTCTACTGAAAATGAATTACAATATCATGAATGTCCGTAGGATGCAGTTTCATTAAATGTTGTCACTTTCGTGTGTCATTTTTTACCTTAGCGCAAGATATCCAGGTCAGAAGTTGCTATTCCGTGAATTTTTTTATGGTCACGTGCTATTATTGGAGATTTGAATGGGTGAAAGAGTTAAATATACGAAAGAATTTACAGTAGAACCCCTCTAATCCGACCTCGGATGGGTCCGTCACTCCGGTTAGTCCGACCACGTTCAGGCTCGCGACCCTGTGCCGACTTATCACCGGCTGGACGCCTGTCGGGCCATTGTTGCGCTGTCTATCGTTGTGCATATTGTTATACTGTACGTTATTATGCAGTTTTATCCTTTGTTGGGATTAAAAAACGTCGTTGTTTGCTTTATTTCGTGTTCTCAAAATGTTCAAATGTTTAAGCTTATGGGCCTTAACTGCGGGGTCATCAGTCCCTAAACTTACAAACTACTTATGAAGTAACTTATACTAAAGACAGCATAAACATCCAGGCCCGAGGGGGGATTCGAACCCCCGAGGGGGAACGGCCTCGCGCATCGTAGCATAGGCGCCTCAATGCACTCGGCCACTCCGCCGAATCGCTCCGAAAAAATTGCAAAGGAACGAATGAATTAAGGATTGGAGGAAGAATCGGAAAGACAGTTACGATTGATGGTGAAAACACTCTGAAGAATCGCAAAACATTAACTTGAACTGCTTGATAACGCACTATCGATGTGGTTTTGTCAAGAAAGAAGGAAAGGAACTCCAATGTTCGGGCCCATTCTCAAAAAAAAAAAAAAAAAAAAAAAAAAAAAAAAAAAAATAGCGGTAGTTTTGCACAAAACACTGGAAGCCGAAAATAAATTTCCTGCTAGTGAAGGCTGGATTGATCGTTGGAAATATCATGGTTTCCGATTTGTTTCTACAGTAAGTACAGTACAGCACTATAATTTCTTTGTAGTTTTTCCTTTTAAAACCAATACATATTCTACTGTGTGTAGACTTTTTTTTAGTTAATATATTTTTTGACACTGTGTATAAACATCTTTTTATACTACTTTAACGTCTTTTAGTTTTTAAATCGTTTATTTTTTTTGTACTAAATGTCGTTTTATATTTTTTGCAATAAATATTAGATTCTTCGGATAATCCGACTTTTTTTTCGTTCCGATCATGGCCCCAGTCCCGCGGGTGACGGATTAAAGGGGTCCTATTGTATTTTGTTTCACGACTTTTAACGGCTACGTGTACAGATGATTTTTAATTTGTGTACTTTAATGACGAAGTACCTTTCTAATTGTGTGTTTCATTGTCTTCGTAGTATAATTACAGTGGAGACTCGATTATCCAGAGTAATTATTGTAAGTTGTTCGGATAATCGTATCCCATAAAAGCAGACCATCAGAATGGGCTGGGTTGGATATCAAAAGATCGTATGGCATTTTTAGCCGGGTGATCCCGCGTGAGATTGTTCGGCCGCCTAGTGCAAGTCTTTTTACTTGCATGTCGATGATTATGAATGATTATGACAACACACAACATCCAGTCCCTGTCGGAAATCGAAACCCGGGCTCCCTGCGTGGTACTCAGCGACACTGCCGTCTGAGCTACGGGGGCGGACGGCTGGGTTGGAACATGTTGGGAACGGAGAAGAACTGGAGTAGTTTACGCAGCTTTTTTTAGCAATGTACTAGGCGGAAGACCGGACTTCAAATTCTGGCCTTGAAACAATGTTTCAACCTGTCTCCACTATCGCAAATAATGTTCAGTTTACATCAGTCGGAATATCGAATTATGACGTGATTATATTTTTTTACGTGTTTTTCTAAGTTGGTTAGTTAAACAAAGACATCTTGTATACACACTCATAGTGGTTCAACTACCAACAAAAGAGAAAAAAAAATTAAAACAAAATACTGTCCTATGTATGTCCATCATTTCAGCCAAAAGATGCTGACTACGTAATTGCTCGTCGGAATGTTTCTTCAGAAGATAGCAGCGCGAAATTATTTTTGGTTTCACTTTTCAAATTAACTTCATATGACTACACAAGATCGTTATAACTGATTTTTTTCTCAATCACGCCATTAGTTTTGCAATACTGTCCTTTCTGGGATAGCTTCAAAATAAATGTTTTATAATTTTAATCTCATGAATCATTAATATTAAAACAACATTTAAGATGAAATATATACATATAAATGTCTCAAAACCGGAAGAAAGTCCAAGAAATATAAACCCAACTAGGATGAAGTCTTCAATACCTTATGTATGGACATCAACTTTGCAGCTGTATCCAACCACTTTCCAATCGACAATACAAACTAAAGTTGATCTGCTATGGGAGCAGGCGATTCAAAGAAATAAAAATGACACTTTGCACGAATACTTAAAGACAAAAATAAAAAGTAAGCTGCCGTTTTCGTCCTTCTGGAAGGACGTCAGCGCTATCTGGGTTAAAAATTCGAGAAGATTTCGTCAATCTTTTATAATATACTAGCTTAGACCTGCGGCTCCGCTCGCGTGTTGGTTGATTATGATAGAAAAGCTATCTTTCAGTAGTGTGCTATGAGATCAAATTACACGTAAAAATGCATCCATTTCCAAGAATCCAATCACGAAATTCAACAATAATGATTGTAATAATATCACAGATCGATCACTTGATGTAATCCGCGAAACGTCAATTTTTTTGTAAGAGATGTAGGCCTATTAAAAGAAATTTCGTTTTTACTGCTTTATTTATTCTTACATTTCCTTGTTCGTATGCTTATCCTTATAGAGAAAGATCTGAAGACATTGTAGCACGCATAGACCGAAGATATGGTCTGTGGCATCACGTTTCTCTATATGTAACCTTCTTGCTGCAGAGTCGCAAACGTCATCGCTGGCCATCAGTTCGAATTTTTTTATAATGTGACGACTTTCAACCGCCATACCTTCCACCCCATCATAGCTATCGGCATGGAACTGCTATGGTGTACAACGGGAGACTTCGGACAACAATTACACACAGATCATTCGTTTGCGTTCTGTAGTTTTCGCTGCAGAGCGAAATATTAACACACACACACACACACACACACACACACACACACACACACACACCTAGAATTTTATATACACCGATAACTTTCCATTCCAATATACTCCACGCTTTTATCATTATCAACCATCAAGCAACAATGCAACCAATAAAACCATTTTTATTGTTCCGCACTTCGCGTTATATTCTTCAAATTACTAAATATCTAAAAGATCCCTATAAAACCGTGCCTAAAACCTTCCGAGGTATAAATTAGCAACTGCGTCTTGCCGTTCGACCGTGATAAGCGTACACCGAACAGACATTCACATTAATATATGCCGGCCGCGGTGGCCGAGAGGACTGAAGCGCTTCAGTCACGGTCTGCACGGCCACTACGGTCGGGGGTTCGAATCCCCCCTCGGGCATGGATATTTGTGCCGTCCTAGTTCGTAAGTAGTTCATAAGTAGTTTGTAAGTTTAGGGACTGATAACCCCGCAGTTAAGTCCCATAAGATTTTAAAAATAACAACAACATTAATATATGTAGATAAATAGCAATCCGAGCGCCATAAAACCGTGCCTAAAGCCTTCCCCGGGTAGACATTAGTAACTGTACAAATTTTTAGCTCTTTATGTCTTGTGGTTCAGATGTGATAAACGTACACCGAACAGACATTTCATTGTGCTTATTGACAACACGAGTCAAAGCTGCAAAATTAGTTTACGTTCCACGAAACTGTGATAAACTTTCCGTTGTTGGAGCAGTGCTGGTATATGCTGTAGTGCTGCTAATAATCGCGTGAGAGCCCCCGGTGACTTGAGGTTGGGTCGCTTTGGCGCGGCCCTTGTGGAGACTGCGGGCCGGTGTTTGGGAGTACAAAGCACGTCATCTGTCAGGCTTTCAGCCGGCGGTCGCTGGCTGGGCGCTGGTGAGTGATTGCTTTCCCCAGCACTCCAGAGCGCGCCCTTCTCCTCACCCTACCCTCACCCTGCGGTGCGCCTCGACCTGTCCTATCGATTGTCGGCACTCTGTCACGGACAAGGCCCTATGCTAACGCGCCGTCAAGCCGTTGTGGGTTCGCCAGTTCAGATCTTTTCAGTGCATTTGCCCATTCTTTTCGCTTGACAGATCATTATACTTGTGCTCTTGTTTGAACACTCGTTTCGTGTTAATCTCTACGCATCTATGACGACTGGCTTGGAGCTGCAGTGATATGCCGTACTCGCGGTCGGTCCCCTCTACAGTTAGTACCACGGATACTACAATAGACGGCAGGGGTCAACCGCCGGATGCTCAGTCGTATGCCGCGCCACTGACGTCACCAGGAGACCAGCACAGTTTTCCCGCGTTTCTCATTCTCCTTTACAAATAAATCATTTAATTTTTCTTCTTCGCAAATGAAAATCTTTCCACTTCGAAAATTAAAAACGTGTGTATGATAAATACGGTCCTTACCATCCATTGCTTACAGTACTTGATTCGAGGCCCAATGGCTTCACGTACATATCGAAACATTATGTTGTGAAAGGTTGGTCACAAGATATCTTTCGGCGTTAAGTACCATCGTCAGGCGTCTCTGGAAAAACGTTCTCTTTTATCAGTATGTATCCTAGTACTAGATACATAAATTTACATAAATAAAATTTCACTTATAAAGTGATATATAAATAAAATAATTCATTTCAGTGTTTTGGACCAACCTTTCACAATATGTCAATATACGAGATTTATAACACAGAGGACCCAATATACAGTAAGTTAATAAACGGTATGTACTCAAGCCATATGACCTTGAATAATGTATTCTAAGGAATGAGTGATATGGAACTTATATATCATCCAGTTCCTAAGAAAATGCCTTATTTAACAAAAATATTTTAAAAAAGCGCTCTTGAAAAAAGAAATTTTCGCTTCAAAAAATAGTAATATGTAGTTTAAGAATAATAAGTTAGCATTAAGGCGCTATGCTAAGAAGTGCAGCTAAGAAGCGCGGCTCCAAATACCTGGAAAGAAGGTTTTTCTTTTTGGCGCGCGCTCTTGGCCTTCTTGTTCTGGGGCCTCCAAATCTCAGAACTTACATGTATTTGTATTTTCAAACGAACTGGGGGGCTCATTTTGTTTTGCTGCTGCCCCAGGCGTCTGACAACTTTAGTCCGCCACTGCAACAGTGTGAGATTACCGCCCAACAGAAATATTGGTAATTAATAGCATTTGATAATTAAACAGTATGAAGTTCACTGCAAATATTGACCATGCCAATGCACTAAATGTTACACAATTTTAATCTTATTAATTATGGTAGCAATGTATGTATGCAGTTGGGTGACAACATTTATAGTTAGGCCATAGGTAGAAATTCTCCACGTTGATATTTGCTGTGTGCTTGTAGCTGACGGGAGGCCAGCGAGCGGGCCGACGGTGGCTTTTTCCAGCTTAGGATTTTCCAGGTTCGTTTCCGGTGAGGGGAGAGAGGGACAATGGCGAGTGCCAGGTGCAGTGCAGTGCACAGCGTGAAATAGAATATTCTAATACTACTTGCATTTGAAGTAATACGATGCAGTTAGGAACCTTTAAGGCCCTCATTACAAAATAGCCTGTTGACAAATAAACAATACATTAGCTGATATAAACACATCTGGCGTAATATGTTTAATTGACAATGAAAAGTAATAAATTACCAATGAATACAAGACAGTTACACAACTAGCATGGCAATGTTTGTTTATAAAATAATATATTAACTATTTCTCATTATATTTTCAATTAATCTTGTGTAATTTATCTTGAAGTACTCAGTTAAATCACTTATCTGTGATATAAGAAATTGCACGATTATAATAAATAGTACAAAGGATGTTTATACCAATATAAAAAACTAAGAAGAAGTGCCCGTTGGACACTATAGACCGGCAGTACACCCGTGGATATTTTGATTATCAAATACGCCGGGAGAAACTGAAGAATCACATAAGAAGACGTTTGTTTAATGTGTAGTGTAATTATTTTGATTTCAAGTAAAGTTTTAGAAATGTATTGTCTGAGCGCTGTACGTTGGCAAGTCGGTTAGAACAGCTCACATGGGGAAGTTGATGACGCAGGGAAAAAGCCCGGCAGTTAGGCTTTTGGCGCGTGCGCGCGCTCGAGGGCAGGAAGTGACAAGGCGGGAGCAAGTGGTGTAGCTGGCCGGGCGGCGTCGCTCTGCATCAGTCGGCATGTGGATCTCCAGGTGGAGACTATAGATTTTTGTGTGGCAATTGCCAAGTGTAGTTGCTCGTCGTAGACTGCACTAAGTTGTATCGAGTGCTACTGTGCGTTGTGGATATTTAACCGGTGGAACAAGGTGTGCATCGCACTAAATTAAAGTGACTGTGTTTTGTTAATGTAACACGTGTCGTCGCATAGGCATGAACATAAACGGCGTTTGAGACAGGCACATGGTGTGAAAACAATTTGCGACAAATATTCGTTTTGTCTGGGGGCTCACGAGCTATAACTTTATTTGATAAATCTGTCGACGTACAGACGTATCAGCCACAGGGTTTTAATACGGTGTAATAAACAACATAAAGTGAACTTTCACGTGTTATCAAAAATAGTAGTTAGTACACCCTTTTCTCACATGAACGTACTTTATTATGAATTTTCTTGTTAATCATATGCAGAGAAGGAAAGCTGTGGACTTGTGATATCATCACCTAGAAAACGAGTCAAACAGTAGCAATCACAGTTCCAGTGTTTTTGCATGTTTAGCAATTTGGTTCGCAGTTGGTGGTTGTGAGTTTCAAAAATTAAATTTTCCCTATTTTAAACTCTCACCCCGACCATCACCCTCGCAATTTGAGTTATTATTTTATTTATTTATCTTTTTATGCGGTCACCAAAAGAATGAGCCATATGCTATACCGAGATATTAATTTCTATATTGTTGTGTCCTAGAAGTCTGCCGCCTGTGAATGGCACTAGCGTGTGACAGTTTTTAAAAATGGATACAGTTACTTTCTGGATGACGAAATAAATCTCGGTTGAACAGCCGGGTATGAGTGTCCATAGGACACAGTACTTCGGCAGTCGACCACGTTACCGTCATCAAGTGCGGTGATGTACTTACTGAATGCTCCTCCTAATATCCTTTCATTCATACCTCATGTGATTCCTTAGTTTATAAGAGCTTTTAGAGCTTATAAGATACTCCCGGTTTTAACAACCACTACCACCATTCGACTTTCCACTTCTTTGCTACCTGCTTCAGGATATAGACATATTTTTACTTACCTTACATTTTCGATGGCAGCTCATTATTGAAATACACAACGCCATTCGTTCAGATCGGTCAGGCCGCATAATACCTTCTGGATGCTTAAATTAAATTCTTAAATGTAATTCGAAGTACATATCTACCGAATTGTAAGATTCGTTTGGAGAGTAGAGTGCTTTGCCGGCCGCGATGGCTGAGGGGACTGAGGCGCTCCAGTCACGGTCTGCACGGCCACTACGGTCGGGTTTTCGAATCCCCCCTCGGGGATGGATATTTGTGCCGTCCTTAGTGTTAGGTAGTTCATAAGTAGTTTGTAAGTTTAGGGACTGATGACTCCGTTGTTGAGTCCCATAAGCTATACAAACATTTGATCATAGTAGAGTGCTATGTTACGCCGGTGTTACTGGCGTTGGAAAACCTTTACCTACCTTCCAACTTCGGACTGACTCCAGCAAAGGGTCAAAGGGAGGATGCCGACTGACAGCGCAACAGAATTTTTTTTTTTCTTTTTTTTAGTAATCGTTTGAGCCGTGGCAGAAACATTGGTATACTAAATCTTGGGGTCCGTAACACGCCAACCTCGTAACTATATGTAGAAAATTAATTCAGGATATTAACGATAAATAAAAACCAATGAATTAAAATTTGTGATGCTGCCGGGAATCGAACCCAGACCTATATGCTTACTAGCAGACGTCTTATCGTTAGACCACATCACAAATTTTAATTCATTTCTTCTTATTTATCGTTAATGTCTTGGACATGTTTGAGACGAAAAACTGTGTCAGGGTGTTTGAATTTATATTTAATTTGATATTTATATCATCATAGCAGAAATGTTCCACCATGTCCATTGCTGAGGTGCTATTCCGATGCATGGAGAGCCTTGGCAGTAGTGGCAATTATCTACGGAACACAGAAGCTGAATTAAAGTTTGTGATGTGGAGGGAAGTTGATTCATCCTGGCATTATTTACTTCCCAAACATGAGACATAATGCCAAAATTTGGGTGAAAGGTATGGCAGTGTCATACTTTTTTCGTGGGGGAGAGATGGAGTTGCGGGATTTTTGATACTATTTAACGATCAACTTCACGGAATAACGACGGAAGAAATTTTCATATCACTTTTTGCAAATTATTTGGGGTCGTTGTTTACGCGTCCCCCTGAGCAGAGGGGTGTACCAAGTATGAGATGAAATTTAATAAATACCGCACAATGTGTTGAAGAGAGAACTACACGGAAACAATAGGGGCTATACCCCGTTCAACGAGAAGACGACCTGGAGACCCCGACGCCTGGATGCTACGAACACCCCCATAAAAAAGTAAAAAATAAATAAATAAATAAAAACAAAATGAACCCATCTGTATCCTTTCCTCCTATTTTATTATTATTTATTTATTTATTTTTCGTTGATGATGTCGCCCGAAGAATTGGCGATTTATGTTAATTTAGTCGAGGGTAAAAGTGGCGGTGGCACTAGACTCTTTTTGTTGCTAGGTTTAGTTAGTTAATATATTGGGGTGGTAATAAGTGATAGGAGCCAACGCCTGAAGAGGCAGAGCTTAGGAAAATAAAAAAAATGTAACAGAAAAAATAGCAAACGAGAAAATAAAAAAAGGGAAGACGTCTGCCTAGTAAGCATAGAGGTCGGGGTTCGATTCCCGACCGCATCAGAAATTTTAATTCATTGCTTCTTATTTATCGTTAATGTCTTGTTCATGTTTGAGACGAAAAACCGTCTCTAGGTATTTGAATTTATATGTAATTATTTGATGAGTGTAGTTATTTCGGCACGGAACGTTTTGTATCCCGGCCTCGTCGCCGCTCTTGTGTGTCGTTTCCGTCGTAGGTGTCGGTGGCCGAGTAGAAAGACCGACACAGGAATAAAGGACGCACGCTTGTGCAGGTAGGAGGTGACCAGCCAGTGGGATAGCAGAAACTAGAAACAGTAGAGTAAATTAAAAAGAGATATATATTTCTTAGAGACTTAGTAATACTTAACTTTTACATAGCTCAGTACTGCAGAATGCTGATACATAGTTGAGCTAGAGGCCTGCCTAGTGCCTAACCGATAGCCAAGTCTTCACTGGTGCCTATCTGATTCCGAAGCGTTAACTGGTTCCTATCTCAGTCCCAAGTGAACGATGTCGTTCAGTGGTGGCCACGAGCGGAGTTGCAGCAGAGGGCTGACGTCGCAAGAACTCCGCGCCGTGCGTGCATGGCGGCGCGCGGCGAAAGTAGGTGGCGCGCACTTCAGACTTGTGCGACACCACAGAAGGGATTTGGACGGGCGATGGTTGAAAGTCGTGAGTCGCCTTGTTGAGCAGGAAGTGGTGGTCTGCTTGGCCGGTCACTGCCCGTGCAGCTGCGCTGCTCCATTTGAATGGCTCGCGGGTTAAGGCGCTCGTTCCAGTGCACTACCGCTGCGCCTTTCAGCGCCTCCCGGGAGTTCCTTTTGAGCGGACGGATGCCACAGCAGCGGGCGTGCCGTGTTGACGGCGGCCACGCCCTCTGCAAACTGAGTTGTGGGCCTGCGGCTGCCCAGGGGTGGCAGAGCGTGCCGCGCAGGGCCACGCGCGGCGCTCCTCCGCTGGCCGTTTACACCCCTGGCCACGTGCGCGGCTCCCCTCCCATTAGCGTGATTGAATATTGTAGCCTGCGGCACCACCTCCGCCCAAATAGCAGACAATTAGTTTATCGTTTCCATTTCCGTGTGCGCAGACTCAACAAGAGATAATGAAAAGGAATTAAAGAAATATTATTACTGTCTCCTGTTCCCCCTGACTAAAAGCCAAACAGACAAACTCGCTTTTAGAGCCTGTTTCGAGCGAAATCTAGAGACAATGAAGTATCCGTCCGCAATTGATGCTAAATCTTTCACTTATATGGACAAAAAGGAGGCCGGCCGCGGTGGCCGCGGGGACTGAGGCACTTCAGTCACGGTCTGCACGGCCACTACGGTCGGGGGTTCGAATCCCCCCGCGGGCATGGATATTTGTACCGTCCTAGTTCGTAAGTAGTTCATAAGTAGTTTGTAAGTTTAGGGACTAATGACCCCGTAGTTAAGTCCCATAGACTACAAACATTTTTGACAAAAGGAGGTCCGACATCATTGTTTGTTCTCGTCACTCTCCGTTGGTCTTTCAAGCCCTCCTTCGGACACGGATGAGTGTGTTGCCGTTAGGTTAGTTTAACCCGCGGTCGCACGCGTATATTATTGTCATGCGATAACTCCCGAGTTAGATTTTTTCTAACAATGAGATCTTGCACCTTTTTTATCTCTTTATGCCAGACAAATACACGTTTAAACAATAAAGGAGGTAGATGAGTTTTGTTACTTGGGCAGTAAAATAACAAATGATGGTCGCAGTACAGAGGATGTAAAATGCAGAATGGCAATGGGTAGAAAAGCGTTCTTGAAAAAGAGAAATCTATTAACATCGAATATTGATTTAAGACTAACGAAGTCCTTTCTGAAGACATTTGTCTGGAGTGTTGTCTTGTATGGGAGTGAGACATGGACGATAAACAGTGCGGACAGGAAGATGATTGAGGCTTTTGAAATGTGGTGCTACAGAATAATGCTGAAGATTAGGTGTGTGGATCGCGTAACTAATGAGCAGGTACTGAACAGAATTGGGGAGAAAAGAAATTTCTGGCATACCTTGACTAAAAGAAGGGATAGATTGGTGGGACACATTCTTAGACATCAAGGAATTGTGAATTTAGCGTTGGAGGGAAGTGTGTGGGGTAAAAACCGCAGAGGAAGACCAAGAGATGGATACAGTAAGCAGATTTAAACAGATGTAGGTTGCCATTCTTATGTGGAGTTGGAGAGGCTTGCGCAGGATAGGGGATTGTGGAGAGCTGCATCAAACCAGTCTCCGGAATGAAGACCACAACAACAACAACAATAATAAATCATTTCTTTATTATTACCAAAGTGCTATAAATTAGTATAAACATATATGGAACATGTAATTTGACGAATTTGTGGATGTTTGCAAGAAGAGCTATAGTGTCGAAGCACTGACAACGATAGACGAGATGTTATAACCATACCGTGGAAGTTTCAAATTCAGGTAGTATATAGCAAACAAGCCTGCAAAATATGGCATCAAGGTACATGCGCTTTGTGATGCCAGAACCTTTTATACGCTACATATGGAAGTACACGCAGGCAAACAGCCTACTGGGCCATATCAATGATGCAGAGAATGTGGTGTTACGATTGATTAGATCTATTGAAAAAACAGGCAGAAACGTGATGATGGACAATTATTTCACATCTATACCACTGGTTAAAAAAAAAGGTATGTCAACCATAGATTCACATTAGTAGATACTCTACGGAAGAATAAGAGAGAAATTCCACCAGAACTTCTGGACGTAAAATGTAGGCAACTAAACAGAAGAATTTTGTGAGAAACCAGTCAACAACTGCTTCATTTGCTCATACGTCTCAAAAAAGAAACAGAAAAACACTGTTCTAATGTTATCCTCCAAGCACAGTGACGATTCTGTAGACGCTGAGCCGGCCGCGGTGGCCGCGGGGACTGAGGCGCTCCAGTCACGGTCTGCACGGCTACTAAGGTCGGGGGTTCGAATCCCTCCTCGGGCATGGATATTTGTGCCGTCCTTAGGATTAAGTAGTTTCTAAGTTTAGGGACTGATAATCCCGCAGTTAAGTCCCTTAAGCTTAACAAACATTTGAACATTTTCTAGACGCTGACATTGGCGAAGCGAACAAACCGGAAGTAATTACATTCCACAATCTCAAAAACGGAATAATTATGTTTCAGGAAAAAACCGCTGGCCCCTTACACTCTTTTTCAATTTTATATACTTCCATTACCAACAGAGAATGTCATGTCGGCCTGCTCTGTATAAACAATTGCTTCATTCAATTCGTAAAACTCTATAAGAATATTTACTTTCCTCATAAAAGATGTAACATATGCTGACCACTTTTAGGAGAAAACAAACGAACACAGCCTCGTGTTACAAGTACAACTAACAGACTTAAAGTGCAGCAAGGCGGTTTTCCACGGCAGTAGTAGTAATTGTTACGTTAAGACTCCCGTGTTAGAAAAAAATCTAACACTACACGCCACATCAAATAATGCCACAACTAGCAAGCTGTTGTTTAAATTTGATTGTTGAGTCACAGATTAATCGAATCACGAGATATGAAAGAATCTCATTTCTAGACGGTCAGTTCATTAGCTTCGAAATGTGATAGAATATTCAACTAAAATCATGAATGTTAGATTTTTTTCTAAAAACGAGAGTAATCGCGGGTTAAGTAGTTGGGAAGTCTAGGGACTGATGACCTCAGCAGTTTGGACCTGTAGGATTACAAACTTTCGAAGTACGAAGTGCCCGCTATGCGTAGCCAAAGATAGCCAATTAAATGCAATTGGCAGAAGTCTCATGTTGGACTGCATGAAGGAGGTGGTCGTTAGGCTCGACTATCCCATGGCGCTTGTATCGAAGTCCCGCCTCTGTTACTTATTTCCTGAATCTCCTTAGTGGAGCATAGGGCACCAATGAACTTCTGCCACCGGACTGTTATGCGCCAGTGTCTTGATCTCATTCCAGGTCTTCCCTTGTTTCTCGGTCCTTTCTGCTATTACACTCCTCCTCCAGATACCTTGTGTGTTCCATTCTAGAGCTTGTCTTGCCACATTGTTTTTCTCATGCCTTAATGTATGCCCACTCCACTTCCATTTCCTACGGCGTCTCTATGTATCCGTGGGTGTTTGATGGGTGCTTTTCCATAGTTCTTCATTCACCTCAGTTTGGCCAATCGAAAATTTTCAGAGAAACGAGGGTGCACTGTTTGCAGACAGGTAGGGGACATATATTTCCTCCCAGGGAAATGTTTTTTTATTGAAGCTATAAAAACTATCATGATTAATGTCTTGTGCGTATATGCTGAGAAAAATATTGAAAACTAAAAATTCCTTAAAATTATTATGCGCTACTAGCAACAAAAGTTCATAGCTGACCAGCTATATAGTGCTTCCATGATGTATCTGACGCAGTTAAAATCACTATTATGGCTTTAATCTTCCCAGAAAATAACACATAATGCAACAGTAGTATGTTACATGGCAAAGGAGGAACACTAAAGTAAACAAACGCACATGTTAGGAGTAATTCGAGGCATATAACTGATCCAATAGCACTCTGCAATTTATAATTTCTAGGACGAGCTACTTGAATGTGTAACACTATGTATAGAATCAGCTGCACATAAATTTGTGGTAAAATGTTTATCAGTTTTAGAGATAGTCGAAAAAAAAATCGCACTGACGTGTTTTACGGCCCACTTTATATTTTGCAATTATTTTGGTCCAAAATAATAATCCAAATAATAAAAAAATCAATAAGAGTGTCTAAAACCCTTTTAGCAAAAATAATTTAGGTAGTGACGGGCTCCGAACCACTGATCTTCAGCGTCACAGTCCAAAGCATTGCTCACTGCGCTACAGCTAACAATTAGAAGTTGCGTTCTTTAATCTCATACTATTGATGGGCTGATGCTAATATGGCATTTGTAGACACTAGATTATCATTAATCGTACGAAGAACGACGTGTTTTTGTTAATTCTTCAGTGCGCCATTGCTTTGAAAGGAGGGTGTCAAAACTCCGTTATTTTTGTAAATATCTCTCAAACGATACGAAATATGAAGAAACATAAGGGAAAAAAGTTGTAAAGAATTTTCTCGTGTACAAATTCGGTTATTCAATTTTCGCGTCATATGAACGGTTTATTTGCAATTAAAATTACATTTCAAACAGAGTTTTGGTATTACTAACGTATTTCTTCTCCGAAATATTTGAAAAGCGAGGTTCTGGTCTCTAGTAGCCAACAATTATGTGCGTAAAATTTGGTGCCGATCGGTTGAGCGGTTCGACCTAAAAAGTGGGAACAAATGTTCAAATGTTTGTAGAACTTATGGGACTTAACTACGGGGTCATCAGTCCCTAAACTTACAAACTACTTAGGAACTAGCTAATACTAAGGACGGCACAAATATCCATGCCCGAGGGGCGGATTCGAACCCTGGCCGTGCAGACCGTGACTGGAGCGCCTCAGTCCCCTCGGCCACCGCGGCCGGCTAAGAAGTGTGAACACGTTACAGCCAGACAGACATCGTCAAATCGCCGTTGTTTTTGCAAATATCTCTGCGACGATGCAAGATATAAGAAAAACATAATAGAGCGAAGTTGTAGAGAATTTACCCCTCTACTAATTAGGTTATTCAGTTTTAAGGTGCTCCAGTCACGGTCTTCACGGCCACTACGGTCGGGGGTTCGAATCCCCCCTCGGGCATGGATATTTGTGCCGTCCTAGTTTGTAAGTAGTTCATAAGTAGTTTGTAAGTTTAGGGACTGATGACCCCGTAGTTAAGTCCCATAAGCTATACAAACATTATTATTATTATTATTATTATTATTATTATTATTATTATTATTCAGTTTTCGTGTCAGATGAACGGTTCGTTTGCAATTACAATTATATTACAAATGGCTTTTTCTTATTACTACAATTATGTCTGTAAACTTTGGTGCTGATCGGTTGAATGGTTCGTCTTAAAAACAGGGAACACCTTACGGACGGACAGACAGACAGACAGACAGACATCCCAAAATCGCTTTAACGAGGCTCGTCCAGAAAGTAAGTTCCGTTTGGTAATAAAATGAAATTGTACCCAGATACAGAAGAAATTTTTATTGCACAAATTTCTACAATTTTCCACTTTTCCACATAACTGCCGACATTTTTAGGCACTTGTCATAGCGTGCCACAAGTTTTTGCATGCATTCTTCACAGAAGGTTGCCGCCTGTGTATTCAACCATGTGGTAACAGCCGTTTATCATCGTTGAATTGTTGACCACCAAAGACAGATTTTAGGTGCAAGAAGAGATGAAAGTCGCTAGGAGAGAGGTCCGAGCTGTATGGAGGGTGATCAAACAGGTTCCATTGAAATTTCCGTAAGAATTTTTTGATGACATTCGGAGTGTGAGGTCAGGCATTATCGTGGAAAAAAAATCTTTTCACAGTAATCCTCTTCTTTCACCTAAAATCTGTCCTTGGACAACACTTCAACGATGATGACGAGCTAAAAGAACATGTTACCACATGGTTGAATACATTGGCGGCAACATTCTATGAAAAAGGCACACAAAACCTTGTGCCATGCCATGACAATTGCCTACAAAATTTCGGAAGCTATGTAGAAAAGTAGTGTAAAAGTTGTAGATTTTTGTACAATCAATATCTTTTCTATATCTGTACCCGTTCGTGTTATATAACCAAACGGAACTTTTTGGACGCGCCTCGTATTTTTGCAAATATGTCTGAAAAGATAGGAGATATGGAAAAAACAAAAGAGAGCAACGTTGAAGAGAATTTTGTCCTCTACAAATTCGGTTATTCAATGTTCGTGTCAGATGAATGGTTAAGCCGTTATTTTCATTTAAATTTCGAGCTGTCAAAAGACGATCGCAAAGGTCCACTTTTAGTGTTACTACCGTAACCTAAAGTGGGAAAATAAGGTATGTTGCTGAGATCAGCTAGCCGCAGTGGAGTAGCCGAGCGGTCTAAAGTGTCTCGCTGCGGAGCGCGCGGTTGCTCGCCGTGGAGGTTCGAGTCCTCCCTGGGGCATGGGTGTGTGTGTTTGTCCTTAGGTTAGTTTAACTAGGTTTAAGTAGTTTGTAAGCTACGGACTGATGACCACGCAGTTTGGTCCTGTAGATTTACAAATATTTGAACATTTGTCTAACGGCAGAAGAGTCTTAATAGAAATTAATAGAACTTAATGTCATCCCGAATCATGTGGTGCTGACATACAATTTTATGCATCTGACAGGTAGTGCGTCATTTGCCTCAATAATTTTTTGAGGTCAGCTACACTGTGCACGAAAGGGTTACTGTAACGTGCCGAATCCGGTTACCCAAGTCGACACTGCGAATGCGGAAGGAATGCGAAGGGAAAGGATAGCAGCACACCCGCCTCTCTCTCTCGCTGTGTGTGTGTGTGTGTGTGTGTGTGTGTGTGTGTGTGTGTGTGTGTGTGTGTGCGTGTGCGCGTGCGCGTGCGTGCCAAACTGCGCTCCTTCTTGCGCGTGGGTGGGTGACTCAAAGAAGTATTTACACAGTTCCTGAGGCGACTCAGCAGGGGAATGCAAGACGAGTAGTTTGCTGTCTGGTGTTTTGACACGCGGGAGCATTCCAGAACAGAACAGGGCGGCCCTACGTGCCAGCCCGCGCCGAGAGCCGTGACTCACGGCGGCCTAAGTAAACGCTCGCGGCTCCTCCCCGCTCGCCCCACCCAGCGCTGGTTCTGACGCTGTAAACTGCGCCGCGAGAAGCGAGCTGCCCGTGACGTGACGCAAGGCTCCACGCATCTGGACCAGAGTCAACACGTGCGCCGTTACCGCACCTCAAGTTCAAGGTGGGCGGCAAACGCTCTCCAGAGTACACTTGCGCATAATAATCAAAATATCCACGGGTGTACTGCCGGTCTATCTACATCTACATCAGATACTCTGCAAATCACATTTAAGTGCCTGGCAGAGGGTTCATCGAACCCTCGAATAGCGCGCGGGAAGAAAGAACACCTGAATCTCCGTTCGAGCTCTGATTTCTCGTATTTTATTCTGATTCTCATTTCTACCTATGTAAAAGGGAGTCAACAATATATTTTTCGCATTCGGAGGAGAATGTTGGCGATTGTACTTTCGTAAGTAGCCCACGCCGCAGCGATAAGCGTCGTTGTTGTAATGATTCCCATCTCAGATCCTGTATCATTTCCGTAACGCTGTCTCCCCTGTATTCTGACAATACGAAACGAGCTGCCCTTCTTTGGACTCTTTCGATGTCCTCCGTCAAACCCACCTGATAAGGATCCCACACTGGGCAGCAATACTCCAAAAATGGACGGACAAGCGTAGTGTATGCAGTTTCTTTTGTAGTTGCATGTTTTAAGGGTTCTGCCAATAAAACGCAGTCTCTGGTTCGCCTTTCCCACGAGATTATCTACGTGTTCTTTCCAATTTAAGTCGGAAGTAATAGTAATTCCTCGGTATTTTGTGCAGTTTACGGCCTTCACATTTGATTGATTCATCTTGTAAACCAAGTTCAACGGATTTCTTTTCGTACTCATGTGGACGACTTCACACTTCTCATTATTTAGAGTCAATTGCCAATTTTTACACCATACTGATATCTTATTCAGATCGTTCTGCATTTGGTTTTGATCTTCAGATGATTTTACTAGACGGTAAATGACGGCGTCATCTGCAAACAACCTAAGAGAGCTACTTAGATTTTACCCTAAATAGTTTATGTAAATAAGGAGCAGCAGAGGGCCAATAATACTACCCTGTGGAACGCCCGATATCACCTCTGTTTTAGTCGATGCCTTACCATCGATTACTACGAACTGTGTCCTCTCTGACAAGGAATCCCCTATTCAATCGCAACTTTGAGGTGATATACCATAACCACGCAATTTGATTAAAAGCCGTTTGTCAGGTACGGTGTGAAAGGCTTCTAGAAATCAAGAAATACGGAATCGGTTTGCGAACCCTAGTCGATAGCACCCATCACTTCGTGTGAATAAAGAGCTAGTTGTGTTTCGCATGAACGATAATTTTAAATCCGTGTCCAACGGGCACAATATTTCGGCGATCATACATGTGGCCATCATCAGGTGAACTGACGGACTGAGCTCCTGGAAACGCGCCGGCGCGGAGATCCGCACGCTACGGCTGCTCGAAGGGAACTGGGTTCTAGCCCGATAGCGGGCGATTTAAATACCCTCAGCCCGCGGAGTGATCCCTCCGTGGTCCGCACCCCACGCCGCGGTCGCGCAGTGGAACCGATTGCGATCGCGTCTGAGATAACGTCGGTGTGAGGGCTCTGTCCGCCGTGGTCGTCACTACGTTACGTTTGCTAGATTTACTCTTAATTAACCCAATCGCTGGTTCCCAAGCTTTGCTAAGATTATAGCCACAGTTACGGTTTATGATGTCGTCACTTGTGGGAATTTCAATGACCTCTCTAACGACGCAGTCCCAGTATCTCGACGTCTGTACCAGAATCCTAGTGCGTTCATACCCCATCCCGTGATTCTCCGACAATGTTCAGCGACCGCCGACTTGCTCGGATACATCAATCGTGTGTGCCTCTGGTGTTCAACGCATCGTTTGTCCAATATATGACTTGCCACACTGACAGTCCGTAAGTTCACCTGATGATGGCGGTATGTATGATCGCCGAAATATTGTGCCCGTTGGACATTATAGACCGGCTGTACACCCGTGGATATTTTGATTATCAAATACGCCGGGAGAAACTCAAGAATTGCGCATAATAATTCGCGATCGGGAGCGCTCACTTTAGTTCGCGGCTCTGCCGCGAAGTAATTCGTTCTTTTAGTTCGTCCGCTCCCAGTGACGACTGAGCGGTGTGGTCTCCGTATGCAGGTGGAGGAAGAAGTTCCCCCACATAACTGCTTCATGCATTTTCTGCTTGAGCCGCTAACGATATCACGCAAACCAAAAGAAACAGTTTGTGGATATTGGACCGCATCGTCAATATTTCAAATATTTCACCGACGTTTCGGCCACTATTGCAAGCGGCTATCTTCTGGGCGTCGCGTAACACGCACAGAATGGCCGCTTGCAATAGTGGCCGAAACGTCGGTGAAATATTTGAAATATTGACGATGCGGTACAATACCCAGAAGAGTTTTATCAACAATGACAACGGCCGCGGAATCCTTCGTTTACAGTTTGTGGATAATTTCTCGCGTTCAAGTTTAGAGTTACCTGTATATCTTGGCATTGTGGAATTTATTAGTCAGATATTGCAGAGTGCGGAATACTTCAAAACAAACATTTTGTAGCACTGAACTATGTAATCTAGCAGGCAGACGCTCGCCTCGAAATGGCTCTCATCAGCAAAAGGCAAATACGTGATTTTTAATTTCTGCTGCGCGCCCTCTCGCTATTGCCCGTCGGTCTTCGGAAAAGAATCCAACGAACTAAGAAGCGAGATACGTTTGGCATAATAGTTCGCGATCGGTTACTCATGTATTAGTTCGGGACCGGTGACTCATGTTTTAGTTCGCGACCGATTGCACATATTTTAGGTCGCGACCAAACGCGCATGTTTTAGTTCGCGACCGATCGCACATATTTTAGTTCGCAGCTCGGCCGCAAAGTAGGTCGCCCTTCTTAGTTCGTCCGCTCTTTTTGGCTTTTGCTACCACTACTAAAAAAGCTCTCGCATATAAATGCAAACAAAGTTAAGTTTTGAGTTCTCTTTACTTCTTTACACTATGGAAAGAGGGTTGTATTTAGACACTGCTGTATACCTTAGAAAAGAAAAATTGTGGCAGTGATCTATGAAACTACAGGTAAGCTCCATCTCAGCTCGAAATGACGGCAACTGGCAGAAGGGAATCATGCGATTCCGCGCGTCCCCGTCCTATCGCTGTTCACCGTCAGTCTTCGGAAAAGGAGCGGATGAACTAAGAGGCGATGGATCTGCGAACTAGTTCGCGTAGTTCGCCTGTAAGAGCGCTCTTCCGAACTATTTCGTTCGGGAACTACACAAGACTACTCCAGAGTTCCTCATTTCACTGAAAATACAACTCAGGGAGTAAACCATTACTCTGCGTATTGTCCATTGTGTTCAACCAATAATTGCACTATTTTGTCAGTTTGGCGAAATTCAGGTCAACCGATAGCAGTTAAATTGAACTGCGTATTCATTTAGGCAATAACCGATTCCGTGACTACCATGTCATTACGGTTGGTAGCTAAAGCCTTCCACCACCAAGAATGTTACTACCGATACGAGGGCAATATCTTTATATATAAAGCAGTGTGTTCATGT
This sequence comes from Locusta migratoria, assembly GCA_026315105.1. Taxonomy (NCBI): domain Eukaryota; kingdom Metazoa; phylum Arthropoda; class Insecta; order Orthoptera; family Acrididae; genus Locusta; species Locusta migratoria. Next base: position 326,725,043 of record CM048751.1, on the reverse strand, counting down.
GTTTGTTTGTTTGTGTGTACTTATTTCATACAAATCGACAGTTTTGTTCCAATTATGCACACGTTAGCTTCTATCCATGAAGAGCACATACAACACACAGTTCTCTAGATGTGACGCCACGAACAATGAGATGCGAGAAAAACTGCTACAGCACGCGAAAATGTTGCACATTTCCTTCTAAACCACCGGACCGGTTTGAACCAAATTTGGTACACCTATTCCTTACCTTGAGGTAGCAATAGCTGCAGGATTAAGAATGACATACGACACATAGTTCAGGAGATTGGCGTCATAAGCAATAGGAATACGGGGACTATATCTTCATACAGGATGACTCTAAATTCGCGCAGTCGGGCTTCGCAGCGCGATTCCTCACACGCTAGCAATAAAGAAATGTCTGTCACAAAATTTCGTCCTGCGCATATTTCCGACAGTAAATGGACGTCGAAGATTGAGATGGGCGTGTGTTCCATATGTCAGTGTGTTTCAGAATTACACTACTACACCAACACACTTCTAGGGAATGTGGGAGGTGTCTTGAGGAAAACAGTGAGCATAGAAACCCACGCCCGGAAACGTCATCCAATGACGCTACAGAGGGTCGAAGTTGCTGGAGGGGATGTCTAGCGGCAGGAGCTGGTGCCTGTAACTCCGTAGCATCGTTGAATGACGTTTCCGAGCACGGGTTTCCAGGCTCATTTTGTTCCTCAATACGCCTAATACATCCCTTACAAGTTTGTTGGCGTAATTATGAAACACACTGACGTATGGAACACACAGCAATCTCAGTCTTTGACGTTTATTTCCCGGGGGAAATATGCGCAGGATGAAATTTTAAGGGAGACATTTTTCATTGCTGGCAGGTGAGGAATCGCGCTGTATAAAGATTTTGCTCCCGTATTTCTATTGCTTATGTCATATCTCCTGAACTATGTGTCGTATGTCATTCTTAATCCTGCAGAAACTGTTACCTCACGGTAAGGAATAGGTGTATCAAATTTGGTTCAAACCGGTCCAGTGGTTTAGGAGGAAATGTGCAACATTTTCGCGTGATGTAGCAGCTTTCCTCGCATCTCATTGTTCATGTCGTCACATCTCGAGAACTTACTACTTTTCCGGTGTTCATGGACTAAAACTACGGCATTTGGTATGACGTAACTATTTATAATTTCTACACTACAAATTGCAGCCGCAGGAAATTTTACAGACAGTATATACACATATAACTGAATGTACCTTCGTAATTGTATCACAGTACGACACGTAGTTCATGAGATATGAGCACACAAACAGTAACGTTCATGGAAAACCGCCCCGTCATGCGCTTAGTTTTAATCTATTACTTCTTTACAACTAATTGCATTCGCAACAAATTTTACAGACATACGGCACTTATACCAATGAATATATACCTGAAAAATTATACAATTGTACTACATATAACTCAATAAATATGAGATCATACGAATTTTAAATGTCAGTTGCATTTTGATTGCTATCTTTCTTTCTTTGGATAATGCAGTTAAAATTTTGCACATTATGCGAGACAGCCTTATTTCTTAAAATATTCTCCAATAAAGATAACATGTTTTAGAAGAAAAAATGGAGATGGAAACACACACACACCCACACACACACACACACACACACACACACACACACACATACACACACACACAGACAAAGAGGGGCAATGCCGTGTTTTCAGCTAGTAGTAAATATAGATGAATCACGAATAACAAATTCTGAATAACAGTCATGTGGTTGACAGTTCAGTAATATCAATGGCTATTCACCTCTCTTTTAAAGCTAAAGTACACAAAAGTGTATTTGATAAACACCGTACGTCTGTATTACAACTACACTATACTAGTATATAAACTAGCTGAAACCCCGCGTTGCTTCCGTAAGGTATTTATTCCCTCCATTCTTCTCTTGGTTATCTCCTCCCCCCGTCTCTCTCTCTATTTAATTCTTCCCCCCTCACTCGACTTATCTTTACCCCTCTATCTACCATATCCTCTTTCTCCTCCTCCTTGCCCTTCTCCTTTGTCCATCTCTTGATCTCTGTCCTTTTCCTTCTGATACAATCATTGGTATGTGTAATTTAAAGTAAATTTTCTTACATTAACCATTTCTTCCAGTGTCCCATTAGTTCATTACTCCTTCCGTCCCCTCTCTGTTCCCCTGTTCCTGCCCAGTTCGTTCTCCCCATCATCTATAAAAAATTGCATATACCTCTCAACTTTTATCAGGATTGCTCAAACGGTGTAGAAGTTTATGGTAAGATACCCTTCGCCACACACAGTACAGTAGCTTGAACATTTTGAAAGCCTACTTATTTATGAACGACAGTGCGTTTAAAAATTGTGATCTTTTCAAATTATCAGAATTTTTCAACTACACTTTGTAACTGTCTCGAAATTATTATTTTTTTTTTCACTGCTCCACAGCTATTTTGCACTGCTGTTAATCTTATTTTTAGTCGTTTGTACTCCATTTAACCTGCTTTATTTACTGTATTTTCCTGTCATTAATTACATTCAGTATTTTTTGTGTTAACTGAGGATTTCTTGTAGGTATCGTCTTTCTACCTCTAAAGCCTCGACTATGTTCTCTCTCAAAGCTATCCATTCGTCTTCTACTGTTTCACTTCTTCCCATTTCCATCAACTGTTGTCTAAAGTTCACTCTGAAATTCTCAACAGCCTCATATTTCTTCAATTTATGCAGCCCCATCTTCTTGTTTTCGTACTTTTCTACATTTTATACAGTTTCAAGTTACGATTCATAAGCAATATGCTACGTTCAGCGTGACATTTACCCCTAGACATGTCTTACAATTTAAAATCTGGTTCCGAAGTCTATGTCTGAACATTATAAAATCAGTCTGTTGCCTTCCGCTGTCTTCTCGTCTCTTCCAATTACCTTCTTTCATGATTCTTAAATCAAGTGTGATGATTAAATTATGCAAAGTGTTACTGCAGAAGTTCCACCTTTCCTGTGTACATCTCAAGTTTTGACATAGAGCTGCTTTCATTTGACGCACCCGTACTTCCAAAACCCTTTTTATCGGCTTCTAACCTAAATACTGCTTCGATCTGAATTGACCTCCGATCATAACGACTCATTCACTCACACTCTGGTCACACAGTGGTGATGAATGGAGGAGAGGAAATGTGGAAGAGGGCGTACTTTATTTAATTTATCGTAGCAATTTTCTACTATCTGTGGCTGCTTATTTTTACCATGTGGAATAATGCGACCTATATAAGAAAATTGACTGCATGAAATTGTTGCAAAAACGTCGATATTTTGCATTTCAGTCCCACACAAATGTACTATCTTTTTTCTGAATTAGTAGAGGCAAGAAAAGAGGTGCGGCCGATTTTCTTTTCCTTCCTTTGCCCATCCGAGCTAAAGGTCAATTTGTAGAGAACTCTCCGTTAAAGGGACGCTAAGCCCGAATGTTTATTCATTTGGTTTCCTTCGCCGCGCCGGAGTGGCCGAGCGAATTGAGGCGCTATGCTCGGATGCTCGAGTCCGTTCCTCGTCGGGGTGTGAACGCCCCCTAGAGCAAGGATGTTTGTGTTGTCTTTAGTATAAGGTAGTTCATAAGTAGTTTGTAAATTTAGGGAATTGCGACGCCGCAGTTAAGTCCCATAACTTCACAAAAATTTTAACATTTGAGTAATCAATTTGTAGATGATAAAAATGTTACAGGTCGACAGCGACTGGAATACACACAAGGAATAGTGGAGGACGTAAGGTGTAGGTGCAGATCTGAGATAAAGAAGTTGGTGCGTTTCGCATCTAACAAGTCAGCAAAGTGAGAACTCGAAAACAAAAGTAATTATACCAGAGGACGCATGTCTTACGTGGTACTTTCACTCTTCATCGTGGCATTGAGTAAGAGCAAGAGATGCTCCTGAAGCATATGCAACCCGGTGCGCACTGACGTCCCTGAAGTAGCCTCCGTCACAGGCGCTGAAAATACGAGGCGCGTTTTTAAGTAAGTTCCGTTCGGACAGAAGTAAACAACGAAACATTATCTCAAAAAAGTAAATTTATTTTCAGAAAGTACATACTTTACTCTATTTTTTGACATAGTTGCTAAGTTTGTTCAAACCCTTATGCCTCTCAACCAGTTTTAAAATACCGTCTTCATCTTGCCGCCTGATCCGATAACCAAGAGTTCACTGACGTTTTGTAAAGCACTGATCTCGACTCGGCGGGAAATTCGTTTGAGAGACCTGTTATTCTGAAGCTCCTGTTCTCAAGAATCCTCGCTTCAGCTGAAGCCACCTATAATCGAAGATGGGCGACCGGAGCGGTCCTCGTCATGCACGTTATCAGAGTCAACTTTGAATTCTTGTACCCACTTACGCACTTTGCCTTTACTCATAACACTATCATCGTACCCTTCGCAAATCTGTCGATGAATGTCTACAGCAGACAGGTTCCTTGGTGACAAAAACCATATCACTGAGCGAACCTCACACGCGGCGGGCGATTGATAGTCTGTTGATAGTCTTAAACATTTTGAAAGCACTGAACAATACCGTACGGGTTAGCTACACAGCTGAAACTGAGTAATGTTGTTCCCGAGGCATGCCGGTACTAGACGCACGCGCTAGTTGCGGTATGTGCGCGGACTACTAGTGTCTACAAAAAAAACGGAACGCCTGCTATTTAGTCTTGTGTAGTTCGTGAACGAACTAGTTCCGAAGAGCCCTCCCACAGGCGAACAACGCGAACTAGTTCGCAGATCCCTCGCCTCTTAGTTCGTCCGCTCCTTTTCCGAAAACTGACCGGTAACAGCTAGAGGACGCCAGAGCGCGCAGAATCGCGTGATTCCCTTCTGTCAGTTAACGTCATTTCGAGCTGAGATGCAGCTCAGCTGTAGTTTCATAGTTCACTGCCACAAATTTTCCAAGGTATTCAGTAGTGTCTAAATATAACCCTCACTCCATATTGTAAAGAAGTGAAGAGAGCTCAAAACTTAACATTGTTTGCATTGATATGCAAGAAATTATGCATCAACCATTTTCTCTGGCCTGCATGATAACTGTTGACGGCTCGCGGGGTAGAATGTTGAGGATAACGTCGTATAAGTGACACTAACACTATAAAGTAACAAACCCGTATAGAATTAATTAGCTACAAAAGTGTAGTTTACTGCCTGTCGTCAGAATGTAAAGGTCGAAACCCATTGTCATCAATGTCGGTAGCGTGAAGATAAAAAATTTCTTCTATTTCATTTGTTAATACAAAATCAATTTCTGTAATAAGTGTGAGGTTGACGGGATTGGCTTAACTATCGATGCAACTGAGGCGGCCGCCCCTCCCAAACAAAGGATTTGACTTACCCAGCACCAAAGACAAAAATTTTAAAAATAAAATACTATGAGTACTGAGTGTGCAAAGTAGTTGAATACCATTGTACCATCCATTCGTGTAAATAACTGGTTTATTTGCTTAAGTATTTGATGTCTTATTGCCCACAAATACGGGTAATAGCACACGCTTGGGCAACACTGATAATTATATAAAAAAGCTGTCAAACAAAAGAAAGAGCTTTTTTAGTAGCGGTAGCAAAATCCAAAAAGAGCGGACGAACTAAAAAGAGCAACCTACCTCGCGGTCGAGCTGCGAACTAAAAGGAGAGCTATCGGTCGCGAACTAAAACATGCGTTACCGGTCGCGAACTATTATGCCAAACGTATCTCGCTTCTTAGTTTGTTGGGTTCTTTTCCGAAGACCGACGGGCAATAGTGAGAGGGCGCGTAGCAGAATTAAAAATCACGTGTTTGCCCTCTTCTGATGAGAGCCATTTAGAGGTTAGCGTCTGCCTGCTATATTACATTGTTCAGTGCTACAAAATTTCTGCTTTGAAGTCTTCGGCACTCTGCAGTATCTGACTAAGAAATTCCATAATGCCAAGATACAGAGATAAACTAAACTTAAACGCGAGAAATTATCCACAGACGGTTTCTTTTGGTTTGCGTGATATCGTTAGCGGCTCAAGCGCATGAAGCAGCTAGGAGGAGGAACTTCTCCCTCCACATCCATGCGCAAACGACGCCGCCCAGCCATCATTGGGAGCGAACGAACTAGTTCACGGCAGAGCTGCGAACTAAAGGACTGCTCCCGATCGCGAACTATTATGTTCAAGTCTACGCCTATTCCAAATGATAATAGCTAGTGCTTTGTCTCACACCGTTACTTTGGTTTTGTAATCGGCCGTTCCGTTGTGGATACACCGGTTCTCACTAGATCACCGAAGACAAGCTATGTCGGGCTTCTCTAGTACTTTCGTGGGTTACCATTCGGGTCTGCCGAGCGCTGTTGGCAAGCGGGGAGCACTCAGCCCTTGTGAGGCCAACTGAGGAGCTACTTGACTGAGAAGTAGCGGCTCCGGTCACGGAGGATGACACGGCGCCCGATCAGTACGTAATTGCGCTTTCCAAAGCCTGTAGGACGTAGGTTTAGTTTCTTTGATTTTAGCGTAGCAAGAAAATGATAAATTTTCTCTTGTTTATACAACTTACGTTCCTCAACATGTTTTTCAATAAGCAAAAAAATGTTCAAATGTTTGTTAAGCTTACGGGACTTAATTGCGGGGTCATCAGTCCCTAAACTTACAAACTATTTATAAACTAATATATTGCTGTTCGTTAGTCTCGCTAAAACTCGATAACGGCTGAACCGATTTGGCTAATTTTAGTCTTTTTATATTCGTGGAAGTCCAGGGAAGGTTTAAACGGTGATAAAAGTTGTCTGGAAAAGAGGAAAATTGGGAAAAACTGAAACACCTTTTTCCAGTGAGCTATCAATACTTTTCGTCCAATTGCGATAAAATTTTGTACATTTCGTGTTGAAAGCAAGAGGAAGGTTTGCATCAAAAAAAAATTGGAAAAGTCGCCGGGAAAGCAGAAATATTTAGGAAAAAACGAAAGCGATATTTTTGTATGAATAAAAATGAATTGCTCAATTGCCACATGGTTGTAAGAGCATCACTTCACTACGGCTTGACAGGACAAGGTTTGTATCAATTTTTTTCTAAAATCTACCGGAAAATTGCAAAATATGAGAAAAACTGAAAGTGGGGTTTTCAATGTGTTTTTGATTGAATTCAGGATTATAACTGACTATTCACACGTCTGAGAGGGGTGTGTTTTTCTTTTTCCTTTTTCTTCATTATGGTCTTGGAAAAGTTTTGAGTAAAAAAAATAGGACAGTTAAAAAGGAAAGTCACAAAATTCGACCCAAGTTATTTTTTCAATGTGTTTCTAAATGTACTCAACACTGTAAGTTGAGAACAGTTCATCCGATTGCGATAAAATTTTGATCATTTGACGTTCAACGAAAGATGAACCTTCTTATGAAGTAAAAATTTGGGAATGTCACCCGGAAAATTTGTAAGTTCGCGAGAAACTAAGAGAGTTTTTTTTTAAATCGGATATCAATATCATATGTCAGATTGCGATAAAATTTACCAAATTTGACGTTCAAGGCAAGAGTAACGTTCTTATGAAATCAAAATTTGGAAAAGTTTTCCGGAAAATTGAAAAATTCAGAAAAAATAGAAACGTATTTTTCTATGATTATACCATTCATCTGATTGCAATAAAATTTCGCACATTCGACGTTCAAACCGAGAAGAAGGTTGGTAAAAGTTTGTAATAGTTGGCCAGAAAATAGGAAAATTTTTGGAAAGCTGAAAGAGGTCTTTTCTTTGGGATATCAATATCATTCGTACGATTACGATAAAATTTTGCACATTTGACTTTCACCGATACTTAGATTATCTGATGATGACTTTATAAAGCTACTGGGACTAAAATACATATGATTTAAAATTAACATGGATTATATTTAGAGGAAAGTGATACGAAGTCACCGGGTGATCTAGTTTATACTAAAGACAGCACAAACGTCCATGCCCGAGGGGGGATTCCAGTCCCCGGGACGGTCTCGCGTATCGGAGCATAGCGCCTAAATGCGCTCAGCTGCTCCGCCGTGGCTTGCAGTAAGAGTGAGCTTCGTGTAACATATAAATGCTGCGGTGGCGCTGGGTATAATTTTTAACGAATGGATGGATCAGATGAGCTCATGCAGTCGTCCCTGCGTTTCTTTACTGTTCTTTTTCGTATTTTGTCGTTACAAAAAGTTGTAATAATCTTTGCAGCTGCAATCAATGACTGGTTGGAAGATACTAATACTTCATACGTCATAGGTACAATTTTTTCGTATGCTGGCAAATCATGTACTCTTCTGTATATGAAACGCACGTTAATGTATGCTCTATGCAGTCGTTTCTTTATTTTTCTTATGTGTCTTGACATTTTATGTACGTTTACTTACGTATCTTTTTTTCTTTTCAGGTGAGTCTAGTGCATTGACTGGCAACGCATCCTTCAAGCACGTAAGTGATCTGAGACATGACCTAAGTACCTCATTGATATAATTTACAGATACTTGTTCACATTTCCAATACACGGGGTTTTTCTACCAGAATTCCATGATGTGTAATTACTTGTCAGTAAAGGATGTAGAAGGGATGCGTCGTATGATGTACGAGGGCGGATGAAAAAATAAGTTGCACTACCTTGCTGTGTGTCGCAGTCTTGAGCAAAGCGCGGATAGGATCACTAACTGCGCAGACGTCAAGTGGGTCGGTTGCTGTGGTTGTTCTTTGTGTGACTAGTGAGCTAAAAGCAATGCCGCATCAACTGGGTGTTCAAATTGGAGGTGCGAGCAACAATCCGATTCCTATGGGCCAAACGGATAAATTGCACGGATAGTCATCGTGAAATCACTGTTGTAAGGATGTTTCAACTATTTGAAACACGATGAAATGTTCAAATGTTTGTTAAGCTTATGGGACTTAACTACGGGGTTATCAGTCCCTAAACTTACAAACTACTTATCAACTAGCTTATCCTAAGGACGGCACAAATATCCATGCCCGAGGGGGGATTCGAACCCCCGTCCGTAGTGGCCGTGCAGACCGTGACTGAAGCGCCTGTCTCCTCGGCCACCGCGGCCGGCCAAACAGGATGATAACGCAACAACTCACAAGATCCACCAAACGTGCGAACTGCAGCGATTTAAGTGGGAGGTATGACAACGTACCGTCCATACAGTCCCGACTAAGCTCCATGCGACTTTCATCTTTTCGGTAAGCTTAAAACGGTTCTCGGTGGACTACGATTTAGAATCGATGAGGATGGAAGCGGCTGTCTCCATGTGGTTACAAAAGACTGGAGGAGATTTCTATGCATCCAGAATCCAAAATTTGGTTGATAATTCCGAGAAATTTTCTCAGTCTCTTGGATACTATGAGTAAAGGTAACCTTACATTAAATGTGGCCACAGCCATGTTCCTTTTGTATTGGTGGTTAAATAGATGTCCATAACGTGGAAGGGGAACTTACTTTTTGCTCTGTCCTCGTATATGAATTTTTAACAAAGACTCCTATCAAAATGTTGTAAAAGTGTCTCTCGTTACTTGTCAGTGAATCGGGAAGTATACCGTAAATGTGTGTAACATTTGTTATCTTTGTCCGCTCTTATTAAGCAGTGTTCCGTAATTACTCCACTTTAATTGCTTTTATTTCGTGTACGCTAAAGGTTTTACGTCTTTCTGTGTTATGTAGTAGTAACAAGCTATCGCTAGTTATTAGATACTAGACAATGTAGCGATTTATATTTCCTGTCAATGTGTACTAATCAGCATTCTTTGCAGACAGTACTTACATTTTTAAATGTATGCACCTGTGCATCTGTACGAGCCCTAATCTCTCTCATCTTACCTTTTTTGTCTTTACGCGAAATGTAGGTCGGCGGCAGTAGAAACGTTCTACAGTTCGTTTCAAATTCCAGCCCTCTAAATTTCTGCAACAGTGTTTCTCGAAAAGAACGTCGCTTTTTCTCCAGAGCCTCCCATTTGAGTTCTCGAAGCATCTCAGTAACACTCGCGCTGTGATCGAACCTACCAGTAACAAACCTAGCTTGAACGTCACGTTTCTCGTAACCGTGTGCTACCTGCGCACTTGATTTACATCAAGCGTCAAATTCACCTTGGATTTTCTCGGGATGTAATTAACGTATAGCGATGCTACCAACACTATTATTTTTGTGCGTTTTCAAATGTTTAAATGTTTGTGAACCTGTTGGACGAAACTGCTGTGGTCATCAGTCCCTAGACTTACAAACTATTTAAACTAAATTACACTAAGGACAACAAACACAATCAAAAATTCAAATGTTTGTAAATCTATCGGTCCAAACTGCGTGGTCATCAGTCCGTAGCTTACAAACTACTTAAACCTAGGTAAACTAACCTAAGGACAACACACACACCCATGCCCCAGGGAGGACTCGAACCTCCACGGCGAGCAACCGCGCGCTCCGCAGCGAGACGCGTTACACCGCTCGACTACACCACCGCGGCCAAACACAATCATGCGCGAGGGAGGGCTAGAACCTCTGGAGCGGCCGCCCAATCCGAAACATGACGCCTTAGACCACGGCGCCATTCCCGCACGAGTGTGATTTTCACGCTTTTGATAGCATAAAATGTTGCGTGGAGTGTCCATTTTTCTTAATAAACAGTTTGTGGAAAAAATATTTGTTTACATTTTTAAATGTCTCATAGTACTTCTCTTTCATGAGCCCCTCACGTGCGTACTTGCCCTCGAAATTCGATTTTGAATGTCTATTTTCGTTCCAGGGTTTCTTGGGATGTTCAAGTGTTTGTTAAGATTATGGGATTTGACTGCGGGTTCATCAGTCCCTAAACTTAAAAACTACGTATGAACTAGCTTATACTGAAGACGGCACAAACATCTATGCGCGAGGGGGGATTCGAACCCCCGGGGAACGGCCTCGTACATCGGAGCATAGCGCCTCAATGCGCTTTGCCACTCCGCCGCGGCTTCTTGGGGTGAAAACTATTTAACGCACATAATACGACTATAGACAAAAAAAGTGCTCAAATTTCAGTGTGTATGCCCACTAGGTTCTATCTCTTTACGGGAACCGGCTAACCAAGGCGCCGAGTAAACGAGACTAATTGGCAGGAGATACTTCAATGCTGCGTAGTGCGCGTTTGTTCCCCGTTGGACGTTCAAGACCTCCTTCGGGCGCGCGTTTGTGTGTGTGTGTGTGTGTGTGTGTGTGTGTGTGTGTGTGTGTGTGTGTGTGTGTGTGTGTGTTATAATTGTATGGTAGTTAAAGTAGCTTGTAAGTTTAGAGACCAATGGGCACTGGAGTTAGTTCCCATAGCTTTACAAACATTTGATAGTACGGTAGCAGTATAGAGCCCGTTTTACACAATCGACTTTGTCGTGAACATTGGCCACTACTCGAAGTGCGCGCGCCTTTCGTGGCTGAGTGCACATCAGAAGCCAACCCCATTGCGAGTGCGGCTATGGCGTCAATGATGTACAGATTGTGTCGAGTGTTGAGTTCTAAACTTTCGAGTGTGCTACAGAATGCGCATGCGCAGAAACAAGTAAAAATGGTAACTGGTGGTGTTCGCTGACATCAAAAGTTACCCTATTCTGATCGACCGAATTCATATTAGAGAAATGCCTTCGCATCTTCTTAAATTTTTTTCGATTATTTGCTTTGTGTTTTCATCATACCGAAAAAGTTGAACGAGAGCTTAATATTGTTTCCATTTTTTTCCCTACAAAAGATACGAAATATCTGCAACCTGGATTTATCCGAAAACATGACATTTTGCCATTCGTGCACTCAGGTTCGTCGTTGCGTACACCATCGTAGGCGCTCCTGTCTGTGATGCAGCGTCAAGGATAACCGCAGCCGTGGTCTCAGAGCTGATAGTCCATGGTGCTGCAAACGTCGTCGAACTGCTCGTGCAGATGGTTGTTGTATTGCAAACGTCCCTTTCTGTTGACTCAGGGATCGAGACGTGGCTGCACGATCCGTTACAGCCATGCGGATAAGATGCCTGTCATCTCGACTGCCAGTGATACGAGGCCGTTGGGATCCAGCACGGCGTACCGTATTGCCCTCCTGAACCCACCGATTCGATATTCTGCTAACAGTGATTGGATCGCGACCAACGCGAGCAACAATGTCGCGATACGATAAACCGCAATCGCGATAGGATGCAATCCGACGTTTATCAAAGTAGGAAACGTTATAGTACACATTTATGCTTGTTACACGAGCCATCAAAGAAACATTTCACCAGGCAATGCCGGTCTACAGCTGTTTGTTTTGTCCCCCTAAAACATCAAACCAACCAACCATCTACAGCTGTTTGTGTATGAGAAATCGGTTGGAAACTTTCGTCATGTCAGCACGTTGTGGGTGTCGCCACCGGCGCCAACCGTGTGTGAATGCTCTGAAAAGCTAATCATTTACATAACACAGCATCTTCTTCCTGTCGGTTAAATTTCGCGCCTGTTACACGTCATCTTCATGGTGTAGCAATTTTAATGGCCAGGTGTTTAAATGTGGTGTTTTGATGCCACGTTTTTGACTGAATTGCTCTACAATCACTTTAAAATAACCGCTGAAAAAAAAAATAATTTTTTGCCTAAGCATATAATTTTTTGATGTAAATATTCACAATTTCAATTTCTTGAATTTTAATTATTACAGTAAATACTACTAAAGTAGAGCTACAATACCATTGTACTATCTATGCTACATGGTAAGTAATTCATTGATGTAGTTTCAGAAATTTCTGAGAAAAATAGGCATTTATACTGCAAAATGCCATTTTGAGAAAATTGCGTTTAAGAAAAAATAATATATAGTCAACTGATGCATAAAAAATATGTTAGAATCCTCCTGGATGGTACTCATAATTTCCTCCTTCATCTTCCTCGCCCAGTGCTGCTCTCCTGCTCTTGGATCTGGCTTCTTTTGACATACTGATTGTTGCAATCTCTGACTTCATGATTCGCAGTTGGTCCAACTCCATCACACTTTTAGTGGTGTTGTAACCTTTATGAATTCCAAGATATTCCAATACCTGTAGTCTTCCAAAATAGCCATCATTAAAAGCAAGAACAGCATCAAAAACTCCGAGTCATGATGAAAACTATCACAGGAAAGACAGAAACTAAAACGCAGCTTCTGGATAACTGTTGTTGTCAAACACAAACAAGTGTACAGTTGAATGAGTTTATTGCGAAATACCGCTAGGAGAGCTTACGAAACGGATAGTTCTCTACAAAACAAAAGCAAACACATTCTTATAGTTTTGTGTCCCAGCCTCGTCGCCGCTTTTGTGTGTCGTTCCGTCGTAGGTGTCGGTGGTCGAGTAGAATTAAAGACAGACACAGGAATAAAGGATGCACGCTTGTGCAGGTAGGAGGTGACCAGCCAGTGGGACAGCAGAAACTAGAAACACTAGAGTAAATTAGAACGAGATATATATTGAACAGAATTTATACAATACTTAACTTTTACATAGCTCAGTACTGCAGAGTGCTGATACATAGTTGAGCTAGAGGCCTGCCTAGTGCCTATCCGATAGCCAAGTCTTCACTGGTGCCTATCTGATTCCGAAGGTCTTAACTGGTTCCTATCTCAGTCCCAAGTGGACGATGTCGTTCAGTGGTGGCCACGAGCGGAGTTGTAACAGAGGGCGCTCGTGGCTGACGTCGTAAGAACACCGCGCCGTGCGTGCATGGCGGCGCGCGGCGAAAGTAGGTGGCGCGCACTTTGGACTTGTGCGACACCACATCTAGACTATATAGCTCCAAACAAAAATGCCAATATGTGAAATGATGGAAAACAAAATTATCAGAAATGTCAGTGCATGATTATTTTGAAAGCTGGCAGGTATGTTGATGGAAAACAATAGGGCGCATGTGATTGGGACATGGGGGCATGGAGGCAGCGGCGGAACGGCCAGCTCTTCCCTGTCAGGGCGCGTGCGGCCGCTTCACCGCCAGCTGCTCCCTCGGGAGACGCCGGGATCCAGGGAGGCGGTGCGTGACTGCGGCGGAATGAGCGGCCAGGCCCCGGCCCCTCGGGAACATATTTATCGATCCGACGTTGCCCGCCCTATAGGAGGCAGCGGCGTCGGTGAGGGCATACATACTGACGGCTTATTTCGAGATTTCCAGCCTACGTGTACCACATTACTACACAACCGCTTGGTATTTCTTTATTCGCGTCAGCGTTCACAATTTTTAGTCATCAGACAACCATTTTCAGCCTGTTATTCCCATCTTATTTCCATAACGCGTCTTACAAGGGTACCATCAGAAGTGTAAATAACGGATTTTCGCCGTCGGGGGTTCGAATCCCCCCTCGGCCATGGATGTTTGTGTCGTCCTTAGTATAAGGTAGTTCATAAATAGTTTCTAAGTTTAGGGACTGATGACTCCGCAGTTAAGTCCCTTAAGCCTTATACTCATTTGAACATTTAACGGATTTTGATAGGTCTCGGATATGTTGTAAGGGACATATCCTAAGTATGAGGCTACCCGCTTTCTTAGCGATGGGCCTTGGTTTTTGAAAAAAAAATGCGCGGTGCATGACGCGTAACGCTAGCCGTGTCCCAACTAACAAGGGAATATCATCAACTAAATTTCATATTTTCTCGAGAAAAAATATATGAGCATCTATCAACCCCCGAAGTCTATATCACGTGAAAATTTGGGCCATTATTCAGATACTAGGCAGTTACGGCCTCTTCAAAGTACAGCTTTTAAATATTGGTCCTCACTCGGCCCGATTCGCTGCGGCGGCTTAATGGAAGGAAGGAAGCTTGGAGTTTAACGTCCCGTCGACAACGTGGTCATTAGAGACGGAGCTTACGCTCGGATGATTTGGGTAAGGATATGAGAGGAAATCGGCCGTGCCCTTTGAAAGGAACCATCCCGGCATTTGCCTGGAGTGATTTAGGGAAATCACGGAAAACCTAAATCTGGATGGCCGAAGGTGGATTTGAACCACCATCCTTCCGAATGCGGGTCCAGTGTGTTACCACTGCGCCACCTCGCTCGGTCGGCGGCTTAATGCCAGAACGCGAAGTGCTGTGCAATGAAAGGACAACAGCGAGTCCCCCGAAGTGTGAAACTTGGAGAGCTAGGGAAGTGGAGGAGAAAATAATATTACGAAATGAAACATATGTACTGCAACTGTTTCATGTTTACTCCACTTCAATAGTGTCAGCGTTACATATAACAAAATTATGTGGATAAAAGGTATTGAAAAAATTACATTACACTGCTTGTTGAGAAACCGTCTCATTCGTTTCCACTGCAGCTGTGACGCGCTGTATAAAACGCAAACTGCTCGTTGCATATATTCTTCTGTTACGGAGACGGACGAAGTCGTAATCAACGATCTAAAATCACCAAAGCAGCCTTCACCATCACTGACGACCTCAATTCCACGTCCAAGCTCCGTTGAAACACTGAAAGTGCTCGATGAATCTGACGGTGGAGAAGTGGCAGCGTCTTTACCGTCGACGTCATCCTCTTGTAAATCTGCACCGACCGTCAACCCGCTATTTTCTTCTATATCCAACACGTATTCATCAGTGCAGTTGTCTATGATATCTGTAACGCTGTTGAAAGATATAAGGAAAAGCATAAAGAAAGTGTCATGTATTTTCTTTTACCGTGTATAGTACTCTAATAACTGCATGTTACCGGTGAACTCTTTAAAGAGCTCTAATTCTGCGACACTTAACCGTTGCAGATTAGTTATCATTCCACACTGCTCCTGGAGGCGTCGCACGACACTCTGTCGGTTAATTGACAGCGCGAACACAGACCTCTTACTGGACTCTGCTCACAGTACCAGACGTTCGGGCATTAAGCGGCCGCAGTGAAGCGGATCGAGTGAGGAACAACCCGAGCGCGCGAATGTTTAAGAGCTGTACTTTGAGGAGGCTGTAACTGCCTAGTATCTGAATAATGGCCCAAATTTTCACGTGATATCGATTTCTGCGGCTGATATCTAACTCATGAATTTATTTCTGAAGAAAATATGGGGCCGAGTTGATGACGTTTCCTTGTAAGTGAGCGCGGCGTAGCGGTTAAGGTCTGCAGCTACCGCGTTTGACGTACCGTGTTCGGGTCTTCTCAGTGATTTTTAAATCAGTCCGCCTTTTTCCATTTTTACAGTATATAAACGAACTGTGTACATTGTGTGAAATTAGTAAGAAACATTCAATTTTTCCGTACTAATTTAATCTTTGCGTCATTACTACAAAATCTTAGTCGCTATCGCCTGCATCACTTGCTGTGCCACAACAGAAATCCAGATCATATTTATCGCAAAATCGACCGAAACAAAATGGCTGACAGCACGAAGCACATTGCATAAAAGCTAATGCCTTGCAGGCGCACTGAGTTTTAAAGAGCGATACCAGAAAAAGTTCGTTTACATTAACAAAGAGTTCTCCATCATCCGTTAACTTGGATGCCAACCATGCACATTTGATAATCTTCGCAAAAACAAATTATCCTGAATTGATGTAAAGTTAATGGTGGTTTTACGACGAATATCATTCGGATTTCTGTCGTGGCATAGCGAGCGATGCAGGCCATAGCGTGTAAGATTTTTTAATAATGACGCAAAGATTAAATTGCTACTGCGAAATGGAATATTTCGTGCTAATTTCATACAATGTACACAGACTGTTGGTATTTTATAAAATAAATTTTAAAAAATGTCGTCAATTCTGATTAAAAAATAGCACGGAGAGGACCAGAACACGGTATCTCCAGCGTAGTACCTGGAGACCTTAACCACTGCGCCACGAACACTTGGTTAGAACGTCGCTAACGTTGCGCGTCTTACATCGCGCAGTGAACTTCAGCGTCAATTTTCTTGAAAACCAAGGCCCGTCGGTAAAAGAGCGGGGTATATCCCTCTGCGACATATCCGACACCCATCAAAATCCCGTGTTAATACCAGGTGGCCTTTGTATTTTTATGTTTTCCTGTGTACGTGAGTGCAAAATGTGTCTTACATTCAACGAAATTGAGAGCCTCAAACCAAATAAATTAAAGAAAGAGGGCGCTGACCCGCCGTGGTACACACAAAAAGTTATATCACTCTTGCAAAAACAAAGAAAAATCGTGCGAAATTTAAACACACAGCCGCGCGGGAGTAGTAGAGCGGTCTGGAGCGTAGTTTGTAAGCTAGGGAATAATAACATAGCAGCTGAGATCAATGGATAAAACACACACACACACACACACACACACACACACACACACACACACACACACAGACAGAAAATTTCCAAGACTGGAACTATTGTACAGAAATTAGAAATTTAGTGCGGACTTCAATGCATATAATATTTTCCACAAATAAACTGTTTCGTAACTTGGTAGAAAATACAAAAAAATGTTTAAATGTTTGTAGAGCTTATAGGACGTAACTACGTGGTCATCAGTCCCTAAACCTACAAACTACTTACGAACTAGTTAATACTAAGGACGGCACAAATATCCATGCCCGAGGGGGGATTCGAACCCCCGACCGGCGTAGAAAATACAAAGAAATTATCGTGATGTGATAAGTATACTACAAGCAAAGCACAGTTAATAACTCACAAAGGCAATAGCAATGGTGATGCTACCGATGACAGTGCTGTTAAAGCAGGGTTGCTAAACACAGCTTTCCGAAATTCGTTCAACGTAGAAGACGGAGCAAATATCTCAGAATTCCAATAAAGAACAGCTGCCAGTATGCGTAATTTAGAAGTTTTACCCTTGCAGTAGCAAAGAAATTTACAGGTAACAAAAGCAAAGTCAACCGGTACAGATTTTATACAAATTAGGCACCTTTAAGAGTAAGCTTAAGGAATATCTCCACACTTAACTATCATATACACCCGCTCGCTCAGCGAAACATCCATAACAAAACACAAGAAAGTTGCACATGTCACTCTAATATTCAGGAAAGGCAATGGGAGTCATCCCCGAAAATTATCTACCTATATCATCGTCAATTTGCAGCAGGACTGAGGAACATAAACGTTTTACAAACACACAGAAATTTCTAATAGAACGACTGATTGACCCATAGGTAACACTGAATTAAAAAGTATCATTCTTGTGAAACACAGCTTAGCTCTTAACTCTCAAATCGATTCAATATTTCTACATTTCCAGAAACCTTTTAACACTATATCTCACAAGCGTCTTCTAATAAAATGGTGTGCTTATGGAATACCGTCATAGTTGTCCGATTGGATTCACGCTTTCCTGTCAGAGGACACAGTACGTACTAGTAGTCATCGAGTAAAACAGAAGTGATATCTGGCGTTCCCCAGGAAATAGTTATAAGGCCCCCTACTTTCCATTTCCTTATAAACGCTTTTGGAGTCAATTGGAGCAGCTCCCTCAGACTGTTCGCGGATGAGGCTGCTTTTCATCGATTAGTAATGTTGCCACAAGACCAAATGCAAATGAAAAACGATTTTGGCAATTCATCCTTAATAATGATTGAAGTCATCCATATCAGTACCGAAAGAAATCCGTGAAATTTCATTTACACGATAAATCAGTCAAATCTACAGGCCATAAATTCAATTAAATACCGAGGAATTACAATTATGAACAACTTCAGAAACAAATACAAACAGAAACTATCATGGGAAAGGCGAACCAAAGGCTGCATCTCATTGACAGAAATGTTAGAGAATGCAGCTGTTCTACTAAGGAAACTGGCTGTACAACTCTTGTTCGTCTTATCTTGGAGTATTGCAGTGTGGGATACTTAACGGGCGGGAGTGACCGAGAACATAGAAAAAGTTCAGAGGTCAGTTTGTTTTGTTTTATCTCGATACAGGGGAGAGAATTTCATGGAAGTGATGCACGAGTTGGTGGCGGAAATCGTTAAAAGATAAGCGTCATTCGTTGCGGTGAAATCTATTTCTTTCACGAACTTCCTCATTTTTTGTTGGCAACCACCTACAAAGAGAGACTTGATCAACGCAATAAAATAAATCACATCGAAAATGGAAAGAATTTCGTTTTCTTTCTTCCCGCGTTCTTTTAGAAAATGGAATGGTAGAGAGAGATTATAAAAGCGGTTTAGTAGAACATCTGCCAGCCACTTAAGTGTGACGTAGATGTAGCTGTAAGTAGTTCATGTCAAATTCATGCTAGTGATGAAATATGCACACGCGTGTTTCATAGTACATCGTAATGTTACCTTAATACAAAATTTTAAAGAACACGATATTGCGCTCAGCTACATGTATAAGACGCTGCGCCAGAGACTAAAAATTAACGATCGCATCTACTTGTGGATTCCACAAGCGGCTGGCTGTGACCCAGGCAGTAACCTCGGAGAGTTTAAGGGCTCGGAACATGCATTTTAATTAGCGTGCTTTGTGGGGATCGTCGGAGAGTATTATGCAGAAACCAGGAAGAGAGGCGGGGGAGGGGGGAGGCAAGCCCTGCCTCGGAGCGACATCAAGATTCTACAAGAACACTGAAAGGAACCTCTTCCCTGCTGTGACTACAAACAGTTTGTCTTTGAGGATCAAAAGTTGTTATGGAAAATGTTGCTAGGAGCTAACGTCTTTCTGCTGTGAGTTCGACGAGTTTCTTACGATTTTACGTCCGGGAGCTAAAGACCTAGTTGTTGAGTGCCCAACTTCCCATATCCATCCATCCATCCAAGATGACGTAGAGTCAACAGCGAGTATTTCTTATCTCACTGCTTACTTTCGTGGAATTCTGACTAATCAGTTACACCACAAATTCAATCCATGAAATTATCCAAGGTGATTCAGGAATAATGTCTGGAAACTTGTTAGGTGATCCTACTAGGCCCAACCAGAAGAAAAAGACAAAGACAACATAGTTACATGAAAACAGTTATTGGTAACAGGTACAGCACCATCTGAACTATCTTTCGACATAGTCACCAAAAGAATTGCGACATTTGTCTTAATTAAACGAAAGGCCATAAATTCAACTGTCTGCCTTACTCACAACTGTCCTTACATGTTCATTCCACTTCATATTGCTATGCAGTGTTACGCCTAGATATTTCAACGACGCGAATGCATCAAGAAGTTCACTACTACTGCTGTATTCGAATATTATGGGATTGTTTTTCGTTCTCATGTGTATCACCTTACATTTTTCTTCATTGAGAGCTAGCTGCCATTCTCGCACCAACTAGAAATTTTTTCTAAGTCATCTTGCATGCTATTACAGTCAGTTACAGACGACACCCTCCCATACACAACAGCATCATCAGTAAACAGCCGCAAATTACAAGTTAGTCTGTCCATCAGATCATGTATATAGATATAAAATAATAGCGGTCCTATCACACTCCCCTGGGGCACGCACGACGATACACTAGTCTCTGATGAACACTCGCCGTCGAGAACAACGTACTGTGTTCTAACTTAGGAAGTCTTCCAGCCAGTCACAAATCTGTGAACCTACTCCATGAGCTCGTATCTTCGTTAGCAGTCTGCAGTGTGGGCACCGCGTCGAACGCCTTTTTGAAGTCGAGAAAAACACAATCCGCCAATTGCCCTTCATCCATGGCTCGCAAGGTGTCATGTGAGAAAAGGGCAAGCTGAGTTTCACATGAACGATGTTTCCTAAACCCCTGCTGGTTCGTAGAAAGAAGCTTTTCCGTTTCAAGGAAATTTATTATATTCGAACTGAGAATATGCTCCAAAGTTTTACAGGAAACTGATGTCAACGATATTGGCGCGTAATTGTGTGGGTCAGTTCTCTTTCCTGCCTTATAAACGGGAGTCACCTGCGCTTTTTTTTTCCAATCACTAGAAACTTTGCGCTGAATTAAAGATTCGCGATAAATGTAAGCTAAGTAGGGGGCCAACGCCGCATAATGCTCTTTGTAAAACCGAACTGGTATTCCATCCGGACCAGCAGACTTTTTCGTATATAGCTCTCTCAGATGCTTCTATACACCGGAAATACCTATTACTATGTCCTCCATTGCGTTCTATTACTTTCTTGTGTCACGTGGCTATATTAGCTCCGCAATTTTGTTTGGACAATTTTTATCATCAAATTTGTAATCAGCGACCTCAAAAACCCCAGTGCGTGGAGTTTTGTGTGAATTAAAAGTCTTCTTGTGGTTTGGGCGCTCCATCCCACTGTGCGCGGCGCTGCCGCAGACCGCTAGGTGTGGTGACGCAGGCGGCTGGCAGTACGTGGCCGGGAATGCACGGCCCGGCTAGCTGGGTCTCTTATGCGAGGCCTTCAGCCCGCCCATCCGGCGACGCAGGCAGGGATCAGTATGCTCGACAGGCGCTTCCTTCCGCCCCTAGCGGACCACACAAGGCCGTCTGTGCTACAGACTGCAGCAGGACCGCTAGCCAAACGGCGCTACACATGAGGCAACGGTACAACACATTGCGCTGATGCCTTCTAATACCACCTCCACCGTTGATAGTTGCCTGTTGCATTGACGTCGATCTGAGGCAGGGCTTAGGAAGGAAGCAAGGAAGTTCAGGTTTTAACGTCCCAACAACAGCATCGCCGTTAGGCCGGTATCACATTATCTAATTATTGGACAAAGAATTGAACACAGAAATATTGGACGTAGTGTAACGGGAATGTCGTCCAATATTTCATCACATCTAAGGCCTCTGCTTAGATTTGATCAAAGAAGTCGCTCGTCTTCTGCTTCCTGCAGTGAGAAACGCGACCGCTCGGAGCGCAGACTGCTAACGAGGATACCAGCTTACGGAATGAGTTCAAAGATTTGTGACTGGCTGGAAGACTTCCTAAGTAATAGAACGCAGTACGTTGTTCTCGACGGCGAGTGTTCATCAGAGACGAGTATATCGTCAGGCGTACCCCAGGGGAGTGTGATAGGACCGCTTTTAGTTTCTATCAATATAAATGATCTGATGGACAGAGTAACTTGTAATTTGCGGCTGTTTGCTGATGATGCTGTGGTGTATGGGAGGGTGTCGTCTTTGACTGTAATAGCATACAGGATGACTTAGACAAAATTTCTAGTTGGTTTGAAGAATGGCAGCTAGCTCTAAATGTAGAAAAATGTAAGGTGTTCAAATGTTATCAGTCCCTAAGCTTACAAACTACTTTTGAGCTAGCTAAGACTAAGGACGGCGCAAATATCCATGCCCGAGGGGGGGGGGGATTCGGACCCCCGACCGTAGTGGCCGTGCAGACCGTGACTGCCGCGCCTCAGTCCCCTCGGCCACCGCGGCCGGCAGTAAAGGAGACCGCATATAAAACGCTTGTACAACCACGTCTTGAGTACTGCTCAAGTGTTTGGGACCCGCAGCAGATCAGTTTAAAGGAAGGCTTAGAAGCAGTTCAGAGGCGAGCAGCTACGTTTGTTACTGGTAGGTTCGGCCAATGCGCGAGTGTCACGGAAATGCTCCGGCAACTCATTCTTTTTTTTTTTTTTTTTTTTTTCCTCGTTCTATTAGGGAGTGGAATAGGAAAGGAAATGCCTAGTAGTGGTACAGTGCACCCTCCACCACGCAACTTACGGTCAATTGCGGAGTATTTATGTAGATGTAGATGTAGTAGTACAGCCTCCTTATCACTTGAAGGCTAATGTTTGACATAGCGTTCGTATTCGTGAAAATGGTTATTAGTAGCAAGTTTGTGTAATGCTTCCCAGCAACAAAAATGGTAGAAATGTATAAATCATAGGGGGCGTTGTGTAACACGCGACAAGGCCAATTCACACTATCCGTCATGTTAATTCGCTTAGCCCAATACCCTGCTGTGAAAGTGAGGTTATGAGTTACAACCCGTAATGTAAAAAGTCACATTGTACTATCGGAACTTAAGAATTATCACCCCTACATCTTACGTACAATCAAAGCAGACTTTATAATGTACTATTTTTGTCAACTTGGTGTGCTATCTGGTGGGAAGTGAAATAACATTCAAAACATCTCCTTGCAAGCGAAAATATCTAAACACGCCAATTTTTGTAAGGAAATAAATAGAGCCTATCTACTTTATCAGCTATTTTTTTCACTTTCATTGTCAAAATATTTAAATGTTTGTTAATGTTATGGGACTTAACTGCGGGGTGATCAGTCCCTAAGCTTACAATCTACTTATAAACTAACGTATATTAAAGACAGCACAAACATCCATACCCGAGGGAGGATTCGTAACCCCAAACGGGGAACGGCCTAACTAAATTATTATTCTTAAGCTCAACTACATATTACTATTTCTTGAAGCGAAAATTTCTTTTTTCAAGAGCGCTGTTTTTTACATATTTTTGTTAAATAAGGCATTTCCTTAGGAACTGGATGATAAATAAGTTTCATATCACTCATTCATTAGAAGACATTATTCAAGGTGATATGGCTTGAGTACATACTGTTTGTTAACTTATCATATCTTGGGTCCACAGTGCTAGAAATGTCGTGTATTGACATATTGTGAAAGGTTGCTACAAAACACTGTTATGAAGTATTTTATTTATATATCAATTTATAAGTGAAATTTGTAAAATTTTATTTATGTAAATTTATTTATTTAGTAATAGGATAGCGCCTCAATGCGCTCGGCCACTCCGACTTACATTGTCAATAACATCATAAACAACTTAGATTTTCCTCTTTATTAGTATTTCCATTTAAAACATTATTTAATGATACTTGCTTCATCAACTTACAATCTTATTCGTGAACGAACCAATTGTAATATCCAGCATTAGTCGTTAATACTTTATTGTTATAGCAGCAAATAGATTTCGATCACATAGTGATCATTTTCAATGCATCTTCAGGTAGGCATTGTGAATGAAATAAGTACAAATTGAAATATCATCTGCAACTGTGTGTTGGAAATAAATTTCTGAACATAATTTCTAGAGATTAAGATGGAGTGCTTAATCCCTAGCACTGCAATGTCATGTTCAGAAATTTGTTTCCATCACACAGTTGCAGATAATATTTCAATTTGTACTTATTTCATTCACAATGCCTACCTGAAGATGCATTGAAAATGATCACTGTGTGATCGAAATCTGTCTGCTGCTGTAACAATAAAGTATTAAAGAACAATACTGCATATTACGTTTGGTTTGCTCATCACTGTGTGGTCGTTGAGCACAACCTTCCGGGAAACGGAATCAAATCTCCATCTTCCGTCAGCCTTTTCTGTTACTCTATTGCAAATTAGAAGAATGGAGAGTTACAAAATAATTAGCAGTAAATTACGGCCGGCTGTATTGCTGATGGCATAAAAAAAGAAAATCCCCCCCCCCCCCCCGTTCCTGTAACAAATTTTATTCGACATTCCTTATCTCGCCTTGACACCCAAGGTTTCATCCAAATCCGTTTCCTGGACTCGCATTCGGGAGGATGGTGGTTCAAATCCACCTCCGGCCATCCACATTTACGTTTTCCATGATTTCCCTAAATCACCCCAGGCAAATGCCGGGATGGTTCCTTACGAAAGAGCACGGCCGATTTCCTTCCCGCATCCTTACCCAAAACTCTGACCGTTAGCTCCGTCTCTAATGACAACGCTGTCGACGGGACGTTAAACCCTAAGCTTCCTTTCCTTCCGAAGTATGCCTGCGAGAGTGGAAGCTGTCATCGAGACTAAGGGTGGGGCGACACGCTATTGAATTCCAGCATTACCAATGGAGGGTGCTACAACCTTGTACGTCATTTTCAGCCAGGTGGCATGAATAATATATATATTGCGCGGTGAAGTTCAGTTAAGCGGCTATATTGGTGGTGGTGGTGGGCTGAGAATAAATTAGATAACATGTGATTGCACTGAGGGGTAATGAATAGACTTGCGCATAATAGTTCGCGGTCGGAAGCGCTCACTTTAGTTCGCGGCTCTGCCGCGAACTAGTTCGTTCTTTTAGTTCGTCCGCTCCCAGTGACGGCTGAGCGGCGTGGTCTGCGCATGCAGGTGGATGGGGAAATTCCCCCACCTAGCTGCTTCATCCGCTTGCTGCTTGAGCTGCTAACGATATCACGCAAACCAAAAGAAACAGTTTGTGGATAATTTCTCGCGTTTAAGTTTAGAGTTATCTCTATATCTTGGCATTATAGAATTTATTAGTCAGATATTGCAGAGTGCAGAATACTTCAAAACAGAAATTTTGTAGCACTGATGTAATCTAGCAGACAGACGCTCACCTAGAAATGCCTGTCATCAGCAGAAGGCAAACACGCAGATTTTTAATTCTGCTGCGCGCCCTCTCGCTGTCGGTCTTCGGAAAAGAATGCAACGAACTAAGAAGCGAGATACGTTTGGCATAATAGTTCGCGACCGGTAACGCATGTTTTATTTCCCGACCGGTAACTCATGTTTTAGTTCGCGACCTATTGCACATGTTTTAGTTCGCGACCGATCGCGCATGTTTTAGTTCGCGACCGATAGCGCATATTTTAGTTCGCGACCCATCGCGCATATTTTAGTTCGCGACCGGTAGCACTCCTTTTAGTTCGCAGCTCGGCCGCGAAGTGGATTACTCTTTTTAGTTCGTCCGCTCTGTTTGGCTTTTGATACCGCTACTAAAAGAGCTCTTTCTTTCAAGCTACAACTGAGCTGCGTCTCAGCTCAAACATGACAGTGTCAGGCAGAAGGGAATCACGCGATACTGCGCGCTCTCGCGTCCTCTCGCTGTTCCTAGTACGTCTTCGGAAAAGGAGCGGACGAACTAAGAGGCGTGGGATCTGCGACCTAGTTCGCATAGTTCGCCTGTGGGAGCGCTCTTCCGAACTAGTTCGTTCGCGAACTACACAAGACTAGTAATGAACTCATAATGGTTGGTGAATCTTTGGTACACATGTTATCCTTGCTTATGGGAGCGACGATAAATGGGAAATGCCTTTACGGTCTCCCCGACCGCACGCTACACCCAGCGCCAGTAGACTTTGGTAGTCGGCCAGCCGTCACTGTGTATACTCTGGTACCTGGTGCAGCCGGTTGACGCCGGCAGACGCGGTGCGCCGTTCCCAGCCCTTCCACCAGAGTGTCCGACCTAACGGCCCGGTCTCTTCCGGCGCACCCAGCCTGAGTAACGACTCCTGTTACGTCGCCGTCACGCCTGACGCACGTTTCCGCCATTTAGTCGGCAGGCGTCGCTGTTGCGGAACAACCCTCTGGAGCCCCAAGTAGATCACGACCGTTTAATCAGAAACTCCGGCGAAACGGATCCGGAGTACCCGGAACGAAGATACCAAGAAACGGCAGGTTCCTCCATTATTTCAGTCGGAGTGTTTTGCTGATTGACGATCCGGACTTCTCACGCTCATACAGTTCACTCTAACCGGTGTCTCTCGAAACTAATGATTCAAACAGGTAACCTTGTGTCCGCAACCGATTTAATGTCCACATAGGTAACCAAAGGTCGGAAATGCGTATTTCCTGAGCTGTGTACATCAACTGCGTACACAGCATTACTACTACTTAGCTTACAGTAATCGTTCAAAATGACGACCGCAACTCTTAATGGAAGCTTGGGAACTGCACATAAATTTCTGCCACACTCTATGACAGAGGTCGGCTACTGGCGAACCGCGGTGAAAGGTCCGGACCGCGGAAAGCCGAAAACTGGACCGCCAAAAGTATTTTTGAACGTTTAAATTACATACCTTAATAATTAAAAAGCAATTTTTCTGTAGCTAACAACACCAAGCTACAAGTAAATGGGAAATTAATATGTGATATGGTTCAAAGTGTATCATCATTCCATCGCAGGATGGTTCTACGAAAGAGACGTTTTAAGTCAAGAATTTCTTCTTTTTAAAGCAATTTTTGAATATAAAAAAATCTACATTATAAAGTTTCTTGAGAGATTTTAAGAAAGAATTTGCAGTAAGATCCAAAGTCTTTTCAGAAATAGACAAGTTCTCACGATTCTTAAAATCACCTTCAGACGTTTCCCCTGTAGTAGAATGGGCAGATGTGGCTGCGAAGTTGTTCCACGTTTCAAAGCCTTTACTCCAAATGGAGATAACTCTATCCACTGAAGAATTTCGGACTCAATATGAAAATAGCAAAAAAAAAAAAAAAAAAAAAAAAAAAAGTTATCTACCTGGCAGCTGTGTTTGGCTCCATAATTATTTGTGACTTCATTTTCAAAAATGAATTTCTTGGAGAATAATTTTCGCTCAAGGCTAACGACCGTCCATTCTGAACACAATATGTGCTCAGCGCGTGAACGTAACTTTAAGATACTGGCTCAAGAGAGCAAATGCAATTTTTCCCTTGAATTTTTGTGAGACATATACGGACATTTCATGTTCTTTCATACTTTCTTAGTGAATATTAAAATAAAAAATAGTATGTATAATGCATGACCTGTTTTTGGACTTTTCAATAAAAGATTGACTATTTATTTTATTTCATACTTTTTGTGAGTGAAAATAAAAATAAATAACAAATAATATAAGTTTTTCTGTGGCGTTTATACATTACTATTTATACATTACTATTTTACACCTACTGTATTTCATATTAGTTTGAGAGTAAAAATTAAAAATCATTAAAGAAAATTATTTTTTCTAGATTCTTGAATACAATTATGCCTGTCAGTTGTGTTTCATATTATTTAGTGAGGGAAATTTAAAATAAAGATTTATTAACGAACATGAGGTTTTACATCTGTACCTCGATAAAAATTTTGAAAAGTATCCGGGCCCCATGTAAGATTAATTGCCGACCTCTGCTGTATGAAATACAGTGGTCAGTCAGTACTTCAGGACCAGCTACACAATAGCTGCTATGTCCACTTATGACTGGCATAACGACGGCGATGCGTCTTTCCATGAAAACAGTGAGGCCTTTGAAGGTCTGTGGAGGGAGATGGCAGCACGTCTACGCAGGAAAGTCGTCTGATTCCCGTAAATTATGCCATAGGCGGGTGATGAGTTCAGTCGCGTCCCAGATGCGTTCGATCGGGTTCAGATCTAGCCAGCCGCGGGGGATTAGTCGTGCGTACTGAGGCGCCGTGCTGCGGTGCGCGCGGCCGATCGCTGTCGGGGGTTCGAGTGCCCCCCCCCCCCCTCGTGCATGGATGTGTGTGTTGTCCTTAGGTTAGTTTACCTTAGTTTAAGTACTTTGTAACTACGAACTAATAACCACGCTGTTAAGTCCGAGATCTTCATAAACATTTCGACATTGAGATCTAGCTAGTTGTGGGACCAGCACACGAAATGCAACTCGGCACTGTGTATCTCGAACTACCTAAGCACACTCCTGGCCTAGTCACATGACGCATTGTCCATTTGAAAAATGAGACTGTCGTTAAGAAACATGATTGTCTTGTAGGGGTGTACGTCGTCTGCAGCTAGTCTACAGTACTTCTTTGCCGTTAATGGTGGTTTGCACGATCACAACTGCAACCATCGGCGCCTAAGTGAATGTTACCCTGAGCGTAATTTTAGTTCCGACGCGCAGTGCAAGTGTCAGGTGGCTGTTTCCTGTGGAGGACGATGGATTCACACCCTTCCGTCGCCACGATGAAGGTATCGGGATCCCCAGATTCTGTGACGCTCTGACACTGCAACAATCTACTATTTCAGTTACAGTTGCCGATGTCTCGGTATTAACATTGACGCGTGCTTGGGTTGTCGGTTCGGGAGATTCACGGTTACTAGTGTTGGGTGCATTGTGTGCTCACACACACTTCTACTCTTCCAGAATTAAAGTCGGATGTTAGTTCCTTCACAGTTCACCACATGTCCTGTTTTACCTGTCTACCCAGCCCACGACGTCCGACACCAGCAATGTTCTGTGATCGCCCAACCCTCACGTTCAGACGCGGTTTTATTTTGGTGTCACCACTTGTTGGAGATACATACCACAGGAGTCCTTGAGCACCCGTCAAGTGCCGTTTCCGAAATGCTCGCGCCGAGACGCCGGTTCATGAAAATTTTCTCTTGATCAGGGTCAGATATATCACGCTCCTTCCCCATTCTGCACACAAACACCACGCTCACTGATATTGCCGCACCGTCTGTCTGACTAGCAGTCATTCCTCGCCAGGTGACGTTGCTGTCTCCTGGATGGGTCTGTATGGACCGTAAGTAGGATGTCACGATGTTCCGGCTGATCAGTATAAGCAGTAACAGGCGTGTAGGATGTGCCGGGGTTCCAAACGCTATCGACTTGATGTAACACCAGAGCAAAAGTCCAGATGTGTGACTTAGGCCACAGGGCTGGCTATGAAATAGGACCACCCCTTCCATTCCAACCATGAAAGTACGTACTGTTTAGGTCATTGCGGACACTGACTTCGATGGCTGCATTAGTGTTTAAACATCATAATTTTGCGGGCAATAACTGTTGTGTTGTGGTCCAGCCCGAAGACTGGTTTTATGCAGCTCTCCACGATGCCTTATCCAGTGCCATACTCATCATATATGAACAAGAACGGCAATGTACATCATTGTAAAACTGTTCACTGTACTCATCTCATAGTTTCCCTCTTCGGTTCGTCGTCCAACCCCTCCCCCTCTCCCTCCCTCCCTCCCTCCCTCCCGCCGTTTCACACACACACACACACACACACACACACACACACACACACACACACACTTCCCTTCAATACTGAATTAACCATTCTTGGATGTCTCAGAATATGTCCGACTAATCGATTCCTTGTCTTAGTCAAGATATGAGAGAAATTTCTTTTCTCCCCCATTATGTACAGTAGCTGCTGCTCATCAGTTACGCTATCTATTCATCTCAACTTCAGCATTCTTCTGTAGCGCCAAATATCAAAAACTTACATTAATATTCGATGTCACAAATTTCTCTTCTCCAAATGTTCAAATGTTTGTACAGCTTATGGGACTTAACCACGGGGTCATCAGCCCCTAAACTTACAAACTACTTATGAACTAGCTAATATTAAGGACGGCACAAATATCCATGCCCGAGGGGGGATTCGAACCCTCGAGCGTAGTGGCCGTGCAGACCGTGACTGAAGCGCCGCAGACCGCTCGGCCACTACGGCCGGCTTCTTTTCTTCAGGAACGGTTTTCTTCTTATTGCTATTGTGTATAGATTGAATGACATTGTAGAAAATCTACAACTCTGTATTATTTTGTTCCCTTTCATGCCATTTCACCTATATAACTGGAGTCTGGTTTCTTAACACATTGTGTAAAACTTTCCGTTCCATAAATTTTACCTCTGTTACATTCCGAATTTGAAGGAGTCTATTCCAGTCATCACTGTCAAAACCTTTCTCCAGTAAACAAAAGATGAGGTGTGCCTATTGGCTCCCATGGTCCTACATTTTGCCGAAAATCTAAAAAAAATAGATCTTTTGCGAGATCGGATTGAGCCACTTTTTCATTTAGTATGGAAAGTATTAATGTAAGTATTTTGCAACCATGATTGATAGTTCTGTAATTTTCACGCCTCTTTCTTTGCACTTTGGATTCCTACAGTCTTCGTCTCTGTAAACTAAGTGCTTAAAGTAACTTACACTAAGGACAACACACACACACACACACACACACACACACACACACACACACACACACATATGTCCGAGGGAAGACTCGAACATCCGGCGGAAGTGGCCACCCAGTCCGTAGTACGATGCCTGAGACCACGCGTCCAATCTCCCGCGGCGGCACTACGTTATTAGTGTGTTGGTAAGATGAGAATTTATGCCTGGCGGGAGGCGTGCTGAGCCAGCGTCACAACCGTGGTGATCTGTATCCGCAGTGCCGTTGTGGCCAGTGGGACTCCAGTAACTAGGAGGATTAGCGTTCGAATCCTGTCTAGACATCAATATTCCACTTCCGCCATTGTTTTTATTAAGTTTCCCGTGACAGCCATCGTCCTGATTTATTGTTACCCTGTTGCAGTTGTTTTTATGGTTTGCCTAAGTTTCATCAAGCTATGTTACCTGGCCGTAACACATTCTGCGGAAATTACTTTTGCGACCAAGTATACCGTCATTCTGACAGTTCAGTAAAACAAGATGTAGTCAACATTGAAGTAACACAGGATTTGCGATGAAATAAATCTATGATGAGTAGTATTTAAGACATCAGAAACGAGGAGGAAGTGAGTAAGAAGTGGTGCGGGCGGAGCAGGAAATGTTCAAATTTTTAGTGAAGCTATGTGTCCGTAGGTCGCCACTTCGGCGACTTGTGTGTCCCTAGCCTACCCCAGTTAACCAACCGGGGAAAGGGGACCTACAGCTTAACGTGGAATCCGAACCACGTGTCGTTTCTGGCGACTCGTTGAGAGGTGAAGGATGGGTTAAAGTGCAGACTCAAAAAATCCGAGGTCCGACCGGGATTTGAACCCGCGACCCTTCGGTTTCCAGTCGAGCGCTTTACCCCAAGACCACCGGGCCCGACAATATTAAGTGCTGAGTGTTTTACCAAGTTGCTTTCGTTCGTCCACGGACAAAAATACGTCGATTAGAGAGAGATTAGCTACATCGAGAGAGAGTATTTCGCCAAGATGAAGGTACTTTTCACACTTGAATTACATTTTCAGCTTTGTTAAACTTATCCGTTAGTTACTTCCTGTAATTGTTATTTTTTTGCAGGTTAGCTATAACATTGCGGTTTCTGGCGACAGGAGAATCGTTCGAAAGCCTAGCCTTTGCACAAAGAATTCATGTACCGACTCTTACAAATATTGCTGTTTCAGCCTGCACAGCAATTTCAATTTCCGATCCATAATGGGACCTCAGTCAAATAAATTTTGCTTTGCTTTTAGCACCACATTTTCCATATTATGTGCAACTAACTTTCTGACATTCTAAAAATTATAGAATTTTTAATCTACGCTTTTCTTTTATTTTCTTCATAAATAACAGTCATTGTACCCTCTTACAATAGACAGTATTTTCGGCAGCGACCCTGTATGCCTCAATCGAAAGCGGAATTTCTTGCTCTGTTTCACTCCACTGATGCAATACATATAACTCCAACAAAGCAAGCAAATTTGGTAAGGACGCGGATATTTCCACACATAAACATGAAAAACCACACCACGAAATCACTTCTGCGCATGCGCACCCACTTGACTACTAGCAAATTTAGAACCTGTCCTAAAGCGTACTAGCTAGTACGAAACGCCGCCTGCGTTCAAAAAATACTAGTAGTTCCGCGTTTACGTCATTAGATGGCGCGCAACGTGATCTGTTGATGACTAGCGCGATCATTCTGTAAACTGGACTTGACTGTTAAGTCGTCCTACGTGAGCGCGCCCGAGCGGGGCCACGCACAACGCGCAATTCCGCGAAGCGGACGCGATCAAACGGTTTGATATTTTTGCGCGAAGCGGACGCGGTCTCCGCCTGGCATTTGTATTTACAATGCCTGAAAATTTGATCGGTGCCGTTTGAGGACGTTCTGTGTTGTGGGGGCAATAAAAAAATTATAAAACAGTTTATTATCGTACCGTGAATGCTTGCAAGTTGTCAAAATAATTCGTACTACCGGTAAGTTCATATAACCCCTTTATATTACTGTTGTTCACGTGTTTTGTTCAAGATTTTATTCAAAATACAAAATAATTTTTTTCTCTCTCGTTAGAAAACGGGCACTACAAGTACGACCGTTGTAATCATTTATTACTAACTAGAATTTACATTATTCCTTTACGATTTTCATCACTTTTCAAAATAACTACCACTACTACTACTACTACTACTACTACGTGCTTTGCTTCATATACAAACTATTTTTACAGAAAAAAAAAAAACGAAAAAGTAAGTTTGGTCATGCATTGTGATCAGCCGCCGCGCGTTTTGGCCCTCCCTCGGACACTGTGTGTGTGTGTGTGTGTGTGTGTGTGTGTGTGTGTGTGTCTATTGTCTTTAACGTAAGTTAAAGTAGTTTGTAAGGCAGGAAGGAAGGAAGCTCATAGTTTAACAAAGTCATTAGAGACGTAGCTCACCGTCGGAGTGTTTGTGCAAGTAAATAAGTCGTGCTCTTTCAAAATAACCATCCCGGCATTTTCCTAGAGTGATTTAGGGAAATCACGGGAAACCTAAATCTGGATGGCCGGAGGCAGATTTGAACCACCATCCTCCCGAAAGCGAGTCCAGTGAGTTACCACTGCGGCACCAATTGAAAGACTTCCACCAGGCCAATGAGCCACGCGAAATTATTATTATTATTATAGCACTTAATATTTGTAAAAAAAAATCTGAATTCATTGAGGTCCTCTGGTATGAGTTACTTCATTATCTGCATGCAGTACACATCTCATTCTTCGTCTCTTCCTCTCAACCGAGGACACATCCAACTTCTATTTCTTCTTCACGTGGAGTGTTGTAACAAACATTGCCACAGCTCTTGCAACCGCCGGCAGTGTAAACATCTTAAGTTGAATATTATCAGTTGTTACATAACCCAAATGTGAAAAATCAGCCCGTATTTTTGAATAGGCGCTGCTGTTAGTGGTAATGAGATGTGTAAACGGAAGTTTATCGTGTTAGCGCAACCAAGCTTGTATGATCGCACGTCATTAGTACCGAGATAGTACGCTTGGAGCGCTGCAGCAGACAGTTATCTTTGTTGTGAACTTTCGATCGTCGTGTAAAGTAGGCATTAGCCGTGTTCAAGTTTCACGCGGTCGCCGCGCCTCGTTCGCAACAGCTGGCTCACATAGGACGCTGCCTCAGAGCGGCTGGGCAGGGGCAGGAAGCGGCGTCCTTGCCGCGGTGGGCGTCAGATCCGCTTGGGCAGCGGAACGTGGCCGGCGCGATGCCATCTGGTGCGCTGCGCCGCCACGCCCCGCGGCTGTGCAGAGGTTGGCCAACAGTACCGCAGCGCTAGACGGCGAGGTCGCGGCACAGTGCCGTGGTACACGACCTGCGCCAGCTGCAGCCGTTGCCCAACTGGCCGGCCCGTGGTCGCCGTTCGGTGACGGGCCTGGCGTGGCTTTTCGGGGGCGGACGGGGTTGCCACACCAAGCGGCACGTCGACGGCTGTCCCGCGCTTTACTACCCAGGCCGGCGTGACGGACGGGCTGGTTGCGCCACCGGCAAACAGCTCTGACACTGACGACGGCGTGGCCTGTGGCTGAGATCGCGTATGCCCGCAGTGACCTGGAAACAGCGCATAACTGCTACACGGATTACCTTTCCTGTCTGCTGGCTCTAGCGACATTGTCTGAGGAGAAGGCCTGCGCGCTGCCGTGTCACGCCACGCAGAGTAGGTCGCGATCGCGTAACTCACTGGGGCACAGCCAGCAACGTCTATTTTTGTTCAAATGATTGTGAAAATATCGGACCAAACTGCGTGGTCATCAGTCCGTAGCTTACGGCGAGCAACCGCGCGCTCCGCAGCGAGGCGCCTTAGACAGGTGCGCTACACCACCGCGGCTACGAAGGGTTCCTCTTAAACCTACAAATGCTGAAATGGATGCTTTACGACGCTGCTCAGACGCACGTGGAGCGTTATGAGCGCGAAGGAGAGGCTTTCTTACGCCGTATCGTAACACTGGATGAGACATGGGCCTCAACGTAGAGCCAAACATGAAACTGCAATCCCACGAATGACGTCATTATGCCGGCCGCGGTGGCCGAGGGGACTGAGGCGTTTCAGTCACGGTCTGCACGACCACTACGGTCGGGGGTTCTAATCCCCCCTCGGGCATGGATATTTGTGCCGTCCTTAGTTGTAGGTAGTTCATAAGTAGTTTGTAAGTTTAAGGACTGATGACACCGTAGTTAAGTCCCTTAAGCTTAACAAACATTTGAACATTTGGCGTCATTATGGGTCGCCGCGGAAGTCAAAAGTGCGTCAGAGCCCCAGTATGGTGAAAGTTAAGGTGTTCTCGTGTATGAATGTGATGGTGTTATCTTAACGCATTACGTTCCTCCTCCGCATACGGTCAATGCACAGTATTAATGTTCTTTTTTGGAGCATCACCTACGACGAGCTTTGCGAAAGAAGCGACAACACTCCCTGCGCAATCCACCCATCATTTCGAAACAATGCGCGGGCGTATACATAGCAAGTTGTCCCTCCCGGCGGGAGGAGGTAATCTTGGCCCGGCTGAGAATCGGTCATTGCCGGTTCAGCCACCGACCCCCCCCCCCCCCCCCCACCAGTATCTTCCTGCGGTCACCCGATGACGGTGCGCCATGTTTTAATGTTCTGCCCTAATTTTAATCATATTCGTGTTGCAATAAATCTGCCGTCCACTTTGGAGGACATTTTATATGATGACGCACGGGCAGCTGCTACAGTTTTGCGTTTTATACGTATGACAAATCTGTCTAAGGACATTTAATTCCTTTCAATGCTATTTTTTAATTACTCGTTTTAGTGATATTCTGAAATTTTCCTTATCGGCACCTTTTTTAACGTTGTTTTAAATAAATCTAAGATCAGAATCGGGCACTAATGACCACTGTAGTTGATCGCCCTAAAACATAAAAAAAAAAAAAAATAATGCAAGCTGTGGTTCTTCTGTTCGATCGATGGGACTGGGAAGTACTGTGCCATCCACCATACTCCAAGGACGTAAATTCTTATGACTTTGATTTGATTCCGAATATGAAGGGACCACTTCGTGGCATTCGCTTCAGAACTGTTCCAGAGATTCGACAGGCAGTAGACCGCTCCATTCGCACCACCAACAGAACAGGCTCTGCTAACGGTATACTGCGCCTTCCACATTACTGACAAAGAGTTCTGTGCAACGCTGGTGACTACTTTGAAGGCCAGTAACAGGTGCAAACATGTAACGCTTGTGTCGGTTGTGAATAAATAGTTGCCAGTATTTTAGTTCCAGCCCTGGGGAAGCGAGTGTCATGTGATGGCACATCTGATCATTGATCGCTAGTGGGTAGGGAGATCTGCTCAGTCCTCATGTTGTCACACATTCGCTTCCGCGTCCCTGTTAACACTCCCGCTGCCTCGCCGCACGGTTGAGAGTTCACGTGGCTCCTCGAACACCCGCGATTTCTCAAATTGGGGGGATTCGATTAGGTCTGCGTGGCAATCCAAGCGCTTCCAGATAGACAGCGTCCACGTCCAGTTTGTCCGTCACCTGCCTGCGGCTTTTCAACGACGACTTCTCACCCTATACAACACTGTGGGTGAAGGGTGCTTTCCCATCCCAGTGGCGGGATAGCATCATTATTCCAGTGATGAAACCTGGTACTGATCCGCAGGTGGCTGAGAGCTATCGCCCAATAAGCCTCACCAACGTTCTGTGCAAGATCTTCGAACGTATGGTGAGCCGGCGGCTCATGTGGCTTCTTGAAGACCGGGGACTCCTCGTCCCCCAACAAGGGGGCTTCCGCCATGGCCGCTCTGCAATAGATAATTTAGTGTCTCTGGAGTCGGCCATCCGCACTGCTTTCACCAGGCGTGAGCACATGGTAGCGGTCTTCTTCGATCTTCGCAAGGCGTACGACACCACCTGGCGCCACCATATACTGGCTACGCTGTATGACTGGGGCTTACGTGGTCCCCTACCAACGTTCATACAGAATTTTTTATCACTCCGTACTTTCCGAGTTAGGGTCGGTACCTCCCTCAGTAATCGTCATACCCAAGAGAACGGGGTCCCCCAGGGCTCCGTTCTCAGTGTACCTTTATTTTTAGTTGCCATAAACGGCCTTACGGCGGCTGTGGGGTCATCGGTCTGTTCGTCCTTGTTTGCCGATGACTTCTGTTTATACTACAGTTCTGCTAACATTGGTGTCATTGAAAGACGACTGCAAGGAGCCATTCAAAAGGCACAATCATGGGCCTCAGCGCACGGCTTCACATTCTCAGCATCCAAAACCCAAGTGATGCACTTTTGTCGTCGTCGGGTCGTTCATCCTGACCCGGAACTCTACCTTGCTGACGAACAGCTTCATGTAGCAGAAACGCATAGGTTTCTTGGCATGCTGTTCGACAACCGACTGACTTGGGGACCACACCTCCGTCAGTTGAAGCGAAAATGCTGGCGGCATCTAAATATATTGCGCTGTCTCGGCCACACTGCCTGGGGAGCTGGCCGTCAAACTCTGCTGCATCTCTTTAAGGCCCTAATATTATCACGCTTGGATTATGGGAGCCAGGTGTATGACTCTGCGGCGCCTTCAGCATTGCGGACCTAGGATCCCATTCTTCACAGTGGTGTTCGTCTTGCAACAGGGGCTTTCCGCACCAGCCCTGTGCCAAGTCTCCTCGCCGAAGCTGGCATCCCTCCCTTGAGGTTTCGCCGGCAACAGTTATTAGCTTCCTATGCCGTCCACGTTCATGCTTCACCTCATCATCCTAATCGCAGGCTTTTGTTTCCACACACCCCCCTTCCCTCTCCAGACCGTCGACCTCGATCAGGACTGCCAATCGCGGTTCGGGTACATACTCTCCTTTCCTCACTAGAGTCCTTCCCCCTACCTCCCGCATTCTCCTGCCAATCTCATATCCCTCCTTGGTCCATCCCTCGCCTACAACTTAACCTGCAATTGTCCTGTGATCCAAAGACAACGGTTTCACCACATATACTTCACCAACAGTTTCTGGAGATCCTTGGTACGTTCCGCGATGCAGAGGTCATCTATACTGATGGCTCCCAGGTCGAAGGCAGAGTGGGTTACGCCTATGTTCATGGCGACCACATCGAACAACGCTCCCTTCTTCCTGGCTGCACCGTCTTTACTGCTGAACTGATCGCTGTACTTCGTGCTCTCGACCACCTTCGCACACGCCCGCGGAAGTCATATGTCATTTGCAGTGACTCCCTGAGTGGCCTGAAAGCTCTCGACCAATGTTTCCCCAAACATCATCTGGTGCAACACATCCATGAGTCTGTGTTCAGTCTCGGCGTGTCTGGCCGTTCGGTGGCTTTCGTCTGGACCCCGGGCCACATAGGCATTCCAGGGAATGAACGAGCTGATCGGCTGGCCAAGCAGGCCATCGCCTCGCAGCGTCTGGATATTGGTACCCCAGAAACAGACATCCGTTTGGGTCTGCGCCACAAGATATCAATGGCTTGGAACTCAGAATGGTTGACATTAAGCACGCCCAACAAGCTTCGTGCGATCAAATCTTCGACAGCAGCTTGGAAAACGTCTCTTAGGCCATCTCGAAGGGACTCAGTCATCCTCTGTCGCCTGCGTATAGGCCATACATGGCTCACGCACGGCCATCTCTTACGTCGAGAAGACCCGCCAAACTGCCATTGTGGCGCTCTGCTGACTGTGGTCCACATCTTGGTGGACTGTCCTCTTTTAGCTGCATTGCGACAATCTTTTAACCTGCCTACTGCGCTTTCTTCGATTTTAGGTGACGACGCCTCTATGGCTGACTGTGTTTTAGATTTTATTCGCGCAGCTGGATTTTATCATAAGCTTTAATGGTGGATTCATACGCCTGATCTTCAGGCATACACCGCTTATAGTTTTACTCTGTTGTCAATTTTATCTTGTCAGTCCTATTTCCGACTGGCAGCTGTAGTCTGTGCAGAATGGCTGGCTCATCCATTATTATCCTAGTGATCAGCCAGCCACCAACATCTGCTGTGGTTTTAAGTAAATCTGATTATTTGTTCCACCTCTCTTGAGGTTTCTTTCTCTTTTTATGTCGTACTTATGACCAACACTGTCTTCAGTATGTCTTGCGTACTGGTTGCAGGGTGCTTAATTTTAAAGATACATGAAACCCTGTGATATTTTATCTGGGAACAGGGGACTGATGACCCGGTAGTTTAGTCCCCTTTAAACGCCCAACGAACCAACCAACCATCCAGCCCTGGTATAAAACAGCAGCAGGTGTGAGGACACCTGGTTGTGAGAGCATGCTCACGGTGTCAGAGTCGGCAGTGGTGGTGGTCGGTAGGCGTGGCCTGCGACCAGAGCAGCGCTGGAGTAGTGGTGTGTCCGGTGATCGGCTTATTGAATGCTGGCTGCGCATGGTAATGAGGTGAGCCGAGCACAGCATAGCAGAGCCGTGCCGGCGGGAGGTCCCCTTGACATTTCACAGCGCCGGCCAGCCAGCCAGCCAGGGTAACGGGCCAGCCGGCAGCAGCGACACGCCACACAGCACCACTCCATTCATGACACACCGCCAGCTTCTGATGGCAAAAGCCGACCCGTTAAAAAACCGATATAGCTATTTAAGCTCCCAGTAGCTGGTAATCTCCCGTATTCTGTTGGTCTCGGTTTCAACAGGTGTTTCTTATTCCATTTTGCGGTAGTAACACTAAAAGTAGGGATCTGCGATCGCCTATTTGACAGCCCGAAATTTAAACGAAAACAACAGCTTAACCGTTCACTTAACACGAAAATTGAATAAATGAACCTTAAAAGTGGTGGTGTGTGTTTAGTTGATAAAAGTAGTGTGTGTGTGTGTGTGTGTGTGTGTGTGTGTGTGTGTGTGTGTGTGTGTGTCGGAACAGTCGTGTCACTGTTTAAGTGACCGTACCCGATACAATTCATAAATAAATTTTCTGTTGTCGGTTTGGCTACAAAATAACTTGATTAAGCAATGAGATGATGATGATACGGGGTTTTTGGGCGCTCGAGATCTAGGTCTTCAGCGCCCTATCAAATTAAAGAATATGAGGACCAACAAGTGTGAACAGTAGGGAGACAAAGTACAGCGATCCAGCGAGTAACACGTGTAAGCAATGAGACTAACAAGGGAACATCATGAACTCGACCTCATATTTTATTGAGAAAAAATACGTGAGCTAGATATCACCTCCAGAAATCGATATCACATGAAAATATGGGCCATTATTCAGATAGTACGCAGTTACGGCCTCCTCAAAGTACAACTTTTAAACGTTCGCGCGCTCGGGTTGTTCCTCACTCGGCCCGCTTCACTGCGGCCGCTTAATACCCGAACGTCTGGTACTGTGAGCAGAGTCTAGTAAGAGGTTTGTGTTCGCGATGTAAATTGACCCACAGGCTGTCGTGTGACATATCCAGGCTCGCTTTGGAATTTTGACTAATCTGCAACGATTAAATGTCAAACAATTACAGCTCTTTAAAGTCGTCACTGGTAAGCATAATAATTTGAAGTTATTAGACATAGTAAACTCGGTAAAAGAAAATACATGGCGCTTTCTTTATACTTTTCCTTATATTTTTCAACTGCGTTGCAGATGTCATAGACAATTGCACTAACAAAGACGTGCTGGATATAAGAACAAAAAAAAAAAAAAAAAAACTGGTTGACGTTCGGTGCAGATTTACGAGAGTATGACGTTGACGATAACGAGGCTGCCATTTCACCACCGTCAGATTCGTTTACCTCTTTCAGTGCTTCAACGGAGCTTGGGCGTGGAATTGAGGTCGTCAGGGATGGTGAAAGTTGCTTTGATGGTTTTAAATCGTGAAATAATACTTTGCCCGTCTCCGTAACAGAAGAATATATGCAAGGAGTCGTTTGCGTTTTATACAGCGCGTCACAACTGTAGTGTAAACGAATGAGAGGATTTTTCAATAAGCAGTGTGACGTAATTTAATTTTCAATACCTTTTGTGGACATCATTTTGTTATATTTAAAGCTAACACATTTTTTTGTGAAGCGGGCCGAGTGAGGAACAACCCGAGCGCGTGAACGTTTAAAAGCTGTACTTTGAGGAGGCCGTAACTGCGTAGTATCTGAATAATGGCCCACATTTTTTTCACGAGGTATCGATTTCTGGGGTTGATATCTAGCTCACGTATTTTTTTCTCAAGAAAAAATTAGGCCGCGTTGATGATGTTCCCTTGTTAGTACGTTTCTCTGCGCTGTTAGAATAAATTACAACTGACATGGAGTGCGGTAATCTTACGTGAATGTAGTTTTGTTTTATGCGCAACAATTAACACTTTAAACTGTACAGTAGTTAATAAATCAACTGTAATTAAACTCGTAATTTGTCTACACATTATTTTCGTGTGTGAGAAGCAATGTGAGCAAACGAGATGTTCAGATTTGCTAGCGTGCACCATATACTAGTGGCCAGACTATACATGCACA
Source organism: Locusta migratoria (assembly GCA_026315105.1). NCBI lineage: Eukaryota > Metazoa > Arthropoda > Insecta > Orthoptera > Acrididae > Locusta > Locusta migratoria. The sequence continues at coordinate 326,684,141 of CM048751.1, read as the reverse complement.
GTTCGACTGCGGGAGTAAACAAACCGGCGTGCTACTATTGTAATATTTTTGTCACTTGAATAAATATGATTTCAAACAAATACATTTAAGATTAATGGGATATCAAAACCACTGCACTTGATAATGTGCCTCTATGTACAACAGTTACTATTCTGATTCAACGATATAAAAATGTCCTACAAATCCTGTAATGTTTTCAAAATGCCACACACTGCAAATATTTCCTTGCTCATTACGTGATATGTTTCTCTTCTCATCAGACAAATCACTTTAACTGTTACCAACATTAAGTGACCTAATAATGTGAACTTTCATTAACACTGAGAAAATCTCTAATTATGAACTTCACTGAATTTATGAACAAACTACTTCCTTATCTCATTAATAGACCATTTGATCATGCCAAAGTGCCTACACCGAACTGTTCTAATTATAAATTTAATAACACTATTCTTATGCAACACTATCACAAGAAACAATAATCTCAATGATCAGATCGGATTGCAAACTTGGTTTCAAATTTGTGAAAGGAAGGAGGCGCTGGTAAAATGACTCAGCGTTACATGACAAATGCAAGCTGCACTTAACAGTGCTCATTAGCAAAAAGACAAACACCAAGTACAAGCTAGCCTTAATAACAATATAAATCTACAACTTTTACCTTATTTGTGACAGTATTCATTAACATCAGCTTCCTTACAATCTGCAGACTTGGCTGCGACTCTTCAAAACAACTAAAGCCTTAAACTTTCGGATTTTTACTTCTCGAATCTAACACACAGACAGATTTCCTCGACAGTTACACAATGATTTCTACTCATCAACTGAACTCTACGACATTGACACAACGACTATCTCTTAACGAAACAACTGCGAGTGCAAGACACACTCCAAAGATAAAACAAAGTCTTTGCTTTACAACAGAGATATATAAATGAGTACAGCATGTTATAACTATATATATAATAATGAATTGCTGTTCGTAAGTCTCGCTATAACTCGAGAACGGCTGAACCGATTTGTCTAATTTTATTCTTGAAATATTCGTGTCAGTCCAGGGGAGGTTTAAACGGCGATAAAATATTGAAAAAGTTGACCGGAAAAGATGAAAATTTGGAAAAACAAAAACACCATTTTCCAGTGACCTACCAAAACTGTTCGTCCAATTGCGATAAAATTTTGTACATTTCATGTTGGAAGCAATAGAAAGGTTCAAATCAAATAAAAAATTTAGAAAAGTCGCCCGGAAAGTAGGAAAATTTAGGAGAAACCGAAAGCGACTCTATGAATAAAAATCAATTGCCACGTGGTTGTAAGAGCATCACTTGAGTACGGCTTGACAGGTCAAGGTTTGTATGAAATAAATTTTTTGGAAAGTCAACCGGAAAATTGGAAAATTTGAGAAACTTGAAATGTGTTTTTGATTGAATTCAGCACTATAACTGACTATTCGCACGACGGAGAAGGGTAATTCTTTATTATTATGGCCTTGGAAAAGTTTCAGTAACAAAAATAGGGACAGTTAAAAAGAAAAGTCGCAAAATTCGAACCAAGTTCCCTTTTCAATGTGTTTCTAAATGTACTCAACACTACTTGTTGAGAACCGTTCTGGCCGAGGGGACTGAGGCACTACAGTCACGGTCTGCACGGCCACTACGGTCGGGGCTTCGAATCCCCCCTCGGGCATGGATATCAAAAATGTTCAAATGTTTGTATAGTTTATGGGACTTAACTACGGGGTCATCAGTCCCTAAACTTACAAACTACTTATTAACTACTTACGAACTAGGACGGCACAAATATCCATGCCCGAGGGGGGATTCGAACCCCCGACCGTAGTGGCCGTGCAGACCGTGACTGGAACGCCTCAGTCTCCTCGGCCACCGCGGCCGGCGGCATGGATATTTGTGACGTCCTTAGTATTAAGTAGTTCATAGGTAGTTTGTAAGTTTAGGGACTGATGGCCCCGTAGTCGAGTTCCATAAGCTATACAAACATTTGAGAACCGTTCATCCGATTGCGATAAAATTTAGATCATTTGACGTTCAACGAAAGATCTACGTTCTTATGAACTAAAAATATGGGAAAGTTACCCGGAAAATTTGAAAATTCTCAAATTCACAAAAAACTGAAAGAGCCTTTTTTCAATGGGATGTCAATATCATTCGTCTGATTGCGATAACGTTTTGGATAGTTGACGTTCAAAGCAAGAGTAACTTTCTTATGAAATTAAATTTGGAAAAGTTTCCCGGAAAATGGGAAAATTCAGAAAAAAATAGAAAGATTTTTCTATGAAATATCAATACCATTCATCTGATTGCGGTAAAAGTTTGCACATTCGACGTTCAAAGCAAGAGGAAAGTTTGAGTAAAGTAAAAGTTTGGAGTACTTGGCCAGAAGATACGAAAATTTGTGGGATACTGAAAGAGCTCTTTTCTTTGGGATATCAATATCATTCGTACGATTGCGATAAAACTTTGCATACATATTAACAATTGCGAAGCATCGCCGGGTCGACTAGATGACCCGGTGAACTTCGTATCACTTACCTCTTAATATAAACCGTATTAATTTAAATCATATGTATTTTAGACCCAGTAGCTTTGTAAAGGCATCATCAGATAGTCTAAGTATCGGCCCGATAGTGGGCGGAAAAAGTTAACGAAATTATGCTCAGCCGGCCGCGGTGGCCGAGGGGACTGAGGCGCTCCAGTCACGGTCTGCACCAGTCACGGTCCGCACGGCCACTACGGTCGGGGGTTCGAATCCCCCCTCGGGCATGGATATTTGTGCCGTCCTTAGTTGTAAGTAGTTCATAAGTAGTTCGTAAGTTCAGTGACTGATGACCCCGTAGTTAAGTCCCATAGACTCTACAAACATTTGAACATTTGAATTATGCTCAAAGCTGAATAACAAGTAAAATTAAGTGTGTGTGTGTGTGTGTGTGTGTGTGTGTGTGTGTGTGTGTGTGTGTGTGTGTGTGTGTGTGCTGCGACATAAACAGTGTACAAGTGAAACACCATGCAGCAGCAGCAGCTTCACCGACGTAAGAGTGACGCAGACAATATTGGGGAACACGAAAATCGTGCTGACACGAGACAGCAGGACCAGCAGAAGACATCTCTGCACTTAAGTTTATGGCCGTTCACTGCCCTCCCCTCCCCCCTGCCACCCAACTACCACCACCAACAAACAACAAGAAGACGAACTTCAGGTTAGAATGTAAGGAATATTCTAATGATCTCTGTATGTAATAAACGCCTGATGATGAGCAGAACATGCTCGAAACGCGTAGCTTTGATTGATTAAGCATGAAGAAATAAAGGGACTGGTAACAGTAATTACAAATATTTATTAAGAGAAAATTATATTACGTACTCCTTTCAACCTGTAGAGGAGAATATTCTCTACGATATTCCAAGCGCATTTAAATAAAAAATTAAAAATACCCTTGCTTTGGAGATATTTGGAGGCCCCCAGAGACCGGAGGCACAACTGCGTTCAGTTAACCTCGCCCGCTTCCCCCCTCCATTCCAACTCCCATTTCCGTCTCGGCTCATTTATTGTTCACCCTAAATTGCAGAAGCATTTCACAGATTCTCGAATGTATCGGACAGCACCTCACCATCGAACGAAACGGGTGATGCCGCCTGAAACTCAAAAGTATGTGATGGAACCAAATGGTTACCATACTGCATCTGCCTTCGGGAGGTAGGCAGTGCAAATCCACCTCCGGCAATCCAGATTTCAGTTTTATGTTTTTCCCGTACCAGCGTGTGCTCCGTTTCTATTGACCACGATGTCGCCGGGACGTCGTTTACGGACTTGTATGCTAGTAGAGCTCGAGCAAGAAGTTGAATGCGCACCGGAGAATAGTACACAGTAGAGTTGGCTTCTGAGTTGATGTTTCGACTCAGTGATCGAATCAACGAACTGTTCGACTGAGTCGAATCTTGAATCGGCACTGTTTCGAAACAACAAATCTTGTGATTCATGTATCGAACGTTAGTTACCTTTAACATGCGTTTTGCTGTGAGTTCGACACAGCGTCCAAGCGTGCAACGGGTTTGAAGTTGTTCCCCTAACGCGCTACGCGAGATTTTGAATTATGCTACCGGTACCCTTCAACTGAGGTTTGGAAACGGGGATACCACAGAGAAAAATTGTGAAGTCCTTCGGTGTTTTGAGGTAGTTTAGCGTGAACATAGCGTTGTTATGCATTGTTGCTACATCTGTGCCAGGTGAACTCATCTTTTCGGAGCAAGGGCAAATAATTTCAGTCAGACGAAACCGCATTCTCAGTAAGATGTCAAAAATAACGTTTTTATTTTCAATTTAAAGAAACTGTAACTGATTCTCTTTTATTTGACTGACTGAAGATGAATCTGATTATTAGAATACATGTCTGGACATTGAAAAATTTTAGTTCAGTTTTCCGGTTTCGTTACATAAATTGTGAAATGTGTTTCCTTCTGTTAATAATTGTGCTAATATCTGTTGATTGCATTAAATATTTCGTTTATATTGATTGATTAGAAAAGTTATTAATTTCTGGAAGCACGTAGACATATGAACCATTATCTTTCTTGCTTTATTTAAACTTAATTATGGCATTTTGAAGGTTGGAAAAAGTTTCATGACTTTGAAATTTGAACATTACTATTTTGTGCTTCCTTTGTTGTTACAATATTTGTTTGTATGAAATTACGAGTAGCTTAGGAAAGGTTTACGCTTCAACACGATTGTAAAATCGTAGTAGCAATCAAATCCTGTGCCGTTCAATTAAGTCTAGTGAATAACGTATTAAAACCGTGTTCATAGTGTCCACTGTTCGGTCCTATCGGATCATCTGACACTTTACTCAGCTTCGACAAAGCAATTAATTGTGGACTGATCTGTGCAGGTTATATTTGCCGTCCCGAAAAACGGAATGTTGAAGATATCATGTTGAAATTTAATTATGCGAACCGGGCTTTCATCAGCGAGTGAAGAAATGATGCGGAAGAGCGACCAGCGAGCCAAGAAGCGACACTGTAATCCCGACGCCTACCGAAACAGCAGACAGCAGCCCGCTTCCCGCCGAGCACGCCGGTCTAGCTGGCGGCGTGGCGCAGGGGCAGGCGACAACACAGGTGTCTAAAGAAATACAGCGGCTGGACGAAATAATACGAACGCCTGCCATAGGCACACTATTTATTTATTAGTAAGGAGTTCGTCCTCCACTGCCTATGACAACAGCCCCAATTGTCGAGGAATAGATTCGTAAAGTGTCTTTCTTTTCCAACAATGTTACCTGTTTATATACCAAAACTCTTTATTACTTTCGTCCTCACTGTCTGCTCTTAAAGTCCTCAAGACGGTTAAGTTGAAACATCGATTTTGTTGTCCAGGAAAATTTTTTGATAATTTCCTGCTGCTGTACAAGGGGCCTGTGAACCATTTTGGCTGTGTTTGTGGGCGCATTATAATTTTGCAATTTATATGGATATATATCTCTGTGTCATACTAATAAGTCTTTTATCAAGGGTGCTGAGATACTCATTCACAGAAATGAGGGCAGTTATAGAAATTTCTAGTTGATGTGAAGAATGGCAGCTAGCTCTAAATGTAGAAAAATGTAAGGTAATGCGCATGAGTAGGAGAAACAATTCTATAATCTTAAAATAAAGCATTAGTAGTGAGCTTCTTAATGCAGTTGCGTCGATCAGATATCTAGGCGTAACATTCCAGAGCGATATGAAATGGAACCAACATGTAAAAACAGTTGTGAGTAAGGCGGACAGCCGACTTCGGTTTATTTGGGAGAATTTTGGGAAGATGTACTTCATCCGTAAATGAAACCGCGTATAAAACGCTTGTACGATAACGTCTTGAGTATTGTTCAAGTGTTTGGGACCCGCAGCAGATCAGTTTAAAGGGAGCCATAGAGGCGGTTCAGAGGCGAGCAGCTAGAATTGTTACCGGTAGGTTCGACCATTGCGCGAGTGTCACGGAAATGCTCCGGCAACTCAATTGGGGATCGCTGGAGGAAAGACGACGTTCTTTTCGTGAATTTCTGTTGAGTAAATTTAGAGGGCCGGAATTTGAAGCTGAGTATAGTACGATCTTGCTGCCGCCTACTTTCATTTCACGTAAAGATCACAGAGACAAGATAGGAGAAATTAGGGCTCCTACGGAGGCATATAGGCATTCTTTTTTTTTTTTTTTTTTTTTCTTTTTTTTTTTCCCTCGTTCTATTTGAGAGTGGAATAGGAAAGTAAATGCCTGGTAGTGGTAGAGTGCACTCCCCGTGACGCACCTTACGGTGGATTGCGGAGTATGTATGTAGATGTAGATGTAGGAAGCAATAACGTGGGCATATTTTGCGGGTTTTCTTGATGGTAGCATATCTTACGAGCAGAATATAGCTGGTGACACTGTAATCGGTAATTCCGCACTGAAAGTGAGTGCGATGGTACCGGAAAATAGAGTACTGCCTAAGCAAGAATCGAATGCTGTCCCCTTGCTGCGGTGTTTCTAAATCAAATCACTGGAACAGCGGCCGGCTCCAAAACAGAGCTCCGTAATTTTTCAGCGAATTAAGAGCCACGGCTCCCTGGAGAGTTGTGGCGGGCCACCCCCGCACGCCTCCCGTGCATCGGCGAAGCGCTGCAGGAATACGCGCCGCCTTTCCCTCCTGCGGAATATTACCCTGAGTCGCCCCGCCCACCGCCAAGAATTCCGCACTCGGAATTCCGGCCGAAGGCGAGGGAGCTGGTAGGAGTGCTCCCCCAGCTCTAGGATTAAAGGCCCCCCCCTCTGCCAGCACAGGGTAGGGGGTGCAAGTGGCAGCAGTCGGGGGCGGCTTAGCGCCGCGGAAAGCCCTCCAGTAAGTTCCGCCAAAACTGCCAGCCCTCTCCTCTCCACGGATTTACGGCCGAGGGCAGCAGCTGGCCTCGAGCACACTTCTCAACTCCTCCACGTAAAATGTGTGCGCATGCCCCAGGGCCCCCACACTCAATAATGATGAACAGTGAAGCTGAGGATCAGTTAATCGTATGGACAACACTTTACGATAGGCTGTTGTAACGGTGTTGGGGCTCTTGTGACGTTGTCAGTACGTACGGGGTGGTGGTTATTATTATTATTATTATTGTTATATCGACTGAGGCGCTCCAGTCACGGTCTGCACGGCCACTACGGTCGGGGTTTCGAATCCCCCCTCGGGCATGGATATTTGTGCCGTCCTTAGTGTTAGCTAGTTCGTAAGTACTTTGTAAGCTTAGGGACTGATGACCCCGTAGTTAAGTCCCATAAGCTCTACAAACATTTGAACATTTTTTTTATTATTATATACCAGCCAAATTAGACTTTTGCTGTCTAAAAAAAATAAAAAAAATAAAAAATAAATAAAAAATTGCGGAGGCTGCAAATAATTTTAATCAAAGACATTAAAGACAAACGTGAATCGATGAATTAAAATTTGTGGTGCGGCCGGGATTCGAACCCGGACCTCCATGATTACTAGGCAGACGTCTTACCGTTTTTTTTAAAAATTAACCCTTTATCATGCTTTTTGACTGCTGCAATTTATTGAAAGAGAGGGACTATCTCAGGAAAAAAATAGCTGCCAAAGGAGGAGGATGGCCCGACAGTAAATATGAAATGTTCAAATGTTTGTACAGCTTATGGGACTCAACTACGGGGTCATCAGTCCCTAAACTTACAAACTACTTATGAACTACTTACGAACTAGGACGGCACAAATATCCATGCCCTAGGGGGGGATTCGAACCCCCGACCGTAGTGGCCGTGCAGACCGTGACTGAAGCGCCTCAGTCCCCTCGGCCACCGCGGCCGGCAGTAAATATGACTTAGTACATAAATTCACTACAGACTTTTACAATTTTTTGTAATTCAATAAGATTTCCTGACGTATAAAATTGTTTGTTCCTTTGTAAACCCTGTCAACTTATATACTGTACTTGTGTTTGCAAAAATATTTGATGTAATCGCCTGAATCTAACCATCAAACATGTGATATTACTATGTAATGGGGCATGTTAAATAATAAATATATAAAATAAAATAATTATAGAAAGCATTTATACACAATATGTAAAAACAAATTATCTACTATTGCTCCTGAGATCTATTTTATATTTTCAATATGTTGTTCATCTTCTGTTGGTTTGTTGTAGCTTCAGAAATCATTGTTCCACAACTTGTGATACCTCCTCAGATTTAACTTATTTACATTCATTATTTCAGGGTATGAAAGAGGAAATTTTAAAATTGTTGTTTACATTTGGGTAGCTTCTGCAATTTGTTGTGTTCTTCTTTAATATACATCACAAATTCTTCTAATTTTGTATTTTTGTTTTTAATGATGTAGTTTATGAATTTTCCAAGTAACCGAAGATAGCTGTGGTTGCGTAGACTTTCCCGGCGTTACCTGTTTTTGGAGATAGGTCGATGACATTTTTATGGTTTGGCCTCATGGTATGGATGCTTTAAATCATTTTTAGACCATTTTAATTGTCTCCATCCCAATATTAAATTTATGATGGAGGTAGAGAACGATTGGAAACTTCCTTTTCTGGATGTTTTGGTTCAAAAGAACAGTGATGGGACCTTAGGACATGGAGTGTATCGCAAGCCAACGCATACCGATCTTTATCTTCATTCGACGAGCTGTCATCCGCCACACCAACGTATGGGGGTATTGCGTACTTTAGTAAAAAGAGCGTACGCCATTTCTGATGCTGAACATCTGGGTGAAGAACTGGAGCATCTCAAAGTGGTCTTTCAACAGAATGGGTACACTGCTCAACAAATTTGTCGTGCATTTCAATTTGGTCCAAAAGATGAACCATTACAAGACAATTACAAGTCTATTGCCTTTTTGCCTTTCGTCGGGAATATTTCCTCGAAAATTTCAAGAATTTTAAGAAGATTCGACATTAAAAGTGTTTTTATGCCCCCAACTAAGATTAGGGCCCTCCTTGGGTCAGTCAAAGATGATTTAGGACTGAGGAAACCCGGTGTTTATAGTATTCCGTGTTATTGTGGCAAGACTTACATGGGCCAAACGATTCGCACAGTTCAGGATCGGCGTGTGGAACACCACCGTCATACTCGTTTGCTCCAACCTGAAAAGTCGGCTGTTGCTGAACATTGTTTGAATGTTATACGATGAAACTAAACTGATTGCTCCTGCTTCCCGCTACTGAGAATGTGTTCTCAAAGAATCCATGGAAATTCGTATGGCCGATAATATTATTAATAGGGACAAGGGTTTTCCACTAAGTAAAACTGGGAACCCGATTTTATCTGACATCAAGCAACAACGGTCTTCATTTCGACCTGCTGTTTCCTTTAACTAGCCTTGTTTTCGACCCATCGTTTTTGCCGTTTTTCTCCACCGGCGCGCTACTGGTTCTATTGCGCCTAGGTGGTTTCTACTTTGGTTTCGCGCACGCGCGGTGGGTCGTCAGCAGTGTATAAAGGGGCTGCTGTTTCTTGTTCTCTATCAGTTTCCGGCGAGTTAGTGTTCTGCGCTCTCATCTGAAGATGGCAGCCAGTTGGTCTGCTGAAATATCGTGTCTGGTTGACGACGGTATCCGGCTGCATACCCGAGATAAATATAACCAAAGATAGCAGTTGTGTTTCATACTGGGGTATAGATTCCAGTCTGGATATAGTATATCCTCTACCGATATTGCATTTTCCGATGTCCTGTTAATTGCTAGCTTTTTTCGGGTTCACTTCCAGATGGTATTTCGGTTTCTGCAAACAAAGGTATGTGCTATTGTGTCCACCAATTGACAGTGGTCACAATATGAGTCAGGCTTCATTTTAATTTTATACAGTTTTTCTACCGTTAGACCACCGCACCTCTAACGGCTAAGGCGCCTCGGAATAGTCTAAGCACGATTTCCGTCCACGTCACAAATTTTAATTCCGCTTCTGTGTTCCATAGATAATTGTCACTACTGCCAAGGCTCTCCATTCAGCGGAATAGCACCTCGGCAATGGACATAGTGCAACATTCCTGCTAAGATGATACAAATATCCGGCCGCACCACAAATTTTAATTCATTGCTTCACATTTGGCTTTAATATCTTGGACATATTCGAGACGAAAAACAGTCTCAGGGTTTCTCAATCTATATTTAATTTTAATCAATGTTACGCACCCCAAATAAGAGTAATGCTAGCTTGCGTCGGTTTCTCGCTAGTGCGTAAGTTCTGAGGGCCGAACAATAACGACTTTTCTTCTGTTTCAAGTTTCTCGTTAATAATAACAATGCATCCTACGAAAATTTTTCTGAATGTCGAAATGAAGGAGCATAAAATATCTCACACATCGACCTCCATAAAGGGTAAAATTGTTTCATCCCTTTAGCCACAATTACTTTTTAAAAAATTTGTACTTTTACCAACTTCATGGAAAAGTGAATTAAGTTACAGTGTCTGTGAGTCAAAAATGACTAATCCAAAAATTTCAGTTATCAAACTTTTATACCGTTAAATTATACGCAAACCTCATTCATTAAATAAAAGGCAATCTGGATTTGAAAACCCATACTGGTTCGTTTTACATTGGGCGCACCTGTCCATACTAATCCATGACTTAAAAAAGTTTTTAATGTGTGTGTCTTCTTACGGGTCCATCTTTCTAGACGGCTCCTAATTTTCCTCAGAGCCTGTTTGTTCACGTTTTTCCTGCTTTCATTTGCCCCTGACAGTTATGTATTGGCGCTGATAACCTCGATGTTGAGCGCCCTTCAAACCCACAAAAGCCGCCCGCGGTGACCGAGCGGTCTGCGGCGTGCTAGTCACGGTCTGCACGGCCGCTTCGGTCGGAGTTTCGAATCCCCCCTCGGGCATGGATGTTTCTGCCGTCTTTACTATGAGGTGTAGTTTATAAGTAGTTTGTAATTTTATGGATTGATGACCCCGTAGTTAAGTCCCATAAGCTCTACAAACATTTGAACATTTGGAGTCCCCGTACGCATTGACATGTTTAATGTTGATCCAGACTGCAGCAATTACGTACTCTCATCGCAAGAAAAGGAAACATTAGGAACTACGGAGATGTACAACAGAGTAAAACCGCAGACAACAATGCCTAAATGACACAGTAATACTTGCTTCTTCTACATGCGACCCAACTTCCGAAACACGAAAACTGAATTTCGGAAACCGTTTTTCGCGGTCGTGTGTACATGTCAGGGCCAGATACGGTTTTGCTCGATCGATTGAAAACAGCATCTGGAAATTAGCTGCTCGGATTCCTGATTTAGACAGTACAGTGGCTGTTCCCTTTCAGTTTAATATTATCACATTATTATCAGAAATAAAGAGGATGTATTTATGCCAAATGATGAATTATTATTTACGTTCTATTCAAGTAAATGTTTGTATAGCTTATGGGACTTAACTACGGGCTCATCAGTCCCTAAACTTACAAACTACTTATGAACTAACTAATACTAAGGACGGCACAAATATCCATGCCCGAGGGGGGATTCGAACCCCCGACCGTAGTGGCCGTGCAGACCGTGACTGGAGCGCCTCAGTCCCCTCGGCCACCGCGGCCGGCGTACGTTCTATTGTTAGGTTCTTGCTTTATCACGACCTGGGAAGTCCCGACATATTCGGTAGAAATGGATAAATATTTGTGACAAGTAAGAATATGAATGTCATTTCTGATCCCAGAATCTGTTACATACAGGAGACTAAGAGAAAAAAATTTAACGCATACCAGGGTTCGAACCAACTATCACTGCATTTGAAATACTACTCTCCGTCAATCAGCCGGCCGTACTCCATACTAGACATCGCTACAGAGTAGCTTTAGTCAGTGGACAATTGTGACTGCTTTTACAATCTGTGGCAGCTTTTACAGCCACTGTTTCATTGACTGACATTTAATTATAAGAAACGCTACCGAAGGTGACATGTCTTTGATAAATCCATTAAAAAACGATCATGTGCAGCTTTTTGAGAAGGAAAGCAGACTACAGTGAAGGTTCGTTCAAGCAGCTGCCAGTTCCAGCAAACTGCGCATGGGAAGAGCTGGTATCGAGTATCAGCAGCAGCTCTGCGCATGCGCAGTTTGCTGGAATCTGGGAACTGGCAGCTGCTTGAACAACCCGTGTCTGCTGCTGAAGCAGAGCTGCCGCCTAGCGGCTGAGCACTCAATTAATGTGCACCGATCATTCCTGTAATATGTGATCTGTGGTGCACTGAATGAAGAGAAGGATGATTAGCTGCAGGCGAGTCTTCAGGGTAGTATGAAGAGAAGGATATTTTATGTTATTTTATGACAAGGTTTTTTTTAGAGTCTAAATTTGTTAGTCTCGCGACACCCTTGATACTACTACGCGACACCCAGTTTGGAAAGCTCTACACTACACGTTTACATACATTTGAACATTAATTTAGTGTCCAGATGTGCTACCCTTTTTTTCGTCGATAAATGGCTGTAGTAATCTTTCTGCGCATCAGTTTTTATTGGATTTATAAACAAATCTCTACGTATAATTACGTAGGCTTCCGCGGCCAGAGTCGGATGACATAAAAGTTTTCTGGGTATTGTACTGCGTCATGATGTAAGAAGGCTATTACTTAAATAACCGACGTTTCGTACAACGTTACAGTGGCCTTCATCTGGATATACTGATGTGAGCTGGTTGTTACTACACTTTATATTACTTTCAATTACACATTTTAAAAATAAGCGATGTTATTGGTGAATTTAGGCGGAAGAATGGAACTATATTGTGATAGGATACTTAGGGGTTAGCCGTTGCTTCTTGCATAGCGAGACATGATTGGTGTTCATCGGCGAATGGAGTGAGGGCTTCAGTTTCACTCCTGCTGGCCGTCAAATCCCTGCGGTATTGCTTGCGGAATCAGTTTTGACCCGTCCGCAGTTGTAGCGGAACTGCTGTGGATTCGCCTTCGCAGCGAGCACTCGGTGAGTCGGCCTGGATCGCTTCCGGCGCTCCGTTCCTTTCCGGCAGGCGTTAATTATTAATTAGGCGCCAGCCACAGCGTGATTAAGGCGCGCGCTCGATGCCACCCCCCACCACCGGGACTACCAGGCGGGGGCGGGCGCATTAAAACCGTAACGACCAGGGGCACAGCTCTTAGCTCGGCGTATTTAGTCTCAGGTGCCGGAGGGTGGAGTAATCATACTAGACTTGCGCATAATAGTTCGCGATCGGGACCGCTCACTTTAGTTCACGGCAGAGCCGCGAACTAGTTCGCTCTTACAGTTCGTCCGCTCCCAGTGACAGCTGAGCGGCGTGGTCTGCGCGTGCAGGTGGAGGGGGAAGTTCCCCCAAAATGTTCAAATGTTTGTTAAGCTTATGGGACTTAACTACGGGGTCATCAGTCCCTAAACTTACAAACTACTTATGAACTACCTTATATTAAAGACGGCACAAATATCCATGCCCGAGGGGGGATTCGAACCCCCGACCGTAGTGGCCGTGCAGACCGTAACTGAAGCGCCTCAGACCCCTCGGCCACCGCGGCCGGCGGAAGTTCCCCCACCTAGCTGCTTCATGCGCTTCCTGCTTGAGCCGCTAACGGTATCACGCAAACCAAAAGAAACAGTTTGTGGATAATTTAAGTTAGAGTTATCTCTGTATCTTGGCATTATGGAATTTATTAGTCAGATATTGCAGAGTGCAGAATACTTCAAAGCAGATATTTTGTAGCACTGAACTATGTAATCTAACAGGCAGACGCTCACCTCGAAATGACTCATCAGCAGAAGGCAAACACGTGATTTTTAATTCTGCTACGCGCCCTCTCGCTATTGCCCGTCGGTCTTCGAAAAAGAATCCAACGAACTATGAAGCGAGGTACGTGTGGCATAAGCGTCCGCTGCTCTTCGATCTTCCGCTCTTTTCGGCTTTTGCTACCGCTACTAAAAGAGCTCTTTTTTATGACAGCTTTTTTATATAATGAATCAGTGTTGTCGAAGCGTGTGCTATTACCCGTATTTTTGGGCAATTTGACATCAAATACTTAGGCAAATAAACCAGTTATTTACACGAATTGGTGATACAATGGTATTCAACTACTTTGTATACAGAGTACTTGTTATTTTTAAAATAATTCCTTGTGGCAGTGAACTATGAAGCTACAGTTCAGATGCATCTCAACTCGAAATGAAGGTAACTGGCATAAGGGAATCGCGATTCTGCGCGCTCTCGCGTCCTCTCGCTGTTCCCCGTCAGTCTTCGGAAAAGGAGCGGACGAACTAAGAGGCGAGGGATCTGCGAACTATTCGCATAGTTCGCCTGTGGAAGCGCTCTTCCGAACTAGTTCGTTCGCGAACTATAGAAGACTAAATTACATAACACAGTCGTATGAAATCTGTGCCTGGCCGAAATACAGGGCCGTGGAGAAGCCTACAAACGTCCAAGTAGTAGGCCTACTACGTATGGGAGCTTGAGTTGGGGGAGGTACGTGTTTGGGTGCTCCGTGCAGATGTCTTATGGCCGTGTACAAAAAGTGATCAAAAAACTGTTCGGCTGCAGAAATGATGAATATCGCGAAGGTTCTGAAATCTTTATTGCTTTTACGCGTTTGGGGCCATGCCTATCATCAGAGTTGTTGTTGTTGTTGTTGTTGTTGTTGTTGCTGTTGTGGTCACCCCTAGCCACAGCTGTGAATGAGTACTGTTTCACTTGCAGCGTTGTCCATGTATTTTTTAAGTAGTTATAAGAAATGATGCAATGGGATGTAACAGAGGGCAGATCTATGAACCGGAAACAAATCAAGGAGAGGCCGGCAAGGAAGTGGAAGGGAACTGACCAGCTGTTAGCAATGGCGTAGGGTTCAGCCATGGGGAGCACTCTGACTGGAGGAAAGCAGCTTCGGCGCCTAGTCATCTAGCAAGTAATTTTAATCAGAGTACTGGGGAGAAAAGTAATTTCTGGCATATACTCACTAAAAGAAAGGATCAATTAGTGGAACGCATTCTGAGAAATCGAGGAATCGTGAGTTTAAGACTGGAGGGAAGCATGATGTTGTTGTGGTCTTCAGTCCGCAGACTGGTTTGATGCAGCTCTCCACGCTACCCTGTCCTGTGCAAGTCTCTTCATCTGAGAATACGTTCGGCAACCTACATCCTTTCGAATCTGCTTACTGTATTCGCCCCTCGGTCTTCCTCTACGATTTTTACCCCACACGCTTTCTTCTAATGCTAAGTTGACAATTCCTTCATCTCTCAGAATGTGTCCAACCAATCTATCCCTTCTCTTAGTCAGGATATGCCAGAAAATCCTTTTCTTCCCAATTCGGTTAAGCACCTTCTCATTACTTACGTGATGTACCCATCTAATTTTCATCATTCGCCTGTAGCACCACATTTCAAAAGTTTCTATTATCTTTTTATCTGAACTCATTATCGTCCACGTTTCACTCCCATACAATGCTACACTCCAGTCATATGCTTTCAGAAAGGACTTTGGTAAATGTTTGTATAGTCTATGGGACTTAACTACGGGGTCATCAGTCACTAAACTTACAAACTACTTATGAACTAACTAAGACTAAGGACGGCACAAATATCCATGCCCGAGGGGGGATTCAAACCCCCGACCGTAGTGACCGTGCAGACCGTGACTGGAGCGCCTCAGTCCCCTTGCCCAGTCCCCTCGGCCGGCAGAGAGGACTTCCTAACATTTAAATTAATATTGGATGTTAACAAGTTTCGCTTCTTCAGAAACTCTTTTCTTCCCATAGCCATTCTGCATTTTATATCTTCTTCACTTCGGCCATTAGAAGTTATCTTGCTACCCAAATAACAAAATTCATCTACTACTTTTATTGTCTCATTACCTAATCTAATTCCTTCAGCATCGCCTGATTTTTCTGACATTTCATTCCATTACCTTTGTTTTACTCTTGTTAATGTTCGTCATATATCTTCCTTCTAAGACACTGTTCATTCCATTCAATTGCTCTTCCAGAACTTTTGTGGTCTCTAAGTATCTAGATAAAATACAAAATTCAAACTAATTAAAGTTTTGACCTTATTTTTTCCTCAAAGATGTGTAAGTGAAACAGGAACAAATGAGCTTTTAACATAGACCTACCTCTGGTCATAAATACGAGGGGGAGTTGGAAAATTCCGCTGTCGACTGTGGGCAGAGTTGTGTATCGAAGGACAAAAACAGGATGGTAAATTACACATAAGACATACCTTTATTTTACTACATTATTTGCAAGTACATTGAGACATTTGTCAGACCGCTTTATAAGCTTCAAAATGCCGTCCATGGAAAAATCAGGGCGTTGCATAAGGAAGAAGCGTTGAACCGCTATGGAGTGAAAACATCCGTCATCACCTGTGCGAAAGAAGTTCAAAAGCACTTCGTCTGCAGGTAAAGTGCTACTCACCGTTTTCTGGGACGCCCAAGGAGTTTTGTTGTTGGAATTTTTGGAGGGTGCAACCATCAATGCTGCGCGGTACTGTGCCACTCTGTCGAAATTGAAAGAAGTGATTCGGAAAAAGCGGCCTGGCGTTGTTTTGTAGAGTAATGGCGTAATAAGAAATATATACGAATGGATACGCGGAATTGCATTAACGATTCTGAAAGCTAAGACCAAAACTTAATCAAAAATTTTACTGATTAGAGGAAAAGTCCTCGATAAGATGCAGGATACTAAAACGGTCGAGCCTACTAAATGTCTTTAAAAAATCGCGAGGATGTCTACTCTCAAAAATTATAATGAACAATAAATTGTCATAGGCGTTGACAAGGCTTTTTAATATTATAGTAATTGCATAAATGCACGTCATAACTCCTGGAGAGCTTGTAAATAAACATAAGGGAGGTGAAGATAACACAAAGTTGCCTAAACGTTTCAAAAACACGAGTCATTCCGTACAAATGTTGCAATCCCGCCTGAAAATGCCACAATTTCAGCCGAAGATTGCTATATTTCTATTCTTAACGAAGCTGCAAAATAATTGCAAAAAAGTTATGTAAGCGCCAAAATGCACACAGAGGTAGATAACGTTACACGCATACTTAGAAGATCATTACAATAACTAGGATATGCGGAATGACGTCATATGGTAGTAAATGGCAAACGCTTGAGACTGCACAACATCCGCAGACAGGCGTCGCAGGCATAGCAGCTGAGGGCAACTGCTGGCCGGTAGACTTGAGCATAATAGTTCGCGATCGGGAGCTCTCACTTTAGTTCGCGGCTCTGCCGCGAACTAGTTCGTTCTTTTAGTTCGCTCCGCTCCCATTGACGGCTGAGCGGCGTGGTCTGCGCGTGCAGGTGGGGGAGACGTTCCCCTACCTAGCTGCTTCATGCGCTTGCTGCTTGAGCCGCTAACGATATCACGCAAACCAAAAGAAACAGTCTGTGGATAATTTCTCGCGTTTAAGTTTAGAGTTATCTCTATATCTTGGCATTATGGAATTTTTTAGTCAGATATTGCAGAGTGCAGAACACATCAAAAGGAAATTTTGTAGCACTGAACTATGTAATCTAGCAGGCAGACGCTCACCTCGAAATGACTCATCAGCAGAAGGCAAACACGCGATTTTTTTAATTCTGCTACGCGCCCTCTCGCTATTGCCCGTCGGTCTTCGGAAAAGAATCCAACTAACTATGAAGCGAGATATGTTTGGCATAATCGTCCGCTGCTCCTAGTTCATCCGCTCTTTTCGGCTTTTGCTACCGCTGCTAAAAAAGCTCTTTTTTATGACAGCTTTTTTATATAATGAATTAGTGTGGCCAAAGTGTGTGCTATTACCCGTATTTTTGGGCAATTTGACATCAAATACTTAGACAAATAAACCAGTTATTTACACGAATGGGTGGTACAATGGTATTCAACTACTTTGCATACAGAGTATTCTAGTATTTCACACTATGGAATGAGCGTTATATTTAGACAGTGCTGAATACCTTAGAAAATAAAATTGTGGCAGTGAACTATGAAACTACAGCTGAGCTGCATTTCAGCTCGAAATGAATTTATGTGGTAGAAGGGAATCACGCGATTATGCGCGCTCTCGCGTCCTCTCGCTGTTCCCCGTCAGTCTTCGGAAAAGGAGCGGACGAACTAAGAGGCGAGGGATCTGCGAACTAGTTCGCGTAGTTCGCCTGTGGGAGCGCTCTTCCGAACTAGTTCGTTCGCGAACTACGCAAGACTACTACCTGCTCGCCCCGTTCTTGTAACAAGTGAGAGTCCTCACAAATGTGCCTACTCACAAGCTTGGGACGCTAGCGCCGCTTCCGTGATACGACTCGAAGTTCAGTGGAGTGTACGAGACACGAAGTAAGTTCCGTTTTGTTGTAGACGCTAGTAGTTCGCGCGTGCGTCATGTACCGGCATGCCTCGGGAACAACTGTGCTCAGTTTCAGCTCTGTAGCTAACCCGTACGGTTCTGTTCTGTACTTTCAAAATGTTTAAGACTATCAACTCGCCCGCCGCGTGTGAGGTTCGCTCAGTGATATGGTTTTGTCACCAAGGAACCTGTCTGCTGCAGAAATTCATCGACATATTTGCGAAGTGTACGGTGATACTGTTACCAGTAAAGGCAAAGTGCGTCAGTGGGTACGAGAATTCACAGATGACTGCGATAACGTGCATGATGAGGACCCCTCCGGTCGTCCATCTTCGATTACACACGATTTGGAGATTTCAGCTGAAGCGAGTATTCGTGAGAACAGCAGCTTCACAATAACAGATCTCTCAAACGAATTTCCTGCCATATCGAGATCAGTGCTGTACAAAATGGCAGTGAACCTCGGTTATCGGAACAGGCGGCAAGATTGTATGAAGAGGGTATTTTAAAATTGGTTGAGAGGCATGGTAAGTGTTTGAACAAACTTGGCAACTATGTCGAAAAATAGAGCAAAATATGTACTTTCTAAAAACAAATGTACTTTTTTGAAATAACCCTGCGTTGTGTATTTCTGTTCAAACGGAACTTACTTAAAAAACGCGTCTCCTACATTGAAAGGGCCGGTATGGGTGACACTCAGCTGTTTGTTAGTCTCGCTAAAACTCGAGAACGGCTGAACCGATTTGGCTAATTTGTCTTAAAATATTCGTTCAAGTCAAGGGAAGATTTAAACGGTGATAGAATGTGGAAAAGTTGTCCGGAAAAGAGGAAAATCGGGAAAAACTGAAACAGCTTTTTCCAGTGAGCTATCGATAGCGTTCGTCCAATTGCAATAAACTTTTTTATATTTCATGTTGAAAGCAAGAGGAAGGTTCGTATCAAATAAAAATTTGGAAAAGTCGCGCGGAAAGTAGGAAAATTTTGAAAAAAACCGAAAGAGATTATTTTCTATGAATAAAAATCAATTGCCACATGGTTGTAAGAGCATAACTTGAGTACGGCTTGACAGGACAAGGTTTGTATGAAATAAATTTTTTGGAAAATCTACCGGAAGACTGGAAAATTTGAGAAAAACTGAAAGTGCGTTTTTCAATGTCTTTTTGATTGAATTCAGGACTAAAACTGACTAATCGCACGACGGAGAGGGGTAAATGTTTTGTTTTGTTTTGTTCATTATGATCTTGTAAAAGTTTTCAGTTAAAAAATAAGGACATTTAAAAAAGATAGTCGGAAAATTCGAACCAAGTTTCTTTTTCAATGTGTTTCTAAATGTACTCAAAACTAAGTTGAAAACCGTTCATCCGATTGCGATAAAATTTCGATCATTTGGCGTTCAACGAAAGAGCAACGTTCTTATGAACTAAAAATTTGGGAAAGCTACCGGTAAAATTTGAAAATTCGCGAGAAACTGAAAGAGCTTTTTTCAATGGGATATCGATATCATTCGTCTGATTGCGGTAATATTTTGCATATTTGACGTTCAATGCTAGAGACGTTCTTATGAAATAAAAATTTGGAAAAGTTTCCCGGAAAATTGGAAATTTAAGAAAAAATAGAGATTTTTCTATGAAATATCAATACCATTCATCTGATTGCGATAAAATTTTGAACATTCGACGTTCAAAGCGAGAGGAAGGTTTGAGTGAAGTAAAAGTTTGGAATAGTAACCAGAAAATAGGAAAATATGTGGAAAACTGAAAAAGCTCTTTTCTTTGGGATATCATTCGTACGATAGCGATAAAATTTTGCACATTTCACGTTCAAAGCAAGAGTACATACGTATTAGCAATTGCGAAGCATTGCCTTGTCGACTAGCTGATGACCCGGTGAACTTCGTATTACTTACCTCTTAATATAAACCCTATTAATTTAAATACTATATAGTTTAGAGCCAGTGGCTTTATAAAGGAATCATCAGATAGTCTGAACGCACCCAACACAACACCAAGTCATTATTTTACATGTTTTAAATCTAAATTTTCCTCGCAATTCTTCCATATTTATCGCTGTTTAAACCTTCCCTTAACTTCCACGAATGTGACATGAACATTATCCTGGACATGTGTGCGTGATTTGCCCACTCTTTCCGCCCACTATCGAACCGATTCTTATACTATCTGATGATGCCTTTATAAACCTACTGGGTCTAAAATACACGAGATTTAAATTATTATATATATACACGTGGCGTCTGTTCGGAAAGAAACAGACGTCACATTCTGATCCTGCAGCTGTTATTTTTTAATATTCATAGAATATATGACTTCAACTGCGATTGGGCAAAGCTGAAAATGTGTACCCAGCCGGGATTCGAACCCGGGTCTCCTGCTTTCTAGGCAGTTGCGCTGACCCCTACACCACTGGGGACACAGTAATCACCGCACCTGCAAGGACTACCCATGCACGCTTCCCGTCAGATACAAATTCCCAGCGCCGCCCTGCCCATAGTACTCAAACTCGTAGTTTAACTAATTCCCGTAAGAGTGAGGGCTTCAAACTTGCCCACCCCTCCCCACTAACGATAGGATCATTGCCCGTCACCGGCATATTATATATATACACGTGGCGTCTGTTCGGAATGTAAAATGTTTGTAATTGACCAAATTGCTGAGTTCATCGGTGCCTAGACTTACCTAAGAACAACACACGCATCCTTGCTCGAGGGAAGACTCGAACCTCCGATGCGAGCGGCCGCGCAATTTGTAACGCAGGACCGTAAATTGCTCGGTTGACGAACACTTAACTGGCGCATTGTACACGCAGTTGCGAAAATTAAATTTAGGACTGACATTTCCGATATTGCATCTGTTTCAGAAATGCGTCGCCTACTCCTTGGATGGAAACGGTACGCAAATGCGATGTAATTGCAGAAGTTTCTAGTGGTACTTCGGTACCTGCCTACGATAAAGCTGTCAGGGACAGAGACGAGTGTGCTGGTGGCCTGAGGCATTCTGGTCACGAGAACGAAACTCTGCCGCTACAGAGCGATGCTGCCGAGAACCGCTTTAAGGACGTCCCATAAACTGCGCACACAGCCGCCGACCGGCGGAGCTCGAGATAAAATTTTATCCCGGGCCGGGCACAACTTTTTCTCGATTATCGGAGATCTGTCACGGCTTTGAACATGACGAGATTGCATCCACGCCGAACGAGCTCGCAATATTTTGCGAGGACTTTTTCCGCAACTATTTATTCGGCGCTCGATTCAATGGGCGCTCTCTCCGCCGCATTGGTCTGGCAGTCAGTTCAATCACTGGAAAGCTACCCTCCAACATTCCGTGATTTTTGGTATCCCCCTGAAATATAGCTTGTATGGAGACACACACACACACACACACACACACACACACACACGTACACTCCCGCGTTTCTGTATCATTGGTAACATCCACCATTCGCAGGATTTTACCAGCAGTTTCCAGTATAATTGAAATTACTGCCTATTTATTTGATAGGGTGTTTCACTAAGTGTTTTTGTTCAAATGTTCAAATGTTTGTATAGTCTATGGGACTTAACTACGGGGTCATCAGTCCCTAAACTTACAAACTACTTATCAACTAACTAAGACTAAGGACGGCACAAATATCCATGCCCGAGGGGGGATTCGAATCCCCCGACCGCAGTGGCCGTGCAGACCGTGACTGAAGCGCCTCAGTCCCCTCGGCCACCGCGGCTGGCAGTGTTTTTCTCTCTGTAACTTATAAAATAATAGCTGACGGGAAATTTTAATGCGGTAAGTCAACATAAGAAATGTTACACCTTCTGCGGAGCTGTGAAGATAGTTTATCGTATCATTTTCCAAAGAGTTACAGCACAAAGATATAATTTTTTAAATGTAACAATAGTTTTTTCTATCGTGCATTGGATTCGTTGAAACCAGCTGCGTCCAAATCAATTTAAACTACATTCCTATCACTGTTAGTTTGGGAGCTACAACCCTTCAAAGTTTCAGGGGCAGATACCACATGCTGTACATAATACATGGCTGTGTGGTGGGTGATGGATGTTATGGCGGTGGGAAGTTGATTTACATGAGATGTTCAAATTTATATCCATGTTCCTCAATGCATAATGCATTGCGCCGTCGAAAGGATCTGCGGACGAGATGTAACATCGCCGGTGTGACGGAGCGACATGCGTCCTCGACGCGCCGTTTTAGATCATCTGGGGATTTGGGCTTAGTGACATAAACACGATCCTTTAGATATCCCCACAATCGGGCGACCTTGCGGGCCATGAATGAGGACCATGGCGCCCCAACCATCTTCGTGCAAACCTGTTTAGTTCTTCCACAACAGCACGCGCAGAATGGGCTGGGTGACCATCGTGTTGCATCCACATATGGACTCTCGTGTGTAGACACACATGTTCAAGGAGACCACCCAAACTGTCGGCTATAAAAGCGCGATATAACTCACCTGTCAGTGTACCTGGGAAGTAGTGTGGACCGATGATTTCATCCCCAAGGATTCCACACCACACGTTAATAGACCACCTACGTTGACGGTCGACAGGTTGTACCCACTGAGGATTGTCTGCGGTCCAGTAGTGTATGTTATGGCGACTCACTGCACCATAATTTGTGAACGTGGACTCATCAGAGAACATAACACTTTGTAAAGACTCCAGCGTGAAATTACGCATGACCCACTCACAGAATGTCACTCTTGTACGGAAATCCTTCCCATGCAGCTCCTGGGTCAGTGACAGGCGGTACGGGTGAAACCTGTGGCCGCGTACTACACGCCACACAGATGTGAGACTGACACCAACGACTGCAGCAACGGCTCGTAAGCTGACATGAGGATCGTCGTGTAGTGCAGCTAAGAAAAACACCTCCGTCTCCTGACTTCTTGCAGGTCTTCGTCTGTTACTGCGGCACATTACCAAGCTGCCTGTTGCCCGAAGTCGTTGTTCGGCACGTAAGAACGTAATGGCTGCCGAGGCTCTTCGCCTAGCATATCTCACGACATACGCCGTGGCTGCTTCAGTGGCATCGTGTCGGCACTCGCCGAGCATCAGCAACATATCAACGTAATCGTTGTTCGTGTGTGCCATCGTCATCCGATGTCAGTAACTGTGGTATATTGAGCCCCGGTTGTTCGTGTGGCTCCAACTGTCGGGTATACGGCCGTGTGCGGTAACAGTCGGCAGTCTAACAGCGCATCGAGGAAGCTTCTCGCTCCGTGACACCGGCGATGTTACAACTCGGCCGCACCACATTTAGAAGGCGCATTGCTGTATGCGCAGCGTTTGTGGTATCTGCCCCTGAAACTTTGAAGGGTTGTAGCTCCCTAACTGTGATAGGAATGTAATTTAAATTGATTTGGACGCAGCTGCTTTCAACGAATCTAATGCACGATAGAAAAAAAAACTATTGTTCCATTTAAAAAATTATATCTTTGTGGTGCAACTCTTTGGATACAATAAACTATGTTCATAGCTCCGCACAAAGTGTAACATTTCTTGTGTTGACCTACCACATTAAAATTTCCTGTCACCTATTATTTTATAAGTTACAGAGGCAAACACACTTAGTGAAACATAAGGGAATAAAGTATTCTATCTTTTTTCCCCTTTCAATTGATTTATGTATTTAAACGCTCAGAAGCTCTTCAACATCGTGCTTCATGTACAATGCAATAGTTAAACAATACAGACGTGACTATCAATTGCGTATATATCCCGCAGTAGCTATTTAATACACGATTTACTTGCTAATAACACTCGTATTTATCTGTCGCTTGCAACTACTATGGCGGGCGGACGAAGGTTCAAATTATCCCGCAACAGCAGCGCCGTCAGGGACTCTAGTTATTTTTACCAAAGAGGCATACAAACAACATAGAGAGGCTACAGGCAAGCTACAGCGCTCTGGGTGGCAGCACTAAGCAACACTGGCCGCCATATTTGAGAACGTCAGTCTGATGTAGCAGAGTGAGCAGACGCTTCTGTTTGTAATCTGAACTAACGTGTAAGGGCTTTTATTAGCGGTAAATCACGCCCAGTGTATGTTCGGCGTACAACTGCAGCTGCCGCAGTGATAAAACTTTTGGAATATCATACATAAACAAAGAGATATGTAGTTACATAGGTCGTTGTGTATCAGCGTTTATTTGTCTATAAACATTCATTATACTTAACTTTCGCATTTACCAAATTTCATAAATATGTTTTACTTCACGACCATCGAAAAGCTAGCCATAGGACGAATGTATTTGGTGTGTTTTAATGTAATGACAGTTTCTTTATATAGTGTACAAAAGCGTATTATCCATTGGGTAAGTAGCCTAGGTATATGAACCGTAATTAAACTATTCTTTATATAGATTTCCTTTGAAAAACAAGAAGTTGCTAACCCAATGGGTAATCAGTATGAGGCGTGATAAGTGGCAGCCTACAAAGTATAGTTACATATACTCTTGCCATTCTGAAGATAAGTTACGGATGCTACCACGCATCGAAAGCGGCTACTGGCAAATGCCATTCCAACAATATTTTCGTTTCCTTAGCACCTACAGAAACCAAAAGCTTTAAGGAAACGACAAATTGTGGAGAGCTCGATAAATACGTAATGTACTTCAAAGCATGAAACATCATTTGAACCGGAGGCAGAATGAAGGTAATTAAAAATTTTAAAGAAATTCGCCTGTATTTATAGGGAAGATATGTCGGCAAATACAAACGATTATTGACATTATAGTAACATCAAATAATGCAGCAATTCGACGATTGTAAACATTACACTAAGGATGCAGTAGTAAATGATAAATGCTATTCGTAATGGGAATTACTTTCCGAAATGCGTCGCCCAGAAATTAAGGAAAAATCGACGCTAGCAATGATTAATATCAAACCTATGGTTCAGCGTTAGCGGACGCCCAACATTACGTGGCGTGGCACAGACGTTCTCAAAGATGGCGGCAACCTTTCCAATTGGCTTCAACTTGTAAGGAAAGAGAATATTTTTGTTAGGGATATTGGGTGAAAGGTGTTTATTTTATTGAAGAAAAGTGTGAGTGGAGGTAAAAAAAAATGTTTTAAGTGTTATTAACTGTGGTGGCTGTTGTTGTGATGTTTGAGCAACATAACAAACCTAACCTTAATTTCGTGGTTGGTTACGTTAAACTCGTGATTAATGCAAGTGGTGTAGTTAAATTTTGAAAATATTAGGCAACACAATTAGTGTAATTAACGAATACTATGGCCCTATCTGACATACTTTTCAAAAGATCACTCACCTTTCCTTACAATATCTCCTACAGAGACTGTGCACACACAGATAGCAGAAATTAACTTACTCCGTCTGTGCAATGCGTACGACTCAATTAGTACGCTAATGGTAATGATAATTTAGAAAATTATGAATAGTAGAATTGTTAACATCAAGTGATTGGCAAGTGGGTGCAGTCCAACCACTAAAATCAGTATCTGATAAAATTAATTCACTCGAGCCAATAGGAAATTTAAGTCAATCAGTCTTAATTAATGCTATGCTTACGACATTAGTACGAGTTTGGTTCTTTATAGGATAGATGTGGCGGTGGCTATTATTGTTGAACTCAGTGCAAAACGAAATAGAAAAATTATTCATTAAGCCAACTGTCTGTTATCTTTTACCATCAATTTTAGCAAAATTGTCTAACAATTAATGACACTCACTTGATTGTAAAGTTGTGTAGACAAATTATTCATGCATTATTGAGGATTGTCATGCTACTCGTGTGTGGTTAATTAGGTGTTCAAATAAGATAGAAAAAGTACTGTCTAATGTTCCTGTATTTAAACAAAACTTAAACATGCATTCACAGCAAATTAGAACCAATAGCATTTAACTTACCTTATTTATCAGTCCAGCGACGTGGTACACTGCAGTCATATAAATAGTACATAAATTCATACAGATATCATTTTGATGGTGGCTCCTCCTCTGGCAGCATGCTAGCAGTTCGCCGTGATGCTTCGCGAATCGCTTAATTAATCGCGACCGTTAGCGTCCGCGATGACGCTACCGCGTTTCGGACGTCTGGGACGGTTACCGAACACGTAATGAATTTCTGCCTCAGCAGAACGAACTAATAAATGTTTCATTAAGATCAATTCTTACTTCACTTATGTTCACTGGTTTCACATAAACTTTCATATCGTTGCACTTATAACAAATTATAATTTTCACTTTGTTTTAACTTTATTACTTATATTGTTTGAGCTCTCCGCGGACCGCGTACGAACGTCTGATGTAAGTCACGGAGCGGCAGATACTGCTGCTTGCCTGCTCTTTCCCAGGCGAGCGCTGCTATACAATAAAGTCTCTGACCTAAGGGGCCACGTCGATTACTATTCAGATCGATATTTGATCTCGTTTACAGAGAAGTATGTTACATTGACAAATTAAACATAACAAGTAATCACAGTCACAAAGAAAACATACAATGTACAAATAAAATAAAATAAGATATAGATAAACAATGACAATACAAATAATAAATAAATGACAGAAAATGTTTACAGTTAAATTAACTACATACAAGGTGCATCACAATAATTCATTGAGTCACATGAGAAGATAATTACTACGTATCACTATAAACAGGTTCAAACGAATAAAATGTTCAAAATGAAGCTCATTCGTCGTTATAATGTAAGGCTTACGTTAAGGGTTATCTTACAAACTATGGCGGCGCTGTGGCCAGTCTATGTTGTTTATATAGGTCTTTGACTTTTACAACGTCTTTGAGCGCCTCAATGCGCTCCGCCGCGGCTTCCGTATACCCTCAGGAGGGGCCTAGAAATGAAGACGTCGCGAGACAGGATCGTCGGAGGTGTGGGGGAGACTTAGAGCTTGTATTCGTGACTGGCGGCAGTTGGCGGCGTCTGTTGGGCAGAGCAGGAAGGAGGTCTGGTGTCGGTTATTACAGAGCAGGTGCCGAAGACTGCCCGGCCATTCCAGAGTTATTACCTGTCTGAGGGCTTTCTCTGAGCCGTGAAAGCTGCACTAGGGGAGGTGCGGGCACCGCGAGAACCGAATGAGTCAATGACTGGCTGTTAGAGAACTGCCGGCATACAATTCACGTTAAACGAACACAAAATACCCAGGCTAGGCTATACTACACAGAAGCCCGAAATTTAGCGAGGATTTCAATGCGAGATGCCTACAATACATATCACAACGAAACTCTATCTCGAAATTTTGACTGAAAACCCAGAGAGACTTTGGTCATATGTTAAATATACTAGGGGGAAACACAAACAATACCCTCACTACGTGATAGTAATGGCGATCCTGCCGATGATAGCGCTACAAAAGCAGAGTTACTAAACATAGCTTTTAGAAAGTCATTCACCAAATAAGACGAAACCAATATTCCAGATTTCGAATTACGAACAGAGGCCTTAGTAACGTAGAAGTAGATATCATCGGAGGAGTGCAGCAACTAAAATCACTTAACAAGAGCAAGTCTTCTAGTCCAGATTGTTCATAACAATGCAAGAGAACTTAGCTGACAGAACTTCCATTATAAAACAACAGACTGACATAGCTTCCGAAGCACATTACAAAAGCCAAAACTCGAATTCCCCCACGCAAGGCGGTGAGGCAAATATACAACATCGGCAATAATGACCTTACATTACGCATTGTTCATAACAATTGAATATACTAATTTACAATTAACAAACACACAAAGAAAACATTTCATGTACACAAAAATAATCACAATATAAAATGAAAACTATACATACAATAATTTTACATGGCACGTATTTTTTTTAGTCGAAATCTCTGATATTTCTGTTGACAACAAAGTGCGATGTTAAATGTCAATTAGTTAAGGAGTACATCATACATGTTCCTAACATATATTGAACTATCAATTATCTTCGCAAATCTGAAAATAGGTTCAAAATCTCACGTCAGTCAATATATACAGAAAATTATAATATTCAAATCTCGACTATTACATTAATTACACAATTAGCTGGTCTACACAACTTGTTTACGAGCCTAACCTATATACAATGCTATTTATTTTCATGACTTTATGTTTTACATAAGTTTGTACCCTTCGTCTGTCTATCTATTAAAATAATGAAGAATGACAAAAGTATTGTTTATAGAACTGTCTGGAAACGTCTTATACAAATCTCTTAATTAATGAAATCTATTCACTTGTTTTAATCACAGTATCACCGAACCACTGTCCTACACTGATTCCTATGCTCGCTATTTCGTTTGTAACTTCACACGCAAAATATATCACTATTACACCACATGATTCCAGGTCCGACGCAGACGGTATCGTAGGATGACATTGAGATGAGAGGGCCAGCAGTATCGTCACAATACCCATTAGATTTCTATCTGATTATGCTGAAGAGATAGCTCCTTACTTAACAGTCATATACAACCGATCTCTCAAAGAAGGATCTGTACCAAAAGATTAGAAAGTTGCACAGGTCACACCTATATTCAAGAAAGGCAGTAGGAGTAACCCAATGAACTACAGGCCTATTTCATTGACGTCAATTCGCAGCTGGGCGTTCATGCGAAACACAACTAGCTCTTTATTCACACGAAGTGATGGGTGTTATCGACTAGGGATCGCAAACCGATTCCGTATTTCTTGATTTCCAGAAGGCTGTTGACACCGTACCTCACAAACGCCATTTAATCAAACAGCGTGCTTATGGTATATCGCCCCAAATTTGCGACTGGATCTGGGATTTCCTGTCAGAGAGGACACAGTTCGTAGTAATCGATGGTAAGGCATCGACTAAAACAGAGGTGATATCGGGCGTCCACAGGGTAGAGCTGTTCCTTATTAACATAAACGATTTAGGGGAAAATCTAAGTAGCTCTCTTAGGTTGTTTGCAGATGACGCCGTCATTTACCGTCTAGTAAAATCATCTGAAGATCAAAAACCAACTGCAGAACGATCTGAATAAGATATCACTATGGTGTAAAAATTGGGAATTGACTGTAAGGAATGAGAAGTGTGAAGTCGTCCACATGAGTACGAAATCCGTTAAACTTTGTTTACAAGATAGATCAATCAAAAGTGAAGGCCATAACTCGACAAAATACTTAGGAATTACTATTACTACAGACTTAAACTGGAAAGAACAGGTTGATAATGTCGTGGGAAAGGCGAACCAGAGACTGCGATTTATTCGCAGATCCCTTAAAACATGCAACATAACTACAAAAGAAACTGCATACACTATGCTTGTCCGTCCATTTTTGGAGTATTGCAGCCCAGTGTGGGATCCTTATCAGGTGGGTTTGACGGAGGACATCGAAAGAGTCCAAAGAATGGCAGCTCGTTTCTTATTGTCACGATACATGGGAGATAGCGTTACGGAAATGATACAGGATCTGGGATGGGAATCATTACAACAACGATGCTTATCGCTGCGACGTGGGCTACTTGCGAAACTCCAATCGCCAACATTCTCGTCCGAATGCGAACATATATTGTTAATTCCCACTTACATAGGTAGAAATGATCATCAGAATAAAATACGAGAAATCAGAGCTCGAACGGAGAGATTCAGTTGTTCTTTCTTCCCGCGCGCGCTATTCGAGAATGGAATGGGAGATAAATGGTATAATAGTGGTTCCATGAACCCTCTGCGAGGCACGTAAATGTGATTTGCAGAGTATCCCATGTAGATGTAGATGTTATAACTAGAACTCGGATTTTTGGTAAAAAGCTATTTTGTTTCTCATTAGATAAAGGCAGTAAAAGTTTTACATACACGAATCACGCCAATTTATTTATTTATTCATTCGTGTCAAAAACGTTGCGTACGAAGGTGACACAGAAGAGTACAAATATGATACAAAACAAAAGAGATTATATATAAACAAATTACTAAACTATTAAATATAATCAGACCAAAAATTAGCGAGCTCGACGGCATTCTGCAATAGGTCCTCCAGCGTGCAGGTTACTGGGCACTGAGGACAGCTGTAGAGGTGCTTGCTGGTTTTTTCGGATCCACATTCACAGAGTGTTGATTCATCCCCGAGGTAGTTCCATCTGGCCATGTTGTCCTTTGTTCTACCCACCCCACTTCTTTGTCTGTTGAGTGACTTCCACGTTTCCCACGGCAGATTTTCGCCTTGGGGGACGGCGTCCAGAGGTGGAATCCATGTTGCGATATCAGCATTTCTGGTCGTCCACAGGTTTTGTCGTGCCGTTGATGTACTACACTTGACAGTAGTTTTCATAAAACTCTTCCTGGATTTCAGTTTGCTTGGGAGAGTTTCGTGTCCATGTAGCGGGTGAGCAGCGTTTTCTTCTACTTATCACGCCAATTTATAATCAAAAACGCTAGTTTTATAGCACCTAAAAATACCTCCTTTCAGGTTAGTACATGATTGTACCTAAATTTTAAAAATCCAATTAACGAAATATTTTTATGGCTAACGTTTTCTCGTGATCTTACTAACTAATAATTACGCAATTATTTTATCGAAAATTGTAATTATATAGTACGTAAAAACACGTAATTTCATGTTAGATACTGTTCTACATAAATTTTAAAAATCCAAGAAATACTTTATTTCATGTTAGAACCTGTCTGTATTTAACTTTTAAAAAAACTCGTCCATACAAAATTTTTATGACTAAAACTATTTTATTCAGCCTTGCTCTATGGGGCACGTCTTGCCGATGCCATGAAGCGTGTAGCCGAGACGATACGTCTCTAATTCAGACATGTAGTTAAGCTAGTTCCATCCAGCAAAACTGTTTTTATTGAAGCACGTACAGGAGTCTAGTTATTTCGAGAGGAACTTCCCAACACAACACTTCCGCCAGACGCCATACCTATGTGAAATATTTCCGACTTTGAAGAAGGTCCGATTATAGCCTATCGCGATTGTGGTTTATCGTATCGCGACACTGCTGCTCGCGTTGGTCGCGATCTAATCACTGTTAGCAGAATATGAAATCGTTGGGTTCAGCAGGGCAATACGCAACGCCGTGCTGGATTCCAACGGCCTCGTATCATTAGCAGTCGAGATGACAGGTATCTTTTCCGCAGCCACGTCTCGATCCCAGAGTCAACAGCAAGACAACAAGCATCTGCACGAACAGTTCGACGATGTTTGCAGATCGGAGACCATGGCTGCGGTTACCCTTGACGCTGCATCACAGACAGGTGCGCCTGCGATGGTGTACGCAACGACGAACCTGAGTGCACGAATGGCAAAACGTCATTTTTTCGGATGATTCCAGGTTCCGCTTACAGCATCATGATGGTCGTATCCGTGTTTGGCGACATCGAGGTGAACGCAGATTGGAAGGGTGTATTCGTCATCGGCATACTGGCGTATAACCAGGCGTGATGGTATTGGGTGCCATTGTTTACACTTCTCTGTCACCTCTTGTCCGCATCGACAGCTTTTTGAATTGTGGCCATTACTTTTCAGATGTGCTACAACCCGTGGCTCTACCCTTAATTCGATCCCTGCGAAACGCTATATTTCAGCAGGATAATGCACCACCGCATGTTGCAGGTCCTGTACGGGTCTTTCTGGATACGGAAAATGTTCGACTGCTGCCCTGGCCTGCACATCCTCCAGATCTCTCACCAATTGAAAAGTCTGGTCAATGGTGGCCAAGCAACTGGCTCGTCACAATACGCCAGTCACTACTCTTGATGAACTGTGGTATCGTGTTGTAGCTGCATGGGCATCTGTACCTGTACACGCCATCCAAGCTCTGATGGCTCAATGCCCAGGCGTATCAAGGCCAGAGGTGGTTATTCTGGGTACTGATTTCTCAGGATCTGTGCACACAAATTGCGTGAGAATGTAATCACATGTCAGTTCTAGTATAATATATATTTCCAATGTATACCCGTTTATCATCTGCATTTCTTCTTGGTGTAGCAATTTTAATGGCCAGTAGTGTAAAATGGTATCTTCTCTGTCCAAAGAATATACCCCGGCCAAAAAACGAAGGGCAAAGTCATGGCGTTGTACCATATCGTGGGACTACATTTGGGGCACATTATAAACCTTGTAGCGATGGTAGTTAAATATGCTGCGCAAAACCTTTTGAACTGTTAACCAATGGGGAGATAATTATTCTTCCTCAGGTGGAGCACGCCCCTTTCATTTAATTCACTTATTTCTACAAATTTCTTGATCTTATCCCTTACCCTATTTATTGAGAGGGGCCCCTTTGTTGTTGTTGTTCATGTCGGCACTATTCCCGCAATGTAGCGCTGCTGTTTCTGCCGTTGTGATAAAACAACTTTACTATCAGTGCAGGGTGTGAAGTATTTTGCACTACACTAAAGCCACATTATGAATACTTCACCTTGTTGTTCAGTGGTAGATGTTGTTTTAATACCTCGCCTGCCTTTAAATAAATATGACAACATTATTAGGCATCCAGGAAACTACCAATATGACACTTTTCATTTTAAATACATTTATTTTTCATTCTTGAGGAAGCACACAAACCGAAGTAATACATGATATTGTACATCTTTAGCACTGCTTGTTACTGACCAAATTCTTCATACTGATTTGAGACAAACTTATACTGCCTGTGTTCGCGCCATTTCGCGCGTGTTGATACATATTATGTTTTCGAGAACGTTCTAGAACACGGAAGTTACAATGTTTTATATTAAATAATTTGTTCATGAAACATACATAAATCTTGCTTTACGTAAAGATACGCAAAATTATGATAAATGTAATAAGTTTTTCGTATCAATACAAAACAATACAAAAGATCGTAGCCGGCCGCGGTGGCCGAGGGGACTGCGGCTCGTCAGTCATGGTCTGCACGTCCATTACGGTCGGGGGTTCGAATCCCTCTTCGGGCATGGATATTTGTGCCGTCCTTAGTATTAGCTAGTTCGTAAGTAGTTTGTAAGTTAGGGACTGATGACCCCGTAGTTAAGTCCCATAAGCTCTGCAAACATTTGATTTTTTGAAAAGATCGTAAGTAAATAACAATTAGCGCAGTGTTAATATATGTTTACATTACTTAAAATGATTAAATTATGTAATTTTATGGTCAGCAAATTATTAAATTATGGTCAATACATTACAGGAAACCAGGTAGTGGTGTTATAAATGCTTATATAATATAAATATGGGAAATTAGGTTACAATACCACGACCAACTATGGTATCGTACATTGCATTAATCCAAACAAACGAGACTTTCCATGCCATATACAGTACAACTGTCTTTCTTCCTGATAGTTAATGTATTTCGTATGGGTTCGATCAACCTTCTTAACTCTTTACACCAATAATCACTTCAGAAATGACATCAGAAAACGTCGTCAAACAACCAACAGATACTGCTTTAAAACCAGAAAGCATTTAAAGTTCTGGTTTCGTCACCATATTTTTGGCTGGTGGCAGAAAGTGGAACTATAATTTTTTCATCATACTTCTCGAGCGCACCGATTACTAGACATACCCAAGAATTTCAGCTTGCTGAGATGTATACAGCCATCATTGCAGCACGCGGAACACCGTCACTTTAATTATAACCAACTTGTATTCTTCCGTCATGACTGTGTGTCTTCTACGAGGCATACTTTAGCACGGCTTTCTGTTCTCCTTTTAGCATTTTGCAGATGGCGCTACTGGCGTAGCGTGCGCATGCGCTGCAATACTGTTATGTGTGTCCCTAGTCGCTGCAAACGTGTGCTGCAAATATTCGGGAAAAGCGTTGTACCATGGTACATTTTTTACATTTTAATTATTTTATCCTATAATTTCGTTTACAACAAATTTGAAAGTTTACCCCATGACAGGCACAAATTTTAGATAATGTTGAACGCACAGCAGTTTAGACCAGCTCCAATATTTACACAATTACTCACCAATAAAGACTTTTGTGAACTTGTCCCTAGGTACAACCTATGGTTTCACCTTGGGACACGGTGATGTATTCCAATTTCTTAGTTTTATGAATGAAAAAATCGTATTGGAATTAGGTAGTACATGTTTGTTATCCCTAATACAAAAGTTATTTTACCTTAAAACAAGAGATGCTGGGAATAAAATATTAAATGAATAAAACCCACAATACACAACTGGAGCTGGTAGATCTTTCACTATATTAATGCGATTAACAGTGCTTCTTTTCTCAACATTAAGGAATACAAAATGTGTCCTTTGCTTCCTTAAGAAATTCACAGTTACATCTTGTTCTGTGTTTTCTAAAACTACTCCAGCATATATAAGAAAGAAGTTCTTCCTCTTACTCTATGCTGAAGACATTTTGTGTAGCACTGCTGGGTTCATATTTGTAATGAGTTTGACCAGAAAATTTGTGTTTTTAGATGTGCCTAGAGAGAGTTCTTTTCGACACTCCATATACTTCAGCCGCTTCTCGTATAGATAGTTTATGTGTAATAACCTCATTGGCAGCTGCCTCCATGCATTCCGCATCTGTTTTTTCTCTTTTCCTTTCCACTTTACTTCTACCCATCTAAACATATAAACAAACTTAAGTAAAACTGGAGACGAAATGTTTGGTTTTACCTTGGAACATGTCCCAAGGTGCAACCAGAGAAGTGTCCCAAGGTAAACCCAAATTCACAATAACAGAAAACAGTATCCTGACCTATGTGCACATTTATATCTTTATAACTTATGGTATCAATAGCTTACTTAAACAACACTGTATTTAAGAAATCAATAATGCTTAGATTTTATTTATATGATCTAAGGATTGTGGCTAAATTTTACTTTCAAACACGAAAACTTGTAAAGCTCTTGCTCAGATCTCCAACAGCATCCACATACAACATGGCTTTCTATTCCCTCGGAAAATAAGCGTGACAACTTTACTTAGTAGTTCTTAGAGTTGCCACTAGAGTGTCTCAAGGTAAAACCGTCCCAAGGTACAACCATTTCCCCTACCCTATTTGGAGGATGTTGCAATTTCAATTCCCAGCACTTTATATATGCAACTGCACGAATTGTATATTTGCATTTAAAGCCTAAATGTGGTCATCGTTCACAGGAATTAATAATCTTTTCGGGAAACATCCTGCGACGCTGTCGCAGGTCGTTTGTCGGTCGCGTTGCGCCAATCACCGTCTGTTGTGTTCTTCAGTGTGTAACCGAGCAGTCATTCAAATGGACGGTAGTACTGCATCTCGCGGTATTTGTGAGACAGCTTCTGCCATTCGCTTCCTGCAATCAGCAGGAGTCATTACCGACTGGATTCATCGTCGATTGTGTCCGTGTTTACGGGGGTGCGGCTACAAGTGACGCTAGGCTAGTTTCGCAGTAGTGCTTGATGAAAGAAGTCGAGGAATACACCGACATGTGAAACATGAACGTATTCAAGTAATGACAGTATTGTGCGTCCAACACACAATTCATGAAACTTCTGAAAAAAAATGTCCGTTTTTCAAGGACACGATTGACTTTGGTTGAAGGTGAGGTTTCCAAAACTTTCTGATATTCATGAAACTGAAAGAATAGGTTCGTCGTTGACACTCCGTCAGCGTTACCATAAAGTGGAGAAAAATTTCTGGACAAAATTGCGCAGTGTGATCAGTTACGAAACTGCGAAATGAAGGAAAAATCGAAACAGAGGAATCAGATTCATTCGCCAATAAGTGCAAGTAGACGCTGCCACACCGTAAAGGATGGTTACAGGTTCTAGGTTTCATCCAATAGATTTCGTAAGAGTAATGCGTCAGAATACTGTGAACATGCAAGTTTCGTGTGAAACCTGTACGTCTGCTGTTCCTTATTTACATAAACGATTTGGGAGAAAATCTAAGCAGCTATATTAGGTTGTTTGTAGATGTCGCCGTCAATTAGCGTCTACTAAAATCATCTGAATATCAAAACCAACTGTAGAACTATCTAAATAAGATATCACTATGGTGTGAAAATTGGAATTTGTCTCTAAATAATGAAGAGTGAAGTCGTCCACATGAGTACGAAAAGAAATCCGTTAAACTTTGTTTACAAGATAAATCAATCAAAAGTAAAGGCCGTAACTCCACAACATACTTAGGAATTACTGTTACTTCAGACTTGAAATGGAAAGAACACGTAGATAATGTCTTGGGAAAGGCTAACCAGAGACTGCGTTTTATTGTCAGAACCCTCAAAAGATGCAACAGAACTACAAAAGAAACTGCATACACTACGCTTGTTCGTCCTTTTTTGGAGTATTGCTGCCCAGTGTGAGATCCTTATCAGGTGGGTTTGACGGAGGACATCGAAAGAGCCAACATGCTTCTCCGAATACGAAAATATGTTGTTGACTCCCACTTACATAGGTAGAAAGCAGATTTCGAAAGGAGAGATTCAGGTGTTCTTTCTTACCGCGCGCTATTCGAGAATGGAATCAGAGATAATTAGTATAAAGGTGGTTCGATGAACGCTCTGTAAGGCAATTATATGTGATTTGCAGAGTATCCCATGTGCATGTAGACCCTTATGAAATCTGCAAGCTCACTCATAAACAAAGTAGAAAAAGAAGATAAGAAAGTA
This sequence comes from Locusta migratoria, assembly GCA_026315105.1. Lineage (NCBI taxonomy): Eukaryota > Metazoa > Arthropoda > Insecta > Orthoptera > Acrididae > Locusta > Locusta migratoria. The sequence continues at coordinate 326,647,248 of CM048751.1, read as the reverse complement.
AGCTTAGGGGCCGGCCGCAGTGGCCGAGAGTAGGCATTCTACGCAACTCTCAAAAATTCTCGAGAAAATCGACTCTGAAGTTTTGCAAGTAAGTGTAAATACCAATCAAAATTGCATTGAATCGTCCATCGGTGTAGCTCAGGTGGTGGCTGTATAACCTTAGGATCAGTGGTTCGAATATATATTTCGTTGGGTTCGAATACTTCCACAATTTTAATATCCAACAGTAATTTTTACGAAAAAATGCAAGTATTATTGATTATTCGTAATTTTCTATATTTTATAGAATGTTGATAATAATGATGTTTTAAGCGAAAAAAGAGAAAAGTTACATATTTAACGTATTGGCTTCAGTATTAGTTGACGACGGCCGGCCGCGGTGGCCGAGGTGACTGAGGCGCTACAGTCACGGTCAGCACGGCCACTACGGTCGGGGGGTTCGAATCCCCCCTCGGGCATGGATATTTGTGCCGTCCTAGTTCGTAAGTAGTTCATAAGTAGTTTGTAACTTTAGGGACTGTTGACCCCATAGTTAAGTCCCATAAGCTTTACAAACATTTGAACATTTTTGTTTTAAGTTGACGACGGTATCACCATATCCTATTTTCATTCGCCGCACTTTGGCAGTCCATCTAAACCTAGTACAGTGAAGCCATAACTGATCGAAAATGTTCAAATGTTTGTTAAGCTTATGGGACTTAACTACGGGGTCATCAGTCCCTAAACTTACAAACTACTTATGAACTACTTACGAACTAGGACGGCACAAATATCCATGCCCGAGGGGGGATTCGAACCCCCGACCGCAGTGGCCGTGCTGACCGTGACTGGAGCGCCTCAGTCACCTCGGCCACCGCGGCCGGCATAACTGATCGCAAATTACGATTTATTGCAATTCATTGAACGCTGTAACGTCGTCAAAAATATATAATGGTGATTATTATTTAAGTTGTGAGCGTCACGTACCACAAATATAGAGAAATGTTAACAAGGTATCGGATTTTAGGTCGACGAATGGTTTCTGCCGTGTGCCCGGGCGTTCTAGTGACGACGTTAGAGGTAACTGCATTACCGCCCAACTTGGTGGCCGGCTCCGAGGCAGCGCGAATTAATTTGGCTTCCGGCGGCGGCGGCAGTTCGGCTTTAGCGGCTCCCACTGACGAATTGTGTCGCGCAAACTTAATGAACACTTGATCAGGGACTAGGGGAGAACTTGCATAATTTAATTAGCGAATTTGGCGCCCGATTATTCTGGACAGGCGCCCGAGCACGCCGTAAAACATCGCCGTTTTCAAGCTGTCGAGAATAATGGGGAAAGAATTAATAACTTGTGCGGCCGTTGCTCTTAGGGGGCCTTTGTATTTAGTTATATAGTGAGAGCTTGGTATTCGTCTGCAGAGTTCTGACAAACGTTCCGCTACCATCACCAGGACCAACACCACTACCTCCACCAACATTATTATAATCAACATCACAACCATCATCATTAACATCTTAACCTTTTTGTTTTATCTGTTTAGTTCAAATGTTTGTATAGCTTATGGGACTTCACTACGGGGCCATCAGTCCCTAAACTTACAAAGTACTTATGAACTAATACTGAGAACGGCACAAATATCCATGCCCGAGGGGGGGATTCGAATCCCCGACCGTAGTGACCGTGCAGACCGTGACTGGAGCCCCTCAGTCCCCTCGGCCACCGCGGCCGGCATCTGTTTAGTCTTTAGGGATCTTAAGACTGGTGTTCCCATCTTTCCTATAGTCTATTCGGATTTTTCTTTACAGGAAAGACCGAAAACTAATATACAGGCTGTGCGGAAAATCTCGTTACAAACTTTTGTGGCCTTGTAGAGGCTAGTGAGTGCAAAAAATTTATGTAAGGGATTATTATTCCAAAATGGATCTAGTGGCGCTAAGAGCACTTTCTTGACACTGTAAAACGAACTTTTTCTGGTAGGAATATTTTTGCTTGCCCTAGCTTACAAGGAGGTAGTACGGACCAAAACAACAACAAAAGTGTGTAATAAAAATGGGGTCTAAAATGCGTACCTTAAGATCCACGAACCCTTTATCATCCATACCTTCACCTCGGCTCTTCTATTGGTAAAGTGGTCATAGCTCTTAAGATACGTATTTTACATCCCTTGTGTACTGTACATCTTGCTCTTGTTTTGTTGCATAGTACCCTATGGTACAGGCGGATTGTGTTTTTCTCGATTTCAAAAAGGCGTTTGACGCGGTGCCACACTGCAGACTGCTAACGAAGATACGAGCTTATGGAATAGGTTCACAGATTTATGACTGGCTGGAAGACTTCCTAAGTAATAGAACGCAGTACTTTGTTCTCGACGGCGAGTGTTCTTTCATCAGAGACGAGTGTATCGTCGGGCGTACCCCAGGGGAGTGTGATAGGACCGATATTATTTTCTATCTATATAGATGATCGGTTGGACAGAGTAACTTTGTAATTTGCGGCTGTTTGGTGATGATGCTGTGGTGTATGGGAGGGTGTCGTCTGTAACTGACTGTAATAGCATAGAGGATGACTTAGACAAAATTTCTAGTTGGTGTGAAGAATGGCAGCTAGCTCTCATTGTAAAACAATGAAAGGTGATGCGCATGAGTAGGAAAAACAATCCCATAATGTTCGAATACAGCATTAGTAGTGAGCTTCTTGATGCTGTCGCGTCATTCAAAGATCTAGGCGTAATATTGCAGAGCGATATGAAATGGAACGAACATGTAAGGACAGTTGTAAGGCGGACAGCCGACTTCGGTTTATTGGGAGAATTTTGGGAAGATATACTTCATCTGTAAAGGAGTATTGCTCAAGTGTTTGGGACCCGCAGTTTGAAGGAAGATATAGAAGCAGTTCAGAGGCGAGCAGCTAGGTTTGTTACAGGTAGGTTCGACCAATGCGCGAGTGTCACGGAAATGCAACGGCAACTCAATTGGAGATCGCTGGAGGAAAGACGACCTTCTTTTAGTGAATTTCTGTTGAGGAAATTTAGAGGGCCGGAATTTGAAGCTGAGTGTAGTACGATCTTGCTGCCGCCTACTTATATTTCGCGTAGTGATCACAAAGACAAGGTAAGAGAAATTAGGGCCCGTACGGAGGCATATTGGCATTCTTTTTTCCCTCGTTCTATTTGGGAGTGGAGTAGGAAAAGCAAATGCCTAGTTGTGGTACAGTGTACCCTCCGCCACGCGCATGACGGTGGATGTCGGGCCCGGTGGTCTTGGGGTAAAGTGCTTGACTGGAAACTGAAGGGTCGCGGATTCGAAACCCGGTCGGACCTCGGAATTTTTCAGACTACACTTTAACCCATCCTTCACCTCTCAACGATGTGAGGAGTCGCCAGAAACGACACGTGGTTCGTATTCCACGTTAAGTCCCCTTTCCCCGGTTGGATACCTGGGTCCCCGAAGTGGGACTTGCATTAGGCCAATGAGCCACACGAAATTATTATTATTATGACGGTGGATTGCGGAGTATGTATGCGGATGTAGTAGGTATAGATCCCAAAAATAGCTTGCGGCAGAAGAGATTTGACAGAGATAAAGAAGTGCTCAGGGCGTCACTGAATGACATTTCCGGTCGTGAAATCCTTATCTCAGAATATTCTGTACTCACTCCTTTATAAACCCTAGAAACCAGTAACGGGATTTTTCGTAACATCCTGGAGAGAGGTATATAGTAATGGATGTTTTAAGATGAATCTTAAGATCCAATAGCGGATTCAGACCTGAGATATGACGCTCAAACCACTCGCCCTTCCTCCCCCAAATGTTCGTACATCTATCGGACCAAACTGCGTGTTCGTCAGTCCGTAGCTTACAAACTACTTAAACTAAGGTAAACTAAGCTAAGGACAACACGCACACCCATGCCACAGGGAGGACTCGAACCTCCGACGGCGAGCAACCGCGTGCTCCGCAGCGAGACGCCTTAGATCGCTCGGCTACTCCACCGTGGCCCCTCCTGATTTTTAGGGTCGTGCTTCATAAAGCACATCCTCAGATGGAACATTCTCTATCAGTGTTATGATCTCCTGAAAGAAATTTCAACTCAACTGTTATATGGATTCAGTAGTGGAGTAGAAATTAGTGCATAAATTTAACAGTTGTCCAGTTTTGTTACTCATGACACACTTCGAATTAGAATTCGACAGCTAATTTACACTGTCATCACAGTTTCTCCGTGTCTGACTCTTCCACATGCTTATCGTAACAATTTTCACAATGGACAACAACAACTTTTGCAAAGTTCCTTTGAGGTATTTTTTATATCACTGCTAAATCTTAATATAGTGCCACATTTCTCAGTACTGCTTGGTCAACAGTTTTTCTACATTTTCAGTTTTCTTCTTCTGTTATAATGACAACGTAAGATACCATTGAAAATACAGCCTCTCAGAACATAAGAGGTTTCGACATATTGTACCGCTTTGTAGTATTGCAGCATGGATAGGTCAGAAATTCCTGTCGTCGTATTGTATGTTGCTCGAGGTCGCCGAATATGATGCAGAAAAGTGAAGGGGTTGCGATCAGTTTTAATCCGCAGTTTGCGATTCACATTCGTTTTAATCCATTTATGAAGCATTTATGATATTGTAAGAAGTACAACTGGAAAAATGGAGTTGTCCGTTTTCGATTATAAGCTCCACTTATAGCTTCTTTACGAATATCCTCGTAATAAAAGTGGCTGGGCCGGATTAGCCACCCGTACTGGAGCGCCGTGTTTCGGTGCGTGTGGCCGTTCGCCGTCGGGGGTTCGAGTCCCCTCTAGGGCATGGGTGTTTGTGTTGTCCTTAGGTTAGATTACATTATTTAAGTAGTTTGAAAGGTACGGACCGACAACCTAGAAGTTAAGTCCGATAGATTTAGAAACATTTGAACATTTCTTAAAAGTTTAAGTAAAACGCCAATACTGCGATTTTGATATTCATTGCTGATGTGAAATTAGCGAATCTATCAATGTTTGTTCAGTAATACTAACAAGTACACTGTTAAACATGGAGAAATTATGTATTTCTATATTATTTTATATTGTGGTGAATTAGTATATTCTATACAAATGAACTGTGTGTCACATTTTAACAATTTGTAGAACGACAATATTTAACATATTTATGAAATACGCCGTCGAACGTGAAGGAACTCCGCAATAAACTTTAAGGTGCCTGGCGGGTAGGGTACCTTGTACTACTATTACTGATTCCCCTTCCCGTTCCACTCCCAAATAAAACGAGAGAATACAAATGCTTGTATGTCTCTGTACGAGCGTAATTTCTCTTATTGTGGTCTTCTCCTTAATGCTGGGGCTAGGGCAAGCTGAGTTTCACACCGGCTATATTTCCTAAAGCCGTGTGGTGCATCACTGGAGGAAAACGACTGTCTTTCCGCCTGAATGACATTGAACTTCAACAATAATATTTTTAACGATATGCTATGAGCCAGGTTTCGCATTTCTAGGCCATTTTGGGGTATCTCAATTGCACATACCAAGTTCGCTGAGCATCGCCGGGAAACCCGAAAACCGGTTCATGACAGTTGTGGAACATCAGTATTCATTTTTAAATACTTTCTAATTTCATCAAACTTATCAGAGTTCTAGAATTGTTCAACAAAATTCACCAAAGCCTTTCTGTAATTTTGAGTGGAAGTACTAGCTTACAGAAAGTACCAGGTACGTCGCAAGGTGTTTTATGTTGTAGTCGTGATTTGATTTTTCTTTCCTAATCGGTGGAATCTGAAGTACGAGGTGCGACTTCAGAAGAATTAAAGGCCCAGGCGCTATCCTACCGTCAGAGTTTTTGCGTACCGAGTGCATGAGAATGGCGTAAAAAATTTTCCTCTGAAAAGTAATTTTGCCGTTAATTGGATATTGTGAGCTATATCCAGGTGCACATACCTACGTGCTGAGCAGCTAAATTGTCCGAGTGGAGAATCCATTTGTGAGTGAAGCTCGCTGCCGAGCTATATTCGTTTATTTTCGGTAACAAATAAAGCGGCGCAGCTGAGTACATGTCGATTCATTTGTCATGGAATTAGCCGAGTTGACATCCGATGCTGTACGACCGACAAAACCAATTTCAGCTGCTGCAATCACAAACATTTGTTTCCGAGCTGTTTTTTCAACTTCTGCTGTAATGCTATTCCCGTTTGCATTTGACGTCACGAACAGAGCAGGATTTCCACGATCAGGGTAACGTAAAGTAGCGTTACATTGTTCAAGGAACGACTATAAATTGTTGCGCATTTTCCGGCCACGATGGCGTGATTAACACTGTGGTCCAGAGTTCATATTAAACTCACAATTTGAGCATGAATTCTTTCCTGCATTTCAAACATTGTTGCTAAAGGACCATGTTACGTGAAGGTATTGTTTTTGTATCCATCTCTGCAGCCGTTTCAAACGTTGTGGGAGGAGCTGGTCTGGCTTCAATGCGTCTGCGAAGTGCATCCCAGACATATTCAATAGATGGAAATGAAGGAGACATAAATACTATTTATAACCTCCTCAACAACCTACATCATAAAATCAAGTTTACTATAGAACTAGAATCGAATAACAAAATTAACTTCCTGGACCTACCCGTACATAAAGTACAAAATAGACACAGGTTTGAAATTTCCAGGAAACCAACAACATCAAGTAACATGATCCATGCCTATTCATGTCATCCCCGATCACACAAACTAGCTTTTTTTCCATTCAGTGGTTAACAGACTTGTCAGCCTACCACTAGATGAGATGGCCAAACAAAAGGAATGAAGTATACTTGAATACATTGCACAAAAAAATGAATACGACCCCAACATCGTAATAAAACTATATAAGAAAGAAAACTAGTCATGATCCACTAACAACATGTACAGGAATGACATTACAACGAGAAACACCTCAAAGAAAAAAATTAACGTATATCAGTACAACATATCTAGGAAAAATCACAAATGGACAAAAAAAAAAAAAAAAGAAAGAAATACTAACATCACTTTATCGTACCAAAACACACACACCATAAGAAGCAAAATCGTTACACACACGATAAAACCTTCTAAATTTCTAAATATTGGTATATACAAAATCTCTTGCAAGTCATGTAATAAATATTATATAGGCCAAAATGGACGTAATTTCACCGTTCGTTATAAAGAATACACTAGGGAGAGTGAGAAAAACCCATCTCCTTTTCCACTTGTAATCGGAAAAATCACTCAGTTGGCACTAAAGAAAACGCACTCAAAATTTTACATGTAATACGAAAGGGATATGAAATGAATATTCTAGAAGAAATTGAAGTATGTATCCACACAACTAGCGACGCAAACATTTATTAAACGATCAAAACCGATTTTAAACACAAAAATTGCATCGATAATTTTATTGATAATTTAACGCTGGACAAAGGATAGTGCCACCACCATGAACCACAGACATTGCCGATGTGGGGTGGCTTGCGTGCCTCAACGATGCCGATAGCCGTACCGTAGGTGCAACCACAGCGGAGGGGTATCTGTGGAGAGGCCAGACAAACGTGTGGTTCCTGAAGAGGGGCAGCAGCCTTTTCAGTAGTTACAGGGGCAACAGTCTGGATGATTGACTGAACTGGCCTTGTAACAACAGCTAATGTGGCTTTGCCACACAGTTACTGCGAACGGCTGAAAGCAAGGGGAAACTACAGCCGTTACATTTCCCGAGGACATGCAGCTCTACTGTATGAAAATATGATGATGGCATCCTCTTGGGTAAAATATTCCGGAGGTAAAATAGTCCCCCATTCGGATCTCCGGGCGGGGACTACTCAGGAGGATGTTATCAGGAAAGATAATACTGGCACTCTACGGATCGGAGCGTGGAATGTTAGATCCCTTAATTGGGTAGGGAAGCTAGAAAATTTAAAAAGGGAGATGGATAGGTTGAAGTTAGATATAGTGGGGATTAATGAAGTTCGGTGGTAGGATGAACAGGATTTCTGGTCAGGCGAGTACAGGATTATAAATACAAAATCAATTGGGGGTATCACAGGAGTAGGATTGATAATGAATAAGAAGATAGGAATGCGGGTAAACTACTACGAGCAGCACAGTGATCGCATTATCATTGTCAAGATAGATACGAAGCCAACACCGACAACAGTAGTACAGGTTTATATGCCAACTAGCTCTGCCGATGATGAGGAAATCGAAGAAATATATGAGGAGCTAAAGGAAATTATTCAGACAGTTAAGGGAGAGGAAAACTTAATTGTGATGGGAGACTGGAATTCGGTAGTAGGAAAAGGAAGAGAAGGAAAAATAGTAGGTGAATATGGACTGGGCAGAAGGAATGAAAGAGGAAGTCGCCTGGTAGAATTTTGCACGGAACATGATTTAATCATAACAAACACATGGTTTAAGAATCACAAAAGAAGGTTGTATACATGGAAGAGACCAGGAGACACCGGAAGGTATCAGATATATTTTATAATGGTAAAACATAGATTCCGGAACCAGGTGATAAACTGTAAAACATATCCAGGGGCAGATATAGACTCTGACCATAACTTGTTAGTCATGAACTGTAGGCTGAAACTGAAAACACTGCAGAAAGGTAGGAAAATAAGGAGATGGTACTTAGATAAATTGAAGGAACCTGAGGTTCTTAAAAATTTCATAGGGAGCTTTAGGCAACAATTGACAGAAACGGGGGAAAATAAAACAGTAGAGGAGGAATGGGTAACATTGAGAGATGAAATGGTGAAGGTAGCAGAGGACAAAATAGGTAGGAAGGCAAGACCTACAAAAAATCCTTGGATATCACAGGAAATACTAAATTTAATTGATGAAAGGAGAAAATATAAAAATGCAGTAAATGAAACAGGCAAAATGGAGTACAGACGACTAAGAAATGAGATTGACAGGAAGTGCAAAATGGCTAAGCAGGAGTGGCTAGAAGCCAAATGCAGCTCTGTAGAAGAATGTATAAGAAGGGGAAAAGTAGATACCGCCTACAGGAAAATAAAAGAGACATTTGGGGATAAGAAAAACAGCTCTTTGAATATCAAGGACTCTGATGGAAAACCAGTTCTCAGCAAAGAAGGAAAAGCTGAAAGGTGGAAAGAGTACATAGAGCAGCTCTACAAAGGAAATGAACTTGGAGATGATGTTGTAGGAAGGGAAGAGGAAGTAGATCAAGATGAAATAGGAGATACTATACTGAGAGATGAATTTGACAGAGCCCTGAAAGACCTAGGTCGGAACAAGGCCCCAGGAGTAGATGACATACCCTCAGAGCTACTAAAGGCTCTGGGAGAGCCAGCCATGACAAGACTATTTGAACTGGTGTGTAGGATGTATGAGACAGGTGAAATACCCTCAGACTTTAAGAAAAATGTAATAATCACCATTCCAAAGAAATCAGGCGCAGACAGGTGTGAAAACTACAGAACCATAAGTTTGATAAGTCATGGTTGCAAAATTTTAACACGAATTATCTACAGGAGAATGGAAAAGCTGGTAGAAGCTGACCTCGGGGAAGATCAGTTTGGATTCAGAAGGAACGTAGGAACACGGGAGGCAATACTCACTTTACGTCTTATCTTAGAAGATAGGTTAAGGAAAGGCAAACCTACATTTTTAGCTTTTGTAGATTTGGAGAAAGCTTTTGACAATGTTGACTGGAATACACTCTTTCAAATTCTGAAATCAGCAGGGGTAAAATACAGGGAAAGGAGAGTTATTTACAACTTGTACAAAAGCCAGACCGCAGTTATTAGACTCGAAGGTAATGAAAGGGAAGCATCAGTTGGGAAGGGAGTAAGACAGGGTTGTAGCCTTTCTCCGATGCTATTTAATTTGTACATCGAGCAGGCGGTGAAGGAAAGCAAGGAAAAATTTGGAATAGGGATTAAAGTTCAGGGGGAAGAAATAAAAACATTGCGTTTTGCTGATGACATTGTAATTCTGTCAGAGACAGCAAAGGACCTGGAAGAGCAGTTGAATGGAATGGACAGTGTGTTGAAGAGAGCGTATAAAATGAACATTAACAAGAGCAAAACAAAAATAATGGAATGCGGTCTTAGAAAATCAGGTGATGCTGAAGGAATTAGATTAGGTAACGAAACGATGAAGGTGGTAGATGAGTTTTGTTACTTGGGTAGTAAAATAACATGCGATGGTCGCAGTACAGAGGATATAAAATGCAGAATGGCAATGGGAAGAAAAGCATTTTTGAAAAAGAGAAATTTGCTAACATCGAATATTAATTTAAGTGTAAGGAAGTCTTTTCTGAAGGCATTTGTGTGGAGTGTTGCCTTGTACGGGAGTGAAACATGGACGATAAGCAGTGCGGACAGGAAGAGAATAGAGGCTTTTGAAATGTGGTGCTACAGAAGTATGCTGAAGATTAGGTGGGTAGATCGCATAATTAATGAAGAGGTGAACAGAATTGGTGAGAAAAGGAATATTTGGCATACCCTGACCAAAAGAAGGGATCGCTTGATAGGACACATTCTTAGACATCGAGGAATCGTAAATTTACCATTGGAGGGAAGTGTGTGGGGTAAAAATCGCAGAGGGAGACCAAGAGACGCGTATAGTAAGCAGATTCAAGTGGATGTGGGCTGCCGTTCTTATGAGGAGATGAAAAGGCTTTCTCAGGATAGAGTACGGTGGAGAGCTGCATCAAACCAGTCTCCGGACTGAAGACCATAACAACAAAAGGATAATGGAGCTTACATAAATCAGAGATCGTACTGTAATGTTAAAATCAACCAAAGACGAAATAAAGACAATCATGTCAAATATAAATGTATAATTTATAATATCCTCCAAAATTTCTAATAAAAATTTTAATAACAACATAGACAGATATAATAAAGAAAAAACAATGCCATATCTGTTAACTTCTATATTTTTTCTCTGAAAGAAAAAAATGTAAACGTATAGTATTGAGGTATTGACATATGCTGTAACTGGCTACAATTCATAAATCAAATCTAAAACATCACCTAATAAATAGTCAGTTGAAGCACTTACAACCTCTAAATACGGTACGTACTGCACACTTTTTAAGTGAAATTTGTAAAATGTTATTTACGTAAATTTATTTATGTAGCATTTGTATACATACTCATATAAGAAAATGTTTTTGCAGAAACACCTGACGATGGCGTTTAATGCAGAAAGATATCTTGTGTGATATATAAATAAATAATTACACTGTTTGGAGTATCCTTTCGCATTATGTCAATATACGACATTTCTAACACTGTGGGCCCGAGATAAAACATGTTAAATCAGGTTTAAGCCCGGTGAACAAGCTGGCCACTCCATTCGTTCCATTCCCTCAGATTCAAACGACCTGTCCACCAGAGCAGCTCTGGGTGAACGAGTATTATCGTCCACCAGAAGGAACCCATCTTCTATGGCACCAGAGTACGCTACAAGGTCGAGGGATCTCGTCTCTATACCTCTGCGCAGTCAAAGCGCATTTATGAGGTCCGATCGTCCGCCATGATATGGTGATGTTTCCTGCACATCAGCTCGATTATTCCAAGTTATACGCTCTCTGCAGATGAGGGATCGACGACTATCCGGTTGAACACATGATCTTGACTCACCTGTGTACAGACCTGACGCTATTCGTTACCACACCTATGCTGACGTTCCTCCACCTAGTTTCTGCGGACTAAACGCTGTCGTGGTTTTAATGGCACACATACCATAGGACTCTGTGTGTAGAGGCCATATTTCCGATGGCGATTTCGGACTGTTTGTGTTGATACGAGTCGCCCTGTTACTGTTTGTACGGTGCGTTGCAGCTGATTTTCATTCAGCCTCCTGTTTCGGCGAACTCTGAACAAGAGACAACGATCATCTTTTGCTGTTGTTACCCGTGGACGACCTATAAATTCTAAATGTACATGGGATACTCTGCAAATCATATTTAAGTGCCTGGTAGAGGGTTCATCGAACCACCATTATACTATTTATCTCCCATTCCATGCCTAAACCTACTGCTATCTGCAAGCGATCAACCAGCCAACATCAAAGACTCACACACTGCTGGCCACACACATTGCATCAACTTGAAGAAAGCATGCTGCGGCGGAGCGACCGAGCGTGCTATGCTATGATGCGCGAGGCGGTTTGCCGTCGGAGGTTCGAATCCCCCCATTGGGCAAGGATGTTTGTGCTGTCTTTACTGTAAGTTAGTTTGTAAGTTTAGGGACTGATAACCCCGCAGTTAAGCTTTACGAACATTTAAACATTGAAGAAAGCATCCAATTCAAGCCAAATTTCGAACAAGAGTTTCTGGTGACGAGAGGTGCACACGACTAGAATTTCTGCTCAGATGCACTTGATGGTAGTTAGTAGCTCCATCTGCAGGCGTTTTATAAAGGGGCAACCGACGGCCGAGTGGACTACTGGAATTGTTCTTTCGAGCTGCCGTTTTGCGTAGGCAGCTGTGCTGTGCCTCTTAGAATACGACGAACGTCTTTCGAGTTCTTTTAGGAGCTCGACCAAGCACGAATAGTTACCTATACGGTTTTTGGATTGTCCTTCAAAGAAATATGCAATAATATTAGAATTATCCTTCAAAGAAATCGGCAATGATATGTATCTTAACATCTGTGATGCAGGTATGTAATCACTGCATACAGATCTGAGCAGGGGACAGTGTGTAGCAACCTCGTTGCACCACTACACGAGAGGACAGGTATATCGCGCACATGACAATGATGGATCGCTCGGTCGTATCGCGAACAATATCGTAACGAATTCGGTCAGTTGCGCAAGAAGCAGTGTCTGTGTCTACCGTTAGAGTCGTTTGTAACAGAGTGGACTATCCGAAAACCGTCCATTGCTGCGTTTAGCACCCAGTGCCACGGGGCCACGGTGGAGCAGCCGAGCGCATTGAGGCGCTATGCTACGATGCACGAGGCCGTTCCCCGTCGTGTATTCCATATCGGTAACTATCTTAAACCCGCGACTCCGCTCGCTTGTTGGTTGATTATGATAGATAAGCTATCTTTTAGTTATGTGCTATGAGATTAGTTTTGAAGGATGAAATGAAATACAATACCCTCTTCAGAAACAAATGTTTTTAATCAACATAAAAAATGTATTAAAAGAAATTTCTTTTTTACTGCTTTATTTATTTATTCTTATATTTTCTTATTCGTATGCTTATCCTTACAGAGAAAGAGCTGAAGACATTGTAGCACGCATAGACCAAAGATATGATCTGAGGGGACACGTTTCGCTGTATGTAACCTCCTTGCTATAGTGTCTCAAACGTCATCGCTGGCCTTCAGTCCGAATTTTTTTATAATTTGACGACCTTCAACTACCATATCTTCCACCCCCTTATAGCGATCGGCATGGAACTGCTATGGTTTAGAACGGGCGACTTGGGGAAGACGTTTAAACACAGACCATTCGTTTGCGTTCTGTACTTTTCGCTGCAGAGCGAAACACACACACACACACACACACACACACACACACACACACACACACACACGCACACGCGCGCGCGCGCGCGCGCGCGCGCGCAACCCTCAAGCAACAATGCAACCAATAAAACCATTTTCAAAGAGTAAATATAATTTTCAAAGAGTAATTATTGTTTCGGATTATGCGTTATATTCTTCAAATTACCAAATATCTACCAGATCGCTATAAAACCGTGCCTAAAACCTTCCTCAGGTATAAATTAGTAACTGTAGAAATATTTACACCTCTGCGTCTTGTCGTTCGGACGTGATAAGCGTACACCGAACAGACGACAGACATTCACATTAATATATATATATATATATATATATATATATATATATATATATATATATATATATATATATAAACTGTACAAATTTTTATCTCTTTATGCCTTGTGGTTCAGACGTGATAAACGTAAACCGAGCAGACATTCACATTTATATATATAGATTACTTGGAAAAAGTTAATTAAACAAAAGTGTATTACAAAACTTTGTTATTACCCGATGTGTTAGCAGAGCCCTCAGTTCGATATTGGGCGAGTCGAGAGTGGTGGGGAGTAGTGCGGTGTAAGAGGACGGTGGCTGTTAGGGGCGAGCAGCGGGGATTGGCAGATCCTGTTAGCGGAAGACTCGCAAAGGCGAGCGTCGCGTGCGGCGGCGGGTAGAGCAAGCGGCTAACCGCTGGCCGCTAGCACGCGACGCGCATCGATTGCCGGAGACTCGCTCTGGCCGGCCACACACACAGGCCGTCTGCTCTGCTCCTTGTGGCCCTGCCGCTTTTGAACGGCGTTGTTGTTGTTGTGGTCTTCAGTCTCCACGCTACCCTGTCCTGTGCAAGTCTCTTCATCTGAGAATACGTTCGGCAACCTACATCCTTTTGAATCTGCTTACTGTATTCGTCCCTCGGTCTCCCTCTACGATGTTTACCCCACACGCTTCCTTCTAATGCTAATTGATGACTTAGAATGTGTCCAACCAATCTATCCATCCTATTAATCAGGATATGCCAGAAACTCCTTTTCTCCCCGATTCGGTTAAGCACCTCCTCATTAGTTACGTGAGCTACCCATCTAATTTTCATCATTCGTCTGTAGCACCACATTTCAAAAGTTTCTATCATCTTTTTATCTGCCGGCCGCGGTTTCCGAGGAGACTGAGGCGCTCCAGTTACGGGCGCCAAAAGTTTTAAATTCTCTGAGTTGTATTGTTGTAATTACTTGACGTTGCTTTCTCTACGGCATAACGTAAGTTTCCTTCTACTTCTGTACAGTACCTTTTTATATATGTAACATTCTGTCTTGTACCATGTAATTTTTGTAAACTTATTGCTACACATTATATGCAGGTTTGTCACACTTGAAAATGGCCTAACATAGAGGCCGAAACCGGTAGTGTGGGCTTAAATAAAGCACCAATAAATGCAACTGGAGCTGGACTTTAATTAAATAGGAAAATGTATCTCGTCCCACTACATTGCGCGGTGAGTTGGGAATTTGGATAGGAAGGGAAGGGTGTCCGGATAGCGTAATTGCTTATTCAGGGCCGGATCTAGGACATTTGCCAAGGGGGACAAGCTTAAATTTGCCGCCCCTTCTTTCACCCTCCCCCCCCCCTGTAAGAATCGACTTTTTGACGCTAATTGGGTTACATATTTCTAAATAAATGTCACAATCTCACAACAAGAACTTATTTTATTAACTGAATTAAGATCAAAGGAAAACAGAACAATTTTAATACATACAAAAATATTACAAGATTACCCATCCACCAAATTAATTCAAAATTATGCTTTTCGAGCTTTTTTTTTTTTGCTGCAAAACTGTTTTTGATATCATCATAGAGAAGCAGCTCGTTTGTGCTCTATGGATATTATTCTCAGATTTGTTAAGCAGTCGTGTTCCTCAAGTGTATTTAATTAGTTTCAGCTTGCTGAAACTTCATCTCCAGACGAAACAGAAACTAGAATGGTAAGATATATTTTAACGCTGTAGTAAAGTTGGGATATCCCTCTACCAATTTATTTTTATGAATTAAACTTAATGTTGATGATGCAGTGGAATCTTGCAAGGCTCTATCTACTGCCAGCGTATGTTGTCTGAAACTTTCAACTTTAAGTTCTTCCTCGCTAACATCATCTGCCAGTTCCGCTGCTTTCGACTTCAAGTCCTCCACTTCCATTTCTCGAATTTGCAGACCACACAGAAAACTAATTTTTGCGCCAATTTTCTCAAGTGCGGTAAACCTGGTACTAAGCTCTGTCAGTTATTCCTTATTTTTCTGTGAATGTTGGATACTTCATCCTCACAAAGTTCATCGGCCATTTTCTTCTTTCTTAATGTTCAACCCATCTTGTTCCAATTTTTGCAGTATCTCTTGACTAAGGCCTTCTCCTGTGTTGTCGCTAACTGTAAAAAAGTCACAGCATCAAAGGACAGCATCAATAATACAGTGAGATTCCTCCTGTTTTATCTGGTCTTGCTGCCCAGTGTGCGATACTTATCAGGTTGGTTTGTCGAAGGACATCGACAGAGTCCAAAGAAGGGCAGCTTGTTTTGTATTGTCGTGATACAGGGGAGACAGTGTCACGGAAATGACACAGGATCTGGGATGGGACTCATTACAACAAAGGCGTTTATCGCTGCGATGTGGGCTACTTATGAAACTCCATTTGCCAACATTCTCCTCCGAATGAGAAAATGTATTGTTGACTCCCACTTACATAGGTAGAAATGATCATCAGAATACGAGAAATCAGAGCACGAACAGAGAGATTCAGATGTTCTTTCTTCCCGCGCGCTATTCGAGAATGGAATCGGAGATAAATAATATAATTGTGGTCCGATGAACCCTCTGTCAGGCAGTTTAATGTGATTTACAGAGTATCCTGTGTAGATGTCTATGAATTCCACCGCTACCGAGAGAGGCCTCTAGACCCTTAATGCTTTTTAACTTTCAATAAGAAGTTTGCGCACCTGAAATACTTTTTTTTTTAATATGACTGGAACGTTATTCAAATTCACATATTCTACAAATATTACCTTGATATGAAATATGAATATTCATTTATCTGAAAAAGGAAATCTATGCAAATTAATAAACATTGTGCATTTACTTATGCAATAACGCAAACATCTCCCTCATTCTGGCTAATATCTAGTAGATTTTTAAAGTTTGATTAGCTGAAGTACCTGTGACAGGGCAACACTGAAGTCAGCAACCAGGAATTTTAGTTTTATTAAATGATTTCGGTATTTCTTGCAGTCATTTTACTTTTAATAATTCTGTCTCAGTCAATTTTATGAAATTATACCAGAAAGATATACATTCTGTAAAAATTTTTTTTAAAAAAATTAAAGAAATAAGAAAAAATAAGAAAGAGTCGGTCAAAATTTGCCGCCCTCTAAATTCTGCTGCCCGGGGCAACTGCCCCCTTTGACCCCCCCCCCCCCCCTAGATCCGGCCCTGGCTTACTGCAGGGCCCTGAAAAAGGCGAGACGTTGAAATACAGTGTTGAGGCTGTGCTGGAAGGATCGCTCTTCCGCCCAGCCTTCACCCCTCGTGGCGCGAGCTTGTTGGTAATCCCCGTCGAAGCAGCCGCCACCGCCGACGTCGAGCGAGCGACAAGGGCGAAGGAAGCGAGACACGCCAAGCACCGAATGGAGAAAAAGCAACCGCCTGGCCTCTGCTATCGATTGCCAACTTCAGCCGGGGCTCGGCGTCTCCTTCCACGTGAGGAAGGCGGAGGAGGCAGGAGGCGGAGAAGTTTATTCGACAGGCGGCTCGCTGTTTCCTGACTTAATGGCTCGGAATGCCGTGCCCGCGGAAATATGAAGCCCGCGGCGGCCGTATCTCGCGTGCGACTGTTGCGCCAGGCAGCACTGCTCGGGGGAAGAAATGGAATGTCAGTGGGTAAGTTACAGCTCTGTCTGGGCCCTTGCTGGTTGGCCAAGCAAGGTATTGACCGATGTACCTCAACAGTGTAAACAGACCATAAACCCAACCCTACAATTACCGATCATTGGAGCAATTAATTGAACCGTATACGTAACGTCCCTGTGTGTCTAGGAAAGGCATCTGTTGCTGAAAACAGAGCGAGATAGCGCAGTGGCCAGGGGCGCCGACTGCGTGGGTGCTCCGGGGCTCGTGCACCCCCAAGGATTTTTTGGGGGTGCTGAGCACCCACATAAAATTGAGGTGGAAAATAAAATTGTATAAGTTTAAAAAAAATCGGGAAAAATCAAAACCTACCTTATGACTCAAGAGGCAATGCAAAACGTGACCATAGCGAGAGACGATATTTCATACGTGAAAGAAATTATCAGTTTTGTACGTGGGTCCCCAAACGAGTAGTAATTAGTGTCCAAAAAAAGTTCAAAAGTTCGTAAATCTATCGGACCAAACTGCGTGGTCATCAGTCCGTAGCTTACAGACTACTTAAACCTAGGTAAACTAACCTAAGGAAAACACACACACCCATGCCCCGGGGAGGACTCGAACCTCTACGGCGAGCGACAGCGCGCTCCGCAGCGAGACGCTTTAGCCCTCTCGGCTACTCCACCGCGGCAATTAGTGTCCATGTTTTACCCACTATGCTAGCTTTATTCATCCTGAAGCACGTCGGTCCTTTTTACTTTTCAGGTGTACGTATTTATGAACATTCAATGGTGTTCTTTCAGGAATTCAGCTTGAAGAATCTGATGCTGATGCTTTCATTTATCTTTCTCACTTCCCTTGTTATTAAAATTATAGATTCAGTTGAAATTGTAATGCTTTCCTCTCAGGGTTAAAAAGCCTTGGGCTATATTAATACTGTCAGATGTGAAGTTATCTCAAAGTGATGAAAGTTTCGATGAAGTATACAGCTCTTACTTGGAACTGACCAAAAAATTTGATGTCGAACTTTAAAATCTCAAAATATTTCAAAGATCTCTTTAAACCTGGGTGATGGTGTTCTACCAAATGCTTTTGTCAGCAAGAATAGCTTTGCACAAAAAGTGTTTACATTAGTGTACAGTGAAAAGTTATTTCATTGGTCGTGTAGAAGTTTTGGGGTGTTACTTATATCGAAATATCCATACTGAAAACAGTAGACTGGCAGGGCGGGATTAAAATAGGGCAAAACAAAATAAGCAGTCCCGCATATGCGAATAACGTAGTTGTAACGGCGGGTTCGATTGAAAGGTTGCAAACTAATATTTCAGAGCCCTATCGGAAGTGCCAGGATTATGATATGATCAGCATCTCCAAAACGAAAGTAATGTCTGTGGGAAAGAGATTTAAACAGATTGAATGCCAAATAGGAGGAACAAAGTTAGAACAGGTAGACAGTTTCAAGTACCTGGGATGTATTTTCTCACAGGATGGCAACATAGGGAAAGAACTGGAATCTAGGTGCAGCAAAGCTAATGCAGTGAGTGCTCAACTAAGATCTACTCTCTTCTGCAAGAAGGAAGCAAGTACCAAGACTAAGCTAGCAGTGCACCGCTCTATCTTTCGACCAACTTTGTTGTATGGGAGGAAAAGTTGGGTGGATACAGGTTACCTTATTCATAAGGTAGAGGTTACAGATATGAAAGTAGCAAGAATGATTACCGGTACTAATAGATGGGAACAATGGCAGGAGGCTGTCCATAATGAGGAAATCAAAGAAAAACTGGGAATGAACACCATAGATGAAGCAGAGCGAACAGGCTGAGATGGTGGGGTCATGTTACACGCATGGGAGAAGCAAGGTTACCTAAGAGACTGATGAGCTCGGCAGCGGAGGGTAAGAGGAGTCGAAGTAGACCAAGAAGAAAGTACTTAGATTCGGTGAAGAATGATTTTGAAGTAAAAGGCATTATGTCAGACGAGGCATCTATGTTAGTATTGAATAGGGGTCATGAAGGAATTTTATTAGAGGTACTATGCTCCAGACTGAATGCTGAAAGGCATAATCAGTCTCTAATGATGATGATCAGGTCGACACTGGAAATTTGAAATAGTACACATCTAATAAATCACAACGTAACTATAATTTGCCAAACGCAAGTGAACGTGACAGTGGGTCGCCAACGTGATGCCGCCACTGAGAACGTGTGCTGCTGTTACTGTGAGCGGTTTTAATGCCGCCGCGACCAGCTTAGATGCTGCCGCTATTGTTGCTGCTCTGCTGAAGTTACGAGCCGATTGTTCACACGCGCCGACCGACTGCTTAGCAGGTCAGCGGCGCCACCGAGTGAAATCTTACGAACAACAATAGTGTTATTTTATAGATATATACATGTGGCGTCTGTTGCGAAAGAACAGCCGTCACTTATGATCCAGTAGTTGTTATTCTTTCTATTCACCGAATATATGACATCAACTGCGAATGGGCAAAGCTGAAAATGTGTACCCAACCGGGATTCGAACCCGGTACTCCTGATTTCTACACACACATTTTCAGATTTGCCCATTCGCAGATGTCATATATTCTGTGAATGTGAAAGAAAAACAACTGCATGATCAGAAGTGACTTCTGTTCATCTGCATCGCTGTAGCGTAGTTCATTATTTATTTGGTTCGTATTTGCTTTCTGTGGTAGAATTGAATATGTGCTCTGCTCTCGTTAATTTGTTTACTCTACATGAAACTGTCTGAAGTAGGTATGTAAAGCTGCACTTCAATCTTTCCCCTCGGTCCTGGGTAGGTAGTGTACTTCATCAGTTCTATGAGTGGGACCCTTTCACGTGTACTAATAATTTACATAGCTCTGTGCCCAATGAATTACCCAGGTCGTGCCTCTTGTATAATTATCATTTGATAATTTAATGCACCCCAAACTAGACAGCGAAACTGCGAAAATACGATTCTGAAATAAGGTCATGAGGGCTAATGTTTTTAAAACTGGAGAAGAGAAATTTGCTGACACAGAATATTAATATAAGTGTGAGAAAGTCTTTTCTGAAGACACTTGTCTGGAGTGTGGCCTTGTAGGAGAGTGAAAGGTGGACGATAAACAGTTCACACTAAAGAGGATAGAAGATTTGAAATTTGGTACTACAGGAGAATGCTGAAGATTAGACGGGTAGACATAGTAACTAATGAGGGGGTACTGAACAGAATTGGAGAGAAAAGACGTTTCTGACATATCTTGACTAAAAGAAGGGAGCCATTAGTAGGGCACATTGTCAGACATCGAGGAATTGTCAATTTAGTATTGTAGGGAAGCGTTGTGATAAAAATATATGAGGTATATCGCGAGACGAATACAGTAAGCAGATTTAAAGGGATGTGGGTTGCCATTCTCAGACATGAAGAGGCTTGAGCAATATAGGGTAGCGCGGAGAGCCGCAGCAAACCAGTCTACGGACCGAAGACTATAATAATAACAACAAGATTGACTGGGTGGATACGTTTACCGTACAGTGTTGTGACTATGAAAAATTAGTTATGATTCATAATTATGAGATATACTTGAAAACATTGAGTTCCAAGCAGAATTCGATATGGACTTGATGCCTTCTTACACAATTCCCCCATCTGCCACCATCATGGTCGTTAGTTACTACAACTCGTGGTCACATTTGGAATTTCTGCAGGGTAAGATAACCCGTATCGCTACGTTATCCCGTGCTGCTTCCATTTATTCGACATGATGGTGGAGTATTTAAACTGCATTACACATATGGCTGTTGCTACGCAACTTGCTTTTCGTGTTGTTCAGTATCCTGGTCAGTTCGAGTATGCCTGTATCAGGTGGCTGGCAAGACTTCGGGTTTGAGTCACATGAAGTTCCATAACATCACACAATGGGCTGCAATGTGCAAGATTCATTCTGGAATAAATAATGGAACTTTTCAATTCATTGGCTGTTCCGTCGGTTTTCGACAGCATATTTTATTCATTTTGAATGAACCGTGCGAGGTAAATCTCTACTATCGAGCAAATTTGCAGAATATTACACATTTGTCTCGTGTGTATCATTCGAAATAATAGCATATTTATACGTAATTGGCGAAAAGTTCTTACTTCTAACTGCCTTTACAAGCTGTTCTGTCATTTTGTGACACATGAGAATTTATGCCGGCCTGGGGCTCGAACCCGAGTTTGCCTCTTACATCTCCTTAACACTCGCACACAATTTGTCTGCGTCGGGCAGAGGCATATTTACAGTGTCGTTTGCCTGTCTTGGCATGTGATATTTACTGTCTGTCTGAAAGGAACAGACATTTCTGTCGTTCTGCAGCTACATACATTAAACAATGCGATATTTATCCGCACTTGGCGAAATGTTCCCGATTTAATGTATATAGCTGTGGATTGCCACCAGCCGGCCGCGGTGGCCGAGGGGACTAAGGCGCTCCAGTCACGGTCTGCACGGCCACTACGGTCGGGGGTTCGAATCCCCCCTCGGGCATGGATATTTGTGCCGTCCTAGTTCGTAAGTAGTTCATAAGTAGTTTGTAAGTTTAGGGACTGATGACCCCGTAGTTAAGTCCCATAGTCAGTATGGAATTCATCAGGTTGTTTAAATTTTCATCAGTATTCGAGTTAACATTAGTTGCTCCTCCACTGTATGTTTCAAAAATTACTTTGAAACAGAAATCTTTTGCATTGGTAGTTATTTAATCAGTTAATTTTCAAATCGCTTCACATACAAAATTGTTAATTGTGATTTCTTTCTGTTTCAGGTAAGTCGACATAACTAGCAGTGCCATCTATTCTGAACACTCGGTCACTTGCGTCTTGTCCATCACGCATGTCATTTATGCCAATTGAGTGTAATCCTAAAAGGTAAGAAGGCAAGTTAGTGAGGTTATTCTAATGCATATTCTAATTTGTCGCCTGTTAAGCGTCGTAGTGCTTGTGTGTGGATAGTAACTATTGTAGTAAGTGAAATAATGTTAAATCTTTGCAAATGGAGAGATAGTTACGGCTGCGGTGGCATAGTATGCTGATGTTGGCAACGACCGTTAATAGTTGTTCTAAAACCAAATAATAATTTCGTGTGGCTCATTGGACTGGTGCAAGTCTTTCAATTGGGCGCCACTTCGGCAACTTGCGTGTCCCTAGCCTACCCCAGTTATCCAACCGGGGAAAGGGGACCTACAGCTTAACGTGGAATCCGAACCACGTGTCGTTTCTGGCGACTCCTCACATCGTTGAGAGGTCAAGGATGGGTTAAAACGCAGACTAAAAAAATCAGAGATCCGACCGGGTTACGAACCCGCGACCTTCTGTTTCCAGTCGAGCGCTTTACCCTAAGACCACCAGGCCCGACTAAAACCAAATCACATGCAATCATGGGAATTATCTTCTGTGTTGACCATGAAATAAATAATTGATGCTGGCCCTGCTCTGTAGTTGACAGACTCTGGTATAAAAATGATGAACAGCTTAAATTCGAAAGAAGTATTGCTCCGCATTGTGGGATTACCATCAAGTGGGACTAACGGAGGATATAAAGGAATTTCAAAGAAGGGCAGCTCGTTTCGTATTATCGCGATAGAGAGGAGAGAGTGTCACGGAAATGATGCACGAGTTAGTCTGTAAATCATTAAAAGAAAGACGTCATTTGTTGCGGCGAGATCTATTTGCGAAATTTCTTTCACCAACTGTCTCCTCCGAATGAAAATATAGTTTTTTAGTATCCACCTACATAGGGGGACATGATGACTGTAACAAAATAAGTGAAATCAGATCGAAAACTGAAAGATTTAGGTGTTCCTTTTTCCCACCCGCTGTTAGAGAATGGAACGGCAGAGAAATATAAAAGCGGTTCGATGAACCCTCTGCCATGCACTGCAATGTGATTTGCAGAGTGTTTATGTAGATGTGACCTGTCCGACCAGTAAATAAATTGTCCTCAACAAGCGAACATTGCGGTGCCTACAAAGCACTATATGCCACCGCTGCCGTAAGTATAATTTAATTGAGGCAGTATTCGATGTTGACATTCTAGAAAAGTTGGCTGACAAATTATTGGGGTCATTTACAGGAATCTATATCTAAATAGAGGAGGGAGAGAGACGCAAAGCAGAAGAGCACTCTTCTGTATCTGTGGAAGAACATATTTATAGCTGTAGATCATTGACTTATTGTATTAGAATGTGCTGTAAAAGAAAAAGTGTCTGTATGGATATTTACATGTGCCTAAAATTTGCTACAAAGCAAAAAGCGTATTGTGTCTTCTGCTGTATCCCGAGGATATATTCCGCACTGTTAGCTATTTTATAAATTATTTTAATTTTCTACAGTTGCATTCGTAGTTTGCCTCGTACTTACTCATGAAAGGCCTACAATTGCTTGAAAACAAATGTAAATTGCTCACGAAGGACCCTAACATGAGGCCCCCAGGGCTCTACGTGCTTAGTGTCGGTAATAAATCACGATTGTGACTGGAGTTCTTTTCATTTTCCGAAAGTACAAATGTCACGGAATAAGCGCTGTAAACAATGGACGAAATTAAGCCGTTTGTGTACCTGAAGCATTAGTCTTCATAACACCTATTTTATGATCCATATACGTAGATGTTATGAAGCTCTCGGCAGCTACCTGGTAACGTTTAGGAACAGTTTTTTTTAGTCGTACGTTACGACCTGGTAACACAAAGTTTATTTAGTCAGGGATGCCAGCTATGCATGTTTTGCGTGGCAAAAAAATGTTCAATTGTTTGTATAGCTTATGGGAGTTAACTACGGGGTCATCCGTCCCTAAACTTACAAACTACTTATGTACTAGCTAAGACTAAGGACGGCACAAATATCCATGCTCGATGGGAGATTTGAACCCACGACCGTAGTGGCTGCGCAGACCGTGAGTGGCGCGCCGCAGACCCCTCGGTCATCGTGGCCGGCTTTTGCATAGCACGTGATTAATTCGCCAAGAGAGATTTTTACGCGTACACACACTCTAAGTAAATGCTACTATCACTGAAGGATCCTATTCTGTGGTGAGTGTCCTATCGTACTTGCACGCTCCACAACGGATCAGGATTGCTTACCTGATAAAATGTTCAGTCCCATTGGATGTCTCCTCTCCTCAGGTCGCAGCTTCTAGCGTAGTGCAGCTGTCGATGTGTGATGCTAGAAATTGATAGCAAGAAAACTGTATCTGCCTACTTGAAATAACGACAATTTGGAAATAACTTCTGTTTATTACGATCAGCGTGGCATGTAAATTTGGAGCCATAAGCACATATATCATCAATAATCTCGCGGTATCGAAATGTGAATCTAATGAGCATTTTCTAATTTGAGTATTTGAAGCAACTCTACCACAAAAACCATCCCATCGTATTCTCTATCACCAGAGCAACAGCTCGCTTAATTCACAAAATGCTGGCGCAAGGTCTCAACACGCAAATGCACTTCCTCAGAGCTCTTAAGTCTCACCAACGAAAATAACACTTGGCGGATATCACTTAGAACCGCACTTCGACATACGTGGTGCGTATCCAGAAGCCCTGAAAGTTTCACGCGTCTCCTTCTCACTTACAAAATTTCCGTCTGCTGTGTGATTGAACTTGTTCTAGCTGAATGCCTTTGTACAACGTTATGTTAATCTGCCTGCGTATTTTTTTTTTTTTTTTTTTTTTTTTTTGCTGTATTGCAAAACCTATCTGACTGCGTAATATTTATTATAATGAGAAACAAACTGCTAATTGTTTCTGTATGAAAATGTCGTAACAAAGTTAACTGTCTGAAAATTACTGATAATAAAAATCATTGTGTTAATAATTCTGGCCCTACAAACTTGTTTCTGACTGACCTAACAATCTTTAACGGAATGTAACGAACACAATATTTATCAATGCAATCTGACTCTGTGCAAACACTTGTTAACCTGAACACTGTATGAATTGTCCTACCCTGAAATATGTAAATCATACTGAAGTGTAAGCTTGACAAAAACTGATTCTTTCTCATCATTCTAAATTTGCGCAACGCCAAACTGCTTCCTGCTGTACTAACTACTGGAAAACTAACTACAGAAAACATCTATGGACTTTCAATAAAAATGTGAGGAGGGATAAACTGGTAATTTGTTTAATAAACTCGAACTAATTATTAAAAATGAAATATCTGGTTTATTTTTTAACTGATGTAACTTCATGAAATTTACTAACAATGTCATGTTTATGATTTTAAAATCTTTCAGAGAAAAATATAACTCAGATATTTAATCTGCCTAAAACATTATTTTTAAACAGAGATAAACATTTCTTTACTGGTAATAAATTTAACTCGATTTACAAAAACAATGTTACAACAATACCATATTTCAAGAACACTACCCATGAAATTCCTATTTCATAAAAATCGCAATCTCGAAACTGAACTATTACAATAAATACTTTTCCTAACACAGAAAGTGGTCCCTAGCATGAATCGTAAGACCACAAGCTAACAACAAGATCTTTCCCGACCGGTACTGTTACCATCAGTTCAGCCTAACAATGCGAAGTTGTGCCATAGAAACATGCCAAGTATTTCATGGAAAACTTTACCTTATAAAACCTTCAAAAGATCGTTTCTCCAACGTCATCTATTCCTTTCGTCTCCATATTTTAAACAAACAGCCTGGCTCAACATTCAAGTCTCAAAATCTCATCTCCTCGGCTGCACACAACCACGGTCCCCACGCTTCTGCAATCTCATCCGCGCGCCTAGCAAAGTCTGCCCTCTCAATAATCACAACTCTACTTCCCGGCAACAATACTATCAACGTCTCCAATACTGATAGTACTGCCATCGAAAAATAAGCCTGGAACCAAAGATAACTGACCCATGCCTGACTAGTTTGACACTAGTCTCAAATTCACGGTACATTTGAATATGAAATGTATATCTTCCTATACATGTATCTTAACAGCCCGCCACCGACTACCACTAGAAACCAAGCTCTTACTTTGCGCCTTAGTTCTAGAAGCCTCCCCACGATTTGCTGGTTCAAAGCAGCCAAAAAACATCACATTCTAAATATAAAATCTTTGAAAATAACTGTACTTAATATGGAAACTATAGTTAAACTTCGAACATGGCCGTAAACTGTCATAGTGCTGGAGTTACGAAACATAAACTGTAAATAATAAATAAATGAAATTACACATTTGCTATATCCGCCGTACTGACGTCTGAAAACCACCGGGCTGCCTGCGCGCACTACAGCAATCTTATGACGCTCAGGCCGGTACGCTACGCTGGTAGCTTTCGTGTACCGGGCTGCTATTCAATAAAACTGTATCGACTACCAACGGCAGGCCATACCAAAAGAAATGGAAAATTTATAAAAACGTGGCGATATTAAGCAATGTGGGGTAACACCATAATGTTAACACACGCATAATAGATGTTCTTGTTGTTGTGGTTGTAATGATACTCGTAATTTTTATAAGGTTCTGTTATACTCGTTTGCTATGGATATTTAAAAGTATTTATTTATTTATTTATTTTTTTTTTTTACTTTTATTGTAAAAACACTTTATATATAATATCTGTACTGAATGGAAGGTATTTGATTTCTTACTACTTTGCTGTTTGCTATATTTCAACTTCAAAGGTAGCTCAGTCAGGTAAAATTTTAGTTAAAAGCCCGCAGTTGGTATGAGTATCATTACAACACAGCTCCATATAATTCGTGATCAAATGATTTTTAGTTTTATTTTTAAGTTAGTATTTAACAAAGTTATGTGGAACCTATCACCCTGTATTTATTCCGATTTCGAAATGTTATGAAAAGTAATATAATCAATATGTAACTCATCAAAGCGTACAAATGTTTCAACCCATAAATAATTTCGATACAACGATCTTGTAAGACTGATTTTATGTATAAGATGACCGGTTTCAAAAAATGTTCAAATGTTTGTGAAGCTTAAGGGACTTAACTGCGGGGTCATCAGTCCCTAAACTTACAAACTATCTTATGTATGCTTAAGATGACACAAACATCCATGCTCGAGGGAGGATTCGAACCTTCGACGGAGAACGGTCTCGCAGATCGGAGTATAACACCTCGATGCGCTCAGCCACACCGCCGCGGCCCATCCGTAGTGCGTGGAAAACATGAGTTAGTTTGTGAATTGCATTCCAGTCCTTCACTATAGTATCAGTAACATACTCTCTAAAATTTTGTATTTAATCAAAAATTTTTGTGTCATAATTTTATTCCCAGTGTATTTAATTTCAGAATCCAAAGACATTTTATCAACATTCCACTCTAACACAGAATTTCGGTTACCCCAACAGAGTACTTTTAGTTCAGAAAAATCTTATTTCTGTTTAAAGCCTACAACAAATGAATACAAACATCGCAATTCGGCAATCGACACCCATTTTTGTTTCACCTTCGGCATGATTAGATCTCAAATGTCATTGCACAGTTCACGCACTAGCGACTTGCATCGACTTTCAAACCACAGAAACACCTAGAAAATAGGTTGCATAACCTAAGACTGTCAGTTTTTCCAAGGGCTGCTCATCACAATATTACTGTTGTCGGATATTTCGCATCTCTAGTCATCTGCAATGACGATAGACGACGTACGTGGCAGACGCTACAATATCAACAGAATTTTCTTTCCTCCGCAAAAAGAGTCTTGAATCTCCCAGGATAATATTAAAATGCGGGATATTTTTATGATTTTCGAACCTCAAGGCGGGTCGCAATATAAGGCTTCAAGAAAAAGGAGTACCCTGGGAAATGCTGGACTCCCGGCAACTCTACGCTTAATAGGCATTCACATCAGTAGGAGACAAAATGGCAATTTCTCTCACGATCATTGATGTTGTCAAATTATTCCGTGCATACTGTACAATTAATGAAAGGAGAAAATATAAAAATGCAGTAAATGAAACAGGCAACATGGAGTACAGACGACTAATAAATGAGATTGACAGGAAGTGCAAAATGGCTAAGCAGGAGTGGCTACAAGCCAAATGCAAATCTGTAGAAGAATGTGTAAGAAGGGGAAAAGTAGATACTGCCTACAGGAAAATAAAAGAGACATTTGGGGACAAGAAAAACAGCTCTATGAATATCAAGAACTCAGATGGTAAACCAGTTCTCAGCCAAGAAGGGAAAGCTGAAAGGTGGAAAGAGTACATAGAGCAGCTCTACAAAGGAAATGAACTGAGAGACAATGTTGTAGGAAGCGAAGAGGAAGTAGATCAAGATGGAATAGGAGATACTATACTGAGAGATGAATTTTCAGAGCCCTAAAAGACCTAGGTCGAAAAAAGGTCCCGGGAGTAGATGACATTCCCTCAGAGCTACTAAAGTCTCTGGGTGAGCCAGCCACGACAAAACTATTTTATCTGGTGTGTAAGTTGTATGAGACAGGTGAAATACCCTCAGACTTTAAGAAAAATGTAATAATCACCATTCCAAAGAAATCAGGCGCAGAGAGATGTGAAAACTACAGAACCTTCAGTTTAATAAGTCACGGTTGAAAAATTTTAACACGAATTATCTACAGGAGAATGGAAAAGCTAATAGAAGCTGACCTTGGGGAAGATAGGTTTGGATTCAGGAGGAACATAGGAACCCGGGAGGCAATACTCACTTTACGACTTGTCTTAGGAGATAGGTTAAGGAAAGGCAAACCTACTTTTTAGCTTTTGTAGATTTGGAGAAAGCTTTTGACAATCTTGACTGGAATACACTCTTTCAAATTCTGAAGTCAGCAGGGGTAAAATACAGGGAAAGGAGTTATTTACAACTTGTACAAAAGCCAGACCGCAGTTATTAGACTCGAAGGGAATGGAAGGGAAGCATTAGTTGGGAACGGAGTAAGACAGGGTTGTAGCCTTTCTCCGATGTTACTCAATTTGTACATCGAGCAGGCGGTGAAGGAAAGCAAGGAAAAATTAGGAATAGGGATCAACGTTTAGGGTGAAGAAATAAAAACATTACGTTTTGCTGATGACATTGTAATTCTGTCAGAGACAGCAGAGGACCTGGAAGAGCAGTTGAATGGAATGGACAGTGTGTTGAAGAGAGCATATAAAATAAACATTAACAAGAGCAAAACAAAAATCATGGAATGCGGTCTTAGAAAATCAGGCGATGCTGAAGGAATTAGATTAGGTAACGAAACAATGAAGGTGGTACATGAGTTTTGTTACTTGGGTAGTAAAATAACATGCGATGGTCGCAGTACAGAGGATATAAAATGCAGAATGGAAATGGAAAAAAAAAGCATTTTTTAAAAAGATAAATTTGCTAACATCGAATATTAAGTGTAAGGAAGTCTTTTCTTAAGGCATTTGTGTGGAGTGTTGCCTTGTACGGGAGTGAAACATGAACGACAAACAGTGCGGACAGGAAGAGAATAGAGGATTTTGAAATGTGGTGCTACAGAAGAATGCTGAAGATTAGCTGGGCAGATCGCATAACTAATGAAGAGGTATTGAACAGAATTGGTGAGAAAAGGAATTTTTGGCATGCCTTGACTAAATGAAGGGATCGCTTGGTAGTACACATTCTTAGACATCGAGGAATGGTAAATTTAGCATTGGAGGGAAGTGTATGGGGTAAAAATCTCATAGGGAGACCAAGAGACGCATATAGTAAGCAGATTCAAACGGTCGTGGGTTGCCGTTCTTATGAGGAAATGAAAAGGCTTGCTCAGGACCGAGTAGGGTGGAGAGCTGCATCAAACCAGTCTCCGGACTGAAGACTACAACAACAACAACAACAACAACAACAACTGTACAACTGTCATATATCAAGAAAGTAATAATTTTGAATGATTTGAAGTTCGAAATTTTATATCTTTCCCGAATTAATTTTTACCTCTTGCGGACCACAGGGGGATCCATTGTACCATATTGTTGAAACCTTAAGGAAAGACCTGTCGTCCTGTCAGGGATTGTTAAATTTTGACACAGTGCTTTCTGC
Source organism: Locusta migratoria (assembly GCA_026315105.1). Classification (NCBI taxonomy): domain Eukaryota; kingdom Metazoa; phylum Arthropoda; class Insecta; order Orthoptera; family Acrididae; genus Locusta; species Locusta migratoria. The sequence goes on along the minus strand of CM048751.1, from coordinate 326,616,886 downwards.
TGGCAGTGGAACGGTGTCGTGTCGTCTTGCGTTCGCCGCTTGCAGCGTTCCGCGCGGCCGCAGACGGCGAAATGCCGCCGACTGACCTGAGCGGCGAAAGTGCAGACACGGCGCGTGACGTCACAGACGAGCCCACCGCCGCGAGGCGTGGGCGTGGCGCACGTGGTCGCTATGTAGTACGCGCGCGTGACGTAACGCGTGAGTCACAGCTGCCGACCGAGTTTGCCGAGCCACCGCTTGGCGGCGCTAGTTGTCCGGTCGGTGCTGCCCTCTCTCGCTAGAAGTCTAGTTCGTGCTGCTGCCTGGTGTTATGTCTGGGAACTAGATGAAACTGTTTGTGTGTTTTACAATTTACATCCCCGAGTTTATTAATAATCATTCTCCGCAGTATACTAGGCAAAGAGAATTAGCTGTTCTCTGAAATCTGTTACGAGAACTTTGGTAAAGCATTTCGTTAATACCAGGTAACACACAGTGGCGTAGCTTTGTCACCAAGGGCCCCGGGGCAAAATTGACATTGGGGCTTTCTTTAAACTAAAACTTTACAGATGCCAAACTAATTCATCATCAGCTCCTTATCTCCCACTGGAAGACATAAGGCAAACCTAAATACTATTATGTCACGCAGCAGTTAATATTTCATCGTACTCTCAAATATAATTATAACTCTGCAAGTTAGTTACTTCGTTATGCCTTCAAACAAAAATCTGGGTGGAACTGGATGAAATTTTGCAGAGATATAGAGTTGGATCTGGGCAGGACATACAGATAAAATGACCCCATGGGATATTTTCCGAAGTTTCTCCATACTAGGTGAATGAAGTTGCAGACAGAAAACTAGTAAAAATAATGAAGAATTATTACTCAACCACTGACTGTTGTCAGTGCCGACAACTCTCTCTCGCTAAACTATTGCGCTGTTATGTCATTGCTCCGTACCGATCAGCCTAATTTCGTAAAATAACTAAGTCGACATCTTCGCCTATTATCGTGGCAATTGGGTATGGGGTAGTGTCTTGAAGTCACAATTTACTATTGTGATAAAGAAACCATGTTTTCTTCTTTTCTTGCACGAATTTCGGAGTGCAATTGGTTACAGCAGTTAAGTGGGATCTATGATTTAGAGACTTCATATTCAAATGTGGCCACACCGTGTATTGTGAAACACACTGCTAGTAATTCAGCTCCATTCATTGTTATTTCGCAAAGATTGACAGCCATGGCAACTCCGACTTCAAACGACAACACGCTAACGGTGGCAGTGTCCACGCCTTAGCGGACAAGCAATTCCCCTGAGGTGGGATTCATTTTTGGCTTTCACTTCGTGCGTTTGAGGTTTGTTCGTGAAGGTTCAAAAAGTCGGAAATCCTTCATTCAACTAAAATTTATATACAGTAGAACGTCGATTAGCCGAAGTAATTGGGGGGACATAGATGTTCGGAAAACAGATTATTCGTATAATCTAACTGTACACTTTATTTGCCAACTATTAGTAGCGTACAGTAAATGTGTTCATACACACTGCGCCGATCGGCACGCTGCAACACTTGGAAGGCGCAGCTGTTGCTGTGAACAGCTTTGATCCTGACTCTACTTTTCCCGTTACGCAGATTGAAGTGTGCCAAATACTGTACACAGCGACTGCGTTGTGTGTAGGTCCCATTAGAAGCACTGTTCCGCCACCTGGTGGACCAATGCGGCTACTGTGGGAAACTTGGTTTGAGGGGAGGGGGAAATAATGACGGTAGGGTGGGAGAGTAAAAAAATAAAACGTTGAACGATTTACTGTAATTTTTTACGGAAGTCGCTCACGGAGACCGAGGGGCCCCTAGAGCTCGGGGGCCCCGGGGCACTGCCCCGCCTAGCCCTATGATAGCTACGCCACTGATAACACAAAAACTTAATTGTAAATTATTGATTCCAAAGACGCTGCTTTTGATTAAATTATTTAATGCGACAGGCCTGTTTCGGCGTGAATGCCGTCAGGTGTACTGTGAAATACAAAGGTGGGTATACTATTTAAGAAGATAATTGTACTTACCCTTGTATGATCGCTTCTTTTGTATGTATACATTTTTATTTACATAAGTAAAAGAACTGTTGTTATTGCTCTTATGTAGCGGTATATATACTTTTTTTAAATAATCCTTTTGTCGTCGATGTTTGACAGCTATTTTGACAGATATGCCAGCGATATTACAGGTTTACAATGCAGTTATTTCTTTGCTTGTAATATCGGTGGTATATCTGTCAAAATAGCTGTCAAACATCGACAACATAAAAGTTATCTTTAAAAAAAGTTTATATACAGCTACATAAGAGCTATAACAACAGTTATGTTACATATGGAAATAAGAACCTATACATATAAGAGAAGCAGCGATTTTACAAGGTATACCTGACGATGGCATTCACGCCGAAACAGGCCTGTCGTATTAAATAATTCAGTAAAAAGTAGCGTCTTTGGTAGCAATAATTTACAATGTCTCTATGACATATGACGCAGTGGGCCCAGAAGATTATAAACATAAACTTATGTTAGTCAGCAGCTGCCTATAAGGACAACGGTTATTTTGCAACTGGATGGAGTGGTTAATTTCTTAAATATTAGGTGTGTGAATTTCAGGGATGCTGCCGCCCTTCAGCCCCTATGCTGCAGTCACAAAAGCCACAAGTTCCGATTTTTTAAAACTTCTGATCGAACTCGCAACCAAAAATGTTTTACCGAAATACTGTTGTCAAAATCTGTTTCCTAAAATACTATTCTTATAATCAAAATAATAAAACTACAAGAATTGATATAAACATGACGTACTACGTTTTATTCAAATGGTAGTGTCACTTTCCGTCTACTTGTTTGATACATTTTGGGACAAGTAGGTACGCTTCGTGACTGTCACGTCATACTGTTATTGCTCGCATCTTCAACGTACTGTCTGCGTTTCCATTGCGAAATCTGCACACATACATACCATGAAGTTATATGAAGCAAGTGTAAATCCTTTTGGCATGCTTTAATAGTAACAGTAGAACAGGCCAACAAATCATACACTAGCAAGCTAAAAACAGAAATGTGCACCGGTAAATGTAGTCAAAGGATGAAAGAGTGAAGTCACCAACAGACCAGAGACGAAATGAAGGGGCATGGGGTGGCGTAAGGTTCAATCATACCTTATGATGATGATGCTGTTGGCAATAGTTCTTTTACATCTGCCCGTAGAAGATCACTTCAGTGTTGCTTCAATGTAGCACATGGCAAGCAGACGTCCAAAAAATAGGGCACTTCATCTATTATGATGGTAATTTTAGAACTATAATAGTAGCAAAATGTCGTACCTTTGAATACGACTCCGCCCATCTGTCTTCTACTGCCACTGCATTCAACAAACGAAAAGCTCAAATGTATTCGCATTCCTTAAGTTGTGGTAGGGCGGAATGTGGACAGAGGCAGCAAATACTTCAGTTTTCTGTAAGAGTCTCTTAGACAGAAAGGTTTTCCTTTGTGCTTCGACAGGGCATTATTTTGTTGGTTTGTTATATCCCACAAAATAGCGTTGTCCAAGCTACATTATATTTACAAAGAAATGCATCTGAAACCAGTTAAAGGAAAAAAGTGTGTGTCTCATAGCGAAGTATACACAATATTATAATGAAACCGAGTCAGTAAACGTAAAAATGGTACAATTAAAGTGATGAGCCGAAAACTAACTTATACTAAAGACAACACAAATATCAATGCCCGAGGGAGGATTCGACCCCCCGACGGGGAGCGGCCTCGCGCATCAGAACTTAGCGCCTCGATGCGTTCGGTCACTCCGCTGCGACTTGTAGTCTTCATAAAAAAAACTTTTAGTGACTTACAAATTGTTATTGCAGATGAATTGACTCCATAAAACATTTTATTAGACTGTCACAGACATTTTGTTGAAAATCTTCTCAGTACATGTTCAAATGTTTGTCAATCTATTGGACCATCAGTCCCTAGACTTACAAACGACTTAACCCTCTAATGACCAAATTATTTCCAGAAGTTGTAGACTTTTCATGAATACTTTATTGGGCTAAGAAATCATACATAAAATTATAATTCAAATCTTGAAAGTGAGAGGTTTGCCTGCAGGTTTAAAACAATTAGTGGGGACTAACTTTGGAGTAACTGGACTTGATAATTTAAAAAATGTATGACCTTAATTTTTGGTACAAAAAGCATATTAAACTTTTGATTTACTTTTTTGTTAGATAATATTGTCCATTGAGTTCACTAAGGTGACGTACTATGGAACTTAGAGAAGCATGGTACACGACAGTTGCCACACATTATTTTTGTGCTCTTTTGTTTTTTGTGCTACATTGGCGGCACCTTCTGTTTGTAGTACTTTTTGTTGGCAGATGAGTTCCAATTTTCGCCAGACGAACTTCGTCTGGAACTCTTTCTGGTGTCTGAAAATGAACAGCCCTTCCTCTTCGCTTACGACTTGAGAAGCCGAAGATCAGCTGCCTTGCCGAATGTAATCTAAATGTTAGCTGGTCTGCTTCTGTCTTCTGTAACTTAATGCAGACATTGACAACTTCCTAATCTACAAGAAAAATAGTATGTGCCATCAAAAAATGTTCAAATGTTTGTTAAGCTTGTGGGACTTAACTACGGGGTCATCAGTCCCTAAACTTACAAACTACTTATGAACTACTTACGAACTAGGACGGCACAGATATCCATGCCCGAGGGGGGATTCGAACCCCCGACCGTAGTGGCCGTGCAGACCGTGACTGGAGCGCCTCAGTCCCCTCGGCCACCGCGGCCGATGTGCCATCACTTCCATACTGTTCGTGCAGCTGATCAAATCGATCTGCTACTGCCACAGCCAATGGGCAGAACACTTCTGCTTCCATCTTTATTTCTTCTCAAAACAGTTGTAATGTTTTTGGGATTGTGGTAGAGCGTACAAAATTCTCAAAACCTCATCTGGTGTGAGTCCAGGCATTCCAAACAATAAGGAACGAACAATAACGATGCCGATTGCACAGCCATACACACTACACTTCACACACGTCCAGTGGGAAACAGTTATAATGTTCATGTACTTTCATTGATATCCAGCAAATATACACGAATACTATCCCCCTCGTAAATATAGTAGACAAATACAACACAAGTCACTTCACACGTAGAAATAAAACCACTTTCGCGCACTTGTTAGCAGTCTATATATAGTTAACACACTTATAAAAATCATAGCACAAATTAGAAGTGGGAACACGGATAACCACCGAACTTATAGCGAGACTTATAAGTGGGAACTATAGCTCCCACTGGTCACTAAACCAACACACACACACACACACACACACACACACGAGGGAAGAGTCGAACCTCCGTCGGGAACGTCCACCCAGTCCGTAGAAAGTTGCATGTTGGTGGAGAACCTTTTGTTTATCCAATGTGTATTGTAATGTATAAAAGAAAGATTGATACGTTTCATATTTTCTGTTTGATTGCGGTCAAAGTTATCCGATTAGGTTGTTGCGTGCGCAAATTCATGTTGCTTGGCAAAGGTTAAACGTGTCCGGTTGGTTAGCTGAAAACGAACAAAAGAGAGGGAAAAATAAAATAAAAATAATTTGCTTCTGTATTGCAAGAGATTCCTAAACCTTTGGCTCGGATTCGTACCTTGCTACCTTGTAATGTCCAATTTTTACCATGTAATATCCAATTTTTATACGACCTCTTCTTCAGCTTGAGGAAAAGTAATGAAGAATGCTTTTGGCAATGTTGCCTCTGATTACAGCTTAATTTTTCTCGCGCAGGGACCAGAATAACTGTCAACAATGTAACTTAGATCAGAAACGGCGCAATGCGTCGACTTGTTAACAATTACTTCTCAGCTCAACATATCCTTACAAGCTGTTTAGACTGTTTGTGACCATAGCGTATAGATTAGCACGGAGACCTCAAGGAAACTATCGTTCAATAAAATCTAGAAGTCATTTGATAGGAAACGTAACGTACAGCGTGTGGCAGACTTGGATTCGTTCATAGGCAGATAAGGAAGGAAGGAAGGAAGGAAGGAAGCAAGCAAGATAGATAAGCGTTTAACGTACTGTTTTAACGTACTGTCAACATCGTCGTCATTAGAGACGGTGCATCAACATCTACATAGATACTCTGAAAATCACATTTAAGTGCCTGGCAGAGGGTTCATTAATCACTTTCGTAACATTTCTCTACCGTTCCACTCTCTAATAGCGCGCGTCCCGTTTTCGATCTGATTTCTCTGATTTTATTGGGATGGTCATGTCTCCCTAATAGGTGGGTGCTAGCAAAATATTTTCACATTCAGAAGTAAAAATTGGTGATTGAAACTTCGCAAACAGATCACGCCGCAATGAATAACGTCTTCTTTTAATGATTTGCACCCCAATTCGTACAACATTTCTGTGACGCTTTCCCCCCGGTAACGTGATAAAACAAAACGAGCTGCCCTTCTCTGAACCTTCTTAATATCTTCCGTCAGTCCCACCTGGTGAGGGTCCCACAAGGGGCAACAGTACTCCAGGAGAGGACGCACAAGTGTGATGTAGGCAGTCTCTTTGGTGGATCTGGTGCATCTTCCAAGCATTCTGCCAATGAAACGTAACCTTTGGCTCGCCTTCCCCACAATATTTTTTGTGTGTTCTCTCCAGTCAAAGTTGTTCGTAATTGTAACTCCTAGGTATTTGGTAGAATTTACGACCTTAAGGTTTGACTGATTTATCGCATAATTGAAGTTCAGCGGATTTCTTTTAGTGCTCATGTGTATTACTTCACACTTTTCTTTATTTAGTGTTAATTGCCAATTTTCGCACCATGTAGAAATTTGATCTAAATCGCGAACAGTCTAAGGGAGCTATTCAGATTGTCTCCTAAATCGTTTATAAACACAAGAAAGAGTAGGGGACCTATAACGCTTCCCTGGGGAACGCCAGATATCACTTCTGTTTTACTCGATGACTTGCCGTCAATTACTACGAAATATGTCCTTTCTGATTTGAAATCGTGAATCCAATCGCACAATTGGGGAGATATTCTATAAGCGCGTAATTTCATTAGAAGCCGCTTGTGGGGTACAGTGTCAAAAGCCGCCCGGAAATCCAGAAATATGGAATCGATTTGAGATCCCTTGTCGATGGCATTTAACACTTCGTGTGAATAAAGGGCAAGCTGTGTTACGCAAGAGCGATACTTTCTGAATCCGTGTTGACTATTGGTTAATAGGTCGTTCTCTTCGAGATAGTTCATAATGTTCGAACATAGTATATGTTCCAAAATCCTACTGCAAATCGAAGTCAATGAGATTGGCGGAAAGTTTTGTTTAAGGATGTGGAGGGAAATAGGCCGTGTCCTTTGAAAGAAACCATCTCGATATTCGCGTAGCCGGAGGCTGTTTGAACCGCTGTCCTCCGAATGAAGTAGAGAGAGAGAGAGAGAGAGAGAGAGAGAGAGAGAGAAGAGGAGAGATAACAAGGAGGTGGAGGAATAGAAGAACAATCACAACAACAACGAGTAGTTGTGGGTGGGCAGTGGATTAGTATATGACGTCCCGTCGATGGCGAGGTCACCGCAGACATTTCGCCGGCTTCTTTGGTGGCAGAGCACCAGTGCTGGGAGCGATGCGATCAGAGGACTCGGCAACAGGCGGCTGGCTGGCAGCGGATGAGTAACGGTCGGAATGGAGTGAGTTATGCCCGCGGTCTCGAGGCGACTCCTGGCGGGACGGACGAAGCGACCTGGGCATAAACGTAAATCATGCGCCGCCGACGCGACGGGCTGTTCTTCATTCAGTGGCGCCACACCGTGAGCGTGTAGTCGCAGGGGGGAAGCACTCCGCCTGAAATAACGCACGTCTACATCAAGCCTTGCCCCACGTCGTAGTGGAGAGTTGAGGCAACTGTTCACAAATTGAAGACCGCTGTTTAAACGAACCAAAATACGTCTGCGCATTGGCATTCGGTGTGCTGACGGATGGGAGCAACATACCGTGTTAAATGCGCTCAGATACCCGTCAGAAGGAGTGAACTCGATCACAAAATTCAGTTTTTCTGTTGTTTTTGAGGGAACCTCTGGAAGAATTCGTTTCAAAAATATTACGTGTAATCCTTAGGATTTCGATATTGTATACAATGCTGATTATAGAAATAGCCTATTCTTTTAATTTAAAGGTTGATTGGCTTCACCCCACCCCACCGGGTGGGGTGAAGCCGATCACTCATTTTTTGAATTCCTATAACGGCTTCACCCAGACAATGGGGTGAAACCGATCGTCTTTTACATTGAAATATCTCCCAAGGTATGGTAGGCTATGTTTATATGAAGTTTTTAAAATAGTAGACGGTCTTTCAAAATGTTCAAATGTTTGTATAGCTTATGGGACTTAACTTCCAGGTCATCAGTCCCTAAACTTACAAACTACTTACAAAGTAGCTAATACTAAGGACGGCACAAATATCCATGCCCGAGGGGGGATTCGAACCCCCGACCGTAGGGCCGTGCAGACCGTGACTGGAGCGCCTCAGTCCCCTCGGCCACCGCGGCCGGCTAGAGGGTCTTTCTCAGGGTAAGGACATTGTATTTTCCTTTTTTAAAAAATAACCACTGTACATAAAATTATCTTGCATCATAATGAATTTTCACGCAGTGTTTGAAATGTCAAAATCTAGGAAACTGTAGCGTCCACGACCAATGCCCTTAGGCTTCATTTTTGTTACAATTTCTGTGAAGGGAGTCCTTTTTACATCAGGAACATCTGGAAATAGACTTGATCAATCCATGAACTGCCGGCCGCGGTGGCCGAGGAGACTGAGGCGCTCCAGTCACGGTCTGCACGGCCACTACGGTCGGGGGCTCGAATCCCCCCTCGGGCATGGATATTTGTGCCGTCCTAGTTCGTAAGTAGTTCATAATTTTAGGGACTGATGACCCCGTAGTTAAGTCCCATAAGCTTAACAAACATTTGAACATTTTGAATCCATGAACTAAACATTCTTCGTCTACTGAGCTACGAACAGGCTGCCCACCATATTTATATCTACGTTTGCCCTTCACCCACTCATTTAACGTTGTGTAGGGCACACCGTAACACTCAGATGCTTTACGAATACTCAACTTCTCTTTCTCCACTTCCTGAACGGCATTATCCAAATATACTGGATTGTTGTTCCTTTTTCCCTCTCTTCCCACCTTCTTCACGTATGTTCGCGGCCTGATCGACTTCAACCTACAAAATACGACAATTCAATTTTTAGATCACTACTAGTCCGTACAACATCTGCTTTTGCAAAAACATAAATGAAATGACAATGAGTTCACTTACCGGCTAACAGTCCGAAAACAGCAGAATTATATGACTATAAGGTCGTATTGTACAGGTTCAGTCTTGCTTCATTCACAGGCCACCAAAAGGCTTTTGTTTATATCCCACAATGCCGCTGAACGGATACTCAGAGAGAAAATTCTGCAGGTAAACACTACTCTGCAACTCATTGGCTTCCAACAAGTATGTGTAGCGTGAAGTTCCGGGATGTACCACCAGGCGGAGGTAGCGTAAATTATTGCCGGTCGCCAACCCCCCCCCCCCCTGATCGACTACACCCCTTCTGACAACACCACCCGAGTGTAAACTTAGTTTGCGAGGACATTATGAATACTGACCTCTCATTTAAAGGGTACTAACTGAAAACCCGGCGGTACTCGGGTATTTATTTATTTGTTTGTTGAAGCCTCCAGTTAGGACTTCTGCTATCCTTTCTCTCTCTGACCATCTCCTTTTTTCTAAAAATATATTTATGGGAGAATATATACGAAATAAGGCTGTCTTCCATAATGTACAAAGTTATAGGTGCAGCATCCAAACAAAGAAAGATAGCAATCAAACTATAAATGATACGTTGTTGTTGCGGTCTTCAGTCCGCAGACTGGTTTGATGCAGCTCTCCACGCTACCCTGTCCTGTGCAAGTCTCTTCATCTGACAATACGTTCGACAGCCTACATCCTTTTGAATTTGCTTGCTGTATTCTTCCCTCGGTCTCCCTCTACGATTTTTACCCCACAGGCTTCCTTCTAATGCTATGTTGGCAATTCCTTCATGTCTCAGAATGTGGCCAACCAATCTAGCCCTTCTCTTAGTCAGGATGTGCCAGAAACTCCTATTCTCCCCGATTCGGTTAAGCACCTCCTCATTAGTTACGTGATCTACACATCTAATTTTTATCATTCGTCTTTAGCACCACATTTCAAAAGCTTCTATAATCTTTATGTCTGATCTCCTTATCGTCCACGTTTCACTCCCATACAATGCTACACAGACAAATGCTTTCAGAAAGGACTTCCTAACATTTAAATTAATATGGGATGTTAACAAGTTTCCCTTCTTTAGAAACGCTTTTCTTCCCATTGCCATTCTGCATTTTATATCTTCTTTACTTCCGCCATCAGAAGTTATCTTGCTACCCAAATAACAAAATTAATCTGCTACTTTTATTATCTCATTACCTAATCTAATTCCGTCAGCATCGCCTGATTTTCTTACATCGCATTCCATTACCTTCGTTTTACTCTCGTTAATGCTCATCTTATATCTTCCTTTCAAGACACTGTCCATCCCATTCAATTGCTTACGGTGATAGAGGTATCGATATTCATTCTGTGAACGCGGACCTATCCAACACAACACTGCTGATGTGATTTTATCCAGTCCAAAATGCTGAGCATCGTGCGCTTTTACACCAACTAATGCCATCCAGTTGTTTCTGAGTGTTCTGATGATGCGCCAAACGCGCGAAACGCGTTAAAAAGTAATAAATAGTATAATCTGCAACAGAGACTACTTTTCCAATTCAAATATGGATTTACTGTTGCTACACCAGGCTAACGAACTTTGGAGTAATGTATACTAACTGAATGGGTTTAGGTATGGGGCTAGGAGACATTGTTTCTACATCTACACGGGATACTCTGCAAATCACATTGAAGTGCCTGGCAGAGGGTACAACGAACCACCATTCTACTATTTATCTCCCATTCCATTCTCGAATAGCGCGCGGGAAGAAAAAAACACCTGAATCTCTCCGTTCGAGCTCCGATTTCTCGTATTTTATTCTGATGGTCATTTCTACCTATGTAAGTGAGAGTCAACAATATATTTTCGCATTCGGAGGAGAATGTTGGCGATTGGAGTTTCGTAAGTAGCCCACGCCGCAGCGATAAGCGCCGTTGTTGTGATGGTTCCCATCCCATATCCTGTATCATTTCCGTAATGCTGTCTCCCCTGTATCGTGACAATAAGAAACGAGCTGCTCTTCTTTGGACTCTTTCGATGTCTTCCGTTAAACCCACTTGATAGGATCCCACAGTGGGCAGCAATACTCCAAAAAAGGACGGACAAGCGTAGTGTATGCAGTCTCTTTAGTAGTTCTGTTGCATCTTTTAAGGGTTCTGCCAATAAAACGCAATCTCTGGTTCGCCTTTTCCACGACATTATCTACGTTTTCTTTCCGGTATAAGTCTGAAGTAATAGTAATTCTTAGGTATTTTGTGGAGTTTACAGCCTTCACTTTTGATTGAGTTATCATGTAAACAGAGTTTAACGGATTTCTTTTCGTACTCATGTGGACGACTTCACACTTCTTAATATTTAGAGTCAATTGCCAATTTTTTAAACCACAGTGATATCTTATTGAGATCGTTCTGCAGTTGGTTTTGATCTTCAGATGATTCTATTAGACGGTAAATGACGGCGTCATCTACAAACAACCTGAGAGAGCTACTTAGATTTTCCCCTAAATCGTTTATGTAAATAAGGAACAGCAGAGGACCAATAACACTACCCTGTGGAACGCCCGATATCACTTCTGTTTTAGTCGGTGCCTTACCATCGATTACTACGAACTACGTCCTCTCTGACAGGAAATCTCCTATCCAATCACAAATTTGTGGGGATATACCATAACCATGCAATTTGATTTAAAGCCGTTTGTAAGGTACGGTGTAAAAAGCCTTATGGAAATCAAGAAATACGGTTTCGATTTGCGAACCCTTGTCGATAGCGCCCATCACTTCGTGTGAATAAAGAGCTTTAAAGTCCATTTTCATATTAGTTTTTTTAAAATTTAATGTATAGGACCGATTCGCTGAAAGGCAACCCGCCCGCGTTTTTCACTAAGTAGCAGCCGTCACTTGTCACCGATGGCGGCGCGCGTTCGGTGGGCGCTTTCCGCTTTCGAGGCATTAGCAGTCTGGCGAGCGACATAAAGCGCCGCTGCCTGGGCGAGCTATCGGCGCTTCGCATCTTGACCCCTGCTGCGGTATTCGACCGCCGCGCCGTGGCTCCGCTGGCTTTCTTGTCGCGGTGGCACTGACGGATGCGCAGCGCAGCCGCGCAGTGAAAGGCGACCAGCGAAACTGTCCGCCACATTTCCCTCTCACGCGTGTCTCGCGGTCAAGCGGCGGCCAATCGCGCCATTTATATGATTGTACAGGGTGGCGCAAAAGTGACTGCACACACAGTAGTCTTGTGTAGTTCGCGAACGGCCAAGTTCGTAAGAGTACTCCCACAGGCGAACTACGCGAACTAGTTCGCAGATCCCTCGCCTCTTGGTTCGTCCGCTCCTTTCCCGAAGACTGACGGGGTACAGCGTGCAGCTCAGCTGTAGTTTCATAATTCACTGCCAAAAATTTTCTTTTCTAAGGCATTCAGCAGTGTCTAAATATAACCCTCATTCCGTAGTTTAAAGAAGGAAAGAGAAATCAAAACTTAACATTGTTTGCATTTATAAAAGTTCATTTTATTCACTAAAATAGACACATTTAGCATATTTTGTAGATGATGTTCCTTCAATCACCTATTAAATAAATCCATTTTAAAAATAAAACACTAGGAGTACTCTGTATGCACAGTAGTTGAATATCATTGTATAACCCATTCGTGTAAATAACTGGTTTATTTTCTTAAGTATTTGATGTCTAATTGCCCAAAAATACGGGTAATAGCACACGCTTGGGCAACACTGATCACTATATAAAGAAACTGCCATAACAAAAGAAACAGATCTTTTAGTAGCTTTAGCAAAAGCCAAAAAGAGCGGACGAACTAAAAAGAGCGACCTACTTCGCGGCCGAGCTGGGAACTAAAAGGAGACTATCGGTCGTGAACTAAAATATGTGCATTAGCTCGCGAAATAAAACATGCGTTACCGGTCGCGAACTATTATGCCAAACGTATTTCGCTTCTTAGTTAGTTGGAATCTTATCCAAAGACCGACGGGCAATAGCGAGGGGCGCGCAGCAGAATTAAAAGTCACGTGTTTCCTTCTGCTGATGAGACCCATTTCTAGGTGAGCGTCTGCCTGCTCGATTACATAGTTCAGTGCTACAAAAATTCTGATTTGAAGTATTTTGCATTCTGCAATATCTCACTAATAAATTCCATAATGCCAAGATATAGAGATAACTCTAAACTTAAACGCGAGAAATTATCCACAAACTGTTTCTTTTGTTTTGCGTGATATCGTTAGCGGCTCAAGCAGCAAGCGCATGAAGCAGCTAGGTGGGGGAACTTCTCCCTCCACCTGCATGCCCATACCACGCTGCTCAGCCGTCACTGGGAGCGGACGAACTAAAAGAACGAACTAGTTCGCGGCTCTGCCGCGGACTAAAGCGAGCGAATCCGATCGCGAACTATTATGCGCAAGTCTAACACACACCACCGGTGCAAACTAATTCAAACAATACTTAAAATTGTTTTGCATGTACAACTGTTTTCCGTCTTCATTAGTACATCATTTAAGTTATGAAAACAATATAGCTTCACAGTCACTATATACGAGGTATATCCACAAAGTAATTTCTGTTTTGTTGTATAAAACAAACGTGAACAGCTACATTAAAGTATTTCATATTCACAGAATATATTTGACATCAACTGCGAATGGGCAAAGCTGAAAATGTGTACCCAGCCGGGATTCGAACCTGGGTCTGCTGCTTTCTTTTTTACTGAGCCTCCTACCTCCTATTCATCCCTTCCTTACTCACGCCATGAGTGCCTTCTTCGACTGGCTTCATCCAATTAGACAAATTAGAAAATCGTAATACCTATGAACAATTTTCTGTTCTAAATAAAATGTGAAACCAAAGTGAACGAAAGGAGGTAAAATGTACATCTGCCTTCCATACCCTTTTCCCGAGGAAAGAAAAACATAAATAAAATATATCAAAAGCTTTAACTAAAGATTTCATTCTTCTGTGTGTCCGTCAATTCGGAGCTTACTGAATACCTTCATTGCTTAGACAAGCCGTCAGATTCGGGATATCATAATGTCCAACATGTTTCCAAACTAATTATGGTAATTCAAGTCAGATTTAATTTTAAAATTTTCGATTTCAATATAGGTATAGTAGTCAGTATAATTGGTGCCATGATTTTGAATTGGATAGCGAATGGTATGGCCTAGCATCCAGGTCGCTGCGTTGTTCTTGCTTCTGGGGTAGCGTAACTTCTGCGGCCACAGAAGTTCCGTCTTGTCAATGTTCGTTGCAGTGGTATGATCTATGATGGCCAATCTTCTGCACAGAAGGTCGATGACTTGTTTCGCAGGCCCACAGGTGAGGCGGTGAGTTAAAGTATCCACAAAGCCACATGTACCACAGGTCGGCTGATTTGCGAGAATTATTTAGTCTAGCTTGTCGTTTGTGGATATCTTGTCGATTACGACCATATACCACTTTCTAGGCAGTTGCACTGACCCCTACACCACTGGGTACACAGTGATCACCGCACCTGCAAGGACTACCTAAGCAAACCTCTCGTCAGACACAAATTTCCAGCTTCAGCTGCCCACAGTACTATATACTAATTCCCGTAAGAGTAAGGGCTGCAAAATTGCCCACCCCTCCCCACTAACGAAAGGATCATTGCCTGTCGTTGGCGCGCATATATATATATATATATATATATGTGTGTGTGTGTGTGTGTGTGTGTGTGTGTGTGTGTGTGTGTGTGGCATCTATTCCGAAAGAACAGACGTCACTTCTGATTCTGCAGTTATTGTTTTCATATTCACAGAATATATATGACATATATGCCAGCGGCAGGCAATGATTCTTTCGTTAATGGGGAGGGGTGGGCAAGTTTGAAGCCCTTACTCTTACGGGAATTAGTACATAGTAACTACGAGTTTGAGTACTGTGGGCAGGGTAAAGCTGGAAATTTGTGTCTGACGGGAGGCTTGTTTAGGTAGTCCTTGCAGGTGCGGAGATCACCGTTTCCCCAGTGGTGTAGGGGTCAGCGCAACTGCCTAGAAAGCAGGCTTAGATTCCCGGCTGGGTACACATTTTCAGCTTTGCCCATTCGCAGTTGATGTCATATATATTCTGTGAATATGAAAACAGTAACAACTGCAGAATCAGAAGTGACGTCTGTTCTTTGCGAATAGATGCCATATGTATAGAAAAATATTTATTGTACAAAAACCTACAACTGTTAAACTATTTTTCTACATAGTGTCCGAAATTTTGCAGGCACTTGTAGCGTGGCACACGTTTTTGGATGCCTTCTACTCAGAAGAGTGCCGCCTGTGTATTCAATCAACTGGTAACATGTTCTTTCAGCTCGTCGTCATCGTTGAAGTGTTAACCACCAAGGACAGTCGCTGGGAGCGAGGTCCGGACTGTACGGAGGATGGTCAACCACGTCCCAGTGAAATTTCCGTAAGAGTTGTTTGGTCACGTTCGCCATGTCAGGTGGGACAACTAACTGCTGGATCACTCATAGCATTTTGTCCGTAAACCTCGCAAATTTGCCGATGAATTTTCTTTGGTTTAACTTTCTTTGTGTTTAGAAAACCAATCACAGATCTGATTTCACCCGAGGCGGCATTTTGAATTACGACTGACATAAAAAGTCAACTTGTTAAATCTTTTTGTAACACTGTTGACCCCAGGGGGGAGGGGTCGCGGAGGTTTGCTCGCGTGGGTCACCGTCGAAGAAGGAAATAATTGCACCATAAGAAATTCAGCCAGGGTCATGTGCCGCGGTGGAGTAGCCGAGTGGTCTAAAGCGTCTCGCTGCGGAGCGCGCGGTTGCTCGCCGTGGACGTTAGAGTCCTCCCTGGGGCATGGGTGTGTGTGTTGTCCTTAGGTTAGTTTACCTAGGTTTAAGTAGTTTGTAAGATACGGACTGATGACCACGCAGTTTGGTCCGATAGATTTACAGACATTTGAACATTTTGAACAGGGTCATGCCTCAATACTAGATGTTCCGGAATGCAAAAACATATGCCTAAGAAAAGTGAAATGTATTTTCTATTAAAATTACGCGATTTCATCATCAATTCTCAGTTGAATATAACAAAGATTTTTTTTTTTATAATAAATACTGTGTGGACGATGAAAATTGTCTTCATTGTATTTGTATATAATTTGTTTTTTTATATCTTGTTCCTTGGCACAGTATTGACATTACACCTTAAGAAGTCTACAAATAGGGGCAGAGGTTGCGCACTTGGTCAATTTAGATTTGGAAGCATTTTGGGAGATTGTGCAGTCGGTCTGCCAGGAGCAGTTAGGAGTTGCCGAATTGCCCATTTCAAGTCTTCCGTTTATCACCAACATGTACAAGTTGCCCAGTTCGTGCCTGCCACTCAGGGGGCACTTTGGTGATAGTTGCCCAGTTCGAGTCTTCCGTTTATCACCAACAGGTTGAAGTTGCCCAGTCCGTGCGTGGCACTCAGGGGGCACTTTGGGGACAGCTGGCCAGTTCGAGTCTTCCGTTTATCACCAACAGGTAGAAGTTGCCCAGTTCGGACGAGCCAGCAAAAGGAGGTCCGACGCGATATATTCGGAGGTGGGCCACGACTGTTGTGACGTCAGTGCACATATTTGCAATGGGGAAGATGTGCATGTGAACATTGGCGATTCCTCCTGGGATGCCGTGTATAAAAGTGGGCCGCGGTGGAGTAGCCCAGCGGTCTAAGGCGCTTCTCTGCGGAGCATGCGGTTGCTCGCAGTCGGAGGTTCGAGTCCTCCCTGGGGCGCGCGCGCCTCTCTGTGTGTGTGTGTGTGTGTGTGTGTGTGTGTGTGTGTTCCTGTAGGCTAGTTTAAGTAGTTTGTAAGCTACCAACTGATGACAAGCTACGGACTGATGAGCACGCAGTTTGGTCCGATAGATTTACAAACATTTGAACATTTGTTTGTATAAGAGTGGCACGGCCCCGGATTTCGGCAAGCAGTGGTGACGACGCAGCAGGCGTGCGCCCGGCGCGCCCCTTCCCACGCGGCCGCCGCCCTTGACTGCAGGTGTCCCGCCTATTGTCTCCCCGCTAATTAAAAGCGGTTGCACGCTGCCGAGCGCCGAGGACGCCGCAACCGCTATTCATCTGCCGTGCCCTGTCCGCCCACTTGGCCTTCTGTCAACAACAACAACACACACACCGTCATATTCTTTTTTCCGTCCACGCCAGCACAGACCGGTAGTAATGCAGAGTTGTCTTTTCATATCCATGAAAATGCAGAGCTGGCTCTTTTTGCTGATGATACAAGTATAGTTATCACACCTGACAGACAAGAACTAAGTAATAATAATAATAATAATAATAATAATAATAATAATAATAATAATAATAATAATAATTTGGTGTGGCTCATTGGGATGGTGCAAGTCCTTCAATTGGACGCCATTTCGGCGACTTGCGTGTCCCTAGCCTATCCCAGTTATCCAACCGGGGAAAGGGGACCTACAGCTTAACGTGGAATCCGAACCACGTGTCGTTTCTGGCGACTCCTCACATCGTTGAGAGGTGAAGGATGGGTTAAAGTGCCAAAATCCGAGGTCCGACCGGGTTTCGAACCCGCGACCTTTCGGTTTTCAGTCGAACACTTTACCCCAAGACCACCGGGCCGAAGAAATTGTAAACGGCGTTTTTCAGAAAATCATTAAGTGGATCTCAGCAAATGGACTATCATTAAATTTTGATAAAACACAGTACATTCAGTTTCGTACAGTAAATCGAATGACCCCATTAATAAATATTGACTTCGATCAGAAATCTGTAGCAAAGATAGAATATTCATATTTTTTAGGTCGATGCATTGATGAGGGGTTAAACTACAAAAAAATATATTGAAGATCTGCTGAAACGTTTGAGTTCAGCTACCTATGCTATTAGGCTAATTGCAAATTTTGGAGATATACATCTCAGTAAATTAGTTTACTATGCATATTTTCATTCTCTGCATTCGTATGGCATCATTTTCTGGGGTAATTCATCATTGAGTAAAAAAGTATTCATCTCACAAAAGCGTGTAACCAGAATAATTGCTTAAGTCCATCCAAGATAATCCTGCAGACACGTATTTAGAGAGCTAGGGATCTTCACAGTATATATATTCACTTATCAAATTTGTTTTACCAATCCCACCGAATTCGAAAGCAACAGCAGTGTACATAACTACAGCACTAG
The DNA here is from genome assembly GCA_026315105.1 of Locusta migratoria. NCBI lineage: Eukaryota > Metazoa > Arthropoda > Insecta > Orthoptera > Acrididae > Locusta > Locusta migratoria. Next base: position 326,598,399 of record CM048751.1, on the reverse strand, counting down.
GAGAAAGAATGATCTTCACTATTCAAGGATAAATCTAGCTTTGGCACAGGAAGGGGTGAATTATGCTGCCACAAAAGTCTTTGGTCAACTACCAAACAGCATCAAAAGCCTGAGAGATAGCCAACTAGAATTTAAAAATAAATGAAAAGAATTTCTTAATGGCAACTCCTTCTACACTATAAATGAATTTTTAGATATAAATTAGTAAATCTGAAAAAAATAAAAAAGTAAATAAAAATAATAAAAAAAAAAAATGATATAAAAATAAAATGATATAAAAATATTGTCATGTTATATTTAGTACAAAGTAATAATTTGTAAACACATGTTCCACATCATTACGGAGTGTCGTATTCATGATCTGTAGAACAAGTACTAATCTAATCTGCACGGTCACTAAGGTCGGGGGTTCGAATCACCCCTCGGGCATGGATATTTGTGCCGTCCTTAGTATTGCCTAGTTCATAAGTAGTTTGTAAGTTTAGAGACTGATGACCCCGTAGTTAAGTCCCATAAGCTCTACAAACATTTGATTTTTCTTCCGGGTCATATACGGGAGATGATCTTCTGGTATCTTCTGTTCTGCTGTCCACATTCCCGCTGTAGACCTGGTTCTCCACAGTTCATTTCGACGTACTTCTGCTGTTTGCAGTTGATGTTCTCGGAACCTTTTCCTTGATTTCAGCCGTAATGATTGAGCCCGGGTTCCCAACATTCGATGCCTTGGATCTATTTCTTGATTTCATCCTCTGCTGTCTGTATCCTTACTTCAAAATGTTGAAATGTCAGTAATTCTATGGGACCAAACTATGTTGGTCATCAGTCCCTAGTCTTAGAAACTACTTAAACTAAGTTAAACTAACCTAAGGATAACACACACATCCATGCCCGAGGGAAGATTCGAACTTCCGACGCGGGAGGCCGCGCGATCCGTAACGTGGCGCTCCAGATGCGCTACTCCCACGAATAGGACAATCTTACTGACAGGTCTCAGGGATCTTGTGACTAAGCGGCCTGACTCATGAGAGCCATTTCATCTTGCTTAGTATGTCCAGAATTCCTCCAAACTGGGGTAGCAAATCTGCAGGAGGGAAACGCAGGACTCTTGGGTGCGAACAACAAGGTCGTAGGAGTTGCAGTGAAACACAGAGCCACCATGAAGCATTGGAGAGTAACAGAACCGTCTTTGTGACAGGTTTCCGCCCCCCCCCCCTTCCAGGGGAGTTAGGGTTCTTTCGTGAATACGTGCTTCGGCGAGCACGAGGCCCCGAGCTAACGCAGTCTTTCTTCCTTCTTTCCTCCGTGGATTGCATTTCGGCCGCGGCGGAGTGGCCAAGCGCATTGAGGCGCTATGCTCCGATGCGCGAGGCCTTTCCCCGTCGGGGGTTCGAATCCCCCATCGGGCATAGATGTCTGTGCTGTCTTTATTATAAGTTAGTTCATTAGTAGTTTGTCAATTTGCAGCAGGGTTTTGGAACATATTCTGTAATGAAATATTATGAATTATCTCGAACAGAACGATCTATTGACCCAAGGTCCACACGGATTTAGAAAATATCGTTCATGCGAAACATAACTAGCTATTTATTCAAACGAAGTGATGAGTGCTATCGACAAGGGTTCGCAAATCGATTCCGTATTCCTTGATTTCCAGAAGGCTTTTGACACCGTACCTCACAAATGACGTTTAATTAAATTGCGTGGTTATGGTATATCGTCCCAAATTTGCAATTGGATAGGGGATTTCCTGTCAGAGAGGACACAGTTCGTAGTAATCGATGGTAAGGCAACGACTAAAACAGAGGTGATACCGGGCGTTCCACAGGGTAGTGTTATTGGTCCTCTGCTGCTCCTTATTTACATAAACGATTTAGGGGGAAATCTAAGTAGCTCTCTTAGGTTGTTTGCAGATGACGCCGTGATTTACCGTCTAGTAAAATCATCTGAAGATCAAAATAAACTGCAGGACGATCTGAATAAGATATCAGTATGGTGTAAAAATCGGCAATTGACTCTAAATAATGAGAAGTGTGAAGTCGTCCACATGAGTACGAAAAGAAATACGTTAAACTTTGTTTACAAGATAAATCAATCAAAAGTGAAGGCCGAAAACTCCACAAAATACCTAGGAATTACTATCACTTCAGACTTAAACTGGAAAGAACACATAGTTAATGTCGTGGGAAAGGCGAACCAGAGACTGCGTTTCTTCCTTTCTTTCTTTCTTTTTTTTTTTTTTTTTTTTTGGCAGAACCCTTAAAACATTCAACAGAACTACTAAAGAGGCTGCATACACTACGCTTGTCCGTCCATTTTTGGAGTATTGCTGCCTAGTGTGGGATCCTTATCAGGTGGATTTGACGGAGGACATCTAAAGTGTCCAAAGAAGGGCAGCTCGTTTCGTATTGTCACGATACAGGGGAGACAGCGTTACGGAAATGATACAGGATCTGGGATGGCAATCATTACAAAAACGGCGCTTATCACTGCGGCGTGCGCTACTTAACGAAAATCCAATCGCCAACATTCTCTTCCGAAAGCGAAAATATATTGTTGACTGCCACTTACATGGTTAGAAAAGATCATCAGAATAAAATACGAGAAATCAGAGCTCGAACGGAGAGATTGAGGTGTTCTTTCTTCCCGCGCGCTATTTGAGAATGGAATGGGAGATAAATAGTATAAAGGTGAACGAAACTTTACTCTGCAGCGGAGTGTGCGCTGATATGAAACTTCCTGGCAGATGAAAATTGTGTGCCCGAACCGGGAATCTAACCTGGGACCTTTGCTTTTCGCGGGCAAGCGCACTACCGACTGTGCTATCCCGACACGACTCACGATGCCGCCTCACAACTTTACTTCTGCCAGTACCTCGCCTTCTACTTTCCAAACTTCACAGAAGCTCTCCTGCAAACACGCAAGACTAGCACTCCTGGAACAAAGGATATGGTGGAGACATGGCTTAGCCACAGCCCAAGGGATGTTTCCAGAATGAAACTTCACTCTGTATTCTGGAAACATCCCTTAGGCTGTGGCTATGCCATGTCTCCACCATATCCTTTCTTCCAGGAGTGCTAGTCTTGCGTGTTTGCAGGAGAGCTTCTGTGAAGTTTGGAAAGTAGGAGGCGAGGTACTGGCAGAAGTAAAGTTGTGAGGCGGCATCGTGAGTCGTGTCGGGATAGCACAGTCGGTAGTGCGCTTGCCCGCGAAAGGCAAAGGTCCCAGGTTCGAGTCCCGGTTCCGGCACACAATTTTAATCTGCCGGGAAGTTTCAGTATAAAGGTGGTTCGATGGATCCTCTGCCATGCACTTAAATGTGATTTGCAGAGTATCCCATGTAGATGTAGATAAGATTTACAAACATTTGAACACTTCGACTGTACTTCCTTTCCCTTCCCCTTTTTTTTTTTTTTTTATCCTCACTCCTGCCCCTCCCCATCAGGGCACTGATGACCTTAGCAGTTTGGTCCCCCTGTTCAAACCAACGAACCAGTTTTCCAGCTTGTGGTCGTTGGGACTCGCGGAACCAGTGGCGCGGTTGAAAGGCAGGCGAGTGTGGAGGCCGTCGGCAGAGGCGAGGCGTCGTGTGTCGCGTGGGCCGCGCTCGCCGTTGTCCGCGGCAGGTGGCGGCGTGGGCGGCGCGTGGGCGGCGGCAGCGCACGCCGGCCTCCGCGCTCCAGCTCTCTCCAGGGGCCCACGCTGCCCAGGTGTGCCAGCTGTCTCTGATACGCAACGGCAAAGTCGCATTCCCACCTACTGTATTAAACTGGTTTTTCATAAAATGCATTTTTGAAACCATCGGCTGTTTATTACAAACCTTATATATCAACCAGTTTCGGTCAATAGACCATCTTCACAGATAAACTATACAAAAAAATACAAAATAAACGTAATATAATGTGCACAAACAAAGAGAGGAAATAACCAGCAAAATGACATATAATGAGATTGAAAACGGAGAATCATGTCGATTTAACAAATGTTCAAATGTTTGTATAGTCTATGGGACTTAACTACGGGGTCATCAGTCCCTAAATTTACAGACTACTTATGAACTACTTACGAACTAGGACGGCACAAATATCCATGCCCGAGGGGGATTCGAACCCCCGACCGTAGTGGCCGTGCAGACGATGACTCGAGCGCCTCAGTCTCCTCGGCCACCGCTGCCGGCTCGATTTAACATATACGAGGTATGTTCACAACGTAAGTTCCGTTTGGTTATATAAAACGTGTACAGATACAGAAAAAATATTTATTGTACAAAAATATACAACTATTAAACTACTTTTCTACAAAGCTTCCGAAATTTTGTAGCCATTTGCCATAGCGTGGCAGAAGTCTTTGTATGCCTTCTTCGTAGAAGGTTGCCTCCTGTGTATTCAACCGTGTGGTAACATGTTCTTTCAGCTCGTCATCATCGCTGAAGTGTTGACCACCACGGACAGGTTTTAGGTGTAAGAAGAAAATGTTCAAATGTTTGTAGAGCTTATGGGACCTAACTACGGGGTCATAAGTCCCTAAACTTAGAAACTACTTATGAACCAGCTAATACTAAAGACGGCACAAATATCTATGCGCGAGGGGGGATTCGAACCCCCGACCGTAGTGGCACTGCAGACCGTGGCTGGCGCGCCGCAGACTGCTCGGCCACCGCGGCCGGCGGTGTAAGAAGAAAGTCGCTAGGAGCGAGACTGTACGGAGGATGATCAAACACGTCCCAGTGAAATTCCCGTAAGAGTTGTTTGCTCACATTCGCCTTGTGACGTCGGGCGTTAACGTGAAGGAAAAGAAAATCTCTTTTCATCTCTTCTTACACATAAAATCTGTCCTCGGTGGTTAACACTTCCACGATGACGAGCTAAAAGAACATGTTTGCCACATGGTTGAATACACAGGCGGCTCGATGGTGCGCAGTTAGCACCTGTGGCGAAAACGGGTGCAAAAAATGTTCAGATAATGAAACTTTCACTCTGCAGCAGAGTGTGCGCTGATAAGAAACTTCCTGGCGGATTAAAATTGTGTGCCGGAACCGCAATCCAGACTTGGGACCTTTGCATTTCGCGGGCAAGCTCTCTATCGACTGAGGTATCCCGCCATGATTCACTGTCCGTCCTCACAACTTTACTTTTGCCAGCACGTCGCCTCCTACTTTTGATTAGCCCTCGAAAGACAAAGGTCCCTGGTTCGAATCCCGGTTCCGGTACACAATTTTAATCTTCCAGAAAGTTTAATAAGTTTATAAAGCTATGGGACCAAATTGCAGTGGTCATCAGTTCCTAGAATTACAAATTACATAAACCAACTTGTTTTAAAGACAGAACACACACACACACACACACACACACACACACACACACACACACACATATATATATATATATATATATATATATATATATATATATATATATATATATATATATGCGCTCGAGGGAGGACTCGAACCTCCGACATGGAGAGGCCACACAGTGCGGCAAAATGGTTGCACTGTTTAATGTTCGACTACGGACAGTATCTTCAGTAAAAAAGGCAAAACATCATTGGGTGAAATCCTAAGTTAACTGAGAATGACCGCCCAGCATTAACAAATATTGTGGCCAGATAGCCTGTAACTACCATAGAAAAGAGACTGCAAAACTGACTACTCACTTGAGTAACACTGTTACGATGAAAAGAGCAGAGCTTAATGTTCATGGAATGGCGGTAGTTCCTCGACGCTTAGTAAGAATAGCAAACAAGAAACTATGAAGTACTGCCACAATCATAAAACCTAGACACTTGATCACTGGAAGTATGTTGTATGGTTCGATGAATGCTCCTACAGACAATCGGTTTTATGTATCCAGCACACTCTTACTATACGGCATGCCTTCTTCCCATAGTCGAACATTGGAGAATTTCGTCATGATTTTGTCATAGTATTTAACGTTTCGATCATTACCTCCACACTGGTCGGATAACTGTCAATGAATATCTCACCATCCCGACAACATATTCCTTATTCAGTTAACACGTTCATAACAAACTCTGCCATAAACTTGACATACATTGGGCACATAGTGTTACAGACATCGTAGATTGACATAATTATATAATTGGTTGGACCAGAACTCCTTGTACATAATGTAACTTTGCAAATGCAAAAAATAAAAAAAATAAAGTGGGGGCCTTCTTGCCCTTCCGGCCCGGTTCTAAAGTCACAACCGAGCGAGGTGGCGCAGTGGACTTGCATGAGGGAGAACGGTGCTTCAAATCCACCTCCGGACACCAAGATTTAGGTTTTCCGTGATTTCCCTAAACGCCGCACGGGGGTAGCCGAGCGGTGTGGAGCGCCACGTTGGTGATCGCGCGGTCTCCCGCGTCGGGGGTTCGAATCCTCCCTCGGGCATGGATGTGTGTGTGTTATCCTTAGGTTAGTTTAACTCTGGTTAAGTAGTTTGTAAGCTACGGACTATTAACCACGCAGTTGAGTCGGATAGATTTGCAAACATTTTAATTTTCCCAAATCGCTCCAGCTAAATGCCGGGATGGTTCCTTTGAAAGGGCTCGGCCGATTTCCTTTCCATTCCTTCCCAAAAGTCCGAGCATGAGCTCCGTCTATAATTACCACGCTGTTGATGGGACGTTAAACAAAATGTTCAAATGTTTGTTAAGCTTAAGGGACTTAACTACGGGGTCATCAGTCCCTAAACTTACAAACTACTTATGAACTACCTACAACTAAGGACGGCATAAATATCCATGCCCGAGGGGGGATTCGAACCCCCGACCGTAGTGGCCGTGCAGACCGTGACTGAAGCGCCTCAGTCCCCTCGGCCACCGCGGCCGGCGGACGTTAAACCCTAAGATTCCTTCCTTCCTTCTACAGTCACCGTGAAAGTTATCTGTTTTATGATATTTATTAAATATAATTTATTTTTTGGATTGGTCGTGGTGATGGAACTGGGATTTGCTATCTGACCATGTGGGTGTGTATGTGTGACTTTGTTTGTCTGACTAGCAGTGATTTCTGTTGATAAAAAACGATAGGTTACGTAAAATTCATATTTTTTCACACATAAGAAAAGCACATCAAATTCTTTGTGACTGTTCCACACACTGGATCAAAAACTAAGACCTGATAGTAAATTATGTGAATTATATATAATTTTTAACGTCAGGCCCGCGCTACGGATAACTCATTCGTGCATTGCTATGAAAAGAAGCTCTAACTGATCCGTTAATTTCTTCCATAAATTACTTCAAAATGAATGAATCACTTTAATGCCGTGTTGTAAATTCTCAACATCAGTATCAAAAATGAAAAATCTCAACTATTGCGCTCTCGTTTCAGTCAAGCAACTGAGATTGCACATAAATATTTTACTGTGAAATGAAGTGAATCCTTGTGACACTTCAAAGATGCCAATACCTTTACTGAGAAGTAAACCCAATTTTTGTAACAGTTGAAACGTACTGTGGTTGGCTCATCACGCTTAGTCAAACACTTCATTATCGAGCGTTGTCAATCACCTAATTACTTTATCAAAAAATGATCTCTTGAACTTCTCTACTCACAGTTAATACAAGCACAGAAAATTTGAGTTAACCCACAGATAAGCACTCTACCTTTGATATTTCACTCATTGTAACTGCGTCATCATTATCATATTCTCAACATAGTTTTCAACAATCCTAACCTGGGCCCTAATTATTTTAGTGAAAGTTATCTGTGCCGGCCGCGGTGGCCGAGGAGACTGAGGTGCTTCATTCACGGTCTGCACGGCCACTACGGTCGGGGGTTCGAATCCCCCCTCGGGCATGGATATTTGTACCGTCCTTAGTAGTAGGTAGTTCATAAGTAGTTTGTAAGTTTAGGGACTGATGACCCCGTAGTTAAGTCCTTTAAGCTTAACAAACATTTGAACATTCGAAAGTTATCTGTTAAAACATACACTCACAGAGCCACCACCTGCAAGTACGTTTGAGATTAACACTTTTACTTCACTTCAAAACAAGTCACATCAATTAACTGGTCGTAAAACTTATTGGAGGAAAAATGGAAGTTTCTACACACTACAAAATAATGGAAGAGAAATTTCATTATCACACTTATATTGAAAATTAAAAAGCAACATCATTACAAAAATATATACATATTACCTTATACACTCTTAGTCTGAACATCTTTATCCTATTCAGCAGTCGAGCTAAAAGACATCCTCTGCCCACAGCTCACAGTTCAACCTCCTACTCCGCCCGCTACATTACAACAAGACACGACTGCCCATTCCCATCGTTACATTGCGACAACCAGAGCGCCACCATTACCAGACATAGCAATAATGCTACCTCTCTGACTTACAGGAATCTTATTCACAAAATAATAATTCCAACGTAATATTACAAAATATTAAATCTAACCGTACGCTCCACTCTTAATGCGGCCCTGTTCTACGATTAAGTAGGTCGCAGTTTGAGTCGCGGCGCTGGGTAGTTTGATTCCCACTAGCGCGGTAAGGTTGCGCATCACTGGGGTGGCAGCGGCCGAGTGTTGAGGCCGCCTTCCGCATGTGTCGTCAGACTAGCCGCCAGTTTACGAGCGACGACTTCCGCTTCCGCAGCCGTCACTCCGCGAGGCTATCCAGGCTGCTGGCCGCTCTCTGGCCTACAGCAGACGCCCACCAGCCGGGCTGCGCGATACAGACCGACAGCCACTTAGCAGCCACATATAACCACTCTCGGGACTGTGTAGGCTGAAGAAGGGCTGTCGTTTCAATCTTTAGTTATCACGCCGTCCAATATGCACGAGGACAACTGGAAGGCTTCAGCCAAATGACGATGAGGACAATTAAATTCCATTTTGTTCGAGGTGGTACAGGTTTCACAATGCCAGGCAGTGCAGCCAGAACGTCCACCAGCACTCGATTTGGCCACCACGTATAGTCTTGTGTAGTTCGCGAACGAACTAGTTCGGAAGAGCGCTCTCACAGGCGAACTACGCGAACTAATTCGCAGATCCCTCGCCTCTTAGTTCGTCCGCTCCTTTTCCAAAGACTGACGGGGATCAGCGAGAGGACGCGAGAGCGCGCAGAATCGTGTGATTCCCTTCTGCCAGTTACCTTCATTTCGAGATGAGATGCAGCTCAGCTGTAGTTTAGTAGTTCACTGCCACAAGAAATCTATTTTAAAAATAAAGTGCTACGAGTACTCCATTGCAAAGTAGTTGAATACCATTGTATCACCCATTCGTGTAAATAACTGGTTCATTTGCCCAAGTATTTGATGTCAAATAGCCCAAAATACGCTTTGGCAACACTGATTCATTATGTAAAAAAGCTGTCATAAAAAAGAGCTCTTTTAATAGCGGTAGTAAAAGACAAAAAGAGCGGACGAACTAGGAGCAGCGGACGATTATGCCAAACGTATCTCGCTTCATAGTTCGTTGGGTTCTTTTTCGAAGACCGACGGGCAACAGCGAGAGGATGCGTAGCAGAACTAAAAATCACGTGTTTGCCTTCTGCTGATGACTCATTTCGAGGTGAGCGTCTGCCTGCTAGATTACATAGTTCAGTGCTACAAAATTTCTGTTTTGGTGTGTTCTGCACTCTGCAATATCTGACTAATAAATTCCATAATGCCAAGATATAGAGATATTCTAAACTTAAACGCGAGAAATTATCCACAAACTGTTTCTTTTGGTTTGCGTGATATCGTTAGCGGCTCAAGCAGCAAGCGCATGAAGCAGTTAGTTGGGGAACTTCCACCTCCACCTGCATGCGAAGACCACGCCGCTCAGCCGTCACAGGGAGCGGACGAACTATAAGAACGCACTAGTTCGCGGCAGAGCCGTGAACTAAAGTGAGCGCTCCCGATCGCGAACTATTATGCGCAAGTCTATCCACGTGATTAGTCTACCGTGCAGTGCGCACTACTGATGAGGGAACATACCGGTCAACGAAGATTCATATACGCTCCTTGTACTTTTAATGAAAAGGCGAAGGAAGAGAGAGAAGCATGTACACCCTATGCTATCGTTATGGGAATCTAAAGATGTGTACTATACTCTTTTTTGATGAACTGTGTTTAGACAAGAAGTTTTTCAATTACTTACGAATGTCTAAATCGTCTTTTTTAAAACTATTGTCTTTAATAAAGCGAGATATTACCGGTAAGGATTCGAAAATGAGAAAGTGTCTCTCACCAGAAGAACCGATAAATTGTATTGTAAGTTATTAACTCTTTTGCTTTACAAAATTGTAATATCTGCTTTAAACAGCAACAGTCGGTAGAGCACTTCCTCGCGAAAGACACAGGTTCCAGTTTCGAATTCCGGTTCCGGCACTCAATTTTAATCTGCCAGGAAGTTTCTTTACTGCTATTGAGCCGCGGTGGAGTAGCCGAGCGGTCTAAAGCGTCTCGCTGCGGAGCGCGCGGTCGCTTGCCGTGGAGGTTCGAGTCCTCCCTGGGGCATGGGTGTGTGTGTTTGTCCTTAGGTTAGTTTACCTAGGTTTAAGTAGTTTGTAAGCTACGGACTGATGACCACGCAGTTTGGTCCGATATATTAAAAAAAAAAAAAAAAAAAAAAAAAAAAAAAAAACTGCTATTAACTTAATAAGACAGACAAATATATTTTCCTCAGCTTTATTGTACACTTTCTTTTCCAATCTCTGAAAGGAAGACCATTCATCTAAATTAAAACATACAGTAGTAAAAAAAATAAATAAGCCTAATAGACATTTTATAATCTAAATGTTATCACATTTGTTTTAAAAGATACTTGGAAATAGAAGAAAACACACATCTGTGGCACAAAAACGTAAAAGGCTGAAGGTACATCCGGAACACTTCTTCAACCGTGCTATAACTTGCTTCATTGCACTTTCAAAGCTCATATTGTTGATAATGATTACACTGTCGTTAGTCGTAGACAGCAGTGGCACGAAAATACGTTCATATAAAACACAACAATTGCGGAACAAATTATGTAAAGCGCGAGACATTCACATAATACCTTATAGTGTGGGGTGGTTGGTCACCTTAGGTGGGAAGAAGAGTATCAACCTCTTAGCTTATACTGATTCTCACTTTGTGTCAAAGAGAAAGTTCCAAATCGCATAGGCATAAGCCACAGTTATGTGGCAGTGGCGTGGTATGGTTTCCAAACTACAAGTAATGCCGCACTGGACTTCATGCAGCAACAACTGTGGCAGACAACCGGCATCTGCAACTTCTCGCAGACTGCCCTGTGATAAACATCGACTTTGTGACGGTAACTGTCAAACAGTCTATACGAAACAGAATCCACAACAGCTGTCTGTATTCCAGACGGCCATAGACACGCCCAGCCCCAGACACCACGCTGTACAGTTATGCAGGCACAAAGCCCCGACGACGGACCGTGGAAAATTGGCGCAAAGTAGTTCTGTTCACAGATGACTGCTGCATGTGTCTGATTCCAGGTGACCGTCGACAGTAGTGTATAGGGAACTTGGTAATTCTGCACTCCAGAGCCATGCCCGGCAATGTGGCAGGTCAATTCTGTGCGTGTATCTTGTGGCGGCTTACGACGCATCAAATACGAGCTCAGGGCTTCCAACCGATAGTTGAACCGTTTCATAAGCATTCCTGTGAAGATTTCAAGTTTACGGACGATAACTTCCAAGTCCACCGTGCAGGCATTGACAAAGATTTCGTCAATCGTTCCGTTGTTGCACCAGTGTACTGGCCTACATGTTCTCTCTGTACCAATCCAACCGAATATCCTTAGGATGTACTGAAAAGAGCTCTGTTTGCATGCCCTGAGTCCAAAAAGGCAACGAGAGCTGAGCAGGATTGCCGCTGAAGAATGGAGTATATTAAACGACCAATGGTTGAAATATCTCGTGGTCACCATGTCACGTATGATGCAGGCTTGCAAGGGTCATGTTATTCTTTATTTAACGGTGTTACTACACAATAGGCTCACTTCGATTAAAGTGATTGTAGATTCTATTTGAATGCAAAATAAGTGGTTCGTTGGGGTTTGATTGACATGCAGTTGGAAGATGTATTACTTTATTAATAGGCTACCAATTCAACGTACTATATAATACCACAGAACTTTCGTTTGTTGGGTGATGCAATACCTTTCTTGATGTGTGTATTTTTTGTGATGTATAACGACGATGTTAAACGACAACTTGCTTTATATAGGTCTAGTAGTAAAATTGTGTTGCAGGCACCATCGGTTATTTTGCCGCCCAGATAGAAAACCACCTCTACTTCCTTCTGTTTCTCATTTAGAAATTATCTCCGAATTACCTGTTTTAATCCAGCTATCCTCTAATACAGTGTTTTTCAACCTGGGGGTCGTAAAGTCTTGTTCGGTGTAAGGGGGGGGGGGTGTATGTCTCCGTCACAATAAAATAACTAACGGTTTTTGTAATACAGAAACGTATACCTAAGTGAAATTTATTCAATCTTACATGATAATTTAACATTAATTATCAATTAATTAGATTATAAATTGTTTATAATACAATGAGTTAATAATGAATAAGCGAAAAGTTTGAAAAGTCTGTTTTCGGGAACAAAACCATAGGATACAGTAAATAGTTCTGAAAAATTCGAAAAAAAAAAAAACTTCTTTACAAATTGTCTCTAGAGTGGGACATTTCTGAATGAGCATAATTCGTGTCTGAGTCTTGCATGAAATGCGAAACACTGGTTAAGCAAAATATACTTTTCTATCGGAAATCATGTGTACATTTAGAATAATGTGCTCAATTCCAAAAAAATACACAATTTAAAAGAAAGCTGTAGCATAAGGACGAAGATTAACTTTGTTTCCTTTAAAATAAGAGGTGGGGATTCGCCAGATTATTTTTACTTAAATGGGGGCCGCATATTCGAAAATGTTGAAAACCACTGCTCTGTCGCAGTCATATTTGTAATAGCTCATTAAAGCAGGGTATTTTCCCAGATAGACTGAAATATGCTATCGTTAAACCTTTGCATAAAAAAGGGATACATACGATGTCGCCGGCCGTGGTGGCCGAGGGGACTGAGGCGCTTCAGTCACGGTCTGCACGGCCACTAGGGTCGGGGGTTCGAATCCCCCCTCGGGCATGGATATTTGTGCCGTCCTAGTTCGTAAGTAGTTCATAAGTAGTTTGTAAGTTTAGGAACTGATGACCCCGTAGTTAGGTCCCATAAGCTTTACAAACATTTTGAACATACGATGTCAACAACTACCGGCCCATCTCACTTCTGACAGCTTTATCAAAGATTTTTGAAAAAGTTATGTATTCTCGAGTTGCTTCACATATTAGTATAAATAAAGTTCTAACAAACTGTCAGTTTGGTTTTCAAAAAAGCTTTTCAACTGAAAATGCTATATATACCTTCACTCATGAAATATTAAATGCTTTGAATAACCGGACATCACCAGTAGGGATTTTTTGTGATCTTTCAAAGGCTTTTGATTGTGTAAATCATGGGATTCTTCTAGATAAGCTTAAGTATTGTGGTATGAGTGGGACAGTGCACAAATGGTTTAAATCATACTTAACTGGAAGAGTGCAGAAAGTTGAAATAAGCAGTTCACATGATGTAGATGAGACAATTCTTCTAACTGGGGAGTTATCAAAAATGAGGTCCCACAAGGGTCGGTCTTGGGTCCTTTGCTGTTCTTAATATATATTAATGACTTGCCATTCTACATACACGAAGATGCTAAGCTAGTACTTTTTGCTGATGATACAAGTATAGCTCTCATACCTGACAAACAGGAATTAACTGATGAAATTGTAAATGATATCTTCCAGAAAGTCATTAAGTGGTTCTCTACAAATGGACTCTCATTAAACTTTGATAAAAGCCAGTATATACAGTTTCATACAGTAAATGGCATGACACCATTAATAAATTTAGACTTTGAACATAAATCTGTAGCTAAGGTAGAATATTCAAAAATTTTAGGTGTTTGCATTGACGAGGGACTGAATTGGAAGAAACATATTGAAGATCTCCTGAAACGTCTGAGTTCAGCTACTTATGCTATCAGAGTCATTGCAAAATTTGGTGATATAAATCTCAGTAAATTAGCTTACTACGCCTATTTTCATTCACTGCTTTCATATGGGATCATAGTCTGGGGCAATTCAACATTGAGTAAAAAAGTATTAATTGCACAAAAGCGTGTACTCAGAATAATTGCTGGAGCCCACCCAAGAGCATCCTGCAGACATTTATTTAGGGATCTAGGGGTACTCACTGTAGCTTCACAATATATATATATATATATATATATATATATATATATATATATATATATATATTCACTCATGAAATTTGTTATTAACAATCCGACCCAATTCAAAAGTAATAGCAGTGTGCATAGCTACAACACTAGGAGAAAGGATGATATTCACTATTCAAGGTTAAATCTAACTTTGGCTCAAAAAGGGGTGAATTATGCTGCCACAAAAGTCTTTGGTCACTTACCAAGTAGCATCAAAAGTCTGACAGATAGCCAACTAGTATTTAAAAAGAAATTAAAGGAATTTCTGAATGGCAACTCCTTCTACAATGTAGATGAATTTTTAGATAAAACTTAAAAAAAACTTAAAAAAAATAACATAAAAAATAAAATAAAATAAAAATTCTTAAAATATAGATTGTCAAGTATAGACAAAATTTAATAAACTGACACGTTCCACATCATTACGAAATGTCGTATACATGATCTAAGGAACAAGTATTAATCTAATCTAATACAATGATTTTACTTTTATTGGTAGTCTTTCTTTCTCGAAACACTAGTCACTTCGCTAAGGTATCTTCCTAATCCTTTTATCTCACTCAGAATTATGACATAGTCAAATGTTAAAGTTTTTATTTTTTTTTTCCTCGTAAACTTTCCATATTTTAGCGTATCTTCCCTCACTGTTGAATGCATCAATTTACTGACATACGGGATAGGTTACAGCCCTATGTCATTCACTTTAATATCCTTCGACTCTGGTTTGTTACAATGAATTACATAGTTTAGCCAGTCACTTTCAACTCCCTGCCCAATATTTTTCGTTTGCTTTTAGGCGGATCGTACATTCCTTCTTTTGTTTCCATTTTCTCGGTGCTGTCGTTCCAAATTACAGGCTCCAGGAACCCGTTCTGCCGTAACTGCTCCAATTACTGCGTTGCACTGAGTACTGAGTGGATATTTCCATTACGCCATTCTGTACGTCGGGCAAGAAAGTCTCCTGTTCTTACAGAGTACATCATAGCTAGCTTTTAGAATGCTCACATCACCGGAAAATTTTTCTCACATTTTTGTTTGTTTGACTGAAGTCTTATATTGAAGAGATTTTATAGGAACGATAATGCTTGTGGAATTTACCATTTTGGGATGGATGTTTTTGTTTTCCTGAATAGGTCCACTTGTTGAGTCTTGTATATCCTTATTATATAATTCAATTTGTGTTGATTTCTTTATCTCAACATTTCTTCCCTTTAGCACTTTTAGAATTGCTGTAAACTATTTTCTTCATCACTCGTTTAATAACGGCTAAATATGTTTTTCTTAATCCATCTGTAATTTTTCCCCTTCATGCAATTCTCGTACTTTCTACTAAACATTCCCTTTCATCCTTCATACCAATTATTTGCTGTCTTTTTTAACATTGTCCAATTTTCTCACTTTTGCCCGTTTTTCAGTATTTGTCCTCTCCTCCTCCTCCTCCTCGACGTCTTGCTCTTCTTCTGTGATATCCACTGATTCGAACTAAGTAAGAGAGGAAAGAAGTCGAAAATTTTCGGCAAAGCAAATCGCCTACAGCTGAAGACACCGTAACACACATTTCTAGTCTCCCCCCCCCCCCCCACTCTTTTTGTAGCTGCTTAACCTTCTCCTTTAGTGCTCATTCTTATTTCGTTTGCATTACACTGTTTTGTGGGACGTATATACACTAAAATGAAGAGGTTTTCCATCGTGCTTGAAGTATGCGTCTTGTCGTACAGATAAAGTCACATCTTTTTACAGAAAAGATACAACAATGTGTACGAAATTATTGAGACTGGGTGGAAGAAAGTGATGCCTTACGAATTATTCTACAATGACGGCCCAAATCGGCATGTAAAACAAAACAGCGCCGGTGCATGTACGCTAATGACAACGTAGCCAGAAGTCACCAAGAGTGAATGTTATTTATGATTCTAACGTTCTTTTTTTGTGTGATTTACCTGATTATTGTGTTAGACACACAAAGATTTAATATGGAAACAAAGCGACCATATGTTCATATACATTACGTCTTCGTGTGAAAAAAGTGTAATGCAATTTGTGCCATATTTTTTGTTACACCCTATCTACGTCATGAATGTTTACGACTTGAAAAAAATCTGAATCATGTTGTTTGATTTGCATGAAATCGTTGCGTTCTTATTGCGAAGAATTTGTCAATTAGATCGCAAAGTCAGTGCAATAATAATCAAATGTTCAAATGTTTGTAATCCTATGGGACCAAACTACGTTGGTCATCTGTCCCTTTATTTATGTATTGGTTTTTTTCTGTTCCATGGGACCCAAAAGACCAGTGAGACTCCATGGTCATGGAACAAGTCAGTACATGAATTGTTGAATGGTAATAGAAAATTTTAAATAATCCTTTGCACACGACAATCTTAAGACAAAGTGAAAAGAATCAATAAAGAAAAAATGTATTAGCTTAATTGTTTAACTTTTCTAGGGGTTCCTCGACGGAATAAAAGGAGTGAGCCATGAGGTAACTCTTCAATTTAGATTTGAAAGCGTGTGGATTAGTGCTAAGATTCTTTAGTTCTTGTGGCAGCTTATTGAAAATGGATGCCGCAGAATATTGTACCCCATTCTGCACAAGTGTTAAGGTGGTGTGATGCAAATGCAGATTCGACTTCTGTCTAGTAGTCACCGAGTGAAAGCTACTAACTCGTGGGAATAAGCTGATATTATTAACAACAAACGACATTAAAGAAAAAAAGTATTGTGACACCAGTGTCAAAATTCCCAAACTACTGAAAAGGGGTAAGTTCGTGAACTTACGCCAGATATTACTCGAACCGCTCGTTTTTGAGCCAGAAATATCCTTTTTGCATCAGGCGAGTTACCCCCCCCCCCCCCCCCAAAAAAAAAAAAAAAAATGCCGTACGTCGTGAGTGAAAGTGAGCGTAGTAGACTACTTTTCGTGTTGAAAAATCACTTATTTCAGATATTGTACTACTTAAACTAAGTTAAACTAACCTTAGGACAACACACACATACATGCCCGAAGGAGGATTCGAACCTCAGTCGCGGGAGGCCGCGCGATCCGTAACGTGACGCCCCAGACGCTCGGCCACTCCCGCTCGGCCAATAATAATCCGTGAGCTGCTATTGCCTGGAACTGTAGAACTGTACATAATGTCTTCCACAAGCGAATGTAAGCAGAGAGATCTAATTAAACTTACATGTCTTCTGGCTTTGGCTGCTATAGGCATTACCCCCCCCCCCCACCCAAACCGGGCCCTCAGCTCTTTTTTCGGGTTCTGGCGCTTTCTTCTTGTATCCCGGGCAGCATTCCCTTCCTTGTATCCCCTCCTTCCTATTCTAGCCTCTCCCCACTCAACTGACATGTCCCCCCTCTTCTCTCCTGCGGGTTCAGCGACTAGACTTGGCTCTCGGTTTCCCCTTGCCTGGCGTAAGGGACGGCTAAAACGAGTCTCTTGGATAGTAACGCTTTGATTGTGTGCTTAAGAATCTTCCAAATATCAAGTGATATTGAAAGAATTTGTCACTGTTTTTATTTTTGTTGTTTTACTGGTCGAGATGGCAACATGTCCTCAGGTAGGTATATTGGCTTCGGTACAGTGCACTATGTTAAAGTCCAGTGTGATGAGAGTATTTTAAGATTCGAAGAAAATGCAAAGATTCGCTTTATGGTCCTAAATATGAGAATTGAGCCCCACCAACTGCCATGTCGTCGACTTACATTGTACGTTAATGTGGTGTCTGATCTCTCGGATAGGTCGTAAAAAAAGAGACCACACGAATATATAAGTTTATTTTTTACGTGAAGACAGCGTCAGGGTTCATTTCTTGACGGCAGATGCGGGAAATTCTTATGCGGGAATCTGCTTGGCTAACATGGGTGACTATGGACGATAGGGACGTTACTCCCATAGCGTAAGACTTTGGGACGGGCGTGAGGTGTGCTGTGGATAGCCAAGACGTTAAGGCTACCGCTCGCCCAAAGCGAGAATGCCGGTCCGACAAATTTTTTACTCGTCACTGCGCTGAAGCAGCGCAAGATGATAATTTTCCCTCCTTTGCCTATTCCTTCTTCACTTAGAAGGTGTGCACCACCGCCGTCCTTTTGGTGCGTCAGCTAGTCGGTCTTCCAGTCTGTCAGGTATCCTGACTTGGAACCTCTGCTACTCGGTCCACTCCAGTAGCTCCTCAGCTGACGCCACGAGGTTCAGTCCATCCCGTTCCAGTCCTTCACCACGGAAAAATCGCTGACAGTACCGGGAATCGAACTCGGGTTCTCGGCATGGCAGTCAGCCACGCAAGCGGTCTAAGATTGTGTTTCGCCCTTCGAAAATTATTAGATACAGTGAATCCAGCAATGCTTCGCAGTTACTAATATGTATGGGACTTCGATATACACCCTAGTTCTCCCACCCTGTCTCTCTCCCTTTCCCCCTCTTCCTCTATTTGTTAATCTTCCCCTCCCCCCCCCTCACGCTTCTCCCCTCATCTTATGTCCATTACCATCACTCCACTCCCTGTACATCTTTTATCCACACTCTGTACGTCTCCTCCTCCATCCCCTTTGCATCTGTACCATCCCTCCCTTTCTTTATATCTATTTCATGCACTCTAGTCAGTTTTGATTGGGAATAGAAGTCAACATGAATGAGCAAATCAGTTGGAATAATTAGGAGTATCTCTGAGGATGGTAGCTTTAATACCATATTTCGTGTTGTTCTACACATTCCCTTTGCTTTGTACATTTCCTTCTCCTCTCCTTCTGATATAGAGTTACTTGTAATTCACAGTAACATTTCCCGTATTACATATTGATTCGAATCTTTCATTAGCCCATATCCTCTATCGTCCTCTATATTCACCAGGTCTTCCCCCCTTCCTCTGCCCATCTCCTCCTTCCCCCTGTCTCTCTATACCACCTTTTCTCCCTTCTCTATCAGTTTCTCTCCGCTATCTATGAATAATCACGAACACTTGCTTATCCATAAAAAGGTGATAAAATCTAGTGATGATTCAACTGGCGTCTAAGTCTATTGCAAAGTAACCTCTGCCATTCATCATATGATGGGTTGCGGAGTATAAAAACCTTGTCGATGGAAAAAATTACAAATTTGATGATGATCGGTCAAACCAAATAGGTTTGTTCAAAATGTTCAAATGTTTGTAGAGCTTATGGGACTTAACTAAGGGGTCATCAGTCCCTAAACTTACAAACTACTTATGAACTAACTAACACTAAGGACGGCACAAATATCCATGTCCGAGGGGGGGATTCGAATCCCCGACCGTAGCGGCCGTGCAGACCGTGACTGGAGCGCCTCAGTCCCCTCGGCCACCGCGGCCGGCTAGGCTGTTGTGATGGTGGATGCATACAACAGTTCTTATTTTTGCACTTCCTTCGAATTTTTGGACATTCATTCGTAACCACCCCGATTTTTTTTCTGAAAACTTCACGAGGACCATAACGAACAAAACAGAAAAAGAATTACCCATCTGCATCGTCCGTCCGAACCGTGAGATATAATGTTGACTTCATTTAAAAATATATTGAAATACGCACTTTAAGTTTCCCTCAGACTTTGGAATTTTCCAGTTGATGTTCTAAAAATTTTACTGATAATTACCAGTACAAAAAATTAAAAGAAAATAAAATAAAAAAATCTGTCAAATCGGTCATGCGTGTCTAGTGTCTATTGATTTATATTTGGCGTATATACTTTACCATTTGTAAGGTATGAAAGACTTACGACCTATAGTAGTGTAGCCACTTTAATCAGTAAACAAACCATCCAGCCCGGTTGCCCCTTCGTTGGTTCCGTATAGGACTGTAGGAAAATTTAAAAATGTATATATTACAACACATACAGAAATGTTTAAAATATCATTATCATCCCTCGATTTATCGAAATAAAGTATCCATGTATCATACTGCTAAATACCGATATAACGGCCTATAAAAATTATGACTTCACATTTAAATATTCTCCCGGTTGAAATAAATATTGATTTATTTTTAGATATTCTTTACATCAGCAAACCAACAGTCTGCCTATAGCCCTTATAGCAAGAATTTAAAGAAAAATATTTCATCTGAAAATTTCTAAGTTAATAATGGGACTTTTTGCAGATGAAAACTAGAATTACTACATTTTGGGCCATTGTTGTTAATTAACAACTGCGTACATGGTACACTGTCATGAAATATTTCACTCTAGTTAACTTCTCATACCCTTTTTTCTTAGGTTGTCATTGGCTAAATGTCGAAATCAAATGTTCAAATGTTGGTAAATCTCAGGGACTTAACTGCTGTCGTTATTAATCCCTAGGCTTATAAATTACTTAAACTAACTTAAAATAACCTAAAGACAAAGCACAGATCTATGTCAGGAAGAGGACCCGAAACTCCGACGGGGATCAACCCCTCGCGCTCCGTAGCAAGGCGCATTAGTGCGCTCGGCCGTTCCAGCGTAGCTCAGGTAGAAAGAAACCAGTTGTCAAGGTTACGTAGGAAAATTTAAAATCCAATTCCAAAGGAATTTTCGAGTGCTCCATTGAATTTCTTTAAGTTTGATATGTGGCAGCTAAGTTTGCCTTTTGTCATAGAGATACTAGGTTTCAAAAATGCATGTATCGTGTTGCAAATACATTTTTCGGTAATTGCAAGACAGACTTTTCCTTTCCAGCTTGTTAAGAAACTTCCTCATAACGAACGAATAAAGCTGCAGACGATACGATTATATCTCACGAATAAAATTAGGTGAAAGGAAACGATGGACATTCATGCTTGGCGAAAACCAGTTTGCTAACAATGGTAGCTGCATGTAAGTGGCACCATAAAAATGACGGATGAGTCCGTCGTTCGGCTTCGTCACATACAGGATTTCTCCAGACCGCTTCAGGTCGACTGTCCTGCTTTTCTATTGCTGTCGGCAGCGCCGGATGCCGATTACGTCGGCATTTCCCATCATACATTTCCGCCCACCGTGGATGCCAATACCTCTTACCGAGAAACCTTGACGAGACGTTCCGATGATGAAGAGTGTGTTGGCGTTCAGACTACTTCACAAAGTGAAAGTAAAATTAAGTTCTTGAACGCCGGCTGCTGTGGCCGGGGGGAGGGGACTAAGGCACTCCAGTCACGGTCTGCACGGCCACTACGGTCGGGGGTTCGAATCCCCCCTCGAGCATGGATATTTGTGCCGTCCTAGTTCGTAAGTAGTTCATAAGTTCAGGGACTGATGACCCCGCAGTTAAGTCCCATAGACTATACAAACATTTGAACATTTTGAGTTCTTGAACAATCTCAAAAGAACATTTTCAGGCGTGACTTCTGAAATTTTCCCGGTGTATTTCTTCTTCCAGTAATTTTCGGGTATGCAGCCGGATCCCGTTGACATTCTGACACGATATTTCGGCCCAGAGACATCCGGCTATCTTCAGGTTCGTAAGCAAATATCCAAATGTTTGTATAGCTTATGGGACTTAATTACGGGGTCATCAGTCCCTAAACTTACAAACTCCTCATGAACTAGCTAACACTAAGGACGGTACAAATATCCATGCCCGAGGGGGCATTCGAACTCCCGACCGTAGTGGCCGTGCAGACCGTGACTGGCGCGCCGCAGTCCCCTCGGCCACCGCGGCCGGCCGTTGGTAAGCAACTACTGCCGAGCAGTGTTGCCAACTCGTTTTCAACCTTTTCCCTACATGACGTGCCAAAAAATCCCTACGTTTAACATGAAAGTCCCTATGAACCAAGCTGATTTCTCAAAAAAAAGAGAGAGAGATAGTATTGTACAATGAATTGTTTCTGTCTTGAATTAAAAGAAAACGGGACTTCCATTCTGCATCTCCCGTCAGAAAAGTCCCTACGTTTTGCAAAGAGATCTGAAATCCGTCCCTACAGTTTGGAAAAAGAGTCAAAAGTCCCTACACTTAGGGACATGCCCCTACGGTTGGCAACACTGCTGCCGAGCCCAGGTACGGTGGAGGTATTTATGCCGAGTTTCGCGCACGCGAAATATGCTGGTGACTTTCTGCGCATGTGTTAGGTGGTGCTGTCCTCGGTGGTGAAAGTGAAAAGTGAAGTCGTCCACATGAGTAGGAAAAGAAATCCGTTAAACGTTGTTTACAAGATAAATCAATCAAAAGTGAGGGCCGTAACTCCACAAAATACTTAGGAATCGTGACAACGGCTTCCAGCTGAATAAAAATTGAAACCCTGTAATTAAAATTATCAAGGCACAGCGGAATCAATGGGATCATTCGATTCTTAATGATTAGAGGAGCTTTTCACCAACACATTCGCAGGAAGTCACCAGCGTATTTCGCGTGTGCGAATATCGGCATAAATACCGCCACCGTACCTGGGTTCTTCAGTAGTTGCCTACTCACCTGAAGATGGCCGGACGTCTCCGGGGGCCAAAGTATCGTGTCAAATGTTAACGGGATCCGGCTGCATACCCGAAAATTACTGGAAAGAGATTTTCAGATATTTGCCGAAATGGCGAAAAAAAAAATAATACAAAATGAAAATATGGGTACTCAGTATTGTAAATGTTCAAATGTTTGTATAGTCTATGGGACTTAACTACGGTGTCATCAGTCCCTAATCTTACAAACTACTTACGAACTAGGACGGCACAAATATCCATGCCCGAGGGGGGATTCGAACCCCCGACCGTAGTGGCTGTGCAGACCGTGACTGGAGCGCCTTAGTCCCCTCGGCCACCGCGGCCGGCACTCAGTATTGTAACTAAAAGATATATCGATAAGAGAAATATTCTCGATGTATATCGACAGCTTTCGGATATTACGAGGCCCGTCCAGAAAGTAAGTTCCGTTTCAATTTATCTCCGCTGGACGCTGCGATTGCAGTTCCGCACATGCGCTGTAGACGATGTGTATCAAGGAGAAGAACGTGCGCCATTTGGAGATCGCTGTCAGTTACGTACGCTTTGTTGTGCTTGTTTGAAATGTCGGCGTTGATTGAAAATCCTGCCGCCTGTGAAACCAGGTCGGTGATTCTGAATGCGAGGAAAGTGAAACCAAGTGAAATTTATCGACAAATTTGCGATGTATACTGACCAAATGCAATGAGTGATTCGATGGTGAGAAGATGGGTCCGACAGTTCAATGGCGGGCGTTGTGATGTGCACGATGAAGGACGAAGTGGGCGTCCACCTTTGGTTACAGAAAAACTGGTTCGCGCGATTGATGACAAGACCCAGGAAAACCGTAGGTTTACAATTATTGCTCCCGCTATGGACTTCCCCCAAATTTCACGATCACTGATGTTTCCAACTGGTTGAAGACATACATACATTAATAAATGTTTGTTAAGCTTATGGGACTTAACTACGGGGTCATCAGTCCCAAAACTTACAAACTACTTATGAACTACTTACGAACTAGGACGGCACAAATATCCATGCCCGAGGGGGGATTCGATCCCCCGACCGTAGTGGCCGTGCGGACCGTGACTGGAGCGCCTCAGTCCCCTCGACCACCGCGGCCGGCCAACTGGTTGAAGACACATGCGGCAGATTTCTATGAAGAAGGTATACAAAACTTGTGGCACGCTGTGAGAAATGCCTGCAAAATTTCGGCAGTTATGTGGAAAAGTAGTTTAAGAGTGCTAGAATTTTGTGCAGTAAAAATTTCTTCTGTATCTGTGTACAATTTCATTTTATTACCAAACGTATATCGATATCTCAATACGTCGATATTTTATCAGCGTTCGTAGCGCCAGATCAGCTGTTGTCAGTTTCCAGGTGCAACTGACCAGGAGCGAGGAAACAACACGCCTCCCTCCATAAGTCTGCTGGCCGGATATTTACATCGCTTATGCGAGTCGCCGAGCGCTGATGAATAATGAATGGCGGCGCCCCACGCAGGCTGCGAGACACGCATCCCAGCTGCGTGCGTCTCTCTCTCTCTCTCTCTCTCTCTCTCTCTCTCTCTCTCTGCCTCCGCTTCTCGGCACTCCCTGTACCTGTTTGCTCATTCTCCACCTCGTTACCCGTGAGTTATATATCACTTAATAACTTACTTCGCCAATAAGGATACATTTTCTTGATTCTTACAGACCAGCTATTAATGGAAAAAGACTGTTCTGAAAGCCTATTTGCAAACTGACGACGACAGCACGTAAACTTTCATTTTAGCTAGTGCCAGTAACTTATCGAACACTAATCGTTTAAAGAATCGAACTCCCTTGTATTCAACTGCTTCAAACGTCTGATTACTTTACTAGTGAGTTAACTAGTTAAACACTTGACATTAATCACGTAAGCGAAGAAATATTGAGGAAAGTTTTGCGATTATGTCGAAAGTTTATTGTAAATCGCTAAGGGCTCTCGTTATTCTAAAATGGATCAGTATAGGTGCAAAAACTATTTTTCCATGCATCTCAAGCTTTATGATCTTACGTCTCTTGAACTTTTTATCGTACAACGATATAACAGGCACATTTAGTGTTATATGTGTACACTGTACACAAAATGGGTTGCGACTAGAATCTCATAAATAAAACTTACTGTTTGTTTTGTTTGTCTGTTTGCCTTCTTGTTCATATTTTATGCCTGTAAACTAGAAATTAGTTTGTGTCTTGCCGTGGATTGAATGAGGCCTTGGTACTTCGCAGGAAGAAGTCATCTAATTCCAAAAAATTCTGAGGATGGGATTAAAAGCTCTGATGCCACATTGAATCACAATCAGATGTTAGTAATTTGTGCGCCAGCACATTTATTGTAACTCGCCACTGTGTTCTTCGAACCACACCATCACACTCCTGGCCTTCTGATATGGCGCATTATGTTGTTGAAAAATGTCGTTGCCATTGCCAGCACATTTATTGTAACTCGCCACTGTGTTCTTCGAACCACACCATCCTACTCCTGGCCTTCTGATATGGCGCATTATCTTGTTGAAAAATGCCATTGCCGCTGGGAAAAATGGTCATGTAGAGTGTACGTGTACCAGTGTATGATACTTACTGACCTCTATGATACCTCACACAAACGGAACAGAAATGTTTTCTAGAGCCACTAGATGCATCTGTCTCACAGTTCAGGTTTTTGATAGCTGTTCCCATACACTTTAGTAATGAATTGTTGCTGGTGCTATTTTATTTATCCATTTAACTTACCTCACACTATGAGTAATACGGCATTACCACACACATTTTAAATAACTTTTTGATGAGAGAAATGCCGGAGTACAACCTCAGATTTATGCTTCCAGGCGCGTAATGAACCTAGGCAAACAACGGAACATTGTCGGTGATGCTAGTGCCAGACAGTCGGGTGACGGAAGAGGCCAGAACTAATTTTCTGGATCGCTCTCTGGGAGTAGGGCGTTGAGCTCTGACGGCACATTCAACTTCACCTCGTTGCGGCGTGTCTATTCGCCGTAACGCTGGCGACACACCCAAGTCACCGCGCCACTATGCGAAGGAGCGATAAGTCGCTTCATAATACTTCGGTCGCTGTGGGTGCCCGCAGTCTCGGTACATCTTTGCCTGCTTCGCGCACCCGCCGACACGAAGTAGCAGGCTCGCCTAAATAAGCCGGCGCCCCACACCAACGACAGACTGTACGGGGGTTCCACTCAGTATGACGCAGATCCACGAGTCGACAGTTCCAGGAAGTTCAACAGAAGAGCACCATCTACTAGAGCCAGGAGTCTACAGTACTATTCATTGATGTTGACGTCGCAGTATTACATAGCAGAAAAGTATAATAGCTACGATAAAGGTGTACTACCACAAGCACATCACATCCCAGATGTGTTCGATTGGGATCGGATGTAGAGGGGGGGGGGGGGGGGGGAGGAAACGGCAGCGCATAAATTTGCGTGTCGGCACCGTGTTACGTTCCTCGAACCACTGAATCCCAGGACCAGCAATGTGATGCAGCGAATTACCTTGTTGAAAAATGCCACCGCCGATGGAAAGGATGATCGCTATGAAGAGTGCACGTTGTCAGTAACAAGTGTAGGATACTTCTTAGCCATCGTGGTGTCTCTCACGATTCCATTGGACCCATGGATGCACAAGTGACTGTTCCCCAGAGCATAAATATCACTCTGCACGAGTCCACAGACGATGGTGATGTGCCCGTTTCATGGTTTTAACATGGGCACATACATGGGTCTTCGTCTGCGGAGGCCAATCATTAGGGGTGATGGGTGCTCTGCGTCTTCACACACTTTTACACATCTACATCTACATGGGATACTCTGCAAATCACATTTAAGTGCCTGGTAGAGGTGGAGAAAGAACACCTGAATCTCTCCGTTCTAGCTCTGATTTCTCGTAATTTATTCTGATGGTCATTTCTACCTATGTAAATGGGAGTAAACAATATATTTTTTGCATTCGGAGGAGAATGTTGGCGATTGGAGTTTCGTAAGTAGCCCATGCCGCAGTGATAAGCGCCGTTGTTGTAATAATTCCCATCCCAGATCCTGTATCATTTTCGTAACGCTGTCTCCCCTGTATCGTGACAATACGGGGCTCTTTCGATGTCCTCCGTCAAACCCACCTGATAAGGATTCCACACTGGCCAGCAATACTCCAAAAATGGACGGACAATCGCAGTGTATGCAGTTTCTTTAGTAGTTCTGTTGCATGTTTTAAGTGTTCATCCAATAAAACGGAGTTTCTGGTTTGCCTTTCCCACGACATTATGTACGTGTTCTTCCAGTTTAAGTCTGAAGAAATAGTAATTCCTAGGTATTTTGTGGAGTTTACGGCCTTCACTTTTGATTGATTTATCTCACATTATTTAGAGTCAATTTCCAATTTTTACACCATAGTGATATCTTATTCAGATCGTTCTGCTGTTAGTTTTGACCTTCAGATGATTTAACTAGACGGTAAATGACGGCGTCATCTGCAAACAACCTAAGAGAGCTACTTAGATTTTGCCCTAAATCGTTTATGTAAATAAGGAACAGCAGAGTACCAATAACACTATCCTGTGGAACGCCCGATATCACATCTGTTTTATTCGATACCTTACCATCGATTAGTACGAACTGTGTCCCCTCTGACAGGAAATCCCCTATCCAATCGCAAATTTGGGGCGATATACCATAACGACGCAATTTGATTAAAAGCCGTTTGTGAGGTACGATGTCAAAAGCCTTCTGGAAATCAAGAAATACGGAATTGATTTGCGAACCCTTGTCAGTAGCGCCCATCACTTCGTGTGAATAAAGAGCTAGTTGTGTTTCTCATGAACGATATTTTCTAAATCCGTGTTGACCTTGGGTTAATGGATCATTTTGTTCTAGGTACTCTGCCAAGGATTAAAGTCTGATGTTAGTTGCACCACAGTTCTTCGCTTGTCATGTTTTGCTAGTCTGTCCAGCGTACAATGTCTGCCTAACACCTCGACGTATGGACATACTTTCACATTGGTTTCGCGACCTGTTGAAGACACTCATCAAAGCACTTCTCGAATACTCAACAGTTACCGAAATGCTCGAGCGAAGCCTATGGTCTGTCGCAACCTGCTCTCGGTAAAACTCAAATTGGTTGCGTACTTTCCTCACTCTAAACATAGACAGCATAATCAACTCATCTTACACGCACCATACATGTATCCGATTAACAGAGATTATCGTCAGGAAATGCTGTTATCGGCGGATTTATCTACATCTACATCTACAACCATACTCCGCAAGCCACCCGGCGGAGGGTACCTTGAGTACCACTATCGAGTTTCCCTCCTATTCCAGTCACGTATTGTTCGCGGAAAGAAGGATTGTCAGTATGCCTCTGTCTGAGCTCTTATCTCTCTGATTTTATCCTCACGATCTCTTAGAGAGATATACGTAGGAGGGAGCAATATACTGCTAGAATCCTCAGTAAAGGTATGTTCTCGAAACTTCGACAAAAGCCCTACCGAGCTACAGAGCGTCTCTCTTGCAGAGTCTTCCACTGGAATTTAGCGATCATCTCCGTAACGCTTTCACGATTACCAGATGATCCTGTAACGAAGCGCGCTGCTCTCCGTTGGATCTTCTCCACTTCCTCTATCAATCCCACCTGGTACGGATCCACACCGGTGAGCAGTATTCAAGCTGTGGGCGAACAAGTGTACTGTAACCTACTTCCTTTCTTTGTTTTCGGACTGCATTTCCTTAGAATTCTCGCAATGAATCTAAGTCTGGCATCTGCTTTACCGACGATTGATTTTATATGTTCGTTCCATTTTAAATCCCTCCTAATGACTACTCCCAGATACTTTATGGAATTAACTGCTTCCAGTTGCTGCCCTGCTATAGTGTAGCTAAATGATAAAGGAGCTTTCTTTCTGTGTATTCGCAGCACATTACACTTGTCTACATTGAGATTTAATTGCCATTCCCTGCACCATGCGTCAATTCTATGCAGATCCTCCTGCATCTCAATACAATTTTCCATTGTTACAACCTCTCTATATACTACAGCATCATCCGCAAAAAGCCTCAGTGAACTTCCGATGTTATCCGCAAGGTCATTTATATATATCGTGAACAGCAACCGACCCACGACACTCCCCTGTGGCACACTTGACATAACTCCTACTTCGAAAGACTTCTCTCCATTGAGAATGACCTGCTGCTTTCTGTTATCTAGGAATTACTCAATCCAATCACACAATTGGTCTGATACACCATATGCTCTTACGTTTTTCATTAAACGTTTGTGGGAAACTGTATCAAACGCCTTGCGGAAGTCGAGAAACACAGCATCTACCTGAGAACCCGTGTCTATGGCCCTCGGAGTCTCGTGGACGAATAGCGCGAGCTGGGTTTCACACGAAAGCCTTTTTCGAAACCCATGCTGATTCCTACAGAGCAGATTCCTAGTCTCGAGAAATATCATTATATTCGAACATGATACATGTTCCAAAATTCTACAACTGACCGACGTTAGAGATATAGATCTATAGTTCTGCACATCTGTTCGAGAACCCTTGTTGAAAACGGGGATGACCTGCGCAATTTTCCAATCTTTCGGAACGCTATGCTCTTCTAGAAGACCTACGATACACCACTGTGAGAAGGGGGGCCAGTTCCTTCGCGTACTCTGTGT
Organism: Locusta migratoria; assembly: GCA_026315105.1. NCBI lineage: Eukaryota > Metazoa > Arthropoda > Insecta > Orthoptera > Acrididae > Locusta > Locusta migratoria. The sequence goes on along the minus strand of CM048751.1, from coordinate 326,569,063 downwards.
AAAAACGAACTGGTATCCCATCAGGTCCTGCGGCCTTTCTTCTTTTGACCGATTTTAATTGTTTTCCTATCCCTCTGTCAATTATATCGATATCTGCCATTTTGTAATCTGTGCAGCAATCTAGGGAAGGAACCGGGCGGTCATTATGTCCTGGGTGGTAAGAGCATATCTCCTATCTGTCACAATGACCGTGGCAATCGTGGAAGTGTTGACGGGGGGGGGGGGGAAGGAGCTGTTCAGTACTATACTGGTGTGGCTGTTGTCACAAAGGAAGCGCCTACATGTCGGTGCACTGCATATAGAACTGCAGGCCAATACCCCGGCCGGGTTCGGTCCGGATCGGTCCACTTGAATGGCGGCCAGCCGCGGCGAACGGCGCCTGCTATTTCGGACTGCCTTCCGGCTGCGCGCGCCCTCAGCCCAGGATAATGCCAACAGCTGTCTGCGGCCTGCTGCTGCCCGCTGCCTCTATCGCTCTCCAGGGCTACGCGCCAGACAGGAACCTTTCGGCCGAGAGGTCCATCATGACTCGCCACAGCGTGCGCCTCAGTATCGTTCCGGAAATAAACCTCACCACTGGCGTGTTGATCTGACGCTGTCGTCCGCACAGTCACGAAAACTACTGCATTCTGATAGACTCCAGTTACGTTTCTACGGTGAACAATGCTCGCATCCCAGAGTTCACCTCACTACATATATTTCTGATACGCTGTCCCAGGACACAGTCCTTACCTGTTGCACACCACCTAGGCTATCTAAAGGTTTCCACGACAACGAGCAAACTGAAATTCAGTAATCCGCCATCCGCAGCTGCAGAACGAAATTTCTAGGCCAGCGGTCGGCAACTGGCGGACCGCGGTCCAGGTCCGGACCTCGGAAGGCCAAAAACTGGCCCGCCAAAAATATTTTCAAAGTGTAAGTTACATACTCTAATCATTAAAAATAAAAATCTGTAGATAACTACACCGAGCTACAATTAATATGTGATTTGGCTTAAAGAGTGTCATTATTCCGTCGCAAGCTGATTCTTTGAAAGACACGTTTTTAGTCAAGAATTTCTTTATTTTGCAACTATTTTTGAACATAAAAATAATCCTGATATAGACATTTCCGTATTATCAATTTTCTGGGCATATCTTAATAAGGAATTTGCAGTAAGATTCAAAGAAATATACGAGTTGTCACGATTCTTAAAATCACCTTTTGAGGTTTCTCCTGTAGCTGAATGGACGGATAATGATCTACCTGGCTGCTATGTTTGGCTCCACAGATATTTGTAAAATTTCATTTAAAAAAATTAATTTCTTGAAGAATAATTATCGCTCAAGACCGCCCATTTTGAAGATACTATTTGCGTAACTGCTCCGCACATGAGCTTAACATTAAGAACCACCTCAAGATCGCATATTTCATTTTTCCCATCGATTTTATAACAGATATACGACCATTTCATCGTATTTCATACTTTCTTAGTGAAAATTAAAATAAAATACAGGTAGTATAATGCATGACCTGTTTCTGGAGTTTTCAATGAAAGACTATCCATTTTTTCGTACTTTTTGTAAGTGAAAATAAAAATAAATAAAAAGCAAATAATATAAGTCTTCTGGATTTTTTATACATTATTATTTTACATCTGTTGTATTTCATTTCGTTAGAGAGTGAAAATTAAAATAAAAATTATAGAAGAATATTACTTTTTTGGGATTTTTTAATACAAATATGCCTGTATTTCATATTAATTTCTGAGTGAAAATAAAAACAAAAAACTTGAGATTTTATTTCTGGACCTCGATAAAAATTTTCAAAAATATCCGGACCCAATCTAAGATCATTTGCCGAACTCTGCCCTAGGCTGTGGCTAAGCCGTGTCCCCACAAAATCCTTTCTTCTAAGTGTGCCAGTCCTGTAAGGTTCTTGGAACTTAGGTAAAATACGGGAGGTTGAAGACTAGGTACTGGCGGATCTAAAACTGTGAGGACGGCCCATGGGACGTGCACGGCTAGCTTTCCCTCAAAAGGCAAAGGTCCTGGATTCGAGTCCCGGGCTGGCACACAGTTTTAATCTGCCAGGAAGTTTCATTTCAGCGCACACTTCGCTGCAAACTGAAAATTTGATTCTGCATATCAACAGAAGTTCGCAACCTTACGGGTTACACACTGATGTTGCGTCACCCCACAGCAAAAGGCACTCAGGGAAAGCAGTAACCGCGAAGGAGTGGCCGTGCGCTTTAAGGCGCCTTGCTGTGTCTGCTCGCCGTCGGAGGAACGAGTCCTCCCTCTAGCATTTCTGTGTGTGTCGTCCTTAGCTACGGTACGTTAGTTTACGTAGTTGGGAAAGGCATTTGAGACGGTACCGCATTAGAGACTACTAACGTAGGTACGACCTTCTGGAATAGGTACCCAAATATGTGAGTGGTTCGAAGATTACTGAAGTAATAGAACCCATTACGTTGTGCTACATGACGAGTGTTCATGAGAGACTACGGTATCGTCAGGGGTGCCCAAGGTAAGTGCGATACGACCTCTATTATTTCTATCTTTATAAGTGATCCGAAAGAATTTGACAGAGCCCTGAAAGACCTAAGTCGAAACAAGGCCCCTGGAATAGATGATATTCCCTCAGAGCTACTGAAGTCTCTGGGAGAACCAGCCATGACAAAATTGTTTCACCTGGTGTGTAAGATGTATGAGACAGGTGAAGTACCCTCAGACTTTAAGAAAAATGTTATAATCCCCATCCCTAAGAAAGCAGGTGCAGACAGGTGTGAAAACTACAGAACCATCAGTTTAATAAGTCATGGCTGCAAAATATTAACGCGAATTATATACAGAAGGATGGAAAAGCTGGTAGAAGCCGACCTCGGGGAAGATCAGTTTGGGTTCAGGAGAAATGTAGGAACACGGGAGGCAATACTCACTTTACGGCTTATCCTAGAAGATAGATTAAGAAAAGGCAAACCTACATTTCTAGCTTTTGTAGATTTGGAGAAGGCTTTTGACAATGTTGATTGGAATAAACTCTTTAAAGTTCTGAAAAAAGCAGGAGTAAATTATAGGGAGCGTAAGGTTATTTACAACTTGTACAAAAACCAGACAGCGGTTGTCAGAGTTGAAGGGCATGAAAGGGATGCAGTGGTTGGGAAGGGAGTGAGACAGGGTTGTAGCCTTTCTCCAATGTTATTCAATTTGTACATTGAACAAGCTATAAAGGAAAGCAAGGAGAAATTTGGTGAAGGAATAAAAGTTCAGGGGGAAGAATTAAAAACATTGCGTTTTGCCGATGACATAGTAATTCTGTCAGATACAGCAAAGAACCTGGAAGAGCAATTGAATGGAATGGACAGTGTGCTGAAAGGTGCATATAAGATGAACATTAACAAGAGCAAAACTAGGGTAATGGAGTGCAGTGTAAGAAAATCAGGTGATGCTGAAGGAATTAGATTGGGAAACGAAGCAATAAAGGAGGTAGATGAGTTTTGTTACTTGGGCAGTAAAATGACAAATGATGGGCGCAGTACAGAGGATATAAAATGCAGAATGGCAATGGGTAGAAAAGCGTTTTTGAAAAAGAGAAATTTGTTAACATCGAATATTGATTTAGGCCTAAGGAAGTCCTTTCTGAGGGCATTTGTATGGAGTGTTGCCTTGTATGGGAGTGAGACATGGACGATAAACAGTGCGGACAGGAAGAGGATTGAGGCTTTTGAAATATGGTGCTACAGAAGAATGCTGAAGATTAGGTGGGTGGATCGCGTAACTAATGAGGAGGTACTGAACAGAATTGGGGAGAAAAGGAATTTCTGGCATACCTTGACTAAAAGAAGGGATAGATTGGTAGGACACATTCTTAGACATCAAGGAATTGTTAATTTAGCGTTGGAGGGAAGTGTGTGGGGAAAAAATCGCAGGGGAAGACCAAGAGATGGATACAGTAAGCAGATTCAGACAGATGTAGGTTGTCGTTCTTATGTGGAGATGAAGAGGCTTGCTCAGGATAGGGTATTGTGGAGAGCTGCATCAAACCAGTCTCCGGACTGAAGACCACAACAACAACAAGTGATCCGAAGGACAGAGTTGCAATCTGCGGCTGTCTGCTGACGTCGCTGTGGTGTACAAGAGGGTGTCGTCGTTGTTTGACTGTACTTCGATGCAGGATGACTTGTACCAAATTTCTTGGTGGTGTGAGGAATGGCAACTGGCGCTAAATGTAGAAAAATGTAAGGTGATGCAGACGAGTAGGAGAAACAATCCCGTAATGTTCTAATACAGCATTAGTAGTGTGCTGATTGACGGAGTCGTGTCGATTGAATTACCTATGCACAGCGATATGAAATGGAACGAGCATATAATGACATTCGTGGGGAAGGCAAACGGTAGACTTCGGTTTATTGGGAGATTTTGGGAAGGTGTGATTCGTCTGTAAAGGAGACCGCATATAAAACGCTTGTACGACCCCGCCTTGAGTATTGCTCAAGTGTTTGGGATCCCCACCAGATCGGTTTAAAGGAGTACATACAGGCAGTTCAGAGGAGGTTGGCGAGGTTTGTAACTAGTAAATTCGATCAATGCGCGAGTGTTACTGAAATGCTTCGGGAATTCAACTGGGATCCGCTGGAGGGGAGACGACGTTCTTTTCGAGAAGCACTGTTGAAGAAATTTAGAGGGTCGCAATTTGAGGCGGACTGCAGAACGATTCTACTGCCGCCAACCTACATTTCGCGTAAAAACAAAAAGAGGGTAAGATCAGAGAGATTAGAGCTCTTACGGATGCATACAAGTATTCGTTTTCCCTCTTTCTGTATGGGAGTGGAACAGGAAAGCAAGTAAGTAGTAATGGTATTGAGTGCCCTCCGCCACGCACCTATAGGTGGATTGCGGAGTATGTATGTAGATGTAAGTCTAGGGACTGATGACCACTGCAGTTTGGTCCCATAGCTATACAAACATTTGAATATTTGAAAATCGTTGTGTCATGTATAAGGCGCCATAAATATAAAATACAAATCGTGTTGCGCTAATGGCCCTCGTAACACGATCATGCTAACGTAGCCATTACATTTGCAGTCTTAGTGTAACCGCCTTAAACTCTCAAAGGTATGTGGACTCACCAGGAATGGTTGGTATTGCACGTTATACTGTAGGTCCCGTTTCCCCTGTATTCAGGGTGTTAAATTGTGGAATACTTGGTGAGACTGTTGTACTCGTGGAAACGGAGAATATTAAGTCGACAAAGATGGGTTAGTAAATACATAATTTGAGAGAAACACGCATTTTTAGGTACCCCACGTAGTGTCCATTCACACCAGAGCTGCACTTTTCCCTTTGGAATAAGGAATGAAACATCGTTTACAGTATGACAGGTTGTTTTTGTTGTACTATCTGGCACGAATATGTTCATATATTTGTAACACTAACAGACCAAACCGGTAGGGTAATCGGTCCCTAGACTTACGACCTAACTTACGCTGAGAACAACACCTCCAGACATGCCCACGGAGGAGTCGAGCCTCCGCACTGACGACGGGACCCTGTAGTAACTGTGTATCGTGTTTGTGGAGTAGCAGAAAATATTTGAGGATGAATTGCTATAAAAATACCATATGACATGCCTCCAATTTTTATTGAGTAAAGAGCTACAGCTGTCACAATGTAACCGAATCTGATTCTTCCGTCGGTCCTGGGTAGATAGTCATCGTATGGAATTAAAAGCACAATTTTGTGTATGTTCTACAGGTTTGTTTTGAATTCGTTACTGACCTAGAATGCCGTCTTCAGACTTTTAACCTGTTAACTAAATCAAAATAAACCTATGCGACATTCACAAAATTATGAGTTTAATTCAATACGATGATCTTCTAACGAGAACGTTCAGAAGAATCGGTGGACATGTCCTCGTTTGCGTTTGCTTTAAGTCTGTTTTGGTTACATACTAACAACTATGTTAGCCATTTACTTTACAGTTGTCTTCGGCAGAACCGGTGTTCGCTGGGCAGAATGCGGAACTATGTTTACGGCCAGGTGGCGCCGGGTAGGTTTGGCAATACTCGGCAGTACACGATCGACGCACGTGTTTAGGCGTTGTACGGTCACTTTATTGTCAATTGCGACTGCGTATTCTTACAGCGTCTGTTGAAATGGATAGGAATCGGGCAAGTATACGTAATCAAAGAGTACGTTCAGATGTAAAATTTCTAATAAATAATCTGTTCCGTCAGCCCTCGTTTGACTGTTATCAACGAAATAATTTACACAATTTCCGTCAATATTCCAAAGCTTTAAAACAGAACGGCTATTTTGGTAGTAGTGACGGACTATAGTCGGCGTCACCTACGAAGGCGGCCCAGTTGTCAGCCGTTCTGCGCATCCTCCTCCATTGCCGCAATGACAGCCAATAATGTTCACTCTGTAGGCGCGTGGCTGGCCGCGAGTCACGCAGTGTTTCTCCCGCAGGCGCAACTGTTGGCGCTCGGCCGTAGATCCTCTCCTCCACGCTTCCCTTATCACCCCGCCTCTATGCGGAAGAGCCTTCTTATATGACGCCAGCTATAAGGGTGGGCGGGGTGTCGTCTTGGGGGGTTAGTAATACATCCGGGCATCCGATAGCCTTAGTCAAAAATGTTCAAATGTTTGTACAACTTATGGGGTCATCAGTCCTTAAGCTTACAAACTACTTATGAACTAGCTAACACTAAAGACGGCACAAATATCCATGCCCGAGGGGGGATTCGAACCCCCGACCGTAGTAGCCGTGCTGACCGTGACTGTAGCGCCTCAGTCACCTCGGCCACCGCGGCCGGCATAGCCTTAGTCCGCCACTGTTTAGTAGATAGCGTGGCGCAGTGGATATTTCGTCTTCCCAGGGGCGCCGACTCCGTGGGTGCTCCGGTGCTGGTGCACCCCCCACGAAATTTTTAGGGGTGCTCAGCACCCACACAAAGTAAGGGAGGAACATAGTGTAGCACATAAATGTGGAAAAGTCATAGCAATTATGCATTTTTGCCATCGCTGCGTAGTAATCAGACCTAGCCGCTAGGCTGTTCCAACAGTGCCCCAAGGAGCGCTCACTGCAGAGGCTTGCAGCCCGTTGGGAGGAAGGGGTGGTGGGAGGGGCGAGACCACTGACCCCTGGCCGCGTGATGTCGTAACCGATGCAACAATCAAAGTTCAGTGACAGCCATAGTTTGTTGTGGCATCTTAATAATGACACATATACAGAAATGAAATGAAAAGTGAATCCAGGCTTGAGGTTTTGACTATTTATTGCTCCATTCATGAAGCGCGATTGTCTGCTGAAGGAGTGCAACCAGGCGCCGTAAAAAAGACGTCACGTGTGTGGGATCTGTGCTTTGTCGCCATATAAATAACCGCAATTTCAAAGGTTTCCTGAAAGTTATACAAGTAGAGCATGGGTATATATCTTGGCACAGTACAATTCGTTGGCTTTACTTTGTCAGTCATGAGGAAATATGTCTATATAAATGAAAGAAGCAAAGTTCATTGTCGAATAGATTAAAACTGGATATTAAATTTAGCGTTCCATACTCACATAACTATGCACTTTAAGAAATTAGTCATTGCAGGGCTAAGAGCATCTAATAATAAAGATGCAGGAGCAAATCAAAGTGTTTACTAGTTTCGTCTATCTGAGAGGCAAATATGTAACGAAATTGTAACATACTTCAATCGTCTGATTCGCTTTAAACTTCTTAAAATTTCTTGGACGTACCAGTGGTGCTAATTTTCAAATTAATGATTTTTTTGTTTTCTATAATACTGAATCTACCACAGTTTTAGTACTGTGAAGAATATCAGTGGATGATCTCTCTCGTTTTTGTCCAGATATCAAATCATGCAATGTTATTACTACTGACAGAGGGACATATATGACTGGTACGTTTTCACGGTTCGAAATTGAGCACTGCTTGGCCCATTAACCTTGTGGCAGAAAAGGTAATTAAAAATGAAACCACGAGCACCCACACTTATTTTCTAAAGTCGGCGCCCCTGCGTCTTCCTAATGTGCAAGAGATTCAGATCATGGTATGTGCTTGAACATAGTTTTTATTTTCATATGTTTATCGAAAATACTTTCATTACAATTTTAATCGAGTAATTGGGTTAAATATGATTTTCTCATAATCCTTTTTTCTATTATTGTATAAACCTTTTTGTCATTAGGTCACATTTTCTCTTCCTTTTGTTCTTTATTTGGAATTCTTCTGTGTGCAATTTTAATTAATTTTATTAGTATTATAAATAAAAAAGGCGTTTAAACCAATTGTGGTAAAAACCAGAAGTGCCGGAACCCAATACAGCCTATAAACAACAAGCAGACACGTTATCCACTGCGCTATAGCAATTGATAGAGCTGTGATTTCATATTGCAGATCCAGACTCCCAACTGCAATTCCGAAACTATTTTGCGGCGTTTACGCGTAAAGAAGCACTCCAACACTTAACCGACTGTCTTATCTGCTTCGAAGGTCTAGAGATTAGTGCAAAATTTCATAATGTCGTAAATGACCCATAAATGGTCACCAGGGTGTAGAATCAACCTACACCATCGTATATGGTTTCAAAACGTCGATCCTCCCGGTGAAGACTTTTTTTTTTATTTGTCTGTACTCTATAAATGTCAGTACTCCTTAAAATTTGGACACCTCGTTGTTTCAATTTGCCTATACTGCCACCTCCTAAAGTATTTAGTACCGGTGCTGTACAATTAGGTTTCTACGAACCCTTTAGAGCTTGAGTGCTACTCGCACCTGTCAGGTTTTTATCGTCTGCAGGCATTCGATTGCGCAGCGGACACTTTCCTCAGCCCCTATCTTGGATCTGTCGATACGGTCGTGTTGCCTTGCAGTGAGTAATGGTCTTGTGACGTCTGCGATCTCGGACGTGTGCTCTTACGCAGCGTTACGAAATTGAATAATTAGTGCGAGGCGGCCACGCCCATGCGGAGCACGGGCGATTGTTCGGAGCGGCTGTGCCCCAGTTGCGGCCCGCCCCCGCGTGGCGTGCACAGACGCACGTGTGTGGATGCGGCGGTGGCTGGTTATCTCAGAGCGCCATCGCCGCTGGTCAGACAAAGCGCTCATACCGCCACTATTGTGTCTGCAACTGGCGCAATATCCAGCTAACACCAGCTGCTGCGCTCCGATTGCGTTTCGTGGACCACGTGCATCAGACCGCCTGCTACGTCATCATTCTGCCTCTGGAGACGTGCTGCGGTACGACTACTTCTTGGATTAGTAGGACTGAATAACAACTTTGATGTGGCCGTGTAAGACTTCGTAATCCGCAAGTCGTCCGCTCGACAAAAACAAAAAGGTTCTTGTGCAGATGGAAGAAGCATGTGATGCTATAGCTTCTTTAAATTGTCATTCTTAATAAAATATTTCAAAGTTCATTCATAGTTCAAAATGTTGAAATGTTGAAATGTTTGTATAGCTTATGGGACTTAACTATGGGGTCATCAGTCCCTAAACTTACAAACTACTTGTGAACTAGCGAACACCAAGGACGGCACAAATATCCATGCCCGAGGGAGGATTCGAACCCCCCCCCCTCGTGCATGGATATTTGTGCTGTCCTTAGGATTAGCTAGTTAGTAAGTAGTTTGTAAGTTTAGGGACTGATAACCCCGTAGTTAAGTCCCATAAGCTATACAAACATTTGAACATTTGAGGGAGGATTCGAACCCCCGACCGTAGTGGCCATGCAGACCGTGATTGGCGCGCCGCATTCCCCTCGATCACCGCTGCCGGCCATAGTTCAAACTGTCAAAAGGAAGTTCGTGTTTTACACTTTGCTATAGTCACAGATGATATAAAGCTCCTTTATCTGATAGATCGATATGTTCGATCTGTTAAATGAAGCATTAACAAGAATTAATTTTTAATACATCTTTCGCACAGAATAATGTTTCATAAATTTCATCGGTCAAACTGTAAAAGTGTTTGAAATTACTTCTTTCTCTTCTATTAATAAACCATTTCTTGTAAATAAATAATATCAGAAATAATTGCCTGTGACACCTGATGACTTTTCAAGACACATGAACATTTATTGATATCAGAGCACAGATCGTGACTCAACAACAGTTAAAACAGAACTGATATTTAAACCATGTTTATTTTTCATGAAACTTTCTATAATAATGTCAGTATCCGCGACATAACCGCAGAGACCAGCATCTTCTTGCCTCGTGGCTGTCGACTCGCGACTTGAAGTGCCAGATATTTACTCCTTGATATCAGCTTCGAAGATGTTGCTCTCGTAGGTTGAATCGCCATCACAACACATGAAATATAAGAAACATACTACTTTTTTTTAAGAATCGCATAACATAAAAATATTTACTTTAAAGTCATTTAGTAACATAAATATTAATCGATTATTCGGCAAAAACTGAGCTGACATGAGGTAGTAGCGGAGACAATAATCCGTCCCACTACAGCCACTGTACGTCCATACACGCGGTAAACGTCCATCATACACCTTTCCCCGATCATCGCCGGCTCCTTTCAAAGAGCAGCTCTTGTTTCCACCTAAAATCCCAGTCGCTGGTCATTTATTGATTTTCATAGAGGAATCTACATAAAACAAAAAGTATAAACTTCGGCGGCCGATGGACGAGTGTGTGACGCCTAGTGCAATTTCAAGTCTCTGCCTACTTCGCACACTCACACGGGCACCTAACTGTGCCTCGCAGACAAGTGCGTCTCGAATCACCCTTCGGGCATGGATATTTCTGCCGTCGTTAGTACAAGGTAGTTCATAAGTAGTTTGTAAGTTTAGGGACTGATGACCCCGTAGTTAAGTCCCATAAGCTCTACAACATTTGAACTTTCGAACAAGTGCGTCAATAATATAGAGAGACTTTGTTTGTGCATCTCTAAGGAAGATCGTGAGAACCGCGGCGGAATAGCCGTGTGCACTAAAACGCCTTGCTGCGGTGCGCGCGGCCGTTCACCGTTGGAGACTCGAGTTCTTCCTTGAGCATGGGTGTGTGTGTGTGTTTTGTTCTTAGGATAAGTTAGTTTACGTAGTTTGCAGGTTTAGGGTCCCATACCTTTACAAACATTTGAAGATGTTGATGGACGATTCTGTACTATTAATTTAAAATAATGGGACACTTTATTTTGCTGCCTTTTTCTGCATTTAATTGTGTCATCTTCAGATGTGACGATGAAATGAAGAAACGACAATATTGGCTCACGCTCCGAACTATCAGGGAGGCAGGGAAGCCGTTTAAATCTTGTTATGTAAAAATAACAATAGGGATTTCTGATATACGCCGTCGAGTTTTAGAGTCCCCCTCCAGCATGGATGTTTGTGTTGTCTAGGTTAATTTACCTTAGTTTAAGTAGTTTGAATTCGAACATGTGTACCACGCTTGATTGAATTCGGTCCAGTAGTTTAGTAGGAGATGTGGAACACACACACACACACACACACACACACACACACACCCTATGTTATAAGATGTGTGTATATATATATATATATATATATATATATATATATATATATATATATATATATATATAGTGGCACCAGAGATCACGACCTACTATCCATTACCGTTGCAGTCACGGCCGCGGCTATAGCGACAGAATAACATGCAGATTATTACATGTGTCTGACTGGGTAAACTCTCGTTAAACAGCCGGCACACACACCCTATGAGACAGTATACATCCAATAACGACAGAGTAAGTCGTTGCTTCTACACGTGAGTAATGTGTGTGCAGTGTTGTTTAATTTTACCACGAATGTCGTGGGAGTTGCTGTGGTGTACTGATGGAAGGCCGCTGTAGGGCTTTCTTGGCGCTGGTTCCCCTCCGGACAGCGCCTCTGCTGCCGTATTGTATACGCAGCGTTTCGTTGGAGTGCGCACACTGCCTTGTACGGGTGTGCTGGCCAACTGCCCTGTCCTTGTCAAGGCAGGTTCCTGCGTGGGAGGAAAGTGCTCGCATGCTGGCGAGAGGAAAGGCTCCACCGTTTTCTCTCGCCGTCCGCCCCGCGCAACACGCTCTACCGGAATACTTAACCCGTCCCGAGGAATAAGCAACAGAACGCACGGGGAAGGTACAATTTCATGATTGTAAGAAAAGTCAGAAACTAGTAACCAAAAATAATATTGCCGAAAATGGTTGAGATGTGAAACGTGTCAACAGAACGAACGTTGTTGTTGTTGTGGTCTTCAGTCCGTAAACTGGTTTGATGCAGCTCTCCACGCTACGGTCCTGTGCAAGCCTCTTCATCTGAGAATACGTTTGGCAACCTACATCCTTTTGAATCTGCTTACTATATTCATCCCTCGGTCTCCCTCTACGATTTTTACCCAACACGCTTCCTTCAAATGCTAAGTTGACAATTGCTTGATGTCTCAGAATGTGTCCAACCTGTCGGTCCCTTCTCTTAGGATATGCCAGAAACTCCTTTTCTCCCGGATTCAGTTAAGCGCCTCCTCATTAGTTACGTGATCTACTACCCATCTAATTTTCATCATTCGTCTGTAGCACCACATTTCAAAAGCTTCTATCATCTTTTTATCTGAACTCCTTATCGTCCACATTTCACTCCCATACATTGCTGCACTCCAGACAAATGCTTTGAGAAAGGACTTCCTAACATTTAAATTAATATTACATGTTAACAAGTTTCGCTTCTTTAGAAACGCTTTTCTTCCCATAGCCATTCTGCCTTTTATATCTTCTTTACTTCCGCCATCAGAAGTTATCTTGCTACCCAAATAACAAAACTCATCTACTACTTTTATTGTTTCATTACCTAATCTAATTCCTTCAGCATCGCCTGATTTTCTGACATTGCATTCCATTATCTTCGCTTTACTCTTGTTAATGTTAATCTTATATCTTCCTTTCAAGATACTGTCCATTCCATTCAGTTGCTCTTTCAGATCCTTTGCGATCTCTGACAGAATTACTGTGTCATCAGCAAACCGCAATGTTTTTATTTCTTCACCCTGCACGTTAATGCCCTCTGCAAATTTCTCCTTCCATTCCTTCACTTCCTGCTCAATGTACAGATTTAACAACATTGGGGAAAGGCTACAACCCTGTCTTACTCCCTTCCCAACCTCTGCGTCGCTTTCTTGTCCTTCGACTCTAATAACCGCTGTCTGGTTTTTGTATAGGTTGAATGTAACTCTTCGCTTCCTATATTTTACCCATGCTACCTTCAGAAATTAGTATAGTGTATTCCAGTCGACATTGTCAAAAGCTTTCTCCAAATCGACAAACGCTACAAACGTAGGTTTCCCTTTCCTTAGCCTATCTTCTAAGATAAGTCGTAATGTGACTATTGCCTCCCGTGTTCCTACATTTCTCCTAAATCCAAACTGATCTTCCTCGAGGTCGGGGAAAATATTGATTTGCCTTCGTGCTGTCTCTTTGCAGTTTTTTATGTATAAATTGCCAATTCTGTTGAATTATTCCTCCTTGGCATAAGTGATTAATAAGGAACATCTTTAAAGTACATTTGAAGACACTTGGGCCGGTTGTGTCGTCGGTAGATCGCCAAATGCTTTTATAGCTGGATCTTATTATTTAATTTTTGCTGCAGTAGTATACTCCTGAATATTTCTGTTAGTATTGTACAGATGGATTAATGATAATAATGTTAATAATTGTACGGTAGGCCTGTGGTTAACAGTTGCAGCTGCTAACTTACATGCTTACAAGATATGCTTGTGTGAATCCCAAGCCTGATTCTGATTACTTTCTATTTTCCAATAAATACTTGTTTCCTAAACGAGGTATTAGTACAGACCGTTATTCCATAAACCATCAGTCTATGAAAATTTGTGAAATATATTTACTTACTAATTATGTATAACTATATTTGAAAGTGACTCTTACAACTTAAAGTAACCGAATTTTTATTTAGGTAAATAGAAAGGTTCAAGTTTTCATCAATAGATACACTAAGGTCATACAATTTACTAAACTACTACAATTTACTATTCTCGTTATACTATATCTGACAGTATAAACCTATACCAGCAGCGAATTTTTCCAGAGACCAGTTAGTAAATTAAAAAAAAAATCATTTATTGTTTTCACTGTTGTTGCTTTCTTCTGTCCACAACTGATTTCTGTAATCTGCGAACAGATACATATAAAATAGCAGTTAAGTACGCTGTAAGTCTAGGGACTGATGACCATAGCAGTTTGGTCCAATAGGTTACAAACATTTGAACGTTTTTTTTTATTTTTGCAAAATTTAATTAAGTTCGAAAGATAACAGTGGACTGGTGTCAAAGTCTCTAAGCATTCTCCGCCCTGCACCGTAAGAAATAGTATGTAAAGAGTGAGTGAGCTTCGTCTTGGCCGGCCGCGGTGGCCGAGCGTTCTGCGGCGCGCCAGTCACAGTCTGCATGGCCACTGCGGTCGGGGGTTCGAATCCCCCTTCGGGGATAGATATTTGTGACGTCCTCAGTATTAGCAAGTTCATAAGTAGTTTGTAAGTTTAGGGACTGATGACCCCGTAGTTAAGTCCCATAAGTTCTACGAATATTTGAACATTTTTTGAACTTCTTGTTTGGGATGTCAAGTGTCCAAAATTTCGTCACTATCGGAATAAAACTAGACTTTGAGCAAGCCCGTAAATGAAGTACCCTCTAGTGATACGAAATTACATATAGACAAAGGGGTTCCTTTTCAATTCAAGACTTACTGTGCAAAATGTTATGGCAATAAATTATATGGCAGCTCATAAAATGCGAATCTAATCCGACGTGGCGATGCCCATACAAAGTAACCAGTTTCGATTGTTTAAAATGTTTCACCTGTTCTTCCTTTGGCTTCCTTTGGCTACTCCTGTATCAAAGCGAGAAAAAAAAATAGGAATCGGTCAAGTCATTTATGAGTTTTAGCGGCACTAACTTGTAGCTGTTTCTCTTCATTTTTATATATACACATATTTAACACTATTTCATCATTATTATTCCTTATCTATCACAGACAAATTACGTAGATCCACTTCATAAAGCAGTAAATTCTCAATAACATCAAAAAATGGTATATACCTTCATTTTTTAATATTATTAAAACAAAGCAAGCTACTGCATACCGAGAAAAACTGTAATCTGACCTACCTGAAATTTCAATGAAAATAAATTAAACTGTTAGTACGTACAGGTAACTCAGCAGCTTGGGAAAATGCCAGCACCACGCTAAGTGCCGCACGCTACGGCGCTGATCTATAGATCTGGACACAAGTGCAGTGTCGCAAGCGAACAGTGGGCGGCTGTGTCTCGGCGCGGCGGTGTGGAACTTGCCGAGGTCTGCGCAGCTACGGTAGCAGACGTATCCAAGCTGCGACCTTGTTTACCGCCGATCGCTATCAGCACGCCCGTCAGCAAAAAATAATGGCTGGAATGTCCTCGTTCCTATCGCAGACTCGGCTGGATAGAATAGTTTCTATTGAACAGTAGCTGCTATTACCCAGTTTACCTGTACATAACACATTACTTTTCGCCTGAGGTCAAAATTCGTGCGCTTCCGTTTCATAGCCACGCGCCATCAAAATATTGGCAGCGTAGGACGATGTTATATATGTGTAAAATATTAATCGTTATGTTGATAAAGGACATTGTGAAGCAGTGCAGTGGCTTTTGTGCAGAACAAATTCTTCTAGAAGGCCCTCATTAAAGGTATCAAAAATTCAGAAAACCTAATACCAAAATCATCTCTCGTCTTTTCATAGCATTTTTAGAGTGGTAATAATGTACATTTCCAAGTCACATCTTCCTCAAAACTATCGGGCGTTCCACAGGGTAGTGTTATTGGTCCTCTGCTGTTCCTTATTTACATAAACGATTTAGGATTGTTTGCAGATGACGCCGTCATTTACCGTCTAGTAAAATCATCTGAAGATCAAAACCAACTGCAGAACGATCTGAATAAGATATCAATATGGTGTAAAAATTGGCAATTGACTCTAAATAATGAGAAGTGTGAAGTCATCCACATGAGTACGAAAAGAAATCCGTTAAACTTTGTTTACAAGATAAATCAATCAAAAGTGAAGGCCGTAAACTCCACAAAATACCTAGGAATTACTATTGCTTCAGACTTAAATTGGAAAGAACACGTAGATAATGTCGTGGGAAAAGGGTTTTATTGGCAGAACCCTTAAAACATGCAACAGAACTACAAAAGGAACTGCATACACTACGCTTGTCCGTCCATTTTTGGAGTATTGCTGCCCAGTGAGTGATCCTTATCAGGTGGGTTTGACGGAGGACATCGAAAGAGTCCAAAGAAGGGCAGCTCGTTTCGTATTGTCACGATACAGTCAGGATATGTTGCCCTGTGACTGCAATGCTTTTGGTCCCCTAAAAAATTATTTCAAACGGAAGCGCTTCAACTCGGACGATGAACTGAAGGACACAATAGAGGACTGGCTATCGTCACAGCCACAGAAATCCTGAGAACAGGGAATCCTTCGACTCGTTAAACAGTGGGATAGTTGTATTGAGGACTCTGGTGATTAATTTTGGATGAAGTCTTCAATAATACCCCGTACCTTTTCATTTGAAGACCCCCCCCCCATACAATGAACTGGTAAATATACACTACTGGCCATTAAAATTGCTACACCAAGAAGAAATGCAGATGATAAACGAGTGTTCATTGGACAAATATATTATACTAGAATTGACAAGTGATTACATTTTCACGCAATTTGGGTGCATAGATCCGGAGAAATCAGTACCCAGAACAACCACCTCTGGCCGTAATAACGGTCTTGATACGCCTGGGCATTGAGTCAGAGCTTGGATGGCGTTTATAGGTACAGATGCCCATGCAGCTTCAACACGATACCACAGTTCATCAAGAGTATTGACTGTCGTATTGTGACTAGCCAGTTGCCAGTTGCTCGGCCACCATTGAGCAAGACTTTTCAATTAGTGAGAGATCTGGAGAATGTGCTGGCCAGGGCAGCAGTCGAACATTTTCCGTATCTAGAAAGGCCCGTACAGGATCTGCAACATGCGGTCTGGCATTATCCTGCTGAAATGTAGGGTTTCGCAGGGATCGAATGAAGGGTAGAGCCATGAGTCGTAACACATCTGAAATATAACGGCCACTGTTCAAAGTGCCGTGGATGCGAACAAGAGGTGACCGAGACGTGTAACTAATGGCACCCTATACCGTCACGCCGGGTGATATGACAGTATGGCGATGACGGATACACGCTTCCAATGTGCGTTCACCGCGATGTTGCCAAACACAGGTGCGACCATCATGATGCTGTACACACAACCTGGATTCATCCGAAAAAATGACGTTTTGCCATTCGTGCACCCAGGTTCGTCGTTGCGTACACCATCGTACACCATCGCAGGCGCTCCTGTCTGTGATGCAGCGTCAAGGGTAACCGCAGCCATGATCTCCGAGCTGATAGTCCATGTTGCTGCAAACGTCGTCGAACTGTTCGTGCAGATAGTTGTTGTCTTGCAAACGACCCCATCCGTTGACTCAGGGATCGAGACGTTACAGCCATGCGGATAAGATGCCTGTTACATCGACTGCTAGTGATACGAGGCCGTTGGGATCCAGCAGGGCGTTCCGTAATGCCCTCCTGAAACCACCGATTCCATATTCTGCTAACAGTCATTGGATCGCGACCAACGCGAGCAGCAATGTCGCGATACTATAAACCGCAATCGCGATAGGCTACAATCAGACCTTTCTCAAAGTCGGAAACGTGATGTTACGCATTTCTCCCCCTCACACGAGGCATCACAACAACGTTTCACCAGGCAACGCCGGTCAACTGCTGTTTGTGTTTGAGAAATCGGTTGGAAACTTTCCTCATGTTAGCACGTTGTAGGTGTCACCACCGGCGCCGACCTTTTGTGAAATGTTCTGAAAAGCTTATCATTTGCATATCACAGCATCATTTTCCTGTCGGTTAAATTTCGCGTCTGTAGCACGTCATCTTCGTGGTGTAGCCATTTTAGTACCATAAATAAACTTTTTCTCTTGAAGTGAGATGACGGCGTCGGGCTTCAGTCGCAATGAAAGGCACGTTTGCCACTCTAGCAAAGTACGTCCAAAAATGGTCAGATGTTTGTTATGGGACTTACTGCGTGGGCATCAGCCCCTAAACTACTTATAAACTGACTTATTCTAAAGACAACACAAAACTCCATGCTGGAGGGGGATCGAACCCCCGACGGGGAACGGCCTCGCTTATCGGAGCATAGCGTCTCAATGCCCTTGGCCACTCCGCCGCGGCCAGTAAAGTGTGTCTCTTTCTGAACCGAACATTCGCCACAAGATGAATCATTACATATCAGCACTTCTTGTAGCCACGGGGCTATCCCCTTTGGATTGTTGCCTGTGGCGATGGTTGAAAGGCGAAGTCCACAAAGAAAAAGTAAACAGAAGAGCCGAATTCAAATGTTTGTAAAGGTGTAGGACTTAAATTCTTTCGTTATTGGTCGCTAAGATTACTGCTTAAACTAAGTTAAACTAAACTAAGAACAACACACACCCCCATGCCTCATGGAGGAAGCTACAACGGCGATCAACTGCGCGCCCCGCAGCAAGGCGCATTGGTACGCTTGGCTACACCACCGTGGCACGCAAGAGCAGATTTGTTCGCGTTATGAGCAGTGCGACCGTCATAAAGGAATGCATAGACGACTATAGAAGAGAGAAACTTACAAGGGGAACAGGAAGTATGGTACCAACAAATTTTGATGAGTCGCAGGTATATTGTGTGGGAACTCCTCCAGACCACCAAGCTAAAAGGATTTGTTCCAATGCGCCTTGGTTTCCACGAAAATCGCGATCAAAGTCCAGCGCGTAACAGCTATACCTGTACTGAGTCATCAGGAGCACGTGAGCCAGCGTAGTGTAATTAGCAAGGTGTTCGACTGTCACGCATACGACCCGAGTTCAAATCCTGCTCGGTTTTTTTACGCTTGTCCGGCGATTGATTGTGTATAATTATATGCTTTAATCGTCACTCTTATGTTAATGCTTGTGTAATTGGTCGTGATAATAGTTTATGTTAATTGCTCAATATGTATTGCGCACAATTGTTTTATTTTATTTCTTATTTCGAAGCATACTTTTACGGCGACTGAAAGATCAGTAAACCGTCTGTAGTTATCAGCTGTAACATTTGTGCAGCATTTGTCAGCTGCATTTGCAGTCCCCAGCCCCAGTGTTGTTACACCTTCGAATGCAGTGTGCGCCCACTTGACGCGTCCCAGCGGCTTATTATGCTGCGGCCAGGCGGGTAGTCATTCGTAGCATATCTTTCAAATGTTCAAATGTTTGCAAACCTTATGGGACTTAACTACGGGGTCATCAGTCCCTAAACTTACAAACTACTTATGAACTACTTACGAACTAGGACGGCACAAATATCCATGCCCGAGGGGGGATTCGAACCCCCGACCGTAGTGGCCGTGCAGACCGGGACTGAAGCGCCTCAGTCCCCTCGGCCACCGCGGCCGGCTTATCTTTCAGATGTAACTGTAATTACCTGATGTAACTTTATCTCTGCAGTAAGAAATAAGGAATATAATTATACACAGTCAATCGCCGGACAAGTGTAAAAAAAAAAAAAAAAAACCGAGCAGGATTTGAGCTCAGATCGCATGCGTGACAGTCGAACACCTTGCTAATTACACTACGCTGGCTCACGTGCTCCTGATGACTCAGTACAGGTATAGCTGTTACGCGCTGGACTTTGATCTCGATTTTCGTGGAAACCAAGGCGCATTGGAACGAATGCTTTTAGCTTGGTGGTCTGGAGTAGTTCCCGCACAATATACCTGCGACTTATCAAAATTCGTTGGTACCATACTTGGTGTTCCCCTTGTTAGTTTTATGAAGATAATTCAAAACGTGTACTGTAGTTTGTGGTGGAATTTTTGTAAATAAAGGCAAATTGAGGACGTTCAGAGTTTGTGTTCGAGGTATATGGTAATAGCCGTATGTCTGTACTCTATAAAATTGGACGCATATTGTCGTCATTATGATTTCGGTTGGTCTATACAAAATATTTTCTGTTCCGCGTGAAACAGCGTGTACAACTGCGCCTGCTACTCGGCAGGCTCGCTTTGATTAGCAGTGCACGGCGGTGGTCGCGTGGCGCGGCTTCCCTACAAGGCAATTACACCGGCTGCGTCGGGAGCACAAAGGCCGACAGATGCCGGCGCGGCGCCCCCTGCCGCCTGTTTACAGTCCCGACACGTGGGCCGCACGTGCCCGCCGCGGTCGTTTCCGTGACTGCGGGCAGCCAGGCCTCCGTTTACTCAACCTGTCAGCCGCCGCCCTAGGGCTGGGGAGGGGGCGCTACTACGTAACGTGTTCACTCCAGCGCCGGGTCCCATTGTGCTAAGAACAGACAAAGTGGGGCGTACCATCTTGTAAAATGTCACGTGACAAGTATAAAGCGAAGCATTCAATTAAAATGTGGGCCAACGACTGGATTGGAACCCGGGTCTCCTCCTTACTGCCGGCCGCGATGGCCCAGGGGACTGCGGCGCGCCAGTCACGGTCTGCACGGCCACTACGGTCGGGGGATCGAATCCCCCCCTCAGGCATGGATTTGTGCTGTCCTAGTTCGTAAGTAGCTCATAAGGTAGGGTGGTGAACCGAGTACATCTGCCCAGTAAGGAGGAGAAAAAAATATTCAAATGTTTGTATAGCTTATGGGACTTAACTACGGGGTCATCAGTCCCTAAACTTACAAACTACTTATGAACTAGCTAACCCTAAGGACGGCACAAATATCCATGCCCGAGGGGGGATGCGAACCCCCGACCGCAGTGGCCGTGCAGACTGTGACTGGAGCGCCTCAGTCCCCTCGGCCACCGCGGCCGGCTGTACAGAGCATAAAATTACGTATGTCAGTAATACAAATTACAAAACATAATTAACAACAGGATAGAAATTGTTACTAATATAAACTCGTAATCTACAAAAGCATATATACAAAATGACACCTTTACAATCCTCTGAAATACAGAAACCGGTAACATTATCACTTGACATGTTTCGTTAATTACTGACACAAATTAACATCACCAACCAACATACAATTCATAATGTCTTTATCTGAGCTGTCTAAAGCTTCTTATTACAATTTGCACTTTCCACAAGTCCTCAGTAAGAAAATAAGCGAATAGAATGTTTTGGAAAGTTCACGACCTAATTATACTTAGCGGTAGAAAATCGCCATGAAAATCCTAATTACAGCATTTCTTGACTCCCTTCAACATCGCGAAACAAGGAGAAAATTGAAAAGGTCCGCCAAAATATGTTTTAAGGCGCCCGCGAGAGGATGTGACGAGTAAAAGCCCGTAACTTTGGCGATCAGGTGACTGGTTTCTCCATCACGACAACGCTCCAGCACACACGGCCTTACGAGTGACCCATTATTTGGCATCTCACAGGTGGTCTGTCATTCCCCACCATCCGTATTCGCCGGACCTAGCCCCGTGCGACTTTTTCCTATTTCCACAAATGAAAAAAAGAAAAAAAAACACTAAAAGGGGAGCATTATGATGACGTGGAGGCGGTAAAAACAGCTTCGCTAAGTACACTGGACAATATCAAACATGAAGAGTTCCAAACATGCTTCCAAAAAGTGGGAAAAGAGACTTGAAAAGTGTATCGCATGTAATGGAGAGTATTTTGAAGGTGACTGAAGTAATTTTTTAAAAAGGTTCACAAATAAATTTTTTATGACAAAAATCCGGTTTCTTTTGGTCCCCCTGCGTATAAATCAAAAGTGTATAGGTAAAGAAAAAAATATGTACAAAAAAGTTTGTAGACACTTGTAGTGTGGCACAAAAGTTTTTGTAGCCCTTCTTCATAGCAGTTTGCTGTCTGTGTGTTCAACCATGTGGTAACATGTTCTTTCAGCTCGTCATCATCGTTAAAGAGTTGACCACCAGTGACAGATTTTAGGTTGGGGATTGAGTTGGGTTGTTGGGTTGGGTTGGGTTGTTGGGTTGGGTTGTTGGGTTGGGTTGAGTTGTTGGGTTGGGTTGTTGGGTTGGGTTGGGATAGGGGGACTAAACTGCTAACAATCATAACTGCTAAGGTTATCAGTCCCCTGGTGGGGAGGCAAAGGAGTGAGGAATGGAAAGTAGGGGAGAGCGGAAAAAATGCAGTTCGGTAAGTAAAGAAAGAAAGAAGGAAGACTACATTAGCCCCGGGCCCCATGATCGCCACCCACGTACTCAAGAATGAACTGTGAGCCCCCTGGGGGCGGATTTAAGGTGTAAGAAGAGATGTGCTCTATCTTCTCTTCAATTGCGTGAACCAGTTCATGATTAACCACCCACGAACGTCCACTTCGTTCTTCACAATGCTCTTGACCACGCCCTTCTTTGGACAGTCTGACCCATCTTCTAACCATTGAATCACTCAGCGTTTTGTCCGTAAACCTCGCAGATTTGATTATTAATTTCTCTTGGGTTTACATTCTTTGTATTTAGAAAACGAATCACAGATCTGATTTCACACGCGGCAGCATTTTCAATTACGGCTGACATTACAGGGTGTTACAAAAATGGTACGGCAAAACTTTCAGGAAACGTTCCTCACTCATAAAGAAAGAAAATATGTTATGTGGACATACGTCCGGAAACGCTTTATTTCCATTTTAGAGCACATTTTAGTACGGATGAGGCTTCATTCCAACGTGATCTAATTGTAAATTTTCACACTCAACATGTGTGGGCTGACGAGAATCCGCACGCTACTGTGCAATTACGTCAACAACACAGATTTCTGTGAACGTTTGCGCAGGAATTGTTGGTGATGTCTGGATTTGGTCTCATGTTCTTCCACCTACGCACACTGGAGGACGTTATCATGATTTCATACGGGATACTCTACCTGTGCTGCTAGAACATGTGCCTTTACAAGTACGACACAACATGTGGTCCATGCACGATGGAGCTCCTGCACATTTCAGTCGACGTGTTCGTACGCTTCTCAACAGCAGATTCGATGACCGATGGATTGGTAGAGGCGGTCCAATTCCATGGCCTCCACGCTCTCCTGACGTCAACCCTCTTGACTTTCATTTATTGGGGCATTCGAAAGCTCTTGTCTACGCAACCCTGGTACCAAATGTAGAGACTCTTCGTGCTAGTATTGTCGACGGCTGTGATACAATACGCCATTCTCCAGGGCTGCATCAGCGTATCAGGGATTCCATGCGACAGAGGGTGGATGCATGTATCCTCGCTAACGGAGGACAATTTGAACATTTCCTATAACAAACTGTTTGAAGTCACGCTGGTACGTTCTGTTGCTGTGTGTTTCCATTCCATGATTAATGTGATTTGAAGAGAAGTAATAAAATGAGCTCGAACATGGAAATTAAGCATATCCGGACACATGTCCACATAACATATTTTCTTTCTTTGTGTGTGAGGAATGTTTCAAAATGTTCAAATGTTTGTTAAGCTTATGGGACTTAACTACGGGTCATCAGTCCCTAAACTTACAAACTACTTATCAACTAGCTTATCCTAAGAACGGCACAAATATCGATTCCCGAGGGGGGATTCGAACCCCCGACCGTAGTGGCCGTGCAGACCGTGACTGGAGCGCCTAAGTCCCCGCGGCCACTGCGGCCGGCAAGAATGCTTCCTGAAATTTTGGCCGTACCTTTTTGTAACACCCTGTTTAAAGAAGCACACGTCGGCAGCAGCGGTCTGAAAAAGGCATACATGTCTTCTCCTTGAAAGTCAGGTTAACTGCCGCGTATGCTCGCAACTGCGATCGTAGCGCTGCCGCGGACGGTAATAGCAACGGAACTTACTTTGTGGACGACCCTCGTACCTTCGTCGTCGTAAATTAACTGGTCACTACTTCGTTGAAGAATGTTACAAGACTAAGTACCTCTATTTATCCGTTCCGGGACGACTTGAGGCTGTTTTGAACTCGATCTGTTTCTTGCCCACCGGCTAATTGCTGGTCGGTAGACGTTTGGGGGGAGGAGTCTGCGGCCCGCGGTTTGCTCGGACGAGGGCCCCATCCCCAGCAGACGGCCGTCCTTGGCTGGCCGCGGGAAAAACTGGGCGTTCCGACACGACGCGACGCGACGCACCGGCCGAGCACGTACTGCGTCTGCTCTGCCATACAGCCCTGTGTCGCTTTTTGGCCCCACCAGAGCGCCGCCTCTGCGGTCGCCGGCGGGAATTCCCTCAGCCGGTCGCGGTTTCCCACAGTCACGCAGTACTGTGAACGCCTGGGGGGTAGAGGGTGACAATTACCGAGTTAAGTGAAATGAAATTGTCATAGCTTCTGAACGGTTTGCGGCGGAGCGTCGAAACTGCACGCTCGGCTGCGGTGTGTGGTGGGAATCACTGTGCGCATGCGCATTTGAAAATAGTTTGCCTTAGTAACGAAGACTAGTGTCATTTGGATGGGTTCGTCAATAAGCGAAGTCGGCGCATCTAGGGGATGAAGCATCCGCATATCGCAAACAGGAAGTCTCTTCACCCTCAACGGGTGACTGTACGGTGTGCAGTGTACAGTCGTAGGGATAATCTGTGCGATACTCCTCGATGACACGGTAACTACCGAACGGTACGTGGAGGTATTGGAAGATGATTTCATCCCCCATTATCCAAAGTGGCCCTGATTTCGACAAGATGTTTATCGAAGAAGTAGCTCGACTTCGTTGAAGCAGGAGGCTGTTTGCTGTCCTGGAGGAGCACGTTTCGGAGTACATTCTGGCTCCCAGATGACTCTGGCATGGATCGCGATTGGCCATATTCTCCGGATCTGAACACATGCGACTCTTTTTAGTGTGGCTGTACAAAGATAAGGTGTGCAGGAATAACCACAAAACAGCGATTTAGAACAGCATCGATGGCCGACACTTCAGTGGGTCATAGAGAACTTCACTATTTGTCTGCGCCCACATTATTACCATGGAAAGGAGGCATACGAACGTGTCATAACCTAAATCCGAATATCTTTAGTGACAATCAAAATATCCACGGTTGTACTGCCGGTCTATAGTGTCCAACGGGCACAATATTTCGGCGATCATACATGTCGCCATCATCAGGTGAACTGACGGACTGAGCCCCTGGAAACACGCCGGCACGGACATCCGCACGCTACGGCGGCTCTAAGGGAACTGGGTAGCTGGCAACTTAAATACCCTCCGCCCGCGCTGTAGTGGTTGGGCGAAGAGCCCGCCGAATCTGCCACTCTGAGTACCCATTTTTTCGGAATACAGTTCTCAGGTGTTCCAATTCCTGGGGTGGAGTCTCTGCGACGGAGATAGTGCACGCCCTCTGTACTAGAGTTTTAAATACCCCATACCTCTGTGAAGGGTGGTGACAGGTGTCTGCGTGTAAGTACAGATCAGTGTGCGTTGTCTTCCGATAAACATCACGACCCAGGGTGCCATCAGCTCTTCTCTTGACCAAGACGTCTAGGAACGGCAATTTACCCTCCGTTTCAGTCTCCATAGTGAATTTGATGTAAGGGTGTATGGAGTTCATATTTGTAAGGAAGTCAAGGAGTTTATCCGTACCATGTGGCCAGATGGCGAAAGTGTCGTCCACGTAACGAAAAAGCAAGTAGGTTTCCATTCAGATGATACCAGGGCTTCCTCCTCGAAATTCTCCATGTACAAATTTGCAACCACAGGGGGGAGTGGGCTACCCATGGCGACTCCCTCCGTTTGTTCGTAGTATTAGTCAATGAAAAGAAAATACGTGGAGGTATGCTAAAAACTTCGGTGGTGTTCTCGTCAAACTTCTGACCAATCAAATCTAGTGACTCTGGAAGGGGCGCCCTCGTAAACAACGTAACGACGTCAAAACTCAACATGATATCTGACTCATCCATCCTGAAGAATCACATCTTTAGTGACGTTTTACATGTTGAAGAAAGCGTTACACATTGTATACCTAGTTTGTAACTATTTTACCTTTTCAATCATTAGTTCAATAGTTGTGACACTATATATCCCATATTACACAAGCGAATTTAAACGAATGATCCTGGTAACTCACTCTTATGTAACGTCCTCAGTGCTTTACAATCAGGTGAAATACCTCGTAATACCGTGTCCGCCCAGTACCGCCTAGACAGACTTACCGAGCGCAACAGTGTCACTTCGTACACAATAAGTCGCCAATGCGAGCTGACTGGCTGGCATCTGGGGCACAGCCCACTGTCCCGTGGCGGCCAGCCAGTCAGCTAGCAACCGCAGCTTACTCTGTGTGACGTGACAAGACAGTGCTCAGCCTTCTCTTTAGATGCTGCTGCTTAGACCCTCTTTCGTCCGGCGAAGTGTAGCAACCGGGGGTGTCGTCCGTTGTTTGGGTGTCATTTGCTCGATGTGTGTAGGTACACTTTAGCAGAATGAGCCCACATCTTTAATAACACATGAGGCTTCGAGCGTTAAACTTCAAAGTTCCTTCGCTCTCTGAAATATATCCTGGTGTTAGTGTGTGAGACTACTTGAGGCACTGTTGCGCGTAGCGTGGCATTTTGTGAGGAATCGCAGAAGTGTTATCTCCTTGATCGCACCGCTGCTGACTTGAGACATGAACACGTTGCAGTTTGAGTGAATACGATGTACAATCTGGACGAACACAATGCATTCGGTCTTGCAGGCCCTATGCGCTGACTGTTTAACTACCCTTTGTCAAATGTTCAAATGTTTGTAAACCTATTGTACCAACCTGTTACGGTCATCGGTCCCTATACTTACATACTACTTCAACTAACTTACACTAGGGACAACACACTCGCCAATTCCCGAGGGAGAACTCGAATCTCCGGCGGGAACGGCCCCCTATTCCGTAGCATGACGCCTTAGATCAGGAGTAAGCAACCACAAAACTTCGTGATCTTCTGCTTCATACCACCGTATTAAACTGATCTACATCTTTAAAAAAATACATAATGGCTACATTTTAAAATTTTCAATACTGTAGAACAACCACATTTAACAATTCACAATTTCACAATTTGTCCAAACCATAAAAAATTTATTTCATAATATTTAAAAATATTCTTGCATTTAATGTGAAACTTAAGTAGATGTTCTATTTAACAATGCCCCTTATATTTGGTGCATAATATGTAACACTTAGCCGAAAAGAGGAGACCAAGTGTTTGTCAGTTAACATACTGTTTGTTTATTTTGAAGAAAACTCATATTTCAAAACAATGTTTGGCACAGGTAAATACAATCAAACAAAGCCTTTATTCAAACAGCAACATTAACCCTTACAGGGTATTTCTGATGAGGGATTACAGGCTAACATTTTCTGGGCTCTGCAACGCTTTTGAGATATAATCATTTTAATGATATTAAAGTTCAAAAGATTCCCGTTTCGCTAAAAACATTTTCAGTGGGAGAAGATGTAGTTGAAGGTTAGGCCATGCCACAGAAATAGTTTCAAAATCTGAAAACCAATCACTGTAATCATCCCTCAAACTGGCGATCATAGTCGCAAAATACCCTGTCCATACAGTAAAAAAAATGTTCAAATGTTTGTTAAGCTTAACTGCGGGGTCATCAGTCCCTAACCTTACAAACTACTTATGATCTAGCTTATACTAAAGACGACACAAACATCCATGCCCGAGGGGGGATTCGAACCCCCGACCGTAGCGACCGTGCAGACTGTGACTGGCGCGCCGCTGACCACTCGGCTACTGCGGCCGGTCATACAGAATAAAAATGCAGAAGTTCGTAGTTCACTACAATAGCACCGAAAAAGTTAATATTCTAACCGCCTTGAAAAGTAGGAGGCACGAAACTCACCTCCTTCTGCGGACACGTATCGAACTCATACTACACACTGCTCAAAGATGAACGAAGTAGTGTAGCAACGAGTGGCGTGCAGATAGCGACTGTTTGAACCAAAGCTGGAAAGACAGTTTTAGAGGTTCGGGGTAGATGTTGCTATCAATTTTTCACGATTGTTAAAATTTTCAACAATTTTTTTTTCTGTATTCTTAGTACTCACGCAATCTACCCAGGGAGCAGTGGCGACCTAAGTAACGCCATCTACATACGAGGCTTGTACGCTGCTTGCCAAGAGCAGTCATCGCACAAGCAAACTATTTGTCTTGTGTAGCGTTCTGCTGAGTTTGGGAATTCGTACACGTTGCACACTGTGTTTCAGAATGTTCTTAATGTTATTTATGTGATTCTCAGACATTTCTTTTAGTATATTTATGAACTATTGAAATTTTCTGGGGGGGGGGGGGGGTTCGAATCCCCCCTCGGGCATGGATATTTGTGCCGTCTTAGTTCGTAAGTAGTTCATAAGTAGTTTGTAAGTTTAGGGACTGATAACCCCGTAGTTAAGTCCCATAGACTATACAAACATTTGAACATTTGATTTTGAAAGTTTCTGGCAGATTGAAATTGCGTGGAGGAACCGGGACTCGAACCTGGGAGTTCTACAAGTTTCGCAAGAGAAATTCAGTGATGTTTGGAAAGTGAAGTTGTGAGGACGAACCGTGAGTTGTGTCGTAATAGCTCACTGATAGAGCGCTTGCCCGCGAAAGGCAAAGGTCCCAGGATCAGCGCACACTCCGCTGCAGAGTGATAGTTTCATTATTAGTAAGATATCTTATCGATATTAGAATAGGACGATTCATATTAGGCATTTTGTGTCATACCTGCAAAAATCTGCACGGAGAATCACATAAATAACATTAAAAACATTCTAAAACACAGTGTGCAACGTATACGTATACGTATTCTCAAACTCAGCACAACGCTACGTAAGAGAGATAGTTCGCTTGTGTTATGACTGCTCTTGGCAGGCAGCGCATACGCCTGGTATCTGGGTGGCGTTGCCTACAGGTAGATCGCTATCGACATGTTGCCGACCCTGTCTTAGACCATTCCGCGTGGCTACCCATTGTCCAGTCAGGTTTCGCGCACGTCATACTGTTGATACGTACGCGACCTCCAGCAGGAATCCAAACACTTGTGCTGCTAACTACGAGTGTTACCGAGTCCCTGTCGATACCGGGGCAGTCGTCTTTCCTAGCCTCACAATACGCGAGACTACAGCACGGACACAAGAAGGCGTGCAGAGATACTGAACAACACTGCCTCTACAGCTTTCATAATTGTGAAAGTGATCCCGACGCAATATTTTGTGCAGGAACTGAACTCTCGATGATGTCCCACAAACATTAGATGCGATTCATGTTGACCGGCCGCGGTGGCCGAGGGGATTGAGGCGCTCCAGTCACTGTCCGCACGGCCACTACGGTCGGGGGTTCGAATCCCCCCTCGGGCATGGATATTTGGGCCGTCCTTAGTTGTAAGTAGTTCATAAGTAGTTTGTAAGTTTAGGGACTGATGACCCCGTAGTTAAGTCCCATAGACTCTACAAACATTTGAACATTTTTTTATTCATGTTGCGAGATGTGGATGGACAAATCCTTCGCTGTATCTGCCCAGAATGTTCAGAAGCCAGTTGTGAACAATTGGGGCCCCGTGACACGGAAAATTCCATCGCTGTTACGGAACATGATGTACATGAATGACTGTAAATGAGAAGGTAGCTGAACATAGGCGTTTCCAGTCTTCCATAGCTTCATTTGGGCCAAAGGACACACACAGTCCATTCCATGTAAAAACAGCCCACGCCACTATGGAACCAAGTTGCAGAAGTGTCTTGTCGACAACTTGTGTCCCCGTATTCGTTTGCGCCGTACTTCAGCCGTATCTTGCAGATCTTACGAACTGAAATTGGGACTTGTCTGGCCAAGCAGTGGTTATCCAGTTGTCTAGCGTCCAGGCGATATGTTCACGAGTCCAGGAAAGGCGCTATAATGCTGTTTGGTAACGCACTCGAATCGGTCGTCTGCTCCCACAGCCAATTAACACCAAACTGCTCCTCACTGTCCTAACATATACGTTCGTCCTACGTCCCACATTGATTATTCATTTCTGCGGTTACTTCACGTAGTGCTGCTTGTATCACAGCGTTGACTACTTGAGAAAACACCGTTGCTGCCAATCATCTTGTGCAGTCTGTTGCCACTGCGTTGTACGTGATGACAGGTAATGGCCGAAAATTGGATCTCGGAATACTGAATTCCGTAACGGTTTTCGGGATGAAACGTCCCATGCATCTAGCTCCAATTACTGTATCGCGTTCGTGCAACCATAATGACGTCAGAAATCTTTTCACAAGAATCGCCAGAGTGCGAATGACGGCTAATGCATTTTATTACTTGCGTACGCGATACTGCAGTCATCTGCATCTGCGTTACTTTTGTCACACTGCAGAATCTGTTTTACTGTGCGCAGTCTGACGTTAAGGGATTCGAGGTGCGCCTGGGAACAAGTGGGACAATGGACAGGCATACTGGAATGCAGGAATTAGGTCCTGAGGGAAACCTCTCTGGACTACTATAGCATGTAGGTACAGGAAGGCTCTATGCGAAATAAAAAAAATTGCACATAGCTATAATAATAATAATAATAATAATAATAATAATAATTTCGTGTGGCTCATTGGCCTGGGGCAAGACTTTCAATTGGACGCCACTTCGGCGACTTGCGTGTCCCTAGCCTACCCCAGTTATCCAACCGAGGAAAGGGGACCTACAACTTAACGTGGAATCCGAACCACGTGTCGTTTCTGGCGACTCCTCACATCGTTGAGAGGTGAAGGATGGGTTAAAACGCAGATTGAAAAATACGAGGTCCGACCTGGTATCGAACCCGCGATCCTTCGGTTTCCAGTCGAGCGCTTTACCCCAAAACCACCGGGCCCGACGCACATAGCTATAATTGCATAAATGGTATGTACCCCGAAGGGACCCGCTCGCTTAGCCGTGTGGTCTAACGCACCGCTTTCCGAGACGGAGAGGCGTACCGGCCCCGGTTCGAATCCGCCCGGTGCATTAGCGAAGGGGTCGGAGTGCGAGCCAGACTGGATGTGGTTTTTAGGCGGTTCGCCACATCCCAGTAGGTGAATACCGGTCTGGTAACCAAGTCCCGCATCTGTTACACGATTCGCAAACATTTCGTAACACTTTACACTGTTCACACAAACGCAGACATTTGGGGTATACATTTCCTCTCGGGGGGGGGCATGGTGTGGCAACAGTTACGGCATCCCCCCCCCCCCCCCCCCGCAAATATTATCACGTGAAATCCGGATTTAATAAGACCGACCCTGCATGTACGGGAACATGGGCCAAAGTGAAAGATGATGATGTACCCCAAAGGGCATATATATTTCTTTAAATTAATTTATAGCTATGGTCTATGTAGAATAATACAAGGTATTCTAATTAAATTGTCATTACGTTGTTATTTTGCCTAAATGTGAGACTGGAATGTAGTGGAATTATCGAGCTCCTTAACTACTGTAATTTGTGTGTACTACAAAGTAATACAAGAAAAATGTCGAGGGATTTATTTAAGTCGTAGCACAGTCATTGATTCCTATTGCCACAGTGAAGCGACACGGCCAGAAATATATATAGCGAGCTAAAAATGAACGATACGGCAACACAAAATTTCAAGTAAAAATATACTTACGGCAAAACAGCGAACAGGAACGGAAGAGTGAAACAGATATAAAAAAGTTTACAAATTTAAAATATGTATACCAACTATGATTCAGGTGTGTCGTATCCATACCTTTCGTTCCTGTAAGTCATGCCACACACAAGAGAATGTATTTTTTTTTTTTTTCTAATACAGTGGCCGAGAGAGTTAAGCAGGCATTCTCGAGAAGCTGACTATCTGAGTTAAGTCCAGGTCCGTCACAAATTTCCATGCTCGCCATTCAATTTAATTGAACCGTGGAACAACCAAAAAGTCACAAAGGTTGTATTTCAGTGATTGATGTCTTTTTTATTAATTTGTTATCTGCAGGGTCCACAGTTTTAGCGACGTCGTACATCAACATTTTAATAATAAGAATAATATGAATGTATCAGTGGAAACAGAGCCTACTGTAGCACAAAATCGAAAACTGAGTTACGCAAGTAACATACATTTAGGTTCCTACAATATCCGGCAGTGCCATGGTCAGGAAAAACTTTTTTTTCCGACGATGACATTGATGGGTATTCTCCATATCTCCCATTCTCATCAACAGTTAATACGATAATTAATTATTAATGATTATCCATAGACACAATCTCATCGTTGATCTGACATAAAAATATGCCAACAAAATTATCAAAGATGAAAAATCTCAACATATTTTGTTTAATTTCAAATAAAAACTTTCCCTCAAATGCACAGAATCGACACGACACTCACACAACGATCATATAATCCATCTCTTAACTTTCATAGATATATATTCTCTGTGCAAATATTGTAAACATACTACATCTCTGAAGATCTGTCAAATAAATGTCAAAATCCGTAACTTCATAAAGATCTCGAACGACAACACAATATTATAAGTTACGTGATATTAATAAAGAAGAAAAAATAAAGCACGTCACAATGATATCGAAATGTACAGCACAACAGAATGTGGTATGTATCATTTGTTTTCCCTCTGCATAAAACGAGTATGCAGCATAGTACTAAATGTGATGAAAACTTATGTATTGCAGGCGTAACACCTGAAGATGACTTTTAAGTCGAAATAAGCTAATAGTGTAACTAATACGAATTAAGAATATACAGTGTTGAAATTATATAATTCTTATTATTAAAATGATGTCTCTTTGTTCCTGTAATTATATGGCACATTCACGGAAGTATTTTGCAGTGCTGATGTTGCGGCATTACGAAATTATTTAGTGTTTGTGTTATAAATACGTAATCAAATGTTCAAATGTTTGTAGAGCTTATGGGACTTAACTACGGGGTCATCAGTCCCTAAACTTACAAAGTACTTATGAACTAATACTAAGGACAGCACAAATATCCATGCCCGAGGGGGGATTCGAGACCCCGACCGTAGTGGCCGTGCAGACCGTGACTGGCGCGCCGTAACCAGCTCGGCCACCGCGGCCGGCTATAAATACGTAAGCTGATTAAATAGTGTATCGGTTGCACAGTGGTAGAGTGCCAGACTACAATTCCAAGGGTCCCGGGTTCGATCCCCGCCAGGTCCTGGGATTTTTATCTGTCACTTTCCACTTCTTTCATCTCTGGCAGTATTGCTCATGTGAAAAATACCGAGTAGCACCGTGGTTCGGAACCCACGTTAAACTGTAGGTCCTCCTATAACTGGCTGGGTAAGTCAGTTCGAAGGTCGGAGGAAGGCAAGGCATACCACCTCCAAACAGAACCATGTCTAGTAAAGCACTGTGGTGATTAAACTAATATTCGGATTGTTGACTGCTTTACCTTTTTTTTTAACTTTATCCTACGGTCGGCGGTTCGAATGCCCCCTCGGGCATGGATATTTGCGCCGTCCTTAGTATAAGCTAGTTGATAAGTAGTTTGTAAGTTTAGGGACTGATGACCCCGTAGTTAAGTCCCCTAAGGTCTACAAACTCAACTCATAAACTTCATCAAAAATGTAGTGTAAAACCGCCATGTAATTGTGTGCTTCTTTTTCTTTTGCAGGTGAGTGTTGGCAGCCTGAGCTCCTCCGTTGCTGCCACGTGAGTAGCCAGCCTCACGTTTGTGTTGTGCGCCTTATTAGGCGGGATATTTTCAGGCCGTATGCCACCGCTGCAGCTCTTATCTCGCCAGAGTTCACGTGTCACACCAAATCTAGAGACCTGCTCTGACATCCGTCTCCCCTCACTGGACGATAGGGCGGCACTTGTCCTGTTGTTTACCGTGAGAGGGACACTGCGGTGCACTGCCCATCTGTCAAGCTGACGTTAAGGGGTCCTAATAATCTACGGACCCGGCCGTTTATCATGCGACATGTCGCAATACTTTCAATCCAACCCATTTCTTGTGCTGTAGCGTTATCGATAAGTTAATTATTTATTCTGTTAGAAAGATAAATGTTAGATGAGTTCAACTAAATTAAGAACGAATAGGAAAATAAATCAGGAAGTCATTAAACAGTTCATCGGGTCAGTGAAATAAGAGCCCATTTCAAGTGGGACTGGTATAGAAAGAAATGGAAGTCTGAAAACATTTCAGTTATTAGCACGCGAAGAAGTTCACTACAACGGTTTCTCTCGCGAATTTCCTGTTCTCGATGACTTTATCGTATTAACTGTTGATGAGAATGGGAGATTTCGAGAATATCCATCAATGTCATCGTCATGGCACTGCCGGATATTGTAGGAACCTAAATGTATGTTATGTGCGTAATTCAGTTTTCGATTTTGTGAGACAGTAGGCTCTATCGCTAAAAATTTATTTTCGTCCGTTAACCGGTTTCGGTGAGCTCAGTCACTATCTACAGAAAGTCCAGGACAATCACTGCAAAAAGTTATACAATGTCTACAAACTGCAAAGTTATTGTGGTATACAATTAAAATGACAGTTAATAAAACATGTACATTACCTTACGCCATATGTAAAAATAGAAACATAACCTTCTAACACACGTAAAAATCTTGTTAAAGTTTTTCATCACAGGTAATGTAAATGTTTTGTTAACTGTCATTTTATTTGTATACCACAATAACTTTGCTGTTTGTAGGCATTGTATAACTTGTTGCAGTGATTGTACTGGACTTTCTGAAGATGGTGACTGAGCTCATCGAAACCGGTTAAGGGACGAAAATAACGTTTTAGCGATCTTGGCTCAATGAAGTGTTTATATAAACTGTTGATCGCTCTCCAGTGGCGTAAAATGCCTTTTAACTATAACAGTAGGCTCTGTTTCCATTGATACATTCAGTCTGAGTCAAAGTTTGGCGTGCCGAGAAGAGCAGGTGGCAGCTGTTGTGTCCTCTTGCACGGTACCATTAGAAGGGTTACCAATCGCAGACTCCAGGCGGAAGCTCCGACTCTCGGGATTAGTCTTGCTTCTTGCGGCGCCAAAACAGAGTCGCTTGAGTGGCTGCCATTCTTCTGCGTGGCTGGCAGGTTGTCCTTTATCGCCGGCCGCGGTGGCCGAGAGGTCTGCGGTGCGCCAGTCAAGTTCTGCACGGCCACTGCAATGCGCGCGGCAGTTCGCCGTCGGGGATTCGAATCCCCTCTCGGGCATGGATATTTTTACCGTCCTTAGTGTTAGCTAGTTACTAAGTAGTTTGTAAGTCTAGGGACTGATGACCCTGTAGTTAAGTCCCGCAAGTTCTACAAACATTTGAACACTTTTTGTCCTTTATCAACTGCCGTCCAGCTTTTAAGGTTCGGGATGCCAGCACGTCTCTTCTGGCGTTCCGGCCTCGTGGCTATCCAACTTCTCCTAATCGACTCCAAGAGAACATTTTCTCAACTTCAGTGGCGAGCTACCTTATCAGTAGCCACTAGACTCGCATTTGGGGGGACAGTACTTAACCCTTTCATTCCCATTGTTCGTGGACAACAACATATAAAAAGTTGATCTATACCGTTATTTGTGCATCAATCGTTAAAGTTGCATTTTTGTTGAACGACATGCTTCTAATACGACACTTTGCCGCTTACCGTCTGTACGTGGCTTAGAGTGTGAGCGTGAGTGTGGTTTATTTTATTACAGCAGTGAATTGCCATTGTCTTTGGTGCTGTGGTGAAGGTTATGCTGGCATTATTGATCTGGCAGCGTTAACATCAACAAAATAACGCCCAAGTAATAAAATAACTCGATACAAACGTCTGTGTTCTGCATGAAATACATGATATAAAAAATGAATAGTTAGACCACATACCGATTGTTCCCTCGACGACTCGGAAACCGTGGCTAGCTCAGTCGAACCTCAGTTTCACTTGGTAAGGCTGATGGTAGGGATCGAGTGTGACACAAACCCCACGAAGCCGTGAATCCAAGTTGTCAACGAGGCACTGTGCAAGATCGTGTTTGGCCCCTAATGTTGAAGACTGTTTTAGCATGGAATTGTCTTTTTCCTCTTGTGCATCTGAACCGAAGCGTGTCTCAAACTGGTTTCGTTCACCTGTTTCATCTGCAGCTATTCATGGACTTAATGTTTGCCAACGATAATGGAATTTTCACACCCAGATCGCCCGACATGCGTCCCACCGAAATTTTGTGGGACACAATGGAGGGGTCAGCTGGTACTCAAAATACTGCAAGGCTACACCTTCACAATTGTGGATCTCCTGACGCCATTATGGCGACTTGCGTGTCATTTCAGCGCCGGCCGCGGTGGCCGAGGGGACTGCGGCGCGCCAGTCACGGTCGGGGGTTGAATCCCCCCTCGGGCAGCATGGATATTTGTGCCGTCCTTAGTAGTAGCTAGTTGATAAGTAGTTTGTATGTTTAGGGGCTGATGACCTCGTAGTTCAGTCCCATAAGCTCTACAAACATTTTTTTCATTTCAGCTAAGAAATTATGTTGCAGATGTGACTAAAAGTTACGATTGTGTGATAGAACAGGCACTGAAGCGTCAAGAAATAATTAATTTGGTAGCGGTGTCAAAAGTGTGAATAAAAATTGTAAATGAAAGGAAGGAAGGAAGACTAGGGTTTGGCGTCACGTCGACATCGTGAACATGGGAGACGGAGCACACGCAAGGATACTTTTTGTCAGGCATAGGGAAAAGTCAGCCATACCGTACGAATGGAACGATCCCGATATTTGCTTGGTGTTATTTCGAGAAACCACGGAAAACCTAAATTAGGATCGCCGGAGGCGGATTTCAACTGCCGATCTCTCGAATGCGAGTCCACTGTTTTACCTCTGCGTTACTTCGCTCGGTTTGAAGATGCACGCTTATCTCTAGTAGAGCAGGCCAGTCGCGTGTAGGACGCAGTAGTTATTGATGGCTGGTTGGAAAGTCACTTCAGACAAGTGAAATTCAAGACGCTCGCAATAAGAAGGATAGCAACAGATGTCGACTGTGTGCTGGTACGTTCTTGCGGCTCGTATTGAAGAGAAATACACCGTATTTACCACATTTTAGCAGAGTGCTTCGTTCGTGGTGTTGGATGGTCTTGGCAGATATGAAGACACTGAGAGCTTCGGATGTTCCGTAGTTACCACAAAATTATCGCTGACGTCTCGAATTAACTGTACGTAAATCTGAGTTCCTAGAGACTGCTTTACTCGCTCCTCGTGTAATACACGGGCGACAGAAGGCGTCGCGTGCCTGCTGAAGCATCCGGGTCGGTGACTGCTGCTATCAGATTGCGAGCGCCAGTGGGGAAAAGTGCAGGCCTGATGTATGCAAACTGCCGGCCGGAGAAAGCTGTCGGTGCATTTCCTCCGCCCTGGGCGCACAGTTTCCCTTTCAGCGGACTTAACGACCCGCATCTCTAGCGCAGCCAGCTCTGGCTGTCGCGTACAGCCGACAACGGCGAGAAAGCGGGCAGCGTCGCCGACGACCACGCAGGGGGCCCCCGATTCAGCTCCCAGCAGGGGTCTGGCTGTTGTCTGTTTCTCCTTACCATAATCAGCATCGACACGCAAGTCTAAAATGTTCAAATGTTTGTAGAGCTTATGGGACTTAACTACGGGGTCATCAGTCCCTAAACTTACAAACTACTTATCAACTAGCTAATACTACGGACGGCAAAAATATCCATGCCCGAGGGGGGGGGGGGATTCGAACCCCCGACCGTAGTGGCCGTGCAGACCGTGACTGGCGCGCCGCAGTCAGCTCGGCCACCGTGGCCGGCCACGCAAGTCTCCCTGGTGGTGTCAAATAAAACGTCTTTCACTAGGCGGCGTGACAACTCCACATTTGGTCTCTTGCCCAATAATCTACATCTACATACATACTCCGCAATCCACCGTAAGGTGCGTGGCGGAGGGTACACTGTACCACTACTAGGCATTTCCTTTCCTACTGCACTCCCAAATAGAACGAGGAAAAAAAGAATGCCTATATGCCTCCGTACGAGCCCTAATTTCTCACTCACTCACTCCCTATCTCCCTCCCCCCATTATATACTGACGGACAGATACAGATGGCGGTAATAACACGCACGCAAGGTATAAACAGGTGCATACTGGTAGAGCTTTCATATGTACTCAGTTGACTGATGTCAAAACTTCCCGGCGTGATTTTACGAAGGTTGGAGCTTGAATAGTGGCAACACTGCTGTGGAGACACTATGCTAAGGAATCTACTATTGTCGCTGATTGCTCACCTTGTCTTTTTGATCACTACGCGAAATGTAAGTAGGCGGCAGCAAGATCGTACTACACTCAGCTTCAAATTCCGGCCCTCTAAATTTCCTCAACAGAAATTCACGAAAAAAACGTCCTCTCTCCTCCAGCGCTCCCCAAATGAGTTGCCGGAGCATTTCCGTGACACTCGCGCATTGGTCGACAAACCTAGCTGCTCGCCTCTGAACTGCCTGTAGGTCTTCCTTTAAACTGATCTGCTGCGGATCCCAAACACTTGAGCAATACTCAAGACGTGGTCGTGCAAGCGTTATATACGCGGTCTCCTATACAAATGACGTACATCTTCCCAAAATGCTCCCAATAAACCGAAGTCGGCTGTCCGCCTTACTCACAACTGTCCTTACATATTCGTTCCATTTCATATCGCTCTGCAATGTTACGCCTAGATATTTGAACGACGCGACTGTATCAAGAAGCTCACTACTAATGCTGTATTCGAAGGTTATGGGATTGTTTTCTCTACTCATGCGCATCACCTTACATTTTTCTACATTGAGAGCTAGCTGCCATTTTTCGCACCAACTAGAAATTTTGTCTAAGTCATCCTGTATGCTATTACAATCAGTTACAGACGACACCCTCCCATACACCACAGCATCAAACATCCGCAAATTACAACTTACTCTGTCCATCAGATCATTTATATAGATAGAAAATAATAGCGGTCCTATCACACTCCCTTGGGGCACGCCTGACGATACACTCGTCTCTGATGAACACTCCCCGTCGAGAACAACGTACTGCCTTCTATTACTTAGGAAGTCTTCCAGCCAGTCACAAATCTGTGAACCTATTCCATAAGCTCGTATCTTCATTAGCAGTCTTCAGTGTGGTACCGCTTCGAACGCCTGTTTGAAGTCGAGAAAAACACAATCCGCCTGTTGCCCTTCATCCAGGGCTCACAAAATGCCATACGATTGATTCATTTCTTCTTCTTTCTCCAGGAATCAACATGGCTATCGATTCATTTAATTTTGTAATGATATTTGATGTTCAGAACTCAGGTAGCTGCATCATCAAGAGGCTGTTGGTCAAGTTTGTCCAACTCCTCAAAGACTATTCCACGTAGATCTCTCAGATTGGTTGGCGAATCGTTTCGTCCAAAAACTACCCTCTTTAATGTATCTGGACTTCTACATGGGATATTCTGCAAATCACATTTAAGTGCCTGGCAGAGGGTTCATCGAACCATCATCATCCTATTTACCTCCCATTCCTTTCTCGAATAGCGCACAGGAAGAAAAAAAAAACACCTGAATCTCTGTGTTCGAGCTCTGATTTCTCGTATTTTATTCTGATGTTCATTTCTACCTATGTAAGTGAGAGTCAACAATATATTTTCGCATTCGCAGGAGAATGTTTTCGATTGGAGTTTCGTAAGTAGCCCACGCCGCAGCGCTAAGCGCCGTTGTTGTAATGATTCCCATCCCAGATCCTGTATCATTTCTGTAACGCTGTCTCATCTGTATCGTGGCAATACGAAACGAGCTGCCCTTCTCTGAACTTTTTCGATATCCTCCGTCAAACCCACCTGATAAGCATCCCGCACTGGGCAGCAGTACTCCAAAAATGGACGGACAAGCGTAGTGTACGCAGTTTCTTTTGTCGTTCTGTTGCATCTTTTAAGGGTTCTGCCAATAAAACGCACTCTCTGGTTCGCCTTTTCCACGACATTATCTACGTGTTCTTTCCAGTTTATGTCTGAAGTAATAGTAATTCCTAGGTATTTTGTGGAGTTTACGGCCTTCACTTTTGATTGATTCATCTTGTAAACAAAGTTTAACGGATTTCTTTTCGTACTCATGTGGACGACTTCACACTTCTCATTATTTAGAGTCAATTTCGAATTATTACACTATAGTGATATCTTATTCAGATGATTTTACTAGACGACGTCATCTGCAAACAACCTAAGAGAGCTACTTAGATTTTCCCCTAAATCGTCTATGTAAATAAGGAACAGCAGAGGATCAATAACACTACCCTGTGGAACGCCCGATATCACCTCTGTTTTAGTCGATGCCTTACCATCGATTACTACGAACTGTGTCCTCTCTGACAGGAAATCCCCTATCCAATCGCAAATATGGGGCGATATACCATAACCGCGCAATTTAATTAAAAGCCGTTTGTGAGGTAGGTGTCAAAAGCCTTCTGGAAATCAAGAAATACGGAATCGATTTGCGAACCCTTGTCGATAGCGCCCATCACTTCGTGTGCATAAAGAGCTAGTTGAATACAGGATATGTTCCAAAATCCTGCTGCAAATTGACGTCAATGAAATGTGATTGTAGTTTAGTGGGTTACTGCTACTGCCTTTCTTGAATATAAGTGTGACCAGTGCAACTTTCCAATCTTTTGCTACAGATCCTTCTTTTAGAGAGCAGTTGCATATGGCTGCCTTGATCGATGCCCTCCATGTATGGAGAATATTGTGACCATTCTAATATTCCTATGTCGTTACCATTAAGGAACGCATTCACAAGATATATATGATGGTTGGAACTTAAAATAGTGGTAACTATCTATTCACAAACAATACAAAAGGGTTACATCTTTGCACCTATTGCTGTCCTTCAAAGTAGTCGTCACCAGCATTGTGTAGAACCTGTTGCAAGCAATGTGGAAGGTGTAGTATACCGTTAGCAGAGCCTGTCTTGTTGATGTTGGGAATAGAGCGTTCCATTGCCTGTCGAATCTCTGGAACAGTTCTGAAGCGAATGCTACAAAGTCACAAGGACTTAAATCCGGGGAGTATGATGGATGATACAGTGCTTCACAGTCCCATCGACCGAGCAGAGCAGCACCCGCGCATTGCAGTGCAAAGTGATGGGTGGGTTGCGCACAAAGTCTTGCCGCTTCTTTCGCAAGTTGGTCGCAGGTGATGCTCTAAAAACATA
Source organism: Locusta migratoria (assembly GCA_026315105.1). NCBI lineage: Eukaryota > Metazoa > Arthropoda > Insecta > Orthoptera > Acrididae > Locusta > Locusta migratoria. The sequence goes on along the minus strand of CM048751.1, from coordinate 326,527,940 downwards.
CAGTAATACTGTATGTCACAGTCACGGTTGTTCCTGTTTCAAAAACACAGTGACACCATTATTTTAGATCGCTCGCTCACAAGCGACTGTGTTTCCCTCGATTTTGCGGACGGGCAATTCCATTTGCTCGGAGGTAAGGTAGGTATGTCAACAAGGTGAGCAATCAGCGACAATAGTAGATTCCTTAGCATAGCGTCTCCGCAGCAGTGTTGCCACTGTTCAAGTTCCAACCTTCGTAAACTCACGTCGGAAACTTTTGACATCAGTCAACTGAGTACAAATGACAGCTCTATCAGTAGGCGCCTGTTTATACCTTGCGTGCGTGTTATGACCGCCATCTGTATCTGTCCGTCAGTATATAATGGGGGGAGGGAGATAGTGAGTGAGTGAGCGAGGTGGAGACTGAGTTCCCAGAAGCTGGCAGTAGCTGGAAGCCGCAGACACAGAGCGGCTTTCAGGTTTAGGTATGCGCGGCGGTGGGCAGTGTTCCGGCAGCGGAAGTTGCGCATCAGCCATTCATCATTCGGAGGCTCCGCCGCCGCGTCGGGCCTTTAGCGACGCGTGGACGGACTTGCGATCGGCGGCTTCATCTGCAGCATCTGCCAGAGACTGATCGCGACCGTGCCGAGAGCTGGCACACGCGAGGAAGGCGGCGACTCCTCTAGCTTTCTGGCAGCCGCTGTCTGTGCACCAACATGCCGTCACGCGGAATCATGAGGACATCGCCTAAAACTCTGTCAAGAGTCAAACCGTCATTCAAGAGGTAGTTTGCAGAATATTAAACTCCCGCCTGTTTCTCGTTCCAGACGGAGAGTCATCATCCGTTTGTGTGTGTGTGTGTGTGTGTGCGTGTGTGTGTGTGTGTGTGTGTGTGTGTGCGTGTGTGTGTGTGTGTGTGTGCGAGCGCGCGCGCGCTGGTCTCAAGCGACATCAAAATGTGCTCACTTTCTTGCAACATGTTTCAGGTTTGGACAATGGGACTTACAAACCAACCTTCAAGCTCTTATACAGAGTGTTACAAAAAGGTTCGGCCAAACTTTCAGGAAACATTCCTCACACACAAAGAAAGAAAATGTTATGTGGACATGTGTCCGGAAACGCTCAATATCCATGTTAGAGCTCATTTTAGTACTTAGTACGGATTTCTTTTCGTACTCATGTGGACGACTACACACTTCTCATTATTTAGAGTCAATTGCCAATTTTTACACCATACTGATATCTTATTTAAATCGTTCTGTAGTTGGTTTAGATTTTCAGATGACTTTACTAGACGATAAATGGCGGCGTCATCTGCAAACAACCTGTGAGAGTTGCTCGTACTTTCTCCCAAATCGTTTATGTAAATAAGGAACAGCAGAGGACCAATAACACTATCCTGTGGAACGGCCGATATCACCTCTGTATTAGTCGCTGCCTTACCATCGATTACTACGAACTGTGTCCTCTCTGACAGAAAATCCCCTATCCAATCGCAAATTTGGGGCGATATAGTATAACCATTGCAGCATAGCGCCTCAATGCGCTCGGCCTCTATGCCGCGGCTCCTTTTCTTTGGGTGAAGTTTCCAGTTCCGCATTGGCACTTATAAAAAAGATAAGTGTCTCCTAGTTTTACGTGGATTACAACGGTTGGTGCTACGCGGGTAATATTACTCGTGACGACCTGTGGCAGCCAGCAGTGGAGACGCGCTTGCCTCGGCGGCTGCGGTGGCCAGAGCTATCGGCCGGCGCTGCGTGTCGACACGCCGTGCGTGCTGTCGCGCGTGTAGTGCGTGCGATAAGCGCCGCGTGCTCGCGCTGGGCTCGCTTACCGTCGCCTCAGCGGCCGGGCCCTCAGCTTCAGAAAACTCGTCACCGTCCGACCTTGTCATCGTTCCCAGCCACACATCTACTGTCGCTTTTATACGCTCACTGCACTTGAAGTTTTTCCCAGATGTTTCTCCTGGGTACTTTTCGGTAGCGACTGTTGCCAGTTCAATTTGCCCACTCTTAAATCGGGTTGCATATCCGTTTTGTCATATAGGGTTCCATCCTACTCCGAGGCACATATGTGAGGTTTTTTTTCTAGGGATGAATGTATCCTGGCTGCGTTACAAGCGCTGCGCAGTGTTAGTTCAGTAGTGGGGCTGCTGATATTTGATTTGAAACTGTGGAAAGAAATCTGACAAGTGCACTTAGAACAATGTCAAGTTACTACAGTCAGAACCAACTCAGACCAAACCCTTCGAAGACACAAGTGTGTGCCTTTCACCTAAGGAACAGGAAAGCCAATCGTGAGCTACATATAGAATGGCCAGGTATCCAATTGCAGCATTATCACACCCCTAAATACTTGGGCGTCACTCTCGATAGGTCTCTGACATTCAAAACTCACTGTAAGAATACCAAAATGAAAATATCCACGCGAAATAACCTAATTCGCAAACTAGCGGGGACACAGTGGGGCTCACATCCACAGACTATCCGCTCTTCTGCAGTGGCACTGTGCTTTTCTACTGCCGAATATGCTTCCCCAGTCTGGTACAGGTCATCTCATGCCAGACGAGTAGACACTGCTCTCAATGAAACCTGCAGGTTGATCACTGGTTGTTTAAAACCTACTCCAACCGAGAAGCTTTACTATATGGCTGGAATAGCACCACCAAGTGTACGCAGAGAAGTGGCTGCCAACAAGGAGAGCCTGAAAGTGGAAGTGAACAGTGCCCACCCACCGCAGGGATATAATCCACCACAGCAACGGCTGAGCTCGTGAAAGCACTTCCTAAGGACATCTGAGAAACTCGCCGTTTCACCAGAGAAGACAAGGCTGGCGTTATGGAAGAAGATGACGTCTCACCTTCATGGATGGATGCCTGAAGCCGAAGAACTACCACCTGGACACAATGAAAACTGGCTCGTGTGGAAAGCTATGAACAGATTACGATCAGAAGTTGGACGATCCCGAGACAACTTGAAAAGATGGGGTTTCAAGACAGAAGACACTTCCTGTGACTGTGGAGAACAACAAACCACAAGCCATATGCTCCAGTGCCCTTTGGTCCCTACATCCTGCACAAAGACTGATCTCCTGCAAGCCACTCCAAACGCCTTGGAAGTTGCGAAGTATTGGGCACAAGTAATATAATTACAATTCTACCTATTTATCAATTTATGATATGTATGGCTACTGTAAATTTTTATGTTTCTTACTCGAGAATAAATAAATGGCGGAGCATTGTGAGGTCGGCGCATGATCTACAGGGTTCTCGATTGCCGATTTGATGATGATGATGACGATGATGATGATGACTTTTACCAGTTATTTATCGCCAACTGTGACATCCAACACCGGAGGACCTTGTTAACTGTTTATGCGAACAACTTCCCCAGGGTGCCCGCACACTTCTTATACTCGTCAGAAACCCCTTAGTTGTCTACGAATTTCCAAAGAGTGCCTGCAACTCCTTATATGAACTGAACATGGGCAACCAGTCCACTGATGATCGTTTCCTTTTGGGAAACATTCCTTCCTTCTGGTTCACCGTTTCTTTTTATCCAATTATTATTTAATACCCGTGGTTGAGTGGCCGAGCGTTCCAAGGCGCCTAGCTTCGGAGCGCACCGCTGCTCGCCGTCGGAGGTTCGAGTCCTCCCTCGGCCATGGATTGTTTGTTGTCCTTAGCATACGTTAAAATAATTGCTAGGTCTAGGAGCTGATAACCAGAGTAGTTAGGTCCCACAGATTTACAAACATTACGTTATTATCCAGTAACAAAATACTAAAAATTGTTAGAAACTGAATAGTTCCTTTATAATAGCTGAACAATAATTTGTGAGATAAATTTCAACTCCTTCGATTCGTGATGACGTCCCTAACATAAAATCAATCTATTAAAGCAGAGTGTCCGTATGTGTGTACGTGTTGCATGCAAATCTACAGTTTTGATCCAATCTTTCTCAACTTTTATACAAGTAAGCTTCAATCCATGAGAACGGTCGCCGTAAGTGTAAAAATCACGTACGATATATAGTTCACAAGATATGACGTCAGAAACGTTCCTTACCATGAGGTAACGCCGGCCGCGGTAGCCGAGGGGACTGAGGCGCTCCAGTGACGGTCTGCACGGCCACTACGGTCGGGGGTTCGAATCCCCCCTCGGGCATGGATATTTGTGCCGTCCAGAATCTTAGCTACTTCATAAGTAGTTTGTAAGCTTAGGGACTGATGACCCCGTAGTTAAGTCCCATAAGGTCTACAAACATTTGAACACAACCGTGAGGTAACAATTGCTGCATGGTTAAGAATCACATACGGCACATGGTTCAAAAGATATTACGTCATAACCAATAAAAATGGCAAAAAATGCTATATAATGCGGCGAGACTTTCGAAATACACTGTATGAGAATGACAGTACTTAGCGACTTGCAACAAACTTTAAACATAATTTCAAACCTTTATTAAACTTGTTCTCGCTGGCACCCATAGTAAAACGATGAAAGGAAAAAAGTTTCTCGCTTATTACTTTTCCGCTGTTTATGGAGTAAAATTACGGCTGTCGGTATGACGTTACAATTTATAATTTGAACACTACAAATTGCAGCGACAGGAAATTTTACAGAAGTATACACATATATAGTTGAATGTAGCTTCTAAATTGTATCACATTCCAACACGTAGTTTATGAGATATGAGCACGTAAACAGTAACGTTCATGGAAAATCGCCCCATCACGCACCAAGTTTTAATCTATTACTTCTTTACTGCTAATTGTATCCAAAGAGATTTTACAGACATACAGCCCTTATGTAAATGAAAAATGGCAGGAATAAATAAATAAATACCCAGGCAACGCCGGGTTTTCAGCTAGTGCGTGATAAAGAACTCAAAAATGTTTAGTACGATATTAAATTTCATTAGTAGCATAGCTAGCGTCGGCGACAAATAAGTTCATTACTTATGGAACTTAAGTCACCACTCTATTTAATAATGTGATAATACCCGCAGCATGCAGTAATTCTCAGAGGGAAATCATTAATTCTCGGCGTGTTAATTCGTTCCTAACCACTTCGGTGTATGATGTATGGATCTGGGCAATAATCAGCTGAAGTTAACTGCTGTTTCACCATTACGTTCCCCGCGTCCACAGTAGTGAGCTATAAAAAATCCTCTCCGGGGGTAGGCCCTCCAATTACCCAGTTTACGGCGTCGATGCCGGTGTCGGCAGCAGCTCCGCGGCTACCCATCTCCCTTAATTGGTGGGCCGTTCGCTTTTTTGCACCTGTAGAGACCAGTCTGTCGGACTCTCGGGCAGCGCTGTGGACTCGTATTTCAAAAGAATGGCTCCCGCAATCAGTGGCGCTGTTCTTAGCCACCACCCTCGACTTTTCTACAGAAGACGTATCTACACCTGCCTGCTTTTTATGTTGGGGTGCCCAATTTTATTCCTGCAAATTCCGGACTGGAGAATGTGGTCTTCTCTAAAAGTATCTGTTGCGAAGATATAGGGAAAATACCTCCTTATACTGCAGTTAAACATGTCCTGCTGCCGAGCAGAATGTGTGTGTAAGTTGTGCCCTACTGATGTGCAATGCGAATGTTTACAAGCTTCATAGCTTGTTTATGTTTATGCATAATTCGTTTCAAGACGTACATTTGTGTGTCAGCTGAGCAAGGGTTTGTCTGATGGTGGCGACATGTATGATCGCCGAAATATTGTGCCCGTTGGACACTATAGACCGGCAGTAAACCAGTGGATATTTTGATCGTTGTTGTTGTTATGGTCTTCAGTCCGGGGACTGGTTTGATGCAGCTCTCCACCCTACTCTATCCTGAGCAAGCCTTTTCATCTCCTCATAAGAACGACAACCCACATCCACTTGAATCTGCTTACTATACGCGTCTCTTGGTCTCCCTCTGCGATTTTTACCCCACACACTTCCCTCCAACGCTAAATTCACAATTCCTTGATGTCTAAGAATGTGTCCTACCAATCTATCCCTTCTTTTAGTCAAGGTATGCCAGAAATTTCTTTTCTCCCCAATTCGGTTCAGTACCTCCTCATTAGTTACGCGATCCACCCACCTAATCTTCAGCATTCTTCTGTAGCACCACATTTCAAAAGCCTCTATCCTCTTTCTGTCCACACTGCTTATCGTCCATGTTTCACTCCCATACAAGGCAACACTCCATACAAATGCCTTCAGAAAGGACTTCCTTAGGCTTAAATCAATATTCGATGTTAACAAATTTCTCTTTTTCAAAAACGCCTTTCTACCCATTGCCATTCTGCATTTTATATCATCTGTACTGCGACCATCATTTGTTATTTTACTGCCCAAGTAACAAAACTCATCTACCTCCTTTATTGTTTCGTTACCTAATCTAATTCCTTCAGCATCACCTGATTTTCTTACACTGCACTCCATTACCCTAGTTTTACTCTTGTTAATGTTCATCTTATATGCACCTTTCAGCACACTGTCCATTCCGTTCAATTGCTCTTCCAGGTCCTTTGCTGTATCTGACAGAATCACTATGTCGTCGGCAAAACGCAATGTTTTTAATTCTTCACCCTGAACTTTAATTCCTTCTCCAAATTTCTCCTTGCTTTCCTTTATAGCTTGCTCAATGTACAAATTGAACAACATTGGGGAAAGGCTACAACCCTGTCTTACTCCCTTTCCAACCACTGCATCCCTTTCATGCCCTTCAACTCTGACAACCGCTGTCTGGTTTTTGTACAAGTTGTAAATAACCTTACGCTCCCTATATTTTACTCCTGCTTGCTTCAGAACTTGAAAGAGTTTATTCCAATCAACATTGTCAAAAGCCTTCTCCAAATCTACAAAAGCTAGAAATGTAGGTTTGCCTTTTCTTAATCTATCTTCTAGGATAAGCCGTAAAGTGAGTATTGCCTCCCGTGTTCCTACATTTTTCCTGAACCCAAACTGATCTTCCCCGAGGTCGGCTTCTACCAGCTTTTCCATCCTTCTGTATATAATTCGTGTTAATATTTTGCAACCATGACTTATCAAACTGATGGTTCTGTAGTTTTCACACCTGTCTGCACCCGCTTTCTTTGGAATGGGGATCATTATAAACATATTTCAGATCGTCCCAACGAACCCATGTGTTCCATACATTTCTTCAGAACTTACTAATGATCATTTCTTGTGAATATGAACTTTCTATTACTAATCTTTCAGTGAACTTTTTTTTTCTAAATCAATGTACATTGTTTCATTAAACGTTAAGCATACAGTTATCAAGTACACCACAGCACAACCTGTGGGAACGGATGAAAACACGAGGATGTAGGCACTACGTTCATTCGATATACCGGCGCACTCTCGGGGAAGGTCGCCCGCATTTTGAAGAAACACCATGTTGGAACTGTCATTTGTCCGCCAAATAAAATTCGTGCACTGCTGGGGAGCGCCAAAGATGATCTGGGTTTGAGGAAGGCCGGCGTGTACCAGATTCCGTGTCAGTGTGGCAAGACATATATTGGACAGACGATGCGTACCGTCGAGGATAGATGCGTTGAACACCAGATGCACACACGATTGATGTATCCGAGCAAGTCGACGGTCGCTGAACATTGTCGGAGAATCACGCGATGGAGTATGAACGCACTAGGATTCTGGTACAGACGTCGAGATACTGGGACTGCGTCGTTAGAGAGGCCATTGAAATTCGCACAAGTGACGACCTCATAAACCGTGTCTGTGGCTATAATCTTAGCAAAGCTTGGGAACCAGCGATTGGGTTAATTAAGAGTAAATCTAGCAAACGTAACGTAGTGACGACCACGGCGGACAGAGCCCTCACATCGACATCTCAGACGCCGTCGCAATCGGTTCCACTGCGCGACCGCGGCGCGGGGCGCGGACCACGGAGGGGTCGCTCCGCGGGCCGAGAGAATTTAAATGGCCCGCTACCGGGCTAGAACACAGTTCCCTTCGAGCCGCCGTAGCGTGCGGATCTCCGTGCCGGCGCGTTTCCAGGAGCTCAGTCCGTCAGTTCACCTGATGATGGCGACATGTATGATCCGTTGGACTGTACAAATCGTCTGTCCTATGTACGAAAGGCCACATTCTGATGGGGTTTACAAGATCCCATGAGAATGTGGCCTTTCGTACATAGGACAGACGACACGTACAGTCCAGGAAAGATGCACGGAACACCCGAGATGTACCAGTCTCTTACAACCTAATAAATCGTCAGTGGCAGAGCACTGTATTGACACTGGACACTCCATGACGTACGAAAACGTCAAAATTTTAGCCTCCACTTCTTCTTTCTGGGACTCAGTGGTGAAAGAAGCAACTGAAATTCGCTTGTGGGCGAATTTAATCCACAGAGACAGCGGCTTCAGTTTAGATAAATCTTGGAATCTGTCTCTCTAATAAATTTACAACGACGGCGCCACAGCACAGATCATAACACATATATTTCTCTGCAATAATCGACCATGCAGCCACGGACATAATTTACACACCCGTGTACTTCCTTGCCGCCGAGTAACGTCTTTGGCGCCTTGTTGTATCTGTGGCCGCATGCGTAGTAGCGCGGTCCGCGCGTTTATAAGCACGAAGCGCGTGCTGGAGCGTCAGTCTTAGACTGTCTCTGAAGATGATTGAACAGTTCTCAGCCGAAATATTAGAAGTAAACTTTATGCGGCTGCACGCCCGAAAGTTCTTTGAACAATAATAATACAGTATTGCACGTTATAGGATAAATTTTTAGTCAATCTTTCTGAATGAAACACGTCTATGCATTACATAAATTCCGACAGAAAAATATATGTTGCACAAGGAAGTTTCGCTTTTCAGGTAAAGCACAGACTCGAAATACGCTTGTTGAGCAAGGTCTCACTTACAGTTAATTTGCAAACAATTGAATTCCTCAAAATTACTTATTGTGTCTGGTAAATTTAGCTATCTCCGAGTACCTGGAAATAGATTTCAGGCCTTTCAGTTATTACTTATTAACACGGTGTATTTATTATAAAACAATCTTTGTTCTATTGAGCTGAGTACTGATGGTCAACAAAGTATCGCGTAATTTTAATACAATATACATTTCACTTTTCTTTGGCATTTGGTTTTGCATTTCGGAACCCTAGTATTAAGGAATTCTCCTGGGTGGTTGTTATATGGAGGAAGTACTTTGTTCTGTGATGACGATACAGTCTCCCCCCCCCCCTCCCCCCAGAGGTTCGCGACCCACAGGTTGAAAACCATTGCATTTCCGAGCACAAGTTCATCAGATCTATTTTATTACATATAGTTTCCTCAATCAATACGTAGATATTGTAAACGGTGGAAAAATCATCCTGTATTCGTGCGTTGCAGTGTTCAGCATGCGTTTAGTATTTTTTGTGTAAAGGCGAAAGAGACGGCAAAATAGTGATGTGAGGACAGTGACTAGAATGCGCAGTGCTGCTAACGCTGGTTCGCGTCACGGAGCAGCGGGTGGCGTTCGTATGTAGGCACACGCCCGCCGTGCCGGCTGCTTTGCAAGTCGACGTTGCTGCACCCATCTCGCAAGGCAATTACACCACTCCCTGTAAGGCTGCAACAACGTGCGTTTCAGAGGTTATCCATTCGCCGTTTCCGTGTATGATGTCACGCGATACATAAACAGGAGGTGGTTAGAAAATTGTTCTTGACACTACCGTACTCTGAAGCGAATACGGCAGAGCAAAACAATGTTGGGTTCCCGCACTGTCACACGATATATTACTTCGACCATGAAAGGTACAGACGAAAGGAAATCGGCAGCGTTTCACACGGGACTGTGGTAGCATGCCGCGAAGAAGTAACTCGGTCAATGGCTTGGGAAAGTGTTCCTCGATAGATCAGTATGTTGTTACGGTTCAAATTGTCCATAAAAGGGTAAATAACCTTAACTCGGATTTGATGAAAATTCTTCCGTCCCCCTGCCACCACCGGTTTGCAAGCGTGATTCCGAACGCTTCGGAATACGCACCTTAATATATATAACATTGCGGTGTTTGTGCATGTATTTCACTCTGTAGCCAAAGCTACACATCGCAAACGGATAGTGTTTGTATGTGGTAGTAGGTATCAGTCTCCCATTGTGCACTATGATGCTAGAGGGTTGATAACGGTAAGGTGAAAGATATGGGAGTTGAAAGTTACCGACATATATAAAATTCTACGTCTGGATGTCAAAATTTTGCTCTTCAGCAAAAAACTACACAGTGGAGACGAACGATCTCTCTGTGTTGTTGTAGTACAAAGTCTCCTGTTCTACACCATGGCAGTTCCGTGTCGATAGCTATGAGAGGTTAGAAGATACAGTGGTTGAAAGTCGTCAGCTTATATAAAATTCGGACTGAAGACCAGCGATGACTTTTGACTCTATAATAGCAACGAGTTTATACACAGCGAAACGTGATGCACATTCTTCAGTTGTTTTTCTGCTACAAGCGTACGAATAAAGAAAAATAAGTGCATATGCAGTTTGAAAAGTAAAACTACCAAGAAACATGCCAAAGCGTAAGAAAGAAATTTTGCGTCCTCGAAAAACAGAAAAAGGCGTTGAAAAGTGAATCTACAGTTGATAGAAACTTAAAATTTGTAGACGTTGTTTACCTTACACTGTAAGCATAAGCGATTTTTCGATATTCCCAGCCCAAAAGGGGTGAAACAGGGGATAAACGGATTTTTGAAAATAAGTAGCCATTAAGGCAATTTTGGAGCAAAAATACAAATCTTCGGATTTAGAGTTTTGATTGGAATTTTAAAAACACTTATTTCGGTAGTTTTGGAAATTCAACCATTAAGCGGAGGAAATACGGGAAAATCTTTTAAGGATACTACTCAGACTATTTTCATGCTAGAAAAGCGGAAATTTGGATTTGGAACCATGGTTAGAATATTTTTTAAAATGTGTTTCGGAATGTTTTGAATTCTGCCACCAGTGATGCAACAGGGGGTGGCAAGTTGTATCAAAATACTTGATTAGGACAGCGTTTTTAAAGGTAAATCTACGAAAATTTATATTTAGAAGTAGAAACAACCATTGTAGACCAAGTTAAGCATGCGAAGTAGCGGGAATTTAGCTAGTCTGTCTAGATAATTATGCTTGGCAGTACGACGGATTTTACGGGGCGTGACTAAACATGGCATGGAAACAACTACTTCTGACAGTACGAAACCCATTTCTGGCGTCGTTAATAACCACTGACTGCGGAAGTTTGATAATGTACCAAAAGACCGTCATTACATAAGTGTAAGTTCAGGTCCAAAGAATAAACAACTGTTTCTTAGTTGTAGCTCGAAACCGTGGATTAAGGTTTTTCTCTTCGGACCTTCAACCACAAGTTGTTTGTAGACGGAATATGACATTTCGCGGGCACCAACATCTTTGTAGATACTACCACATGACAACTGGCAAAGCCGCAGTGGAGTAGCCGAGCGGTCTAAGGCGCCTCGCTGCGGAGCGCGCGATTGCTCGCCGTCTGAGATTAGAGTCCTCCCTGGGGCATGGTTGTCTGTGTGTTGTCCTTGGGTTAGTTTACCTTAGTTTAAGTAGTTTGTAAGCTGCGGACTGATAACCACGCAGTTTGGTCCGATAGATTTACAAACAAACAACTGGCAAAACAGTGCTGTTGTCCAGTTGTGATTTTTGTTATGCACCGTAACATTATAGTTCGTCTGATTACTAATTATTGCTCGTAAATATAACGATGCGCCTACTTGTTTACCCCAACTGCCTTATATGAAGTTGTAAAATTAATACAAATAGAGATATAGTGTGTAGTCTTTGTGGAAATAATGAGCAGGAGCCACTAGCATAGTAGTATGCGATACGTTGATCATCGAGAAATGTCTCCGGATAGGCTAATGATTAAGGCGGGCAATGTGGGAAATTTGGGTTCGAGTCCCGGTCCAGCTCATGTCACCATTTAATTGTACAGATGGTGCTGATCCATATTCGCAAGTGCAAATACTTGTATTTGAACGACTCAAGCGGATTCTGCGCCGTCACTGAAGACCATTTACTTTCCTGTTAATTAATTGAAAAGTTAAAGTATTTTGTAAGTTTAGAGACTGATGACAACTGCTATTAGGTCCCATAGCTTTTCAAGTATTAGAACATTATAAAACATCGGAAACTTAAAGAGAGTTTTTTTAAAGACCACTTTGGTAGATTATACATTGAAGGCTGATTGAAATGACCTAGGTTTGTGCACCATCCTATACATAAGTGACAATGGCGTACGTTCATGAAATTGGCCCTGAATTGATCCTTCATCCACCGTAGTCGCAATAATGAGCTCCACTTGACTTATTCCCACTAGTTACATGAAACTTCTATATCGGAAGAAATGCTCAGAAACTATTTTTCTAAACCAAATCACCCTCAAAATAGATTAGCAGGTAAGGATTCGGGTAGGAATAGCTGATGGCCTTATTGAACAACCCAAGGCAACGTGGAAACAATTGATTCGTGGAATAAGATTCGAGCCGCGGTGGAGTAGCCGAGCGGTCCAAAGCGCCTCGCTGCGGAGCGCGCGGTTGCTCGCCGTCGGAGGTTCGAGTCCTCTCTGGGGCATGGGTGTGTGTGTTGTCCTTAGGTTAGTTTACCTTAGTTTAAGTAGTTTGTAAGCTACGGACTGATGACCACGCAGTTTGGTCCGATAGATTTACAAACATTTGAACATTTGAATAAGATTCGAGACTCGTTATAATCCACTAATTATCCAGTTTGATAATAACCCGAGTCGCTGGTTGTCAGGAATGGAGGAGAGTAAAATTTTTTCCTGACCACTAAGAGCGTTCGAAACCATGAGGGCTGTTTCACATGCCCGGTATGATTAGCAAGCAGTACACGCATCGTCCGCGCAAGGCTCAGAACCATAAGGTCTTCCGAAACGCACGCACGCTACCACGCCCAATCGAGAGGCTCAGAGCATCACAATGACCGATTTTACTGCTGACGTGGGTGGCGTCTTCCATGAAAACTGACGGTCACTGCTGGAGACCTTGGTATTTTATTAGGTGTAAGTCGTGGTACTACGCATTTCGTCGGCAAGGAACACTCACGACTAAGGAAACTTACTGCTTGGTAAGTTCCACATTGCCGTAAATAAAGGTCGTGAAGGGGCCAGTATTTACGAACGCACCGGGGGCGGAAAATTCCTGAATGTCGAAACTTTTTTAAACTGAAATTGAAGGGGATGTATAGAAAGAGGGAGACAGCGCCTTCAGCACTCCGCGAATACACGTGACGTGATGCGTAATGATAATCGGTCAGGTGAGCGGCCAGCCGGCTGCAGCTCCTAATTTGATGTAAATGTCATGTCATTGTGAATAATTCATAAGTCAATGTCGTGGCGAAACGGTACCCGTATTCTTTACCAGCCACGAGTTTTCATAACCGCCTACATCTGCACTTACTGTGCTTTGGGGGAAGGCACGGAAGTGGCCATTGTTTTTGCACTAGCTGAAAACCCGGCGTTGCCCGGGTATTTATTTATTTATTTATTCCTGCCATTTTTCAAGTATATATTCATTTGTATAAAACTTGGTGTCTGATGGGGCGATTTTCCTTGAACGTTTCTGTTTATGTGCTCATATCTCATCAACTACTTGTCATAATGTGATACAAATTATAAGGTACACTCAACTATATTTATGAATACTGTCTGTAAAACTTCGTGTCGCTACAATTTGTAGTGTTCAAATTATAAATTGTAACGTCATACCGAGAGCTGTAGTTTTACTCCATAAACAGCGGAAAAGTAGTAAGCGAGAAACTATTTTCCTTTCATCTTTTTACTATGGTTGCCAGCGAGAACAAGTTTAATAAAGGTTTGAAAATATGTTTAAAGTTTGTTCCAAGTCGCTAAGTACTGTCATTCTCATACAGTGTATTTCGAAAGTCTCGCCGCATTATATGGCATTTTTTGCGATTTCTATTGGTTATGACGTAATATCTTTTGAACCTTGTGCCGGATGTGATTCTTAACCATGCAGCAATAGTTACATCTCGGTAAGGAATGTATGTACCAAATTTGGTTGAAATCGGTCCAATGGTTTAGGAGAAAATGAGCAGCATTGTCGCAAAATGCAGAAGTTTTTCGTGCATCTCATTGTTTATGACGTCATATTTCGTGAACTATATATCGTATGTGATTCTCACACTTACGGCGACCGTCCTCATGGATTGAAGCTTACGTGTACAAAATTTCATACAGATTGGAACAAAACCGTAGATTTGTATGCAACACGTACAAACATACGGACACTCTGCTTTAGATGGTTTTTTGCTGGTCTTTTCAGGAGGAGGAGGAGGAGGAGGGACAACACTCCAGAATTGTCGTTTCTCATACCGCTTTATTGAACTCTTTCTGCCGGCCGCCGTGGCCGAGGAGACTGAGGCGCTTCAGTCATGGTCTGCACGGCCACTACGGTCGGGGGTTCGAATCCCCCCTCGGGCATGGATATTTGTGCCGTCCTAGTTCGTAAGTAGTTCATAAGTAGTTTGTAAGTTTAGGGACTGATGACCCCGTAGTTAAGTCCCACAAGCTTAACAAATATTTGAACATTTTTTTGAACTCTTTCTGCCGAAGTCTTATTATGCAATCACTTCGCCCTATTTAACCACTTGCCTCTTCACACATCTCACCAGACTATATCTGTGTCGCTTCACGATTTTGTTCTTATTTTGTACGCTATGTATTTAAGTTTTGATTGAGTTGTTGTATCACTCATTTTAATCTGTTCGACAATACGTAGATACAGGAGATGATCACATTTGTGCATTCCGCATTCTGGAGGACGTAGGTTCAAACCGTCCCCGTCCATCCAGATTTAGATTTTCCTTGATTTCTCTTAATCAGATAAATGCTGGAATGATTGCTGTGAATGGGCAAGCCCGATTTGTTTCCCCGTTCTGAGCAAAAACCAAGCCCAGCTTGTGCTTTTGTCTCTAATGTCCACTCTGTCGCTCGATTATTAACCTCTAATCTTGCTTCCTTCCTCACCTGTATGTTAGAGACCTGAGGTCATCGCCTTTCACATTGTTTTTGCCCCGCCGGGGGAGTAGCCGTGCGGTCTGGAGCGCCACGTTACGGATCGCGCGGCTTCCCGCGCTGAGGTTCGAATCCTCCCTCGGGCATGGCTGTTTCTGTTGTCTTTAGTGTAAGTTAGTTCATAAGTAATTTGAAAACAATAATTGCGCTTGAAAAGGGGATCCGTTTTGATTTAAATTGTTTGTAGGAGAATTTTTTCGATGTACATTTACCTGCACCTCAAGTAATTTATTTCCGTTGTATGAAATATCTCAAAATTATTTTTATTTGTATGTAAGATCGCTGTGGCTCGTTTGGCCCTACCCAGGGAGCTATACTTAGAGAACACAAAAGAAACGTTGACTGAAGATATCTCCGTTTTAGGAAAATACTTTCGAAAATGGAGACGCCAACCAAGAATGAGTAAAACAGAAGTTTGTTTTCACACGAACAAGTATACTTCGATAACACTCTTCTCCGCCGTAATAGACAGCTAAGATATCTAGTAAATGTATAGGCCATACGATAAATAAATAAATAATCTGAACATTACCGTTTCATTTAACCTACATCTACACGGGATAATCTTCAAATCACATTTAAGTGCCTGGCAGAAGGTTCATCGAACCACCTTTATACCACTCATCTCCTATTCCATTTTCGAATAGCGCGGGGGAAGAAAAAACATCTGTATCTCTCCGTTCGAGCTCTGATTGCTCATTTCTACCTATGTAGGTGGAAGTCAACAATATATTTTCGCATTCGGAGGAGAATGTTTGTGATCGGACTTTCGTAAGGTAGACCACGCCGCAGCGATAACCGCTATAGTTGTAATGATTCCCATCCCAGATCCTGTATCATTTCCGTAACACTGTCTCCCCTGTATCGTGACAATACGAAACGAGTTGCCCTTCTTTGGAATCTTTCAATATCCTTAGATCAAACCCACATGATAAGGGTCGCACACTGGGCAGCAATACTCCAAACAAGGACGGACAAGCGTAGTGTATGCAGTCTCTCTAGTAGTTCTGTTGCACCTTTTAAGGGTTCTGCCAATAAAACACAGTCTCTGGTTCGCCTTTCCCACGACATTATCTACGTGTTCTTTCCAATTTAAGTCTGATGTAATAGTAATTCCTAAGTATTTGGTGGAGTTTACGGCCTTCACATTCGACTGATTTATCTTGTAAATAAAGTTTAACGGTTTTCTTTTCGTACTCATGTGGATGACTTCACACTTCTCATTATTTAGAGTCAATTGCCAATTTTGACACCATACTGATATCTTATTTAAATCGTTCTGTAGTTGGTTTTGATCTTCAGATGACGTTACTAGACGATAAATGACGGCGTCATCTGCTGACAACCTAAGAGAGCTGCTCAGATTTTCTCCCAAATCGTTTATGTATATAAGGAACAGCAGAGGACCAATAACACTACCCTGTGGAACACCGGATATCACCTCCGTTTTACTGGATGCTTTACCACCGATAACTGTAACGGTGTCATCTCTGACAGGAAATCCCCTATCCAGTCACACATCTGGGGTGATATTCCATAATCACGCAACGTAAGATTGTTTATAAAGGAGATGAAAAAAATAGTTCTCTTAAACTGAGAATATCGTGTGAACAAGTTATGCTTGCAAATAGTGTCCGTTCCATCATACGGATGACGTCATGGTAGTGGCTCATTTCATCACCTGTAAGTAAAACAGTTCGTTATTCAAGCAAATAAACTACACTTTGTTCTTGTAGTATTTGTTTAGTAGACAACAGCTTGGGTTTCACTACATCAGCAGGCAAAATTTATTTTGCTCACTAACCATATAATTACGAGAGGCAGACATATCGGAGAAATGTATGGAAATATCACTGTAGCGACTTTATCGACATTCCGCAGCTTCGGTTCGTCTGTATGTGGGGTCCGTAAAGCCGTTTTACTCGGGCGCTTCTCTGTTCAAAATCGGCTGCTTGTTGTGGGTGCGCGTCACGTCGCTTCGTGTAAATCAGCCACCAACCACGACACGGGAGATGCGCGGCAGCCGATTGTGACGAGTGTAGACTTCCAAGCCCCTGCGCATGCGCACAAACAGCCCACTGTGGCGGCACCAGTTAACCAATGCTCACCGCGCTACATCATGAATTTTGTGGTTTCGCT
Organism: Locusta migratoria; assembly: GCA_026315105.1. Lineage (NCBI taxonomy): Eukaryota > Metazoa > Arthropoda > Insecta > Orthoptera > Acrididae > Locusta > Locusta migratoria. The sequence continues at coordinate 326,510,747 of CM048751.1, read as the reverse complement.
TCTTGGTAATGTCTGCGTTATTGTTCCATTTTTTTTCTGTTTCTTTTCATGGTACGCTGGAAAGGTTGCACGAGAATTTTATATTTTTTAGCAGTGATGTTCTTCGACACCGTAGACCAAACATCTGGAAGTAATCTGTAACTTTAACCCTCAACTGCCCTGGCGGGGTTATATTTGACCCCAAGAGTTTTTATTTTAATATTTATTCGCTAAGTGACATGGTGGGGAGCTTTTACGAAAGCTGCCAAGTCTAAAGAAGGTAACCAACATATTTTTTGTACATATTTGAAACATTAGAAAAAATATAAATCAGTATTCAGTGTAGGAATTTAAACAAATATGGTTCGTAAAACACATTTTGTGTTTTCATATGGCAAGAACCATGCCTTTAGAAGTACAAAACACGGAAAATAACGTCTTTCTAATGAAAACAATTTTTTTATGTGAGTTAAAATATGTCAGATAAATTCAAATCTTTTAAAATAATTTCGTTCTGGTTATTTCTATGTTTAAATAAATTTGTTTACCTTGACAATTTGATATTAACTAGAAAATAAATGCTTTACACTCAAAAAGTTATTTACAATTACATTTACCTCGATAATTTGGGGTCAAAAATACCCCGCCAGGAAATGAAAGTTATCTACATTCGCCAGGGCAGTTAAAGGTTAAAATACCTGTACAAAGAAAGAGCCTATACTGCATGTAGATTTGAACATATTTCGAGTTCAAAAAATGTTCGAATGTTTGTAAAGCTTATGGGTCTGAACTACGGGGTCATCAGTCCCTAAACTTACAAGCTACTTACGAACTAGGACGGCACAAATATCCATGCCCGAGGGGGGATTCGAACCCCCGACCGTAGTGGCCGTGCAGACCGTGACTGAAGCGCCTCAGTCTCCTCGGCCAACGCGGCCGGCATATTTCGAGTTAAAACTGTTTCGTTCTAATAATTTTTATGTATTTAAAATCAGTCTCGATAGCAAGACAATTTTTTTAATTATTATTGTTGTTAAGGCAACCGATTTCTGTCTGCTTGTGAGACCATCTTCAGGCCGACTGCAGTACAATAAATGTAGTCATTGTCATCTTGTTGAATCGGGTTTCTGCCGGTAATCCGCGTCGTACTTGCACAATATTTCGATCTCGTTACTCGCGATCTTCATCAGGTGCTTCCTGAAGCTGAATACATTGTGGAACGCGTCCAGTATTTCTGCCTGCCTGCGGTGGCTAAGCGTTCTGCCATTGGTCGGCGCTGTGGGAGGCCCTCCATCCGACGTCCGCGCCACCCACAAGCCGCAGTACTAGCATTTACTAGCTGTGGCTGTTCCGCCTGCTGAGTGCGTGCTTTTTGGCTCTTGTCAGTTAAAAATTTCCTCATGTTACGTACTGTTCCACCTCCAAGTTATACTGGGCGTTCAATCTGCCCAGTACAACTTGGAGGGGGAACAGGATCGTGGTCTTGGGGGGGGGGGGGGGGGCTAAGGTCAAACACCGCGCTGATGTGATTTCTAATAAAATAAAAGAAAAAAAGGGGAGAAGGCAGCAGGAAAGTCTGGAGAGGGTTGGAACACTTGCGGGGAGTGACACTTGCGGGGAACCCGGGGCCTTTGGGGCGGCTAATGGCTTTTCCTGGGTACAGGCACACCTAGAAGTCTAGCACTGCTGTTGTCAAGTTTCCACACTGTCAATACAACACGAAACTCAGCGAAATTGCACAACCCTTTGCAACCTGAAGAGCAATATAGTAACTTGTTCTAACTACATATTAATTCGTTGAGTGTTCCTCCTGAAAACAAAAAGGTATTTAAATAGTGATAATGTTTGGAGGGTTATTAAGACATTCTCTGCTACTACAAGACGATGACTTTAAACGGTCATACCTCCTAAAAGCATATTATTCAGAACACTAAGCATATCAAGACACCTGCGCAAGCAATAAATATATTAGGCATCCTGCACAGATACGTCGATGTAATTGACCGCTATCACGCAACTTCCATCTCTGCTTTTTAATAGGAGACGCAACCTTAAACTTTCAATTAATAAACGTTAATAATAAGTCAATGAGTACTTTACATACTTGATGCGTTTATTCGAAACCCCAAAACGATTTCGCTGTATTAGAATTACAAATACATCTAATAAAGGTATGAAATACAGAATGTGTAAGGGAATGTCACACACCGAGAAATGTTAAAGATAAATTCTATTTTTACTCCGAACTTCGCATAAACCAACAGGGAGAAACAAGTCGCAAGACTTCCAGGAAAAATGAAGCGAAATTGGCAACCAATAGTTGGTTATAAATTGCACTGCCTGTTAACTGTATAAATATAAATTACAGAATACGCGGAACTCTTGTTCAGTACAGTCAAAAAGGTCTAAGGTAATAGGCAGTGGTTTACAATCAGATATCCGTATTACTCTCCTTCTCAAGAAGTCTGTGTGAAGATTTATATTCAGAACATTCAAGAAAAAAGGCTACTGTGATGATGAAACTACAAGAAGCAGCTCATTTGCTCAGGAAGGGAAAACGTTATGGTGCCCGTAAATTTGAATGGCTGTATCTCTTGTAGTAACATTCATTTTTTGATAAAATGTTAAAATCCAATATACCAGAATTTTGTTTTTCTAAACTCAGTGCCAACTTTTTTTGTCGAAATGTTTGCAGGAAGTAGTCTTGATGTGATTTCATACTTCTATGCATTAAATCGATATTATCAAACATGTAATTTGTGTCACAAATTGCGCGGCCGGTCCGGTGGGCCTTTCCCTGAATACGGCACAGGTAGCGGCTGGAGGGCGTGGAGTGGGGGTGGTGTATCCCTACTTCTGGAACACCCTGTTCACTACCTGCAGCGTCCGGGTCTCCCCGCAAATGTCTACACATTCCCTTTCCCCGCAAGTGTCACTCCCCGCATGTGTCACAAACTCGGTCTGGAGGGGTGGAAGGCTCCAGGAGAGTCTGGTGGGGGGGGGGGGGGCGGGTTGCATCCCCGCAGCCACCAACGGGCCAAAAACAAATAAGAAGGGCGGATGTTGCCTTCATGGAGAATTTGCACACGCGCATGGCGAGGTACGCAGTAGCTTCACTGTGCTGCTTCGTGGCCATTCGTGTGTAACTGCAGAGCTCGGGCAGCCAGGAGCTTGTGTCTCCACCAGCTCCAACGCCAATCTTGAAAGCACCCTTTCCCCTCGCCTCTCCATGCCGCAGGAGCGCTCATATGCTGCTTCCAGGGGGTTCAGAAGAGAATTTTAACCTCAGTCGCGCATGCGCATTGCACCGCTGCAGCCTCTGCCGCCTATATTAAGCGGTCGCGCCACGACTCGTATACATGCTGTCTCCGCAGGGTAAAACGTTTCTTATGTCATAAAAATACTTTCCTTGTGCATATAAAAGGATCTGATAGAAGAACGGAACGAAGAAAGTTTTTTAAAACTTTTTATTTTAATTACTATCTGAAAACCCGGCGTTGCCCGGGTATTTACATATTTATTCCTGCCATTTTTCAGGTATATATTCATTTATATAAGGGCTGTATGTCTGTAAAATCTCTTGGGAATAAAATTAGTAGTAAAGAAGTAGTAGATTAAAACTTTGTGCGGGAAGGGGCAGTTCTCTATGAACGTTTCTGTTTATGTGCTCAGATCTCATGAACTACGTGTCGTACTGTGGTACAATTTGGAAGGTACACTCAACTATATACCTGTATAATATCTGTAAAATGTAGTGCGGCTACAATCTGTAGTGTAGAAATTGTAAATTGTAACGTCATACCGAGAGCCGTAGTTTTATTCCATAAACAGCGGAAAAGTAGTAAGTGAGAAACTTTTTTCCTTTCATCATTTTACTGTGGTTGCCAGCGAGAAAAAGTTTCATAAAGGTTTGAAATTATGTTTAAAGTTTGTTGCAAGTCGCTAATTAATGTCATTCTCATACAGTGCATTTCGAAAGTCTCGCCGCATTATGTGGCATTTTTTGCGATTTCTATTGGTTATTAAGTAATATCTTTTGAACCATGTGCCGTATGTGATTCTTAACCATGCAGCAGCTGTTACCTCACGGTAAGGAATGTGTGGCTGAAGTCGGTCCAATGGTTTAGGAGGAAATGAGCAGCATTGTCGCAAAATGCAGCAGTTTTTTCGCGCATCTCATTGTTTGTGACGTCATTTCTCGTGAACTATAAATCGTATGTGATTCTTACACTTACGGCGACCGTCCTCATGGATTGAAGCTTACGTGTACAAAATTCCATAAAGATTGGGACAAAACTGTAGATTTGTATGCAACACTTACAAACATACGTACACTCTGATTTATATATTAGACTAGCTGAACCCCCGCTGCTCCGCATGCGTAGGCTGGTTGGTCTGCACCAGTTGTTTCTTTTTAATCCTGATGAAGAATCCATATCTTAAGTTTCGTAGTTATAGCTCGAAATTTGAGTTAACAGCAACATATTTTTGAAAATCAATTTTTTGCGTCACCTATTTTACCCCCTTATTTGTCGCATTTCAAAAAAAATGCCGAAACACGTGTCTTTTTAAATTCGAGCCCTGAATTAAAATCCGAAATTTTGTAGTTCTAGCTTGAAAATTGCGTAAATAGCTATGTATTTTCAAAAAACGTTTCAACCCCTATTTCACCCCCTTAAGGACGGAATATCGAAAAATCCCTTCTTAAATGACGCCTACAGAGTAAGGTCAACACCCTCCACAAATTTCAAGTTTCCATCTTTAGTGGTTTGGGCTGAGCGATGATGAGTCAGTCAGTCAGTCAGTCAGTCAATCGGGACACTTCCTTTTATATATAGAGATTTATTTGCTTTTTTTCACGATGAGGGTTTTTATTTTTTTTATTTTTCGGGGGTTCACTTAACCAGTCGCCACTGGTACGTGTGATACCGGGAGGCAGAGGCACTGGAATTGTCGGCTACTGTGGGAGCCAAGGAGGTTAGAATAAAGGCAAATGGCATTATCTATGCCGAGCACATACATCAGTTGAAGCCTGTCCGCCATCTTGGTCAGTTTTGGAATGCTATTTATCTGTTAAAACTATGCGTTCAGTCGGCTCTTTTACTGTTAATGCATTGTACTGACAGTCATTGCAAAGTATGTACTTTCAAACAATATACTTTCTTGAATAAATAGTAATAAATACACACCATAATATATTTGAAAGCATACTTTTTACCGGCTATGTGCACTCTTTGAACACGTTGTAAAGGTAAAGCAGTCAACAATCCGAAGATTGGTTTGAACACCACAGTGCTTTACTAGGCATGGTCTTGTTTGAAGGTGGTATGCCGTTGCCTTCCTCCGACCTTCGAACTGACTTGCCCAGCCAGTTATAGGGGGACCTACCAGTTTAAAGTGGGTTCCGAACCACGGTGCTACTCGGTATTTTTCACGTGAGCAATACCGCCAGAGGTGAAAGAAGTGGAAAGTGACAGATAAAAGTCCTAGGCACTGGCGGGGATCGAACCCACGACGTTTGGATTTGTAGTCTGGCACTCTATACGGCAAAACCGGACATAAAACATTAGCTCTACAATATGAACACTTCTGCAAAACTTAGCAATCCCATACATATTATAAATGCGAAAGTTTGTATCTTTGTTACCGCATCACGCTAAAACTACAGCACTGATTTCGATGAAATTTCATATAGAGATTTTTTATTTCTTGGATTAGGACATAGGCTACTTTTCAAAATGTTTATTACAAGTTATTTATTTGAAATATATCCATAGAAATACGTAACGGTTGTAAGAAGCTTCTAATACAACAGCAGAAGAACATTGCACGGTGTGTCATGTTTAGCCGCCAGGGTTAACGCGTCATGTAATAATCTTACGTTAATTTGGGCAATGGTTCGGGTCCTGCTATAGTGAAAATTTTTTTCTTTGTTATTGTTATCTTTTTTACTTTCGAATATACAAAAAGATTCTTGGATACTGCCAAATCGGCTTAACTGATATATAATTACATGCACAAGAAATCTGAATGTTGGCGTTTATGCCGCATTCATTTTCATTTGTTGTAACAAATGAAGGAAGTATGTATATAAATTGAAGACTTTAAATAAAATATGCTCAAAGTACCATTGACGTTTTGTGTAGAATGGGATCTAGATACCAAGCCCTATTTTGTGTACAAAGCGCGAACTGCCACGTATAAATAGCGTACGTAAACTGCAACGGAAGTAGTAGCAAATGCACTCAACAGATGGCAGGCGGTACGCTGCAGTTAACATATGAAACGTTATAGATGTTCGAACATTGTGATGTTATCGTAATTCTTTGAAATTGTATTCTCTTTGGATTTCAATGAATAATAGTTTCTTTGGTGATTTCGATTATTTATAGCATTCGAACGTTTGCATTTAGTTATTTTGTTGGTTCGCTTGGCATTTGTAGGATCTCAACAGTTCGTTTCTCCGTTAGATGTCTTTTTATCTCTTTACATTTCTCCGTTAGGTTTGTTGTTTATTTCGTTACATTTCTCCGTTAGGATTGCTGTTTATTTTGTTCCTTTACTTAGCATTTGTTTTCGTTTACTGTATTGTTGTTATTGTAGTTACTTACTGTCAGGGGTGCCATCCCACAAGTTGGAGCTGAAGGTGGGTGTGCCTGTTTTATTGATGCGTAACTTGGATGCACTACGATTATGCAATGGCACCACGGACCTGAGAAGGCATATCGTGCAGGCCACCATCACCGGTGGAGCCAAGGGAGAGACTGTATTAATACCACGAATTCCCATCATCCCAACAAACTTGCCATTCCAGTTTAAATGGTTACAGTTCCCACTGGAAGTGGTCTTCTTGATTACTATAAACAAGAGTCAAGGACAAACATTAAAAGTGGTAGGTATTCATCTGGCCACCCCATGTTTCTCGCACGGACAGCTCTATGTAGGCTGCTCCCGTGTATCGAGAGCTAGAAATCTCTACGTATACTCGGAGAACAAGAAGTCTCGAAACGTCGTTTACAGGGACGTATTGCAATAGATTTTTGGCTCTCCATCCGTTCCAAGACAATTATATATTCCGTGCTAACAGTGTAGCAAACAGTCATGTAGTTATTTATGCCCTTTCTTGGCACTTTAATGTCTGACTATTGAACCGCGGGTAACACCGCGGGGAGCAGCTAGTATGTTATATATAGAGGCAGTCTTCACTTTTTCAGCGTAAGGGCGTTCCCCTGCATTCTAACCTCCTTGGTGCGAGCGATCCGTTCCCGCGGGTTTATTCGGAGCAGCGGGGCACTTTCGCTGCGCCGAGAGCGACAGTGGACAGACGGGCGCGCGGCAAGTGTTTTGGCAGCGCGTCCGCAGGCGCACATCTGCCGCCCGTCTCCCCGCACTTCCTCCCCGTCTTTCTCCCCCCCACCCCCCAACACGCACGCTCGCACGTGGGGCGGCACGTGCGAGTGCGTGCCGGTGCGTGTGGGAAGCGGCATTCCAGCGGCCGGCCGCCGGTAGCGCCACCGCCGCCGCCGCCACTGCCTCCAGCGCCGCCGCCGCCTCTTCCAGCAGTTCTCCAGCAGGCCGCGCGCCGCTCAGTCGCACCACGCGGCCGCCGCGCCTCCACCAGCCGCTTACGTCACGCGCCGACCCGACCGCGTCGCGGAGCAGCCGCCGCCGGCTAATTAACCGAAGACGCCTCCTCTGGGCCAGAGGCAGGTGCCACCAATTAGCCCGAGACACTATCAGCGCCACATCCTAGCATTTCGACGAAGACCGCGCGACCGAGCTCGAAGAATTTGCCGCCAGCCAATTAGTGAAATAAGCAACTCATCTACGACCGTGCCAGGGAGATAATTATCTGAACCTTTCCAACTGGACAACACGTGGCCACTTTCTCTTGTGCTAAGCAAACGGACCAACTCGCAGACATGCAGTGCTGTCAACAGCATCAAACGACGTTCTGGTGCTCTTCATACTCTGCCTTCATACTCTCCTGTTTAGTATCTGCCGGTGCTTGCTACACCACGACAACTGTCTCGTGCTAAAACCAAAGCAGTGCTCCTTAGCTCCTTGATATTCAAACATAGTGCATTGCACTATTCACTCATTTTTGTGTGATCTCGTCGCTATACTGAGTACCCACCACTTCCAAAATCAACTGCCTGAAACGTTACAATAGGAACTCTTTTGTGAAGGAGAAGAAAACAGCGCACTTACGCACCTCAAGACTGTTTCTACGACTTAGACATCAATGTTCTGGTGATATTACTACTCGGCCATTTCTATTTAATTAACTGTCCTTTTCAGTATCCGCTGGTGCGACAACTGTGACGTGCTACAAAACAAAGCGGTGTTCTGTAGCGCCTGGACATTCAAACATTACTCAGTGCACCGTGCTATTCATATATTTTAGTATGATTTCGCTTCCGTATTATCCACCCAGTTGAAAACAAACTCCAGCCACACCACGAAGGGTATTGTTTTGTGACGGAGGAAAAAACAACACCAAATTCACCGTAGTAAATTATGGCAGCTTCTTCGTGTGATTGAACCACCACACCCGATTTCGGAAATCGGTGCGTTGTGTCCTGTATTCTCACATAGACAGCTGCAGTCTATGCAAAAATTAGTACTTGCGTTAACAACATATCGTACAACTTCGACTTATTCCATGGTGTGAAGACTGGCCATCGTATTCAGTGTCTACCACAATGGTATACAAGCCGACTATTTTATCTGAAACGAAGTTTACTCCAGACTCTACAAAAACATCCCCTCTGCGTCTGTGACAGAAGTCTTTCTATCTGCCGTACCGTCGAAATTTCTCCTCAGAAAAAAATAACGTGTTCAACAGTAAACAAACTGACTGATGCAACAGAGTCCGTCGGTAAACACAAAAGAGACATTCGGCGCCAGCGAAGTCGATTTCACTTGGCGCTGCGCACGTGACGCAGTTGAAGAATCACCAGGTGTGGGGACACAGCTGAGCAGGACGGCCGTCGTTTTGGACCTCCACCAAGTAGGCTGCGTGTCGCCGTCCGTCCTAGACCGTGGCCTCTCCCAGTCTGGAATCCGTGCCAAGAACAGCGCACCAGCAATATTCCTGGCCGCTGAACCACAGCGAGCAATATATCCGTAGTCCCGCATTCAGTATCTCTCTCCACCCATATGTGATCGAGCGCTTTTGTTGAAAGTGCGTCGGTTGTGAAGTGGTTCCCTCTGCACTGCCTAGGTAACAGCATTCAGTAAGTGTATTCGACGAGCAGGTAGCCAACCAAACCACAAATACATTTGTTAGCGCTTCCAGCGCGATTTAGAATCCGGCTGTCATCACAGTCTAATCTCCAGCTACCATACGAAACTGACAATAGCAGCGCTCCTCCGGCAGGTAACTACATCTTCCATAGGACAATTGCATCGCTTATCCGGAGTGTTCAGCAACTACAGACTTTTTTTTGTGGAGCACATGGCACTTCATCTCTTCAGCGTGCCATAGTGGTGGACAATTTATCAGTGCAATAGCTAGCTCCAGAGCTTGTCGCGGACTCAATCAGTTCCACTTTTTGCACGCTGCACAAAAGCGTGGACGTTGACCCTCGAAGCAGAGGACGGCCCAGCTCATCCCTCTTTTATTTTGTGCTGCCGACCGCGGTCCGTTTTCGCTGCAGGTGCCGTCCAAGTAATTGCCTGCCGGTTTTTCCCTGTCGACGCTTACAGTTTAATTTTATGCCTGAGCTTCTGTAACGAGGGCGCCGCACGACTCGGCTGATGCGGCTCGTTGCTTCCCAGAAGGCGCACTTCTTCGCGCTCTCCCGACCAGACGACTTTCTTTTTATAATTTTCTGCTCGAACTGTGCCGAGCCTGGCATACGCTTGGGACCGCGGTCCCCCTAATTGTGACTGGTTAGCTGTTTACCGCAAGGTAAATGTGTCGTGACCGGCGCACTGTGGAGGTCGAGAGTCATTTGTGCCGATGATGAGCATTAATTGGTGAATAAGTGAGCGCGCACGAACGCGGCAGCCTGCGAGCTCAACTCTGCGCCGTGAATATTACGTCACTACCATTTCTTATTATGTCATATTTCAGACCTGCTGTAAAGAACTGAAAACGTAATGACAAGAAAAAAAGTAATAGTTTGAGTGGGCAATTCAAACATTCGTCACGTTGCCTGCTCTGCAACTGAATAGTTTGGTTCCGTTCAAGTTGTAACGACTCTAAACTTTTTGCCAATGATATTGTAAACGGATTGACCTAGATGCTTACTAACCTGAAAGTCAGTAAGTAGGATTCATAATCCCATTTTTTTTTTCTCATAGAGCCATTCGTATTACAATAACTAAGTTGGCACTTTGCATGTTTCTGTTGCACGCAAACAATTTTATAAGATATGTTATTCGATTCTTCTATGCGCATAGAATTTTATGCTGATAGAATATCGCGTGTATACTGTAGCTACGTAATCAATTTCGCCGCTAATATTAATGCCCACTGCCGTTGATGTGAAGTCTGCATTGTGACACAACGGTTTTTCTAGTTCGCGATCTCATGTATATTTGCCTATACTTCGAAGTAGCAATAAAGTGATTATCACGATTACTTCCCAAAGGAATGATATTCTGAATACAAGATCAGATTTTTGTTTGGCTTGTTTACAACTCATCGTCAGCAGGTACCTGGATTTGTTCTAATTACACTGAGTCGTCTCATTATATATTGCATTACTTCAAGTAAATATTAACCACAGAGACCGTTGTGAATGTGCACATTAGGTGAACAGAACAAACTTTCCACTTTTAGCAGAACAGTGGTGTACGTATGTGCACGCAAGACCTTCCTACGCTAGTATGGATACCACACTTATGGTGTAGATTTTTTGCTCCAGTGAGATTTACTGTTCTGTGTCTATTTCTTTCGGAGTGCTATATTATGACTTCTGAAAGAAAATGTTTATAGAAATGACATTTGAATACATCGTGTAATACCGTCATCGAAATTGATTTACATGTTTCGTGTGTCTACATATGAATTCTTGCTATAATTATACAGTTTTCTGCCATAAATGTGGAGCCCATCGACGTGTTGGAACATTTGAGAAATATTTGTTGGATTCTTATTTTTTAATGCATGAGTGAGGTAAAATATAAATTTCTAATCGTCTCATAACACTGGCTTTGAGATTGTTTTACATTTGGTAGGTGTTGAAGTACTGCGACAATAGATTGTGTTTTTTCGCTTCATGGATTTGGAGTCCCTTCATGTAAAGAAGTACATTTGAGAATCTGAACTACAATTTTTGTTCTGAATACCTGCTTCAAAATTAGTTTTCTTACGTTGTGTGTTGAAGTTAAGATTGCTATGTTTTGTGACGTTATTTTCTAGTTGCGTCTCATGATTTTGGCACTGTGTAAGGAATGTAATGGAACGTTTGCAAGCACTATATCTGATTTTTGAGCGCATGATGAAAATTAACTTACATTGCTCTCATAATACTGTCTTCGAGATAAGAATGTGCAGACGTATGGAATTTTTACTGTAGTGAGACAATTTCTGGTCACATTTAATACGTTTGGAACTGTGCTATGTGTCAGGAGACACAACGAAGCATTCGGAAGGTACAATCATTTAATAAGGCAAGTTAATACATCTACTGATACTGGTTTGAAGATTGCTGATGCGTGGCTTGTTTCTTCTGGCGAGACAGTTTTCTGGCTCCTGTGAGATATTTGCAGGGTGTGGAGTTGTAGCATGATTGTGTGAAACTGAATTCTGATTATTTTCTGGTCGTTTGTGTGAATACAACTCTGTCGCAGCTATTGATAGTGGATGTATAGTGCGAAGGATAATTTTGGAACTGTGCTATTAGGACGCGTAAGGACACATTATAAAGGTTCAGGCTTGGAATACTGAAACTTAACTGCGACTACTGTCCTGACAGGTGGTTTAAGAGTGGTTTACCTGCAGTATATCTTCTCGGTTCTAAAGAGACAGTTTTTTTGTTTTGTTTTCATACGTTTGTGGTGTTTGCAAGTCGGAGTGATTGATGGTGAGAGATAATTTTACAACAGCGCTGTGTATTAGGACGCGTGATGAAGCATTCCAAAGGTTCAGACTTGTAGTACGCAAATTGAACTCCTAATACTTGCTTCAATAGTTGTTTACCTGCGTTATATGTTTTCTGGATTCTTGGTTCTGGCGAGACAGTTTTCTGTTTCCGTCTCGTAAGTTCGTTGTGTATAAAGAGAAGGGTTTGGACTTGTAATGCGATTGTGTGGTGGAAACTGAATATCGACAATTTCCTGGAGACTGGTGGGTATAGAACTGTTTAGGAAATAAGGATGAAGGATGTTTGGTGCCTGTTGCGAGTGGCAGTGGAGATGTGTCTCGTACGGTAGAGGAGTGTGGAGTAGAAGCTAAAGTCGCGCGTAGGCGCCGGCAGGTTTAGCGGCCCGCGAAAATGTTGCAACTGCGCGCCTTCGAGAACTCGCTCCGCGGCGGTCCGGACATCGACTCCCAGTCGGCGTCGACGCCGCGCGGCAAGCGCCAGCAGCTGCACAAGGCGTGCACGGGCGAGGCGCACGGCGCCGGCATCGACAAGTTGCGCCGCTGCTCGCTGGAGGGCCAGAGCCAGGGGGGCGGCGGGCCGGGCTCCCCACCAGCGCGGCTCAGCGCCAGGAGGAAGCAGAGAAACCAGCGGGTCAGCGAGCACGTCGCGGGCCAGGCCTCAGTCATGGTGCGCTCCTCGGAAGGCAAGGACCGGCCGCGGGCCGGCGCGGCCGCGCTCGCCAGGGCCAAGGACGCGCCGGCGCACCACTCGTCCGAGAGCCTGGTGCAGAACATCAAGGGCTGGTGCCGCGCCAAGCCGTCCGACATCCTGGACCGCGGCTCCAGGGCCAGCCTCGACAAGGGCGCGATGCGCGCGCGCAACGGCAGCCGCTCGCCCGACGTCAAGGGCCACAGCGAGGCCGTGGGCAACCGGCTCGCCGGAGAGAACTTCCTCGACCTGTCCGCCGAGGACCTCACCGACTTAATCGGCGCCGCGCCGGGCCAGCAGGCCACCGAAGATGTCGCCGACAGTGCTGAGCAGAACGGAGGAGGCGAGGAAACGGCCCACCAGGTGCTGATCGTGCGCAGCGAGAAGCAGCCCCTGGTGGACCTGCTGGTGATGGAGGGCGAGGAGAAGGTGCCGGCCGACGCGCTCAGGATCCGCGTCGAAGTGACGCCCATGGAGCAGGTGACCGAGATGGTGCTGGACGGAGGGGAGGAAGTACCGCCACCGGAAAAGCCACCGGCGGAAAAGCCAGCCCAGAAGGTCAAGCCGGAAGAGGGCAAGAAGACCGGACTGGTCAGGAAGGTGTCCGTCCAGAGGAAGGACCAGAAGCAGGGCGAAATGGTGGCCAAGGGGCGGTACAAGCAGCAACCGCCGCGCGGGGTGCTCAAGTACATGAAGGAGAAGAGCGGCAGTCTCTCGTCCGACGTCGGAGCAGAGGTGGCCAACGGCGACGACGACCCAGTGAGGCGCAAGACCGCGGAGTCTGCGGAGGAAGTCGCCAGAAACGGACAGTCCCGCAGCGGCAGCGTCTCTTCGACGGAGGACCAGGCCGCCAGAGTGGCCAAGACTGTCAACGGCCGGCTGTCGTCCGAGAGCCTGGCTGGCAGGAACGGCGCGAGGCGCAACAGCCGCCAGAGCTCCACGGAGGACGTCTCGCCCAAGAAGGTGCCGTCGGAGGACAAGAGGGCGAGTCCGAGGACCAGAGCCGACCAGAAGGCGTCGCCGAGGGCCAGGGTGACCCCGCCGATCCGCAAGCCCCCGGTGGCGGCGGCGGCGCGGCCACCTCGCACCGCGGCCGCCGCCCCCAAGACGCCCCCGGGGGCGGGCGGCGCCGCCCCCAGGAGGCCGCCGGGGCGCAGGGCGGCGGCGGCGGAGGCGGTCGCCTGGGAGGAGCTGGAGCGGCGCGCGCTCGCCCGCAAGCCGTGCGTGGGCGCCGACTACAAGGACATCGACGCCCTGCTCGCCGAGGTGAGGCGGCTGCGCATTGCGCTTTGTCCGGCTGCGCCTCTGCCACCGGCGCCGCACCTTTCTACTAATCCTTCTAACTGCTGCACCCAGCGTTCTCAACAATTTCTTTTACTGTTCTAGTTGATCTCTCTTCACTCTAGCTATGACGGTCATGTATACTTATTCTTCATTGGAATCACAGTGTTGAACAACTACAGCAACTTTTATAATAAAAAATTACTTGCTAAGGTATCTTAGAGTTAGGCCCTCTTCTACCTTGTTCATACTTAAAGTATTTGTAGGCCACTCTCTCGTAATCAGTTTCTTAAGCGCTACAACACACTGCCCAAAAATACCCCAATTGCTGTCTTGTATAAATCCCAAATTGACATATCATCTGACAAGGAAAGTACTTGGGCTCGAACAAACATGAACGTTTGGTTACAGTATCTCTACCTACACCTCAATGTGCTGGTGGGTGTCGTTTTTATGTAAAACTTTGCAATCATACTCTAGGTAGCACTGTAGATGTAATTGTAGACGCTATACGTAATGCAGATACTATAACTTATGTAATAATCATCGTACATGTTCTCTAGCGAATTGTCATCAAAAGCCGTGATGACAGTTGCAACTTTAACTTTCTTCCCGAAAGACTTGGTATTCACTGCCACTGCTTCCATCGCCTCTTACCGCACTTACCGTACCACTACAACTTGCAATAAGTTGTTTCTTCATTATCATCCCTATTATCATTATTATGAGTTTGTAACAACAGTATCTAACTTATGTTCATATTTCTGTACCATAACAGATACGAGAAAGCATGCACTAATACCATCTTCACGAAGAAGGGTTCTTCGTAACTTCATCTCAGCTAATTGCAATACATTAGCAGGATTGATTAGCTTCACCACACAAATATCACAAAACGCAACTTCGGAGGCACACTGCACCGTCCCTACTGGTGAACCGACAGGTCAAAGTGCAATGCTGCATGGCACACGCAGAGGCTTCTAACGGACGACTGCAGAGTTTTGCAGATGCGGGAGTGTCACTAGTGCAATAAGGAATCTTTACATTATCTCTCGTACGATTTTGATGTATATGTGTTTGTTCGAGCCGAAGTACTTTCCCTGTGAGTCCTCAAATGTTCAAATGTTTGTAGAGCTTATGGGACTTAACTAACTACGAGATCATCAGTCCCTAAACCTACAAACTACTTATGAACTAGCTAACACTAAGGACGGCACAAATATCCATGCCCGAGGGGGGATTTGAACCCCCGACCGCAGCGGCCGTGCAGACCGTGAATGGTCTGAGTCCTCCACTCACTTCCTGGGAAACACATTTTTTAATTGTCACGAACCCGGCGCTCCCCGCAGTTTCTTTCCAGTTGACTAGTTGTTCATCTCAGCTTCACCCATCTCTATTCACCCCTCCCCCGTGTATCCTCTCCTTCTCCTCTTCCACCACCAACACCTCCCCCCTCCTCCTCCTCCTCATACCTCTGTCAGTTATGTAGCCCCCTCTCTAGGTCCATTTCCTCCCCTCATATACACAATGATACATGTAATAGACACATTTCCTGGATTACGAATTTCTTACATTCTCGCACTATTCAATATTTTATGGTCACTAGCTCCTTCCCCTCTCCCCTTCTGTCCCTGGGTTCAGCTCCTCACTCATCCATCACCTCTGCCGCTTTACCCTGGGAATCTCCTTTTATCTCCTCTATCTCATGACCACTTCCTCCTCCCCCCTTTCCATGCATCTCCTCCACCTCTTCCATCTCCATCTTGCCCCATTGTCTGTGAAGATTATATACATCCCTGCAAACTTTCACATTGACCTGTCAAATGCTTCTGTAGGACCCTCCAATATACACCTAACGGTCTCGCAGAAAATGTACCTTCTACATCTACACAGATACTCTGCAAATAACATTTAAGTGCCTGGCAGGTGCTTCATTAACCACTTTCATAACCTTTCTCTACCGTTTCATTCTGTAATAGCGCGCGGGAAGAAAGAACACTTAAATCGTTCCGTTTTCGATCTGATTTCTCTTATTTTATTGGGTTGGTCATGTCTCCCTATGTAGGTGGGTGCTAGCAAAATATTTTCACATTCAAAAGTAAAAGGCGGTGCTTGAAATTTCGCAAATAGATCTCGCTGCAACGAATAACGTCGTTCTTTTAATGATTTCCACCTCAAATCGTGCAACATTTCCGTGACGCTTTCCCACCTGTAACGTGATAACACGAGCTGCCTTTCTCTGGATCTTCTCAATGTCTTGCGTCAGTCCCACCTGGTGAGAGTCGTGCATTATCCTGCTGAAATGTACGGTTTCGCAGGGATCGAATGAAGGGTAGAGCCACGAATCTTAACACATCTGATATGTAACGGTCACTGTTCGAAGTGCCGTCGATGCGAACAAGGGATGACCGAGACGTTAACCAATTGTACCCCATACCATCACGCCGGGTGATACGCCAGTATGGCGATGACGAAAACACGCTTCCAATGTGCAATCACCGCGATGTCACCAAACACGGATACGACCATCATGATGCTGTAAACAGAACTTGGAATCATCCGAAAAAATTACGTTTTGCCATTTGTGCACCCAGGTTCGTCGTTGAGTACGCCATCGCAGACGCTCCTGTCTGTGTTGCAGCGTCAAGGGTAGCCGCAGCAGTGGTCTCAGAGCTGATAGTTCATGCTGCTGCAAACGTCGTCGAATCTTTCGTGCAGATAGTTGTTGTCTTGCAGACGTCCACATCTTTTGACTCAGTGCTCGAGACGTGGCTGAACGATCCGTTACAGCTATGCGGATAAGATGCCTGTCATCTCGACTGCTAGTGATACGAGGTCCTTGGGATCCAACACGGCCTTCCGTATTGCACTCCTGAACCCACCGTTCGATATTCTGCTAACAGTCATTGGATCGCGACCAACGTGACCAGCAATGTCGCGATACGATAAACCGCAATCGCATTAGGCTACAATCCGGCCTTTATCAAAGTCGGAAACGTGATGGTACGCATTTCTCCTCACACGAGGCATCACAACAACGTTTCACCTGGCAACGCCGGTCAACTGCTGTTTGTGTATGAGAAATCGGTTGGTAACTTTCCTCATATTAGCACGTCGTAGGTGTCGACAATGAGGCCAATCTTCTGTGAATGCTCTGAAAAGCTAATCATTTGAACATCACAGCATCTTCTTCCTGTCGGCTAAATTTCGCGTCTGTAGGACGTAATATTCGTGATGTAGCCATTTTAATGGACAGGAGTGTACATTAATAGTAATATTCAGTATATTTGACGTTCTGAAATTTCCTAAGATTTCATCCAAGTAGTGACGAAAGTGCCTCGTAGAGTTGTGTGCGGATAAGGAGATTGGGGGGAGGGGGGGGCAGCTTCAGTTCAACTCTAACCTTCTTTACGTTTCCCATTTAATAAACAGAGATGATTTCTAGCTGAACACTCGCGTACCCATCACTCAGCTTAAACTGTCAGTTCTCTCGCGCACTCCACTTTGTTCACCATGCGCCGCCTTCACCCTCCAGTACCCTTCCCGGTCAGTCCCTACTAGACTTGCGCATAATAGCTCGCGATCGGGGGTGCTCACTTTAGTTCGCAGCTATGCCGCGAACTAGTTCGTTCTTTTAGTTCGTCCGCTCCCAGTGACGGCTGAGCGGCGTGGTCTGCGCATGCAGATGGAGGAAGAAGGCAATCACGTGATTTTTAATTCTGATGCGCGCCCTGAAACTATTGCCCGTCGGTGTTCGGAAAAGAATCCAACGAACAAAGAAGCGAGATACGTTTGGCATAATAGTTCGCGACCGGTAACGCATGTTTTAGTTCGCGACCGGTAGCTCTCCTTTTAGTTCGCAGCTCGGCCGCCAAGGAGATCGCTCTTTTTAGTTTGTCCGCTCTTTTTGGCTTTTGCTACAGCTAATAAAAGAGATCTTTCTTTTGTTATGACAGCTTTTTTATATAATGATCAGTGTTGCCCAAGCCTGTGGTATTACCCGTATTTTTGGGCAATTAGACATCAAATACTTAAGCAAGTAAACAAGTTATTTACACGAATGGGCGATACAATGGTATTCAACTACTTTGCATACAGAGTACTGGTAGTATTTTTAAAATGGATTTCTTTATTTATTTAATAGGTCATTGAAGGAACATTACCTACAAAATATGCTAAATGCGTCTATTTTCGTGAATAAAAATGCACTTTTATAAATTACTTTGTAATTTTTATGAAGTTTTGGATAGTGATCAACAAGAAATATTACTACTGTGGTACAGGTCAAGTATTATATGGCAAAAAGAATATACCTATAACATTAACTAATAGTCAACTCCCCTCTCTCAACCAAGTTCCCACGCGCAGAAACGCATTTTTGTCTTCGGTGCTTGGCGAGTCCAATCCTTTGTTTCGTAGGGGCGGTCGCCTCAGTTGCATCGAAAATTAAGCCAGTCCGGTCAACCTCACACTTATTACAGAAATTGATTTTGTATTAACAAATGAAACAGAACAAATTTTTGATTTTCACGCTAGAGACATTGATGACAATGGGTTTCGACCTTTACATTCTGACGACAGGCAGTTAAGTACAGTTTTGTAGCTAATTAATTCTATACGGGTTCGTTACTTTACAGTGTTAGTGTCGCTTATCCTCAACATTCTATCCCGCGAGCCGTCAACAGTAACATGCAGGCGAGAGCAAAAGATAGATGCGTAATTTCTTGCATATAAATGCAAACAATGTTGTTTTGAGTTCTCTTTACTTCTTTACACTATGGAATGAGGGTTATATTTAGACACTGCTGGACTATGAAACTACAGCTGAGCTGCATCTCAGCTCGAAATGACGGCAACTGGCAGAAGGGAATCAAGCGATTCTGCGCGCTCTCGCGTCCTCTCGCTGTTACCCGCCAGTCTTCGGAAAAGGAGCGAACGATCTAAGAGGCGAGGGATCTGCGAACTAGTTCGCGTAGTTCGCATGTGGGAGCGCTCTTCCGAACTAGTTCGTCCGCGAACTACACAAGACTAGTCGCCACGGTGGAGTAGCCGAGCGGTGGTTGCTCGCCGTGGAGGTTCGAGTCCTCCCTGGGGCATGAGTGTGTGTGTTTGTCCTTTGGTTAGTTTACCTAGGTTTAAGTAGTTTGTAAGCTACAGACTGATGACCACGCAGTTTGGTCCGATAGATTTACAAACATTTGAATATTTGATCAAGACTAGTCCCTACGTCCCTATCCCCACCAATATCACAATTTAACGAAGCTCGTAAACTGCTTTATTGAACCTGCTAGTTGAGCTGTTTGTCGGAATGGATGGAGTAACAGAACGGCGGAGTATCGTGTCGTGTTCCTCCTGGGAACGTAAACAGCTGGTGGCGTGCTTTGTGGGCCTCCCCGCGGTGAATGGCCGCCTTGTTTCCCGCAGAGGGCAGCCCTCGAGTGGGCACTCCTTATCGCAGCCACGCCTGCGACATTACGAGTCTGTTAGCCGCAGGGGGAGTGTGCTCCGAGGAACAGTGCGTCCTCCTTAGTCACCAGGCGTATCGAGACGCGGCAACAGCACGCCTCTCTGATATTTCTGTCTTCGGGCAGTTCTCCATCTACATCCATACTCCGCAAGCCACCCGACGGTGTGTGGCTGAGGGTACCTCGAGTACCACTATCGGTTCTCCCTCAAATTCCAGTCTCCTATTGGTCGCGGAAAGAAAGATTGTCGGAATGCCTCTAATCTACATTGGATACTCTGCAGTGCCTCGCAGAGGGTTCATCGAACCACAATTATACTATTTATCTCCCATTCCATTCTCGAATAGCGCGCGGGAAGAAAGAACACCTGAATCTCTCCATTCGAGCTCTCATTTCTCGTATTTTATTCTGATGATCATTTCTACTTATGTAAGTGGGAGTCAACAATATATTTTCGCATTCGGAGGAGAATGTTGGCGATCGGAGTTTCGCAAGTAACCCACGCCTCAGCGATAGCGCCGTTGTTGTAATGATTCCCATCCCAGATCCTGTATCATTTCCGTAACGCTGTCTCCCCTGTATCGTGACAATACGAAACGAGCTGCCCTTCTTTGGACTCTTTCGATGTCCTCCGTCAAACCCACCTGATAAGGATCCCACACTGGGCTGCAATACTCCAAAAATGGACGGACAAGCGTAGTGTATGCAGTTAATTTTGTAGTTCTGTTGCATCTTTTAAGGGTTCTGCCAATAAAACGCAGTCTCTGGTTTGCCTTTCCCACGACATTATTTACGTGTTCTTTCTAATTTAAGTCTGAAGAAATAGTAATTCCTAGGTATTTTGTGGAGTTTATGGCCTTCACGGATTTCTTTTCTCACGCATGTGGACGACTTCACACTTCTCATTATTTAAACTCAATTGCCAATTTTAAAACCATAGTGATATCTTGTACAGATCGTTCTTCAGTTAGTTTTGACCTTCAGATGATTTAACTAGACGGCAAATGACGGCGTCATCTGCTAACAACCTAAGAGAGCTATTTAGATTTTCCCCTAAATCGTTTAGGTAAATAAGGAACAACAGAGGACCAATAACACAACCCTGTGGAATGCCCGATATCACCTCTGTTTTAGTCAATGCCTTACCATCGATTACTACAAACTGTGTCCTCTCTGACAGGAAATCCCCTATCCAGTCGCAAATTTGGGACGATGTGCAATAACCACGCAGTTTGATTAAAAGCCGTTTTTGAGGTACGGTGGCAAAAGCCTTCTGGAAATTAATAAATACGGAATCGATTTGCGAACCCTTGTCGATAGCACTAATCACTTCATGTGAGCTCTAATCTTCTTGATCTTATCCTCATGATCTCTTCGCGAGATATACGTAGGAGGGAGCAGTATACACTGCTAGACTCCTCAGTAAAGGTATGTTCTCGAAACGTTGACAAAAGCCCGTACCGAGCGACAGAGTGTCTTTCCTGCAGAGTCTTCTACTGGAGTTTACCAATTATCTCCTTAACGCTATCACGATTACCAAATTATCCTGTAAGGAAACGCGCTGCTCTTCGTTGGATCTTCTCTACTTCCTCTATCAATCCCACCTGGTACGGATCCCACACCGGCGAGCAGTATTCAGGCAGTGGGCGAACACGTGTACTGTAACCTACGTCATTTGTTTTCGGACTTCATTTCCTTAGTATTCTTCCAATGAATCTGATGTTATATGGTTGTTCCATTTTAAATCACTCCTAATGCCTACTCCCAGATAATTTATGGGATTAACTGCTTCCAGTTGCTGACCTGTTATAGTGTAGCTAAATGGTAAAGGATCTTTCTTTCTATGTATTCGCAGCACATTACACTTGTCTACATTGAGATTCAATTGTCATTCCCTGCACCATGAGTCAATTCAATACAATTTTCCATTGTTACAACCTCTCTATATACTACAGCATCATCCGCAAAAAGCCTCAGTGAAGTTCCGATGTTATCCGCAAGGTCATTTATATATACTGCGAACAGCAACGGACCCACGATACTCCCCCGTGGCACACCTGACATCACTCTTACTTCGGAAGACTTTCTCCATTGAGAATGACATGCTTCCTTCTGTTATCTAGGAACTCCTCAATCCGATCACACAGTTGGTCTTATAGACCATATGCTTTTACTTCGTTCATTTAACGACTGTGGGGAACAGTATCAAACCCTTGTATCAAGACTGCACACACTACTCCTGTCCTGTGTCCTGTCCTTAATCTGGTGCTGAATTCATTTTGTGACCTGCACTCTTTAATTCGGCCACTCTTCGTTCCGCGCAATTTCTTCATAACGTTTGTTCCAGCCAAGATGTTTCCTCCTCATTTTTACCATTTACATTAGTTTTCTTTCGCCTCCTAATTGTCGAAATACCGCACTCCAGACAAATCAGTTGGCGATTATCTTTATGTAAGGGGCGACTAAAATTTTTCCGTTCTTAGATCTTCCAGGCCAGAATCATCATTTAGAGCCAATAAGGCAATATCGACGTGAGCATTTAGACAGTTATCCCACCGGCATACCAGGTTGAAGATGCCCATTTGATGAAGCCACCCCTTAAAAAATATCCAAAGCGTGGTAATTGCATGACGAGTGTCTGCGATTTTCAGGGGGGGGGGGGGGGGGATTGCCCTCCTCTGTGACAACTCAACCCAATCTCTTATTTTCAGTTACCTATCCAAGCCAGGAATTTTTTCCCTCTCAGTAGATATTTAAAACCTAGAAAACCGTAATAGGGAGTGGGATCCTGGAGCGGGAGGGGGCGGGGGAGGGCTCGGACCTTCAGGTGCAGCATAATTCATCTCGTCTGTTCGAATAAAACAAGTATATACTGTAGTGTGATTTCTTAAATAAGCTTGAGGTGGCTACTAGTGCTGAAGCATGTAATCAACATAGTGATCAGTGGAGGACACACTACATTACTATATTTATTCCTTAGCGATCACACACATGACCTCCACAGACCAAGCTTAGTAGATACAAGTGTCGATCAGTTAGTAATGCCTGTAATGGTCAGTTGGTATGGAAGAAGACGCCGAATTCAGGAGTACAAATGCTTCATGATGGACGCAAGAACTAGTCTAATTTCAACTTCAAGTATGCAAGCATCAGATGACTAAGGTATTATGACAATGGGTACCAAACAACATGTGATATGTAAAGTGCTTTATTAGTTTTTAACTCGTATGTCTTGCACTTTGTAATAAGTATTTCATTAGTTTGACAAAGTAACGTTTGATCATTTTATAATGACAACATAGCTTGTCGAAACTAGTAATGACATAATAAATAAGTAATTTATAAACCCGATCTTGGCTTTGTCTTTTTATTGAAGTCATTACATTAAATAGAATATATTTTAGGATCGCTCTCGATACCGACAATGTCGGCTAATAATATCTTTCAGTTCAGCGGGAGGATAATTTCTTGGAGGCGTCTTTATACTGAGCTTCAAGAGCAAAATCTAAAAGCGACTGAAGTATGGCGGTGGAGATGTATTGGTGTGGGGACGCATGACGGCAAATGGAGTCAGTGAATTGGTTTCAGTTGATGGAAAAATGTATCAATTTCAGTACCTTACAATACTGAGGGACAATGTGTGTTTAAAAAAAGGAGAATGGTTAAGATTTTAGGTTTTAGCAATATAATGACCCAAAAAATACGGCCTGGAGTGTGAGGATGTGGTTACTGTTAAAGTATTCGTAGCTGATGCATCCCCCCCTCCCCTAATCACCAGACTTGAATATGGTTGAGAATCCATGGGAAAAAAATTTGACAGTCGGCAAGACTCAACAGGCGGACTACCTCCGAAGAAGTCCGACGCAGCATCGGACGAAACGCCAGGAAGCAGCAAGA
Source organism: Locusta migratoria (assembly GCA_026315105.1). Lineage (NCBI taxonomy): Eukaryota > Metazoa > Arthropoda > Insecta > Orthoptera > Acrididae > Locusta > Locusta migratoria. Next base: position 326,487,379 of record CM048751.1, on the reverse strand, counting down.
TTCCAAGAACACGGCCTTACAACCCAGAAGATATAATACCTACAATGTCAACCAGTCGTGAAAGCCTTCACTCTTACTATAGTGTGCATTTCTTTTGGGGTGACCCTCGTATATCCCGCGAAATATGATTTATTCCGAGTGACCCCCTTTACTTTTCCCTTGACCTTCTCTACTCGGTAGAGACCGTAGGACCGTAGCCGCAGACGGCTTTCGAACCGCCGCTGTTCACCTGATTCGCCTGCGACTTGCACCCTCCTCAGCTGTCCCATGTGCCCCGGAGCGGAACGGCACGCTCCCGTCGAAACACGAATTTTACCGCGCGGGTATACAGGCGTAAGGCGTAAGCCAGTTGACAGGGATGGGTATTATGTGGAGAAATGAAAATAATGTTCCTAAAGAATGTATCTGTTGTTGTAGTTGTGGCCTTCAGTCCGCTGACTGGTTTGATGCAGCTCCCTCTCCACGCTACCCTGTCCTGAGCAAGTCTCTTCATCTGAGAATACTTTCGGCAAACTACATCCTTCTGAATCTGCTTACTGTATTCGTCCCTCGGTCTCCCACTACGATTTTTACCCCCACACACTTCCTTCTAATGCTATGTTGACGATTCCTTGATGTCTCAGAATGTGTCCTATCAATCTATCCCTTCTCTTAGTCAGGATTTGCCAGAAACTTCTTTTCTTCCCAATACGGTTAAGCACCTCCTCATTAGTTACGTGATCTACCCATCTCTTTTTCATCGTTCGTCTGTAGCACCATATTTCAAAAGTTTCTATCATCTTTTTGTCTGAACTCTTTATCGTTCACGTTTCACTGCCATACAATGCTACACTCCAGACAAATGCTTTCAGAAAGGACTTCTTAACATTTAAATTAATATTGGATGTTAACAATTTTCGCTTCTTTAGAAACGCTTTTCTTCCCATAGCCATTCTGCATTTTATATCTTCTTTACTTCCGCCATCAAAAGTTATCTTGCTAGCCAAATAACAAAATTCATCTACTACTTTAATTTTCTCATTGCCTAATCTAATTCCTTCAGCATCGCCTGATTTCTGATATTCCATTCCATTAGCTTTGTTTTACTCTTGTTGATGTTCATCTTATATCTTCCTTTCAAGACACTGTCCATTCCATTCAATTGCCTTTCCAGATCCTTTGCAGTCTCTGACAGATTTAATATATGATTGGCAAAGCGCAAACTTTTTTATCTCTTCTCAATGAACTTTAATTTCCTCTCCAAATTTCTCCTTCCATTACGTCACTGCCTGCTCAATGTACAGATTGAACAACGTTGGGGAAAGGCTACAACCCTGTCTTACTCCTTTCCCAACCTTTGCGTCCCTTTCTTACCTTTCGACTCTAATAACCACTGTCTGATTTTTGTATAGGTTGAATATAACTCTTCGTTCTCTATATTTTACACATGCTACCTTCAGAACTTGGAAGAGTGTATTCCAGTCGACATTTTTAAAAGTTTTATCCAAATCTACAAACCCCAAAAACGTAGGTTTGGAATACACACTGTGAAACTTTCAAACTGTATAAAAACTGTATTTTTATAGTGTGCATTTCTTTTGGGGTGACCCTCGTATATCCTACGAAATATGAGTTGTTCCGAGTGACCCCAGTGTTGCCAGCCTCTGAAACTCAAAACTCCCATCAAGGAATTCAAAATGTCCCTTTTCAGCGTAAAGTGTCCCACGGCAAACAAAAACATAAAGACATGAGAGAAAAAAAAAGCCGGCCGACAGTTCCATACACTGTCCTGCGACCGACGAGCAAAATAAAAAAAAAAAAAAAAAAAAACACCATAACAAAAAAAATACTACTAATACTATTTTACAGTGGGTTAGCGGACTGCTGTGTCGTTTGTTTCACCTTATTATCGCCGCATGTGCCATTCATAGCGAAGTGTTGTTTTAGCAAACCACAACAGACGAGCAATTAAAAACATAAATAAATAAAAAAGTCGCCGAAAAAGTCCCATATTCATCTCACTTTTTGCGAAAAAAAATCCCTTTGTCCCTTCCTGAAAAATAATTGTCAAAATGTCCCACGATATGGGACAAATCCCACAGGCTGGCAACACTGAGTGACCCCTGCTACTTTTCCCTTGACCTTCTGTTCAAAAATGTTCCAATGTTTGTAGAACTTATGGGACTTAACTCCGGGGTCATCAGTCCCTAAGCTTACAAATTACTTATGAACTAGCTAAGACTAAGGACGGCACAAATACCCATGTCCGAGTGGGGATTCGAACCCCCGACAGTAGTGGCCGTGCAGACGGTGACTGAAGCGTCTCAGTCCCCTCGGCCACCGCGGCCGGCTCACCTTCTGTACTCTGTACTGTATTTAAGGACCATAGCCGCAGAAGGCTTTCAAACCGCCACTGTTCACCTAATTCGCCTGCGACTTGCACTGTCTCCAGCTGTCCCGTGTGCCCCAAAGCGGAACTGCGCGCTCCTATCGAGACACGTGCGCCCGCCTCTCAGCGTGAGAACCCGGCGGCCGCCCACCGATGTCGTAAAATATCGCCTCCGCAGGATCTTTTTAGGCCCGGACACACCCGGCAATATCTTACGCGTCCACAGCCACGTTCTTAATTAATCCTGTCCGCCAGCGGCGCGACGCGCTCGCCGTTACTAACTCACTTACTTGCCCCCACCACCGCCTCCTCTTTTTGTGTCGCTGCTCGGTACGAAGCACCCGCGCAGACGGTCGAATGGGGCGTCCAAGGTGCGCGTATGTTCTCCCCCACCCCACCCCTCCCATGCGCGTGTGCGGGATGCGGGCCACGCTGTGCGCCGTGACTGGCATCGCGTGTGTTTTTTGTCGGTTCTCCACCGTCCATTAGAGCGGCTGCCGCCGCGCGTGATAACCGGTGAGCCCCGTTTGTAAGCCGCGCAGACGTCCATCCGTCTGCCGGCTGCTTTCGACGGAGCGCGGCGCTCACCAATTTCCGCTCGTCACAACCCGGCCACCGTCACTTCACTTTCAGACGCGCTTTTCTTTCCTCTCTCCTTTTCTTCTACGGAAACTTGAACTTGACTGTCTGGATTGGAACAGGTTCGAGATTTATGTGCAATCACCGTGAGATTGCTGACAATTGTATAGCCTTCGAGGCGACGTGACTGCACGAGGTAAATAAAGTACCTTTGTAATTCTTCATTTGTGTCGCCAAGTACCTTAGTACCTTAGTAATGTACGAGGCGACGGGATAAGTGATATTTCCCACTTAGGGTGTTTCTTTTTTTCCTTTTTATGACACAGCGTGTTTCACACAGAGACCTGCATGAGAATAACGGCTTCCCTTTACAAATATCTCCTCATTAAAAGAGAGTGCTTCTACAAGGTGTCCAGAAAAGGACTCCCTGATTTCAAAATTAAATATCTCGAAAAGAAAGATCGATAGAGGAATGCAGTAAACGGTATGTTTATTGTGAAAGCTGTAAGAAGTTTATACAGAAGTTTGAAATAATAGTTACAAAAGCTGCTAACAGATGGCGCTGTAATCGCCATACGTAATGCCTAGTATAAATAGTCAACCGAAGCCCACAGCGATCAGTTCAACTATTGAAACGTGAAAGGAGGTTAGCGTACCGAAGGAAGAGATTAAAACCATTTACTCCATTGAACAACGCGTTTTTCTGGTGCTAGAGTACCACAGGTTAGAAGAGAGTCCTGCGGCAACAAGGCGAAGTTTTCAAGCACGATTTAATATTCCAAAAGGACCCGATGCGAAAACCATTCTTACGCTCCTCGCAAAATGTCAACGAACAGGCAGCGTAACTGATGATCTAGTGGGGCATGTTGGCCGCAAGCAAACCGCAGTTACGCCTGAAAATATCGCCACAGTTTCTGGAATTATTCAGCGAAATCCAATGTCACTCGTCCGTAGAATTGCATCTGAGACTGGTTTGAAGCGTTCCAGCACGCAGAAAACACTGAGAAAGATCCTACACATGTTTCCATTCAAAATTCAAACGCACCAGGCCATATCCGTACGAGCTGTGCAACAAGGGGTTGCCTTTGCTAATCAGATGCTCACAATGATTGATAGTGAAGGATTTGATGTTGGCTGCATCTGGTTCACAGATGAAGTACACTTCCACCTGAATGGATTCGTGAATAAGCAGAACTGGCGATTTTGGGGTTCCGAAAAGCCATATTGGTGTGAAGCGAAACCCCTGTATTGTCCTAAAGTTACTGTGTGTGCTGCAGTATGCAGCAGAGGTATTGTTGGCCCTTTTTCCAGTCGACAACGGTCACTGGTGCACGTTACGTTGCAATTTTGGAACAATTTGTCGCCGCGCAGCAAGCGTTAGAGGATCGACCAGGTTTATGCAAGATGGAGCCCGACCACATCGGACCGAACAAGTGTTTCGCTTTCTTGAGGAATACTTCGGGAATCGAGTCATTGCTTTGGAATATCAAATTTACTGGTGCAGGCATGGATTGGCCTCCACATTCGCCGGATTTGACTCCCTGTGACTTTTTTTTTTTTTTTTGTGGGGCACAGTGAAAGACATGGTCTACCCGAAGCCGGCCGCGGTGGCCGAGGTGACTGAGGCGCTCCAGTCACGGTCAGCACGGCCACTACGGTCGGGGGTTCGAATCCCCCCTCGGGCATGGATATTTGTGCCGTCCTTAGTTGTAAGTAGTTCATAAGTAGTTTGTAAGTTTAGGGACTGATGACCCCGTAGTTAAGTCCCATAAGCTTAACAAACATTTGAACATTTGTCTACCCGAAGCATCCCGCCACGCTGGACGAGCTTGAATCGGCCATCTCTGTGGCATGTGAATCCATTTCGGTTGAGACACTACGAAATGTGAAGGCGAATTTCTTTCTTCGTTTGCGCCACCTCTGTGGTGCCAATGGCGAACATTTTGAAAACATTGTGATGTGATTGTTTGCAAAGAGTGTTTTCATACGATTATTTCACTTATGTATGCTGATATGAGCTGTACAGCGTACAGCGCCATCTGTTAGCAGCTTTTGTAACTATTATTTCAAAGTGCTGTATGAACTTCTTACAGCTTTCACAATAAACACACCGTTCACTGCATTCCTCTATCGATCTTTGTTTTCGATATATTTAATTTTGAAATCAGGGAGCCCTTTTTGGACACCCTGTATGTTGACACAACACTTCCAAATGAGCGGCTCCAGTCACGGTCTGCACGGCCACTACCGTCGGGGGTTCGAATCCCCCCTCGGGCATGGATATTTGTGCTGTCCTTAGTATTAGCTAGTTCGTAAGTAGTTTGTAAGTTTAGGGACTGATGACCCCGTAGTTAAGTCCCATAACCTATACAAACATTTGAACATTTTTTTCCAAATGAGCCTTATCAGAGGATGAACCCGCAGACCTCTCACTCAACAGGTTCCTAGTGAGCTCGTCGCTGGACGGAATTGCTGTCGCCGGATCTTGCTCTTCTCCTGCCGTCTTGAGCAAGCCGCCGCTAACTACTCACGTTAACGCCGTCATGCGTTAGTGCTAACACTAACCAGCGCTAGCTGCTTCGGCGGCCTCGCCGGCTTTGATGGTGCAACTTTGTAAACACTACCAGTCACGAAAGACGCTTTACACGACGGCTGGTAGCGTTGCTAGACCGGAAGACTAAAATATCTGGAAAAACTTCGGGGTGTTGAACTTCCTGTCAGCAGAAACAAATATATTGTTGTTGTGGCCTTCTGTCCACAGACTGGTTTGATGAAGCTCTCCATCCTGAGCAAGCCTCTTCATCATTTCATAAGCCTCTATCCTCGTTCCTGTCTAAACTATTTATCGTCTAAGTTTCACTCCCGTACAAGGTAACACAAATGCCTTCAGAAAGGACTTCCTTCCACTTAAATTAATGTTCGATGTTAGCAAATTCCTGTTTTTCAAAAACGCTTTTATTCCCGTTGCCATTCTGCAATTTATATCCTCTGTACAGCGACCATCATTTGTTACTTTACTACCCAAGTAACAAAGCTCATCTACCAGCTGTATTGTTTCGTTACCTAATCTGATTCCTTTAGAATCGCCTGATTCTCTAAGACTGCATTCCGTTAGCCTTGTTTTGCTGTTGTTAATGTTCATCTTACACGCTCCTTTCAATACACTGTACTTTCCGTTCAACTGTTCTTCCAGGTCCTTTGCTCTCCCGTACAATTACTATGTCATCGGCAAAATGCATTGTTTTTATTTCTTTACCCTGAACTCTAATTCCTTTTCCAAATTTATTCTTGCTTTCCTTCACAATCTTTTCAATTTACAATTGGCGAAAGGATACAACCCTATCTTACTCCCTTCTCAACCAATGCCATCCCATTTATGTCCTTTGATTCAAAAACCTGCTTCTATTTTTGCACAAGTTGTAAATATCAATCCGTTCCTTAAATTTTACCACTTCAGAATTTGACCAAATGTTCAAATGTTTGTAATTCTATCGGACCAGTCCCTAGCTTACAAACTACTTAAACTAAGGTAAACTAACCTAAGGACAACACACACACCCATGCCCCAGGGAGGTCTCAAACCTCCGACGGCGAACAACCGCGCGCTCCGCAGTGAGGCGCCTTAGACCACTCGGCCACTCCACCGCGGCAGCGTCTCATGATTATGTTGACAACATAAACAAAACGGTAGGAAGTCTTTGCCAATATGTTCATATTCTTAGAAATCCACACAGCGTGACTTCATTAGTATTTCGTATAGACGATGAAGTAAGTAAATAATGCCTTTCATGGTCTACGTTTGACAGGTTCTTGTATGTACGCCTGAAAAAAATGTTTCAAATGTTTGTTAAGCTTATGGGACGTAACTACGGTGTCATCAGAACCTAAACTTACGAACTACTTATGAACTAGCTAATCCTAAGGACGGCACAAATATCCATGCCCGAGGGGGGATTCGAACCGTGGCCGTGCAAACCGTGACTGGAGCGCCTCAGTCCCTTCGGCCACCGCGGCAACGCGTCATTCACTAATTAACGCCCCCGTAAAACGAAGATTTCGTAACCAAAGCTTTTTCGCAGTAACGCAATTGGCTAATACCAACCTGTTTGACAACACAATCACGCCAGGACGGTAAGTAAATTTTTTCCGTACGTAACATATTTTTTCTCGTAACACGATTCGATAATGTAGGCCTATGTGTTAATTTCAACTATTGCGGAAGTGTTAGGTCAAATGCAAATGATGTCCAAAGCAACTAGTGAAGCTTACAACGTCATATCGTGTCTGAAGATCGTAGTAGTACTGTACGGAAACTTTTTGATGTGACGTGAGGCAAGATGGTGGCATTAGGCTTCAGTCACAGAGGGAAGTTTGCTAGTCTAGTGATGTATGTCTGTGGATCCCCAGTCACTGCTACAATATCTGTTACTTATCACTCGGTTCCACCCTGGCACTGTTGTTGATAAGAACATTTTTAACAGCGCCCTAGTTCTCTAGAATCGGTGTTACAACGTAGGTTCCCTGGGTAAGTAAAAATGTTCAAATGTTTGTTAAGCTTATGGGACTTAACTACGGGGTCATGAGTCCCTAAACTTACAAACTACTTACGAACTACCTTGTACTAAGGACGGCACAAATATCCATGCCCGAGGGGGGATTCGAACCCCCGACCGTAGTGGCCGTGCAGACCGTGACTGGAGCGCCTCAGTCCCCGCGACCACCGCGGCCGGCCCTGGGTAAGTACATGGGTAGGAGGAAAGCCGCGGTGGAGTAGCCGAGCGGTCTAAGGCACCTCGCTGCGAAACGTGCGGCTGTTCGCCGTCGCAGGTTCGAGTACTCCCTCGGGCATGAGTGTGTGTGGTGTCCTTAGGTTAGTTTAACTCAGCTTAATAACTAAAACAGTGAAGTCCCACAGACTTACAAACATTTGAGCATTTTGGTAGAGAAGCGGGTGTAGAACACCACTGTGGTGTTCAAACAAAGCTTCGAACTGATGACTGCTTTAGGTTCCTTTCAGCGTTCAGGGCCTGTTAATTCCCGTCGAGCGGCCATAATCAATTCGCAAACCTACTGACACGACTCACCGAAGTGCACCTCCTCCGTAGCTCAGTGTCACCGTCACTAACAAGGGGAGGCCGCCAACTGTGAAATTCAGATTCGATTCATACTGCGCATAATGAAAGCTCATGGCCAGAGGTGTCATTTGGCAAAGCACCAAGATGCACTTCTCAGCCGTTGTCCAGAAAATCGACAATTAAAAAAAAAGCCGTTGTGGTGAAATACTCTCTACGATTAGTAGCATTGTACGGAGCCGTGGCGTAGCGGTAACCGCTAGGGTTTATATTCCAAAGGTCGCCGGATCGAATCTCGCGGCATGCAACTTTTTTTATTATTATTTATTATTTGTTTTTTTTTTGTGATATATATATATCGCACGAACCAGAGTGATAGTAATCATAGAAATATGGAAACCAGAAAACAGCACGACATCGAGCACATCTGATAAACGATGCGTTTTTACAAGAACAATTGTTTTTTAAATTATCTGTTGGGAATCAAACCTGATTGACAGTCTGAAAAATTGTTCTATTGTTCGTCAGGTTTGACTTACACTATATGTATTCGTTTCGGAATATCGTTTTATATTTCTTCCGTTAACTATACATGGTAAAAATTATGAAGACAATTAATAACATTTGTGAAATACAACTTTGTTTGCGGAAAACATAATGATGTTCGTAGTCGCCAGTTGCATATAATAAGTTGTTTGAAAGTCGTTTGTCGTGGAAAAACTGGCGACTTCGAACATCAAATGTTATTAATCAAATGTTATTAATTGTCTTCGTGTGTGTGTGTGTGTGTGTGTGTATCAGTGGCGTAACTATGAGGGGGATGGAACCCCCCCCCCCCAGAACCCGAAAAGAAAAAAGAAAGAAAGAAAGGAAAAGGAAAAATCGTATAACTGCAATCTGGTAAAGGTAAAGATTAAAAACTTAGGGTGTTTTACCATAATCTTTCATTGGATGGGAGTGAATTAGTTTCTTCAGCGGGAGTGGTAGATGGTAGTCTGTCTGGAAAGTGAGTAAAATTTTGCTCGTCAAGCAGTTCTATCCCCCCCCCCCCCAAAGTCAAGTCCTAGTTACGCCACTGGTGTGTGTGTATACATTTGAATTACAAAAAAAAAAAAAAAAAAAAAAAAAAAAAAAAAAAAAAAAAAAAAAAAAAAAAGACTATTAATAAAGTTGCATGCCGCGAGATTCGATCCGGCGACCTTCGGATTACGACCCCAGCGCTTACCGCTACGCCACGCCTCTGTACAACGTTACTAATCGTAGAGTTCGTAGAGAGTATTTCACCGCAACGGCTTATTTTTAATTGTCTATTTTCTCGACAACGGCTGAGAAGTGCATCTTGGTGCTTTGCCAAATTACACCTCTGGCCGTGAGCTTTCATTATGCGCAGTATGAATCGAATCTGAATTTCACAATTGGCGGCCTCCCCTTGTAAGAGCGAGAGGACTCATTGCCGAATTCAGTGCCTGCTGTTGCATCGTACAGAGCGCTAAGTGTCATAATTTAATTTTCGTGAAATTTTGTTGGCAGTTAATTTCTTAATTTTCGTTTAGTGCTTCTGTTTTTAAGTCTTCTTGTCACCTACTTGAAAGTTTTCGTTTGTGTTACTGTTTTAAGAGTACATTCTCTCGTATTTTGATAAATACCGTTGTTTGTGCGTGTTTGTCAGCCTCTTGCAGCTTTTCTTTGGCTTAGGAGCTTCTATATTTCGTGTAGATCTTTTACGTTAGAGCAGTGATTTCCGCGTATAGTTTGATTTCAGTCCAGGGACGGTTTTTGCTAATTTCTATTGTTTACAACAAGAAGTTTCTAGTAACCGCTGTTTAGTCACCTATTAGTCACCTGGTGTCCGAGGAGACTGAGGCGCTCCAGTCACGGTCTGCACGGCCACTGCGGTCGGGGGTTCGAATCCCCCCTCGGGCATGGATATTTGTGCCGTCCTAGTTCGTAAGTAGTTCATAAGTAGTTTGTAAGTTTAGGGACTAATGACCCCGTAGTCAAGTCCCATAGACTATACAAACATTTGAACATTAGTCACCTGTAGTGAATTATCGATCTTGTTACAAGTCGATTACTTAATCTCTACAATAAATTGTTGATTTGTTAGGATGGATAGGATGTGTGGGTGCTGAGTACGGACGCAGGAGGGGCTGGCCGCCGTTCGCGAACAGCTGAGCGTGCTGATGGCCGCGATCGGCCGCCTTCAGGCTGCTGCCTCGGACTGTAGCGTCAGTGGGAAGTTCGGTGCGTCGCATGGGGCACCTCAGGTGTGTCATGCTTCACCCACGGTCCCTGCTGTCGAGACATCTTTGCGTGTACCGGACCCGGTTGGGCCACCCTCTCCCCCAGGGAAATGGCGGCTTCAACGGCGTTCGCGTCGCTCGAGGCGGAGGCTCAAAGGGGAGGCATCGCCCGCTCTGCCTGTGAGTGAGCATGTGGCCGCTCCTTCAGCAAGGTCCGAGCAGGCGCACGGGGGGAGGTGTTTATTAGTGATCGGGAGCTCCAATGTTAGGCGTGTGATGGAGCCCCTTAGGGCCGCGGTGGAGTAGCCGAGCGGTCTAAAGCGTCTCGCTGCGGAGCGCGCGGTTGCTCGCCATGGAGGTTCGAGTCCTCCCTGTGGCATGGGTGTGTGTGTTTGTCCTTAGGTTAGTTTACCTAGGTTTAAGTAGTTTTTAAGCTACGGATTGATGACCACGCAGTTTGGTCCGATAGATTTACAAACATTTGAACATTTTGAATCAGCAGCCCTGTTTCGCAGCGCCGCTTGCTACCTGTTGCCTCTGAGCCGCGCCAGGTTCATTCCCTACTCCGGCCGCTTTAAGGCGTTCCTTTTATAGCCTCAGAACCGACGCCCGCTGAAATTTATTCCCGCCCAGAGTCAGATTCCAGCCTCCTTCCGCGTGCGGAACAAGTTCTCCCATTTCTGCTGCGGAGCCGCGACCACAAATTGTGCGCTCAGCGCCGGCGGGTCGGCGTTTGGGGCTCCAGCGCTACCGATGGGCCCGCCCCGCTGCCGTTCACCGTTGACAGGGAACGCATCGCGGGGCCCGTATTTATCCCAGGCCCGTGCACGTAATTACGCCGATCTTATTAACTCGGGCCAGCTCCTCCGGACGATAAACCTGTTTTACGAGCAAGATGACACCGGTGTTTACTATCACCGAGGCACCGCCTCGGGAAACTCATCTCGTTTTCGGGAAGACCGGCGTCGAAAATCCATTCTCCGTTCCATTTTTTTTTCCTCTCGTGCGTGGGGCACTGCTAGTCCGTCAAAATTGAATCGAGCTCCTCGTCGCCCCATTTATAAGCTTATTCGATGGACAAAATTAGTCCTCTGCCCCCTAACAAAAATAGGCATCAACTGTAGCCTTGAAAATACCAGACAAATACCGGCCACAAAACCAAAAGAAATGTTCAAATTAATTTTTTCATGTTTTAAGGGGCGATCGTAAGTAATTAGTACCAAATATTGACAAGATCGCTATTTTATTGTCTTGATAACTAGTTTCGGTAATACACAGTTACCATCATCCGATCATCTGTGCCACGCGGGAGTAGCCAGCGGTCTGGAGCGCAACGTTGCGGATCGCGAGACTTGCCGCGTCGGAGGTTAGAATCTTCCCACGGGCATGGATGTGTGTGTTGTCCTTAGGTTAGTTTAACTTAGTTTAAGTAGTTTGTAAGCCACGGACTACACGCAGTTGAGTCCAATAGATTTAAAAATATGTGAACTTTTTTTTTCGATCATCTGTTTGAGAGAAAAATATCTTTGACAGTTATCGAAAGCACTTGTATTTTCCCATCAAGGGCGACCAAAAGAAGCTCGTAATAGGCTGCACATTAATACTGCTAGTAGTGCTTGTATGGACAATTTCCAGTTCTACATTTCAACTATAACTGATGAGTTATGGTCGTGATGTTGAACTGGAAACTATGTATACAAGCACCACTAGCTCCATTAATGTGGCAGCCTATTACGAACGTTTTGTGGTCGCCCTTGATTAGAAAATACAAGTGCTTTCGATAATAATTTGTCTGAAATGGATGATCCAATGATGGTAACTGTGTATTACCGCAACTAGTCATCCAGACAATAAAATAGCGATATTGGCAACATTTGGTACTAAATGTTCAAATGTTTGTAAAACTAAGGGACCGGACTACAGTGATCATCGGTCCCTGGACTTACAACCTACTTAAACGAACCTATCCCAAGGACATACTACACACCTTAGTGCTCGAGAGAGTACTCGAAACTCAAACGGGAGCGGCCGCGCAGTGCCTAACATGGTGCGCAGAACCACGCGGCTATTCCCGCGCGGGAAAACCGAAGTAAATAATATTGTAGAAAAGACATTTTTATCTATTGCACCAAAGCTGCTTTTATTTGAAATGCTGATTAGTTTCGGGCTTTGCCCATTTTCTTAAGCCACATTCATATATATTTTTATTTGGATACTGCTTAGGTATTCAAATCAAAATATATATGAATATGGCTTAAGAAAATGGGCAAAGTCCGAAACTAATCAGCATTTCAAATAAAAGCATCTTTGTACAACATTTAAGAGCTGCAAAACACATGTCAAAAACATTCGAAATAAATAAGTTTTGCAGAACATCAGGAAATAAATTTTGGTCATAAGTTCAGACATGTAGTGGCTACGGTGATTAATATCGGATGAAGCTGTGAACTAGTACTAATGCCGGGATTTGAATGCGGATCTCCTGTGTGCTAGACAGGTGAGCTTGTACATCACACTACACACCGTTACCGAGCCACTTTCATCTTGTACAATGCCTTGTTCACTTCACAGCTTTGTGCGGTCTACGGCAACACTACGTCATTTCGTACGGACTGAAATCGGGACTCGTCTGACCAATCCATGGTTTCCCAGTCGTCGTACTGACGTACCCACGTGTCCAGGCGACGCGCTGCAGGCCATGTCGTCCTGTTAGCAAGACAGTCGATTCGGCCGTCTGCTGCCAAAGCCCTTTACCACCAAACGGGGTCCCATTCACTAAGTTAACATGCAAAACATCTTACGGAAGACGAAAACCGAATTTCGTAAACCGTTTCTCGCTGTCGAGTTTAAATGTTACAGCCTGAAGCGGATTTCAAATCAAATGTCTGTTAATCTATCGGACCAAACTGCGTGGTCATCAGTCCGTAGCTTACAAACTACTTAAACGTAGGTAAACTAACCTAAGGACAAACACACACACCCATGCCCCGGGGAGGACTCGAACCTCCACGGCGGGCATCCGCGCGCTCCGCAGCGAGGTGCTTTAGACCGCTCGACTACTCCACCGCGGCGAAGCGGATTTTCTAGCCCACTTAATATGACAGCTGAAAAGCAGCTGATTCAGTTCCTGATTTAGTCACAAAAATTGCTACTGTTCTGTACTTAAATACATAGATTCTTGCTCACTCTAATATTCATACTTCTTTTTCACTGCAGAAAAAGGCACGCTGTCCACATGACCCGAAAATTCTTAACAAGAAAACTCATTTTGACAAGCCAAATGCACGAAACAACTGTTAGTCTCTGGGGAGTGTAAAATTTTTCTCAGGGGTATGTGACCAGTAGCAGGTAGAACTGATGTACCCTATCTCAAATTCTCATTGCGTGTAGCTCTCTTACTCCAAACTCCATTCCAGATTTCACTCGGAAACTGCACTTGCTGAGACAGCTATTCATTCCTGTCGATCAGGAACCGATTATCGTTGGCAGGGCGTGACACACGTCTGTCGTCCGTGTTGGCTATGGTATTTTAACTATCATAGTTACAAAATATTAACACGAATTATTTACAGACGAATGGAAAAACTTGTGGAATCCAAACTTGGGGAAGATCAGTTTGGATTTAGGAGAAATGTAGGAACACGGGATGCAATACTACATTACGACTTCTCTTAGAATATAGGCTAAGGAAAGGCAAACCTACATTTTTAGTATTTGTAGATTTGGAGAAAACTTTTGCCGGCCGCGGTGGCCGAGGGGATTGAGGCGCTCCAGTCACGGTCCGCACGGCCACTACGGTCGGGGACTCGAATCCCCCCTCGGGCATGGATATTTGTGCCGTCCTTAGTTGTAAGTAGTTCATAAGTAGTTTGTAAGTTTAGGGACTGATGACCCCGTAGTTAAGTCCCATAGGCTCTACAAACATTTGAACATTTGAATTTGAGAAAACTTTTGACAATATCGGCTGCAACAAACTGTTTCAAATTCTGAAGGTAACAGGGGTAAAATATACGGAGCGAAGGGTTATATTCAACTTATACAAAACCCAGACAGCGGTCGTTAGAGTCGAAGGGCAAAAAAGGGACGCAGAGGTTGGGAAGGGTGTAACACAGGGTTGTAGCCTTTCACCAATGTTGTTCAATCTGTACATTGAGCAAGCAGTGAAGGAATGCAAGGAGAAATTTGAAGATGGAATTAAAGTTCAGGGAGAAGAAATAAAAACTTTGCAGTTTGCCGATGACATAGTAATTTTGTCAGAGACCGCAAAGGATCTCGAAGAGCAATTGAATGGAATGGACAGTGTCTTGAAAAGAGGGTATAAGATGAATATCAACAAGAGTAAAACAAGGATAATGGAATGTAGCGTCAGAAAGTCAGACGAATACTGAAGGAATTACATTAGATAATGAGACAATAAAAGTAATAGATGAGTTTTGTTATTTCGGTACCAAATAAATTGTTAAGGCTAGGGTGAAGGAAGATAGGTAATGCAGTATGGCTATGGGAAGAAAAGCGTTTCTGAAGAAGCGAAACTTGTTAACATCCAATATTAATTTAAATGTTAGGAAGTCCTTTGTGCACGCATTTGTCTGGAGTGTAGCATTGTTTGGGGGTGAAAAGTGGATGATAAGGATTTGAGACCAAAAAATGATAGAAGTTTTCGAAATGTGGTGCTACAGACAAATGATGAAAATGAGATGGGTATATCACGTAGCTAATGAGGAAGTGCTTGACCGTATTGGGAAGAAAAGGAGCTTCTGGCATATCCTGACTAAGAGAAGGGATAGATTGATGGGGCACATTCTGAGACATCAGGAAATAGTCAACTTAGCATTAGAAGGAAAAAATCGTAGAGGGAGACCGAGAGACGATTACAGTAAGCAGATTCAGAATGATGTAGTTTGCCGAACGTATTCTCAGATGAAGAGACTTGCACAGGACACGGTAGCGTGGAGATCTGCATCAAAACTGTCTGCGGACTGAAGACCGCAACAAGAGTACTTCTAAACTATGTATATCCTTCGAAAGCGAACAGCTTTTGCGGTGGGAGGGGTGGGGAGAGGCCCTAATATTTTGTTCGGTAATTCTATTTACGGAGACATACGCAATGTTTCCTGTATTGAAAGCATTCTTGTAGGCTGGACAGAGCAGAGCAAGGAAATGACTCGTTTCACAGCACTCTTTCTCAATTAACATCAGTCGCGCTCACTGTTTCTGGGAGATTGCGAGAACGGCGGACGTTATTTTTGGTTCTTTTCGTAGCTTTAGAGTACGCTTGCCTTGCTTTAAATCTCCGTCCCATGCAGCGAGGAAGAAGGCATGGCCGCGATTCTTCTAGTAGCAGCCTCTACGATATTCTTCAGAAAATTCAAACCTATTACAAAGGCAGTGTGTTAAAAATTTTGATTACGATCTGATGGTTTTACTTTGTTTATAGCGTCGTTGTTTTGCTCCAGGCGAAAATTAAAGTAATACATCGAAATTTTTCTTAACACAAGACCATTACTAGCTTGTGAAGACGAATCGTAGCACGTAGTGTAAGCCGTGTGGTGTAAGGCATGGTGCTACGGACTGGGTGGCCTCTCACATTGGAGGTTCGAGTCGTTCTTCGATCATAGGTATTTGTGTTGTCCTTAGCGTTTGTTAAAGTAAGTTGTAAGTCAAGTGACTGATCACCATAGCAGTTTGGTCCAATAGGTTTAAGGACTTTTGAACCTTATATAAGGGCTGGTGAAAAGGTTTCCGTTCTGAGAAGATCTCTATAGCGAACATGCAATATGCAGAGTTCACCGCAGACAGAGAGTGCCTCAGGGAAGTGTGACAGGACCGCTGTTATTTTATAGCTGCTTAAATGATGTTATGGGCCTAATGAATAGCAATCTGTGGCTGTTTGCTGATGAAGGTGTGGTGTACGGGTGTCCGCATAACTCACATCTGTCCTTACATGTCGTTCCATTTCATATCGCTCTGCAATGTTACGCCTAGATATTTGAACGACGCGACTGCATCAAGAAGCTCACTACTAATTCTGTATTCGAACATTATGGGATTGTTTTTCCTACTCGTCTCTGATGAACACTCGCCGTCGAGAACAACGTACTGCGTTCTACTACTTAGGAAGTCTTCCAGACAGTCACAAATCTGTGAACCTATTCCATAAGCTCGTATCTTCGTTAGCAGTATACGGTTTACCACTGCGTTGAACGCCTTTTTGAAGTCGAGAAAAACACAATCCGTCTGTTGCCCTTGATCCATGGCTCGCAAGATGTCATGTGAGAAAAGGGCAAGCTGAGTTTCACATGAACGATGTTTCCTAAACCCGTGTTCATTCATAGAAAGAAGCTTTTCCGTTTCAAGGAAATTTACTATATTCGAACTGAGAATGTGCTGCAAAATTCTACATGATTAATGTTCAAATGTTTGTAAATCTATCGGACCAAACTGCATGGTCATCAGTCCGTAGCTTACAAACTACTTAAACCTAGGTAAACTAACCTCAGGACAAACACACAAACACACACACCCATGCCCCAGGGAGGACTCGAACCTCCACGGCGAGCAACCGTGCGGTCCTCAGCGAGACGCTTTAGACCGCTCGGCTACTCCATCGCTGCTCTACATGAAACTGATGTCAACGATATTGACCTGTGTGGGTCAGTTCTACGTGGACGTCGTGGCCCAAACGACATACTCCCGACGCTCGTGGTCCAACGTCGGCGGTGTCGGAGTGAGACTGGTAGGGGGGGGGGGAGACAGGTGGGTTGGTGCGACAGACGGACAGGTACCGGCCGTTGGCCGTTCCGGTGTGGCGCTAACAGGCTAAGTGCAGGATCCGGCCGGCTAGGCGGGCATTGGCGGGGATTTGGGCGGCAATCACGCCTTATTCGGCTGCGGCGAGGCCGCTCAGCCCGGGGGAGCTGGCCGGGCGTGTGAGAACTAGCGGCGCCGGTAGATGTTATCTGCGCGGGGTCCGTGGTGGCCGCGGGTCGCGCACACGGCTCTGGAGGGCGTGGCCGGGCAAGCGCAGGAGTACTCTCATGTGCTACTTCGCCATCTCTGTGATTTTTGTTAATTTTTCCATCATATGAATTTTAGTAACTGTTACTTTTCGATCACTGTGAATTTTCACGGGGTCACGCACCCAGTCCAGCCCGGTTCTGGACGGCGTGGCCGGGCAAGCGTAGGAGTACTCTGAAGTGCTCTGATTTTTGTAAATTTTTCCATAATATGAATAAGTAACTTTTACTTTTCGATCACTGTGATTTTTCCGCGGGCACCCACCCAGTCCAGCCCGGCTGTGGAGGGCGGGGTCAGGCAAGCGCAGGAGTACTCTGAAGTGCTACTTTACCATCTCTGTGATTTTTGTTAATTTTTCCATCATATGAATTTTAGTAACTGTTACTTTTCAAGCACTGTGATTTTTCGCGGGCCGAGCACCCAGTTCAGCCCAGCTCTGGAGGGCGTGGCTGGGCAAGCGCAGGAGTACTCTCAAGTGCTACTTTACCGTCTCTGTGATTTTTGTTAATGTTTCCATCATACGAATTTTAGTAACTGTTACTTTTCGATCACTGTGATTTTGCGCGGGCTGCGCACCCAGTCGAGTCCAGCCCGGCTCTGGAGGGCGTCGCTGGGCAAGTGCAGGAGTACTTTCAAGAGCTGCTTTACTATCTCTGTGATTTATGTTAATTTTTCCGTCATATGACTTTTAGTAACTGTTACTTTTTGATCACTGTGATCTTCGCGGGCCGCACACCCGGCTCTGGAGGGCGTGGCTGGGCAAGCGCAGGTGTACTCTCAAGTGCTACTTTACCGACTCTGTGATTTTATTAATTTTTCCATCATATGAATTTTAGTAACTGGTTCTTTTCGATCACTATGATTTTTCGCGGGGCCGAGCTCCCAGTCCAGCCCGGCTCTGGAGGGCGTGGCCGGGCAAGTGCAGGAGTACTCTCAGGGGCTACTTTACCATCTCTGTGATTTTTGTTAATTTTTCCATCATATGAATTTTAGTAACTCTTACTTTTCGATCTCTATGATTTTTCCGCGGGCGCCCATCCAGTCCAGCCAGGCTCTGGAGGGAGTCGCCGGGCAAGCGCAGGAGTACTCTCAAGTGCTACTTTACCGTCTCTGTGATTTTTGTTAATTTTTCCGTCATATGAATTTTAGTAACTGTTACTTTTGCATCACTGTGATTTTTGTAAATGTTGCTCTTATGTAACTAATACTTCATCAGTGAGTTTTCACAGTTTTAAATTACATTTTACGAATTCACAACTTGTATTCCTGTACACTCCTTGGTTGGTTCTGTAAACGCTCTGCCGATACTTAAACGAGACTTCTGCGTCGTTCAATTCTCCGGCAGTTTTTGGCTAATGTGCAGAAACATGCCAGTACTTACATTTGTGCTCTACCGCCGATAGTTACACAAATGAAGTAAAAAAAAGGGGGGACGAAAAAGGACAAGCTTTCGGAACACAGTTCCTTCCTCAGGTGGGAGAGAAGGGAAGAAAAAAGGATGGGAACGGCAGGGAAAGGTAATACACGCCCTAGGTCATGAAGGTTGTGTTTTATGAGTGTGGAAGTCAGAGATACTGCATATTAGTACTGAGCCAAGCCAGAGAGGATATATATAACCGATGAGGAAAGATCGAGTAGTAAAGAGAAGAAAAGATGAGTGAACTGATTGATGCTGAGGGGTGTAGGAGGGGCGGGGGTTGTCAAAAACAATTTCCTTGTTAATCAAAAACGTTTTAGACAACCCCCGCCCCTCCTACACCCCTCAACATCATTCAGTTCACTCATCTTCTCTTCTCTTTTCTACTTGATCTTTCCTCATTGGTTATATATAGCCTCTCTGGCTTGGCTCAGTACTAACATGGAGTATCTCTGACTTCCACACTCAAACACCATCTTCATGACCTAGGTCGTGAATTACCTTTCCCTACCGTTCCCATCCTTTTTTTCTTCCCTTCTCTCCCACCTGAGGAAGGAACTGTGTTCCGAAAGCTTGTCCTTTTTCGTCCCCCCCCCCCCTTTTCTTTCTTTTTTTCCCTTTCTCCATTTGTGTAACTATCGGCGGTACAGCACAAAGGTAAATACTGGCCAGCCAATCTAACTCTTAAAAAAAAACATATTATATTTATCGTTATTAAAAAAAAGAAAAGAAACTCACGAAATGGAGACAGATATGACTTTTATTGAAGTCGCAGAACTGCATGAACCGCGTCGAAAAACTGACGATACTTTACGTAATATCTGTATCGTATTAATCTGAGCGTATGAGATGAAGTAAAAACATAGAGTTTTTAGAGATGATCAAATGACGACCTATTTCACACATTCAGATATTTCGCGAAAACAGCTCTGCAAATATGATTGGATACTGGATTCTGTCACCCGATTGGCTAACAAAATTCCCGGGAAAAACTGCTGTTGCCAACATTGGTTGAGCCTGAGCTACGAATGTATCGGCTATTCTGGAGTTAAGCCCAGCAAGACAATGCACAACCACGCGTTGTTGCACGATCACATGCCTTCTATGCACCATAAATGCTACTTGTTGGGTGAAAGGATTTTTTTTTCCCCTGAAAGCGGTTACGTATCTCGGCCACCACGACCACCGCCACCATTCATGTAGGTAATTTAACCCTACTACCTCCTGCACCATTCGTTCGACTTTGAAGCACAAGTAGTAGTGCCACTTGCGTGTGCCTAAACCCCCCCCCCCCCCCCCCCCAGGAAACGGGGACTTACAATTTGACGTGGAATTCGAATCACGTGTCACATCTGACTATCCCTCACATCGTTGAGAGGTAAAAGCTGGGTTGAAATGCAGACTTAAAAATCCGTGATCTGAACGGGTTTCAAACCGTGACCCTTCAGTTTACTGTCTATCGCTATACCCCGTGACTACGTCCAGACTTATAAGCTACAAAAGCAGCCCCCCTGTGCCTGCTGTTCATCACTTCACACAGGAGGCATCGCCGGCGCTAGACTGCCCCGCGCTCCAACAACACGGGCGTGACGCGAGACACCCTTCGGCCGTGTTGCTGGTGCCGCAAGCCAGATCCCCGCGGTTATCACGAGAGGTTAACAAGGCGGAGGCCGCGTCTCAGGCACTCCTTACGACCTACACCAGTTCCACTTTCTCCCCCGCACATTCCTGCAGAATACTTCCTAGTCTCGAACCGCGATCAAAACAGATGTCTTGTTCAAGAAAGAAAGAGAAGAAAAGGATTATTTACATGTGGCGTCTATTCCGAAAGAACAGACGTCACTTCTGATCCTGCAGTTGTTGTTATTTTCATATTCGCAGAATATACAGGGTGTTACAAAAAGGTACGGCCAAACTTTCAGGAAACATTCCTCACACACAAAGAAAGAAAATATGTTACGTGGTCATGTGTCCGGAAACGCTTAATTTCCATGTTAGAGCTCATTTTAGTATTTCTTTATAAATGTAAATTGAAGCCGGCCGCGCTGATCGAGGGGACTGAGGCGCTTCAGTCACGGTCTTCACGGCCACTACGGTCGGGGGTTCGAATCCCCCCTCGGGCATGGATATTTGTGCCCTCCTTAGTATTAGCTAGTTTGTAAGTTTAGGGACTGATGACCACGTAGTTAAGTCCCATACGCTATACAAACATTTGAACATTTTTTGTAAATTGAAATAATTCGTGCAGACAATTGTCAAAATACCCAATTGCTTCGATAGCAAGTACTGTACTTCCTCGATTCACCGCCAGTTGGCCCTACTGACGGAAGGTAATGTTGACTTCAGTGCTTGTGTTAACATGCGACTCATTGCTCTACAGTACTAGCATCAAGAACATCAGTTCGTAGCATCAACTAGTTAGTGTTCATCACGAACGTGGTTTTGCAGTCAGTGCAATGTTTACAAATGCGAGTTGGCAGAAGCCCATTTGATGTATGGATTAGCACGGGGCAATAGCCGTGGCGCGGTACGTTTGTATCGATACAAATTTCCAGAACGAAGGGGTCCCGACAGGAAGATGTTCGAAGCAATTGATCGGCGTCTTAGGGAGCACGGAACATCCCGGCCTATGACTCGCGACTGGGGAAGACCTAGAACGAACAGGACACCTGCAACGGACGAGGCAATTCTTCTTGCAGTTGACGATAGCCCTAATGTCAGCATGAGAGAAGGGCTGCATCAGCGCATCAGGGATTCCATGCGACGGAGTGTGGATGCATGTACCCACGCTAACGGAGGACATTTTGAACATTTCCTGTAATACACTGTTCGAAGTCACGCTGGTACGTTCTGTTGCTGTGTGTTTCCATTGTATGATTAATGTGATTTCAAGAGAAGTAATAAAATGAGCTCTAACACGGAGATTAAGCGTTTCCGGACACATGTCCACATAACATATTTTCTTTCTTTGTGTATGAGGAATGTTTCCGGAAAGTTTGGCCGTATCTTTTTGTATCACCCTGTATAGGTATTCCGCACACCACGAATGATCTGTGGCGTAGGTTGCTACGTACCACCAGTAGTTTCCGTACGTGTGCCCCTCTGAAATAGAGTGGTGGAAAAACGACGCTCTGTATTTCTCCGTACAAGCACTATTGGGGACGTGTTATTAATGAAACAGGAAAGCGCTTCAGCTCTGACGACGAACAGGACACAACAGAAAACTGGCTCATGCCACAGCCTTCGGCTGGTTAAACAATGGGATTGTTGTGCTCAGGCCCCTGGTGATTAATTTTGAATAAATAGTCCGATAAATCACACAGTGTGTTTCGTAACTTTTCATTTGAACATACGTGGTAAGAGGTATCGCGTGCTTCAGTTGACGCGCGCCTGGTCCAGCGGGTAGACGAGCCCCGGCCTGGGCTGAGTCAGCGCCGTGACGTCGCCGGCGGCTGCCTTTTATGGCCGCCGCAGACTCCAGTAAACGGCCGGCTACCTGCACGCTACACGCCGCTTGCTGCACTCGCCTGCGACGTCCACCCACCACACGCCCACACACATCCTTACCCGCACTCGTTTCTCCCGCGAAACACGCGGCAATGTAGTAGTAGTAATGGCCTTACAAGGCACTACGAGATCCCAAGCCGATCTCACATGTTTCCTCCAGGCGCTCCTATCTCGCCGATTTCTTATTCCCATTAGTCCGCCTCCGTAGCTCAGCCGTAGCGTCGCTGACTAACACGCAAGAAGCCCGGGTTCGATTCCCGGCAGGGGACTGGGTGTTGTGTGTTGTCATCATCATCATCATCATCATCATCTCATCATCATTGGCACGTAAGTCGCCCACGCGGCGTCAAATAAAAAGACTTACACTAAAGTGGCCGAACAATCCCGCAAGAAATCTCCCGGCCAAGAAAGCCATACGCTCATTTTCATTTCTTATTCCCATTCGTTTGTATTGTTGCTGTTGTGGTCTTCTGTCCGTAGACTGATTTGCTGCAGCTCTTCATTCTTCCCTGTCCTCTGCAAGCTTCTTCATCTAATATATAAAGCAGAGTGTCCGTATGTTTCTACGTGTTGCATACAAATCTACAGTTTTGATCCAATCTTTTTCAAATTTTGTACACGTAAGCTTCAATCCATGAGGACGGCCGCCGTAAGTGAAATAATCACGTACGATACATAGTACACGAGATATGACGTCATAAACAATGAGATGCGCGAAAAACTGCTGTATTTAACGACAATATTTTCTCATTTTCTCCTAAACCACTGAACCGATTTTAACCAAATTTGCTACACACATTCCTTCCAGTGAGTAACAATTGCTGCAGAGTTAAGAATCACATATGACACATGGTTCAGAAGATATGACGTCATAAACAATAGGAATCGCAAAAAAACTACCCCATAATGCGACGTGAAATTATAAATGCGCTATATGAGAATCAGAGTACTTAGCGACTTGCAACAAACTTTAAATATAATTTCAAACCTCTATTAAACTTTTTCTCGCTGACAACCATAGTAAAATGATGAAAGGAAAAAAGTTTCTCGCTTACTACTTTTCTGCTGTTTATGGAGTAAAACTACGGCATTCGGTATGACGTTACAATTTATAATTTGTACACTACAAATTTTACAGACAGTATACACGCATGTAGTTGTTTTTACCTTCTAAGTTGTATCACAGTACGACACGTAGTTTATGAAATATAAGCAAATATAATGTTCATGGAAAACCGCCCCATCACGCACCAAGTTTTAATCTATTACTTCTTTACTACTATTTGTATTCCCAAGAGATTTTACAGACATACAGCCCTTATACATATTAATATGTATACCTGAAAAATAGAAGGAATAAATAAATACCCGGGCAACGCCGAGTTTCAGCTAGTCTGATAATAAAAACGACAACCTACAGCCTCTTGAATCTCCTTACTGTATTCGTCCCTCGGAGTCCCTCGACGGTGTTTACCGCACACACTTCCTCTTCATGCTAACTAAGTTAAACCATTCATTCCCACATTATCATTTCAGCTTTGAAAAAATTAAAATTCACTGTTTTCTGTATTATTTCTTGGGACGTTATTTTGTTGTTAGTTAACATTGTCAGATCTGTAATGCTAGCATAATTTCCGCCACAGTATTAAAGACAAGACAATTCACAGCTGAAATAAAATAACATGAACCACACTCAAGCTTGCCACGTATAGAAGGCAACGTAACGCAACCTCCAAGACGCAAAAATAATGCCTCAAAAGTGGCTACACGCCGAAAAAGTGGCAAAATGTCATACTAGAAGCATGTTGTTTATCAACAACAACATGACTTTAAGGATTTATACACAAAATACGGTATAAATTAACTTTCAACACATTGTTGTCGCGGAAGAATACTGGGAATGATAGGGTTAACGATTCCTTGATGTCTCACAATGTGTCCTTCTCTTTGTCAGGATATGCCGGAAACTCCTTTTCTCACCAACTCTCTTGCTCACCACCTCATTAGTTACATGTTCTACTCATCTAATCTTCATCATTCGTCTGTAGCACCATATTTCAATAGCTTCTATCATCTTTTTGTCTGAACTCCTTATCGTCCACGTTTCACAATCCAAACGATGCTACATTCCAGACAAATGCGTTCACAAAGGACTTCCTAACACTTAAATTAATGGTGGATGTTAACAAGTTTCGCTTCTTCAGAAGCGCTTTTCTTCCCATAGCCATTCTGCAGTTCATTTTTTCTTCACTTCAGCCTTAACAATTTATTTTGCTACCGAAATAACAGAACTCATCTACTACTTTTATTGTCTCATTACCAAATCTAATTCCTTCAGCATCACCTGATTTTCTGACACTAAATTCCATTACCCTCATTTTACTCTTGTTGATGTCCATCTTATACCCTCTTTTCAAGACAATGTCCATTCCATTCAATTGCCCTTCCAGATCCTTTGCGATCTCTGACAGAATTACTATGTCATCGGCAAACCGCAAAGTTTTTATTTCTTCTCCCTGAACTTTAATTCCCTCTCCAAATTTCTCCTTGCATTTCTTCAGAGCTTGCTCAGTGTACAGATTGAACAACATTGGAGAAAGGCTACAAACCTGTTTTTATTCCCTTCCCAACCACTGCGCCCCTTTGATGCCCTTCGACTCTAATGATTGCTGTCTGATTTTTGTACAAGTTTAATATAACTCTTCACTAAGGTTTAAAAAGATGATAGAAGCTTTAGAAACATGGTGCTATAGATGAATAATGAAGATTAGATGGGTGGCTCTAATGAGGTGCTAAACAGAATTGGGGAGAACAAAAAATTTAGCCGTTTAGCCCCCTTTAAAAAACCCAACAACAACAACAGAACAAAAAATTTCTCGCATATCTGAAAGAAGGGATCGATTGTTAGGACACATTCTGAGACAACAAGGTATCGTCCGTTTAGCACTATAGGGAAGACTATGGCATAATGATCGTATAGAGAGATGGAGAGTCGAATACAATAAGCAGGTTCAAAAGGATGTAGGATGCCGTTCTTATTCAGAGATAAAGAGGTTCGCAGAGGACAGGTTAGCTTGGGGAGCTGTATCAAACCACTCCCTAGACTGTGGACCACAACAGCAACATTCTTAATTCTGCTTGTCTCCTTCGCGTCTATCATTGTTCCCAGAAATTTGAACTGTTCAAAACCAACACACGCAGAAAACGGACACTCTCTACGTAATATGTACCTGCAAAATACGTCACGTAGTTCAGGAGACATGACATGATAAACATTAGGATTCGTAAAAAAACTCTTTCTTGCCGAAAATAGAGCGTGAATTGCCTTATCTTCAGTCAGTGTTCGATATCGACAAACCGCGCGGGGATGGCCTCTCGGATTGAGGCGCCATGTCAGCGATTGCGCAGCCGCTCCCGTCGGAGGTTTGAGTCCTCCCTTAGGAATGGGTGCGTGTGTTGTCCTTAAGGTAACTTAGTTAAAGGCCTTACACAAACTTTGAAATTTTTCTATATACAATGATAGCATCTGCTTACTTTGAGAGAGCCTTTAACAGAGTTTTAACCAATTCTAATCTCTTTCCCCATTACAAGCTTAAATTCAAATATTATCACACATTTTTAAGATAATAAGACTTTTGAAGAAGTTCTGAACGTCGACATTGATAGTTTATGGAACCGGGGGTTTACTAGTCCGCTCTGACACTCCCTAACGATACGCCATCATCTTTAAAATATTGTTCTATTTTACCACTGTAAATTGTGATTAAATTTGGTCATATTGCGTGTGATTAATATTGATTTTCCTTTGCAGGTGAGTGTCGCTGGTTGGTGTGCCTTGCATGCATCCTGCTGTGGTGAGTGTGTCACGTCTTAAATCCGCATTGTCACATAACTTGCCATTTTCATCGTGGTCCAGATTACTAAAAAGCTAAACCCCTAACACTGTACCCCACCTATTGCATGCCTCTCAACGAAGAAAAAATTTATTTGCAGTCATTCACGTGAGTGTTGAACGATTAAAAAACTAACATGCCTGCCGTATTCTACTCATTACCAGGTATAACCGTAAATAAAGTTCGACACGGTAAGACGTATATTTTTTATCAGAAACTGATTGTCTGTCTTGAATTTGGCGGTGCTCAAATATACCACTTCGTTCATCAAAAATAACACTTAACTACTTATAAAAAATTGTTATGGACTTATACAACTACGGTTAAATGTCACAGCCTTCATTGCCAAATTGTTAAAAATTTTGTCATTACTAATTTAAATAGTGTTTTTATATAAAATCTTGTAATTACAAAATAAAAGTAATAAATTAATTGCAAAAATATTAAGTTTGAAATTGTAATGCTGGCTGGTGGCTGTACAAAGTCAAAAGCATCGTATCCAATGCGTTTTATGGTATTTTTAATCTTTTTATAATTTCAGAAGCATTAAATATGAAAGCCTATGATAAAAACTACATGACGATGTAGCAGAAAAGCTGTGGTATTTTATCACTTCACCAATTGCAATTTTCATCTAAAGTGCTGAAAATTGGATAAATACGTTTGAAGTTTCTCGAAAATATCTCGCCGCAACCAAAATGCCTTTATTTTAATGATTATCGCCTCGCCTAGTGTATCATAGCCGTCACTGTCTCCTCCCTGTTTGGCGATAAAAAAAACCAATCTGCCCTTTTTTAATTTTTCGATGTTCTACGTTTATCATAGCTGGTAAGAATTCCATGTCGTGCAGGAATATTGCAGTAGAAAAAGGACAGTCTTATTAGTAAATCTGATGGCTCTCCTGTGTGATCGGCCATTAAAAGTTAGTTTTTGCTTCCCTTTTACACAACATTTTTTTCTGTGTGGTGGTTTCAGTTATAAAGTTTTCATAAACGCAATCTCCAAGTTCTTCTCTCAGACGCCAACCTCTAAATTTGTGTCATTTCTCGTGTAACTGAAAATTAGTGACAACTCACTCTTTATTATTTAGTGTCAAGTGCCTTTTTTCAGAACATACAGGCATAGATCTTGTGTAAATCACTTTGTAATTCGTTTTTATTTTATAACAACTTCTCTAGATGGTTTCAATAATACACACCACACCAAGATACGCTTTATATACGCCTCAACGTAGGGAAGTGGGATAAATCAAGGTTTTTTTTTTTACTCCCCTGCAGATTTTTCACACCTGAAGATGTCGGTCAGCTGTGCCTACGAAATATTCTACTGCTCTAATTTTGTCTTAATGGTGTATATTCGCGAGATGTTTGTAGCAAGAAGCAATATTGCTCCTTGTTTCCTTTGGGAACGGTCGCTTTTCAAAATAGCAAAGCCACGATCAACCATACCAAGATGCAGAGCTACTCCTTAGTAGCGTCTGATACTTGAGTTGAATCAGGCACGGCCGAACACCGCCCCGCGTGTAGGACACCAGCGACACACGGTCTTCTCTGTTTCCTCCCTCATCCTGACGCGTGAAGTATAAAATACGTAAACGAATTAGAGTTCCTTGAGAATAATTCAGACATTCGCAGTATGGGATTTGAATTCCGTACGATTAGTTTTATGTAATTGTCCTATTTTAAATTGGTCTCTACGTGCACTTCCGAATACTTAATAGATGTGATGCAGTTGAATGCCAGCCAGTCGTCTAATGAAACAATAATAAAAACATAAAAGAATTATTGACCTTCGATGTTGGTGAGAAGTGTATAAAGTGACTGGATACAGTTGACAATTTGCGCCTTACTTAGATCCCAGTAGCCGAGCGGTCTAAAGCGTCTCGTTGCGGAGCGCGCGGTTGCTCGCCGTGGAGGTTAGAGTCCTCCCTGCGGCATGGATGTGTGTGTTGTCCTTAGGTTAGTTTACCTAGGTTTAAGTAGTTTGTAAGCTACGGACTGATGACCACGCAGTTTGGTCCGATAGATTTTCAAACATTTGAACATTTTAGATCCCAAACTGGCTCTCCGACTTACTATGCATTTTAGCTGTCTACTACGCCATCCGGACGTAGTGGTCAGGACAACTTGACGGACTACCGAAAGACGCGTGTCGTCATACATAAATCGTCATCTTGTCTACACACCACTGACGCAGTGCCCCCACGCGTTATCCACATCACTCATGGCGTTACCCATATGAATTGAGCATAATATGCATCTGCATTCCTGGGGTCACTGGCCGCCTTTAAATCGGTAGGCCTGTGTATGCAAAAGAAAATACACGACATTTATACAAAGATTACTGGCCCTTTCCGTCTTTCTATTAGCAGGTATACCTGCTAAGTTTTTCTGGCCGTCTCTCTGGGAATGGTTTCGTGTGTGTGATCTGCGAGAGCTCAGGCGTTACCGTTATGGTGTGTAGTATATTACTGCAGTGTAGCTGGTGTTTTCCTAGCTAGCTCTTTGCCTCGTGTGTTTTCTTTTTATGTAACGATGTAAAGAAAACAATTGAATTCATCTGTTTTTGGAACATGATGAAGATTAAATGTAAGGAGGATAATAATTTCATTATTGTTGTTGGAACATGATGAAGATTAAATGTAAGGAGGATAATAATTTCATTATTGTCGTTAAATTCGGCAAGACTGTAATGCAGGAATTTGAATATGCCTCTTGCAATCCCAGAAAGTAAGGATGGTGTTGTTTTACAATTATGTTTTAATGAAAAGATGTAATGAACAGACTTGTAAGAAACTAATGGACAAAGTTGTAAGATATTTTCTAACTTACGTTTGCCTTATGTGATAATGGATTTCAGTTAGATAAAGAATTATACTTCAAACTTACTTCATGTTTATGTCGACTTGGTAATTCACGTAAAAAAAAATATTCACGTGGCTAATCTAATGGGAAAGAACGCATAGAAAATTTTCATTGGCGGAACACTCCGAAGGTGCAACTGTTCTACTGAAAAAAGAAACCTACACTACACTTCTGCGCCCTATTTGGAGTACTGCTACGCATAGTGGGATCCCCACCAATTGTACTGACGGAGGATATAGAGAAAGTTGAGAGAAATTGGGGAGAGAGTGTCACGAAACTTTAAAAGTGATATGTTACTCGGTGCGACGAGATCTATGTGCGAAATACCTTCCAGCAACTTTCTCCTTTGAATGTGAACATATTTTGTTAGCACCCACCTACGCAGGGAGACTGGAGAAATCATATCCAAACGGAAATATATAGGTTTTCGTGTTTGTTGCGCGCTGTTGGAGAATTGAATTTTATTGAAATATCATAAAGCGGTTCTATGAACCCTCTGCCACGCACTTCATTGTGACTTGCAGAGTATTTATATAGATATGGATTGGTTCTAATTTTTGTGTTTCTTACAATTGCTTTATATTACTTGTTACACTTTATTACCGAGTCTACCTGCAGTGCAGTGGGTTACAGGAATGCCAGCATAACTCTTGAACCTGCCGTAATTGGCCTGTGCCCACGGAGTTAATTCCGATGGGCTGGCCCGGACCTCCCAAACTAAGCTAAGCGAAAATTTACCTATATGTACTTTATTACCTCTAGGTGTCAACAGGTGTTTTCCACACCTGCTCCCATGGACTTGGGAGTATCGGATCCGACAATTATTGGGAGCCATTCTCTTCCCCTGCATCCCCTTCATCGGTGAACGTTCTATTGATTTACATGCCCCAAGAAATCATATAAACTTTTTGGGTAATCGCTTCCGTTATTAACTTCGAAATGGGGAGTGTTTCCTCATTCCTTATTACTGTATGGCAATTGTTATCTTCAAAAAACAAAATATTCAAATGTTTGTATAGCTTATGGGACTTAACTATGGGGTCATCGGTCCCTAAACCTACGAACTACTTATGAACTAGCTTATACTAAAGACGGCAGAAACATCCATGCTTGAGGGGGGATTCGAACCCCCGACCACAGCGGCCGTGTAGACCGTGACTGACACGCCGCAGACCGCTCGGCCATTGCGGCCGGCTGTCATGTTCAGTGGGCGGTTGTCATATAAAGGCGGTCACATACGTAACAGCATGCTTGACAAGCACGCTTGAGCGTATGTAGGATAAATTTCATCAATCATCAGGCTTCTACAAGCAGGTTGATGCTGAATAGAATTTCAATTATGCATGCTTGTGCAAGCGTTCAAGCGCATTCGTGCTTGAGTGTGTGTGGACAATAAAGATGCTTGTGCAAGTACTTGACAGTCTGAGTGAGGCTGCAGCCTTTGCTTTCGATAAGTTGCAGTTAAGAAACATAAACAACGACCTCTTAGAGGAATTTATTAGACTGTGTAAACGCATCCCGGCTTGTGGAATATTAAATGTAAGGAGTATCATGATAAAATTAAGAGACGCTATGTATGACATACTATATTATAACAGTAGTATATTTGAGGTCTTCATAACTTCTTCCTGTCACGAGAAGTTGCTGCTGTTAGTGGTTCATGTGTGTTATAGCCTCCCTCATTATTGCATCCTGCTTCTTGATCAAAGGCAGAATGAGAGACAGAAGATTCAAATACATATCTTCATTCATCCTGAGATAGTTACGCCAATCATGAGGATTTATCTTTAGTTCACTGAGTAAATTTGTATGTTAATACTATTTCCGTTTTCTGAACCACTCTTTACACCCAGTTTTATGGTTTTTTTCTTTTCTTTTTTTCAAGACGAGCATAATAGCTACCACAGCCAGCACATCGTCGTCTGAGCTCGAAATTTTGAGATGTAAACAAACTGTTGTTTGTACAAGCATGCTTGAGCCGTGTAGTTGCGTGAGCAATATGTGCTTGCTTGTGCAAGCACGCTTGCGCAAGCATGATGTTACGTGTGTGGCCGCCTTAAGGGCAATCGCAAACTACATGGCCGGGAGTGCCCTGAGAGGCTCCAGAGCCACACGATGGTGCAGCCTGTTTCCCAACTCGGCACATGTACGCCGGATAAGGGCCATGCCCTTCCTACAGTTCGGAAGTTGGAGCGGATACTCGGCGTTCAGGATATGCAGCCGAGTGCTCCCACCCCACCGCCGGCGAAAGCCGTCCTTGGCCGGTGCGTCGGCTGAAGAACTGCTCGCTCACGACAGTCGCCGAGTCGTGGTCTCGGCAGCCAGCGGCCGGTGCCAGACCGCCGCCGTAACGAGAGCAGATGTGGCCAGAGATACGCGCCAGCTGGGGCAACGCTCCGCGCGGCCCACACGGCACGCCGCCAGCCGCAGCACCCAGCACTGGCCTTCCATGTCGACTCCACTCCTCTTACCATGACCCACCAACATTAGAACTACCACATGCATCAACAACACTAACAAACACCATCACTGTCATTGGTTCCAGCATCACTGTCATTGGTTCCAGCATCACTGTCATTGGTTCCAGCATCACTGTCATTGGTTCCAGCATCACTGTCATTGGTTCCAGCATCACTGTCATTGGTTCCAGCATCACTGTCATTGGTTCCAGCATCACTGTCATTGGTTCCAGCATCACTGTCATTGGTTCTGACATCAGTGTCTTGTCTTTGGTTCCGACATCAGTGTCTTGTCTTTGGTTCCGACATCAGTGTCTTGTCTTTGGTTCCGACATCACTGTCTTGTCTTTGGTTCCGACATCAGTGTCTTGTCTTTGGTTCCGACATCACTGTCTTGTCTTTGGTTCCGACATCACTGTCTTGTCTTTGGTTCCGACATCAGTGTCTTGTCTTTGGTTCCGATATCACTGTCTTGTCTCTGTTTCTGACATCACTGTCTTGTCTCTGTTTCTGACATCACTGTCTTGTCTCTGGTTCCGACATCAGTGTCTTTGGTTCCGACATCAGTGTCTTTGGTTCCGACTTCAGTGTCTTTGGTTCCGACATCACTGTCTTGTCTCTGTTTCTGACATCACTGTCTCTGGTTCCGACATCACTGAACAATGAAAACTGACCCATCTTGCGGTGCGTGATAGCGTGACTTTATTCAACTATTTGAGTTTGAGAGCACTTTGCAACTTACAGTAAACTGTAAACATAATTTTAAATCGTAACGCAACAAACTCATGAAAGGAAAAAAAAGTTTATTGCTTTCCACTTTACTGATGTTCGTGATGTATATCTACCGCATTTGGTACGACGTTACAAGTTTTTACTTCTACACTGTAAGTTGTATTTTGGTTCCTGAAAAACCGTAACATCACGCATGAGGTTTCGATTTATTACGTTTTTACTGTTAACACCATTGACGTCGTATTTTGCAGATATTAGGCACATATACCACTGACCGTACCTTCAAATTTACATCATAGTAGGACACATATTTCAGCAGATACGACGTCATATACAGTTAACTTTCTGAATAACTGCATCATCGTGCTCTATTTTTCCACATCTCCTCCTAAAATAATTGATCGATTTCAACTAAACTTTGTACACATATTGCTTACTATCAGACAACAATCAAAAATGTTCAAATGTTTGTAGAACTTATGGGATTTAACTACGGGGTCATCAGTCCCTAAGCTTACAAACTACTTACGAACTAGCTAAGACTGAGGACAGCACAAATATCCATGCCCGAGTGCGGATTCAAACCCCCGACCGTAGTGGCCGTGCAGACCGTGACTGGAGCGCCTCAGTGCCCTCGGACACCGCGGCCGGCAGACAACAATCGCTTCTGGAGTTAAAACAACCTACGACACATAGTTCATGAGATATGATATCGTAAACAATGAGTCTAAAAAACTTTCCCATCGCAAGTATCAATAAATATTGTTTATTGTCAAGTTTTGAATGAATTTAATGTTATACATCATTCGTATTTTATTACTATTTTTCTTTTTTTGGATACTGCGTATTTCTTTGGTTTACTGTTTCATATTTTCTAAGCTGTTTTCATGGATGCATGAAGATGAAATCTCTTTCGAGTTTTAATTTTCGTTTGTAATATAAGACTGGAGAAATTCATATATACCCTGCCAATGGCGGGTTTAGCAGCTAGTATAAAATAAATTTCACTCTCCTTAACAGTGTGTCATTCCGGTACCCCTAGTAGGTCTATTCAGGCAAGCACCGGGCGCTGGTTGTTTTATGGTCCCGTTCTGACCGCTATGCTCCGAACAAGAATTTAGACCCCGCAAACAAAATTATGCGATCCCGCACCGGCCCATGAGGTTCACGACTCACAGGTTGAATGACAATGACTTAGAGAACCACGAGTGATGGGGAAGAGGGAGAGGGGATGGAAATAACTGGTTCATATCAGTTGACAGCAGCATTAGATGCTGTTAGATGAGACCCTCTTGCGATCTACAGGGTGTCCAGAAAAGGGCTCCCTGATTTCAAAATTAAATATCTCGAAAACAAAGATCGATAGAGGGATGCAGTAAATGGTATGTTTATTGTGAAAGCTGTAAGAAGTTTATACAGCAGTTTGAAATAATAGTTACAAATGCTGCTATCAGATGGCGCTGTAATCGCCATACGTAATGCCTAGTAGAAATAGTGATCCGAAGCCCAGTTCCACTATTGAAAAGTGAAAGGAGGTTAGCGTACCGAAGGAAGAGATTATTACCATGTACTCCATTGAACAACGCGTTTTTCTGGTGCTAGAGTACCACAGGTTAGAAGAGAGTCCTACTGCAACAAGGCGAAGTTTTCAAGCGCGATTTAATGTTCCAAAAGGACCCGATGCGAAAACCATTCGTACTCTCTTCGCAAAATTTCAACGAACAGGCAGCGTAATTGATGATCTAGTGGGGCATGTTGGCCGCAAGCAAACCGCAGTTACGCCTGAAAATATCGCCACAGTTTCTGGAATTATTCAGCGAAATACAATATCATCCGTCCGTAGAATTGCATCTGTGACTGGTTTGAAGCGTTCCAGCACGCAGAAAATACTGAGAAAGAGCCTACACATGTGTCCATTCAAAATTCAAACGCATCAGGCCATACCCGTACAAGCTGTGCAACAAAGGGTTGCCTTTACTAATCAGATGCTCGCAATGATTGATAATGAAGGATTTGATGTTAGCTTCATCTGGTTTACAGATGAAGCACACTTCCACCTGAATGGATACGTGAATAAGCAGAACTGGCGATTTTGGGGTTCTAAAAAGCCATATTGGTGTGAAGCGAAACCCCTGTATTCTCCTAAAGTTAGTGTGTGGTCTGCACTATGGCCGGCCGCGGTGGCCGAGGAGACTGAGACGCTCGAGTCACGATCTGCACGGCCACTACGGTCGGGGGATCGAATCCCCCCTCGGGCATGGATATCTGTCCCGTTCTTAGTCTTAGTTAGTTCATAAGTAGTTTGTAAGTTTAGGGACTGATGACCCCGTAGTTAAGTCCCATAGACTTTACAAACATTTGATCATTTTGTCTGCAGTATGCAGCAGAGACATTATTGGCCCTTTTTTCATTCGAGAAACGGTCACTGGTGCACGTTACGTTGCAATTTTGTAAGTATTTGACGCCACACAGCAAGCGTTAGAGGATCGACCAGGTACTGAATGGTTTATGCAAGATGTAGCCCGACCACATCGGTGCGAACAAGTGTTTCGCTTTCTTGAGGAATACTTCGGGAATCGAGTCATTGATATGGAATATCCCATATTTAATGGTGCAAGCAAGGATTGGCCTCCATATTTGCCGGATTTGAGTCCCTGTTACTTCTTTTTGTGGGGCACAGTGAAAGACATTGTCTACCCGAAGCATCCCGCGACGCTCAACGAGCTTGAATTGTCGATCTCTGTGGCATGTGAATCCATTTGGGTTGAGACACTACGAAATGTTATGGCGAATTTCATTCTTCTGTAGTGCCAATGGTGAACATTTTGAAAACATTGTGATGTGATTGTTTGCAAAGAGTGTTTTCATACGATTATTTCACTTATGTATGCTGATATGAGCTGTACAGCGTACAGCGCCATCTGTTAGCAGCTTTTGTAACAATTATTTCAAACTGCTGTATAAACTTCTTACAGCTTTCACAATAAACAAACCGTTTACTGCATTCCTCTATCGATCTTTGTTTTCGAGATATTTAATTTTGACGTTAGGGAGCCCTTTTCTGGACACCCTGTATGAGTAGTGCACGCTCCTCTGGCCAGAATTCTCTGGCGGGCACGGCGCCCCGATGCGCCGGCGTGCACTCGCCAGTGTTTTTCGGGAACAACGAGATGCGCCACCTGCGCCAGGCGCCTGTGCCGGCGCCGTCACGTTGGCCACCCTGGCAGGCTTTCGGCGCCTGCTTCCAGCAGGGTCGCCACCGCACAATGGGACCCACTTGCATCGCTGAAGAGGTCCGGCTCTCCCAGCGCCGACCGCCAATATGTGGCGCATCTGTGGACTCGGCTCCCTGCTTCTCCAGAGCTGAGCGCCATCTCTCCCGTCGTCGGAGTGCTGTCCTGTTGCAACAGCACCCTTAAACGGAAACACAGATCACAGAGTGTGATTGTTGTTGTTGTGGTCTTCAGTCCGCAGACTGGTTTGATGCAGCTCTCCACGCTACCCTGTCCTGTGCAAGTCTCTTCATCTGACAGTACGTTCGGCAACCTACATCCTTTTGAATCTGCTTACTGTATTCGTCCCTCGGTCTCCCTCTACGACTTTTACCCCACACGCTTCCTTCTAATGCTAAGTTGACAATTCCTTGATGTCTCAGAATGTGTCCAACCCTTCTCTTAGTTAGGATATGCCAGAACCTCCTTTTCTCCCCAATTCGGTTCAGCACTTCCTCATCAGTTACGTGATCTACCCATCTAGTTTTCATCATTCGTCTGTAGCACCACATTTCAAAAGGTTCTATCATCTTTATATCTGAACTCCTTATCGACCACGTTTCACTCCCATACAATGCTATACTCCAGACAAATGCTTTCAGAAAGGACTTCCTAACATTTAAATTAATATTGGATGTCAGCAAACTTCACTTCTTCAGAAACGCTTTTCTTCCCATAGCCATTCTCCATTTTATATCTTCTTTACTTCGGCCATCAGAAGTTATCTTGCTACCCAAATAACAAAATTCGTCTACTGCTTTTCTGATTTTCTGACACTGCATTCCATTACCTTCGTTTTACTCTTGTTAATGTTCATCTTATACCTTCCTTTCAAGACACTGTCCATTCCATTGAGTTGCTCTTCCAGATATTTTGCAGTCTCTGACAGAATTACTTTGTCATCGACAAACCTCAATTTTTTCATTTCTTCTCCCTGGGAAGGGAGTAAGACAGGGTTGTAGCCTTTTCCCAATGTTGTTCAATCTGTACATTGAGCAGGCAGTGAAGGAATGGAAGAAGAAATTTCGAGAGGGCATTAAAGTGCAGTGTGATAGTGTCTGAAATTAAAAAAAAAGAAAAAAAAAAATCTCACAGTGCGTCATTGGTAGAGATACGTGAAATTACCAAATAAACTTTCAAAATTTTGCGTTTTGAAATTCAAATTTACCATTTATGTTTTTAAATGTGGTTAGACGTTCAAATAAGCCATGGTAATTTGTACTTTAACACCTAGTGCCTATCACTATAAATGTGTCGTTCTAAATTGTCGTTCTCCCAGTTGAGTTTCACATTACAAAAGTAACACTAAGGAATTTCTGGTATGAACATAAAAGCCACCTTCTTTCAGACTGGCATTGCACCACTCCTGCAAACTCAGTTCACACCTACCCAGTTTTAGCACACTACAGTCAACGTAGCCGTAGAGTTGTACAGCTCTTACCATTGTCAATTATGATTTTCAGGCCGTGTGAGTGCATTTTTGTTTTGACCACTATTGCAAGTAGCCTGTGTCAGGTTGTTCGGAAAGGCA
Source organism: Locusta migratoria (assembly GCA_026315105.1). Classification (NCBI taxonomy): domain Eukaryota; kingdom Metazoa; phylum Arthropoda; class Insecta; order Orthoptera; family Acrididae; genus Locusta; species Locusta migratoria. Next base: position 326,450,425 of record CM048751.1, on the reverse strand, counting down.
ACTTGCTATGGTAGTTTAAATGCCGTGTAATTTTATAAATTGACTACAGAAAAAAATCAGCTAATCCAAAATTTGTGACTGCCGTTACATTTCAGATGTGTTACGACCCGTGGCTCCACCCTCCATTCGATCCCTGCGAAAACCTAAATTTCAGCAGGACAATGCACGACCGCAGGTCCTGTGCGGGCCTTTCTGGATACGGAAAATGTTCGACTGCTGCCATGGCCAGCACATTCTCCAGATATCTCACCAACTGAAAACGTCTGGTCAATGGTGACTGAGCAACTGGCTCGTTACAATACGCCAGTCACTACTCTTGATGAACTGTGGTATCGTGTTGAAGCTGCATGGGCATCTGTACCTGTACACGCCATCCAAGCTCTGTTTGACTCATTGCCCAGTCGTATCAAGGCCGTTATTACGGCCAGAAGTGGTTGGTTGCATTTATCCAAGCTTCCAAATTGCGTGAAAATGTAATCACATGTCATAATTCCCGTTTATCATCTGCATTTCTTCTCGGTGTAGCAGTTTTAATGGCCAGTAGTATATCATTCATCAATAATGTGAGCAACAGTGGTGACACATTACAGCTTTGTCTTACGCCTCAAACTCTCCTGAACCATGGACTCAGTTTGCCGTCAACCCTGCTGGCTGTCTATATGCCTCAAGATCTTACATTGCCTGCTGACGTTTGCCCGCTATTCCATAATATTGTAGAACTGGCAATAGCTTCCTCCTAAGAACTCGATCATAAGTATTTTCTAGATGTATAAAACATGCATAGCAATACTTCATTATCCAACGCAAGCTAAAATCTGGTTCTGACGGCCTCTAAGAGGCCTAAACACACACTGATTTTCATGCTACTTTTGTTTCACTGTTAGTCGCACTGTCTGTTCAACAACACCTGAGAATGTTTTTCCCACAACGCTAATTAACGAGATACCTCAGCAGTTGTTATAGTCTCTTCTGTTTCCATTGTTGAAAATTGGTGTGATTACTGCTTCCATACAGTGAGATGAGCCTGCCGCGACTCCCATGCCATTTTCGGTATTCCGTATAAGAATTTGAGACCTGGCATTCCCCTGCAGTCGACTAGTTCTGACCTAATTTCAACTACCCCAGCCACCTTATTGATTTCAGTACTTTAGCCGCTTAATTGCACTGCAATCTATTGACCATTCTCTGCACTTCCTCAAATGTGATATTTTTTTACATCATCATTCCTATCCAGTTGTACGACGGTGAGTCAATTATTATCCGCAATTTAGTTATCTCTTTGTTTATGTTGGCCGTACTGTCGTTTTACGTTGGTGACGCATGCTTTATTTGTTGTTATATCTTTGCAATTTTCAAGCTGCTACGTTAGTTTCGTTGTCGCTGCCGTGCTGTTAATCATGACTGCTCCGCTGTCTATTTGCACCAAAGAAAAGCAACGTTCAGTGATACGTTTTTTGTGGGCGGAAGGTGTATCAGGGGCCGAAATTCATAGTAGACTTTCAGTACAGTACGGGAGCACTGTTTTGCCACAACGAAGTGTGTACGAGTGGATTGAAAAATTCGGAAATGGTCGCACGATGAAGGATCCGGACGACCGTTTACCGCCACAAATGAAGAAACCATTGAGCGATCACGTGAAATGATTCTCTTAGACAGACGATTAACTATTGATGAAGTGGCTCATAGTCTTCAAGTTAGTCATGGTTCTGCCTACGAAATTATTCACAACAGACTTGGGTTTCGTAAAGTTTGTGCAAGATGGGTCCCAAAACAACTCACACGGTTGCATAAGCAAACGCGCCTCGACATCTGCAAAACACATTTGGATCGCTATGGTAACGAAGGGGACAACTTCTTAGACAGAATCATTATTGGTGACGAAACATGAATGCATCATTACGAGCCGGAGAGTAAACGGCAGAGTATGGAATGGACACATCTAAATTCGCCGTGCAAGAAAAAGTTCAAGACCCAACCGTCCGCAGGAAAACTGCTGCTTACGTTTTTTTGGGATGCACTAGGTCCTGTACTGGAACATTATGGTGAAAGGGGCACAACAATAAACAGTGTACGGTACAGTCAGATGCTTACTGACAGGCTTGCTGACAGGATTGCTGTCAGAAGGTGTTGTTGCACGACAATGCCCGTCCGCATACTGCTGTCCACACTGTTGAAACGCTCCAGAAACTCAAATTCGAAGTACAGTAGAACCCCTCATATCCGACCGCGGGATATCGGACTCCTCGGGATATCGGACTCCTCGGGATATCCGACCATGTGCCCGACTGTCTTCTGCCGGCGTCGAGTCAAACTGACTCAACAGTGCTGTGAATTGTTTCTCTTTTAAACTGCCAGTTGTGTTCTGATTGTCGACGTGAACGTTGCTCTACTTTCTTGTTTTTTGTTATCGTGATTACTGTATCTTTGGTGATAAACCGTGTTGTGCGATTATTGAAAGTTCGCTATGGCTTCTCAAAAACGTAAGCGTGTGTGTGTTTCCCTTCAACAAAAACTTGAAGTGGTTCAGCGTTTGGACCGTGGAGAGTTGCTTTTTAATAGAATATGTACTGTAAAATAATTTTTTATTTAATTCAGTAATCCCGATTAAGCAGCACTGTGTGTATTGAGTGTGTATTTTGTACAATACTTATTATTTAATGCAGTATACGGCTGTTTTGACCCGAAAAAACGTGTTTTATTGCACCTCGGTATATCCGATCTTTTGGGCGTTCCGAACACACGGCCCGGTCCCGTGGTCGGATATCGGGGGTTCCACTGTACTGCATCATCCTCCATATAGTCCCGATCTTGCCCCCTTCTGACTATCACTTGTTTGGTCCACTCAAACAGGCATTGAGGGGCCGTCGCTTTGACTCGGACGAAGCAGTGAAGCAAGCGGTGCATTCCTGGCTCGCTGCTCAACCGAAAAACTTCTTTTATGAGGGCATCTACATGGGATACTCTGCAAATCACATTTAAGTGCCTGGCAGAGGGTTCATCGAACCACAATTATACTATTTATCTCCCATTCCATTCTCGAATAGCGCGTGGGAAGAATGAACACCTGAATCTTTCTGTTCGAGCTCTGATTTCTCGTATTTTATTCTGATCATCATTTCTATCTATGTAAGTGGGAGTCAACAATATATTTTCGCATTCGGAAGAGAATGTTGGCGATTGGAGTTTCGCGAGTAGCCCACGCCGCAGCGATAAGCGCCGTTGTTGTCCCATCCCAGATCCTGTATCATTTCCGTAACGCTGTCTCCCCTGTATCGTGACAATACGAAACGAGCTGCCTTAGGACTCCTTCGATGTCCTTCGTCAAACCCACCTGATATTCCAAAAATGGACGGACAAGCGTAGTGTATGCAGTTTCTTTTGTAGTTCTGTTGCATGTTTTAAGGGTTCTGCCAATAAAACGCAGTCTCTGGTTCGCCTTTCCCACGATATTACGTGTTCCTTCCAATTTAAGTCTGAAGTAATAGTAACTCCTAGGTATTTTGTGGAGTTTACGGCCTTCACATTTGATTGATTTATGTTGTAAACAAAGTTTAACGGATTTCTTTTCGTACTCATGTGGACGACTTCACACTTCTCATTATTTAGAGCCAATTGCCAATTTTTACACCATACTGATATCTTATTCAGATCGTTCTGCAGTTGGTTTTGATCTTCAGATGATTTCACTAGACGGTAAATGACGGCGTCATCTCCAAACAACCTAAGAGAGCTACTTAGATTTTCCCCTAAATCGTCTATGTAAATAAGGAACAGCAGAGGACCAATAACACTACCCTGTGGAACGCCCGATATGACCTCTGTTTTAGGCGATGCCTTACCATCGATTACTACGAACTGTGTCCTCTCTGACAAGAAATCCCCTATCCAATCGCAAATTTGGGGCGATATACGATATACGCAATTTGATTAAAAGCTTTTTGTGAGGTACGGTGTCAAAAGCTTTCTGGAAATCAAGATATACGGAATCGATTTGCGAACCTTTGTCGATAGCACCCATCACTTCGTGTGAATAAAGAGCTAGTTGTGTTTCGCATGAACGGTATTTTCTAAATCCGTGTTGACCTAGGGTCAATAGATCGTTCTGTTCTAAGGAAGCTTGTAGAGCGATGGACGAAGTGCATTGAAAAGCGAGGAGACTACGTCGAAAAATGATGTTCTTGTAAGTTTCGTATTTTATTACAATAAAATTTTATAGCTACTTTGCGGATAATAATTGACTTACCCTCGTATATCGAAGTTTATGCTCTTTTGAAATATGCGTGTATTTTATTTCATGCACGTCGAGAGAGAAGATTTACAAGTGGTGCGAGTTCTCTCTTTTTTAATAGTCTATGGGACTTAACTACGGGGTCATCAGTCCCTAAAGTTACAAACTACTTATGAACTACTTACAACTAAGGACGGCACAAATATCCATGCCCGAGGGGGGATTCGAACCCCCGACCGTAGTGACCGTGCAGACCGTGACTGGAGCGCCTTAGTCCCCTCGGCCACCGCAGCCGGCCGAGTTCTTTTTCTCCACGGGCCAGCGTAAGAAAAGTATTATGGACACCTTGAAGGCAAGAGGAGTGCTTTCCGCTTCCCATGTCGTGGCCACTTGCCGCCTTGGCCGTGTTGTAGGGCGAGTGTCGGCGACCTGTCGCGGTGTCCTGGTTGTGTGAGAGAAGTCCGCAGCCGACCGCGCAAGTGTGCCGTTGGTTTCCTCGCTGGCTGGAGGCGTCGTGCGCCCTGCTGTGCCGTGGTGTGCTGTAGGCGTCCGCCGGCCACCTCTGAATGCAAATCACGCCACTGCCAAGGCCGCGCGCTGCTGCCAGCCTGCTTACGCGGCTGCGGCCGTTAACATCCCAAAAGTCGCCCACAAAGCTGAGTAAGAGCGTTAAATCGCGAAATTTTAACGAAATTTTACAAATTTTGCTTTACGATAACGCGAAATACGACAAAAAGCCGTGCAGGGAAAAAAATCTTGGCGTTGCATACGGAAGAAGCGTTGAACGTCTTGTTTGACGTCAGCATCGCTTCCAAAGCGCCTTCCGTCGAGGGTCTTCTTCAAACCTTTGATGTTGTTGTTATGGTCTTCAGTCCGGAGACTGGTTTGATGCAGCTCTCCACCCTACTTTATCCTGAGCAAGCCTTTTCATCTCCTCATAAGAACGGCAACCCACATCCACTTGAATCTGCTTACTATACGCGTCTCTTGGTCTCCCTCTGCGATTTTTACCCCACACACTTCCCTCCAATGCTAAATTTACGATTCCCCGATGTCTAAGAATGTGTCCTACCAAGCGATCCCTTCTTTTAGTCAGGGTATGCGAAAAACTCCTTTTCTCACCAATTCTGTTCAGTATCTCTTCATTAGTTATGCGATCTACCCACCTAATCTTCAGCATTCTTCTGTAGCACCACATTTCAAAAGCCTCTATTCTCTTCCTGTCCGCTCTGTTTATCGTCCATGTTTCACTCCCGTACAAGGCAACACTTCACACAAATGCCTTCAGAAAAGACTTCCTTAAACTTAAATTAATATTCGATGTTAGCAAATTTCTCTTTTCAAAGCTTTGAAACAGACGGAATTCACTTGGTGCCAGATCAGAACTGTATAGCGGATGTTGCAGGTTATAATCTTTTAGTAGAGTTTTGAGTAATTACAGTTCATTCAACCACTTCCAAACAAGATACTTAGCTTCTCAACATTAAGATGTCTGGGGGTTCTGCTCGCTGCAAAATTAATCACCTGGGGCGTCGTGGTAGAAATAAATACTCTTTATGTACAATTTTTCACTTCTTCTTTAATTTGAAACCAAACTTCTTCTCCACCAAAACATTACAAATTCAAACTAGCGTACAACAACAACAAAGACTGACATAGATTCCAAAGCACTTTGCGAAAGCCAGAACTCGAACCCCCCCCCCCCCCACGCAAGGCGGTGAGGCAAATATATAACCTCGGCAATAATGACCTTACACCACACATTGTTCATAACAATTGAATATACTAATTTACAATGAACAAACACACAAAGAAATCATTTCATGTACATAAAAATAATCACAATATAAAATGAAAACTATACATACAATAATTTTACAAGGCACATATCGTTTTAAGACTTAATCACGCTACTTTTTGTTTGACAACAAACCAAATGTTAAATGTCAATTAATTAGTTAACGAGTACATCATACATGTTCCTAACATATACTGAACTATCACATATCTCGGCCATTCTGAAAATAGGTTCAAAATCTCACGTCACTCAATATATACAAAGAAATACGATATAGGAATTTCAACTATTACATTAATTAACACAATTAGCTGTTCAATATAACTTGTTTATGAGTCTAACATATATACAATGCTATTTATTTTAATGTCTTTATGTGTTACAAAAGTTTGTACCCTTCATCTGTCTATTTATTGAAATAATGTACGATGACAAAAGTATTGTTTATAGAACTGTCTGCAAACGTCTTATACAAATTTCTTAATTAATGAAATCTATCACTTGTTTTGATCACAGTATCACCAAGACACTGTTTTTTTTTTTTTTTTTTTTTTTTTTGCAAATCACTCTTTCAATTTTAACAGATCCAAATTTAAACAGAGTGGCACAGTACAGGTACATCCACATCTACATAGATACTCTGCGAATCACATTTAAGTGCCTGGTAGAGGGTTCATTAACCACATTCGTAACTTTTCTCTTCCGTTCCATTCTCTAACAGCTCGCGGGAAGAAAGATCACCTAAATCGTTCCGTTTTCGATCTGATTTCTCTTATTTTATTGGGATGGTCATGTCTCCCTAAGTAGGTGAGTGCTAGCAAAATATTTTCACATTCAGAAGTAAAAGTCGGTGATTGAAATTTCGCAAATAGATCTCACCGCAATGAATTATGTCTTTCTTTTAATTATTTCCACCTCAAATCGTGCAACATTTCCGTGACGCTTTCCCCCGTGTAACGTGATAAAACAAATCGAGCTGCGCTTCTCTGGACATTCTCAATGTCTTCCGTCAGTCCCACCTGGTGACGGTCGGGCAACAGTACTCCAGGAGAGAACGCCCAAGTGTAATGTAGGCAGTCTCTTTCGTGGAGCTGTTGCATCTTCGAAGCGTTCTGCCAATGAAACGTAATCTTTGGTTCGCCTTCCCAACAATATTTTCTGTGTTGTCTCTCCAGTCTAAGTTGTTCGTAATTGTAACTCCTTGTAAGGCATCATGCTACGGACTGGGCGGCCGCTCCCGGCGAAGTTTCGACTCTTCCTTGGGGCGTGTGTGTGTGTGTGTGTGTGTGTGTGTGTGTGTGTGTGTGTGTGTATGTGTGTGTGTGTGTGTGTGTGTGTGTGTGTGTGTGTGTGTGTGTGTGTTTGTCCTTAGTGTAACTTAGTTTGTAAGTCTAGGGACTGATGAACTTAGAGGTTTGAAAATTTTGGTGCAGAATCTATTGTCTTTCTTATTTATTTGTCGTAACTCGAATTGAATTTATGCTATTAAATTCAGATTATGGGATTGGACAAAATTTCGTCTATTAGGAAGGGGCGTTGAAAAATAAGTTTTCCCTGTCGACTGTGGGCAGAGTTGTTTATGAAACGAAAAATATAGAATGAAACGTTATAGGTAAAACATATATTTATTTTTCTAGATAATTTTCAAGTACATTGAGACATTTGTCAACATGCTTTGTGAGATTCGAAAAGCTGTCCAGGAAAAAATCAGGGCAATGCTTACGGAAGAAGCGTTGAACGGCTATGGGCGAAAGACGATACAGCAGGTGAACGCGCTCGTGCAAGACACCGATACACCGTTTGGTAGAGGTCGACCGCGATCAAACAGATGACTTTCTTTTTCGGATTGTGACGGGGGATGAAACGTGCGTCCTACATTACACGCCCGAATCGAAGGCCGCATCCACAGAGTGGAAACATCCGTTATCACTTGACCGAAAGAAGTTCGTAAGCACTCCGTCTGCAAGTAAAGTGCTACTCACCGTATTCTGGGACGCCCAAGGAGTTGCTGGACTTTTTGGAGGATGCAACAGTTAATACTGCGCGATACTAGACTGTTCGCGGATGATGCTGTCGTTTATCGGTTAGTGAAGTCAACAGAGGATCAAAAGCAACTGCAAAGCGATTTAGACAAAATTTCTACTTGGTGCGAAAATTAGCAATTGACACTAAATAAAGAAAAGTGTGAAGTAATACACATGACCACTAAAAGAAATCCGCTGAACTTCAATTACGCGATAAATCAGTCAAACCTTAAGGTCGGAAATTCTACCAAATACCTAGGAGTTACAATTACGAACAACTTAGACTGGAGAGAATATTGTGGGGAAGGCGAACCAAAGGTTACGTCTCATTGGCAGAACTCTTCGAAGATGCAACAGCTCCACGAAAGAGACTGCCTACATTACACTTGTGCGTTCTCTCCTGGAGTACTGTTGCCCAGTGTGGGACCCTCACCAGGTGGGACTGACTGAAGGCATTGAGAAGGTTCAGAGAAGGGCAGCTCGTTTTGTTTTATCACGTTACAGAGGGAAAGCGTCACGGAAATGTTGCACGATTTGAGGTGCAAATCAGTAAAAGAAATACGTTCTTCATTGCGGCGTGATCTGTTTGCGAAGTTTCAATCACCGACTTTTACTTCTGAATGTGAAAATATTTTGCTACCACCCACCTACATAGGTAGCCATGACCATCCCAATGAAATAAGAGAAATCAGATCGAAAACGGAACGATTTAGGAGTTTTTTTCTTCCCGCGCGCTATTAGAGAATGGAACGGTAGAGAGGGAGGGGGACGAGTGTCGTAAATCGTGTATTTAGCCCGCCACAAGAGTACCTCGACGACCACGAGTTAGCTCTGTTAGGCCCCTACTCTAGAGATGATTCTCGTGGATTGTGGGGGCATTTTTGTCTGTCGGTGTTATTGCAAAGGTTATAAAAGTGGTTAATGACGCCTCTGCCAGGCACTTAAATGTGGTTTGCATTGCAGAGTATCTATGTAGATGTAGATGAAGAGGAATGCATGCACACGTTGGATCGTCGCGCACCAGACTGGGGGGGGGGGGGGGGGGGGAACTTGCGGCTGACCAGTCTCTCTGAGTTCCACGCGGTCGCGTCCAGACGGCGTGGGTGGCCTCGTCGCGTTTATTGCTTTACTTCGCCTGTCGCGCCGCTTCTTTTGTCTGCGCTGCTGCCCGCTCGCCTTGCTCATCCGTTCTCACTTTTTGCCTCTTTGTTTTGTCGTCCTTCTGAACGCTCGCGTTTAATCCCTATTGGTAGCGCCAGGCTGTTTCGCGCTGTAGTCTGAGATGAATTTTGCACCTTTTCTTTGTGTGCTAGGGGGAAAAAAGGAGGATGGAGAGAGAGAGGGGGGGGGAGGGGGGGGGAGTGTCGTAAATCGTGTATTTAGCTCGCCACAAGAGTACCTCGACGACCACGAGTTAGATCTGTTAGGCCACTGCTCTAGAGATGATTCCCATGGATCGTGGGACTATTTTGTTTTGTGTCCCATCCTCGTCGCCACTTTTGTGTCTCGTTTCCGCCGGTTGTCGTAAGTGTCGGTGGCCGAGGAGAAAGAGACCGACACAGGAATAAAGGATGCACACGTGTGCAGGTACGGAAGTGACCAGCCAGTGGGACAGCAGAAACTAGAACACTAGGCTAAATTAGAACAAGTTGTATATTTCGCAGAAATAATACTTATCTTTTACAAAGTTCAAGATTGCAGAATGTTGATACATAGTGAAACTGATGATTCCTAGTGCCTATCCAATAGCCAAGTCTTCACTGGTGCTTATCTGATTCCGAAGTGGCCGATGCAGCAGTCGTGGCCACGAGCGGAGTTGCAGCAGAGGGCGCTCGTGGCTGACGTCGTAAGAACGCCGCGCCGTGCGTGCATGGCGGCGCGCGGCGAAAGTACGTGGCGCGTACTTCATACTTGGGCGATACCACATTTTGTCTATAAGAAATATAGTATGCAGCGTTGGTCGTTTTTTATTAATGTGTTTGCAGATCGATTTCGATCACATAATGAGCATCCTCAATGCACCACTCATCGTAATATCAGCTATGCATAAGCATGTGCGATATTAGCTGAATGTAACAGATTTATTTACTTATTTATTTATTTTTGAACATGCCAATGTAGTGTCCGACCATGACACTACATTCATATGTTAAAAAAAATCTGTTACATTCAGCTAATACCGCATATGATTATGCATAGCTGATATTACGATATCTGGTACATTAAGGATGATCATTATGTGATCGAAATCGATCTGCAAACACATTAATAAAAAAACGACCAATGCTGCATACTATATTTATCATATTCAATATTTTGGAATCAAACCTCAAAGAAACTATTTTGTCTGTCGGTCTATTGCAAAGGCAAGTGTCACGTAATTTACACTCACTACACGCTCACTAATCTGACACCGTACAAAAGGTCTTGTACTTCTTAATTGTTGGTTGCCTAGTGGTTTGCGACTATTTTAGTTTGGAACACATCTGTTATTTTCGTTGTAACACTGATTTTTAAGCCAATTATCAGCGATGGGAATGCACGTAACAGCAAATCGCAGTACCAAAGGCATAAGGACTGCACCAAGGTGCAGTGCAAGAAATTTTCACGGGGGTCTTCCTCCTTACTGTTTCCAACATTTGCCCGAGTTCACGTGTGTCTTATGCCGTTCCAAGTCTCTGACATAGCCTGTTCGTTGGCAAAATTGAAGAGTGGGAGGAAGAATTAACTGATTTGCGCAGTCCTATGGTGCAAGTCGTGGTGGAATGGCCGAGCTCTCTAAGGCGCCTTGATACGCAGCATGCAGTTCCTCCAGGTTGGAATTTCTATTCGTCCCTCGGACGTGTGTGTGTGTGTGTGTGTGTGTGTGTGTGTGTGTGTGTGTGTGTGTATTGTTCTAAGTAGTTTGTAAGCCTAGAAACTGATAAGTCCCACAGATTAACAAACATTTGAACATTTTTTCTCTGAAAGGTAAAAAACACTTGAAAGGATTATGCGAGCATTTTGGATGATCATTGTTCGACAATGGTGATCTTCTGCTCCAAGCCAACAGGGGCCCCTCTTGACACATCTCACTCCGGTGGGGACTGGTTTTGTTAGCACTAGGATGAAGTACTCCGGCGGGATTTAACCTTCGACAGAATTCGCGTCTAGTGTGTTAAATAAAGACAATCCTACATTTTCAACTTTTGTAGATTTGGAGAAAGGCTTTTGACAGAGTTGATTGGAATACACTCTTTCATATTCTGAAGTCAGCATGCGTGATATACAGGGAACGGATGGCTTTTTACAACTTGTACAGAAACCAGACAGCAGTTATTACATAGAGTCGAATGACATGAAAGCATTGGTTGGGAAGAGCGTAAGACAGGGTTGTTACCTATCCCCTGTATTATTTAATCTGTACATCAAGGAAGCTGTGAAAGAAAGCAAGGAGAAATTTGGAGAGAGCATTAAAGTTCAGACCGAAGAATTAAAATTTGAGGTTTGCCGATGACATTTTTCTGACAGAGAAAGCAAAGGGCCTGGAAGAGCAATTGAACGGAATGGACAGTGTCTTGAAAGAAGCGTATAAGATGAACAGTTTCAAGATCGAAACAAAGGTAATGGAATGTAGTCAGCCGCGGCGGATTAGCCGTGCGCACTGGAGCGCCGTGCTACGGTGCGCGTGGCTGTTCGCCGTCGGGGTTTCGAGTCCCCCCTCGGGCATATGTGTTTGGTTTGTCCTTAGGTTAGTTTACCTTAGTTTAAGTAGTTTGTAAGCTACGGAGTAATAAAAAGCAGTTGAGTCCGATATATTTACAAACATTTGAACAGGTGAATGAAGTCCGAGAAAATTAGGCGGTTCTGAAGGAATTAGATTAGGTAAAGAAACAATAAAGGTGGTATATGGCTTTTGTTACTTGGGCAGTAAAATAACATACGATTGTCGCAGTACAGATGCAGAATGGGAATGGGGGGGGGGGGGGGATTGTTTCAGAAAAAGAGAAAATTGTTAACATCGAATATTACTTTAACTGTAAGGAATTCTTTCCTGAAGGCATTTGTGTGGGGTGTTGGATTGTACGGGAGTGAAACATGGACGATACATAGTTCAGCCAGCAATAGGATAGAGGCTTTTGAAATGTGATTCTGCAGAAGAATGCTCAAGATTAGGTGGTTAGACACGACTCACGATGCCGCCTCACAACCTTACTTCCGCCAGTACCTCGCCTCCTACTTTCCAAACTTCACAGAAGTTTAGTCGGTAGAGCGCTTGCCCGTGAAAGGCAAAGGTCCCATGTTCGAGTCCCCGTTCTGGCACACAATTTTAATCCGCCAAGAAGTTTCATCTAGATCCTATTTTCTCCACAACATTTAAAAAATATTTTCCATTTCTGACTTATTTTTAGTACACTTATCATTCAGTTTTATGGTAATACAGTCTAATATGGAGAGGCTTACTGAGGATAGAATTTGGTGGAGAGCTGCATGAAACCAGTCTCCTGACTGAAGACCTTAACAACAACAACAACAATGGGTTACCAGTGCGCCACCTCGATCGGTCCCACAGTGGAGAGGGTCAGAGCTGTGTAATGGCAGGTGTTATTGGCACTGCGGTGCCGGTTATTCAGCAGGCCGGGCACGGGGCGTCGTCACGTCTGGTGGACAGGAAATGCCAGCAGGTAGTGTGGACCCCACCTGGCAGGGCGAGGTGCGCGGCCGCCGCCCGTCCTTGGCATTTCCTCCGCTAGCGACCAACCCCGCCCTCGCCATGCCTCATCAGACACTACGCGACTCCGCTGGGCGCCGTCTCTGTACAAACGGTCGTGACCGCATCAGATACTTTTTATATCGGGACCGGTTTCAGTCTACCATCTTTAGCCCGTACTTGGAGGCAATGGCGGTCGGTGGGGCAGTCGGGCCGGCCGCGCTGGCCGAGGGGACTGAGGCGCTCCAGTCACGGTCTGCACGGCCACTACGGTCGGGGGTTCGAATCCCCCCTCGGGCATGGATATTTGTGTCGTCCTTAGGATTAGCTAGTTCATAAGTAGTTCATAAGTTTAGGGACTCATGACCCCGTAGTTAAGTCCCATAAGCTATACAAATATTTGAACATTTTGGGGCAGTCGGCGTGGTAGCACGAAGTACGTCACCAACTAAAGACTAAGGACGCTCTACTGAAACCGTTCCCGAAATAAAAATCGCACTGACGTGTTTTACGGCCCAGTTTAGATTTGTAGTTTTATAATTTTTTTTACAAACATTTCGGACAACAATAATAATGTAAAAATAAAAAATTGTAGTGATATGATTACGACCTATTATATATATTTTTGACGAATTACAGCGTTCAAATGAATGAAATAAATCGCAATTTGCGATGTTATGGCATCACTGTATTAGGTTTAGATGAAATACCAAACTGTGGCGAATGAATATTTGTGCCCGGCCGGGATTCGAACGCAGGATCTCCTGCAGGAGATCCCGGGTTTGAATCCCGGCCGGGCACAAATTTTCATTCGCCACAGTTTGGTATTTCATCTAAACCTAATACAGCGATGCCATAACATAGCAAATTGCGATTTATTTCATTACGACGTATCTATGCACCCAAAACGTAACCCTTTTAGGAAAAAAGTGGAAAAAGATTTTTGGTAGCGGCGGGTTCCGAACCACAGACCGTGTGTTTTATAATCCAAACGCATTGCCCACTACACTACAGCGGACAGCTACGAAATTGGTCCTTTATTTTCGTACTATTGATGGCATTTGCTAACTGATGCTAATAAGGCATTTTTAGACCTAGATTATTATTTATCGTACGAAGAACGATGTGCTTTTGTTAATTCTTCAGTGCGCCCCTGCTCTGAAATAACAACGTGAAGTTATAATAAGAAAATCATCAAATACGCAACGCAGGATGGCGTATGCCAGAGAGAGTTCTGGGCGAGGAATGTCACGTGACATCTGCGAACAGCTGGTTTTCGTATAATCAATGGACGGTGTCAAATCGCCGTTATTTTTGCAAATATCTCTCAAACGATACGAGATACAAAAAAAAGGTAAGTGAGCGAAGCTGTAGAGAATTTTCCCATCTACAAATTAGGTTATTCAATTTTCGTGTAAGATGAACGGTTTGTTAGCAAGTAAAATTACATTAAAAACTGCTTTTTTTAGTGTTACTGACGTATTTTTTGTCCGAAAAATTTGAAAAAGGGAGGTTCTAGTCTCTGACGGCCTACAAGTATGTAAAATTTGGTGCTGATTGGTTGAACGGTTCGGCTTAAAAAGTGGGAACACATTACGGACAGACATACATCGTAAAATCGCCGTTATTTTTGCAAATATCTCTGAAACGATACGAGATATGAAAAAAACCTAGGAGCAAAGTTGTAGAGAATATTCTCCACTACAAATTCGGTTATTCAATTTTAGTGTCAGGTGAATGGTTATGACGTTATTTTCATTTAAATTTCGAGCTGTCAAAAGGCGATCGCAAAGGCCCACTTTTAGTGATACTACCGTAATCTAAAGTGGACCAAATCCTTTAATGCGGCAGTGACTGTTTATTATTCAAGATTGAAATCGCTGTTTGATCCTAAAGAGATATTTTTTTCAAAAAATTGCTCAAGTCTTGATATTTGTGCATCAACCAGATATGCAATTAACACAATGCACCATCAAGCACTAGGTCTATATTTTACAAACTTTTTCAACTTAATTCTGTCGCTAAGGTGAAGCTTAAACATATACTTTAATTCTGCCTCATGTTCCCTGTGAAATGCGTATCAAATTGCCAGAGCTCTCCTACACTGGAATAGCACCCCAGCAAAGAACGCGAATAGGAACTATCCTGCGTTGTTCCTCAGGCCGAGGTGATATAAATATCAACAAATGATACAATTCCTTGAGACAACATTGTCTCGTTATACCAAAGGTATTATTTATGCATAAATTTTAATTCAGTGCCTCTCCATCTTCAAAGTTGGAAACAGGTGGAAGTCACTTAGTGCGAGATCAGGACTGTTCGACGGATAGTGTAGGAGCTCCCAACCAAGGGTTGCGTTGCCGTCGCCGAGTGTGGTCTCGCATCGTCATCCAACAGCAGAAGGCCAGGCCGTTTTTTTTTCTTTTTTTTTTCCAAATCACTCTTTCAATTTTGACAGAGTGGCACAGTACTGCGCAGCATTGATGGTTGCAGCCTCCAAGAAGTTCAACAACAAAACTCATACGGTGTCCCAGAAAACGGTGAGTAGCACTTTACCTGCAAACGAATAGCTTTTGAACTTCTTTCGGACAGGTGATGACGGATGTTTCCACTGCATAACAGTTCAACGCTTCTTTCGTATGCAACGCCTAGATTTTTCCTGGACGGCTTTTTGATGCTTATAAAGCAGGTTGACAAATGTCTCAGTGTACTTGGCAATTATGTTGAAACATAAAAAATTGTATTACCTGTAATGTCTCATTCTATTTTTTCCTTTCGTACACAATTCTGAGGACACTTATTTTCCAACTCCCCCTCGTACACTCCTGGCTATTAAAATTGCTACACCGGAAGGATGAAGTGCTACAGACGAGAAATTTAATCGACAGGAAGAAGATGCTGTGATATGCAAAGGATTAGCTTTTCACAGCAATCACGCAAGATTGGCGCCGGTGGTGACACCTACAACGTGCTGACATGAGGAAAGTTTCCAACAGATTTCTCATTCACAAACAGCAGTAGACCGGCGTTGCCTGGTGAAACGTTGTTGTGATGTCTCGTGTAAGGAGGAAAAATGCGTATCATCACGTTTCCGACTTTGGTAAAGGTCGGATTGCAGCCTATCTCGATTGCGGTTTATCGTATCGCGACATTGCTGTTCCCGTTGGTCGCGATTTAATGACTGTTAGCAGAATATGGAATCGGCGAGTCCAGGAGAGCAATACGGAACGCCGTGCTGGATCCCAACGGCCTCGAATGAATAGCACTCGAGATTATAGGCATCTTATCCGCATGACTGTAACGGATTGTGCAGCCACGTCAGACAACAGATGGGGACATTTGCAAGACAACAAACCACCTGCACGGACAGTTCGACGACGTTTGCAGTAGTATGGACTATCAGTTCGGAGACCATGGCTGCGGTTACCCTTGACGCTGCATCACAGACAGGAGTGCCTGCGATGGTGTACGAAACGACGAATCTGGGTGCACGAATGACAAAACGTCATTCTTTCTGATGAATCCAGATTCTGTTTACAGCATCATGATGGTCGCATCCGTGTTTGGCGATATCAAGGTGAACGCACATTGCAAGCGTGTATTCGTCATCGCCATACTGGCGTATTACCCGTCGTGATGGTATGTGATGCCATTGGTTACACGTCTCGGTCACTTCTTGTTCACATTGACGGCACTTTGAACAGTGGCCGTTAGATTTCACGTGTGTTACGACCCGTGGCTCTACCCTTCATTCGATCCCTGCGAAGCCCTACATTTCAGCAGGATGATGCAAGAGCGCATGTTGCAGGTCCTGTAGGAGCCTTTCTGGATACGGAAAATGTTCGACTGCTGCCGTGGCCAGCACATTCTCCAGATCTCTCAACCATTGAAAACGTCTGGTAAAATGGTGGCCGAACAACTGGCTCGTCAAAATACGCCAGTCACTACCCTTGATGAACTGTGGTGTCGTGTTGTAGCTGCATGGGTATCTGTACGCGCCATCCAAGCTCTGTTCGACTCAGTGCCCAGGCGTATCAAGGCCGTTATTATGCCCAGAGGTGGTTGTTCTCGGTATTGATTTCTCAGGATCTATGCACCCAAATTGCGTGAAAATGTAATCACATGTCAGTTCTAATATAATATATTTGACCAATGAATACCCATTTATCATCTGCATTTCCTCTTGATGTAGTAATTTTAATGGCCAGTAGTGTATTTATTCACCCGCTGAATGTGAAAGGGCTGCTCAGGTGCCGTAGCATGGAGGTGCGACTAACATGTGGCTTTGCCAGTGCCAGTGGTGATGAGCACGCCTAGTGCCTGCTTAACTTGGGTCTTGGTACGAGCCGCTGAACGCCCGCCCGGTTTGAGCAGAGCAGATGCGGACAGACCAGAGGCTGGCAGACGCGGCGCCCCCTCTGTGAGGTGGGCTGTCGGTGGCGCCTGGTATCGCGGTCCACATCTGCATGGCGCCCGCCGGCGGGGCGATGACCTCGCACGCAGACCTGCCTGCCTGTCTCTCTCTCTCTCTCTCTCTCTCTCTCTCTCTCTCTCTCTCTCTCTCTCAGACAGACACACACACACACACACACACACACACACACACACACAGTTTACATAGGTTCCCAAAACCGGATTTCGTAAACCGATTTCCCAAGTCCGCTTTTGGGTGGTCATGTAAAACACTCCAAAATCGATTCTAGTAATCCACTTCTCTAAAATGGTTTTCCAGTTCCACAAACGCTTTTCGTGCCCATGTAAACGCAACTGTTTTCGAAGCGCTCTTGTCTTGTCAGATAGTATTTTCCTGTCAAGAATTTTCGGCACGTATCGACAGAGTGATATTTTCCAATGTGAAATAAAACTAGAAATATTAGGGTGAGCATGAATCTGTGTATTTAACACGTTCGCTGCTGTTCACGCGCGATGATGCTAGGTGTCACTTCACGCTCTGGCGCGTGATCGTATTTTGACAGTAACTTTTCATAGTTTTGAGCCACTGAATGTTTTCAGTTTTTTTGATACTGTTTTTTATTTGCATTTGTATTTTTCTGAAAACAAATGAACAATATAAACAGTACATACAAGGTATTTCATAAAACGTATGCTTATTTCTATATCATCAGCAATATAAGTATGAATAATATCAAAACCAAGAAGTATTTCTTTTATAAACTGGTAACTAATCGAAATAAAATTAAAATAATCAAAAGCTTGCTTGCTTGTTTACATAAGAATCCAATAAATCTATCATGACATCATGAGAAGCGTGAGTGGCTCGTAGCCGGTAATGCAAACGCGGAAATCTGGAACCACGTACGTGTGCGAATCACTTATACTCTTCCCTGAGTGCCTACCAGAGTATACAGCTTTATTAGACGATGGCAGTTTACAACAACCCATAATAGGATGCTAGGTCGCAGCACGCGCCACAGCATGAGTGGCACCTGACTCAAGTAACGTTTATACGCGCCAGAACGTGAACGGCAGCGAACGTGTTAAGTAAACAAAAACAGCGATTGTTCTGACTAAATCAGGAACTGAATCAGCTGTTTTCCAGCCGCCATCCTAAGTGGGCTAGGAAATCCGATTCAGGCTATGCCGTGTAAACACGACAGCGAAAAATCGGTTTTCGTCTTCCGGAAGATGTGTTGCATGTAAACGTAGTGTCTGTCTCTCTCTCTCTCTGGCTACCAGGCTGTTGAGGGGGCCTTCTGGAGCCGCTGCTCGATTTCTGTTCCATTCCTGAGCATACGCGGAACAACCTCTGTCTTTCGTCCCGTATTCTCCATATGATGCTCACAAAAAAATGTACTCTTCACACTATTGATTTCGGTTAAATATGACAAGTCCATATCTGTTTCGTGGTGTAATACATCCAGGTTGTTAATGCGAAGAAATAAATAACCATGTGTTTCTCTGAAGAACTGTATTTCTTCTTCTTTGAACGCATCTTGGGTGTACTCAAATTGAAGGATGCCATAATGAGGCTACTCTTACGTGATACCAGTGAGAGAGAAAAAAAAGACACTTCGACTATGAATGCCGAATGTTATTGTGCACACTAATACTTACGTTACTATTGAGCAACTAGACCTTTAACATGAAGTTGACACCTATTAACACTGCTATATAACACCACACACAACGACCTTACACCTGAAACGGATGCAGCGAAACTGAGCGAGCGACCCGCTGTGTCCATCCAACGCCTAGGCCTGTGCGCTGCCTGCCAAGAGTAGTCACAACACAAGCAAACTATTTGTCTTGCGTAGCATTGTAGTGAGTTTGGGACTTCATGCATGTTGTACAGTGTGTTTAGAAATGTTCTTAATGTTATTTATGTGATTCACAGAGAAATTTGTGTTGGTATAAGATATTTATGAGCTGTTAGTAAGATATCTTACCGATATTGGCATCGCACAGTTCATATTAGGCATTTTGTCTCGTAACAGAAAAAATCTTCATGAAGAATCACATAAATAACATTAAGAACATTCTGAAACACAGTGTGCAACGTGTTCGTATTCCCAAACTCATCACAGCACTTCGTAAGACAAATAGTTTGCTTGTTTTATGACTACTCTTGGCAGGCAGCGCACAGGCCTATCGGCTTCAGTGTAACATCGTTCATGTGAAACTCAGCTTGCCCTTTCCTCACGTGACATCTTGCGAGCCATGGATGAAGGGCAACAGGCGGATTGTGTGTTTTCTCGACTTCAAAAAGGCGTTCCACGCGGTGCCACACTGCAGGCTGCTAACGAAGATACGAACTTATGGAATAGGTTCACAGGTTTGTGACTGGCTGGAAGACTTCCTAAGTAATAGAAGGCAGTACGTTGTTCTCGACGGCGAGTGTTCATCAGAGACGAGTGTATCGTCAGGCGTGCCCCAGGGGAGTGTGATAGGACCGATATTATTTTCTATCTATATAAATGACCTGATGGGCAGAGTAACTTGTAATTTGCGGCTGTTTGCTGATGATGCTGTGGTGTATGGGAGGGTGTCGTCTTTAACTGACTGTAATAGCATACAGGATGACTTTGACAAAATTTCTAGTTGGTATCAAGAATGGCAGCTAGCTCTCAATGTAAAAAAGTGTAAGGTGATGCGCATGAGTAGAAAAAACAATCCTATAATGTTCGAATACAGCATTAGTAGTGAGCTTCTTGGTTCTGTCGCGTCGTTCAAATATCTAGGCGTAACATTGCAGACCGATATGAAGGAACGAACATATAACGACAGTTGAGAGTAAGGCGGACAGCCGACTTCGGTTTATTGACAGAATTTTGGGAAGATGTACTTTTTCTGTAAATGAGACCGCGTATAAAACGCTTGTACGACCACGTCTTGAGTATTGCTCAAGTGTTTGGGACCCGCAGCAGATCAGTTTAAAGAAAGACATAGAGGCGGTTAAGAGGCGAGCAGCTAGCAGCGAGCATTTGTTACCGGTAGGTTCGAGCAATGCGCGAGTGTCACGGAAATGCTCCGGCAACTCAATTGGGGATCGCTGGAAGAAAGAGGACGTTCTTTTCGTGAAGTTCTGTTTAGAGGGCCGGAATTTGAAGCTGAGTGTAGTACGATCTTGCAGCCGCCTACTTACATTTCGCGTAAAGATCACAAAGACAAGATAAGAGAAATTAGGGCTCGTACGGAGGCATATACACATTCTTTTTTTTTTTTTTTTTTTCCTCGTTCCATTTGGGAGTGGAATAGGAAAGGAAATGCCTAGTACAGTGTACCCTCCGCCACTCACCTTATGGTGAATTGCGGAGTATGTATGTAGATATAGATCTAGGTGGCGTTGGTCCACCCCTGGTCACTTGCCTCAATGTGTTTACAGTACGTCTCTCGTTTTGGTGAACGGAGTATATAACTATGGACGGCGAGCAGCGGCGTGCTCCGCAGATGGCTCCTTGGTATGCTTGGTCACTCCACCGCGGCTATCATCTGCATACTCGGTAGTTTTTATCCTCCCTCCTCCCACTGCACGTCCTTTTGCTTTTGTATTCTGTGCTGCACCGATGAGACGGGCTGCGCTGCACTTGTGTAACAGCGGCTTCATTCCGTCGGTACTTTCCACGTTTGTGGCCGTGTCCGAAGAGTCGGGTTGCGGTATAGAGGAGAAGGCGGTAAGGCGGTGTGTAGCGAGGCCGCACGCGCTCTGAATGAAGTGGCGGCGTCTCCGGCCGGGGCAGGCATTCCCTGCTCCAGGAAAGGCAGGCGGCGCTGGAGGCTCCAGCATGGAATTCTGCTGGAATTCTGCCAAGGCCCGCCGCTGCGCCGGCTGTGCTGTGCGTCCCAGTTCTCGCCACACACACACACACACACACACACACACACACACACAGAGAGAGAGAGAGAGAGAGAGAGAGAGAGAGAGAGAGAGAGAGAGAGAGAGAGAGAGGGAGGGGGAGGGGGGGGGGAGGGGGAGGAGGGGGGGGAGGGGGAGGGGGAGGAGGGGAGGAGGGGAGGAGGGGGAGGGGGGAGGAGGGGGGGGAGGGGGGAGGGGGGAGGGGGGGAGTAGCGGGTGAATGAAGTAGGCCTTCCTGATAATATTTCCATTCACTATAGTGCTCATCATCATCATCATCATCATCATAGAGACTGATTATGCCTTTCGGCGTTGTCTCGGGCATAGTGCCTCTAATAAAATTCCTCCATGATCCCCTGTTCAATGTTAGCATTGATGCCTCGTCTGATGTTATACCTTTTACTTCAAAACCATTCTGCACCGAATCTAACTAATTTCTTCTTGGTCTACCTCGGCTCCTCTCACCCTCCTGTCAAGAATTTTCGGCACGTATCGACAGAGTGATATTTTCCAATGTGAAATAAAACTAGAAATATTAGGGTGAGCATGAATCTGTGTATTTAACACGTTCGCTGCTGTTCACGCGCGATGATGCTAGGTGTCACTTCACGCTCTGGCGCGTGATCGTATTTTGACAGTAACTTTTCATAGTTTTGAGCCACTGAATGTTTTCAGTTTTTTTGATACGGTTTTTTATTTGCATTTGTATTTTTCTGAAAACAAATGAACAATATAAACAGTACATACAAGGTATTTCATAAAACGTATGCTTATTTCTATATCATCAGCAATATAAGTATGAATAATATCAAAACCAAGAAGTATTTCTTTTATAAACTGGTAACTAATCGAAATAAAATTAAAATAATCAAAAGCTTGCTTGCTTGTTTACATAAGAATCCAATAAATCTATCATGACATCATGAGAAGCGTGAGTGGTTCGTAGCCGGTAATGCAAACGCGGAAATCTGGAACCACGTACGTGTGCGAATCACTTATACTCTTCCCTGAGTGCCTACCAGAGTATACAGCTTTATTAGACGATGGCAGTTTACAACAACCCATAATAGGATGCTAGGTCGCAGCACGCGCCACAGCGTGAGTGGCACCTGACTCAAGTAACGTTTACACGCGCCAGAACGTGAACGGCAGCGAACGTGTTAAGTAAACAAAAACAGCGATTGTTCTGACTAAATCAGGAACTGCTTAGAGCTTATGAGTCTCTTAGGTAACCTTGCTTCTCCCATGCGTGTTACATAACCCCACCATCTCAGTCTTTCGCTCTAACTGCTTCATCTATGGTGTTCATTCCCAGTATAGAATATATAACTTAAAATTTGTGTCAATTTTTCATTGCGTTTCAGACTTTTTAAACTTTGAACTGCTGATTCTTCGCGTATTTTTTTATCGTCCATCACCCGTAATTTACATTTTACAGTTATTTTGTCATTTTTTAACACGCCATAAAAATTGCATCGTGTGTAATACGTACGTTTTACAGGCATCATAAAGGGAAATCTGCTTAATTTCTTCATAATTTTTATCAGCAGCTGAAGACATAACTCTCGCGAGCGTCCCTTATTATTATTCGTACATTTTTAGATTTCATCTGCTTCATTTAATATTTAATTTTTCCCTCTCCTCCTTAACCGAAATGTGACTCTTAGGTGGCTGCAATTTTTAGGTTTCTTTGTGCTACCTACTTGTTAGGATTTTCGCGTAGAAAAAAAAAAAATAGTTGTGCGTGATATCGGCTTAGTAGGAAAAGGGATTTCGATTACAAAAGATGTAGAGTTCAATAATATCGTATTTACTTTTTAACCCATTAATTATTGTTAGCGAACGAGGTGGCACAGTGGTAACACACAGGACTCGTATTCGGAAGGAGGGTGGTTCAAATCCATCTCCGGCCATCCAGATTTAGGTTTTCCGTGATTTCCCTAAATCACTCCAGGCAAATGCCGGGATAGTTCCTTTCAAAGGGCACGGCCGATTTCCTTGCCCCATCCTTTCCCAAAAATCCGAGCGTCAGCTCCGTCTCTAATGACCAAGCAGTCGACGCGACGTTAAACCCTCAGATTCCCTCCTTCCTTCCATTAATTATTGTTCAGGTCTTATAACGTAATATCTGAAGTCTAATTATTTGATTATCTGTTATTGGATGATAACTGGATAAAAAAGGAACGGTGAACGGGCAGGCCGGCCGCGGTGGCCGAGGGGACTGAGGCGCTCCAGTCACGGTCTGCGCGGCCACTACGGTCGGGGGTTCGAATCCCCCCTCGGGCATGGATATTTGTGCCGTCCTTAGTCTTAGCTAGTTCATAAGTAGTTTGTAAGCTTAGGGACTGATGACCCCGTAGTTAAGTCCCATAAGTTCTACAAACATTTGAATTTCGATCGGGCAGAAAGGAACTTATTCCAAAAAATGAACTATTTTGCCCATTTATATTGCACACAGTCTGTCTATCGCCCAGTTCACAGATCATGTTCATCAAAAACAGGGTGTCAAAAATGTTCAAATGTTTGTAGAGCTTATGGGACTTAACAACTAGGCCATCAATCCCTACACTTACAAACTACTTATGAAGTATCTAATACTAAGGACACCACAAATATCCATGCCCGAGGGGGATTCGAACCTCCGACCGTAGTGGCTGGCGCGCCGCAGACCGCTCGGCCACCGCGGCCGGCAACAGGGTATCAGATCCTGCGGTCTGGGGGTAAAGCGCTCGACTGGAAATCGAAGGGTCGCAGTTTCGAAACCCGGTCGGTCCTCGGAATTTTGGGGCTGCTTTTTAACCCGTCCATAACCTTTCAACGATGTGAGGAGTCGCTAGAAACACGTGGTTCGGATTCCACGTTAAGCTGTAGGTCCCCTTTCACCGGTTGGATAACTGGGGTAGGCTAGGGACACGCAAGTAGCCGAAGTGGCGTTACAAGCTTCCTAGGGTTTTATTTGCGGACGGAGAAGTTAGTACTGCTTCCTCCCACAAGTCCCCTAAAACCTCCACATCCTTGCGGATGCTGTTGCGTAGCCCTACAGTACGCAGGAGGTGCCGTAGTTGCTGTCCAAGTCTTTATGGAAAGCATAGAGTTCCGACTAACCTGTTGTCTTCTATAATTGTGTCCCAAGCCAGCGCAGAAGACAGCACACAGGTCGTTGGTTGTACAGCATACAAGTGAGGCTGAAATAAGTTCTGTAGGATGGAAGCATAAGAAGCGAATCGCGAGATTTTTGTCAGGGATGCCATTTATTAAATAAATAATTAAATATGAACAACTTTTGTTAATACGACACGGCCTATGCTGCCCATAGCTCATGTTGAGACCTCGACTGTTATCACTATTAGAAAAATCTTAATGATGACCGGCGCGGTCCGGCGCGTATAGTGGTCAACTCGAGACTTAAACTGCGGCGCGTTGCGAGTCTAGAGGGCACCTGACGCTCTATTTCGCGCCAAAACAGGGCCGTCGCGCGCCTTCTGCAAAATCGCTCTTCTCTTGTTACAGTAAGAGAAGGCACCTTAAACTTATTAAACTGTCAAAATTTAGCCTGTCCCTGAGAGATATTTATTACAAATTCTCAGCTCTGAATAATTAATATTAAGTATATAATAAAGAAAACTAATTTCAAAAGAAATCACGTGACGTGAAATGCAGCAGCCAATGCGAGGAGAGTACCAGTAACATAGTCGGGCTTTCCCACGGGAACCAGCACCTACTGTGCTACTGCTCCCCACCCCACATTCCAACATATTCTGCACTTCTGTCTTTCTTCCGCGTTTAAGACACGTACAATGTTAGCAAAGAAACGGCCAGCGGCCAGAAATATGATGTGGTCACAGGCCAGGAATATCACAGCGTCCAGTTGAAAGAGTTGCACCAGGCCAATGAGCCACACGCAGTTATGACAGGTTCGCGCCTCCCTCTATTTCGCTGATGGTAACTGCGCCGTCGCTGTTTCCACGTGCCGGCAGTCTGCCCACCGCTACCGTCACGCGGATGTTTGTCTCTCTCGGTGGGCTGCGCATTCCCGGCAAGGCTGTTATCCGGGACACAAAAGGCGGTTTGCTAGGGACGCATCAGCATGCGGACAATGCTCGCTTAAGGCAGAGTCATGAACGCGGCACAATCGCGGGCGCGTCCTGACGCCTCCGTGGCGTGCACCTGGCCCGGGACCGCTCCTAATTGTGATGCAAATCGCAGAATCTCGCAGCCATCGTCAGAGGCTGCGGTGACAAATGCCGGCACGCAGATTACGTAGACGCGCCACAATGGCATTACGTCACGTTATGGCGCCATCTAATTAACCGTGGAGGACATTTACTGGCAAGCCTGCGTCCTCTATCTAGTCATATTACGATATTACGACAGGTAATTGTTAATCCCAAGGTTAATAAATATAAGGTTGGGCAGTAAGCGCTCTACTCTGTCATTGGCTGACGCTGTGACGTCACTGTGGGACTGCGCGCTCCCAAACGGCCTGCACAGGCTTAGTCAGGTATGGCACGTAATGTGCATTTATAAGAAGTTTTTGACGAAAATTGTTTCTGCCTTAAATACAAAGTGCTATTCTGCTGTAAAATATTGAAGTTAAGTGCGCTGAGTCATATTCTATCGTAGATTTGCGCGGTATGTATCAGTAACAGTAATCGTAAACATATAGACAATTTCTTTAATATGACCTGCTGACTTTACAAGAACAGGAATGTTTCAAACACTTTTTTCAAATGTTCAAATGTTTGTTAAGCTTATGGGACTTAACTACGGGGTCATCAGTCCCTAAACTTACAAACTACTTATGAACTACTTACGAACTAGGATGGCACAAATATCCATGCCCGAGGGGGGATTCGAATCCCCGACCGCAGTGGCCGTGCTGACCGTGACTGGAGCGCCTCAGTCACCTCGGCCACCGCGGCCGGCAAACACTTCTTTCCGTGGCAAATTAAGCAACTCCGACTGTACAGCCCTTACATAATCGTTTTCATTGAAATGCCGGGAGCGTATTCGAGAACGTGCAACGTTTACAGTGTCCATTCTGTAGCATTTGGAGAGCCACACTTTCTTTAACGTTTCATCTCGAGGAAAAAAAAATGAAACTTTATTTCAGTTCACTTTGTGTCCCCGCTGTGAGAATTACAACCCGTAATAGCACAGCCTGGTATTGTATAAATAATAACAGAAGTATTTCAGAGAATTACACCACAAAATTATAGCACGTGCGACAAACACTCGGGAAATCAGTAAACTTGCCATTATGAACTTTTTACTTCCAAACTGTGAAGTGAAAAAAAAACTATTTGACCCTTTCCTTC
Source organism: Locusta migratoria (assembly GCA_026315105.1). Classification (NCBI taxonomy): domain Eukaryota; kingdom Metazoa; phylum Arthropoda; class Insecta; order Orthoptera; family Acrididae; genus Locusta; species Locusta migratoria. The sequence goes on along the minus strand of CM048751.1, from coordinate 326,424,053 downwards.
CCAATGTTGTTTCTTGATAATAACGTATTAAAAGCTGATTTATACCGTATTTTGTGTATCAATCATTAAAGTCGCATTGTTGTCGATGAATAACATGCTTGAAGTACGACATTTTGCCGCTTGGTACGGCGTGTAGCCACTTGTGAGGCATTAATCTGTCCGTCTTGTAGTTCGTGTTACGTAGCCGTCCGTACGTGGCTGTGATTAGGAGCGCGAGTTTGGTTCATGTTATTTTATTTGAGCAGTGAATGCCGGCCGCGGTGGCTGAGGTGACTGAGGCGCTCCAGTCGCGGTCAGCACGGCTACTACGGTCGGGGGTTCGAATCCCCCCTCGGGCATGGATATTTGTGCCGTCCTAGTTCGTAAGTAGTTCATAAGTAGTTTGTAAGTTTAGGGTCTGATGACCCTGTAGTTAAGTCCCATAAGATTTACAAACATTTGAACATTCTTTTTTTTTTTTTTTTTTTTTTTGAGCAGTGAATTGTCATTGGTGCTGTGGCGAAGATTATATTAGCATTATTGATCTGACAGTGTTAACCATCAACAAAATAACATCCCAAGTAATAAAATACCTCGATACAAACGTCTGTGTTGTGCATGACATAAAAAAATCAATAGTGCGACCAAAACTTTTAAAACATGTATTTTGATCTTTAGTGTACTGTATTAATACAGATAACACTGAATTTTAATTTTTCTAAAGCTGAATTCATAACGTGGGAATGAGAGGGTTAAAAGTAAATACAGCAAAAATGGTAACACACACACGTACACGAGTTAGCAACCAACTCTGCATATAGTTTGGCTCCCAGGTGTCCCACAGTGACGTCATACGCAGAACGGCGAAAACGCGTTTCCTAGTGCGCATCGCTTACTGCGCCCCCCCTTGTGTTAATCCCAGCTCTGCGTTAGTAAGGATCTATGTCGGCTGCGCCACCCTAATGTTCGAGAGGGGACAGGGGTTTTTAATTCCAACGGTTTATGGTGTCCATGTCCGCCTCCGTAGGTCATACGAGAGCATCGGTGACGACCATGCAGGGACCCGGCTTCGATTCCCGGCAGGGGACTGGGTGTTGTATGTCATCATCATCATCGGCAAGCAAGTCGTCCAACAGGCGTCAGTGAAAAGACTTTCACTATGGCGCCCGAACACTCCCATGTGCGATCTGTCGGCCAAAAATGCAATGGTGTCCATAAGAAACATTATGAGTGACGGTGGAGTGTGCCTCTGAAGTTGCGTTTTGTGACGTTATTTGTGTAGTGAAGCGTCGGATAGGTCGGCGAATGGTAAAAAATCCTGCTAATATAGTGTGACTGGTTGAGATGAAGTTACGAAGAAACCTTCTTCGCGAAGGTGGTATTGGTGTACAAGATGAATCATTCGCATGTTACCTGGTATATACTATAGTGTTTCTAATCTATGGTCATATTTCTGCACTATAATAGATACCAGAAAACATGTCAATGATTCATCTTCTACACCAAGACCGTATTCACGAAGAAGGGCTCTTTGGAATTTCATCTCAACCAGTCGCAATACGTTATCAGGATTGATTACAAATCGCCGACCCATCTGACGCTTCACTACACAAATAACGTCACAAAACGCAACTTCAGAGGCACACTGAACTGTCCCTAGTGCTCCCGACTGGTGTACCGGCAGGTCAATGTGCAATGCGGCGTGGCTCACGCAGAGGCCTCTAATGGGCGACTGCAAAGTTTTGCAGATGCGAGAGTATCGCTAGTGGATTAAGGGACCTCTACATTATCTCTCAGACGATTTTGGTATATTTGTGTTTGATCGAGCCCGAGTACTTTCCTTGTAAGTTAAACGTGCTAGACAATGAAACGTTACCATCTCGCGGCTTTCGAAGAGGAGAACCAACTTTACCTCGCCAGACGCCCAATATAGAATGAATAGCCGAGCGGCCACGGGGGGCGCGAAAAGCTACCGGAAGCTGGAAAGCCCAAGAAACAGCGGTGGTGGGGACGGAGAGCAAGACTCGCGCTTGAGAGGGCTCGCCGACCAGCTTGTAACCAAAGAGTGTAGAAAGCTCGTTGGTAGTATCAGCAGCTATCGACACTGAGCCAGAGAGAACGATGCAAAGCGAGCTATCACTCCCCACGTTCAGACAGCTATACATTCTCGCACATCCACTTAAAAGTAAGTACACGGTCTCACAGGGACAGTGGCGTAGCGGAGAAGCCACATTTATGCCACATTAATTAATATAATAAATTATTAACATAACAAAATAAGAAAAACCTAGCAATATTAGCTAATATTTCAACACATGAAATAAAAAAGCTATTCCTCAAGTCTTGGAAAGAGCGGGGTTCAAGTTTTAACAAATGATATTCTATCGACATTAAATAAATTATAACTTTAAGAAATATACAAAAATATATAGAAGACGACAGACGGTGTTTCAATGGTAAGGCATCGACTGAAGGTGATATCGGGCGTTCCACAGGGTAGTGTTATTGGTCCTCTGCTATTCCTTATTTACATAAACGATTTGGGAGAAAATCTAAGCAGCTCTCTTAGGTTGTTTGCATATGACGCCGCCATTTACCGTGTAGTAAAATCATCTGAAGATCAAAACCAACTGAAGAACGATCTAAATAAGCTATCACTAAGGTGTAAAAATTGGCAAGTGACTCTAAATAGTGAGACGTGTGAAGTTGTCCACATGAGTACGAAAAGAAATCCAGTCGTCTTTGTTTACAAGATAAATCAATCAAAAGTGAAGGCCGTAAACTTCACAAAATACCTAGGAATTACTATTACTTCAGACTTAAATTTGAAAGAACACGTAGATAATGTCGTGGGAAAGGCGAACCAAAGACTGCGTTTTATTGGCAGAACCCTTAAAAGATGTAACAGAACTACTAAAGAGACTGCATACACCACGCTTGTCCGTTCATTTTTGGAGTATTACTGCCCAGTGTGGGATCCTTTTCAGGTGGGTTTGACGGAGGAAATCGAAAGAGTCCAAAGAAGAGCAGCTTGTTTCGTATTGTCATGATACAGGGGAGACAGCGTTATGGAAATGATACAGGATCTGGGATGGGAATCATTACAATAACGGCGCTTATCGCTGCGGCGTGGGCTACTTACGGAACTCCAGTCGCCAACATTCTCCTCCGAATGCGAAAATATATTATTGACTCCCACTTACATATGTAGAAACGACCATCAGAATAAAATACGAGAAATCAGAGCTCGATCGGAGAGATGCAGGTGTTCTTTCGTCTCGCCCGCTCTTCGAGAATGGAACCCTCTGCCAGGCACTTAAATGTGATTTGCAGAGTATCCCATTTCTGAAGGCGATTTCGGACTGTGTTATGTTGATATTCCGCGTACTGTAGCTGCCTGGAAGGTGCGTTACAGCTGATTTGCCTTCAGCCTTCTTTCTCGACGGGCTGTTAACCGGGGATGACGGTCATCTCTTGCTGATGTTACCCATGGACGACGCAGGCCTTGCCTTCTTTAAACTGTTCCTGTTGCCTGTAATCGCTTTCAGGTGCTGCAACACCTCAATAGCTGCAGCCGCCTCCCTCTGTGACTGTTCCACTTCCAACCATGCTATAGCTCTCCATGCTGTACGTTGTCGTTGCATTGCACCACCTGCTCACTACACTATCTGAAACCAACTGGTCGTGTAATTCGTTTGGTAGAGTAAGGACAAGCCAACACCAGCCCTCTCTCGGTTGTCGTAATGTTGTTGTCTCGACTCCGTAGCACCGACAGAAAGACGTCGAACTATTTTAGTGCATTCTGCTGATGAGAATGCCTCAGAATATAGATATTTCAACTGATTTCATAAATTGTTTTGACGCAGGGATACGCCGCATACGGGGGGGGGGGGGGGAGGGGCTCTCTGGCTGCCAGGCTGTTGAGGGGGTCTGCTGGAACCGCTGCACGATTTCTGTCCCATTCCTGAGCATACGCGGAACAACCTCTTGTCTTTCGTCTCGTGCTCTCCACACGATGCTGACAAATAATTGTAATCCTCACTCTTCTGATTTCGGTTAAATATGACAAGTCGGTATCTGTTTCCCTGAGGTAATACATCCAGGTTGGTAACTCCAAGAAATAAATAACTATGTGTTTATCTAAAAGAACTGTATTACTTTTTCTTTGAACGCATCTTGGGCGTACTCAAATTGAAGGAGGTTGAGGTTACTCTTACGTGATACCAGTGAGAGAGAGAAAGAGACAGACTAAGAATGCTGAATGTTATTGTGTACACTGATACTTACGTTACTATTGAGCAACTAGACCTTTAACATGAAGTTGACACCTATTAACACTGCTATATAACAACACACACACACAACGACCTTACACCTGAAACGGATGCAGCGAAATTGAGCGAGCGACCCGCTGTGTCCACCTAACGCCACCCAGATACAAGGCCTGTGCACTGCCTGCCAATATCTCAACTGATTTCCTAAATTGTTTTGACGTGGGAATACGCTGCATACGTGGGAGGGGGGGGGAGAAGGATGGTGAGGAAGGTCATTAGTTGGGTAGAAAAACTTCCCCCCGATGTAAGACGTGAGTCATAAAGCCTGTGCTCTCCCGGAAGGCTGGTAGCGAGAGCGGTCGGTGAAAGTGGCCTGCAGATGAGGGTAGGGCTCTTCACGCCACTTGACGGGCCTTCCTGGAACGCGATTGGCCGCCTGGCTGCTGGCCGGCAGGTGTATTTCACGTCTGCTGCCGCGTCATCCATATTCATGGCGGCGCCACCGCTAATGAGCTGCCGCGGCCGTAATGGCCGCGCTCCCTGCAGCAGTCAGTGGTGGCTCAGCGACGCCGTGCTACCGAGCCACATGTCTCAAGTAGCCACATACACCACAGTCTCATCGGCGTAGCCAGGAGGATGCTTTCCGGGGTTCAAATCCCTCCCGAAATGTTGACAAAGCCAACAAATATCCACAGAATATATGACATCAACTGCGATTGGGCAAAGCTGAAAATGTGTACCCAGCCGGGATTCGAACCCGGGTCTCCTGCTTTCTAGGCAGTTGCGCTGACCCCTACACCACTGGGGACACAGTGATCACCGCACCTGCAAGGACTACCTAAGCACGCCTCCCTTGAGATACAAATTCCCAGCTTCGCCCTGCCCACAGTACTCAGACTTGTAGTTATGAAACTAATTCCCGTAAGAGTAAGGGCTTCAAACTTGCCCACCCTTCCCCACTAACGATATGATCATTGCCCGTCACCCTTACTCTTACGAGAATTAGTTTAATAACTACGAGTTTGAGTACTGTGGGCAGGGCGAAGCTGGGAATTTGTATCTGACGGGAGGCGTGCTTAGGTAGTCCTTGCAGGTGCGGTGATCACTGTGTCCCCAGTGGTGTAGGGGTCAGCGCAACTGCCTAGAAAGCAGGAGACCCGGGTTCGAATCCCGGCTGGGTACACATTTTCAGCTTCGCCCAATCGCAGTTGATGTCATATATACTGTGAAAATTAAATAATGACAACTGCAGGATCAGAAGTGACTCTGTTCTTTGAGGAACAGACGCCACATGTATATAAAGCCAATAAAAACTAGCATCATTTTGTGTCAGAATAAAGCTCTCCTACATTTCGCAGTGACTGCGAAGCCGTTGCTCCATACGGACCCGATTCCCCCCCCCCCCCCCCCCGCCCTCCCCCTCAAAAAATCGGTTTTCATTTTTTTTACAGGCCTGTAGAAATACATTCATGGCCATCGGTATGTTTCAGAGAAAGAGATACACACCTGATCCTTTGTTGTTGTGGTCATCAGTGCGCAGACTGGTTTGATGCAGCTCTCCACGCTACCCTGTCCTGTGCAAGTCTCTTCATCTGAGAATACGTTCGGCAACCTACATCCTTTTGAATCTGTTTACTATATTCGTCCCTCTAGGCGCAACAGAACTAGTAGCGCGCCGATGGAGAAAATCCGCAAAACGACGGGTCCAAACAAAACTAGTTAAAAGAAACTGCAGGTCAATGCGTACCGTTGTTGTTTAATGTCAGATAAAATTGTGTTCCGAGTTTTACTTAAAGGAAAATTCTTATGGCCGATAATAGTATTAATAGGGACAAGGGATTCCCTGTAGGTACACCTTGGAACCAAATTTTATCTGACATCAACCAACAACGGTCTTAATTTCCATCTGCAGTTTCTTTTAACTAGTTTTGTATGGACCCATCGTTTTGCCGATTTTCTCCACCTGCGCGGAACTGGTTATGTTGCGCCTAGAGGGCCTCTACTTTGATAGAGAGGTCAGCGGTGTATAAAGGGACCGCTGTTTACGTACGGATAACATCGCGGTTCCCACATCCCGTGATCCACCTTAGCAAACTAACTTAATTACGGAGGTGACAGTAGAACTTTTGTGATGGTCACCACGTTGGTGTGGGCGTGGAGGGGCTGTTCTGTCTCAGTTTCCTTCGAGTAAGTGCATTCGTCGTATGTACTCACCTGAAGATGGCAGCCAGTTGGTCTGCCGAAATATATTGACGATACTACCCGGCTGCAGATCCGAGAAGCATATTACATGTTATTTCGCCGGGAAAGTCTACGCAACCACAATAATAATCGGACTCGGGACATAAAACTTTCCAACTTTCTTTCGCAAATCCATTCGACAATTTACAGATTAAAGAACGAATTTTAGCTAGTTTGAATTTTAGGCGGTACGCCGTCCCGCCCCGTACCGGCGCAACTAAAGCTCTGAGTCTAACGTTAGCAGAGCCTGTTCTATTAGTGCGAATGGAGCGGTCTACTGCCTGTCGAATCTCTGGAACAGTTCTGAAGCGAATGCCACGAAGTGCTTCCTTCAAATCAGTCACAAGGACTTACGCTCGGGGAGTATGGTGGATGGAACAGTACTTTGCAGTCCCACCAAATGAACAGAGCAGCCAAAGCTTGCGCTGTATGCGCCCGTGCTTTGTCGTGCAAAATGATGGATGGGTTGTGCAGAATGTGTTGCCGCTTCTTTCGCAAAGCTGGTCGCAGGTGATGCTCCAAAAACGAACAGTAACAGTTGGTCTCAAGACACATGAGCTCCAAAAGCCTACAGACTCCCCAGCCTTGTGCAGTGGTGAGCCTGACACTGGCCTCTTCCTCCTTCCTGGTGCCAGAAGAGCGCGTCGGTGTCCATTAAATTAACGCTGGCCCCCAGCTGCCTGCTGTATCGGCGTGACCATCAGATGTCTCCCGCTGCCGGGCCCAGAGAGAAAGCGCCGGCCATTAGTGGCACTAATCACGGATCCGCCGAGATCTCTGGAAATTAAATTAGCCGCGGCGTCCCGGGCACTCCATTACGGCTGGCGCCGGAGCGCGGCATCGCCTGATGGCGCGTGAGATGCCAGAGATTTACATTCCCCTCTACCGCCTCCGGCACCGCGGCCGACGCCGCCACGAGAAAGTGACACCACCACCGGCCTGGGACTCGTCACTGGGCGAGCCTCTGCTCAGTCTGACTGCATTCGCGACACTTCTGATCAATCGACTTCTTCTGATGGTCGCCCCAGTATCCGTCAATGTCAATACAGAAGGCCAGTGTTGCCCACATAATTGTTTATTCCAGTCTTCTGTCAGTCCATTCACCCAATCCTTTCTGTTCGTGTTCTCGACGCTCCTCCATCCCGCACTCTCGACTCATCCCGTCCGCCCGTATCTCCTCTTCCTGTTTCCGTCCATTTCAACCTTTCTCACTCCATCTCCCTCTCTTTTCCAAATCCTTTTCCTCCTTTATTCACCTAATTTTTACTCCCGCATCGTCTCCACCACCTCCTTCGAGTGTATACAACCGTCTACATCTACTTCTACATGGATACCGTGCAAGTCACAGTGAAGTGCATGGCAGAAGGTTCGTCGAAGCACTTTTATGATCCAGAATGAAACATTCACTCTGCAGCGGAGTGTGCGCTGATATGAAACTTCCTGGCAGATTAAAATTGTGTGCCGGAACCGGGACTCGAACCTGGGACCTTTACCTTTCGCGGGCAAGCGCTCTACCGCTTGAGCTATCACGACACGACTCACTCACAACTTTACTTCCGCCAGTACCTCGCCTCCTACTTCACAGAAGCTCTCCTGGGCAACATGCAAGACTAGCACTCCTGGAGGACAGGATATGGTGGAGACATATCTTAGTCACAACCTAAGGGATGTTTCCAGAAGCCATGTCTGTGGCTACGCCATGCCTCCACCATATCCTTTCTTTCAGGAGTGCTAGTCTTGCAAGGTTCGCAGGAAAGCTTCTGTGAAGTTTGGAAAGTAGGAGGCGAGGTACTGGCAGAAGTAAAGTTGTGAGTCGTGTCGGGATAGCTCAGTCGAAACGCAAAGGTCCCAGGTTCGAGTCCCGGTTCCGGCACACAATTTTAATCTGCCAGAAAGTTTCACTTTTATTATATTTATCTATAGTTTCATTCTCCAATAGCTTGTGGGGAAAAAGAACTCCTAAATCTTTCTGTTTCGATTTGATTTTTCTTACTTTATTATGATCATCATATCTCCCGAATTAGGTGAGTTCTAACAATATATGTTCGCATTCAAGAGAGAAAGTTGGTGAAAGAAATTTCGCAAATAGATCTCGTCGCAATAAATAATGCCTTTCTTTTAATGATTTGCACCCCAACGCGTGCATTTTTTCCGTGACACTCTTTCTCGTATATCATGATAATATAAAACGGGCTGCCCTTCTTTGATGTTTCTCTAAACCGCCTAACAGTTCCACCTCGTGTGTATCCCACAATGCGCAGCAATACTCCAAAATAGGACGCACAAGTGTACTGTAGGCAGTTGCACCTTCTAAGTATTCTGCCAATGTAATGTAGCCTTTCGTTCGCCTTCCCTACAATATTTTCTGCGTGTTATTTCCAATTTAAGTTGTTCGTTATTGTTGCTCTTAGGTGTTTAAATGACGGCCTATAATTTTGATTGATTTATCGTGTAATTGAAATTTAACGGATTTCTTTTAGTGGTCATATGGATGACCTCACACTTACATTATTCAGGGTCAACGGGCAATTTTTGCACCATGCAGATATCTAAATCATTTTGCAGTTGTTTTTGATCTTCTGGAGACAATATAAACCGATAAATGACACATCATCCGCGAACAGTCTAAGAGAGCTACTCAGATTGCTCGAAAATTCCGTCTTCTTATATACGGATGGCTCTAAGACCAATGAAGATGTCGGATATGTGTTTGTCGTCGGGGATGACGGTTTTCAGTACAGGCTTTAATGACCACTGCTCGAATTTCGCAGCTGAGCTTTTTGCCCTCTATCAGGCTGTGCTATACATCCGCCGACACCGTTCTCCTTCCTATGTCATCCGCTCTGACTCCCTTAGCGCCACCCCGAGTCTGATGTTCAAATGTTTGTAAATCTTATGGGACTTAACTACGGGGTCATCAGTCCCTAAACTTACAAACTACTTATGAACTACTTACGAACTAGGACGGCACAAATATCCATGCCCGAGGGGGGATTCGAACCTCCGACCGTAGTGGCCGTGCTGACCGTGACTGTAGCGCCTCAGTCCCCTCGGCCACCGTGGCCGACCCCGAGTCTGAGAGACCCCCCCTTTTCGGCCCATCCTGTTGTGCACCGAATCAACCGCTCCGCTCCCTTCAATTATTAGCTGCCGACGGCCCTCGCGTTCACCTCCTGTGGGTACCTGGCCACGCAGGCGTGCCTGGTAACGAGGCTGCTGATGCCGCAGCCAAGGCTGCAACTCTCCTACCTCGGACAGCTATGTACTGTGTCCCATCGAATGGCATTCGAGGGGCTCTTTCCCGTCGCCTTATATCGTCGTGGCATAATGTGTGGTCCTCGCTTACAAGTAATAAGCTTCGAACCATTAAACCGCTCCCAGTGGCTTGGATGACCTCTTCACGCCGCTCGCGACGAGAAGAGGTCATCTTGTCCCGGTTGCGGATCGGACATTGCCGGTTCAGCCACCGCCACTTGCTCACTGGTGACCCCGCACCGTTCTGTTCCTGTAGTCACCCGCTGACGTTACGCCATGTTTTACAGTCTTGTTCAAATTTTACTCCTGTTCGGATTGCACTGAATCTACCGGATACACTGGAAGAAATTTTAGCTGATGACGCACGAGCTGTTGCTCGAGTACTGAATTTTATCAACTTGACCAATTTGTTAAAGGACATTTAGCTCTTCCTTTTGTTGTACTTTATCCTATGTTTTTAGCTGTTTTCATATAGGCTTATTATCCTTGAGTATATCTCAGTTTTGATTCGGGCGCTAATGACCTCAGCAGTAGTGCGCCCAAAAATTAATAAGAACCTCACAAGAAGAGAGTCTGATAGGTGGTTCACAGATTTCTGTCGACTTTTGCTTGGACGTTCGATGTTAAATATAAAGAGAGACACATGTTTCGACATTTTGGTGGACACTCAGTAGTGTTTGAAAAAATCGAGGTCAAAGTTGATTATGGAAAATCGCGTTTTCAATGCTATACATGCAAAGATTGTCTAAAGATGAACATATTTTACTGATATACATGCGCTCAAAACTTAAACAGATGATACACTTAATTGAATATTAATCAGAGTTCTATCATCAACTTTGATCTTGATTTTTTTTCAAACACTACTGTCTAGCAAAAAGCCGAAACACTCATCTCTTTATATTCAATACAGAATGTCCATGTAAAATTCGGTCGAAATCGGCGACCCAAATTCAGACCCTCTCCTTGTCTGTCCATCTCCTTCTCCATTTGTCGATGAACAATTACATATATCTCAATCAGGTGATGCTGAAGGAATTAGATTAGGTAACGAAACAATAAAGGAGGTAGATGTGTTTTTTATTTGGGCAGTAAAATAAAAAATGATGGTCGCAGTACAGAGAACATAAAATGCAGAATGGCAATGGGTTGAAAAGCGTTCTTGAAAAAGAGAAATTTGTTATCATCGAATATTGCTTTAAGCCTAAGGAAGTCCTTTCTGAAGCTATTTGTGTGGAGTTTTGCCTTGTAGGGAAGTGAAACATGGACGATAAACAGTGCGAACTCGAAGAGGATAGAGGCTTTTGAAATGTGGTGCTACAGAAGAATGCTGAAGATTAGTTGGGTGGATCGCGTAACTAATGAGGAGGTACTGAACAGAATTGGGGAGCAAAGTAATTTCTGGCATACCGTGACTAAAGGAAGGGATCGATTGATATGACACATTCTTAGACTTAAATGAATTTTGAATTTAGCGTTGGAGGGAAGTGTGTGGTGTAAAAAGCGCAGAGGAAGACCAAGAGATGGACACAGTAAGAAGATTCAGTCAGACGTAGGTTGCCGTTCTTATGTGGAGTTGAAGAGGCTTGCTCAGGATAGGGTGTTGTGGAGAGCTGCATCAAACCAGTTTCCGGACTGAAGACAACTACTACTACTACTACTACTACTACTACTACTACACTACTTTCATGGTGACTAGTGAAACAGTGTCGAAGTTTATTTCCAGGTTCCGTCCGCCAAGCACCGAACGGTGTCTTGCGCAATATTAAAACGTTCTCCACGGAAACATGCACGCATGAGATAAATTTCACGGAGATAGGTCAAAAGGTGTCGTTATCTGTTGAAAGATACCCTTCGCCATACATCGTACGAAATATTACGTCCACTGTCTTCCTCTCGTTTTGAAGCTAAAGTGTGAAGTATTAGTTTCAAGTACTGTAACTTAACAGTTTCGAACCTGGAAAAAGTTCATGACTTTTAAAGGTCAAGACCTGGTACCAAGTAAAACTGTGATAAACGACAGCAGAACAGAGATAGGAGGTGAATGGAACTTCATAGGATATACCATCTTCTTCACAAATAAAAAGGACACAAAGAAATAGAAATTGAAAGATTTACGTATGTTTATAGGACCATGTACAGCATACCGAATAAAAAAGGTAGTAAGAAAACCCTAATAAATTTCCATAAAACATTAGCGACATATTTACTTAAGAGTAGTTAGAACTTGTTTAATAAAACATAGAAGTAAGCGAATAATATAAGTTGTGGAAATGAGATTTTTAAGAAGACCAGCTGCCTATACAGTATCATACGTGATAACCATAAGGATTACAACGGTCATGACAACTAGCACAAATGGACAGATCAAGGAGTACAGAAATAGTTAGAGAGATGTGGTCACAAGACTTAATGAAAGCAAGCCTTCATAAAGCAATAAAACCGTAATGAATTATCGATCATTAGAGATCAGTTGGTGTACTAAGAAAGATTTCAAGAGATCAAGTAGGAAGTAACTACAGACAACAGAGCGTCTGAACAAGAGGACATAACACGCAAAAAACATCGAAGTTTGTAAAATACGCATTTGTTGCAGTAAGTGATTTGTATAGTGCCGCGTTTTGAAACTAATAACAAAAATACGTGAACTTATTACCCGTTCACTTCATGATTTGTCGACGGCAGGACTCGGAACTAAGCCTGATGAGACCGAAGACGGAGGACAATACTCGACACTACACAATGGACGCACGCGACTCGGCATTGTACAGTCACCTTATTGTCACAGTGTGGCTGCGTATTCTCAGCGTCTGCTGAAATGACTAAGCATCGTACAAATATACGGAATCAAAGAACACGTTCAGATGGATAGATTCAGCCGTCGGAACGTCTTTTCTGCTTTTTCGTCGATTATTGGTAAATGTGGGTACACCATGATGATGTATTGTGTCAAAACGTTACTTCTTCTTAGTTATTTCATCCCCCCAAGGGGCCTCGTGTGTACGTGCGTGGCGAGCACGGGGCCCCGAGCTAATGCAGTCTTTCTTCCTTCTTTCCTCCCTGGACTGCATTTCTCTGCCTTTCCCCTCCTCTCCTATCCTCACTCCTTCCCCTCCCCACCGGGTGACTCATGACCTACGCGGTTTAGTCCCCAAAATAACCAAGTAACCAGTTATTACAGCGCACAACAAAACTTTCTTTTTTGCTTTAATTTCTTACGCTTTACAGTGGAATTATGAATTAGCAGCAAATACATTTTATTAGCTTCATGATCAACTCAAGTTCTTGCAGAACAACAGTTTTAAATAATTTCATACAGTTGTCTGTAGAAGAATGTATTAATAGGAAATATATTTCGCGTTCGCCTCAGTTACGTTGTAGTAACACTACAGTTTTTCATTTCATTTCATTTTTTTTTTATTTATTTATTTATTTATTTTTTTTTTTTTACAGAAGAATATTTTAAAAGCGAATATACAGCTGTTTTGTAAACGCGCTGCTACTGCATTGTTTGACGGTAAAACAACAGTTTTACACTTTCACTGTTCATTTCGACTGATTTTCTGTACAAGAATAAGTTAACAGAAAGTACTTTTTTTTTTTTAATCTGCTGCTCGTATACGAAGTTCAGTTGAAGGACAGTGTTACATTTAATTGCGAGTAGCTATACGGCTCGTGCGTCATTCTAAACCAATAGCAGAACACGTCTACACTTTGCAGCGCCCTCAGCTAAACCGGCAAATTTTACAGTAAACGGCTAATACGTACATACATACAGTGTAAACCACCTAAGTATATGCATAAATACCATAATTTTAAAGCATAAAACGCTTCATGAAGATATCAAAAGAAAGCTGGTAACAACCGAACAATAATAGTACACTCCTGGCCATTAAAATTGCTACACCAAAGACGCGATATTTAACGGACAGGAAGAAGATGCGGTGATATGCAAATGATTAGCTTTTCAGAGCATTCACACAAGGTTGCCGCCGGTGGTGACATGAGGAAAGCTTCCAACCGGTTTCTCATACACAAACAGCAGTTGACCAGTATTGCCTGGTGAAACGTTGTCGTGATGCCTCGTGTGCAGAGAAATGCGTACCATCACGTTTCCAACTTTGAGAAAGGTCGGATTGTAGCCTATCACGATTGCGGTTTACCGTATCGCGACATTGCTGCTCGCGCTGGTCGCGATCTAATGACTGTTAGCAGAATATGGATCGGTGGTTTCAGGAGGGCAATACGGAACGCCATGCTGGATCCCAACGGCCTCGTATCAATAGCAGTCGAGATGACGGGCATCTTATCCGCAGCCGCTCACAGTGGCCGAGTGGTCTGCAGCGCGCCAGCCACAGTCTGCACGACCGCTACGGTCGGAGGTTCGTATTCCTCCCTCGGGCATGGATATTTGTGTCGTCATTAGTGTAAGGTAGTTCATAAGTAATTTGTAAGTTTAGGGATTGATGACCCCGCAGTTAAGTCCCTTAAGCTTAACAAACATTTGAACATTTGAATCTTCTTATCCGCATGGCTGTAACGGATCGTGCAGCCACGTCTCGATCCCTGAGTCAACAGATGGGAACGTTTGGAATACAACAACCATCTGCACCAACAGTTCGACGACGATTGCAGCAGCATGGACTATCAGCTCGGAGACCATAGCTACGGTTGCCCTTGACGCTGCATTACAGACAGGAGCGCCTGCGATAGTGTACGCAACGACGAACCAGGGTGCACGAATGGCAAAACTTCATTTTTTCGGATGAATCCAGATTTTGTTTACAGCATCATGATGGTCGCATCCGTGTTTGGCGACATCGCGTTGAACGCACACTGGATGCGTGAATTCGTCATCGCCATACTGGCGTATCACCCGGCGTGATGGTATGGGGTGCCATTGGTTACACGTCTCGGTCACTTCTTGTTCGCATCGACGGCACTTTGAACAGTAGCCGTTAAATTTCACATGCGTTACGATCCGTGGCTCTATCATTCATTCGAACCATGCAAAACCCTACATTTCAGCAGGATAATGCACGACCGCATGTTGCAGGTCCTGTACGGGCCTTTCTGGATACGGAAAATATTCAACTGCTGCCCTGGTCAGCACATTCTCCAGATCTCTCACCAACTGAAATCGTCTGGTCAGTGGTGGCCGAGCAACTTGCTCGTCACAATACGCCAGTCACTACTCTTGATGAACTGTGGTATTGTATTGAAGCTGCATGGGCATCTGTACCTGTACACGCCATCCAAGTTCCGTTTGACTCAATGCCCAGGCGTATCAAGGCCGTTATTACGGCCAGTGGTGGTGGTTCTGGGTACTGATTTCTCAGGATCTATGCACCCAAATTGCGTGAAAATGTAAGTAATGTCAGTTCTAGTATAATATATTTGCCTGGAGTAGCCGAGCGGTCTAAAGCGTCTCGCTGCGGAGCCCGCGGTTGCTCGCCGTGGAGGTTCGAGTCCTCCCTGGGGCATGGGTGTGTGTGTTGTCCGTAGTTAGTTTACCTAGGTTTAAGTAGTTTGTAAGCTACGGACTGATGACCACGCAGTTTGGTCCGATAGATTTACAAACATTTGAACATAATATATTTGCCCAATGAATACCTGTTTTTCATCTGCATTTCATCTTATTATAGCATTTTTAATGGCCAGTAGTGTAGTATCGAGACGAAACAACAGTAATTAAGTGTGAGTAAAGCAAAATTTTCTTAGTCACCATAAGTGATTATATGCCGGCAAAGAATGCAGTTGAGATGAAGTAAAAATATGTAATCCTATATATCATTTCGTTATGGGCTGTTATGTATCAGACGCCCTTTAGAATTGGCCAAGTGCGACATATTACCGTTTAAAGTAATACGGTTTCAAAGTACCGGCTTATAAAATGATGTCTTTCTTCATATTTATTACCAGTCATACCCATGAGTTTGCTTTGTTTTGTACAACAACAATGCGCTGTTTCCCTCCTCGCCTGTCGGTTTAGTGAATTAGGCTTGAAAGTGCGCCGAGGCATGGCACGCTTGGGTGCTGCTTGTGAAGTAAAAAGAATTGAAGTGACAGGTTAAAAAAAAAAAAAAAGTCGCACATCCGGCCACCCTTTCTTGTATTTAGTGCAAGAGCAAAACAGTGGAGGCCGCTTCGAAATGACCCCACTTCAATGCCAGTGATTCGACAGGCTGTAATTAAAACCTCCGCTCTTGATTCTCCACGTCACTCAAGCCCAGAATTAACAGGTGTTTCCAATCGTGACAAGCTTAATCACTCCGCCGCTCGTGCATTCCCACAGAGAGGCAAAGAAATGCAGTCGTGAGTTACTCAAGCTTTCAGTGGAAACTGCTGCAAGCAAGAGGACAGTGAGCAATTCGAACACGGGATCTGTCGCTGGCAGCTAATGAACCAATACGACCATTTCCATTTGATGATGTTTTACCGAACCCGAACAACTGTCGTTCTACGGCCTTCTGCTTTTTCCGTTAGTACCTGCAGTCGAGTGATGTAGACGTAGGGTAAATGCTGGAAAGATGGCGCACATTTTCAAAATTATTCATAAAACTCCCATAATGCACTTAAGTCAAAATAATTTCTTTTTACAAGTAAACAAACCAGTTTTCCTTAAAATATAATTTTTTGAGAATTTTACCTGCACTCATTCGCCATATTTGACCATTCACAAAACCTTAAAGTGAGGCATCTATCCGTTAGGCTAAGGGTGAGACGCCGCGCCTTTATAAGTGACAAGCCGCATGATGATATTTGTTGAAATTTATAATCTTTTAAACAAAATATTCTAACATTTTAGTTTATGATTATAACAATTGAGGAAAAAATCCTTTTTGTTATATCAAAACAAATTAAATTTTAAATTATTTTTAAAGATTATACTTAGACCTATAGAGTTTTTCACAAGAAATCCTATCCGCCGGCCGCGGTGGCCGAGGGGACTGAGGCTCTCCAGTCACGGTCTGCACGGCCACTACGGTCGCGGGTTCGAATCCCCCCTCGGGCATGGATATTTGTGCCGTCCTTAGTCTTAGGTAGTTCATAAGTAGTTTGTAAGCTTAGGGACTGATGACCCCATAGTTAAGTCCCATAAGCTATACAAACATTTGAACATTTGAAATCCTCTCCATCATTAACTTTAATTCCTAATTTCCGTACCACAGTCAACACACTAAATATCAAAGTTTGTTCCGATCTATCAGCGATAGACGCTGCACCCTATGACTCTGCGACCGTAGCAGCCAAATTGGCCGGACTAGAATCAAAAGGCACACAATAGAAATTACTGGTTGTGCCACTACTCAGATCATTATATAAATACGGTAACACGAAAATTGCGGTACAGATTACTCATTTATTCGTACAAGAAGGCCAATTAAAGTTACATAATTCGAAAGATTGTTTGTCGTAGATTTCACGAATATAAATATTATTATGTGTGCATTTAGTCATTAAAAGTGGTAAAAGTGAGCTTGGATCAAGTTCTACTTTCTCCAACAATCAGCTCACTGAATGGCTATTCGCCTCGACCAAAGACGCTGTAATGCAGCGCATCTGCAGTATTAAAATTACGTATTAAAGTAAGTGAATATCGACACATGGAGAGCTCCCAACTCATTTTCTTGTACCGTTCGAATGCTTCATTTTCGCAGTGATTAAGAGTGGTTAAAGGAAATGGATGTTTTCATATGAATGCCGATGTAAAGGATGATGCGCCGGGAGAGGCATCTAGCGGTGCTCGGGTGAAACTACGAAGTCGAGAATGACGATATAAATGATGATGCGCCGGGAGAGGCATATAGCGGTGCACTGGTGCACATGTTGTCAGCTCTGGAATTCTGAATATCGCAGTATCGAAATAACATTATTTCTTGGCGTTGTATAAATATACGAACACCGAAATTGTAGTTCCATTTCGAATATTAGGCTAATTAAAGTTACATAATTCGAAAATGGCATGAGAAGTATATACTTCCATTTTTATTTGTTGTTATTGTGTCAGACATTTTCCTTAACAAGTAAAAGATACCGTTTCATACCTCCCAGTGCTGGTTAAATTTTACCAAATATGCCAGCGGCCTTCTATGATAATGTTGGCAGCAGATGCTGAATAGTGAGAATCCTGTGAGTCTTCATTTTAGCCAATCGCTTGACAATGCTGATGTTTTCTCATGGAATCTTCGCTTTACGAGGGCAATTATTTTTACTGAGTGGACGAGGGTACATACAAGAACCTGTCAACCATAAAGCAGGAACAGCATTATTTGTTTACTTCATGGTCTGTACGATACTCTAATCGAGTCATTCTATGTAGTTCGAACAAATGAGCAAAGATTTTCTATCGTGTTGTTGATGTTGCCAACATAATCACGCGAGGCCGCCGACATGATACGTAAAATTTTACCCCCAGTGACCATTGTAAACACAATAGGTCGATTTTCGACCACAGGCAATACGAGTATTTAAAAAAAAAAGTCACTATTTAGCACCATCTAATAACTAACCGTTATTTCCATGCAAGATGTAGATACTTACCTTATTTATTTACACTAACTCGGTTAAAACTACCACTATTAAAACAAAAACAGATGTCTCGCCGCCCAGCGTCTACTGCGCAACAACAAAGCGCCTTAGCACGCACTGTGGCGGCTTTTGCCAGAGCTAGGGGGGGGGGGGGGAGGGTTCCGAAGTCTGTACCGCACGCGGCACGTCTCCCGGACGTACTATATACGAACGACGACATTAACCGTCCTGCCTTGAACGTTGACTTGCTTGCTAACATTGTTGTACCAAGTTCGCTTCTTAGCGAAGTCAAGTATCTTGCTATCGACCCTGAACAGTGCGAGCACACAACTTCTGTTTGGTTCTTAAATTAGTTTTGAAGTTGTTTGCTTAAGCCTTTGCAGTTCACTACCTTTGTGAGTAACGTGTTAGCCAGAGGACATCCAACAGTCCAGCTGCCATCGTCTGCTGTATGTGAATGATAATACAAGGCCACCAAATCGTCTCTACAGTTATGATTTCAATAGAATGTCGCTAGTTGGAAAAGTAATTCAGATAGCAAAGAGTAATGGATACCAAGAACTCCTCATTACAAAATTGAATATAACAATCCAAAACAAAATAAAGAAACAAAACACCCAAAACCAAGTGCTCATAACACTCACTACTACCCCCCAAAACAACAACAACACAAATGAAAGACAACACAAAAACTCAACAAACAAACTGGTACACACTTACTTTCGGAAATAAACTGACACACAGAATTGGAAACACCATCAAGAAACAAGGTATCAAAATAGCATATCAAAGCCGTAACTCATTACAGAAATGCCTAATAAAAACAGAAAATACTGACATCTACCAAAAATCTGGTATTTACCAGCTCAGATGTAACAGTTGTGATGCTCTATACTTAGGACAGATCAGCAGGACATTTGAAACACGATATAAACAACACAAACGATCATGGAAATATGGCAACAGCCATTCAACATTTGCAGAACACCTTAGGCGAGAAAACCACCATCCCACCACCATAGATACCGACATGCAAATAGTCAGATTTAGCAATAAGAAACACCTCTTGACCCTCCAAGAGAATGTACAAATTCAAAAAGCATTAATAGAAAAGAAACAGATATTAAATGACCAAGTAAACATCAGCAACCAAACATTATTTAAACTAAAAAAACACATAGTAGACAAAGACAAACCTCTTCCACCCGCAAAACCACCACATAATACGACAACAAAAACAAATCCCTACCCACACATTAACACATGCAGAAAAATCGGAATCTCTCTCTCTCTCTCTCTCTCACACACACACACACACACACACACACACACACACACACACACAAAGTCGGTAGTTGTACTAAAATCATATTTATAAACACATAATACAGTCAGAACATCACACACAAAGTTGCTAGCAGACGCCTGTTTTGACAGAAACGAAACGAAAACACACCCCACAGCACGAACCAAAGAACTCGAAAGCAAAGAACACACACACAGACAATAAACAGAAACTAAACAAACGACATACAGAGGCTGCCAGGCCACAGAAATAGCTATTTTTAAAAAACTTTTGTAAGAAGTGTGACTGTAAAAAGTGTAAATATAAGCATGTGGCAATGTGCTACAAATCACACATGAAGAGAAAAACAAACAAAAATTCGTGAGTAATATTAGTAGTCCAATTTATTCAGAATCAAAACAATCCAATTGCATGAGAACTGTCACCGATCGAATTTAGTAAAAAAAAATCAAACAAATAATGTAATACAACCCATTTCTTGTACAGCTGACCACTGAAGATGCTTTAGAATAAAGCGAAATGCGTCTGGTCTAAAGTAGTCCAATTTACAGTTGCATAAGACGGTCCCATAACCTATACAAGTTGTATAACTGTAACTGCGGAAAACGAGTCAAAAAAAAAAAAAAAAAAAAAAAAAAAACGAAGAAATATGTGTAATATTAATGTTTACCATCACTGCGCCACTAAATGCTGGTCTTTCGACAACTTTTGCACTAACACTTGCAAGTGAACCTACTGCGAATTAAATGTTGGCACTCACAGTAGGACTATCGCCATCAAGAAGGCTGTGAAGACAGACGGCCCGTGTAGCTGCTTCTTCGTCCTTCACGGCTGTGGAGGCGACACCCTTGCGCTGTTAAGTAGATCGATGAGATCCTTTCACGCCACTCGGAATGAAGACTGGCTCTCGTGTGTCGATGTAGTCTATTTTCTGCATGTAAACGAGCCTGTATTTGCCCGCAGAAGGACCCATTAGCTTGGAAAACGGTCCGTGACGGTCTAAGTTGAATGGAACTCTGAGGGAATATGGTCTGAAAGGCTATAACCTCCCAGCTCTTTGCAGATTCAAAACAAACAGAACATAAAGATGGATACGATCTGGATTACACAAAGGCAATGTTGCCTCAAGGCTTGTGAAGTGCTTTGAACGACTTTCCATATGGGCGTGGGATACAATCTGTCGAGCACAATAGAGCACGGTGATGAAGGAGATGTGATTCAGTCACGACGGCGGATTCGGATGAATGCAAGAGCGACAATTAACATTGAAGCATGAAAAGTGTGCAGCTTAAAGGAAAAAGTCCACGAGCCGTCCAGATAACCGCAGTATTCGTGATTTAAACACGAACGAAATTATTTTCCTGATTCCTTTACAGATTGATCGTACCAGCTTTTACGAAAATACGCAGCGACATTTCCTTTGGAAACGTTGATTCAAGCAATTAAATGTTTATAATGTTCTATTTGCACGATTACATTTTGCGATAATTCGCTTGTTCCCATATTCTTGCACTTCGCCAACAAAATGCTGCATTGAAAGTTTTAAATTCTGTCATGAGCTTGTTACTGTATGGATATGTAAGGCAACTAGCGAAGTAAATAATCCCATTTCCTCTTCTACCTTTGGCTATCAAAATGACATAAAACTCATGCGTGAATGGGGCTTAGTAACGATCTCTGCCCATGTTTTAGTAAATGTAACGATACTTGATTTGAATAGTGACTGATAGGATGTCACAGCAATGTATTGACTTTGAAGAAGATATTACAGTCTGTTCACGCTTCGTAGCTGTTCACAAATACAGTAATATTGTGTATTTTCGGTGTGTGCTCACATTGTTAGCTCGAGGACTGGTTTTACCGTACCACAGTTACAGTATCTTCCACGATGAGTATACATTTCCGACTTTCGTAGGTGTGTAATTTTTATTTTATTTTATTTAACGTCCACTCCCTAGACTGTTTGTGTACATATTATAAAAAGATACGTGTGTGTGTGTGTGTGTGTGTGTGTGTGTGTTCTCCATATCTCAAATGTTCAAATGTTTGTAAATCTATGGGACCTAACTACTGAGCTTATCAGTCCCAAGGCTAACAACCTACTTAAACTAAGGACAAAACACAAACACACACACACACACACACACACACACACACACACACACACACACACACACACACACACACACCATTGGCGACAAGTCTTGGTGATCCGGCGGGCCAGGGCAAAAGCCTGACATCCTGCGACATCAGTAAGGCATGTGTTCGTGCAGCAACATGCGCTCGCGCATTGTCTTGCTGAAAAATGGCGTCTGGTGATCGCAGGATGTCATTCACGTGGGTCAAACTAGTCAATCACCTGTACAGGTACCAACTGTGATCAGTGGTTGTATCCAAAAACACTCCACATCATCAAGCCTTGAATTGGCGCTGTATGTTGAAGCGTAGACGTGTTAGATTGAATGTCTATGACTCATATCTTTGGCTCCGCGAGGACAGTCATTGGTTGATGCTGTCCCGCGTCTGAGCAGCAGTAGTAGTCGTGGCCTGGATTCAGACCAGTGAACAGGGAGACTGTTATGCATGAAGTAATGGTATAAAGTTAAAATTTCAAAAAATGTTCAAATGTTTGTAAATCTATCGGACCAAACTGCGTGGTCATTAGTCCGTAGCTTACAAACTACTTAAACCTAGGTAAACTAACCTAAGGACAAACACACATACCCATGCCCTAGGAAGGACTCGAACCTCCACGGCGAGCAACCGCGCGCTCCGCAGCGAGACGCTTTAGACCGCTCGGCTACTCCACCGCGGCAAGTTAAAATTTATTGGACGTGTCTAGCTAGCTCTTTGCCTGTGTGTTATCTTTTTATGTAACGATGTAAGGAAAATAATTGAATTCATCTGTTTTTGGAACATGATGAAGATTAAATGTAAGGAGGATTATAATTTCATTATTGTACTGGTTCGTAGTTGTGATTCATGTTTGTCGTTAAATTCAGCAAGAGTGTAATGCAGGAATTTGAATATGTCTCTTGCAATCCCAGAAACTAAGGATGGTTTTGTTTTACAATTATAGTTTAATGAAAAGATGTAATGAACAGACTTGTAAGAAACTAATTGACAAAGTTGTAAGATGTTGTCTAACTTATGTTTGCCTTGTGTGATAATGGATTTCAGTTAGATAAAGGATTATACTTCAAACTTACTTCATGTTTGCGTCGACTTGGTCATTCAAGGAAAAAAGGAAAAAAAAAGGACCTATTCATTTATTTTGTCCTTGAAGACAACAAACGTGGGCTGTATTTGTGTGGTAGTTAATGAATTCGCCTGGCACCGCCATGAATTCCGTAGTCAGTAATTTGGAGAGCAGGTACACAAGTAACTTATCCCTGCGCACAGGTAGGCCATAAAAAAGGACAGTGTTAACAGCTGAGAGAAATATTACAGTAATTATTGTCGCACTTCCATATTCTTGTCCATCAGTCATTTCTGAATCTATCTTTTATCATATGGTTCAAGTTACAGGATCTGAGGTTGCTTTATTGCGTACTTAAGTATATTTTAATCAGCTTCATAATAGTCAGATTAACGCGTTGCTCTTGAAGTGCAGAAT
This sequence comes from Locusta migratoria, assembly GCA_026315105.1. Classification (NCBI taxonomy): domain Eukaryota; kingdom Metazoa; phylum Arthropoda; class Insecta; order Orthoptera; family Acrididae; genus Locusta; species Locusta migratoria. The sequence goes on along the minus strand of CM048751.1, from coordinate 326,400,850 downwards.
TAGTCTCAGACCTATACACACACAACAATCAATCATATTACACAGCTCACGTGAAAACGTGTTTGAGAAGTTACCAAAACCGAGTCAGACAACATATAATTAATAAGCTGCAACACTAACCATTTCATAATTAATTTTGTGAACAACTTTCATATTATTTAACAAGTTCCTAGAACAACGGCAAAGCTTTTAAGATTATTTAACAGGCGGCTCTCACTTACCAAATACAATACAATTACTACTATTACCATCATCTTTACTTTTTATTATCAACTTTCACTCAGCAGAAGCATTACTATTATTCATTACTATCATTCATGCCTTTGTATTAGAAACTTTCAATGTCTTGTGTAAATGCCACTCCCCCTGTTTGATACCGTTCCTGTCCCCAGTGACGTCGTCTCATACGCCGCTGCCGCCTAGTATGAATCTCCACATTCGTCAAAGGTGCTGAAATAAAGACGCTCACGTAACCCATGCCGTAATAAACGGGGAGGACTGTTATCCCTGATAATGTACCCTCTGTTCCACGAGAGCCGAGTTGTACACAGTTGTTCGACAATACTATTCGAAGGGAGAATCGAGCTTCTCGGAGGGTGCTCTTGGTGGTGCCACCTGAAGCGTTTCGTCGTGTCCTGCGGTCTTCTATAAACCATTCTGCACATGTCTGCTTGCACTGCGGAAGCACTTCGACCCACAGGAGTAGCAGTTTCCCAAATGGAGGCATCACCTTCTCTCATGCGAGTAATGCGGCCACTTTAAAACCCACTAATTTGACGATTTCGGTTCGCGTATACGTCTACGAGGTATCTTGCACGTCTGCTCAACTCTCACTCATCCTTTACCTTAAGCCGTCGGCACACGGAGCGTGGCTCTGAACGAGTGTAGCCAATGTGGCGAGTTTCTGACGTCACAACGTGCGAACCGTACGTTGGCGAGGCTTTCCCAACGTGTGGGGCAGTATCAAGCATGCCAGATATTCTCAACGAGCGTTTCAATGATCAATAAGGTGGCAGAACGCCACCGACGTCACACCACGTGGATATCCGGGGAGGGGGCAGCTCTTTTCGGTATGGAGATGAAGACGCCATATTAGCAATCGTATTTCATGGTTTTTATGTATATAACTTAGGTCTTATGAATGTATGACATTTGAAAGCAAGTAAAAGTAACTGAGTAAATTGAAAATCTCTCGAAAACCGGTCATAAGAGGTACAATTTGTTGGAATAAATGACTGTAAACGTCTCATGTGTGGTTATAACATTTCTGTATTACAGTAATCTGCCATTACAAGGGAAAGCGAACTACGTTAATTGGCCGTAGCGTACGCAGCAACGCCGCGGACTGTAAAATGGAAGATGGTTCTCGGAACTGATTAAAAGCTCCTCGGAACCAAACATGTTTTCTTCTTTTATTCGTGTTTTCTGATAGACTCACAATCTTTCCTATAAATTTCATAGAAATATAATGCATAATATTCGATGCTATGTAAACGTAAGTGCGCATTCTCTGAGGAGTGAGTTTGTTAGATTCGTTTTATGAACAGGACAGTTTGCACATTCCTTACAGTAAAATACGCACTTTATTGTTTTACGTATTGTATTTTACATGTTCTTAACATTCTTCTACTGAATAGTAACATTGACCGTGGAAGAATGACCTTTAGGTTTTACTAAAAAGCGTGACTGTTGCAATAATGTTCGCCTCATGTGAAGGCTTTTTCTAATTTCATATAGCACAGTTTGTCATGAAACGTTTATAATTCGATGCACTTATTGACATAATATGTAACTTTTATAAGAAGCTTATGTTAATAGATATTTTGATGTTACTTACGTTGGCCTATTTCACAGGACATAACGAACATATGCAGGAGCGCGGAAATGAGCGATTTAATATAGGTAAAGAAGGAGTTCCACTCTTTTGATTTCGTAAACAGTGTGATTCGAGGACCTGATGCCACTGACAACTGTTGCGTGTAGCTCGTTCAGGCACACGTCCCGTATACACAAATCGCGCCGTCTCCGAGCGTTCAGCCGAACATTGAACTCGGCACGCTGACCGCACACGTTCAGACACACGCTCCGTGTGCCGACGGCCTTAGGTTTACAGCGACAACGAGAGCCGCAGGCACATTCTACCGGTACGAGGTGTCGCGCCGTGATATCCATGTTCACCTAGACACCGATGTCTGACATGATTCAAATGCCTATCCCTTCTGCGGAACATACTCTTGTACATGTACTGTAAATATAAATTTCCTACCTCCAGTCCCTCCCCAGGTGGTCACGTGGTTCTCTTACCTCTGCTTGTAGCCTTGTCCATGGCCTCTGCTATCCATGAGCTTTCGTCTGTCAGTGGCAAACGTATGTTACTAACAGCTCTAAACGTTCTTCTCTGTCTATTGGGGATTCTAAATAGGATTATTTACAGCGGAAGTGTTTCATGCAATAATCATATGATTGTATTCACAGGTTTATAGTGTATTTTATGTAAGATTAATCTCGCACTTTGCGTAATTATTACACATGTCGACAAATTTTTACTTTTTGTCTGGGGTTTGCATGAAAATATCAATTTCTGACTAAATTGACCCTGCTGATCACAAATATGCAGCCTGTTTCTCTGTAGCACGTCAGGGTTTTGCACCACCACTATCATCATCATATTCACCATTATCTAACTCTGCGCCCAATGAAATTGTAAATTGGAAAGTAATTACGGGACAATGGAAACGAAATGGAACAGTAAAGTGGTTAAAAACGAATTTGAAGAAAGGCATATGAATTACAAGAAGCAAATCTTATGGTGGGCACTTACCAGGTAGAGGTATTACTTCCACTCTTGTGTGTCACTTCTCCTTAACGTGTGATGCACCAATAGTATTCAGCCATCATGTTTATTCCCCAACGACCTTGATAACGATGTTCCATAGTTTTAAGTTTCTCTGATGTGTCAGCCAAATGTGACAGTAGAAAATGCAGTTTTAGAGAGACCTTGCATCCTAACTGTTTAAAGGACTGTAGGTTGTCTTCCACTATTTCCTTGTAATCAGGCTGCTTATTCTGGCCAAGGAAACGATGCACAACATTTTTAAACTTCTCCAAGCTTGACGTTCTATTTCCGTCACAGAACTGTCAAAGTGCTCATCAGACATCAACTTCCTTGTACCTGATCCAACAAATATCCATTCTTTCAACTTTGCAGCCGATAGATTTGGGAAATGCCTACACAGGTATTGGAAACGGTTTCCTGTTTTGTCCAGTGCCTTAACATACTGCTTCATGAGTCCCAATTTGATGTGCAGTGGAGGTAATAAAATATGATCTGGATTAACTAAATGTTCATTCACTATGTTCTTTGATCCCACTGTCAAAATTTGCCTCTTAGGCCACTCTCTCCTACTCCAATGCTCATGATAAGCTCTACTGTCCCATACACACATATAGCAAGGCATCTTAGTGTACCCTGTTTGCTGACCAAGAAGAATGCCAATCACTTTAAAGTCACCACACACAAACCACTGGTGTTCTTCGTACTTCACATTTTGTAGAAGTATTTTCATGGTGTTGTATGTCTCTTTTAAATGTACTGAATACGCAGTTGGAATTGATCCTAGGTCTTTTGCAATATGTAGCAACACTGCTTTCAAACTTCGCTTTGAAGAATCTATAAACAATCTCCATTCCTTGCTCTCATACTTCTGAGCTCCCATTTTCACCACTAATCCGGCGATATCTTTGCAGAACACCATTAAACCATCTTCAACAAAAAATTCCCTGAAATCTTTATCACAATTTCTGTACAATGAATATGATGTAGGCCTACCGTGTGCAAGTAAGTTATTTTCACCGAGACGTGATCCCAGTAGTTGTGCTGCATCTTTTGAGAGTCCTAAGTCTTTCACCAATTGAGTAAGAAGTTTTGGGCTACTATCGGTACCACACTCAGAATAGTCGGATTCACTGCTTTCTTGACTTACATCTGGTTCAGAGAATTCAATAGAATCCACTGATGTTGGTGGAGAGGGGATTGGTAGCCCTGGGCCATTAGGAACAGGTCTAATTGCCGAATCTAAGTTTGGATACGATATGTTTTTCGTGTTTTTTCTGTTGTATCCCGTTACATTCGTCATACAGAAGTAACAGTCATCAACATGATTCTTCTGTTCACGCCGTACTTTAGGAAGTACAAAGTTAAAGCACTTGATTTTACCTTCTCTCCATTTCCTTAACTGCTCCACACATGTATGGCACACAATGTGTGAAGAAAATACCTTGTCCTGATCGCCGAGCTACATGCCGAAATATTAAATATGACTTCTGCACAAATTTTGTTATTTGTCGACATCTTGCGCGTATCACATAATTTCCACAGATATAACAAAATGTATCTGGGCTATTCACACACTGCCTTCCTGACATTTTAACACATCTTCAGTGAAATACCACCACTCACAACAAAGCGTGAAAGCACCTTCTTGTAGCTGTAGCACTCACTCACTGATTTCTGTGGAGATAATGGAACGTCAGCTCCAAGCTCATTAGCCCCCTCTTCCTCACCTTCACACAGAAAATTCAGCTTTGCCACATTTCTGTAGTTGTGGACACTGCATGACATAGATTTCGCAGCCAACGGTAGGGTTGGAGGGGGTCAGCTGTGCAGAAAAAACCGAGGGTGATGGAAAAAAACTGATATGATTTTCATATTCAGGGGTGCAAATTTAGTAAAGAACACCATTTACTTTCCAATCCCCAGAATCCATCTCGACCTGTGTTATTATAGTAAAACAGACGGGAAATTGTGATATGCGTCGTATAATTGTGTGTCTCTTCTTTTGCAGGTGAGTGTCATGACGCCCACAGCGCTCGCAGTCCTACCACAAGCGTAAGTGATTTCATTTTCTGTAGTTGACCCCAGCAACCAGTTTACTATTACGAAAGTTTCTACTTATCGCAGAGCACTTAAACGGCCCGATTTCATATGTGGCCCTGTGATGAGGGCGCTGCTTTATTTGTGGAATTTTTTTCCTTCGGGTCCACAATACAGTTGTTAACTTCTCCACGATGCCAAAGATTTTTCCCGTAGTTACGAAAATATTGTTGGAATGGAAAGTCAACGAAACGGGACTCTCTGTCTCACCACAGTCGAAATGTTTCTCTCGCGAGAGTTCCGCAACTACACTCCTGGAAAATAAATACACCGTGAATTCTTCGACCGAGTAGATGGTTCTTCTCTGGTGATAGTCGAGGGAAAATTGAACAGCGCAGTCCGTTGCATGACGCCATAGACCACGCGGCCATCATTGAATGATTGTTGTAGATGACTTGGACCAAATTTCTAGGTAGTGTGAGGAATGGTAGCTATCTCTCAAATTCAGAAGAAAAAGTAAGGTGATGTACAATACCGTAATGTTCCATTACAGCATTAGTAGTGTGTTGCTAGACAGAGTAGCCACAATTAAATACCCAGGCGTAACGCTGCACAGCGATATGAAATGGAACGAGCATATAACGACAGTCGTGGGGAAGGCCGATGGTAGACTTCGCTTTATTCGGAGAATTTTGGGAATATGTAATTCGTCTGTAAAAGAAACCGCATATAATAACCTTGTGCGACCCCGTCTTTAGTATTGCCAAAGCGTTTGGGATCCCCAACAGATCGGTGAAAAGAAGATACAGAAGAAATTCAGAGGCGGTCAGCTAGTTTTGTTACTGGTAGGTTCGATCAATGCGCGAGTGTTACTGAACTTCGGAAACTCAAATGGGAGTCGCTGGAGAGAAGGCGACGTTCTAGAAACATTATTGAAGAAATTTAGGACGCCGAAATTTGAAAAGTATTGCAGAACGATTCTACTGCCGCCGACTTATATTTCCCGTAAAGAGCACAAAGATAAGTGGAGAGAGATTAGGGCACGTACAGATGCATACAACCATTCGTTTTTTCATCGTTCTGTATGGGAGTGGAACAGGAAAGCAGGTAACTAGTAGTGGTACTAGGTACCCTCTGCTACGCACCTTTGGGTTGATTGCGGAATATGTATGCAGATGCAGATCATGAGTTACCCTTTCTAAAACCACCCTGGTATTTTGCAGGTTGTGAGTTCATTTGTGACTCTGCTCTGTTTAATACGACATTCGAGAGATTGTTATAGATTACGTCCAAGAACGATTTTGATCTATAATTGTCTAGATCTTTTTTCACGCCTTTCTTGTGAATATGATTGATCATAGCTGCTTCCCATGTTGTAGGTATCTCTTCTTCTTTCCAAATCACATTCAAGGGATATGATTGCTTTTTTTGTTTACTTTCCTTCCACAATTCGGCCACTATTTCGTTTCCTCCAGAAGCTTTATTACTTCTAAATTAAGAAATGATCTACTGTAATTCTTTTGTTGTTGGTGACTCTGAATCTGGCTTGTCAAAATTCTTTTAGATTGATTCAAATTTTTCGATTATCTGTTCACAATTAGAGTTTTTCAAAATATACGTTTTGAATCCTGCAGTTCTCTGTGTTATTGTGAGCAATGGCCCCATTTCCTACCAGAAATTGAAGAGTGGATGATCTTTACCTTTTATAGGTCTCTAGGAACTTGTGATGTTTTTGGTCAAGTGTTCATCAAATTGAACGAACTCTTTGTGTTTCAAATCCTCCTCCCCCTAATATGAAAAATTACATGTATCTTCCAGCTTTTTGGTGGTGTAGAAGATATTGTAAGGTGTCCTCCGCCATGTTCCATAGGGTGGAGTGTGGATTATAAAATGCTTCTCCATGGCAGCATATACACATGAGCCAAGTTTCGTGCCGATCGATCAAACGCTGACGGCGTGTGTTGTAAGGTACCCTCCGCTTTGCACCTTACCTTTATTCGAGATCAAGTATGCAAGACTTCATCGAGATCGAAATAAAATTGCAGGTTTGTATGAATTACAAACGACCTACTAATCCTAATTTGGAATAGATTCCAGTAACACCAGAAGGGATGAACTATCGCTATGTCTGCCAATTCCGCTTTCGTCAAATACGTCCACCGCTCCGCGGCCCTCACGCTATGTATACTTTCACTTGTTCAAATGTTAAGCTTAAGGGACTTAACTGCGGGGTCATCAGTCACTAAACTTACAGACTACCTTATACTAAAGACGACACAAACATCCATGCCCGAGGGGGGATTCGAACCGCCGGCCGCGGTGGTTGAGGGGACTGAGGCGCTCCAGTCACGATCTGCACGGCCACTACGGTCGGGGGTTCGAATCCCTCCTCGGGCATGGATATTTGTGTCGTCCTTAGTATTAGGTAGTTCGTAAGTAGTTTGTAAGTTTAGGGACTGATGACCCCGTAGTTAAGTCACTTAAGCTTAACAAACATTTGAACATGTCCCTCGTTCGCGTCCATCGTGGGACGCCCAGACTCCATTTTAGGCATCTGTTCTGGATCGGTTGAAGCTTCTGAATATTCGTGGAGCAGGTGGTCCCCCAGGATGTTGACCCGTAAAGTAGAGATGGTTGGACAGTCGCCCGGTATAGTCTGAGCTTGATGGACGGGTTCATATTACGACTGATGAAGAAGGGCATCAGCGCTCGGACCATCTTCATGGTGGCGTGCTTCTCCTCACGAACATGCGGTGTGAAGGTCATGCCCTTGTCCAGTATCAGCCCCAGGTATTCGACTTGCGTCGACCAGGGGATGAGGGTGATTATTGATTGTGAGTTGGGTTCGCAGTTCATCTAATGACCCCGCTGTCGGTGGGACGTTAAACCCTAGTCTTCCTTCGTTACGGTGACTGCTGGGTGGGTTCCCCTGGGCGCCATTAGCCGGTGTGCCGTGATGCCCGACGCGGCGGCAGGTGCGTCGGCCTGGCGGAAGTTGTGCCGGCTCAGTTCCTGCCCGGCAGGCGGCCGCTCCACACCTCCACCAGCTGCCGGCCTCATGACGACAACGCGTGCCGATCGCACCAGCACCATGAATGGCGATACCGTAAGTGCCTAGCGGCCGCTCCACCATAATAGTCTCACGTGCCATGCGGCCGACTGCTACTGCACAACTGCGCGAGTCAACAACTACTGTTGACACTGCAGGGATGTAGCAGATGTGTATTCTCAAATTGTTGTTGCGTAGCGATACCGTACAGTAGTAAGGTATAAAGCTATAAAGCTTCCAGGTCAACACAACCGATTTTCGTAATCCATTTTTCAGTCACTGCGTTTACATGGAACACATCTTCCGGAAGACGAAAACCGATTTTCGTAAACAGATTTTCGCTGTCGTCTTTACATGGCATTTCCTAGCCCACTTAATCACCCCGTTTACATGGGCTCCCAAAACCGGATTTCGTAAAACGATTTCCCAATTCCGCTTTTGGTTGGTCATGTAAACACTCCAAAATCGATTCTGGAAATCCACTTCTCTAAAGCGGTTTTTTTTTGGTAAGAATTTTCGGCACTTATGGACAGAGTGATATTTTCTAATGTGAAATAAAAGTATTAACATTAGAGTGAGCATGAATCTGTGTATTTAAGTAAAGAAAAATAGCGATTATGCTGACTAAATCGGGGACTGAATCAGCTGTTTTTCAGCCGCCATCTTAAATGGATTAGGAAATCCGATTCAGGCTGTGCCACGTAAACACGACAGCGAGAAACGGTTTACGAAAATCGGTTTTAGTCTTCCGGAAGATGTTACATTTAAACGTAGTGAATATGGCGGCTGAAAAACAGCTGATTCAGTTACTGATTTAGTCAGCACAATCGCTATTTTTTCTTTATTTAAATACACAGATTCACGTTCACTCTAATATTAATGCTTTTATTTCACGTTAGAAAATATCACTCTTTCAATTTGTGCCGAAAATCCTTAACAAGAAAACACAACCTGACAAGCCAAGAACGCTTCAAAAACGATTCCCGGCCGCACCACAAATTTTAATTCAATGCTTCAGCTCTATCAATAATGGCTTCAAAAACGGTTGCGTTTACATGGGCACGAAAATTGATTGTGGAACTGGGAAACCGCTTTAGAGAAGCGGATTTCCAGAATCGATTTTGGAGTGTTTACATGACAAACCAAAGCGGAATTGGGAAATCGGATTACAGAATCCGGTTTTGGGAGCCCGTGTAAACGGGGTGATTGTCTTGTTAAGACCATAAGCGGATTTGCTAGCCCATTCAAATATGGAGTCTGGAGAACAGCTGTTTCACTACCCGATTTATTTACCAACATCACCGTTTCTCTTTGCTTGGAGTGAATAAATGTATATTTATTCTACTATTTCTACGTAATTATGTATGTATGAGCTGACAATTATTAACAAGACGCAGTCTGACGAGTCAAGGACGTTTCAAAAACGGTTTCGTTTACATGGTCTCGAAAATACTGTGGATATGAAAAACCGCTTACGAAAAGTGGAGTTGCGAAATCGGTTCACGAAACATAAATGTGGTGTATAAGCAATGCTTCCCAAAGCCGTGACTTAGAGGTGGAAATTGTTTACTCTCCCTCCCTCCCATAACGAGTTAACTGCCATGGGGTGTGTGTGTGTGTGTGTGTGTGTGTGTGTGTGTGTGTGTGTGTGTGTGTGTGTTTTAGTCGAGTCGTAAGAAAACATGAGTATATAATTTTTTATTTGAATTTTTTTGAAGCCCTCAGATGCGCCTAGAAGCTAAAGTCAATTGAAGACTGGGATACCACCCGTTGACTTTGATCAGTGACAAGTTGTATGACTCGTAACTCCGACTTTTTCTTTCTGTTAAGAATGTTAATTTACTTTTCACAATACAGACTGATCAATTTAGGTTCACCCATCCACTTACCCCAGCCCCATGTTCTAATTAAACACTAATCACTCAAAACGTTCATCATTCCTAATGACAACTTCTTGGCAGAATACTATTGAAAAGGAAAGTTTCTTTGTGCGTAATGGAAAGTTTTATTTTTTGAGTATTGTTTTTGTTTCGGAATGGTTTTTTTAATGTTTAGTCCGTATATATTGAGAAAAATTTGAAAAAAAAAGCCTAATTATGCACTATTTGCAACAAAAAGTTCATAGCTGGGCAACTGTATAGTGCTTACATGATGTACCCGATTCAATACTTTCTAGAAAGTAACTCATAATGCAACGGTAGTATGTGATTGACCACTTTTACATGGCAAATGAGGAAACTAAAGTACACACACCTTAGGAGTAACTCAATGCAGCTAACTGTCGAACTCGCTCAGTAGCACTCTGCATTTTATAATTTCTAGGACGAGCTGCTAGCATATGTAACACTATGTATAGAAGCAACTACAAATGAATTTGTGGTAAAATTCCGATCAGTTTAAGAGATAATGGGAGAAATAAGCTGATCAGCTACACTATGCATTAAAAGGTTAAATTTTTGACTCTGGACAGGACATAGGCCTAGTAGTCTTTTCTAATGTTGATAGTATTTGCCATACAGTATTTTCAGTGGGTTTTCGTACGATAGGTTAAAATATACCACTATTGGTTTTAAGTTCTTTGGCTCACCTGTAGACGGGGATACCGCCAGTCAGCTAAGCCCCGTGACGTCATCGCGGCGCGGTAGTTTTGAGGTGCGTGCGTGTTTGTAGAAGGCATGATTATGTGGTGGTTGAGTTAAAGACGATAGTTTGTTTACCAACAAAACAGATTAATATTTTCTGTTTAAAAAGTGATCTGTGGCTTCTCTCTGATGGTTAGGTGTAGGTTAACAGAGATTTTTTTTTTTTCGTATGTGAGCGCCGAACAGGTGGTATCCCAGTCTACAGTTATGCTAGAAAGTTTCCTTGTGCTCAATGAAAAGTTTTATTTTTTGAGTATTCTTTTTGTTTCGGAATTTGGCTTTCCGCGTCTTTTCCGTTAAGTCCCGACAATGACGACATGGTTCAAAGCAGACGAGTGGTGTCGGGTCCTTCAGTATTGTCCTAAGTGCTCTCATACTCGAATAGTACAGGAATAAAGTACAGTTATTCATGTGTAGTATATTGTGCCTATTTTTCATCACATTATGACGTCATACCTCATTAATTAGACATAGCAACTAGCTGTTCTTAGTCCCACAGTGTTTGTTGTCTGACTATGAGGAATGAATGTATGTAAAAAAGTATTGGTTGAAACTGGTCCAGTAGTTTAGCAGACTAGTCGTGTGGACACACACACACACACACACACACACACAGAGAGAGAGAGAGAGAGAGAGAGAGAGAGAGAGAGAGAGAGAGAGAGAGAGAGAGAGAGAGAGAGAGAGAGAGAGGGGGGGGGGGGGAGGGAGGGAGGGAGATGATGATACAAAAAGGTACGGCCAAACTTTCTGGAAACATTCCTCACACACAAAGAAAGAAAATATGTTATGTGGGCATGTGTCCGGAAACGCTTAATTTCTATGTTAGAGCTCATTTTATTACTTCTCTTCAAATCACATTAATCATGGAATGGAAACACACAGCAACCTGTGCTGCTAGAACATGTGCCTTTACAAGTACGACACAACATGTGGTTCATGCAGGATGGAGCTCCTGCACATTTCAGTCGACGTGTTCATTCGCTTCCCAACAACAGATTCGGTGACCGATGGATTGGTAGAGGCGGACCAATTCCATGGCCTCCACGCTCTCCTGACCTCAACCCTCTTGACTTACGTTTATGCGGGTATTTGAAAGCTCTTGCCTACGCAACCCCGGTACCAAATGTAGAGACTCTTCGTGCTCGTATTGTGGACGGCTGTGATACAATACGCCATTCTCCAGGGCTGCATCAGCGCATCAGGGATTCCATGCGACGGAGGGTGGATGCATGTATCCTCGCTAACGGAGGACATTTTGAACATTTCCTGTAACAAAGTGTTTGAAGTCGGGCTGGTACGTTCTGTTGCTGTGTGTTTCCATTCCATGATTAATGTGATTCGAAAAGAAGTAATAAAATGAGCTCTAACGTATTTTCTTTCTTTGTGTGTGAGTAATGTTTCCTGAACATTTGGTCGTACCTTTTTGTAACACCATGTATATATATCCATTTCTATAATACGTATAATCAATAGTGAATTACATTTCGGGTTTAAGACCACTTTACAGTAACAGATTCGCGCTATTCGTCCACGAGACTCAGAGGTCCATAGACACGGGTTCTCAGGTAGATGCTGTGTTTCTCGACTTCCGCAAGGCGTTTGATACAGTTCCCCACCAACGTTTAATGAACAAAGTAAGAGCATATGGTCTATCAGACCAATTGTGTGATTGGAATGAGGAATTCCTAGATAACAGAAAGCAGCATGTCATTCTCAATGGAGAGAAGTCTTCCGAAGTAGGAGTTATGTCAGGTGTGACACAGGGGAGTGTCGTGGGTCGGTTGCTGTTCACGATATATATAAATGACCTTACGGATAACATCGGAAGTTCACTGAGGCTTTTTGCGGATGATGCTGTAGTATATAGAGAGGTTGTAACATTGGAAAATTGTATTGAGATGCAGGAGGATCTGCATAGAATTGACGCATGGTGCAGGGAATGGCAATTAAATCTCAATGTAGACAAGTGTAATGTGCTGCGAATACACAGAAAGAAAGATCATTTATCATTTAGCTACACTATAGCAGGGCAGCAACTGGAAGCAGTTAATTCCATAAAGTATCTGGGAGTAGTCATTAGGAGGGATTTAAAATGGAACGACCATATAAAATCAATCGTCGGTAAAGCAGATGCCCGACTTAGATTCATTGGAAGAATACTAAGAAAATGCAGTCCGAAAACAAAGGAAGTAGGTTACAATACACTTGTTCGCTCACAGCTTGAATACTGCTCACCGGTGTGGGATCCGTACCAGGTGGGATTGATAGAGGAAGTGGAGAAGATCCAACGGAGAGCAGCGCGCTTCGTTACAGGATCATTCGGTAATCGTGAAAGCGTTACGGAGATCATCGATAAACTCCAGTGGAAGACTCTGCAGGAGAGACACTCTGTCGCTCGGTGCTGGCTTTTGTCTAAGTTTCGAGAATATACCGTTACCGAGGAGTCTAGCAGTATATTGCTCCCTCCTACGTATATCTCGCGAAGAGACCGTGAGGATAAAATCGGAGAGATTAGAGCCCACACAGAGGCTTACCGACAATCCTTCTTTCCGCGAACAACACGTGACTGAAATAGGAGGGAAAATCGATAGTGGTACTCAAGGTACCCTCCGCCACACACCGTCAGGTGGCTTACGGAGTATGGTTGTAGATGTAGATGAACAGTGATTCACCGTTTAGGAGCCTGGGTGATTTCTCTGCCTCAGCAGTTTTAATTGCAGGCAGTGCGCGTAGAACGGGAGCGTTGCCCTGGCCTATGGCCATCTGCACAGGACGCGCTTCGCTGGTGCCAAGGACAGCGTGAAGGACACGGGTAGTAGGGAGGCGAAGCGTCACTGGGCTCTGTTCTAACCACGTCAGCACACGGAGCTAGCGCCAGAACAGCTGCGCACCTGCCGTGTGTCAACAGCTGCTCTGCTGCTCTGCTTGCCTTGTGCGTTTGTCTCTGGTCACACCACACCTCCCGCTTGTATTTGGGCCGCCCACTCTACATACGGCAGAGTAATTACTCCTCCACTTGCAGGCGTCGTCTGTTCGCCAGTGCACGCCACTTTTGAGAAAATTAACTGGAACAAACAGCGAAGGCTTTTTGTGTCAACTGCATAGCATTAACTTTGTAAACATACAGAGAGAGCCCAGCGAGAACAGAATAACAGAGGCTATACTGCCTACATCAGCGCACAGGCAGTGAAGCCAGGCAGCCATCTTGGATGGATGTAGAAACGGAGTTGGGCCGATAACTGCGTAGTTCTTCAACTGGCGCTCGCCTTAATTACATTGTCATTTGAACCTCTTAAATAGGAAAAAATTACCAAATTTTTCACGTAGGCAGGTGATTTGCCGTCGTGTCATTAAAGAAAGCAAAAAAGCTTGCTGGACTGCTTTCACGAGTTCTTTCAAAAGATTTACTCATTCGTCTGTCGGCTGGGGCAACCTACGCTGGCTACGTGGCACTAAGGTCCATTCCCCAATCCCCGGCCTGAACATAGCAAACGAAGCTCTCGTGGAACCCGTTGATATCTTCAATGCTTAGGGCCGATCTTCCGCTGAGGTCTCAAACTAATTACGACCCTGCCTCTCTCCCATGAAAACAGGCTGAAGAGGGACTAACGCCTTCTTTTACATCTCCAAATCGTGAAAGTTACAATGCCATCTTCACCATGCAGGAGCTAGACCGTGCCCTTCCCTCTCCCGGTCCTCTGCCCTGGGGCCCTATGCCAATCATATTCAGATCTTGAAGAACCTCTCCTCTGCAGGTAAATGCTTTCTTGTTCGCACTTATAATCGGGTCTGGCCTGAAGGTGAAGTTCCCACTCGTTGGCGTGAAGCAATTGTTGTCCCCATACCCAAAGCAGGGAAGGACAAACATCTTCCTTCCAGTTATCGCCGCATTTTCCTGACCAGCTGTGTCTGTAACGTAATGGAGCGCATGGTCAATGCTTGGCTGGTTTGGATACTCGAATCCTGATGCCTCCTCACTAATGTCCAATGTGGGTTTCGAAGGCGTGGCTCTGCTATTGATCACCTCGTTACCTTGTCGACCTTCGTTATGACTAACTTTTTGCGAAAGCGTCAGACTGTGGCTGTGTTCTTCGATTTGGAGAAGGCTTACGACACTTGTTGGCGGGCAGGCATTCTCCGCACCATGCATACATGGGGTCTTCGCTGCCGTCTTTCCCTCTTTATTCGCGCCTTTTTAAAAGATCGAATGTTCAGGGTACGAATGGGCTTTGTCGGACACCTTTCGCCAGGAGAAAGGGGTGCCACAGGGCTCCGTCTTGAGCGTAGCACTTTTCGCCATTGCAATCAACCTAATTATTGATTGCTTCCCAGTTGATGTTTCAGGTTCCCTGTTTGTGGACGACTTCACTATCTATTACACCGCTCAGAGAACTTGTCTCCTGGAGCGTCGTCTTCAGCATTGCCTTGACATTCTCTATTCCTGGATTGTCGCAAACGGCTTCCTTTCTCCCATGAGAAAACGATTTGCATTAAAGTCTGGAGGTACAGAGAGTTTCTTCCACTGTCTCTCCATCTCGGCCCCGTCGTTCTCCCATTTGTGGAGACGACGACATTTTTAGGGCTAACGTTGGATAGGAAACTTAGCTGGTCTCAACATGTCTTCTCTGGCTGCCCGCTGTACTCGTTCCCTCAACGTTCTCCGTGTTCTTATTGGTACATCATGGGGCTTCACCTCTATCGGTCTACTGTCAGATCCAAGCTGGATTACGGGGCTTGTGTGTACTCTTCTGCACGGCCGTCTATTTTACGCCACCTAAACTAGATTCACCATCGGGGGTTACTCCTGGCGATAGGATTCTGGTACAGACGTCTAGATTCTGGGACTGCGTCATTAGAGAGGCCATTGAAATTCGCGCAAGTGACGACCTCATAAACCGTGACTGTGGCTATAATCGTAGCAAAGCTTGGCAATCAGCGATTGGGTTAATTAAGAGTAAATCTATCAAACGTAACGAAGTGACGACCACGGCGGACAGAGCCCTCACACCGACGTCTTCTCAGACGCCGGCGCAGTCGGTTCCACTGCGCGGCCGCGGCGCTGGGCGCGGACCGCGTAGGGGTCGCTCCGCGGGCCGAGGGTATTTAAATGGCCCGCCACCGGGCTAGAACCCAGTTCTCTTCGAGCAGCCGTAGCGTGCGGATCTCCGTGCCGGCGCGTTTCCAGGAGCTCAGTCCGTCAGTTCACCTGATGATGGCGACATGTGTGATCGCCGAATATTGTGCCCGTTGGAAACTATGGACCGGCAGTACACCCGTGGATATTTTCATTATCATAAAAGCGGTTCGATAAACCCTCTGCCATTCACTTCAATGTGATATGCAAAGTATTTATGTAAACGTAGACTAGGAATGGTTTCCGTATAAATAAAATAAATAATATGAATGAGTAAACCTTTGTAGTACTCTATAAGGTATTAATAAACGAAAATTATTTTACACTATTACGGGCTGTCTTGTCAGTGTTGAATTAAAATTTAAACTGATATAGATGCAAAGGACGTAAAGTGTGAAATACTTACGTCGCCTAAAAGTCGCTGGTTTCGCGAGAAATATCACCCAAATGGGGATAAAGGAGTCATGTTAAAATGTTGCAAAATTCTAAATTAAGTACCTCAAAAGGCTACATATCGCCGGATGTGGCAAACCTGAGTATGGTTGCGATTGTGTTTGTTGATTTCAGTGTTGCGTCTTTAGAGCGCGCACAGCAATGAAAATTGCATGACATAAACTTGGAGAGTGAAGGCTTCACACTTGACGTCACGGACACAGTGAACTATCGGCGTGGGACTTCGTTTTCTGCGTCGGAGCGTGCAGTCGGGTGGCACACTAGTCGGGTTATTACCGGCAAGGAGGGGAGTGCCACCTGGCGGTGGCGGTGTCGGTGGGTGGCTGTAAAGCGGCTGATTTGTATTCGTGGCGGCCGTATCCGCCGAAGGTCAGCGGCGCATGCGCTGTCGGCCGTGGTGTCAGCGCGTGGGCCCGCCACCCACTACACTACACAGCTAGCCAGCCAGCTGACGCGCCGGAGAACATACGAGCTGAGACATGGTCGCCACTTTATATTACTAATCCTTTTTGTCATTACTTTCAATATCCTTATTTACGTATAACATTTCTGTGTCTGGACAAGGCTTCCTAGTTGTTGTTGATGTTGTTGTTGTTGTTGTGGCCTTCAGTCCACAGACTGCTTTGATGCAGCTCTCCACGCTACCGTGTCCTGTGCAACTCTCTTCATTTGACAATACGTTCTCCAACCTACATCCTTTTGAATCTGTTTACTATATTCGTCCCTCGGTCTCCCTCTACGATTTTTACCCCACAGGCTTCCTTCTAATGCTAAATTCATAATTCCTTGATGTCTCAGAATGTGTCCAACCAATCTATACCTTCTCTTAGTCAGGATATGCCACAAACTCCTTTTCTCCCCGACTAGTTACGTGATCTACTACCCATCTAATCTTCATCATTCGTCTGTAGCACCACATTTCAAAAGCTTCTATCATCTTTTTATCTGAACTCCCCATCGTCCACGTTCCACTCCCATACAATGCTACACTCCAGACAAATGCTTTCAGAAAGGACTTCCTAACATTTAAATTAATATTGCATGTCAACAAGTTTCGCTTCTTTAGAAACGCTTCTTTCCATAGCCATTCTTCATTTTATATCTTCTTTACTTCGGCCATCAGAAGTTACCTTGCTACCCAAATAATTCCTTCAGCATCGCCTGATTTTCTGACATTGCATTCCATTACCTTCGTTTTACTCTTGTTAATGTTCATCTTATATCTTCCTTTGAAGACACTGTTCATTCCATTCAGTTGCTCTTCCAGATCTTTCGCGGTCTCTGACAGAATTACTATGTCATCGGCAAACCGCAATGCTTTTATTTCTTCTCCCAGGACTTAAATGCCCTCTGCAAATTTCTCTTTCCATTCCTTAACTGCCTGATCAACAGAACAACATTGGGGAAAGGCTTCAACCCTGTCTTACTCCCTTCCCAACCTCTGCGTCCCTTTCTTGCCCTTCGACTCTAATAACCGCTGTCTGGTTTTTGTATAGGTTGAATATAACTCTTCACTTCCTATATTTTACCCGACATACCGTCAGAATCTGGAATAGTGTATTCCAGTAGACATTGTCAAAAGCTTTCTCCAAATCTACAAACGCTAAAAACGTAGGTTTCCCTTTCCTTAACTTATCTCCTAAGATAAGTCGTAATGTATTGCCACCCTACATTTCTCCTAAATCCAAACTGATCTTCCCCGAGGTCGGATTCCACAAGTTTTTCCATTCGTCTGTAAATAATTCGTGTTAGTATTTTGCGCCCATGACTTATTAAACTTATAGTTCTCTAATATTCACACTTGTCTGTCCTTGTTTTCTTTGCAATTGGAATAAGTTATTCTGATTGAAGTCGGAGTGTGTTTCCCCTGTCTCATACATCTTTCATACCAGGTGATACAATTTTTTCACGTCTGGCTCTCCTAACGATATCAGTAGTTCAGGAGGAATATCACTACTCCAGGGGCCTTGTTTCGACTCAACTCCTCCAGTGCAATATCATATCTCTTTTCTCATCTTCCTTCACTTCGTCTTCCATTTCTAGAATACTGCCTTCAAGTTTATTTCCTTTGTATAGGCCCTCTATATCTCTTCCACAGTTCGGCTTTCTCCTCTTTGGTTAGTACTGGTTTTCCGTCTGAGTTCTTGATATTAATACAGCTGCTTTTCTTGTCTCCAAATATCTTTTATTTTCCTGTAGGCGGTATCTATCTTTCCCCTAGTTATGCATTCTTCTACGGTTCTGCATTTGTCCTCTAGCCACTCCTGCTTAGCCAGTCTGCACTTCTTGTCAATCTCATTTTTCAGACTAAGGAAATGTACAAAGTACCGTGTGAGACCTGGACATGCAAAAACCAAATCCATATTTTACAAGTGGGGTGCCAATGACAACTCAACGTGTGACTGTGAAACTGACGAACAAACATTACAACATGTAGTCCAGGATTGCCCGCTAAGAAAATTATGTGGTAACTGGACAGACTTTATCGAGGACAGCTCTGCTGCTATTGAGTGGCTGTCTCGTTTGGACATAACGCCGGCCGCGGTCTGCGCGGCCACTACGATCGGGGGTTCGAATCCCCCCTCGGGCATGGATATTTGTGCTTTCCGTAGTGTTAGCTAGGTCATAAGTAGTTTATAAGTTTAGGGACTGGTGACCCCGCAGTTAAGTCCCTTAAGCTTAACAAACATTTGAACATTTTTGTGTATTTTATGTCTTCCCCGTCCCCCCAAAAAATGAAGAGAATTCATATTGTGTACTACTAACGTTTACCACGATTGTGTACACACGCTTATTAAATTATACGTCTTCCGCGCATTCAGTGCCACCCTTTTCGCCTGTAGATAGTTAGGTTGGTAGCCTTTGATCATTTGCTGAAATCGCCAAAGCTTCGGACTGCGGTTTTAAGAAGCAGTCGCAGGAATTACAACAAAAGGACAGCTTCGTTGTCCGCATACGAAATTCGCGGATTTATAGGAACCCTATAATCACCGCCGAACTTCGCACACGTGTTATTAAGGATTTCGCGGCCTTCAATAAACTGACATCCACACTGCAATTTGTCAAGGTTATATGCACGACAGGTTTGTCACTTAGATTGGCGGACGTTCACTTATAAAATCAGCAGCGATCGACAGTTGAGGTGGACACTCAGACGACGAAACAATATTCTATCTAAAAACCTTGGTGACGTGTTCAGTAATCTTTATTTACGGTATTAGTGGTGATTTACAAGGTTGTTGATGCAATTACGTGTAGATATACAGCGTTATGGCTCTAGATGTAGCAGGTGGGCCCGACCTACCGCCGTGTCACCCTCTGAGAACAATGTTATTGGGTGGAGGATGGATGTAGTCATCACACCTCTCATGATCGTCAGTGGGGCTCACTAGGCTGAGTGCATCCCGTTCCAGTCATCACATCAAGAAAACTCATTGGCAATACCGCGAATCGAGCTCCGGTCTTTCGCAAAGCAGTCAGCCGCGCTGGCCAGTCAGCTACGAAGGCGGTCAGGCACCCAGCATGAAGACACTAATTTTGCTGTCTGAAGTCGATCTCAGGCTTACTTTCGAACTGTGATAAAGGCATTTTGTGATAAGGGATGCCTTTGTTTCAACCGCTTGGAAAAGCACCAAATAATGCTTAAATAACATTGTACATTATGTGATCAAATGGATCCGGACACCTGGTTGAAAATTCAAGTTAGTGAACCCTACATCGGAAATGCCGGTATTCAATATTGGCCCATCCTGACCTCGATGACAGCTTCCTCTCTCTGTTATGCGTTCAGTCAGGTGCAGATTTCTTGGGGAATGGCAGCCCAATATTCACGGAGTGCTGCAGTGAGGAGAGATTTCGATGTAGATCGGTGAGACCTTGCACGAAATCAGCGTTCCAAAAGTCCCCTAAGGTCTTCTGTAGGATTCAAGTCATGACGCGGAGCAGGTCAGACCATTACAAGGATGTTTTGTCATGTTACCACTCCGCCACAAGCCGTGCATTATGAACAAGTGCTCGATCGTGTTGAAAGATACAATCGCCATCCGCGAATTGCTCTTCAACAGTGGGAAGCAACAAGGTGCTTAAATAACAATGCAGGCATCTGTTGTTATAGTGGCAAGCAAGACAAGGGGTGCAAGCCCCCCCTTCGTGAAAAACACGACTACACCATAACACTACCCCCTTCGAATTTTACGCTGGAACATGACGTTCACCGGGCATTCGTTATACCCACATCCTACCGTCAGATTTGTGTACCGTGATTCGTCATCCCACACAAACTTTTTCCACTGTTAAATCTTTCAATGTTTAAGCTTCTCACACCGAGCGATGCGTCTTTTGGCATTTACCTGCGTGATGGGCTGTAGATAGACTATGAAATCAGTTTCCTCACCTCCTGCCTGTCACAGCACTTGGAGTGGATCGTGTACAGTTTCCTTACCTCCCGCCTATCATAACACTTGGAGTGGATCGTGTTGCAGTTTGAAATTCCGGTTTGAACGTTTAAATTTATGCCTGTCTATTAAACTGTAGGACCCAGTTCAACTGTCGGTAGTCTGTCAGTCAACAGACGAAGTCGTCCTTTAGGCCTTCTTTTTGTAGGTGTCCCTTCACGTTTCCACAGTCATGTCGGAAACAGTGGACCTAGGTATTTCTATGAGTGTGAAAATCTCGCGTTCAGGCTTCTGAAACAAGTGATACCTAATCACCTGACCTTCAGAAAAAATGTGGTCTGTATTATTTCCATGCAAAACTTTGTCTTCTACCTAGGGTTGGCATCGGTCCCGATATATCGGGGACCATCGCTAGTATGGACTTCGTTGTCCCGACGTCCCGACAAGACCGAATTTTGTCTCGTTTTGTAAAATATTGTTGCGAGCTTGGCTCAAGTACTAAATAACGCCATCTGTTAGCGCAATATGAAAATCGACCTGTTTAACTACATGCTGACTTGAATTGTTTCCTATACGTAAAAGGGGAGAAGGGCTTGCTGAGAAAGGGGAGATTCCGAAATTTTGGTGTACCATCATCATCTGCCGCAGCAAGATCCATGTAATTGTGTTTTTAATAATAACAATAATAATTATTATTATTATTACTTGTAACATCATTGCTGCTTCTCGCATTCTAAACGCCATCGGTCCTTGTCTATCCAGTCTCCTTCCAATCCCCGTTTCTAAATTTCCTGTTGAATACTATTCATCCACTTCTTACGTGGTCTCTTAGTTTACTTCTCTGTGGTGGGATGCAACTCCGTACTTGTAATGGTATCCTTCCCTGTTCGATAAATTGCAAATGACCGTACCATTACAATTTATCATTAATTGCACTTATAATGGTAGTTGTAATGTTAAGATGCAGCATCTTTTCCATCATGACACCTCAGCAGCAATAAGTAAAAAGTAATTATAAAATTTATTTCATTTCTACACCACCCATGTCAGAGTTTCCCGATGATATCCTAGTCAGTTACGGCAACCCTAATTCTACCCTAAGTGACATTTTAATCGAAAGAAACGAAGTAAAGAGATATCAGTACCATAGCTCAATTACACTAAATTCAATTACGACATTGTACTCTTTCGTAGTCACTTCGGTTTGTTTTGCTGGATACTAAAATCTAAATGATTCAATATTTCTACGGTAAAACTGTCTATCTTCAGGAACCGTCGCTGCTCCTGAGTCCCGTTGAATACTGACGTCCATCCTTTATTTTATTTTTATTTATTTATTTATTTTTCAACACTTTTCATTCCCACCCCTGAGCGGAGGTGGGCGGTCTATTTTATCCCAATTTCTGCGTACTGTATAGGCGTCAATTGTGTGCACGGCGCATGCGCATAAGCCCCCCGTCACATTTTCTGTCTCATATACTGGGATGGTGGTGCCGCCACTAGTGGAACATGGCAGAACGATGTATCGCACCTTCCATTACTCATTCATTGCTGCAGGAATCGTAGCCGAACATTGCAATTTGATATTATTTAATACTGGATTTCATGTCCGACTAAGAGGAAACCCCATGTCTCTATTTTATTTTTTTTTTAAATTCTCCGTCAACCTGATTTCAACAGTTCCCTGTACACACTGCTTCAAAGCTCGGAGGTATTGTATACTACATGGGTCTTGTCACATATTATCTTGCGTCCCTCCGTTAAACAGTGTTCTGCTATGGCCGATTTTTCCGTTGCAGTAGTCTCGTATGGCGGCAATGTTCCACGCATCTGTCTTGCACAGTGCGAATCGTACGGCCGATGTATGCCTTCCAACACTGAGACAATATTTTGTAAACATCGCGTTTCCTGAGTCACAGGTCTTCTTTAACAGCGCCAAGCAGTGCCCTAATCTTGAAAGGCGGACGGAAAACCGTCTTATGTTAAAACATAATAAATGTCTTCCAATTTTGGTAGCGACGTCCCCAGCGTTATAGTGTTCTTAAGTTCTCAATCAACAGAGTTAGAAACCCTTCGATTGTTATCATTATAATAATTACAAACGCGGGCGTACGCACACGCACACACACATATGCATATTGGCCGCGGCGTAGCGGCCAAGCGCATTGATGCGCTATGCTACGATGCGCGAGGCCGTTCCCCGTCGGGGGTTCGAATCCCCCCTCGAGCATAGATGTTTGTGTCGTCTTTAGTATAAGGTAGTTTGTAAGTTTAGGGACTGATGATCCCGCAGTTCAGTCCTTTAAGCTTAACAAACATTTGAACACACATTCCTGGTATTACTTACTTAAGTCCTCTAAGATCATTGTGGATTAATGCGTCCTCGCGGAATGGCCGCGTGATCTAAGGCGTCATGATACGGACTGGGTGGCTGTTCCCTCCGGAGATTCGAACCACCCTCGGGCATTGGTATGTGTTGTCCTTAGGTTACTTAAAGGTCAAGTAAAGTCTAGGGACTGACAACCACAGCAGTAAGTCCCTTAGATTTACAAAAATTTGAGTCTTTCTCAGAGAGAGGTATCTTTGCACATAGAAAGGCACCTAACAGAGATTACGGTACTTCATACATTTATACACACAGACCATTGAGTTTGTCTAGAAACAGAAGAAAGGTCGCTGCCGAATGACTGTGTAAATGAAGAAAATTATAAGGTGATGCACATGAGTAGGAGAAACGGTCCAGTAACGTTCGGATACAGCATTAGTAGTGTGCTGCTCGACATTGTCGCGACAGCGTAACACTGCACAGTGATTTGCAATGGAACGAGGTTTTAACGACAGTCGTGGGGAAGATGGATGGTCGACTTCGTGTTTCGGGATATTTTGGGGAGCTGTGATTCGTCTGAAAAAGAGACCGCATATAAGACTTACACGACGCCGTCTTGAGCATTGCTCAAGTGTTTGGGATCCCACACTGATCGGTTTAAAGGAAGACATAGAAGCAGTTCAGAGGCGATCAGCTAGTTTGTTACTGCTAGGTTCGGTGAAAGCAAGAGTGTTACTGACATGCTTCGGGAAGGCGACGTTCTTTTCGAGAAAAACGCTTGAAGAAATTTAGAGGACCGGAATTTGAAGCAGACTGCAGAACGATTTTACAGTAAACAAGTTACATTTCGCGGAAAGACCCAAAGATAAGACGAGAGAAAAAGGACTCGGACAAATGTATACTAGCATTCGTTTTTCCGTCGTTCTATATCGGATTGGAACAGGAATGCACGTAACGAGTAGTGGTACAAGGTAATCTCTGCCACGCATCTTTGCTTGGACTGCGGAGTATGTGTGTAGATGTAGAAATGCAGGTAACGTTTTGTGTGTTACTGCAAATGAAATATTTACACATCGACGTACTTACAAAAGGCAGTTCCAAGAAACCTTGTTACGTTGTTTCTTTTGTGTATCATTTCTACCATAGCACCTGATCAATATCCAGTCAGAAGTTTCGATATCCACGTTGTATTAGTGGAGACTTCAATGCGTGATAGAGAAGGCAACACAGAATTACTTACCGTAGATATGAAGCGTCTATCTTGTGTTGCGACGTTTAAAATCTACGTAAACACACGATTGTTATTTTATGCACATCTATGGCATAATAACATACGAGTCATGTACGTTTCATTAATTTATTGTATATTAAAAATTAAAAATCGGTACTTGAACCATGATGCTCAGACGGCTATGATTTGAATGTAAATAAAAGAATTTATTTCGAACACAGATCCACCGAGAAAATTGAATGAAAGGCAAAAAATGTTCTCGCAGAAAATCAATTATTCAAAACGCAGTAGATTCAGTATTATTCTTCCTTTTTCTGTATGAAGATACAGATCAGTCTCTTTACCGACTAGGGACTATGCAATATATAATCGTCTTTGAGAAAAGCAGTCGTTTACTACATCCCGTTCGTGTGCTTCCCCCCCCCCCCCCACCCCCTCCCACACACACGCTGACTGTGCATCTCATCCTTTGTACGTAATTCTCCCCCTTCCTAAATGAAAAATGTTTGTAAACTTATTGGACCAAACTGCTATGGTTATCAGTCGCTTGACTTACAAACTACTTAAAGTAAGTTAACCTAAATACAACACGCACGCACGCACACCACACTCACACACACACACACACACACACACACACACACACACACACACACAATTTCGTAGATTGAAACCACACGAAATATGTTCATTAAAGCTGGTGTGCTCACAGATACATTGGCTCCAAAGGTCTGTCTGATATAATTTCCAAGTGGATGGGGGCGCTCATTTTGTTTTGCCGCCCGGGCTTCCGACATTCTTATTCCGCCACTGGATTCGTGTTACAATGATTCCAGCCGATTTACCCATTCATTTTGCCTTTTATTCCCAGTTAAGGTTGTGGTTGCAGTAAGAGTAAACATGATCAGAGAATTAAAGGTGGAGGGGAGATCATGGGCGTAGCCAGAAGGGTGGTTTCTGCGGTTCAATTTCCTCTCGAAATGTTGACAAAGCCAACAAAATATGACGAGCTAAAGCAAATTATTCAGACAGTTAAGGGAGAGGAAAACTTAATTGTGATGGGAGACTGGAATTCGGTAGTAGGAAAAGGAAGAGAAGGAAAAATAGTAGGTGAATATGGACTGGGCAAAAGGAATGAAAGAGGAAGACGCCTGGTAGAATTTTGCATGGAACATGATTTAATCGTAACAAACACATGGTTTAAGAATCACAAAATAAGGTTGTATACTTGGAACAGACCAGGAGACACCGGAAGGTATCAGATAGATTTTATAATGGTAAAATATAGATTCCGGAACCAGGTTATAAACTGTAAGACATACCCAGGGGCAGATATAGACTCTGACCATAACTTGTTAGTCATGAACTGTAGGCTGAAACTGAAAAAACTGCAGAAAGGTAGGAAAATAAGGAGATGGGACTTAGATAAATGGAAGGAAAGTGAGGTTCTTAAGAATTTCAGAGGGAGATTTAGGCAACAATTGACAGAAACAGGGGGAAATAAAACAGTAGAAGAGGAATGGGTAGCATTGAGAGATGAAATAGTGAAGGCAGCAGAGGACAAAACAGGTAGAAAGGCAAGACCTGCAAAAAATCCTTGGATAACACAGGAGATACTAAATTTAATCGATGAAAGGAGAAAATATAAAAATGCAGTAAATGAAACAGGCAAAATGGTGTACAGACGACTAAGAAATGAGATTGATAGGAAGTGCAAAATGGCTAAGCAGGAGTGGCTAGAAGCCAAATGCAAATCTGTAGAACAATGTATAATAAGGGGAAAAGTAGATACCGCCTACAGGAAAATCAGAGAGACATTTGGGGACAAGAAAAGCAACTCTACGAATATCAAGAACTCAGATGGGAAGCCGGTTCTCAGCAAAGAAGGGAAAGCTGAAAGGTGGAAAGAGTAAATAGAGCAGCTCTACAACGGAAATGAACTTAGAGACGATGTTGTAGGAAGGGAAGAGGGAGTAGATCAAGATGAAATAGGAGATTCTATACTGAGAGATGAATTTGATAGAGCCCTGAAAGACCTAGGTCAGAACAAAGCCCCAGGAGTAGATGACATACCCTCAGAGCTACTGAAGTCTCTTGGAGAGCCAGCCATGACAAAACTATTTGAACTGGTGTTTAGGATGTATGAGACAGGCGAAATACCCTCAGACTTTAAGAAAAATGTAATAATCCCCATTCCAAAGAAATCAGGTGCAGACAGGTGTGAAAATTACAGAACAATCAGTTTGATAAGTCATGGTTGCAAAATTTTAACACGAATTATCTACAGGAGAATGGAAAAGTTGGTAGAAGCTGACCTCAGGGAAGATCAGTTTGGATTCAGGAAGAACGTAGGAACTAGGGAGGCAATACTCACTTTACGTCTTATCTTAGAAGATAGATTAAGGAAAGGCAAACCTTCATTTTTAGCTTTTGTAGATTTGGAGAAAGCGTTTGACAATGTTGACTGGAATACACTCTTTCAAATTCTGAAGTCAGCAGGGGTAAAATACAGGAAAAGGAGAGTTATTTACAACTTGTACAAAAGCCAGACCGCAGTTATTAGACTCGAAGGGCATGAAAGGGAAGCATCAGTCGGGAAGGGAGTAAGACAGGGTTGTAGCCTTTCTCCGATGTTGTTCAATTTGTACATCGAGCAGGTGGTGAAGGAAAGTAAGGAAAAATTTGGAATAGGGATTAAAGTTCAGGGGGAAGAAATAAAAACATTGCGTTTTGCCGATGACATTGTAATTCTGTCAGAGACAGCAATGGACCTGGAAGAGCAGTTGAATGGACTGGACAGTGTGTTGAAGAGAGCGTATAAAATGGACATCAACAAGAGCAAAACAAAAATAATGGAATGCGGTCTTAGAAAATCAGGTGATGCTGAAGGAATTAGATTAGGTAACGAAACAATGAAGGTGGTAGATGAGTTTTGTTACTTGGGTAGTAAAATAACATGCGATTGTCGCAGTACAGAGGATATAAAATGCAGAATGGCAATGGGTAGAAAAGCATTTTTGAAAAAGAGAAATTTACTGACATCGAATATTAATTTAAGTGTAAGGAAGTCTTTTCTAAAGGCATTTGTGTGGAGTGTTGCCTTGTACGGGAGTGAAACATGGACGATAAGCAG
Source organism: Locusta migratoria (assembly GCA_026315105.1). Classification (NCBI taxonomy): domain Eukaryota; kingdom Metazoa; phylum Arthropoda; class Insecta; order Orthoptera; family Acrididae; genus Locusta; species Locusta migratoria. Next base: position 326,373,615 of record CM048751.1, on the reverse strand, counting down.
TGCGGACAGGAAGAGAATAGAGGCTTTTGAAATGTGGTGCTACAGAAGTATGCTGAAGATTAGGTGGGTAGATCGCATAATTAATGAAGAGGTTAACAGAATTGGTGAGAAAAGGAATATTTGGCATACCCTGACCAAAAGAAGGGATCGCTTGATAGGACACATTCTTAGACATCGAGGAATCGTAAATTTAGCATTGGGGGGAAGTTTGTGGGGTAAAAATCGCAGAGGGAGACCAAGAGACGCGTATAGTAAGCAGATTCAAGTGGATGTGGGCTGCCGTTCTTATGAGGAGATGAAAAGGCTTGCTCAGGATAGAGTACGGTGGAGAGCTGCATCAAACCAGTCTCCGGACTGAAGACCATAACAACATAAGACCGCCTACATTTTGCCAAGGCTGGGAAGCAGTTCCACATGCTCCATACAGTCCCGATTTCTCCCTTTGCGACGCCCATATGTTTAGGATCCCTGAAAAGAGACATTCACGGCCGTCGGTATGTTTCTGTCGAAGAGATGCAAACTTTGGAATAAAATAAATAAATAAATAAATAAATAAAGCAGGGTTCTATAGCTACATGCGCATAGAGAAATTGACCGCCTTGTCTCACAGTGGGTTGAATGTATTAACAGTTTTGGTTATTACTACTGAAATTATGAGCAGTTTTACAATCGGCGATTACAATGTCAACTATATATTACAATGTCAGTCAGCAATATATCTTGATGCTCCCATATAAACGACTCTAGGTGCAAATGTTTGAAACCCTATTGCACCAAACTGCTTGGTCATCAGTCCCTAGGCTTACAAACTACTTAGAGTAAGTTAATCTAAATACAACACACATACCATGGACGACTCGAACCTCCGACGGCGAGCAACCGCGCGCTCAGCAGCAAGGTGCTTTAGAACGCTGGACCATTTCACCGCGGCGACTCTGGTTTACTGTCTAGTCAAAGAGTACGTATACAATTATTTTTGGTCATTGACAGCAAACACGTACCGCAGAAATTCGAGTGCTTCTCCGAGCAAGCTTTTTTTATAATTTGACGTCAACCACCGTATCTTCCACTCCCTTATAGCTATCGGCATGGAACTTCTATGGTATACAACATGAGACTTTGGACAACAATTACTCACAGACCCATTCGTTTATGTTCTATAGTTTTCTCTGCAGAGCGAAATATTAACACAGACACACGTAGAATTTTATATACACCGATAACTTTCCATCCCAGTATTCTCCACCCTTGTATCATTATCAACCCTCAAGCAACAATGCAACCAATAAAACCATTTTCAAAGAGTAAATATAATTTTCAAAGAGTAATTATTGCTCCGCATTTCGCGTTATATTCTTCAAATTACTAAATATCTATCAGATCGCTATAAAACCGTGCCTAAAACCTTCCTCGGGTATAAATTAGTAACTGTACAAATATTTAATTCTCTGCGTCTTGTCATTCGGACGTGATAAGCGTACACCAAACAGACATTCACATTAATATACAGGGTGTTTCACTAAGTGTGTTTGCCTCTGTATGTTATAAAGTAATAGATGACGGGAAATTTTAATGCGGTAGGTCAACACAAGAAATGTTACACTTTCTGCGGAGCTATGAACATAGTTTATTGTATCATTTTCCATACAGTTACAGCACAAAGATATAATTTTTTAAATGGAACAATAGTTTTTTCTATCGTGCATTGGAATCGTTGAAACCAGCTGCGTCCAAATCAATTTAAACTACATTCCTATCACTGTTAGTTTGGGAGCTACAACCCTTCAAAGTTTCAGGGGCAGATACCACAAACGCTGCACATAATGCAATGCGCCTTCTAAATGTAGTGTGGCCGAGTTGTAACGTCGCTGGTGTCACGGAGCGAGAAGCTTCCTCGATGCGCTGTTAGACTGTCGACTGTCGCCGCACACGGCCATATACCCGACAGTTGGAGCCACACAAACAACCGGGGCTCAATATACCACATTTATTGACATCGGATGACGATGGCATACACGAACAACGAGTTTCTCGCTCCGTGACACCGGCGACGTTACAACTCGGCCGCACCACATTTAGAAGGCGCATTGCATTATGAACAGCGTTTGTGATATCTGCCCCCGAAACTTTGAAGGGTTGTAGCTCCCAAACTAACAGTGATAGGAATGTAGTTTAAATTGATTTGGACGCAGCTGGTTTCAACGATTCCAGTGGACGATAGAAAAAAGAACTACTGTTCCATTTAAAAACTTATGCTGTAACTGTTTGGAAAATGATACAATAAACTATGTGCATAGCTCCGCAGAAAGTGTAACATTTCTTGTGTTGACCTACCGCATTAAAATTTCCCGTCACCTATTATTTTATAAGTTAAGGAGGCATACACACTTAGTGAAACACCCTATACATAGATAAACAGCTATCCGATCGCCTTAAAACCGTACCTAAAGCCTTCCCCGGGTAGACATTAGTAACTGTACAAATTTTTAGCTCTTTATGTCTTGTGGTTCAGACGTGATAAACGTACACCGAACATTCACATTTACAGATATAGATATACAACAATGAAATAATGAAAAACATCGTTGTTTTGGGTATCGAAATAAACGACTCTTCTTGGGGGAAAAGTATAAATATGATTAACATCGATGTTTTCCGACATCGCGATGTTTTCCTTTCGATGTATTTCGTACATCGATTCGTTGAACCGATGTTAACAACGATGTCAACATCGATGTTTTTCCAATATCGATCATCCATACGGGAAATTGAAATCTCGCGTGGGGTGTTTACAAATATTTTTAAAAGAGTTAACCAACGTACGTCTGTATGACCGGTATTCGGATACTTGACGCTGTACTGTATTAGTATACGCCCGGTCAGTTGTGGCGTTTTAAAATCGCCGACTGTTGGTTTCTTCGGTCGTGGAGCGGCAGGCACGAGGGCGGCCGGTGGGAGGCGGGGATCGGCAGCGCTGCAGGCGGGGGGGCTCGTGTTCGCGTCCAGACAGGGAACGGGTCGCGCATAAATATTGATGCCGGCCGCGGTGTCGCAAAAAGCGGAGCTCCTTTGTGCGGCGCTATAAATAGCAGCGCTTCCAAATAAAGGAGGCGGCCGCGCGTTCCCACCGGCACAGACCAGACCTGTTGAGTCTCCGCCTCCGCCTCTGTCTCTGCTCTGTCTGCAGTTGTGCAGGTCGCGCCTGTGTCGTCAACACCATCCTGGGAGGAAAGGAACGCCTGCGGCCGACGCGCTGCAGGCATACGAGCACACGTATTCCTCGGAACGAAATAATAGACTGGAAACTCACCAGAAGGAAAGAGGCCACAGCAGAACGGACGTTCTGAAGTTCCGGATGGGGGAAGTTTGAGCGAACCTGCCACCGCCCAGGGAGGCGAGTTTTAGGGGACAAAAAATTTTTAAATACATACTAATATTACAAATTTGAATTAAGCTCTGCCTGTTTCCCTTTCGCGAGCGAACCGCTTAACCGATTTTGATGAATTTGTGTACGAAAATAGCTTTAAGGCTGAAGAAGAACACAGGCTACTTTGATAGATCATTATACGAGGTATGTCCTCAAAGCAAGTTCCGTTTGGTTATATAAACCAAACGCGAACAGATACAGAAAAAATATTTATTGTATAAAAATCTGCAACTGTTCAATTACGTTTCTACATAACTTCCGAAATTTTGTAGGCACTTGTCATAGCGTGGGACACGTTTTTGTGTGCATTCTTAATAGAAGGTTGCCGCCTGTGTATCCAACCATGTGTCAAACATGTTCTTTCAGCTCATCATCGTTGAGTATTAACTACCAAGGACAGAATTTAGGTGTAAGACGAGATTAAAGGAGTCTTATTCTTCCCTTCACGTTGCCGCCCGACCTCACAAGACGAATGTGACCAGACAACTCTTACTGGAACTTCTCTAGGACGTGTTTGATCATCCTCCGTACAGTCTCGCTCCTAGCGACTTTCTTCTTACACCTAAAACCTGACCATGGTGGTCAACACTTCAGCGATGATGACGAGCTGAAAGAACATGTTACCACATTCTTGAATACACAGGCGGCAACCTTCTACGTAGAAGGCATACAAACACTTCTGCCACGCTATGACAAAAGCCTACAAACTTTCGTAAGATATGTAGAAAAGTACTTTAATAGTTGTATATTTTTGTACGATAAATATTTTTTCTATTTCTGTACACGTTTGTTTTATATAACCAAACAGAACTTACTTTGTGGACATGCCTCGTATAAATACGCTAACACGAAAATTGTGGTACAGATTACTAATTTATTCGTACAAGAAGACCATGAAAGTTACATAATTAGAAAGATTGTTTGTCGTAGATTTCACGAATATCAATATTGTGTGTCCATTTAGCTATTAAAAGCGATAAAAGAAAGTAGAAATTTTCCTATCTACAGCTTGGCTCAAGTTCTACATTCTCCAACAATTAGCTCACTGATTGGCTATTCGCCTCGACCAAAGACGCTTTAATGCAGCGCATCTGCAGTATTAAAATAACGTATTAAAATAAGTGAATATCGAAACTAGGTGTGCTCCCAACTCATTTTCTTGTGCCGTTCAAATGCTTCATTTTCGCAGTAATTAAGAGTGGTTAATGGAAATGGATGTTTTCATATGAATGCTGATATAAAGGATGATGCGCCGGGAGAGGCATCTAGCGGTGCTCGGGTGGAACTACGAAGTCGACATGTTGTCAGCTCTTGAATTCTGAATATCACAGTATCGAAATAATATTATTTCTTGGCTTTGTATAAATATACGAACACCGAAACTGAAGTTCCATTTCAAATATTAGGCTAATGAAATAAAAATGTTCAAATGTCTGTAAATCTATCAGACCAAACTGCGTGGTCATCAGTCCGTACCTTACAAACTATTTAAACCTAGGTAAACTAACCTACGGACACACACACACACACACACACACACACACACACACACACACACACACACACCAGGGAGGACTCGAACCTCCACGGCGAGCAACCGCGCGCTCCGCAGCGAGGTGCTTTAGACCGCTCGGCTACTCCACCGTGGCGGCTAATGAAAGTTACATAATTCGAAAATGGCATGAGAAGTATATACTTCCATTTTTATTTGTTTTTATTGTGTCAGGCATTTTCCTTAACACGTAAAAGATACCGTTTCATACCTCCCAGAGCCAGTTGAATTTTACCAAATATCCCAGCGGCCTCCTATGATAAGTTGGCAACAGATGCTGAACAGTGAGAATCCTATGAGTGTTCATTTTAGCCTATCGCTTGACAACGTTGATGTTTTCTCATGGAATCTTCGCTTTACGAGGGCAATTATTTTTACTGAGTGGACGAAGGTACATACAAGAACCTGTCAACCATAAAGCAGGAACAACATCATTTGTTTACTTTATGGTCTGTACGATACACTAATAGTCATTCTATGTGGTTCGAACAAATGGGCAACGATTTTTCTATCGTGTTGTTGATGTTGCCAACATTACCACGCGAGGCCGCCGACATGATAAGTAAAATTTTACCCCCAGTGACCATTGTAAACACAATTGGTCTTTTTCGACCACATGCAATACTAGTATTATTAAATGTCTGTCACAAAGGAACAGACGTTGGCAGTTATCCGCAGCAGTCATAATTATATCTATGTATATACTTCGCAAAACGCGAAATTTTCCGACGTCTGCGGTACAAATTTTCAGGTGTTGCAGATCGTTCGTCCATCTTTAACAGGCGCAGCAGACGTCGGAAAATTTCGCGATTTGCGAAGTATATACAGGGATGCTTTGATACTTAATTCAAGATATTTGCTGATTTTACAGGGGGGAGTTTGAAAATAAATTTCCCCTGTCGACTTCCCCTTGCTTCCAAAGTGCCTTCCGCTGAGAATCTTCTTCAAACCTGAAATTAGGTGGAAGTCACTTGGTGCGAGATCAGGACTGTATGGCGGATGGTGTAGGCGCTCCCAACCAAGAGCTGCAATAGGCCTATGGTTTTGTGTTGCCGTCAGCGGCTGTAGTCTCGCATTGTACTCCAACAGCAGAACGCTAGATCTGAGAAGGCCAGGCTTCCAGAAACTACAGCAACAAAAGTCCTTGGGCGTCCTGGAAAACGGTGAATAGGACTTTACCTACAGACGGAGTGCGTTTGAACTACTTTCATACAGGTGATGACGGATGTTTCCACGTCATGGATGTGACCTTCGATTCGGGCGTGTAATGGTGAACCCACGTTTCATCCCCCGTCACAATCCGAAACAGAAAGTCATTGCCATATTCATGGTTGACCTCTACCCAATAGGGTATCGGCTTCTTGCTCGTGCGCCTTCACTTACTGTTCCGTCTTCCGCCCATAGCCGTTCAATGCTTCTTCCGTATGCAAAGCCCTCTTTTTTTTTCGTGGATAGCTTTTTGAAGCTTAAAAAGCGGTTTGCCCTGTCCACAGTCGACAGGGAAAACGTATTTTCCAATTCTCCCTTGTAAGTATATAATTTAAAAATGGAACAGGTGAGCATTACCGTCTTTGTTTTAGCTTCAGAGACGCTTCAAGACTCCCTGGAAAAGGTATTTATTCTTTGACTTTTGAAATTTATCACATTTATTGAAACAAGTTCAATGGTTGATACTTTGTACCTAATACGATTCAACACAAAGAAGAGAACGCTTAAACAAGACGTCAACGTCTTCAAACCGCCGAACCGATTTCGATGACATTTGAATCCTGCATAATTTAAACGTTGAATAGCGTATAGCTTCTTCAGTCAGCGGTTTAGTCATGATTTAAAAGACAGATTTTTTTCGTATTTAATAAAATCTTTATTTTCATCACGATTAAGGAGGGCAGTATTTACCATCATTCTAAGCGCAGTTTATATCTGTGGGTCGGACGTATAGGACACTGTCCATTTTTGGCCAAAATGAGATTATCGGCACAATCATATCAGGTCCTTGTTCTCTATTCAGACGTATACCACACTATGACCTAAATCGAATATTGGCGAAGTTATGGTGCAATGAAATGACACGAAGTCCACTTTACCTTAGGAGTATACAACACCATCTGGACATAGTGTTGTATTGATAATATCGCCATATTTGTATACAAATGTTCCCATGTGCCAAAAGATGTTTGGTTTGTGTCTGGTGCTTCATAGTGTTGGGCTATATAAGTGAAATAAGTGCCGAGTGTACATTATTTTGTGAGCAGAAGCAAAAGACACGACAAAAAATGGCAAAGAAGTTTAGATGTAAGTAAAAAATAACAAACAAAAACTCGATTGTCAATATCTGTTTACAGCGTAATAATAATAATTTAGTAGCTACCCCATTTATTCAACCCACGAAAGGGGACGTACAGTTTAACGAGAAATCCGAACTATGTGCCGTTTCTCGCGACTGTTCCCATATTTCAGAGGTGAATGCTGTGTTAAAACGCAGACGGCAAAAAATCCGTGATCCGACCATACGAGCACTTTACCACGGTACGACTACATCTGACTTGTTGGCGGCGTGTTAAATAGTTACTAGCGCTAGTCACGTTCAAATACGTCATTTCAGTCACCTTGTGTGTGTTGTGTTGTGGGGCATCACCATCTCAAGAATATTTCGGCGCAATGGCCTCGAATCCAGATGTAAATACCAACAAACATGAAACTTCCTGGCACATTAAAATTGTGTGCCAGAACCAGGACTCTAACCTGGGACATTTGCCTTTCGCGGGCAAACGCTCTACCGACTGAGCTATCCCTACACGACTCACGATGCAGCCTCGCAACTTACTTTCATATCCTTTCTTCCAGGAATGCTAGTCTTGCAAGTTTCGCAGGAGAGCTTCTGTGAAGGTTGGAAAGTAGAGGCGAGGTATTGGCGGAGGTAATGTTTTGAGGCGGCATCGTGAGTCGAAAATTCAAATGTTCAAATGTTTGTATAGTCTATGGGACTTAACTACGGGGTCATCAGTCCCTAAACTTACAAGCTACTTACAAGCTACTTACAAGCTACTTACAAGCTACTTACAAGCCACTTACAAGCCACTTACAAGCCACTTACAAGCCACTTACAAGCCACTTACAAGCCACTTACAAGCCACTTACAAGCCACTTACAAGCCACTTACAAGCCACTTACAAGCCACTTACAAGCCACTTACAAGCCACTTACAAGCCACTTACAAGCCACTTACAAGCCACTTACAAGCCACTTACAAGCTACTTACAAGCTACTTACAAGCTAGGACGGCACAAATATCCATGCCTGAGGGGGGATGCGAACCCCCGACCGTAGTGGCCGTGCAGACCGTGACTGGAGCGCCTTAGTCTCGCGGCCACCGCGGCCGGTCGTGAGTCGTGTCGGGATAGCTCAGTCGGTAGAGCGCTTGCCCGCGAAAGGCAAAGGTCCCAGGTTCGAGTCCCGGTTCCGGCACAAAATTTTAATCTGCCGGGAAGTTTCATGTTTGTTGGTATTTACATCTGAATTCGAGCCCATTGCGCCGAAACATTCCTGAGATGGTGATGCCCCACAACACAATACACAAAAGGTGACTGAAATGACGTATTTGAACGTGACTAGCGCTAATAACTACTTCACACGCTGCCAACAACTCGGATGTGGTCGTACCGGGGTAAAGTGCTCGAATGGTCGGAGCACAAACATATTTGGATATGAATAGCGAAACCCGGTCAACATTTTAAATAAATAGCATTATTAATAGTGCCTGGTTGCTGTCTTTTTTCCAGGAATCAACACTTACAGACCTAATCATTCATTTTACTTTATTTCTACACCCCCATCTCATCATCCCACGTTGTCCCAGCTAGGTGTGGCAACCGAAGTGTGGAGGGAAGTACTCAACACGTACGCGCAGGAGACTTGAGCCGCCAGCAGCACGTGTAGTATAGCGGAGGCACGTGCGATGCGCATCCCGGAAGCCGCCAGCCGAAGGGTGCGGCCGTGGCTTCCGGCAAAACGCCAGCAGCTGCCTGCCGCCTCTGCTGCTGTTTACCGTGCTCCACTGTCTACCGTACGTTTGCTCTCAAAATTCCATGTAGGGCCCATCATATAGCCGATTCAACGGATAAATATGTTGTCATTGCATTATGGGCGTAGCCAGAGAGGGCGGGGGGGGGGGGGGGGTTCTGGGGCTCAAAACAGAAATGTAAACGAATCCTTCCGCCGTCGTCATTGTTGATAACTCTTCTGGGTATTGGACCGCATCGTCAATATATCACATGTTTCACCGACGTTTCGGCCAATATTGTAAGCGGCCTTCTTCTATGTGTCACGTTTACTGCTGGATGAGGGAAAGCTGGGGTCTTAATTGGCTTTGAAATAAGAGACAGCGCTAGGTTAAGAAAAGTTTACAGTAAAAAATAAGGGCTGCTATGATATTCCGTTTGGTGCATGTTACGCCGGCCGCGGTGGCCGAGGGGACTGAGGCGCTCCAGTCACGGTCTGCACGGCCACTACGGTCGGGGGTTCGAATCCCCCCTCGGCATGGATATTTGTGCCGTCCTTCGTCTTAGTTAGTTCATAAGTAGTTTGTAACTTTAGGGACTGATGACCCCGTAGTTAAGTCCCATAGACTATACAAACATTTGAACCTAATGAACTGACTTGTTCTCGTTGTGCATCTTCATGTTTTCGCGGCGCAATGACTGTTCAAAGAAGTTTCGGGCGTACAGCCGCATAAAGTTTTCTTCTTCTAATATTTCGGCTGAGAAACGTTCAGCCATCTCCAGAGACGAGTCGACTCGACTCTGAAGATGGCTGAACGTTTCTCAGCCGAAATATTAGAAGAAGAAAACTTTATGCGGCTGCACGCCCGAAACTTCTTTAAACTGACTTGTTCTCATTTCCTCACATAATAAAGCACTCTGGAGATATTTACAATGCCGTTTTCATATAACAGAAAATTTGAAAATGAGTATTACATAGAGACACAGCACTTTCGTAGTTTGCAACTATTGAATTTAATGGGTTACGAAGTCAGTACCAGTATCTTCAAGTATGGATATTATGCAGTAACAACCTGTGCCTAATTATTAGTAGCTCTAATACTAAAGACGATGTATTTACCAGACGGGCGAGCGGATCCGAATGCTGCATGTTTAACTGACATTATCTCAAGTTATACATTTCTCACAGAGTTGATGTTTAGAAATTATGAAAGTTTGATGTATTTTGAACATTTCATTCGCTGAATGTGTTCACCTAACTGCAACAGAAAAACAGTTACTCGCATGTCGAAAATTTCGTAACGTCGTCAGAAAGTGCATATTCGGAAACTGTCAGTATATCCTCTTAATGAACTATTACTGCAAATGAAACTAAAATGAAAATGTAGTGTAGTCCTTCACGAACACATTCATGAAAATTTCAGGCTCATCATTGAATAGATTGCGAGTATGATCGAGCTGAATGAAACGCGGGATAACGCGTGAGCTTAGTCCGGAACGTGGCAACTGCTTCAGCTTGGGGGGAAAATGGCGGACAGTTCAGCTCGGGTTTATAGGAGTCTTACTGATGCCTATCGCCGGCTAGAGCGTGTTATTTGCTCTGTGTACGTGCGGCCGCCGTTGTCTCCGGACGGGCCCTATGGACTCCACAACGCGCTGTGTCGTCACGAAGCGCTGCTACTGTGGGCATCCAAGACGCCTGAAGTCTATAACCGTCTTCTCTGTTCATATTTCCTCTAAGAGGGCCCATCGAATTAGTGATGAACAACACCTGAAGGCAGAACTACAAAACCTCAGGTCCATCTTCGAAGCAAACGGTTATGGGAAGAGGATGATTGAGCAATGACATCTAATGATGGAAATAAAACGGAAGAGCCAAAGGAAGAATAAACCATCGCCCTATTGCCATATGTACAAGGTGTCACCGAACGAGCTGGCAAATTTCTTCGTCGAGAGGACATCAAACCTACATTTCGCAGCAACAATAAAATAAGTGATGTCCTAGGTTCAATGAAGGACAAAACTGATAACTTGCACACAGCGGAGTCTATGAAATCGGCTGTGAATGTGGCCACGTGTACATTGGATAAACTGGGCGGCCGATTAACACAAGGGTAGCTGAGCACGAGAGGTACATTCGGCTGGGACAGCAAACGAAGTCGGCAGTAGCTGAACACCAGGAAGAGTGCGGCAAATAGATAGGTTTTCAGGAAGTCACTGTACTGCCAAAACAACCCCTCACTTTGAAGAGGAAAATCAGGGAAGCAATAGAAATAGCTGAGCGACCGGGAAATATGAACAGAGAGGACGGGTACAGACTTCCGGCGTCTTGGCTGCCAGCAGTAGCAGCGCTTCGCGACGACACCGCGCGCAGTGCAGTCCATAGGGGCCCACATAGCCCGGAGACAACAGCGGCCGCGCGTACACAGCAAATAGCACTCACTAGCCGGCGCTAGGCATCAGTGCTTCGTCACTGCTACCACCCGCTCCTCATTCGCCAGTTTCAACCAATGGCAAACATTAATGTAAACACCAATCCTGGACTTCCTTTTCCACTAATAGAAAGAAATAAAGCAAACGCCAATGAAAGGGAGCTGAAACCACCAATCATAATTGGCAACATTTAATATTTAAGACCCCAGCTTTCCCGCATCCAGCAGTAAACGTGACACCCAGAAGAAGGCCGCTTGCAATAGTGGCCGAAACGTCGGCGAAACATGTGATATATTGACGATGAAGTCCAGTACCCAGAAGAGTTTTATCAACCCTCCAGAAATGTTAACAAAGCAGACAAACAAAAATGGCGTCACTCTGTATCAGGATAGAGCCCGCCTACGTTTTGCTAACGCTGGTAAGCCGTTGCACATGCCCCATACAGTCCAGTTTGTCCTCGTGCATCTCCCGTGTGTTTTGGAGCCCTGAAGCTTCATGAGCATAGGTGCGTTTCGGAAGAAGAGGAACACACCTGTAGTTAACTGCAGGCATTTGAGCATGTAGGAATTGCCCAACTTGTCTCACAGTGGATTGGGTATGTTATGGTGATTACTATTGAAATGAGCAGTTTGTTTTTTCTCAGGCGTCTTCTTTTGTCTGCTCTTTATAGAAGAGTCTGTCTTGCCTTTTTTTCCAACACTAGAAACAATTCCTTACTAAAGGTATCGTACAGAGGAGGAATAAATCCGACCGAGATTCTGTGTAGAAACTATCAATGACATTGTAGGGCCCTGTAACTTCATTGTTCTATAGAGATTTGAGATGTTTCTCAACGCACTATTAGTAATTACAGTGTGACTCCTATATTAAAATGCCAATCAGCAATATTTATTGATGTTCCTACCTAAACGAATCAAGGTTCATGCCTAGTCAGCCAAAACACATGTTAAGACGTTTTTGTAGTTTTTGACTTATACACCATCGAATTGTGAATATATCCAAAGTAATAAGTGTTCTGGAATTTCGGAGAGCGAAGGTGTTTTATTATTTCCGAGGCTTCAGAAAGAGAACGGAGATGTTGAAAATTTTGTGAAAAATATAAAGTAAAAATACGTAGACTGAAGGACGTTTGAACACGGACCTTCAGCATCGCAGTCCATCATCATAATCATAGACCACCACCACCGCAGCCGCGGTGGAGAAGCCGAGCGGTCTAAGGCGCCTCGCTGCGGAGCGCGTGGTTGCTCGCCGTCGGCGGTTCGAGTCCTTCCTGGGGCGTGTGTGTGTGTGTGTGTGTGTGTGTGTGTGTGTGTGTGTGTGTGTGTGTGTGTGTCCTTAGGTTAGTTTACCTTAGGGTAAGTAGTTTGTAAGGTACGGACTGATGACCACACAGTTTGGTCCGATAGATTTACAAACATTTGAACATTTTTAACAACACCATAGCTCAATGCTCTATTTTGCATATCAAGCATTTCGGCCATTAATTGTTTCTATTTTCGATTTTCATTTCACATTTCCAGTTACAGTGTATAGTTTTGAACATGGCTTCTAGGAAGTAGCGACCGTAATAGCTTTCACTCCAATAAATTTGTACTGCTCAGAAGTTGGGTGGTAAAACAGTAAACCTTTTCAGGTTTTAGCGTCACCTAATGATGTTTTCATCAAAAGAAATCAAACGTTTCTATGGCACCAAACTACTTTGGTCATAATCCGTAGACTTACAAACTACTTAAACTAAGTTAAACTAACCTAAGGACAACACATACATCCATGCCCGAGAGAGGATTCGAACCCCCGTCGCGGGAGGCCGCGAGATCCGTAACGTGGCACTCCAGACCGCTAAGTCACTCCCGAGTGGCTCAAAAGAAATATTATAAAAACAAGTGCTCCTAGGACATAAGTGCTCTTGACGTCTAAAATTGACGCAAGAATAGTAAAAATATAAAACACATTATTCCAAAAGACATTGCTAGTTAGTTACAAATCGTGTAAAACAAAAGTGGCATGCTACCGCAGGCTGCAACGAATTAAATTAGGCTGATGGCGTTATCGCTCTACAACTTTTCAACCTATTGAAGATGGTATTAGAGACCTACAAAAACTATATATTTTGCGACACGGATCATTACCCCGCCCAATGGATTTTTCTATCATTCATTCGGTTGGTAAAGATGAAGGCGGGAAGATATCATCATTATATCACTAGTCTTATGACCTGTTCCTTGAAAAAAAAAATTCTGTAAGATATCCGGAGAAAATATATACAAAAATGAGAAATTGATTGTTGGACATTTTGGGTTTAGGAAAGGTTTGGATACATGAGAAACAGTAGTTGCTCTAAAATTCATAGTGCAAAAGTGTTACGATCAGTATAATAATGTCCTTGTACTGTATCTAAGTTTTTCTAATAAAACATCAACACAATCTTACGGAAGTTCTCGAAATAATAAACGGAGATGAGAAAGACGTACTGTATGGAAGATTGGATATGAAGTCGGTCTTGGTTAATATCTGTAGAACAGTTCCAGAAGGATGCGTTTTGCATTCTATTTTATTCTATTTTCGTGTATGTGGAAGCGTTTGGCGATGTAGGAAAGCCATCAGGTTAATGGAATCGTCGTAAACAATATTATCTATTCTGTTGCTCATAATTTAGATGGTTTTCAGTGACTTATCACCATAGAGGCAATTACAGCAGTGATGTAGGTCTAAATATCAACATAAAAAACGCATTAATGATTTTTACGATATTCCATCTTTTTTACAAATGTAAATCTACGGTTCAGTGGTCGATTAATGTAATTAGCAGATAGTTTTAAATACTGTACCAGAAACGTGGCCCTGCGAAGATTAGATATGCGAGCCGAAAATAAAATGTCTCATACTGAACACCTGTAATGCCGGTGCAGAACTCCACAAATTTCTAACAGCTGCAGACCTCTCAAACCTTTCAGTTGGATTTGTAAGATGCTACCGCCACATCAAACGTGATTTTAAAAACATTCCCATTAAAAAGAACTAGATGGTTGCTGTGAACAGAAATTGCCTGGTATTCTGATTTCAGATTTTAGTTGCACTCGCAGATATGACACTAACAATTTTCATGTTTGAACATAGTTGGGCAGTTGAAACTACAGTCACGAATTCAATAAAACAGGTAATTGATTCCTGTTGCCGAAATGCAAACCGACTGTGGCGACTGTGAAACTTACGGAACTGTAACATTCCAGTTACTTCTGTACAGCTACTTTGCAATCCACTTTTAAGTGTATGGCAGAGGGTACATCGTACCGCTTAATGACTATTTCTCTGCTGTTCCAATACCGTATAGCGCGCGGAGAAAAAAAAATCTTTCCGTTTTCGATCTGACTTCGTTTATTCTGATGGTCATGTCTCATTCTGTAGGTGGGGGTAAACCAAATATGTTTGCATTTGGAGGAGAAAGTTGGTAAAATAAATTTCGTAAATATATCTCGGCGCAACGAATAACGCTTTTCTTTCACTGATTTCACCCCAACTCTTCCCCCTGTGTCGTGATAATGGAAAACCAGCTCCCTTTCTCTGAAATTTTTCTATGTCCTCCGTCAATTCTGCCTTTTTCTTCATGTTGCTATAGCTGTTGACACCGCATCTGATAAGTTCCCTTTGGCGATTTGATAGATTTTTGTTCACGGTGCTGATTTTTCCCCACGTATCCGTTTTTACGTTACGTTTTGTGTGTATCCGGTTAGTGCAACGAACAATATGCCCTTCAAGTTGCTTCTCCTCAATCTCATTTCCTGCGATGCTTTCGTCCATTGTAGAGCAATAATTAGCCATCAGTACAGCGTAACAAGCCCGCCTTAAGGCTGCTCTGAATTAGTTTGAGGCTTCTTAGAATGACGCAGGTGAATGACACCGCAGTTAGTAGCTGATTCTTATTCTACGTTCCTTGAGTTGCTGTGACCTGTAGAATCACCGTGTAACGCTCTCCCCAGGCCAGGAAAATCATGCTGGCTGGGTCTAGAGATAAAACATCGGAAAGAGGAATGAAAACTATTATTGCAAGTGAATGTTGTGACGAACGAACAGAGGTTATTCGAGGTTCCGTTTATGTGGACCTAAAAAGAACGGGACAGCTATGAGGCGTTAAGTGGTGGATTTAAATCATATACAACACAATACATGCTCCTCCGTTAATTTGTAGTTCATATGTAGATAAATAACTTAAGAAGTATAGAAATGAGTGTACGTTGAAGTAGTTCGTACTTCTAGAGATTAATGATCGTAGCAGTTTGGGCCAACAGGTTTACATTTGAACATATTCACTGATGCATAACATCCTCTGCATCCGTATCTTTCTCACTTCCCCTCCCTCACTACCTTCAACAATGCCAAATCAGTTCTACATAAGCAATACTTCATTTACGCGCAACTAATGCTTTCCACTTTCCTAGTGAATATTTTCGGAGACAATTTGTAAAACCAGACGTGATTCAAAAGCGCTCAGAACTTAAAGATCAGTTGCAAAAATTAAAGGAAAAATATTAAGGTGTACACCGGAATGATACAATGGGATTCAATTTCACATGTATCTCTTAACTTAGTGTCAGAGACGATGAATACTAAATGTACTTAAAATGATTTTACAACGGATCCGACAGCCGCGGGGCTGTAGTGTTAATGTATAGTTCCAAAACAGAATTAATCAGAATGTTAGACTCTATTACGAAAAGGATGCGGAAACGTAATTACACGTCAGTGAAGGAAAGACCGAATATGTGCTAATACGAAAATCCAAAGAGATAGACTTCAGATGGATTCAGTTACACGAAGATAGACCTTTATAAGTGTCCTTTCAGAAGACTACAGAACTAATATAGAAATTACGGTTGTATTCTATCGGAAAAGGCCACTTACAACTTACTTCATAATTCCTCTCCATTACCACTAATATTATACAAATGTGAAGTACTTTATTTTGTTTTATGTCCCAAGAATCATTTCTTAGTTAATCGTAATGGTGTAGTTTTTTTATATTCATATTAAACATTCACATATATGATGGTGATTTAGAATTTTTTCAATACACATTCTTGATTCAATAATTCATACCCGCAAGTTTTTACATATTACATAAATAAAGCTACTACTACGAAACAGTAGGACTTCGCATGGAATAACTTGTTTTTAATTTAACTTTTCTGTCTGTACGACACTATCAAGTGGGTAACCGAACAGCAATTTTTGTGCCAGCACTATGCAGCCCTTTTTGAGCTGAAGACTCATTTTTTCTGGTATTGTAATATGCCCTTCATCGTTACCTTTCAGCTGTGGTTGGTTTCTTGAACAGCCTTCACGAGTAATTAAATACAGATTGTCCCATTATAATGGCGAATATTCAAGGATATTACAGGAACGATCAATCGAAGGAAAAAAAGATAAAAATATAAACGCTTTTTGTAAAATGTATCTCATGTCATGGGCATACCGTCACGGTTCTTAGGTATTAGGCAAACATTTTTTCCGTCCTTTCTTGCTCGGTATCTTCGTACATGTTTGAATTACTATTCCTCACTGTACATTTCGAAGTTAACGGGCGAAGACAATGGGTCCTCCCTCCGCCCCCCCCCCCTCCCCAAGATCCCTATTCGCTGTGCCTTTTATTTTTATTTCTATTAAGTCGCTCTCTGTGAAACCTGCGTACCAAATTAAATTATGAAACGGATTGACAGCTCAGCAGCAGGTACTTTGGATACTGTTTTAAATGAGCTTCTACACCTACAAATTTACTCAGAAAATCACATTGAAGTACATGGCGGAGGGTTCGTCGATCCGTTTTCATAATAATTCTCTACCGTCCCATTCTTCAATAGCTCGCAGATAAAAGGAACACCAAAATTTTTCTTCTTCGATCTGATTTTATTTTGATGATCATGTTTCCCTATGAAGGTTTGTGCTAACACAATATGTGAGAAAAGTGGTGAAATAAGTTTCGCAAATAGTTATCTTTGCAACGAATAACGCCTTTCTTTTATGATTTGCACCCCAACTCGTTCTTTATTTCTGTGACACTCTCTCCTCGGTATCGTGATAACACAAAATGAACTGTCCTCCTCCTCCTCCGCCAGTCCCAGGTGGTGAGAGTCCCACAATATGCAGCAATAATCAAAGATAGAACGGACAAGGATAGTGCAGGCAGATTCTCTAGTAGAACTGTTTCATGTTCTAAGTGTTATGCCCATGAAATGCAGCCTCAGGTTCGCCTTCCTCACGATGGTTCCTGTGTGTTCTTTCCAATTAATGTTGTTTGTAAGTATGATTCCTCGATATTTAGTTTAATTTACGGCCTTCAGGTTTGACTGATGTATCGTGCAAATCTAGTTCAACGGACCTTTTTTGTGATTTTACTTCACTTTTCACTAATTAGGGTCAATTTTCAGTCTTCGCACTATGCAGGTACCTTATCTACATAGTTTTGCAGTTGCTCGTGACATTCTCAAACGATAATTAATTAGAGCATAATCCTGGGACAGTCTGCTCAGATGTTTCCTAAATTGCTTATAAAGATAATGAAAGTAGTGGCCCTATAACACTTCTCCGAGGAACGCCAGATATCACTTCTCTTTGACTGTAATCGAAAACTGCCCCCCCCCCCTCCCTCCCTTCCCGCACCCTCAGGGAACAATAAATTGTCTGCTTGTAACAGCCGACACATGTTTTTCTTGCATAACTATTCGAACAATGAAAACACGCGTTATGGAAGATTATTTTACCACAAAACTTTATTTCATAATTATTGAATAAAAATATGCAAGTATGTAACATCTTTAAAATATTCAAATAAAGATAAATTACGAAGAAAATTTGATTTTGTAAACTATGAAATTACTGTGAAATGGAGTATGAGAACAGCTTAAGGAGTATGGGCGCATTACAAAGACTAAGTTCTATAGTTTCCGAATGATAAGCCAAGATCGCAAGCTAACATGTTTTTACGTTATTTCTTGCATGTCTTTCATATTTTTGACAGATGACCAGATTATTATATATGACCAGATGATGGTGACACGGTACACCGAAACCGGTCGTCACTTAATAAATTGTTAGTTTGCGATCTTAGCTTATCATTTGGAAACTATAAAACGAATTGATCGCCTCCAGACCAGACGATGTCAGGTAATCTCGACTATAAGTTCGTCGAAGCCCTAAAGCAGAGACGATAGGACTGGGATGGTCACGTAGCAAGAATACCGGAGAGCAACGGCCTACAACAGCACACTCTAGGAGAAACGTTCCAACGAGCGGTAGCAGAAGACCGAGAATTACGTTTAATTTTTCCATCTTATCCATGGACGCTGGGTATATATCAATGAATAATAACGCCGTCAGCTGTATTTTCATTTTGTTATTCACTGCCAACCAGGTTCGCTGGATGATGGCGTTATTATTCATTGACATAATTAGGTGGTGGGAACATCCTAGCTAACACAACAAAGGTGATTATATCATTGACGTAGAACAAACGCGTCCGAGACAAAGAAGTGGAAGAGGTTCATAGGCATATCGGTAAGCGCTTTGCCACGCGTAAAGATGAGGCGCTTTGCTATTCCATGCCGAATAGCTGCCGCCTGTAGTGCTGACATTTCTAATCGTGATACACACTTTCCTCGTTAACCGCGCGTTTATCTGCTCACAACCTACAGTTCCGTATGCACACGCAATCCCTTTGCCGCTACTGTTCCTGCCACGACACCTCCTAGCACTCCCGCCCAGCTATCTCACAGGCCAGACGCTTTCATTGTTTGTCCTCTGCTCGGTATTTGCGCTTTCTTGTCACGGCTAATGTACCGCAGATGGGAGTGCTTTCATCGTCTGCCGTAACACACTGCAGTAACAGGATTCTCGCTAACGCCGCAGTAGTTTATACGACAGCGAGAAGCAGCCAGCGTCTCCCAGTATCTCCAGCTCAGGTTGATTACTCCCGGTTAATGCGTGGCCGTCCTTTTAAGTGTTCGGAGTGAAAGGACCCGTCGTCGCAGTGAAATATACTCCCGTTCAGCAGATGCCACTCCCTCGGCTTCAAGACAAGCACGCCACTTTCCAGCTCAACAACGGAGAAAACAAAATAGCAGGAAGAGAACTGCTGAATAAGAAAGGAAATACAACGCGAGTTGACTAACTCGTGAAGCATCCAGAAGGCAGAGTTACATACACGGTGTCCAGAAAAGGCCTCCCTTATTTCAAAATGAAATATCTCGAAAACAAAGAGGAATGCAGTAAACGGTATGTTTATTGTGAAAGCTGTATGAAGTTCATACAGCAGTTTGAAATAATAGTTACGAAAGCTGCTAACAGATGGCGCTGTAATCGCCATACGTAATGCGTAGTATAAATAGTGATCCGAGGCCCAGAGCGATCAGTTCCACTATTGAAACGTGAAAGGAGCTTAGCGTACCGAAGGAAGAGATTAAAACCATGTACTCCATTGAACAACGCATTTTTCTGGTGCTAGAATACCACAGGTTAGAAGAAAGTCCTACGGCAACAAGGCGAAGTTTTCAAGCACGATTTAATGTTCCAAAAGGACCCGATGCGAAAACCGTTCTTACGCTCCTCGCAAAATTTCAACGAACAGGCAGCGTAACTGATGATCTAGTGGGGCATGTTGGCCGCAAGCAAACCGCAGTTACGCCTGAAAATATCCCCATAGTTTCTAGAATTATTCAGCGAAATCCAATGTCATCCGTCCGTAGAATTGCATCTGATTCTGGTTTGAAGCGTTCCAGCACGCAGAAAATACTGAGAAAGAGCCTACACGTTTCCATTCAAAATTCAAACGCACCAGGCCATACCCGTACGAGCTGTGCAATAAAGGGTTGCCTTTGCTAATGATAGATAGTGAAGGATTTGATTTTGGCTGCATCTGGTTTACAGATGAAGTACACTTCCACCTGAACGGATACGTGAATAAGCAGAACTGGCGATTTTGGGGTTCCGAAAAGCCATATCGTTGTGAAGCGAAACCCCTGTATTGTCCTAAAGTTACTGTGTGGGCTGCAGTATGTAACAGAGGCATTATTGGCCCTTCTTTCATTCGAGAAACGGTTACTGGTGCACGTTACGTTGCAACGTTGGAACAATTTGTCGCCACACAGCAAGCGTTAGAGGATCGACCAGGTACTGAATGGTTTATGCAAGATGGAGCCCGACCACATCAGACTGAACAAGTGTTTCGCTTTCTTGAGGAATACTTCGGGAATCGAGTCATTGCTTTGGAATATCTCAAATTTACTGGTGCAGGCATGGATTGGCCTTCATATTCACCGGATTTGACTCCCTGTGACTTTTTTTTGTTTTGTTTTGTGGGGCACACTGAAAGACAAAGTCTACCCGAAGCATCCCGCCACGCTGGAGCTTGAATCGGCGATCTCTGTGGCATGTGAATCTATTTACGTTGAGACACTACGAAACGTGATGGCGAATTTCATTCTTCGTTTGCGCCACCTCTGTAGTGCCATTGGTGAACATTTTGAAAACATTGTGATGTGATTGTTTGCAAAGAGTGTTTTCTTACGATTATTTCAGTTGTGTATGCTGATATGAGCTGTAGAGCGTACAGCGCCATCTGTTAGCAGCTTTTCTATTATTTCAAACTTCTGTATAAACTTCTTACAGCTTTCACAATAAACATACTGTTTACTGCATTCCTCTATCGATCTTTGTTTTCGAGATATTTAATTTTGAAATCAGGGAGCCCATTTCTGAACACCCTGTATCAAAGTAAATACTTACTCGTATCTTCTATCAGCTGGTACGTAAATGATTAGAGCTGGAATTCTCTTAGACAGATAGAACACCTACTTGCGGAAGCTAGGGTCCCTCAATTACGCAATGCTGCTCAGTTATGCGAAAAACTATTCGCCGCTTCCCTGAGCATCGAAACTGTCTTGTCCTGTTTCCCAATCCAGAACTGGGCTCACAATCGCCTTCGGATCCTTAGCTTTTGGCCGCATGTTCGTGGTAATCCTTGATTCATTTCACGGTTGGCTCGACAGGAGACGAACGCAACCATTTTGCCTGCACGCACGCACGGTGCGGTGAACTCCGCTTCTTGTAGACTGCATGAATTTTTTTTTCATTGCTGCATTGGTAACCTTCAAACGACTCAAAGTCGTGTTCGTTATTGAACTGGCTAGATGTTCATAATCGGCAGTGCCTTCAGCTTATCCCCTCAACACCCACTAGTTTTGACAACCCAGAATCTTCTTGGGATTTCATGGCATGCTTAAAACAGTGCACCGGACCGGGATTCGAACCCGGAGCTTTCAGATTTCGCAGGCAAGGGTTCTACCGACTGCGCTACCTGAGCACGCGTCTGAACCCGTCCCTGTAGCTTTATATTTTGATCCGCCAGTACTTTGCCTCTCACCAAAGTTCTGCGAACCTTGTAGAACTCACACTCCCGAAAGAAATTGTATAGCTGCAGCCTAGGAGAAGTTTCCAGAATGATAGTTTCACTCTGTAGCGAAGTGTGCGGTGATATGTACCAAGAAGTTTCGTATCAGCTTACACTCTGAGGCAGAAAGAAAATATTTTCGGAATCTTCTTTTTGAAGATGAAGCCAAATGGGCGGTCATCTTCGTCTGTTTTCCCTGGGATAAGCATGCTGAACTATTGGCCTAGTTGGTGACTGGAACGCAGAATTGATTTTTCAGCCGAACTTAACTCCACGAGTTGTTGGAGGTCCATAACCCAAAGAGGTCCTCCTATCTCACTAAACGAGCTGTAGGCAACAAAGGAGACCACGATTATGTGGCGGGCTTCCCTTGCTGCTTCTAGTAGGGAATCCACCCTCCTTGACGACTTCACATATGCCACACTTGGCAGACCCATGGGCACATCCCCCGATCTGAAGCTGCACCCCAATGCCGATGTGACGCTCATCTGGCAGTCGTCCACATCCTACTGGACGGTCCAGATTTGTCTACTTTATGGCGAAATCTTTCTCTTGCTGCCACGCTGCCCATGGTGCTAGCAGACGAAGCCAAAGCCGGCTGATACGGTTTGGCACTTTACCCACGAAGGTGGTTTTATCCCCTCTGTGTTGCAGTAGGGCCCATTCGCTTCGTTGACCACTTGAGGGTTCAGAGTTACGTCCATAACGAGCTTCCGGTAAGGGAACCAATGGTGGCCCGTGATCAGTGGTCAGACCTGTCACCTACCTTGATCTAACTCCACCCAACCATTTTCCATGCACAGGTAGAACAGCCACTAGAGTAAGAGAAGAATGTGTTTTTGTCACCGGCACTGGACTAGCGTCTGGTGTTGGATGTTTACATGCCGAGTACTCATGTGAGGCAGCGTTGTCAACATTTGCCAGAGGTCGCAGTGTGGACATCAATTTGACCTGGCCGGTCGATCTGCGGAGTGTCTAGATTTGTGGGGAGTGCAGATGGGACAGTGACCCATAATTGGACTGGGTGGGGACGTCATGACAGGCGTACTCAGTTACCTTTCCGGTCGCTCTTATGTCACCATCAGAAGCGATGATGGACATTTTTGCCCCCAAGCTCAACCAAGAGTCATGTGTGATCTTCTGGTGTTACTAGAAAGTTGTTGTTTTGTTACAGTAGAAAAGGTATGCTGTATTGTATCTACTTAAAAATATTGTTTTTAACGACGAAATAAATAAATGAAACTTATTGAAATTACTGAAGCAGCGTGTTCTGCTGTAGAAGAAGTCGAACTCCTCACAGGATGCAGACTGTGGAAGAGACGGGTTCCAGACCAGCTAAATGCAATAAACCTGGCAAGCTGCTTCCCGTGTTTGTTCTGCAATTTTGTTGTGGTACGGTAAAAAGTTTGTTTCTGTCTATTCGCAGTACGTTATATTTATGTTGAAGGTCAACTGACACTCCTTCCTCAAAGCGACGATAGACGGCAGATCGCCGCGGTGGATGGCCGAGCACTCGAATGCGTCTTACTGCGGAGCGCGCGGTTGCTCGCTGTCGGAGGTTCGAGTCCTGCCTCGGGCGCGCGCGCTTGTGTGTCTCTGTGTGTGTTGTCCTTAGCAAAAGTTAGTTGAAGTAGTTTGTAAGCCCAGGGACTGAGAACCACAGCAGTTAAGTCCCTTTGATTTACAAACATTTCAACATTTTGAACACTTCAGACCCACCTGCATTTCGCTAAAATTTTCCGGCGTTTCGACTTCGCTGGGTACTAGAGTGTCATTGGACTTCTGATAATTTCTGAAGTACCTCAAGCGAATGTAACAGGAGCATTACTTCTCACAATACATAAATATGAATCTGGTAGAGAGCATCAGAAGACCTCTTTCTGTAGAGAATGGTCTCGTCTGTTTGCGAGAAACTCTTGTCTCCAGTGCCCGTAAGTTTATGTCCACAATATGCTGATTTGTACCTGCACTTTAAAGTGTGGTCAGAAGAGGGGTTTCAGTCTTTAAATATGTTAATGTTACAGAATTCTGTAACATCGAGGATGTGTGTATGACCCCCATATCCCTCTTTTCCTTTCGTGCGAACGCGCGCGCGCGCGCGCGCGCGTGCACACACACACACACACACACACACACACGGTGTATGTTCAATGCGGGCGCCACCATACTCGATGCACACGAGACAGCAGATGGAATTTCCGCAGCTTGCTGCAGCCGCTCCCGTCACAGGTCCACAGACAGGCCTCCGGAACTTGGAGAGCCATCTCTGGCGTTAAACGGAGGGCCCGCATAGCCGAACTCGCAGCTTTCTATTTGCTGGAACATCTACCCAGCAGGAGATGGCGGAGAGAGCTGCGTCGGAAGGCTTGCCGCGCGCTCAAAGTGGCGAGTTTTACGACCAAACCGAGAACCTAAGCTAGATTTCTACGCGTGTACTTCACCAGCTCCTTGCATTGTTTAGATGAGTGCGCCAAGTAACCTAGCCATAAGGAAGTAGGCAAAATGTCGTATTACATTCGAGAAACTACCGAGAGAGAGAGAGAGAGAGAGAGAGACCCTTTCTACACTGTGGCGACGTCAGTCGTGGCATACCTGTATGCACAGATACGTTCAGATATTTTATTTGTCCTAATGACGACACTGCTGTTAAAATAGAACAGCCGCGGGTGGTGATGTGATCAGATATCATCAGAATCGAGATATGGGGCAGAACATCACACATTGATGTACCTGCATTACACACTGAGTAACGTAATACATATATATATAGTGTCAGTGCGTTGGTGTGCTTGTTTTGCATACAAATCTACAGGTTTTTTTTTCCGCACACGCGACTTTCAAAGGGAAGATCGCCATGGGTACATAAAATACATTCAGGAGACGTGACGTCATAAACAATAGAATGCGCGAAAAAAATGCTGCATCACTCGAAAATGTTGCACATCTCCTAAACCACCGGAAGGATTTCAATCAAATTTAGTGCAAGAAATGTTCAAATGTTGCTAAATCTATCGGACCGAACTGCGTGGTCATCAGTCCGTAACTTACAAACTGCTTAAACCTAGGTAAACTAACCTAAGGACAAACACACGCACCCATGCTCCAGGGAGGACTCGAACCTCCACGGCGAGCAACTGCGCGCTCCGCAGCGAGACGCTTTAGACCGCTCGGCTACTCCACCGCGGCAATTTAGTGCGGATATCCCATACCGTGAGGTAATAATTCTGCCGCGGCGGAGTGGCCCAGCAGATAGAGGCGCTACACTCCGGTGCGCGAGGCCATTCCCCGTCGGTGGTTCGAATCCCCCTCGGACATGGATTTTTGTGCTGTCTATAGTATAAGCTAGTTTATAAGTAGTTTGCAAGTTTAGAGACTGATGACACCGCAGTTAAGTCCCATAAGCCTTACAAACATTTGAACATTTGATTTCAGCTAGTTTTGCATATTCGGCCCCAGGTCTAGATTCTAATTATCAGATTCTCGAGACGCGTTAATGAAAGATTTGATCACATCAGCACTTGTGGCTGTCATTTTCTATCCACAAGTCTCTTTATAAAGACATTATAACATTTTTGAAAGTTATTATAATGAGCGCATACCGCATAAAAGGCCTCAAGTCTGATATACAAAGATGGAAATGACGGTATAAAAGAGCGACGCACTGACAGAGCTCTTACTTGTACTCTAGTGATTATATGGAGAGGCTACCACCGCGATGATAGCCGCACGACAGTAACTGATATATTTTAAACGCGCAATGGTAGTTGGAAACACACATGGGGGACTCCATTTCCGAAATTGTTACGGAATTCAGTAGTGCGAGATCCACAGCGTCAAGAGTTTCCCATGAATACCAAATTTTAGGTATTATCTCTGTCTCCAATGACAACTCAGTCACATACGTTTAATAACCGGCAGCAGCGGCGCTTGCGTAGACCTACCAGTGCGTACAGGCCATTAACACTGCATGAAATACCACAGAAATCGATATGGGACGTACGACGTTAGTACAGTGCAACGCATAATATTCTTCTCGGGTTTGCTGACGGATCAAAACGTCATCTTGACACGATATTTCGGCGGTCCACCTGGCCGCCATCCTCAGGTGACAGTGCTGGGACACCGACTCGCCGAGACTGAGTACAAGCCGCGAGCGGCGGCCCCTATATACGCCGCGGAAGGCCGATGGCGCGTGCGCAAAAATTGACAGTTTTGCCCTCTACGTTTCAGCGCCGCCAGTGGTGGAAGCCGGCGTAAACGATAGATCGCTATTCTGCAGAGACCGTTGTTTTTTGATGTCAAATAATAAAGGGTTCCACATTCTACTCAAAGGAAAACCCTTATCTCTGTTTATAATATTGTCAGTAAGACGAATAGCAATCGATTCTTTTAAAATACAGTCCCAATAGCGAGACGCTGAAGCAACCATTTGTGTTTCATCATATTTCATTTTATGTCCCTCAGTAAGACAGTGCTCAGCTACTGCAGATTTCTCTGGTTGAAGCAATCTTGTGTGTCGATGGTGTTCAGTACATCGATCTTGAATTGTGCGAATTGTCTGGCCGATGTAAACTTTTCCACAGTGACAAGGAATTTTGTATACACCGGGTTTCCACAATCCTAAGTCATCTTTTACTGAGCCCAGGAGTGCTCTAACCTTGGCAGGTGGACGAAAAATGCATTGGATGTCATATCGTTTCAAAATCCTTCCAATTTTAGATGAAATGCTTCCAGAAAACGGTAGGAAAGCCAGCGACTTGCAAGTTTCTTCTTGTGGTTCCCGCGACGGTCCAAATTGAAAAGCACGGCAGATCTGTTGGTTCGTGTAACCATTCTCCTTGAAAACCGTTCTCAGATGGTCCATCTCTTTAGTTAGACTTTCAGCATCTGAAATGGCAAAAGCTCTTTTTGTCAGCGTACGTAGGACACCAGTGCGCTGGTAAGGTGGATGACAACTTGTTGCATGCAAGTAGCGGTCTGTGTGAGTGGGCTTTCTGTAAACACTATGTCCCAATGTTCCGTCACCCTTTCTGTACACCATGACATCTAAAAATGGAAGCTTCCCATCTATCTCGACCTCCATAGTGAACTTAATGCTAGGATGGAGGCAGTTAAAATGGTCCAGAAAACGGTTCAGAGCATCTCTCCCATGTGACCATACCATGAAAGTATCGTCAACGTACCTCCAGAAACATGTAGGTTTTAGAAAAGACGTTTTCAGCGCCGTGTCCCAGCACTGTCACCTGAGGATGGCGGCCAGGTGGACCGCCGAAATATCGTGTCAAGATGACGTTTTGATCCGGCAGCAAACCCGAGAAGAATATTATGAAGCATTACGCCGGGAAAGCCTACGCAGTCACACAGTGCAACGCAGTTGGGCGTTAAGCCCTTCATTCCCAAAATATGAATTCAGCTTTGGAAAAATTAAAATTCATCGTTTTCTGTATTAATACAATGCACTAAGCATAGAAATATGTGTTTTAAAATTTTTTATCTAACTATTTTTATGTCATGTATTTCGTGCACAACACAGCCGTTTGTATTGATGTATTTTATTACTTGCGACGGTATTTTGTTGATAGCTAAATTGTCAGATCAATAATCTTCATCACAACACCAAAGTCAAGACAATTCACTGCTGAAATAAAATAACGTGACTCAAACTCAAGCTCACAGCTACGTACAGACGGCAAAGCAATACAACCTCCAAGATGGACAGATTAATGCCTCAAAAGTGACTACACGCCGTACCAAGCGGCAAAATGTCGTACTAGAAGCATGTTGTTCAGCAACAGAAATTCGACTTTAAGAACTGATACACAAATGACTGTATAAATCAACTTTTAATACGTTGTTGTCCAGGAACAACACTGGGAATGAAAGGGTTAATGGGTTATGGCAGCAGACGAGCGACTCGAGTGCTGCCCTTATTGGCACTACGACAGGGCCTCTCCAGGGCTTGTGACCATATCTGTTGGACCCTAGACGACTGGAGAACTGTGGCTTTGTCAGGAGATTTCAGTTTCAGTAAGTAAGAGCTTCATAAATACTCCGCTAAACACATTTAAGTGCATGGCATTGGGTTCATCGAACCGCTTTTGATATTTCTCTCCGTTCCATTCTCTTACAGCGTGCGGGGAAAAAGGAACACCTGAATCTTTCCGTTTTCGGTCTAGTTTACCTTATCACGATCATCATTTTGTCTTACAAAGGTGGATGCTAACAAAATATGTTCATATTCGGAAGAGAAAGTTAGTGGAACAAAAATCTCCCCGAAACGAATAACGCCTTTCTTTTAATTATTTCCACCGCAACTAGGGCATCATTTCTGAGACACTCTCCCCTATATCGCGACAATACAGAAAGAGCTGCCCTTTCGTGGACTTTCTCCATATCACTCTCACTTGATGCAAATCCCACAGTGGGCAGCAATACTCCAAAATAGGACCAACATGTGTAGTGTAGGCAGTTTCTTTAGTAGAGCTGTTGCATCTTCTAAGTGTTCTGCCATTGAAACGTAGCCTTTGGTTTGCCTTTCTTACAATATTTTCTAACAAGGAGACCACATGGGTATCGGATTTTAGAATTTCTTTTTATTTATGGCACGTGAAGTTCAGAACTTGATTAACAATCAGCCAAAGCCATTCGACGCAACTCTCAAATTCCCCAAAACGTCGATGTTTATATAACATCGATGAATATCGATTACCCTACAGCATATGCACCGGATGTGGCCTCCCTGAGTCTTTTTCTATTGCCAAAATTGAAGAGAACTGTTGATATTCACGGAATGTATGACATTAACTGCGAATGGGCAAAGTTAAAAATACGTAGCCAGCCGGGATTCGAGGCCCGTGAAAGGACGAAGATTTGTAACGAATGAGAAAATAAAAACTGCATCGCTGGAAGTTCTCATGGGTATACCAAAATGTGATTATGAGAAGTGCTTCGAGGATCAGAAGAAGCATTGGTACAAGTATAAATTACCTGAGGGGGATTACTTTGATAAAAAAATATTTTTTTCGTAAAAATATAAGTCGCCCTTTATGAACACAGGTATTTTTAGCCCGTTTGTGTTGGTGTGAACCAGAATTTCCGCTGTCTGGAGAGTCCCCTAGGCGCGGGCACAAGACTCGGCTGTTCCTGCCGCGGCAGACAGCAAACACTGAGCAGCCCCGGGCCGGCTGCTTGTGTTTCACACGCTCCACTCCCCCACGACCGCCTGTTCCGCCCTCATTAGCCGGGAACCGCTGCGCTGGTTACGCTCTACAACTGCCCCTGTTTGCGCTCCCAAGGAACACTAGAGCTGCGTCTCAACACGACTCCAACTCTTAGAATAATTAACGTCTGGATACGTTCAAATCATAGACCAAAGATAACATAGACTGCGCATGTCCCCATCTCTGCTGTGTTGTGGTTTAAAACCAACATCTAAAATTGCCCCGAGTCACGTGACCGAGGTTTCCTCATTATGAGCAACAGTTTTTCTCATCTACAGGTGATATGACGCATTGATTTTAACAATAAAACGATTTCTCGTATACCTATTACATATCTAGTAGTAATGGTAACGTAATTTGCCGCGGTAGAGTAGCCGAGCGCCGGCCGCGGTGGCCGAGGGGTCTGAGGCGCTCCAGTCACGGTCTGCACGGCCACTACGGTCGGGGGTTCGAATCCTCCCTCGGGCATGGATATTTGTGCCGTCCTTAGTCTTAAGACTAAGTAGTTCATAAGTAGTTTGTAAGTTTAGGGACTGAATGACCCCGTAGTTAAGTCCCATAGACTTTACAAACATTTGAACATTTTTGAGTAGTCGAGCGGTCTAAAGCGTCTCTCTGCGGAGCGCGCGGTTGCTCGCCGTGGACTGATGACCACACAGTTTGGTCCGATAGATTTACAAATATTTGAACATTTTTGGTAACGTAATTTCATCAAACCTTCAAATGTTTGTATAGCTTATGGGACTTAACTACGGGGTCATCAGTCCCTAAACTTACAAACTACTTAGGAAGTAGCTAATTATAAGGACAGCACAAATATCCATGCCCGAGGGGGGATTCGAACCCCCGACCGTAGTGGCCGTGCAGACCGTGACTGGAGCGCCTCAGTCCCCTGGCCACCGCGGCCGGCGTAATTTCATCATTTTGTTAATATTAATGCAGTGATTGTCGTGTTTACATGTGCCCAGGTGAAAAGTACCGTATTGTCAGTTAATTTTAGAAGCAACAGAATTACTTATCCTCGGTGTTTGTGTTACGCTATGAATCTTTCACGCCGGCCGCGGTGGCCGAGGGGACTAAGGCGCTCCAGTCACGGTCCGCACGGCTACTACGGTCGGGGGTTCGAATCCCTCCTCGGGCATGGATATTTGTGCCGTCCTAGTTCGTAAGTAGTTCATAAGTAGTTTGTAAGTTTAGGGACTGATAGCCCCGTAGTTAAGTCCCATAGACTTTACAAACATTTGAACATTTTTTTTTTTTTTTGAATCTTTCACTTTTTGTAACTTATGAATGTGATTATCGTCGGGAAAATACTTTAAGCTGCTCTTGAGCAAGTTTACATGTGAGCAAGTTTATATGTCAGCAAGTAAGTAATTTCTGCTGAAAATCTGCTTTCAATAACGTTATACAGAGCTAAACGTTCATACAGACTATTCATTATACCTACAAAGTCACTTGTTACCGAGTGCGTCGATGTTGTTTCCTTACTACTCTATTATTTAATATAAACAGCCAATACTTGGTTGTTCTACGTTTTGGCATCAAGGTCTTTGTCAACAGTCTTAAAATATAAAAGGTTGTATTTTGTTAAAATCGTACATTATGGATGCAAATAGATTTCATTTCTTATAAAATCACAACGTAATATTTTACATATATTGTTGAGGAATCGTAAGGAAGCTGATGCTCCTTTCAAGTTGATATTGGATCTCCTACATCTGTGTAAAATGCAGATTAAAAGACTCACAGTAAAACGACAACAATGTAGTTCTGTTGCTTGTAAAAAGACTGCCGATACGATTCATATAGGCGCATGTAAAAACTGTAGCTATCGCATTAACTCTTGCAATTGCGGAGAACTAACGCCAATTTTACATCTAAAGATGTAATAAGAATACGCTAATATGTTTTATTGTTCAAATATACGCTTAGGTTCCACTACAAAGATTAAGAACTGCAACAGTCAGCTATATTTCGCATTACTCGTAATGATGAAACCGGTATCCTGCCCCGAGTACGTGACTTAGATGTTGGTTTCAGTGTAATGACGTCACGCGCAGTCTGTATTATCTATGGTCTATGGTTCAAATAATCCATCACGAAGGTACCTGCACGATTAACAGCGGTAATGTACTCACGCACTGACAAAACTTCACAGCGCTGCGCAGTGAACTATTTATAAAGGAAACGATATAACGTACTATGGCCATTAATGATAAGCATAAAATGCACACTGTAGTACCTTCTTGAGTAGAAATTAACCCTTTAATGCATAGTTTTGTTGATCAGCTACATAGCTACTTTTCTATTACCTCTCAAATTAATCAACATTTTGGCCCACTTTAGGTTACGGTAGTAACACTAAAAGTGGGCCTTTGCGATTGTCTTTTGACAGCTCGAAATTTAAATGAAAATAACGGCTTAACCATTCATCTGATGCGAAAATGGAATGACCGAATTTGTAGAGGAGAAAATTCTCTACAACTTTGCTCTATTATGTTTTTTTCATATCTCGTATCGCTTCAGAGATATTTGCAAAAATAACAGCGATTTTGGGATGTCTGTCCGTAACGTGTTCCCTGTTTTTAAGACGAATCGTTCAACCGATCAGCACCAAATTTTACAGACATGATTGTAGGCCGCCAGAGACCAGAACCTCGGTTTTTCAAATACTTCGGACAAGGAATACGTTAGTAATAAAAAAAAACCGTTTGTAATGAAATTTTAATTGCAAATAAACCGTTCGTCTGACTCGAAAATTGAATAAACGAATTTGTAGAGGAGAAAATTCTCTACAGCTTTGTTCTGTTATGTTCTTTTCATATCTCGTATCGTTTGAGAGATATTTACAAAAATAACGGAGTTTTGACACCATCCATTGAATTAACGAAAACCAGCCGTTCGCAGATGTCACGTGACATTCCTCGCCCAGAACACTCTGGCATACGCCATCTTGCGTTGCGTATTTGATGATTTTCTTATTGTAACTTATACGTTGTCATTTCAAAGCAATGGCGCACTGAAGAATTAACAAAAACACGTCGTTCTTCGTACGATAAATGATAAACTAATGTCTAAAAATGCCATATTAGCATCAGTTAACAACAGCCATCAATAGTATGAGATTAAAGAACGTAACTTCTAATTGTTAGCTGTAGCGTAGTGGGCAATGCGTTGGACTGTGATGCTGAAGGTCAGTGGTTCGGAACCCGCCACTACATATTTTTTCTGAAAAGGTTTTCCGACACTCTTATTGATTTGTTTTATTATTTAGATTATTATTATGGTCCAAAATGTTTGCAAAAACTTATAAAACTACAATTCTGAAGTGGGCCGTAAAACACGTCAGTGCGATTTTTTTCCACAAATTCATTTCTGGCTGCTTGTATACATAATGTTACATATGCAAGAAGCAGGTCCCAGTAATTATAATTCGGAAAGTGCCGGCCACTACGCTCGGGGGTTCGAATCCCCCCTCGGGCATGGATATTTGTGCCGTCTTTAGTCTTAGCTAGTTCATAAGTAGTTTGTAAGCTTAGGGACTGATCACCCCGTAGTTAAGTCCCATAAGTTGTACAAACATTTGAACATTTGAACATCGGAAAGTGCTACTGAATCACTTTGATAGCTGCATTGAGTTACTCGTAACATGTGCGATTGTTTACTTTAGTATACGTCCTTTGCCATGTAAAAGTAGTCAATCACATACTACCGTTAAGAGTTACTTTATGAAAAGATCAGAGGCACAGTAACAGCATTTACTGCATCGGGTATATGATGGAAGCACTGTATAGCGGTTCGTTGCTAGCAGTGAATAATTATTTTAAGGATTTTTTTAATATTCTCAGTATATATTCACTATCTATTAATCGTGGTAATTTTTATAGCTTTAATTAAAAAATCATGCATTAAATGGTTAAAATAAGGTTTTCTGATGGCATAGCCATCATTGAAGACAGCGAAGAAAATCTGCAAAACGCAATATCAAGAATAAATGAGATCCTGCCAGATAAATATAACATGAAAATGAACACAAAGAAGACAGATCATAGTATGCAGGAAATTACAACTGACGTTAAGATTAATGATATACCATTGAAACAAGTTAAAGTATTCACCTACTTAGGAAGTAAAATAACACCAGATGGCAAAAGTTCAGCAGAGATAAAAAGCAGAATGGCATGTGCCAAAATAGCCTTTAACAGCCTTACAAAAATAAGTATAAAAGAGACCAAAAAGCAATTATAAAATGCAGTGTGTGGAGTGTGGCATTGTACGGCTCCGAAACTTAGACACTCGGCATTTGCGACAAGAAAAGACTAGAAGCATTTGAATTGTGGTTTTGGAGAAGGATGCAGAAAATCCCTTGGACCGCAGAGAT
Organism: Locusta migratoria; assembly: GCA_026315105.1. NCBI lineage: Eukaryota > Metazoa > Arthropoda > Insecta > Orthoptera > Acrididae > Locusta > Locusta migratoria. The sequence continues at coordinate 326,340,163 of CM048751.1, read as the reverse complement.
GACAAATGTAGTTCTAGGAAAAATCTGCGAAAAAAGATCACTTTTGAAAACGATAATGAAGAGAACAGACAAATTAATAGGTCTTCTGTATAGGCACAATAGTTTATAGTCAGTGTTATGGAAGGTATAGTAGAAGTAAAAAGAGGCAGAGGAAGAGCCAGATTGCAGTTGAAACAGATTCAAAAATATATAGGAGTAGAATCATATCAGAAAATTAAGAGGCTATCCGAAAATAGAGAAGTGTGGAGGGTAAGAATTGCTGTCAACCAGTCTGCGTTTTGAGAAAGAGAGAGAGTAGCTTCTACGGTGCAGCTCATGTGTGAAAACAGTAACTAATGAATAAATAAGAGAGCAATCGCAAATTAATGTTGTAGTGCCTCGATCTAGGGATGTCTGTCGATACTACCTACACCACAGTTACACGCGGTTCGACTTATCGCGTGCTTTCAACTTCACTTTCCGCTGTAGGCGGGCGCAAGTGTCGGTTGTGGGCAGTGTGCATCAGAGCGGTGTCGCCACCGGAAAAGTTTGGAGAGCTCTGTACCACAGCATCATCCACAAAAAGCTTCCGATGTTACTTACGAGCTCATTTATATAAACTGCGAAAAGCAACGATTTTACAACTCCCCCTTTCTACGTAAACGCAGCATTTCATTTATGTTGAGGACTCAACTGGCATTCCGGGTCCTTGCGTCGATACACTGCAGTTCCTCCCGCATTTCGCTACGCTACTGGGGTACGCCGTAGTCTTGTGTAGTTCGCGAACGAACTAGTTCGGAAGAGCGCTTCCATAGGCGAACTACGCGAACTAGTTCGCAGATCTCTCGCCTCTTAGTTCGTCCGCTCCTTTTCCGAGGACTGACGGGGAACAGCGAGATGACGCGAGAGCGCGTAGAATCGCGTGATTCCCTTCTGCCGGTAACCTTCATTTCGAGCTGAGTTGCAGCTCAGCTGCAGTTTCATAGTTCACTGCCACAAGAAATCTATTTTAAAAAAAAGTACTACAAGTACTCTGTATGCAAAGTAGTTGAATACCATTGTATCACCCATTCGTGTAAATAACTGGTTTATTTGCCTAAGTATTCGATGTCAAATTGCCCAAAAATACGGGTAATAGCACATGCTTTGGCAACACTGATTCATTATATAAAAAAGCTGTCATAAAAAAAGAGCTCTTTTAGTATCGGTAGCAAAAGCCAAAAAGAGCGGACGAACTAGGAGCAGCGGACGATTATGCCAAACGTATCTCGCTTCATAGATGATTGGATTCTTTTCCGAAGACCGACGGGCAATAGCGAGAGGGTGCGTAGCAGAATTAAAAATCACGTGTTTGCCTTCTGCTGATGAGTCATTTCGAGGTGAGCGTCTGCCTGCTAGATTACATAGTTCATTATTACAAAATTTCTGTTTTGGTGTGTGCTGCACTCTGCAATATCTAATAAATTCCATAATGCCAAGATATAGAGATAACTCTAAACTTAAACGCGAGAAATTATCCACAAACTGTTTCTTTTGGTTTGCGTGATATCGTTAGCGGCTCAAGCAGCAAGCGCATGAAGCAGCTAGGTGGGGGAACTTCTCCCTCCACCTGCATGCGGAGACAACGCCTCTCAGCCGTCACTGGGAGAGGACGAACTAAAAGAGCGAACTAGTTCGCGGCAGAGCCGCGAACTAAAGTGAGCGCTCCCGATCCCGAACTATTATGCACAAGTCTAGTACGCCGGAAATCACTTTCACGTCAGAAGACTTCCCTGTTGAGAGTGACCTGCTACGATCTGTTAGCTAGAAACTCTTCACTCCAGTCACACAGTTACCTGATATTCCATATGCTCGCACCTTGATCATCGGGTAAAGCTGCGGAACCGTATTTCGAATGCCTTGCGGAAGTGAAGACACACAGCGTCTTCCTGGGTGCTTCTATTACCGCCCTCTGGGTGTCGCGGATGAATATCGCGAGTTGGGTTTTGCATTATCGTTGCTTTTGGAAACCGTGTTGATTTCTGGAGTGGCAGAGAGACAGGGCAGCTAGCGTCCACAGTAGAAGACGCGTTAGATTTTCCAATTGTCCTTTTTGTCGTCTGGGACAGCTAGTCGATCTCGGCGGCGAGATAGGAGGCTCGTCAGGCGCGCGGGCTTTGATGGAGAACGCTGCTAGTTAGCTGGTAACGAGGTGACGCTCTGCTGTCGATATTAATGGCCTCGCCAAGGACGGTGACGCAACGCCGGCGCCCGGTCAACCAGATCAGCAGGGACCACCAGGTGGAGAAAGCGACAGCCGGCGACACCGATAAATATTTGCCCTCCCAACTCCTGTCTCCATCTGCATAGTGGCTTTGCCGCGGTCGACGATGTTTCCAGCCGCGTCCATAAAGACCTCAAGCCTGGCCTGTGGCAGCCTCATCAGTGAGACTGGAGCCACTCGAAATGGCCGCGACATGCTACGGACTCTGAAGCCGTTCCCGCCGAATGTTCGAGTCCTCCCCAGTAGACTTGCGCATAATACTGTAGTTAGAGATCGGGAGCGCTCACTTTAGTTCGCGACCGGTAGCTCTCCTTTTAGATGGCAGCTCGGCCGGGAAGTAGGTCGCTCTTTTTAGTTCGTCCGCTCATTTTGACTTTTGCTACCGCTACTAAAAGAGCTCTTTCTTGTGTTATGACAGCTTTTTTATATAACGATCAGTGTTGCCAACCTCCAAACAGGACCATGCCTAGTAAAGCACTATTGTGTTCAAACCAATCTTCGGATTGTTGACTGATTTTATCAGTGTTGCCCAAGCGTGTGCTATTACTCGTATTTTTGGGCAATTAGACATCAAATACTTAAGCAAATAAACCCCCTCTCAACCAAGTTCCCACGCGCAGAAACGCATTTTTGTCTTCGGTCCAATCCTTTGTTTCGAAGGGGCGGCCACCTCAGTTGCATCGAAAGTTAAGCCAGTCCGGTCAACCTCACACTTATTACAGAAATTGATTTTGTATTATCAAATGAAATAGAAGAAATTTTTGATCTTCACGCTAGCAACATTGATGACATTGGGTTTCGACCCTTACATTATGATGACAGGCAGTAAACTACAGTTTTGTAGCTAATTTATTCTATACGGGTCCGTTACTTTATAGTGTTAGTGTCGCTTATACGACGTTATCCTCAACATTCTACCCCGCGAGCCGTCAGAAACATCATGCAGGAGAGAGAAATGGTTGATGCATTATTTATCGCATATAAATGCAGACAATGTTACGTGTTGAGTCGTCTTTACTTCTTTACACTATGGAATGAGGGTTGTATTTAGACACTGCTGAATACCTTAGAAAAGAAAATTTGTGGTAGTGAACTATGAAACTACAGCTGAGCTGCATATCAGCTGGAAATGACGGTAACTGGCAGAAGGGAATCATGCGATTCTGCGCGCTCTCGCGTCCTCTCGCTGTTACCCGTCAGTCTTCGGAAAAGGAGCGGACGAACTAAGAGGCAAGGGATCTGCGAACTAGTTCGTCTGTGGGAGCGCTCTTCCGAACTAGTTCGTTCGCGAACTACACAAGACTACTGCCTAGGGCATGGACATGGGTGTGTATGTGTGTGTGTTGTCGTTAGTGTTGACCCTTTTCTGCCCATTGATGTCATATCATCTTAAATCTGTTACTCTCGACCCAACTACTTGACCAAAGATTATAAATAAAGAACACTGCAGGACTCTCCAAAATTCATTGTGGGTAGCTTGGCTACTATTACTTTGAGGACACAGAGGAGCATTAGGCTGCTACGCACTGACAAAAAATGTATTGTTGGTTAATTTCTAAGTTAGAGAACAAACAACAAGACTTTCAAAATATTATGTCGAGGTAAAGGAAACAAAGTAATGTGAAAATTTCATTAATAAATTATTGTAAAATGTCTACATTAGTAGTAGGCAGTTTGAAAAAGGTGTCAGGTACTGTAAAGGAAACATGTCCTGCCCAATGATGTCATATGAAGTCATCCCAAATTCGTCTCGAAAAACTAAAAAAAATCTCATAAATTAAAAAATTATTCTAATCATTATTAATAGAATTATGCGAAGATGCGAAGAAATACTTGCGTTCACCAAGTAATAAAATTTGGGCTGTAAAGGGTTAAAGTAGTTTGTAAATCTAGGTATTGACGATCATAGCAATTTGGTCAATAGGCTTACAAGCATTTGAATTTTTATTTATTATTATTATTCAAACCGAAGGTATCCAGAACAAAGCAGATAATTACTTACATATACAGTTATTAATAAATTTCGAGTATGAAATGTAAAATTAATGCTACTATTTTAGAATGGAGATTCAAAATTAATAAAATTGCATTAATTATATACCTCTAATCGGCGCCTCCCTCCTATTTTTCTTGGCAGCTGTCAATGTTGAACATTATTTTGGCCGCATGTAATACATCTACCATTTGCAAATGTGTCCTAGGTTAGTTATAAGATACCCGTGCTGTAAACGGTAACGCTCCATCATCTTCTCCTTCTTCTTCATCATGGTGAATAAATCCGTACCACTTTCATTACTTTGATCCTTTATTTAGCTACAATCGTGCAAGACAGGTTTCGGATTATAAATCCCATCTTAATATGTTGATTGAATAGAAAAGAATCCCACCAATCATATTAAAATACCGGTAACATATGTTGCTCAGATCCCATGCGGTTGAGGCGTGTACAGATTTGAATAAGGCAGCAAACGTGGCCATTGAAGTGCTCGGCCCACAGCACGCCCAGCAAAATCTGTCATCGGACTGTCCTGACGGTTGTGTGGACGGCACGACGTGAATGAACCCGTTCGGTGCCTTTCTCAAATCTGTACACGCCTCAACCGCACGGGATCTTCCCAAGATTGTTTCCTGGTATTTTAATTTCATTGGTGGGATACTTTCATATTCAATCACAACTTGAAGAGGGGATTTATCAACTGAAACCAATGCTGCACTATTGTGTCCAAATGGAGGAGCACAATAATTCAACTTGTACAGTTTTATTCAACATGGAAAATTTTAGCTGCAGTTGTGGATGTCCGACAAGAACTACTGTACATCATCATGATCATCATCCTAAACCTTGTCATCGTCATGCTGTTCACAACCACCACCTCCTGTCAAACCGAGCTAGGTGGCACACTGGTAACACACAGGACTTGCATTTGGTAAGACGATGGTTCAAACCTGCATCTGGCCATCCAGATTTAAGTTCCACATTATTTGCCTAAACCACTCCATGCAAATGCCGGGATGGTTCCTTTCAGAGAGTATGGCCGACCCCCCCCCCCTCCAATCCCTGACAAAAACTATCTCAGCGTGTCCTCTTTCTCTATTGATCACGGCCACGGACAAAAATATACAGACGGGAAACCTCAGTAAGGGCCCAGTCACACGCGCAGGAGTGCGGGGCTCACTATGGCGCTGAGTTCAGAAACAGCCCTTTAAAACTGGTCAGTGCAGACAGCAGATAGCGGCTGTTCCCACCACCACTTCCCCCTCACACGCTGGCCCACCGGACACAGCCGTGGCCTCGTGGCAGGCGGCTCGAGTCTCCCCTCCTCACCACCCTCTGATGTGTGAGAGGCACCCTCAGAAGCGCCTTAGTGTGGTCTATCGGTACTAAGCCAGGGAACTGCCTGCCACCTGCTAGCATCTTACGGAACAACGAGGTAGGCGTAGGACAGTGGTTTGGGGGGGGGGACTTCTTCTCTGTACAGTTAGTGTCTGTACAGTTAGTCAGAGTAACATATACAGAGAAGAAGTCAGTCCCCCCCTCCCAAACCACTGTCCTACGCTCCCCTCGTAGTACCGTAAGATGCCAGCAGATGTCAGGTGGTTCCCTGGCTTAGTACCGGAAGACCACACTAGAGGCGCTTCTGAGGGTGCCTCTCGCACATCAGAAAGTAGCGTGGAGGGGAGGCTGAGGGGAGAGCTCGTGGCGCCTGCCACGAGGCCACGGCTGTGTCCGGCGGCATACCAGCGTTTGAGCAAAGGTGGTGGTGGGGACAGCCGCTACCTGTCACCTGCTCTGGCCAGTTTTAAAAGGCTGTTTCTGAGCGCAGCGCCATCGTGGGACATCTTATGGAACTGCTTCAGCACCCTCCGCCCCGCACCTCTCATCGTGTGACTGGGCCCTTATGGAGGTTTCCTGACTGTATATATTTGTCTGTGCCTCGTGGCAGGCGGCAAGAGCGTCCCCTCCACGCCACCCTCTGATGTGCGACAGGCACCCTCAGAAGCGCTTCTAGTGTGGTCTACCAGTACTAAGTTGGGGAACTGCCTGACATATGCTAGCATCTTATGGAACTACGAGGGGAGCATAGGACAGTGATTTACAGGGGGCTTCCTCTCTGTATAGTTGCTCTGTGTCATAGTGTTGACTGGTCATTAAACCCTAACATTCCTACTTTCTTTTTTCCTTCTCCTCTTTGTCCTCGTCATCCTCTTTGTCCTCGTCATCCTCTTTGTCCTCGTCATCCTCTTTGTCCTCGCCATCCTCTTTGTCCTCGCCATCCTCTTTGTCCTCGCCATCCTCTTTGTCCTCGCCATCCTCTTTGTCCTCGCCATCCTCTTTGTCCTCGCCATCCTCTTTGTCCTCGCCATCCTCTTTGTCCTCGCCATCCTCTTTGTCCTCGCCATCCTCTTTGTCCTCGCCATCCTCTTTGTCCTCGTCATCCTCTTTGTCCTCGTCATCCTCTTTGTCCTCGTCATCCTCTTTGTCCTCGCCATCCTCTTTGTCCTCGCCATCCTCTTTGTCCTCGCCATCCTCTTTGTCCTCGCCATCCTCTTTGTCCTCGCCATCCTCTTTGTCCTCGCCATCCTCTTTGTCCTCGCCATCCTCTTTGTCCTCGCCATCCTCTTTGTCCTCGCCATCCTCTTTGTCCTCGCCATCCTCTTTGTCCTCGCCATCCTCTTTGTCCTCGTCATCCTCTTTGTCCTCGCTTTCTTTCTTTGACTCCTTCGCGTCCTCCTCGTCATTGTCATCATCAGTGGCGTAACTAGGACTTGGCTTTGGGGGGGGGGGGGGGGATAGATCTGCTTGACAAGCAAAATTTTAGTCCGTTTCCAGACAGACTACCATCTACCACTCCCGTTGAAGAAACTAATTCACTCCCATCCAATGAAAGCTTATGGTAAAATGCCCCAAGTTTCCAATCTTTACCTTTACCAGACTGCTGTTATACGATTTTTTTTCTCTCTTCGGGTTCTGGAGGGGGGGGTTCTATCCCCCTCATCCCCCCCCATAGTTACGCCACTGGTCATCATTATGCCTGACTACCACCACCACCCCTTGAATACATACACACTGTCCAGGTATTCACTGCAAACGTCTGGTGAGTCCCTATAACATTGTCTCTGTTTGCGTTCTTGCCCTAGTCTTTCAGTGTAAGACGGAATGTGGTCCATCGCTTTCCGCGTGTCGACTGTGCCTAGTAATGAAGTGGTCCTGTTGTGTGTTGCAGGCGCGGTCGGAGGAGCAGGTGTCTGCGTGGCTACAGTCGGCGGAGCACGTGTGGCTGGTGCACCGCGCCGGCTTCTCGGCGGCGCGCCGCTGCCCCACGCCCGCAGACAGCGACTCGGACGGCGACGCCGCCACCTCGGGCAAGCTGCGCATCTGCCTCGACGCCACCGGCGACACCCTGCTCGTCGACGAGGACGATGTCGAGAAGGTGGGCGGCCCGCAAACTGCTTCACTCTGCTGCAGTCGAACATCCAGGGGGTCGTGGCCTTTGCAAAAAATGCCACGAGACGGTGAATGAGGTTTCTTCAGTGAGGCTACACACCACCTCCTAACTATTACGGGAATCGGCGAAATGCCGCGAGTACTGAGTGATAAAGGGCACGGGTACTAAGTCAGTAGTGTGTGGACAACCTCAGAACTTGCGTCTGTATTTTTCCAGTGGCGCAGTTCTCAGGCCCTACTATTCACACGTGGCAGTGGCGGACTAAGGTGGGGGGGGCGGACCGCCCTCGGCCTCTTGTCTTTAGGGGGGGGGGTCTCCAAATACCTGGAGGCCACTCTTTCTTTTTTCTGGAGAGCATTTGGCCTCTGGGGCCTCTAAAGTTTTTCATTCTTTAGATTGGCCAGTCTCTCGCCCTAGTGGGGCTCCAAATCTCAAAAGTTCCTTTTTTATAGTAATACATGTATTCCCAATTGAGCGGGGGGGGGGGTTCATTTTGTTCTGCCGTCGCCCCAGGCCTCCAACAGCCTTAGTCCGCCACTGATACGTGGAGATGATAATCAGGTCACTAGCGCTCGCTGACAACCAGGAGACTGGAAGACTGAACGACTTGAGTCTCTCTTACTGCCAAGTCACTTGCCGTGTGAAATTAAATTAAATTTGTTTCATTGGCTAACTGTGACAAGATTTTTTTTTTTTTTTTAGATACTGCCGCTTGTAGCACAATATTTAATGCGTGTAGCACTGACGATGATATGACAATAGTTACATTATTACTGTAGATACATGCAGATAAGCCTGAAAAATTATGTCCGTGAATTTTTAATAACTAGCACAATATTTGTAATATTTCAAATTAAAAGTGCAGGGCACCTGCATTAGATAATTCAGATACTAATAGTTCACCAAAGTCACTTACGATTTTGTTGCACTACAGATGAAATCAACTATTGTGTAATTTCTCTAAGCAACACCTACTTCCTGCTGTTATCTATTTCATGCACCCCACATTTTTCTTACTCAATTGTAGAAGTATTAATGTTCACAGGGTTCGAAATTTGTGTGGGATTAGTCCGTTTTCAAAAGATGTTATATTTTTTAATACATTTAAATAGCTATTTTCTGGTCTTTTTTCTAGTGAGGATTGAGTGGCTATACATTACCATAACTAGTGAGAACTCCATAACAAGTCTTTACATTATGCCACTATAGTATGTTGTGACTAAAAGCTGTAGATCTCTGGTTGTTAAAAAAGAAATGTTTCTTGATCTACTTGTGGTGTGTCTTTAGGGACAAAATTCAGTTCATAAGAATGAGAATCAATATGACTTCTAATTTCTTGATACTTTTTGCAGCCAAATGTGTAGTCCATTATAGACAGGAGAGGGCTAAAATGCTACCGCTCAATTTCCAAGTAAGGCTTAGTAAGCCAACAGTGTGATACCCATGACATGACCAACAAAGGAACAGATATAATAATGCATTGAGTGTGACAGAGGTGTTCAATAAAGTATGATAAAATCAAGCTCTTACAACGATATTTATGGGCCAAAGCCAACAACTCACAAAGTAAAAGGACTCCAGTTTCATCCTACAAACAGGCTGCAATGTAACAGAAGAGGCATTTTGTTGCTCCGAGAACATTCACAAAGTTATCTTTCCTCTTGTCCCTAAGATATTTCCTGTGCTGTCAGGTTATGCTTTCTTTCTGGGGAGGACAATGGAGCCTTAATATTCCCCATGAGACTGCCCTTTTAATTCTACGAATGGCTGGGCACTTATGGAAACAGAATATCCTACATATATCTGTAACTGCAGGATGAGCTATTGTCACCATAGTAGAGGTTGAACTCCATCTGGGTTGTATTCATAGGTCTAGTTCGGGGTACAACTGCAACTGTCCATTTTAGGGACCTGTACTTTTCCCCCTTCTTTCAATATCATTTGAATTTAAACAGTATTTTGCCTGTCTTCAATGTAGGCAATTCTGGAGAGGACTAGGGGTAGTTCTGAGCTGGAAATAAAGGAAGAACTAAAGTAAAATTAGAGAAAAAAATAATAATAATTACCTAAACTTTCATAAATGGAAATCTATGGATGGAGAAAACAAACAAGTAAGAGGAAAGTCAGTCATTTGTCCACATAGGTTTCCCATCACATTACGGTGCTCTGTGTGCTCGTTAAGTACATCACCGTGTGGTAACGGTTGCATGGTGTGAAGTTACTCATCACAGATTGTCCACAACAAAAAATTCACAGAGTTTTATCCCACTGTTTAAACGAAGCAATGTTCATACTAAGCAGAGTAAGACTGTAGGCCTATGTAATGCAGTTCATAAAAATCAACAACATTACGTAAAGCAAGGAAAAGCTAGCCACTCACCGATATTGGCTCAATGTGTGTAGCATAGGAGCCCTTAACAAATATTATTCGCACTGGCCTTCAAATGCATTAGTTCTTTTTGCAGCAGAGGTGTACAGAACCATTCAGACACCAATCTATTTTTAACAAATATGTAATTTATTATTAATATTCCTAATAAAGGCAAAAGTTTCTTCAGATTATTTTTATTCATGCACAAGACTCTGTAATGTCCTTATGTGTATAATTTGTAAGACTTAGTGAACAGCTATGTTTTGTTTGTATTACTGTATGGATGTCCTGCAATAAGGCTCAAATTTTTTCAGGCAAACCCTCCTCAGTTTGATAGAGCTGAGGATCTGGCTCACCTCCGCTACCTCAATGAATCGAGTGTGCTTCACACCCTACGTCAGAGATATGCCAGTAACCTCATTCACACCTATGCTGGTCCTGCAATGGTTGTCATCAATCCGATGGCACCACTTGCTATCTACTCTGAAAAGGCAAGTGTCTGTGTTATTTTTTGTAGAACTATTTTCAGATGAATAATTTTATCTCTATTAAATACAGTACTTGTATTTGGGTGTGGGTGGTTGTGTGAGAATACACATTTCTAATAGGTGTAGTCTGCTTTGTGAATGGGATTTGGATACACATCCCACACTGCTTGTTCTAATTTTCTCTGTCCTCCCTCTCTACCCTTTCAATTATTCCACTCCCTTTTTCCATATCCGCCTTCCTCTTTTCTCTGTGCATTTCCTCCTCCCTCTCCCTCTGTCCATTTTCCCTCCCTCTCCCTCTGTCCATTTTCCCTCCCTCTCCCCATTATCCTCCCTCTCTCTTTGACCATCCAATTTTCCTTTCCCCTCTTTCTATGCCATATCATATATTAAATAAAGAAAGAGGTATAAAAAATCCTTCTTATTGGAATTCAATGTTGTATCAAAGCAATAGCTCAAAAACTTTGAGAGATTAACTTTCTCACAAATTAACATTAACATTTTTATACTCTGTCCTATTTGTTACATATATATGACACATATACCAGATGACATTGCACTGGGTACTAAAAAAAATGTGTGAAATCGAATGAAATATTGTGCCAAAATTTATCGCAATCTGTGAAGAATCTTTGGAGATATGTCATTTTGAGGAAATGAACATAGAAAATGTAGCTGTTCCTAATCGCAGATCTCCAATAGTTCTTGATGGAATGCTTCGAAAGGTTTTCATAATGTTCCCCTTGAATAGGCACATATTTTAATATAATTTTATAATACATGATACATGAATTTAGCCATTGTAAATTTTTAACGAGGATAATTTCGTAGATAAAATCGCAAAAGATTGCACATATAGATATATATCAAGACCTTTGAGATTGACCATTTTGCACAAACAAATATTAACATTTTATTAATATAGATTGGTAAGTTACTTAGAGTAAACACTGCTCCTCATATTTGGTACATTACATAGCCTAACATCTGAATTATTAATTTACTGAGTTTATGTTCTGTATATGGTGTTTATAATTTTCATAAACTAAAGGAACATATTTCGTGAATATGAAACACAATACAATAAAATTGGAAAGTCCAGGTTGGAATAAATAATATAGTGAGGACAGTTTACTACTCACCGCAAAGACGTGGCGACGAGCTGCGACAGGCACATACAAAAGACACACACATACAACACATTCAGCTATCGGCCATGGCCTTCTTCAGAAATAGAGCACTCACGCAATCACACAGGCACACAACACAGTCATACAACCATCACCTCCGACTGCCACACTTCGAATCACGCTCTGCAGCGAATCGGGGACGGGAGGGGAGGGGAGGGGGAGGGGATAGAAAGGTTACGTCACGGTGGTGGGGATGGGTTAGATGGGAATAACGAGATGCAGCTTAGGAATGGAGTGGGGAGGCGGGTGAGGGGAGAAAATAAAATAAAATAAAATAAAGTAAAATAATATAATTTAAAATAATTCATGTACACTGCAAGTGCACAAGACCACATACCGCCAAACTGTGGCCAAAAACAAGGTGGACCACCCTGTGGCACAGCATGCAGCGGAGCACATGCTTGATTTCAATGGCTGCTTCACAACCCGGGCCATCTGGATCCTCCCATCCACCACCAGCTTTTCTGAACTGCACAGATGGGAGTTATCCCTACAATACATTCTCCGATCCCGAAATCAACCAGGCCTCAACCTACGATAACACTATATATATATATATATATATATATATATATATATATATATATTTATTTTACCTCTGTATCCCAAACCTCGCCTGATTTGAGTGGTGTGTGAATGTGTGATCGTGTGTGTGTGTGTGTGTGTGTGTGTGTGTGTGTGTGTGTGTGTGTGTGTGTGTGTGTGTATGTGGTCTTGTGCACTTGCAGTGTACATGAATTATTTTAAATTATATTATTTTACTTTATTTTATTTTATTTTATTTTCTCCCCTCACCCGCCTCCCCACTCCATTCCTAAGCTGCATCTCGTTATTCCCATCTAACCCATCCCCACCACCGTGACGTAACCTTTCTATCCCCTCCCCCTCCCCTCCCCTCCCGTCCCCGATTCGCTGCAGAGCGTGATTCGAAGTGTGGCAGTCGGAGGTGATGGTTGTATGACTGTGTTGTGTGCCTGTGTGATTGCGTGAGTGCTCTATTTCTGAAGAAGGCCATGGCCGATAGCTGAATGTGTTGTATGTGTGTGTCTTTTGTATGTGCCTGTCGCAGCTCGTCGCCACGTCTTTGCGGTGAGTAGTAAACTGTCCTCACTATATTATTTACACAATACAATAACATAGAGGTGAAGAGAGATTAAAATTGATATGTGAAATGCTAGTGTAGGGACAATGTAATTAAAACAGTCTTAATTTGGAATACATTCATCTTCCTTTGTATGTAACACTGTTAGTATGTGAATAGATGCTGGCTTATTTATAATTTTATAATTTTTGGAGCCATGATCCCAAGAATTTTCATGTGGATAATTCAATAGTATAGTTTTTTTTTTTTTAATCTTGGATGTTTGACTATTACTAGAACTACACTTCATCTAAGTATGTAATAACATCTTGCAATAGCAGCCAGAACATTGGTTAATTTCAGAACATGATAAAAGTAACAACCACGAAGTATAGGATTGAACTTACTAGTTTAATTAAATTCTTTAGTTAGTCTGAATTATATTTTTACAGGTTGTACAAATGTTCCGTGGCTGCAAGTCAGAAGATATGCCTCCACACATTTACTCCCTCGCACAGTCAGCATACAGAAGTATGTTGGCATCTCGTCGTGATCAGTCCATTGTTCTTCTGGGTCGTAGTGGCTCCGGAAAGACAACGAGCTTCCGACACATCCTTCACTACCTCGCCCTGGCTGCAGGGACTGTCAACAAAGTAAGTTACACAAAACAACTTCTCTGAAGGAAAGATTTGTTTAATTCAGCTACACTGTTGTTTTCGCCCATTGTGATTCCTGAGTGTAGATAAGCAGACTGGGAAACAGGTACTTCATTTATACCATACTGTAGTACTAAATATTGTATCCTTATACAATATATTTACAAAACAAGGTGGCACAATGAGAAGAATGAGACCCATTTTCACTCGCATTCTTGTACTATCAGAACTTGTAGTCTTGTCTCTAACACACTCTTTGGTTACATAATGTTAGATACTGATTCACATTTCTTCTTGCATTAAGAGTTAAATAAAAACAATATTCTAGCCAAACATAGATATCCTGGAAAATGGACCCTGACTCGTAGATATTGGCTCTGAAACTACTCTTTTCTTTCATACTTAAAATGCTGTGTTGCTTCTCCATATGTAATTTGTTGCATAATGTTTTTCATGCTTTCCAAACATTCAGGAATTAGAAAAATATCTACGGTTATTGTTCACATCAAAAGGATATGCATAGTATGACAGATTACAAGAGTTCCCCCACTTGTGGCATCACAGAGTTGTTGTATACTACACTATTACAGACATATGTTTTGTTCTGTTTATTATTTGAAGTATACCAGAACACATTGGTATACTTTCCATGAGTTGTAATCAGGAGAAAAATGGAGCACTATTTGAATACCAGTTACTGTAGTTAAAAAACCAAATGGGGAGTAAATCTAGAGACATGTGCAACATTAATATACCATTCTTTCTGTAGATTGCTGTAGACTGTAAAGATGATGTTCATGAATTGCCTGTCTCATTATTTACAATATTTTTTTTATTCAGAAGTCTTTTAATTTCTTTTACAGGTGGCTACTGTTGAAAAGCTGAGTGCCATATCAGCAGTAATGGAAGCATTTGGAAATGCAAGGACTGTAATGAATGCAAATGCTACACGGTTTACACAGATTTTCAGCTTGGATTTCGACCAATCAGGGCAGATAGCATCTGCATCAATACAGGTACAGTCTGAAAGCTGTATATAAACTAAGTAAAAATTATCATCGGAATAGGTAGACTGACTGTCCAGTACTTGCCTCTGCTTAGTACACCAAAAAGACAAAAACAAATGTTGAAACAAACTTTCAGAAAACAAATTTCCATTATCAGGTAGGAGAGAGGAGGAAAGAGATAATGGAAAGAAGGGAAAGTGGTTTTGTGTTGCGCACAACCTCGGTTTTGAGGTTTAAAAGGGGAAAAGTTGTCTCATTGCTGCTAGGGAAATGTAAGACGGTGACAAGAATGTTAACACTTTTGGATTCAGTGGAATTACAGTTTGTTACCTTTACTTCCTTAGGTTGTTTTCCTTTCTTTTGCTAATGTAGATATTTGACATTACTATGCATTTGAAATGAAACCCTTATAAAAACATAGAATTCTTTACTAAAAATATTAAAACAGTAATTATCTCTAGATTTTGATTTTATGCTTGTAAATTTGAGCTTAACACTTTGTCCATAGGTACTACTGGCAGAGAGAAGTCGTGTGGTTCATCGACCAGAAGGAGAACCGACATTTCACATTTTCTATCGAATGTTGGCTGGCGTGGAAGGCCCGTTACGGAAGGAACTTTATCTTGATTCTAGTCTCTCCGAACATAATCTGTTCATGACCCCATTGCATAAGGTACTAAATTATTTCTGTAATATCACTTTCTGATGTATATGTTAGACAAATAGTTCAAAAGTACGCTTCTTTTCATGCAATCATCCAGTGTAAAATGTATTCCTGTGATAAAACAGTCATCTACTTTTGCAGCACGAAGATAAACAGCGAGCAATGCAAGAATTTATTCGTATATGTACAGCAATGAAAACGCTTGGTATCACAGATGCTGAAGCCAAAATTATCTGGTCAGTTCTTGCTGCCATATATCACTTAGGAGTAGCGGGTGCAGTCAAAGGTACGTAATTTTCATACCTGATGAATTTGTTGTGATTATTGTCTGTTTACAATTGAAAACACTGTATAACTATAAATACTTTCTTTCCGAAAGGTGGTAATGGTGGTCGCTGGCAATTTGGTAACCCACGAGCAGCACAACATGCTGCCAGGCTTTTAGGAACCTCGGCCGAAGAGCTGGGACGGCTGCTTTTTGGCCAAGGGACACCACCTGCACCACGGCAGCCATTCCGTACACCATCACCCACCGAAAGAGATGTAACGGGCATTGAAGCTCTTGAAGGTCTCGTAACGGGGCTGTATGGAGAAGTGTTTAATGCTGTTGCAGCACTTGTAAATAGGTGAGCAGGGAACAAAATTTTTTGCTATACATTGCGGCGCGCAGCATACTTATTACACGCCGCCACACATGTTCGAGAGCGCATAGCATTGGGTGTTACACACTGTCATACTGATGATCAGTTGTTTATTGTTAATCCACTTGACATGATTATTAGTGCTTGTGACAGTCTTACTTAGAAGTTACAATAGTTTTCATGTTTTTGCTTCTATTATTGGCTAGCTGTCACATTTGTGACAAATGAAGAGCATTAATTAAATTAAAATTTATGGGTGAAGGAAATTTTCCATCACATTCAGCCAGCTATATATGAAAGTAAAATGGCTTCACATTGATTTTTATTGAACCAAGTGACTTTGCTCAGTGGTTTTGCCTCAAGATAGGCTTGAAAAAGCAGGTTTCAATGCCCTGTTTGCACACCCACATTTAAACTTTGTTTATGGTTACCGTAAATAGTGCAAGGTGAATGCTAGGATCACATGTCAGGAAAGGTCACAGCTGATTTTCTTCCTCATTATTTTCTTGTATGAAATTATGTTCAGTCACCAACAACTTTACTACCAATGAAAAATCAGTGATTAATCTTTAAATTATGATTTTGAATAAAAGCAGCCCTGCAATTAAGTGTGTGTAGAAAGTATCGGTGATGTTAGTGAGTACTATTAAGCTGAATGTCAAACATTCACAATTTTAATTATATGAAATAATACACACTCAAGCCACCCATTTAGTTGTGCAGGTTAAGGCAACACTTTGTGGGATGGGAAGGTATGCCAGAACTGGTTTGAGTCCATCCAGTGAATCAATGATGTGGCTCAGTGTATTTACAAACCTGGTTGTGGTTTTTAGGCTGTCGTCCACATTCTCTATAATTAGGTGAATACGAGGCTGGTACTAAAGTTTTCTCTCAGTTACACAACTCGCAAACATTTAGAAAACTTTGGGGTACACCCATACAAGGTAATCCAGCACTGGTTTGAGTGGAGTGGTGATAGAAAGAGCAAGTGGTCTCCCCTTAAATTAACATATACTATCCAAAATAACAGTGCCAACCCTATGTCAGTACAGGATAAAGAAAAAAGAAAAGGAGAAGAAATAGCTCTCATTAAAAGCATTCTTATAAATTAAAGAAAAAGACAATACAATTCTTAGTTCACAACAAATGAAATCAGTTGCCCCGTAATTCTGTATTCCACTAATTTTGTGTAAATGTAACATAATTATGTAAATTGAATAACAGTTCAGTTGCCATCTTTCAATGTCCTCATTACAACAGTGTGTAATGTTCTTCCTCAACCATTTCACATTAAAAGTGAAAGAAGCCTGTAAAATATAGAATGAGTATGTCATATCTATAAACAACCTTCATATACAAAGCAAAATAAGAATACATGAATTAAAATTAACTGCATGTGTTACACAGGAATAAATTAGTAAAATGTGTCCTAATATTTGAATATTAACCCAATAATATTTACTCTCAACAATTTACTCTTTGTACTGTGTGGCAGAAGGTACTTACCAATGTATCTAGTAGCAGTTGCAGTGTGATGTACCACCTGCTAGGTACTTTTGTGTTTGCAGAGTGAAGATGTAGACTTTTTTCTATTAGGCAAGCACTCAAACTTCAACTATGAAAACAATACAGTTTTCTCAAGGCAACATATTGGTATTTAACAACTAAATTTTGTCACGACTTGCTGTAATTGTGCATGCTAATGCAACTATAAACTTTTTATGTGAACACACACCTTTCAGAGAAATAATTGAAAAGAAAGTAAACTAATCTGCACTAATGTTAACAATTTCTGTGTGTTATGTAGGCTTGATAGTTCCTGTATCATGGACACTGGTGCACCCAGGGTTTGGTTCGGCGGAGGAGCTAATGTTTAATAAATTCAATAAGCATTATTTTTCAGTCTGTGACTTATTTTTACATATTTTATATTTTAACCAATTATACTATGAAAACAATTGCACAAGAAATAAAGTGAGTAGGCTTGCATTAATTTGAAAGTAGAAAATGCGCAACCTGGCTGAAATGGAGTTTATATAATCAGCTTGTAAAATAGTTAAGCACCTTCTATGTTACTAGCCAAAGTTTAATTAACATGACTGTGTAAAAATTGAACAAAAATAACACTATCTTTGTTCATAAGATTCCTCTTGGTGGTGCCACAACCTGCTAAGCAGCGGGTCACTGCATATGAACAGTCGGCTCATGACTTCAGCAAAGCAGTAACAATAGTGGCAGCATAATAGCTGGTCGCAGTGGCATGAAAACCGCTCACAGTAAGCACACATTCTCAGTGGTGGCATCATGTTGGAAACCCATTGTCATTGTCATTTTCACTTGTGCTTGGCAAATTACAGTTGCATTGTGATTTATTACATGTTAAGGCTGCTATTTCCAATTCCAGTTCTGACCTGTCTAAAAAAAAAAAAAAAAAAAAAAAAAAAAAAAAAAAAAAAAAAAAAATAGAAAATATTTTAAAAAGTCTTTGAGAGGTGATGGGGGAGAGGAGTGTCTTCGGCACCGTTAGCCCCATCCCTGTCGCTGCATCACTGGTCATGGACACTATATTAGCACTTCACACATTTGAGTGAGTCTACTGAATGTCAGCAGTTGTTTCAAAATATTTGTGTGATGAAGTACTGATAGTAGTTATGCTATTACAGTAAACTCTTGATTATCTTTGGTAATTGGGGATTTGAAAACTGCGGATAATCAAATTTCCGACCCCTATGAACCACAGATATTGCCGAGGTGGGGTGACTTGTGTGCCTCAGTGAAACAGAGAGCCGTATTGGAGGTGGAACCATAGTGGAGGGGTATCTGTAGAGAGCTCAGATAAACATGTGGTTCCTGATGAGGGGCAGCAGCCTTTTCAGTAGTTACAGGGGCAACAGTCTGAATGAATGACTGAACTGGCCTTGTAACGTCAGCTAATGTGGCTTTGCCACACAGCTACTTCGAACGGCTGAAAGCAAGGGTAAACTACAGCCGTTACTTTTCCCAAAGACATGCAGCTCTACTGTAGGAATATATGATGAAGGCATCCTCTTTGGTAAAATATTCTGGAGATAAAATAGTCGCCCATTCAGATATCCAGGCGGGGACTACTCAGAAGGATGTGATCATCAGGAAAAACAGCACTGGCATTCTATGGATCGGAGCGTGGAATGTCAGATACCTTAATCAGGTAGGGAAGTTAATAAATTTAAAAAGAGAAATGGATAGGTTGAAGTTAGATATAGTGGGATTAGTGAAGTTCGGTGGAAAGAGGAGCAGGATTTCTGGTCAGGTGAGTACAGCATTATAAATAAAAAAATCAGTTGGGGGTATTACAGTAGTAGGTCTGATAATGAATAAGACAGGTAAATTACTATGAGCATCGCAGTGATCGCATTATCGTAGTCAAGATAGACAAGAAGCAGACACCGACCACAGTAGTACAGGTTTACATGCCAACTAGCTCTGCCGACGATGAGGAGATCGAAGAAATGTATGACGAGATAAAGGAAATTATTCAGACAATTAACGGAGAAAAAACTTAATTGTTATGGGAGACTGGAATTCGGTAGTAGGACAAGGAAGGGAAGGGAAGATAGTAGGTGAATATGGTCTGGGCAAAAGGAATGAAAGAGGAAGCCGCCTGGTAGAATTTTGCACAGAACATAATTTAGTTATAACAAACACCTGGTTTAAGAATCACAAAAGAAGGTTGTATACGTGGAAGAGACCAGGAGACACCCGAAGGTATCAGATAGATGGGGCAGATATAGACTCAACCATAACTTATTGATCATGAACTGTAGACTGAAACTGAAAAAGCTGCAGAAAGGCAGGAAAATAAGGAGATGGGACTTGGATAAATTGAGGGAACCTGAAGTTCTTAAGAATTTCAGAGGGAGCTTTTCAGAACAATTGACAGAAATGGGGTGAAATAAAATGGTAGAAGAGGAATGGGTAGCATTGAGAGATGAAATAGTGAAGGCAGTAGAGGAAAAAATACATAGAAAAACAAGACATACAAAAAATCCTTGGATATCACTGGAAACACTAAATTTAATTGATGAAAGGAGAAAATATAAAAATTCAGGAAACGTGACAGGCAAAATAGAGTATAGACAACTAAGAAATGAGATTGATGAAAATAGATACGCAGGAGTGGCTAGAAGGCAAATGCAAGTCTTTAGAAGAATGTATAAATAGGGGGAAAATATATATGCCTATAGGAAAAAAAAACATGTGGAGACAAGAAAAGTAGTTGTATGAATATAAAGAACTCGGATGGAAAACCAGTCCTCAGCAAAAAGGGAAAGCTGACAGGTGGAAAGAGTATATAGAGAGGCTCTATGAAGGAAATGAACTTAGCGGCAATATTGTAGAAAGGGGAGAAGAAGTAGATGAGGATGAAATAGGAGATACTATACTGAGGGATGAATTTGACAGAGCACTGTAAGACCTAAGTCGATACAAGGCCCCTGGAGTAGATGACATTCCCTCAGAACTACTAAAGTCTCTGGGAGAACCAGCCATGACAGAACTATTTCACCTGGTGCGTAAGATGTATGAGACAGGTGACATACCCTTGGACTTTAAGAAAAATTTAATAATCCCCATTCCAAAGAAAGTAGGTGCAGACAGGTGTGAAAATTACAGAACCATCAGTTTAATATGTCATGGTTGTAAAATTTTAACACACATTATTTACTGAAGGATGGAAAAAGCTGGCTGAAGCTGACCCCGGGAAAGATCAGTTTGGATTCAGGAGAAATGTAGGAACACGGGAGGCAATCCTCACTCTACGGCTTATCTTAGAAAATAGATTAAGGAAAGGCAAACCTACATTTCCAGCTTTTGTAGATTTGGAGAAATCTTTTGACAGTGTTGATTGTAATACACTATTTAGAATTCTGAAATCGGCAGGAGTAAAATGTAGGGAAAGGAAGGTTATTTACAACTTGTAAAAAACCAGACAGTAGTTATCTGAGTTGAAGGGCATGAAAGGGATACAGTGGTTGGGAAGGGAGTAAGTCAGGGTTGTAGCCTTTCTCCAATGTTATTCAATCTGTACATTGAGCAAGCTATAAATGAAAGCAAGGAAAAATTTGGAGAAGGAATTAAAGTTCAGGGGGAAGAAATAGAAACATTGCATTTTGCTAACAACATAGTAATTCTGTCAGACGCAGCAAAAGCCGGCCAAGGGGACTGAGGCGCTTCAGTCACAGTCTGCACAGCCACTACGGTCGGGGGTTTGAATCCCCCCTCGGGCATGGATATTTGTGCCATCCTTAGTCTTAGCTAGTTCATAAGTAGTTTGTAAGCTTAGGGACTGATGACCCCGTAGTTAAGTCCCATAAGTGCTACAAACATTTGAACATTTTAGAGACAGCAAAAGATCTCGAAGAGCAGTTGAATGGAATGGACAGTGTGTTGAAAGTTGTGTATAAAATGAACATTAACAAGAGCACAACGAGGGTAATGGAGAGCAGTCTAAGAAAATTGGGCGATGCTGAAGGAATCAGATTAGGTAACGACACAATAAAGATGGTAGTTGAGTTTTGTTACTTGGACAGTAAAATAACAAATGATGGTCACAGTACAGAGGATATATAATGCAGAATGGCAATGGGAAGAAAGGTGTTTTTGGAAAAGAGAAATTTGTTAAAATCGAATATTAATTTAAGTGTTAGGAAGTCCTTTCTTAAGGCATTTGTGTGGAGTGTGGCACTGTATGGGAGCGGAACATGGACGATAAACAGTGTGGACAGGAAGAGGATAGAGGCTTTTGAAATATGGTGTTACAGAAGAATGCTGGAGGTTAGTTTGGGGATCGTGTAACTAATGAAAAGGTACTGAACAGAATTGGGGAGAAAAGGAATTTCTGGCATACCTTGACTAAAGGAAGGGATCGATTGGTAGGACACATCCTTAAACATAAAGAAATTGTAAATTTGGCAATGGAGGGAAGTGTGTGGGGTAAAAATCACACAGGGAGACCAACAGATGAATACAGTAAGCAGGTTCAAATGGATGTAGGTTGCAGGTCTTATGAGGAGATGAAGAGGCTTGGTCAGGATAGAGTAGTGTGGGGAGCCGCATCAAACCAGTCTCTGGACTGAAGACCACAACAACAATCGAATTTTGCGGTTAATCCATGACTTAAGTACACAGTAATGTGTTAGGGTAGTACAAACACAAAAATTAATTACTATGCCATAATTAAAATCAATTCTCTAATAATTATAATAATTTTTACTGTATTTATCTATTATGTATGAAAATACAGTACTTAAAAATCCAGCTTTACATTACAGTGCACTACTTTGAAACAAAATAGTCCTGTCTCATTGTGGTAGCTTGTCTTTTACATATCGCACTGCGAATTTTGTGCAACACCAACTTGTCACAAAGAGGAGCATCTACTTGTTGTTCAAGGTAATGCAGTAACCCATCAGCCCATTGAAGTGCTGATGCATGACTGATGACTGTTTCTGGAATTAGAAGAGTGTTGTCATTGTTTTCACTGTCATTCGCCTCCAAAAACTTCCCTTGCCAGTACTGCCTTCTTCCATTTTGTGTATTATTTCCAGTTTCTTCAGAATTGTCAACACAATGTGTTTTCATTTTTTCGAAATTATTCGACCTAACAACACTAACAGAAACCAAATGACTACTGACTACTGTTTGTCTTCGACCTGGTGGGCGAGCAGGATTGTTGGTGGGGGAAATGGGGTTTTCCTGATTAGGCCACCAGTAGTCACTGGATCTCTAAGATTTTGCTACCTTGCCAGCAGAGTACTCCTGTGCAGTGCTGCGTGAGGTTTGACGTAAATAAAAAAAGAGCTAAACTGCGTCTGGGTCATTTAGTTCTTAAAATCATGAAGTAGTATACTGTAATTAACAACATTGCAATCATATACAGTGCATACTGTACTGCATTTCATCTTAAAATGTTTGCAAAAAAATAAAAACTAGACATGGTCTGTTGATTTAGAAGTTGTGATTTAGAGATGTAACAAACTTATGACACAGCCTGTAGGAAGCTATAGTGGCGTGCGACAGTGGGAAGAGTCAGGATTGCCGTGCTCGCTCGTCAGGTTGGCGACACGCTATATGTACTCTATCTTTTGCAACAAATACTGTAGTGCAACACTCAGGGTTCGAGCAGCCCATAAATTACTACACTCATGTTGTGAGTGACATAGAAAACTCCCACTCACAGGCAAAAGTAAATTTTCAAAACAAAAATATTAGAGGAGGTGTCCGCAGATAATCCGCAAAGTGGTTAATCCAGTCGCGAATAATCGAGAGTTTACTGTATTACCTAAGAGATGTCAGTAGTAATAAATTTCAGTTATAGACATACTCCCAGTTTCTAGTTTCTCCATTCATGAACCTCACTTCTGCACATTTATCATGTGTACGGTGTCCTCACTCTATATAATGTTACTTTTCAGTGTCCATTTCCACTGAAATTACCAGACATTAGCTTATTGGAGCACAGTTTCATTCTGAAAGCTAATTTCTCTCCAACAAGTGAGAAACTGAGCCTTTATGATTTGAAAGGTATTATTAAATTATCACACCAAAAGATTTGATAATATCGCAGTGTTAAGTGTGTCATCCACATCTGAATTATATGTAAATCAGTTATCATTTTAATACAAGCAGCTTCAAACACAAGTGGAAATTCATTTCTCATATACTGTAAATGGTTACATTTTTGTTGCTGATTGTATGGGCTTCCTCCATCACATAAAAAAGTTTCTTTTAAATTCACAAACAGAAATTCAACTACTAATGTATCACACACCATGGCTATTCAGTTGCACTGTGGAAATGTAATTCTTTCAACACTTTCACAGTAGCAGTGGACAATCTTCAGACATTGTTGAGCTAATTTCTGTAAACATTCAATCCACATAGCTACCAGTATTCAAGGTTGTATGAAAAGCACAAGGTATTGTAATTTCTACAGATTTACACAAAATTGTGCTTTTCATTCAATATGATACTTCCCCTGAAAAACTGGTGGAAGAATCACTCATAAAGTGTTGAAGTTTTTATCACCTGTGGTAGCAAATTATTGGCTCTTCTGTAGAAGCAATGCGCCACTGCAGGCATAAAATTATATGTTTAATGTTCTGAGCAGCTGATACAGTTGCTACATACCTATGCTGCAGTTTTCGTAAATTTAATTAAGAATTTATAGCATGACAGTTAATTTTTGTTTCAGGTCAATATCAGCTTCAACGCATACAGTGTCATCCATAGTACTGGTAGATTGCCCAGGTTTTCAGAACCCTGCATCTTGTGGCCATCAGGGTGGAGCAACATTCGAAGACTTGTGCCACAATTACGTTCAAGAAAGACTGCAGTTGTTGTTTCACCACACCACACTTGTTGCTCCTCGTGATCGATATGCTCAGGTAGTTACAGTGCCTAAATTCTTCATGAAACCTTATCTCTGTAGAAAATGAATGTTAAAACTAAAATTCCATTGGTAATATCCTTTATTAATTCATCAGCCTTTTAGCATGTTTACCATACAATTGGTTTCATCATTAGGGTTATATGTAAACATTTTATCATTTTAGAATTTTACAAATTGATTATATAATTTACATCAAGTATAAATATATTCTTAAAGTTTCACTTTTACATGACCGTTAAAGTTATGCCATTACAGGCCTACATGCATATCAATATCTTTGTACTAACTAGTAACAGTGATTGTTTTATTCTTTGTGCATGTCTTGCAAGTTACTTTGGAAGAATTAATCCACTGAATAATATAATGCCTTTTTGAATCATACCTCTATTACTGTCTTAAATTTGCTTAAAGTAAAGATTTTTACTGTCTGTGGTAGTTTATTACACAATTTCAGTTCTAGGTATTCATATTGTTCTGTAGCAGTGACTCTTGAATGTGGTACATGTACCATACTATTGTTTCTGGTACTATGCATGTGTATATTTGCTCTCGGAATAAATTTCTGTATATTTTCTTTTATATGGATTACACAGTAGTACATAAACTGACTAGGATGTATCATTATATTGAGTTGACTGGAATGGTTCCTACTGGATTCTCTAGGTCCTAGCCCTTGCATACATCTAATTGCTTGTATTTTTCTCTCTGCAGTTCAAAGACAAGTGTTGTACCTGGTGTGTTTCTTCATAACAAAACCCCAAACTGCTACTATCCATTCTTTCAGTCCAGCTGCAAAGATTCATTAATTTTTTTGTTGACACAGTCTAACGTCCATCACCTCTTTTCGGAATGACTCAAACTGAGCCCTAATATATTCCTGAATCACGGAAATGTTTATTAGTTCTCAGTCTATAACGAAATCATTCCACTGTAGGTGAAGTTGAACTTATCTTATAAGCTGGCTGAAGTCCATTTCGTTGTGAGTTGTCTTCGGCATTCACTAAAGAAATTGATTCTACAGGATATTTTCATAAAGTAAATCCATCTTAGTTGATATGGAAACTATTTTATTTCCACTTAAACATTGCACAATCAAGAAATGCAGCAGCAAGCCAACACAGCTGCTTACAGGCTTCTGGCCACTCGGATACTCTATCCACGACTATAACCGACTAAACAAACAATGGTTTCTCTCCAACATCTTTCTGCTTAACCACGTATTAAAAATGATGACAAAGTTTTGTAATTCACAATTAAACAATATTCTTTTACATCAAATATGCCAAAATACAGAAATTAAAATATTACATTTAAGCTCTGACTATTTATGTTAATATTTGTACTTGTTTCATGAAATTTGTATTTAAATGTAGTGCACAAATTTAACGTCATCCTTTTGACTAGTGTTTACAGTCGTCAAATTATTTACATTATGTGTGTTTTCGAAATGCACATATATTTGTTTTGCCAATATTGTGTAGGCGTACTATTATTGTAACATGTAATTTTAATGTGTTTCGGTTTGCGGTCAAATTATTTATTAATACGGATTTGTTTATGGTTGTCGTAGTTTTGTTAATTTCGAAGATAGTTTCTTAGTACCAAACGGATTATTAATTTTAGTGCATGAACAATTATCAGTATTTAATTTAGGATCTAGTGATATATAAAACATGGTCTGCCCTAAGTTATTTAAACAATAGGTATATATGAAATCATGTTGTGCAATAGTTTATAACATGTAGCATTGTTGTTTTCATACAAATTTGTATCATATAGTTTCAGCAATATCCAAAACGGAGTGTAATGCATTTTTAGTGTTTGCAGCTATTATTTACGAAAGTATAAAAAAACTGAAAATTACGTAAAAGGTCAGGCAAAGTTATATTTAAATCAGTGTAGTATTTCTTAAAAGTGTTTTACTAATAGTGTAAATAGAATTTCAATCTGAAGGCGAAAGTGTGAAATATCACATGTCCGGTAATGAAGTTTTACTTTAGGTGTCAGCTATTTCGTGTTTCAATGTTGGCAACAGATTTTTAGGAGTTCGCAACATAGCAGAAACGTTACAACAGTCTCTTGGTTTATATAACATAAAAAATCATACTTAGCTCTAGAGACATTGTAAGTGACAGTCACAACTTTGATGGTACACAGAAAAAGTCATATTCTTTACAAAATTATTCTTAGTGTTTCTAATAATGACATATTTAATGAAATACAGCATTAAAGATTTTTGGGGAAAGATGTCTTATTATTCTCAAGGCATGTACTGCCAGTGGTGCACGATTCAAACTACAGCTACATCTGTATGACTGCTCTGCAATTCACACTTGAGTTGCCTGGTAGAGGATACATTGAACCTTTTTAAGAGTATTTCCCTATGACTTCGTTCTTGAACAGTATATGGGAAAAATGAACACCTACATTTCCAATCAAGCTCTGATATATTTTTTTACTAGTTATCTGCCTGTATTTCACAATGGAAGTTAAAACAGGGCCTTTGCATACTACTACCTGTCTGTAAGTTAACAGATTCATTTCTCCTAACCAAGTAGTGAATGTAAGTAAAATTTATTGAACAAAGCAAAACAGTTATGTTCAGTCTTTAATACACAAATTGCAATCAGTAAATCTCTACATGTACATGTTTATATTTGAAAACATAAGATTGTGGCTCTGAATTATGTCACTATTGTTAACTTTCAAAGATAGATATGTTATGGAGGCAAAAAAAGAGCCTATCAAAGTCTTTTTTTTTTTTTTTCTGCAAAACCAACAGGTCCACCCAAAACATTCTCCGGTATTCTTTGGTGTGATGATTGTGTCACCAAAGTAAACATCTGAACTACCAAGCTGGGCAGACTCTTAAAACTTTAAGTTGTGATACTTTTCTTCTCTGTTGCAGTTTTTATTACAGAATGAATTTTTGTTGCCTCAAGTTACACCACATATAGAAGTTAAACCCATGATAATGGTACAATAATTATGGAGAGTCTGTCATACAGACATAATTTTCTATAATTACCAGTTAAAGTTGCACAGAAGGTTTGATTTTATTAATTATTACTTTTATTGTTTTGGACATGTAGTCCATTTTCAAATCAACCAACTTAAACAAAATATTCTTGTATTTAAAAGGAAAATGTAACTGAAATTTCATAAAAAGTTCTGACCACAGCAAAATGTGTCTTTGTTTTAATGATAACTTCTCTAACTTGCTCATTATATGTCTGACATTTTTACTGCATGATAATACAAAATGGCCTGCCTTCCTCTATACTTCTGTCAGTCTGATCTAGTACAGATCCCTTAGTTCACAGCAATATCTGACAAGGGTTGGACAGTGGTAGTAGTGTACACTGTCTTGTTAGTGAATTTTATTGCAGCTTCTAAACATTCTGGCAACAAAGAGTAGTCTTCCGTTTGCCTTTCCTGCAAATAACCTACTGTGTGTGGTTCTTTTAAGTACAGTTGTTAGTAATTATAATTGCTAGGTATTTATTTGAACTGACATCCTTGAGATTGCGTCACTTGTCGTGTAAACAAAATTTAACCAATTTCTCATTAAGTGTGTATAGCTCTCTGCTCACACAACTGTATATGTGAGGCAAAAAGATACCAATAAAGGCACTACCCTTCTTACTCGACAAGTTAGTCTCTAATGGCAAAGGACTGCCTCTCTCCAAAAGCAACTGGTAGCTTTTAATAAAACTGGGGAGCCACGGCGCGTGTGTGTCAGAGTCGAAGTTGTATGCAACTCTCAGAGGTGCCTCATACTGAAGGCATCCCAGGCTGCTCCCGAGCCATGGTGGAGTAGCCGAGCGGTTTAAAGTGTCTCGCTGCAGAGCGCGTGGTTACTCGCCGTGGAGGTTAGAGTCCTCCCTGGGCATGGGTGTGTGTGTGTTGTCCTTAGGTTAGTTTACCATAGTTTAAGTAGTTTGTAAGCTACGGACTGATGACCACACAGTCTGGTCCAATAGATTTACAAACATTTGAACATTTTTGCTGCTCCAGAGAGCCACAACACCAAGGCTTATGCCAAGATGAATGTGTAGCTTTTTGGTCTTTAAATTGTGTGTAGGTTTATATAATATAATATGCAGTAAAATGACCAGTAAACTTTAAATTTCACAGAGCCCTTGTCCCTTACACAAAATATAAACCAATTCACCAATTCATCTTTTGCTACAGATCCTTCTTTTAGAAAGTGGTTGTATACGGCTATTAAGTAAGGAACTATCGCTTCAGCATAATCAGATAGAAATCTAATGGGTAAACAGTCCACACCAGAAGACTTGTTCTTGTTAAGTGATTTTAGTTGCTGCACTACTCTGTTACTCATTATGGCCTCTGTAATGATATGATAATCTATGGTAAGCTGTTACTCTCACTGCCAGTAGTCAATTTCATGACTTTTTCTTGACCAGCACCATGTTCTTCTGGTCTTATTTTCCAAATCAAGATCTAACTTACTTCAACGTTTTCCTTGATACTTTTTCACCTTTTCCATAGGCACCACCATTCCTTTCTCCTTGACACCGACAGATTTAATGACATTACATAATTCAGCTCACCCTGATGACATTATCCAAAATTATTCTGCTCATTTAGTTTAAAAGGTTTCAAATGTACTACTTTGTAGTGGAACCTGGCTTTACATTGTGGTAGGAAGAATTTAGTTCCTGCTGCAGCTATGTGTACAGTTTTTCTTTCTTGAGCAGTAACTGTAGTCCTCAGCTTTCAACAAATAGGTGTCAGACTGGGGACTCCAATTAATGTATTGTTGTTAACAAAGTTTAAATTAGCTCAACAAACAAAATTGGTCCATCCATTATCCACTAACTCTGTGACAATTGATTCCATGTGCAGGAACACATAGAGTGTGTGCTGGAGGATGAAGGGGAGACGGGCTCTCCGGCACCGATGGTGTCTCTGCTGGACAGAGCATCGCAGAGTGCCATGGTTCGCTCCTCGCAGACGGACCTCCGCAATGCGGGAGACCGCAGGGGTCTTCTCTGGTTGCTGGACGAGGAGGCGGTCTTCCCAGCAGCCAGTGACGAAGGCTTCCTTGAGAGGCTCCTGGCGCATTATGGAGACAGAGGTATTCTACAACTGCTGTCAGTTAAATAAGTGTACCTTTTTGTAGAATCCTTAGAATCATATTAGTGGCTGACAATATGCAGTAATACCAGCACAATTGCTGTTTGTCTGTGTCCAGTTTCATGTCATAGTGTTTTTCATTTTACTTTAATTGCTCTGAGTGTTAAATTAGCCATGACACTGATGACCTGTAGCAAAAAGTCACATTCACTTCAAAACATAACGCTGGCTTAGAAGATTTCTTTTGTCGAAGACACATGTCTAGCTGTAAGAGCCACATAAAAAAAAGATATTAGTAAACACAAACCATCAGCTTTCAGCCATTAGCTATCTTCAGAAAGACACCATTCGCACAATCACATAGGCACACTTAACAGAGACGGTGTTCCTGTGTGAGGGTATGAATGATGTATTTTTTTATGACGAAAAGTCCGATAGCCAAAAACTGAACGTTTGTCTATCAGAGTTCCTCTTTTCATGTGCTTGTAGCAGCTTGACATACATCTTTGTGGTGAGTTGTAAACTATCCTCATTATGTTATGGAATTCCACCTTAGACTTTCCATTGTTAGATTTTTGTAATTAATTTTTAATTTTACCATTTTTTTTATCTGAATAGGAGAGGCATGGACTTAAAATTTGTGCCATGGCTGGGATTTGAACCCAGGACTTCCTGCCTTCCACAAAACAAACTTCAGTTCTGCCAAGATTCCTTACTTAACATGTATCAACATTGCCGAGGCTCTCCAATGTTGGAATAACACCCCAGCATTGAATGTTAATGGGAACAATTCTGCCTTGTAACTCGGGGACAGATGATATTAATATCAAAGGTACTTCAATTTCCATAGATACATATTGTCTCAATATATCAAAGATAATAAATAGAATTAAAGGTGTTGAATTATAATTGTAATTCAGTGCCTCTCCTTCTATTAAACATTTTTGAAATATTGAGACAATATGTATCACTGGAAATTGAATTATTCTTTGATATTTTTCATCTGTTATGAACGTTTGGAGTTACAGGGCTCTGGTGCACTGGCAAAAGGTTTGTGAGATGATACACTGGTTAAGTCAACAGGCTTGTGTTATGTTGCCAGCATTATCAGCTGTTCCTCCTCAGAAGTTAATAATTAAAACCATGTGCCTGAAAATAATTTCTTTCCTTACCTAAAACACCAATGAGTGTACCATTAACAGACTCTTAACTTTATTTTCTCAGGGCATGAACATTATCAGATTCAAATTGTAAGAGGGGGAATATCAAGTAGCCTGGTAATACCAGTTGAGATCTTTGTTTTGCTGTCTTCATGCATATCAAAGTGTAATGGGTCATTTATAGGATGTGTTTCCTCCCCTTGGCTTTGACCCGTGACATTGGCTTGTTGTCATGTGTGACGTCATTGTTGTACGTTATTTTTGAGGTGCATGTATATTTGTAGGTGGCATTAGTAATTATGTGGTTGCTGCGTAAATGGTACATTCTGTTGTTTTAATCTGTAACTTACGAGGATAACCACAAACTTTTTATTATCACAATACATAAATATTAAAATATTGTCCCGTATACAGGTTTTCTGACATATTGATATGTTTATGATGTCTTGGATTAAAACGGACTGGTAGAATCACGTCATAAAATAATGCCATGTAATTTTTGTGTGTTTCAGAACATCAGTTGCTGTTGCGTAAGGCTCCTGGACACAACCAGTTCATCTTACAACATTTACAGGGCACAAATCCTGTACTGTATACAGCAACTGGTTGGCTCAAAGCATCACGTGAAAATCCAATGGTTAGAAATGCTGCCACACTTCTCCAGGAGTCTTCCAAGTAAGTTTTTGAAGAAATAATGATACACACTCACGAGTAACAGACCTAGAGAGAGACATTGTAGCCTATTGGAGAGTGTGCTTCAGTAGCAGAATAGTGGTAGATGTTGTGTGTTTGGAGTCTCAGTAAACTACTTTTTGGCCAGTGATAGCATAGCTGAATGTAAATTTACTGTTGAATCAGTCATAATGAGATTGTGGTTGCCCAGTAGATATAATAAGATATTATCCTTCCTTTTCGACTCAATGTTTATTTATTTTTAACCAGCCATGAAGGCTGTGTCATTAGGAAAGCATTAATTGATTTTACATGTATTACTATGTATATTATATATAAATCATTTAGGCAAGGGCTTCTTATCTGCAGCAATATGTAGGGTGTATAGTAAGTGCCTATATTTGGGAGAAATGTGTGATAACAGATTGTGTGTACACTCCATTATTTGAAAACTGCAAATGAACTGACACATTCCAGAATGAAACTTTCACTCTGCAATGGAGTGTGCGCTGATATGAAACTTCCCGGTAGCTTAAAATTGTGCGCCAGAACTGGGACTTGAACCTGGGACCTTTGCCTTTTGCAGGCAAGTGTTCTACCACTGAGCTATCCTGACATGACTCGTGGCCCATCCTCACAAGTTTACTTCTGCCAGTACCTTACCCCCTACTTTCAAACTTCACAGTAGTTCTCTTGCGAAACTTGCAAGACTAGGTCCCAGGTTCGAGTCCTGGTTCCAGCGCACAATTTTAATCTGCCAGGAAGTTTCAACTAACACATTGTTGTATTATGTCAGTGTCAGACAGCTCATGTATGACAATAAGAGCTCTTACAAAAGGAGCATGGTTATAATACACGAAGAGTCCGTTAACAAGTAATTTTAGGAAGGCTATGTATAGAACATATAGGATATTGTTCAAGGTAATTGAAGAAACAACTTCAAATTTCAAGTGTACTTTAGTTTTCAGAAAGTAGTTGGCTTCTACCAATATTTAATTAGTAACGAAGGTATAGTATTTTGTCCATAAACTCATAAGAATTCATGGGTAACAACTCTTAATCTGCAGATATTATTTTGCTGCAACTGTGGACAGTTTTTGTCTCAGTTATTTGCAGCTGACAAAGTGTAGTTACAGTTGAACTCCTGATATTTAACAGATCAACTAAAAAAGCTGTGATAAGCTAAAGAGTCATGTTGTATAATTTTATGTTGCAGGGAAGAAATGAGCCAGCTGTTTGTGAGTATCCGTGGCACCGGAGTTTCAAGCACGCTGGGTGGTTCAGTTGTCGGAATTGAAGGCACACAGTCTCTGAGGAGAGCATCGAGTATACGCAGAACGTTTACAGCTGGAGCTGCTGGTATCAAAAGAAAATCTGTTTGTCTGCAAGTCAAGTTCACTGTGGTAAGGATTACTACTAACTTTTTTTTAATGTCTATGCTAACTGCTCTATGACTGTAAAGATAAAATGTGTGCAATTGGTTACTAATTAACACACTGGTGAACAGTGAATAGTACAGAACCTAATACAGTGTCAAATACATCAAAGAAAATAACTGAGAAAACTAAATAAACTATAACATAAATTATCGCTTCCCTGAACTAACCTCCAGCAGGAGACAAAATATGCATTACTGCTAACAGATAGATGCGAAACTGAAAGTGACTCACTACCTTTTGGTTAATCTGAAGGAAACTCTTCACAGAGATGTGATCTTTTTTTCCAAAATGCGTAGAATGGTTGATCAGTATTTACTTCATCCAGTACCACTGATAGTAACTCAAAACAGATGTAATAAATGTTGAGTGGATCTTTCAGGTGCAAAAAATCTTTGATCAGACAGGAGAGGGGAGGTGGGAGAAAGGGGATTATTCACAGCTTATGCTATGAGATGAAGATGTAGTGAAGGGTATAGGATGAAGTCAAAGATATTGCAAGATAAACAGTAGCAATATCTTTGACTTCTGCACATCACCCTTAACTCCAACTTACTTAATGGCCTAGGTTCCGGATAACCCACAATCACTTCACCTTCTATATCTTCTCCCCCTCCTCTATCCTGCCTGATGGAGGATTTATTCTTACATTTTTTCAAAAGTTCATTTCTACTCATATGTTCATGACTTTTGGTGTTCGCAGGCCGCCGTGGCCGAGGGACTGAGGCGCTTCAGTCACGGTCTGCACGGCCACTACGGTCGGGGGTTCGAATCCCCCCTCGGGCATGAATATTTGTGCCATCCTTACGATAAGCTAGTTGATAAGTAGTTTTCGATTAATGATGAAAATTCTCCTCAGAGATAATAAATATTGTTGAAATGAGATAGAATGGCTGGCCAGTACTTACCATTGTGCTGTACCGCCGATAGTAACACAAAATGAATAAACAGAAAAAAAGGGACAAAGGGACAAGCTTTCGGAACAGAGTTCCTTCGTCAGGTGGGATAGAAGGGAAGAATAAAGGATGGGAATAGAAGGGAAAGGTGGTTCACGACCTAGGTCATGAAGGTGGTGTTTCGGAAGTGTGGGCGTCAGAGATACTGCATGTATGTACTGAGCCAAGCCAGAGAGGATAAATATAACTAAAAAGGAAAGATCAAGTAGTAAAGAGAAGAGAAGAGAGTGAAATTAATGATGCTGAGGGGTGTAGGAGGGGCGGGGGGGGTGTCTAAAACGTTTTTCATAAACAGGGAAATATGGATGGATACACACACACACACACACACACACACACACACACACACACACACACACACACACACACACGGAGAGAGATAGAGAGAATGACAGAGAGAGCGAGAGGGCGGTAGAGAGAGAGAGAGAGGGGGGGGGGGGTAAGGAACGGATAATGAATAGGTGAGCTGAGGATGGAGGAAGGGGAGGGGTTAGCGTAGATTTAGGCCAGGGGGGTGGCGGGAGGAGAGGATATGTTGGAGGGCAAGTTCCCACCTCCGAAGCTCTGAGGGACTGGTGTTGGTTGGTACTATCCAAATGGCACGTGTGGTGTAACACGTGCCCAGGTCCCTGGAGTTATGCTGGAGGGCATGTTCTGCCACAGGATATTGGGTGTCCCCCAGGCGAACAGTTCGTCTATGCCCATTCATCCGCTCAGCCAATTTGTTGGTAGTCATACCAACATAAAAGGCTGAACAGTGGACACATGTCAGCTGGTATATGACATGCGTTGTCTCACATGTGGCCCTGCCTTGAATTGGGTAGGTTTTTCCTGTGGTGGGGCTGGAGTATGTGGTAGTGGGAGGATGCATTGGACAGGTTTTGCAGCGGGATCGGTTGCAGGGGTAGGAACCATTAGGTAGGGAGGGTGGTTTTGGGATGTTGTAAGGTTGGACAAGGATGTTGCGGAGGTTGGGAGGACGGCGGAAGGCTACTCTGGGTGGTGTGGGAAGAACAGTTTGGAGTGATGGTCTCATTGCAGGGCATGACTTGAGAAAGTCATAGCCCTGTTTGAGGAATTTGTTGAGGCATTCCAGGCCAGGATGGTACTGGGTGACTAAGGGAGTGCTTCTGGGTGGTCTGGGGTTAGGAACATTGTTTTTGGAGGGAGAGGAATGGACAGCTTGTGAGATCTGTTTGTGGACGAGGTCTGTAGGGTAGTTGCGGGAGAGGAAAGCATTGGATAGATCCAATGCTTTCCTCTCCCGCAACTACCCTACAGATTGGATAGATCCAATGCTTTCCTCTCCCGCAACTACCCTACAGACCTCGTCCACAGACAGATCTCACAAGCTGTCCATTCCTCTCCCTCCAAAAACAATGTTCCTAACCCCAGACCACCCAGAAGCACTCCCTTAGTCACCCAGTACCATCCTGGCCTGGAATGCCTCAACAAATTCCTCAAACAGGGCTATGACTTTCTCAAGTCATGCCCTGAAATGAGACCATCACTCCAAACTGTTCTTCCCACACCACCCAGAGTAGCCTTCCGCCGTCCTCCCAACCTCCGCAACATCCTTGTCCAACCTTACAACATCCCAAAACCACCCTCCCTACCTAATGGTTCCTACCCCTGCAACCGATCCCGCTGCAAAACCTGTCCAATGCATCCTCCCACTACCACATACTCCAGCCCCACCACAGGAAAAACCTACCCAATTCAAGGCAGGGCCACATGTGAGACAACGCATGTCATATACCAGCTGACATGTGTCCACTGTTCAGCCTTTTATGTTGGTATGACTACCAACAAATTGGCTGAGCGGATGAATGGGCATAGACGAACTGTTCGCCTGGGGGACACCCAATATCCTGTGGCAGAACATGCCCTCCAGCATAACTCCAGGGACCTGGGCACGTGTTACACCACACGTGCCATTTGGATAGTACCAACCAACACCAGTCCCTCAGAGCTACGGAGGTGGGAACTTGCCCTCCAACATATCCTCTCCTCCCGCCACCCCCCTGGCCTAAATCTATGCTAACCCCTCCCCTTCCTCCATCCTCAGCTCACCTATTCATTATCCGTTCCTTACCCCCCCCCCCCCTCTCTCTCTCTCTCTCTCTCTCTCTACCGCCTTCTCGCTCTCTCTGTCATTCTCTCTATCTCTCTCCGTGTGTGTGTGTGTGTGTGTGTGTGTGTGTGTGTGTGTGTGTGTGTGTGTGTGTCCATCCATATTTCCCTGTTTATGAAAAACGTTTTAGACACCCCCCCCCCCCGCCCCTCCTACACCCCTCAGCATCATTAATTTCACTCTCTTCTCTTCTCTTTACTACTTGATCTTTCCTTTTTAGTTATATTTATCCTCTCTGGCTTGGCTCAGTACATACATGCAGTATCTTTGACGCCCACACTTCCGAAACACCACCTTCATGACCTAGGTCGTGAACCACCTTTCCCTTCTATTCCCATCCTTTATTCTTCCCTTCTCTCCCACCTGACGAAGGAACTCTGTTCCGAAAGCTTGTCCCTTTGTCCCTTTTTTTCTGTTTATTCATTTTGTGTTACTATCGGCGGTACAGCACAATGGTAAGTACTGGCCAGCCATTCTATCTCATTTCAACAATATTGATAAGTAGTTTGTAAGTTTAGGGACTGATAACCCCGTAGTTAAGTCCCATAAGCTTAACAAACATTTGAACATTTGAACTTTTGGTGTTCCTATCAGTGATACTGTCATCAGTACTGGACAGCTACTCTATCTCTTTCGAATAAATTTTTATGGTACCTAATTCTGTGAGTTCCAAAAGGATCAGACATACTACCTATTTCATTACCTTTTTCTGAGTGAGTAAAATATGTAGCACCTAGTGTAAAGTTCCCATGAATGAAATAAACTATTTATTTACAGTGTAACAGTTCACAAAAAGTAAAGTGTTAGGAAGTACTCAGACTTAAGAGTAAATAAATTTGCCTCCAAACACTGTTTTTTCTAGTTATGTCTCTTTGATTCTAAAGAGCCATCTAGCATATTTACTCAGCTATAGTACCCCACCACCTATAGTAACCCCTCACCCTTTCCAATTTTGAGGTCAAAATATGAAATTTAAAAAATCATGAAATTATTTTAATGTGAAATTTGGGAGAAATAATTTACACAAAATTTGGCAACTTAACAGTAACAATAGCTTCCAGCCCTTACTCTCCATTCAATATCACTAGTCTTGAGTTTTCCTGCAGTCAGTGCTCAATCCAGATTTATAGTATGAACAACAAATGAAAATGAGTGCCAGTAATCAGAGAATTAGCTTTATGGTATTGTTTAACCTAAGAGCTGTAGAGTTTGCAATGAATAGTGCTGTTTGTGTGCGGATCATAAATTAGAAGTTTTCGTATTGTAAGTGTTTACTTCTAACAATACATGGCTTCCGCTAGCCACAAACTGATACATGTGAACTTGTATCTCCTACACAGGTCCACTAATCTCTCACCATTCTTGTTTGTTTTCTTATGGGTTGGATAATCTCCCACAGTGCCTCTAAACTTCCTTTCCATGCCTATTTATATGCTTATATATGTGAACTTTTTTTTTTTTTTAACAAAATAAGCGTTTCATATGAAGTGGACCAACTGATGGCACTATCCAGTTTACGAAGTTTCTGCCTATATCACTCTACTTAATTTCATAAGTAAGAAAACTGGGGAAAAAAGGTGGGTACTGTAGCTGAGTATATACGGAAATAGTTACTTCATTGAGAAGGGGAGAACAATACAGTGTGCAGAAAGACAGGTCACACAGACAAAGGTGTGGGTGGTGGTTAAACATTTGGAGGCAAAGCCTCTCCAATTTATATGTTTATCTATAATGCATTTACATCATCAGGACACATTCCAAAACTTCTCTGCGAGAATTTAATTACAGTCACCAATTCTAGAATTGTTGAAAATTGGATGTTGTTTATTAGAAAGGTAAGGTTGTACATGAAATACCACTTAGCTCCATGTAGTTGTGATTTGAGGACAGGAGTTGTATGGAGTACAGATCCTATGCACCTCCCAAAGGCTCTGTTTGTTCAGCCTAAGGGAAGTGTACATACATCCATGTAATTTTTACATAAGGCTCCTTGCATTGAAAGGAAATGAATGTTTGCTCCCAGTCTCCGTAGATATCTGTTATCCTTTGGTTTTGTATTGCCAAAGACTTTTTTTTTCTTTTGACATGTTACTTTGCCTTTTTGAGTGGCTCATATATTATTAATTTATGAGGCCATCCTTTTTTGTAGTGAAAATCAAGCAGTATTAATAATTATGAATTGTAAAATATAAAATTGGAGAGTCCAGGTTGGAATAAATAATATAGTGAGGACAGTTTACTACTCACCGCAAAGACGTGGCGACGAGCTGCGACAGGCACATACAAAAGACACACACATACAACACATTCAGCTATCGGCCATGGCCTTCTTCAGAAATAGAGCACTCACGCAATCACACAGGCACACAACACAGTCATACAACCATCACCTCCGACTGCCACACTTCGAATCACGCTCTGCAGCGAATCGGGGACGGGAGGGGAGGGGAGGGGGAGGGGATAGAAAGGTTACGTCACGGTGGTGGGGATGGGTTAGATGGGAATAACGAGATGCAGCTTAGGAATGGAGTGGGGAGGCGGGTGAGGGGAGAAAATAAAATAAAATAAAATAAAGTAAAATAATATAATTTAAAATAATTCATGTACACTGCAAGTGCACAAGACCACATACACACACACACACACACACACACACACACACACACACACACACACACACGATCACACATTCACACACCACTCAAATCAGGCGAGGTTTGGGATACAGAGGTAGGAACTGTAAAAAAAAATATATATATATATATATATATATATATATATATATATATATATATATATATATATATAAAAATAAAAATAGAAAAGAGATGACTTACCAAAAGGACCGGCTCGTCGAGAGAAACAAATAAAATAACACACAAACACACATACAAGCTTTCGCCACCACTGGCAGCTTCTTCAGGAAAAAGAGGAAAAAAGGGGAGGAAAAGGGAAGGATATGGGTTTTAAGGAAGTGGAAAAGGAGTCATTCCAATCCCAGGAGTGGAAGGACTTACCTTAGGGGGAAAAAAGGAAGGTAAACAAATACACACACACTCAGACATATCGAAATGCAAGCACACCTAGACAGACATTTGTGAAAAGCAAAGAAGTTGGACAGAGATACCAATTGAGGCAGAGGCTCTGTCCACAGAACCCAGGCAAAGATGCTAAAGATAGTGGGCGGGAATTTGAGTTAGCGGAGATTGAGACCAGGTGGGCAACGGGAGGAAAGAATAAGCTGAAGGGCAAGTTCCCATCTCCGGAGTTCTGAAAGATTGGTGTTGGTGGGAAGTATCCATATAGCCCAGACGGTGTAACACAGTGCCAAGATGTGCTGGCCGTGCACCAAGGCATGTTTAGCCACAGGGTGATCCTCATTACCAACAAACACTGTCTGCCTGTGACCGTTCATGCGAATGGACAGTTTGTTGCTGGTCATTCCCACATAGAACGCTTCACAGTGCAGGCATGTTAGTTGGTAAATCACGTGGGTGCTATCGCAAGTGGCTCTGCCCTTGATCGTGTACACCTTCCGGGTTACTGGACTGGAGTAAGTGGTGGTGGAAGGGTGCATAGGGCAGGTTTTACAACGGGAGCGGTTGCATGGGTAGGAGCCAGAGGGTTGGTAATGAGGATCACCCTGTGGCTAAACATGCCTTGGTGCACGGCCAGCACATCTTGGCGCAGTGTTACACCGTCCGGGTTATCTGGATACTTCCCACCGACACCAACCTTTCAGAACTCCGGAGATGGGAACTTGCCCTTCAGCTTATTCTTTCCTCCCGTTGCCCACCTGGTCTCAATCTCCGCTAACTCAAATTCCCGCCCACTATCTTTAGCATCTTTGCCTGTGTTCTGTGGACAGAGCCTCTGCCTCAATTGGTATCTCTGTCCAACTTCTTTGCTTTTCACAAATGTCTGTCTAGGTGTGCTTGCGTTTCGATATGTCTGAGTGTGTGTGTATATATATATATATATATATATATATATATACGTAAAAAATAGATGAAGAACACTTACCAGGCGAAGGGGCACAGGCAGTAATAGTAACAAATAAACACACAGACACACACACACACTCAAAAATGCTAGCTTTCGCAGCCTAGCTGCTTCATCAGGCAGAAGGGAAGGAGAGGGAAAAGGAAATGATGAGGATTTAAGGAAGGGGGTAAGGAGCCATTCCAATCCCGGGACAGGAAAGACTTACCTTGGGGGAAAAAATGGAAGGTAAATAAATGCACATACACCCACACATTTACACAGACACAAGTACACTTAGGCAGACATACTGTAGAACTGTAGAAAGCCAGTTCTACAGTATGTCTGCCTAAGTGTACTTGTGTCTGTGTAAATGTGTGGGTGTATGTGCATTTATTTACCTTCCATTTTTTCCCCCAAGGTAAGTCTTTCCTGTCCCGGGATTGGAATGGCTCCTTACCCCCTTCCTTAAATCCTCATCATTTCCTTTTCCCTCTCCTTCCCTTCTGCCTGATGAAGCAGCTAGGCTGCGAAAGCTAGCATTTTTGAGTGTGTGTGTGTGTCTGTGTGTTTATTTGTTACTATTACTGCCTGTGCCCCTTCGCCTGGTAAGTGTTCTTCATCTATTTTTTACGTATATTTTTTTCCTGTTAGGAATTTTTCCTCTATAAAATAAATATATATATATATATATATATATATATATATATATATATATATATATATATATATATATATATATATATATATATATATATTTATTTATTTATTTTATAGAGGAAAAATTCCTAACAGGAAAAAAATATACGTAAAAAATAGATGAAGAACACTTACCAGGCGAAGGGGCACAGGCAGTAATAGTAACAAATAAACACACAGACACACACACACACACTCAAAAATGCTAGCTTTCGCAGCCTAGCTGCTTCATCAGGCAGAAGGGAAGGAGAGGGAAAAGGAAATGATGATATATATATATATATATATATATATATATATATATAAAAATCTCGTAGGTTGAGGCCTGGTTGATTTCGGGATCGGAGAATGTATTGTAGGGATAACTCCCATCTGTGCAGTTCAGAAAAGCTGGTGGTGGATGGGAGGATCCAGATGGCCCGGGTTGTGAAGCAGCCATTGAAATCAAGCATGTGCTCCGCTGCATGCTGTGCCACAGGGTGGTCCACCTTGTTTTTGGCCACAGTTTGGCGGTGGCCATTCATCCTAATGGACAGCTGGTTGGTGGTCATGCCAATATAGAAAGCTGTACAGTGCTTGCAGCACAGTTGGTAAATTACGTGGCTGCTTTCACAAGTGGCCCGGCCTCTGATAGGGTAGGATAAGCCTGTGACAGGACTGGAATAGGAAGTGCTGGGTGGGTGGATTGGACAGGTCTTGCAGCGGGGTCTTCCACAAGGATATGATCCCTGTGGCAGTGAGCTGGGTTTTGGGGTGGCATAAGGATGAACTAGGATGTTGTGAAGGTTGGGAGGGCGACGGAACACCACTTTAGGAGGGGTGGGAAGGATCTTGGGCAGGATGTCTCTCATTTCAGGGCATGAGGATAGAAAATCAAAATCAAAATAATTATGAATTGTGTAACCTTGAAATTCTATTAACTTCCACATTATTGCACATTGGGTAAGTTCTCATATATTTATTTTATCAAATTCAGTAAAAAATGCTAGTTCGAGTTCTAGGATAAAATTATTATTAGAACAATTGAAAATTTTAGAGTAGGTCTACAGTACTTTAATTTTAAAAATAAATTTATTTTATAAGATAAAAATTTCTCACCAAACTGTAGCTTACAGCCTTTGAAAATAAGTCTTTCAAAGAATTTTGGTATGGTACTTAATTGATAACTGTAGTAAAGAATAAATTATAAAATGGAAAATAAATTGGCTGTTTACTCTCTGAGTGATATCATAGCAGGAATGTTGCATTGCTTCTTCTTTGCTCTTGCAATCAACACCATGAATAAGATATGGTGACGTATTTTTAATGAGAAAATGTGAACATAGTTAATTCCCACATTTTCACTTAAAACCTGTTTGGCTGTATTCAACGAATGGTATGTTTTAAAATATAACTTAGAAATTCCATTGTGAAGAAGGAAAAACTGATGTGAATTAAACACCTGATACTCATTTCAGGATGGCCTTATCGAAACACTACGAAGAACAAGGCTGAAGTTTGTACATTGCTTCTTGCCACAACATAATGCTGGGCTTTCTGATGCAAAGTCTCAGCTGCCACGTTCTGGCAGTACAGGAAATGCTGAAGATCTTGTTATCAACGTACCTTTGCTCCGGTCTCAGGTATGTTACTTGTGTTCCCTAAATAATTACTTGCTGATCACATATATACATATATTATGTGGTGGTAATATACAATTTACATTTGGTTTCCATAGTGCTTTTATAAGAATAATTTTGTAAAACGAGCAATTTAACTGGTTACAACACATAATGATCTTGGTAATCTAAGCAATTAGAAACAGATAAAGAAAATATAGGAATTAAACTGTAAGGGAACATTAGTGTATAGAATATCTGTTTCAGTGCATGTTAAAAATGAAATGTATAAATGTATAAATATGCAACCAACATCTATCATGCAATGCATAATGTCATGTCGACTATTTTCATTTATTTTTTCCTTGTGCATTTCAAATACATGTAACTACCAATGTAGCACATTTTATCATGTTAACAATATTTATAATGTACATGAAATTGTAAGGATACAGTGTGTCATTCTGTTAGAGATTAGTTTGTGGAGCTAGGTTATAATCACACTGAAGCATAAAGCTCATTTCAATGTAGCAGTATGCGTGAGCCACCATTCTGATAA
Source organism: Locusta migratoria (assembly GCA_026315105.1). Taxonomy (NCBI): domain Eukaryota; kingdom Metazoa; phylum Arthropoda; class Insecta; order Orthoptera; family Acrididae; genus Locusta; species Locusta migratoria. The sequence goes on along the minus strand of CM048751.1, from coordinate 326,297,650 downwards.
AAATGATTTTAATTTGTAACTGGAAATAGTATTATCCCCATACACAATTTAATATCTAGAAATTGTTGGGATTCTCTTATTTAAAGGAGAAGGGGTGAATTTAACAATTAGTCTTTCAGTGTCTTCACTACTAATACACTACTTGCTTTGCTGTATCCCCATGTGGCACAAGAAAAGTACTAGGAGACCACTGTCTCACTCGTAAGCCACAGATGTTACAGGGAGACAATTATAGAATTATATGAAATTAAATCATTTAAAATTTTTGAATGGTTTATGTTAAATGTGCAAACTGCATACTTGAATGTGGTGCATGACTATGTATTTTGGTGTTGTTGTTGTTTTCGGCCATTTGCATGTTGAAATGTCGTGGTGCAGTGTGCCTGACCATATAGCACTTTTGAAGTTCTACTTTGCAACCAATAACAGCCCTGCTACAGCTTGGAGGATGTTTGTGACCAAAACCAAGCTGAAGACAACCAGTCAAAGTGTCCTAACAATCAAAGGTCTGAGAGAACAGTCAGCATTTGTGATGACAGTGTTGGCAATGTTGATCAGTCAAAAAGGGTGGAACACCTGAAAACATTGAATAAACATGTGCTATGTTTCAAACCAGCACCAGGAAATTGATTGAATTAGCTACACAACAGGTGGGAATAAATCTGGAGACACTGCAACAAATTGTTGTTAAAGAATGGCATCTCTTCCCATACAAAATTCAAACTCGTCAGCCATTAAGCCCTAGGGCCATGGGACAGCTGTTGTGTTTCACCAACACTGTTGTCCACAAAATTTACAAATGGGACTTTGATGTGAGTATGGTTTGGTTTAGTGACAAAGCTTACTTTCATTTGGATGGGTTTGTCAATAAGCAAAATTGATTCATTTGGGGGACAGAAAGTCTGCATTTTGTAATCAGAAATTTTTTCACTGTTAATGTGATTGTGCAGTGTCTAGCCATGGAATAATGGTAGTAATATTCTTTGATAGCTTGGTGACTGCAGAATGGTAAGTGAAGGTGTTGAAAGATGATTTCATCCCCATTGTCTAAAGTGACTCAGATTTTAACAAGATTTGGTTCGTGCTAGATGGAGCCTTGACCCCACTGAAGCAGCAGTGTGTTTGATGTCCTGGAGGAGCATGTTTTGGGCTGCATGGACATTGTGTAGTCAAGGTTCATTATTAAAACAGTGATATTATGAACTAGGCTTGTGCAATACATCCATTAAATTGAAAAACAAGTGGCCAAAACTAGGTGGTGGAATACAGGAACATCTGTATGCGATAGAGTGATATTCAATTAGGTGCAGTGACTCTTGGTTACTATCGAAATTAAATTAATCAGCTGTGGTTATACAGTTGCTGATAGTTTACTGGAAATGATAATATTAAAAATCTCAGAAAATATTTATCAAGAAGGCCAGTATTATAGTATCAAATTGATTGGATATAGTTGAGGTTTTCAATAAGTTTGGCATAGTGTGGAAAGAACATTTCTCAAATATCACCTTTCATCAAATTTATTTAATTAAATCTAGTTCCTTGTCTTGGAACTGACCTCTGTAAATTGTGACATTCAGTGTACAATGCAAGATGCTGATCAGCAATTGGTATATGCTACAGGTTTTGCCAAAGGCATCCAGTTCTACCTCTGGATTCACCCTGGCTACATTCCAATAAACAGGCATAGAAGGGGAGAGCACAGTGTTGTATAAAAATGAATCTATAGCACTTGATTTGTGTTGTTCAAGTTTTCTCAAATTTTTTGTTGATGAACCACACTAACTCCTCAATTAGTAAAAAATCAAAATAAAAGTAGTTCCTAAAGGCAATATTATATATTCCAGTTGTATTTGGACATTCTTACTCCAGTGCTTCATAAAAAGCTACTGGTTTCTGTTGCTATTTTTGTCTATGTGCCAAGCAATATTTGAGTTATATACTGTAAACATGATTAGCTTTGTCTGTCTGTTTGTCTGTCCTTTGATGAGGCAGCATTTCTGAGGTGAGCGACTGCCTTCATAATGAGAGGTACCACTTTCCTGAGTATATATTGAAATGTAATTTTGTCCATTGGCAAGCAATTTTTGTATGATTTTATGTCCTCCGCATGTAAACCACATAGCATATTTTGTGGAAGGCTTTCATTATCTCATTGTGTCACCCAAGGCCTCACCCGAGTAGGGCCTGTGTTTCTTTTCACCTCTTTCAGACATAAAAACAATAAAATTGTAGTACACACAACTGTAGAATATAGTATCAAGTTCTCATACATAATTCAGAAGTATATTTGATGACAGTTAATACCCCTTGTTGTGCTGGAAGATATTTGTTAAGGAAATATGACTAATATTTGATTTTTTTAAATCTAGTAAAGTTAATGGTGTAATACATGTCCTAATGCATATATAATTGCAGGAAATGTAGATGCAATACTGAAATTAATTCAGAGAACAATACATACTTGTAATTTTCACTTGGATGAGTTGGATTAAAAACACAGATATGGTTGATTCTTGATTTCTTGTCTTAAATCTGGGACCTTTCCCAGCTATGTTTGACAAATGATAGGAAGAAGATCCAAATGAAAGTGACACCTTTTGTTACACTTCTGTGCTGCCAAGGTTCATACACATTAAACATGATTGTTTGACTTTAAAAGAGTGGAGTTGAACACAACTAATTTAATATAAAAATTTTGAGACAATTCAATGTAATAAGAGACAACAACATATTACTTCGTTGCCCCCACTTTTTGTGAAATTACTATTGTGAGAAAAGTATAGATTTCCAAACTCTAACAGAGGCTTTCCAACAGTAATCCCTCCTGTACAGGATCCACAAACAAGAGGTAAAACTACTTACAAATTAGACATTATCTCTGTTTTGATTGCCAAAAAAGCACGAAAAGCGTGATTAATGATTGCAAGACATGCTGTGCCAGTCTAGCCATTGCCATTAAACAGATCATGATGATGATGTTTTCTTACTCAAACTTACCATTTGTCCTCAATAGGCTGAGTGGACCTGCTTCCAAAACTTCATACTTAAAAAAATCCAACTTGGCACTGGGAACCAAACGGAAGTCCTTCTATAGCGTAGAGACGCACCCCTGCAGTACTGTGAGTCCTGGACTCTGTAGTGGGTGCAAGAAATGAAGATTCTTCACAAAATCAGCTTTAGCAATAATGAAGCAAATAGTTACTATTTAATATTACTGAGCAGCGATTTGGTTAATTATTATGTCACTAGCTGACATGTACTATGTTGCAGGTATTAACTTCATGGAATTTGAGAAACTGTCTAAAAACTACATCCAGGCTGACAGACTCACTGAACTATATAATTACTCCGCCAGACAGATTCAAATTGTCTGGTTGTGTCAATGCAAATATGTGGCACATATGTATTAAAAGCACTCATTGTCGTTGTCTCTGTCCACAGCTGCGAGGTGCCCAGCTGGTGGAAGCGGTGCGCCTGCACAAACAGGGCTTCCCCAAGTTCCTACCCCTCTCCGAGTTCCGCCGGAGGTTCCGCCTGCTGGCTCCACCGGAGGCTCGGCCCACCAGTCCTGTTCCGGATGAGAGGAGGGCCGTCGAGGAGATGCTGCTAGGCATCGACACTGACCCCTCAGGGTACCGCGTTGGTCTCAGCCAGGTAGGTACTTCCATTTTATATTTTGCTGGATTTTCAGTTCTGTCTTACAAGTAACTTTGAGAGGTGTGATAAGGATATTTTCAGTAAGGAAAACCTATTGTTTATTATACTTCTAAAATGAATACATAGCCAAAAAGAGTTTTAGGAGACATACTGAAAAATGTTAACTCTTTGCAAAAGAATATTCTCAGCACAGCAAATGGTAATACTTTCAAAAAACATGAAACGGATGAAGTACGGTAACAATAGTTCAACATGAACAAATACTTCAATCACATGTTCTGGAATGAGCAGTCGCAAACCATTTGTTAGAAAGAGTATCATAACCACAGAGAAATGGAGTTGTTACATTGATGCAAAGGCTGCACAGAGCTTTAGTACAGCTGTTGACAAATTGCTGATGGGGTAACTCATTCAGGATAAAGTCATGTGATGAATCTTCACTACTCTACCATACTGGCACTGCAGGGAATTTGAATCAACAGTTAATGTTGAACTAGTATAGAGTAATTGTTTGGAAATTTTAATGTGTTAGCCTCTTCATACCAAATCATGCAGATGAAGTGTGCACAATTTTCCCAAATGACATCAAGTAGGATCCTTTCCCACTTACTAAATTCAAGGCTGAGCCCTTTTTTTTCCCCTACCATAACTTTACTATCAATCTATATTACAAAGTTACATTTCTCCGTAACTTGACATAGTTCAGAGCAGGTATTTTTGAACATCTTAACCTTTATTTACATCATTAAAATACATAAAACATCAGATTTTATATTCAGATTATCCATCTTCTGTAAACTTCAATTATGTATACAAGGTTAAGCAAAATTTGCACACTTGGGCTTCGCAGTGTGAATAAAAATATGTATTTCACAAAATTTCATACTGCATATACTTCCAGCAGTAAATGGACATTTAATACTGAGGTGGATGTGTGTGTTCCTTACATCTGTGTGTTTCAGAATTACACAATTACACCAACAAACTTCTAGGAGATGGAGATGCATCTTGAGGAACAAAATGAACCCTTGGCCAGAAACATCATACAATGGATGCTACAGAGCACTTAAACTCTCAGTGTGTTCTTGAATGGCGTTTCCAGCTATAAGTTTCTATGCTCATTTTGTCCCTCTGGAAGTTTGATGTCATTGTGAAATGCACTGATGTATGAAACACACACCCATCTCTGTCTTCAATGTTCATTAATTGCTGGAAATATGCACAGGATGAAATTATGTGAGAATTTTTTTTTAATTGCTGGCATTTTAGGAATTTTTCTGAGAATCCCAAGTGTATGAATTTCACTTCAACTTTTAGGTGGGTATTAATGTTGAAAAATTTGTACAAAGGCAGGAGTATGAATTCAGATCTCCAGCTTACTAGACTATATGCTAACTGTTACACCACCCAGGCACAGTGGCATTGCACTGTTGCCTGCACCTACCCTGGAATGACTCCCACCCCAGTCCAAATTTCCAATACAGGCCACTTGCAGTATCCTCTAAATAAGTCATTAGAGTGACAATGAATAAACTGTACGATCCATACATTGCCCATAATAGTGGCCAACATAATCAGAAATCACATAGGTTTAAGTCTGGTTATCTTGGTGACTATGCAGTTCGTCACGATTGGCGAATTAATCAAACTTCCAAATCGTATTCTTCACCCCCGGTGGTCGAAGAGACCCTTCTGTATCCCTGTAATGTGCCAATACTTGCAAAGAATGACAGCACTTTTGTTGTTGATTCGAACTCTCTGAAAGTGTTCACAGATGCCAGAAGTTGTAAACCTGGTATTGCTTCTAAAGATTACACTTGCAAAATGCAGAAAAAAAGTAGCCACTGCTTGATATAAGAACTGTGGCAGCTTGTTATCATCATAAGCAAATTTAACGTAATACACATTGTTCACAGTACCATTAGACACTACAATGATTTGTGAGTAGGATATGTAGGGATCTCACACATTAGAATGGTTGATGGGAAGGCATATGTCAGATACAGATCAAATGGAAAAATCGTTAGTAATCTGATCCATTGAGGGGGGGGGGAGAATGAAGAGAATGAAATGATGGTATGACATTTTTTGACAGGGAGATTCCGTTTGGGATAGCTTGGTCACCTAGTGCAAGTCTTTTTAGTTGATGTCACTTCAGTGACTTTTGAGTCGATGGTGATGAAATGATGATAACGACAACACACAACACCCAGTCCCCACCCCATGGAAAAGACCTAATATGCAACATTTTGATTAATGATGGAAATTCTCCATGGATGATAAGTTATTCTTCAAAAGAGAGAGATTATATAGATTGGGTTCCTTCATTAGGTAGGACAGAAGGGAAGAAAAAAGGAATGGGAACAGAAGGGAAGGTAATTCACATCCTAGGTCATGAGGTTGATGTTTGAGGATCAAACCTTCTTGTTTTATTTATTTATATATTTTGTGACTATTTTCGGTACAGCACATGGGCGAGCACGCGCGCTCGCGCGCGCGCTCGCGCGCGCGCACACACACACACACACACACACACACACACACACACACACACACACACACACACACAGAGGACAGAGAGAGAGAGAGAGAGACCTGCCATGTTAGTGTCTACCTATGGCAGTGGGAAAATTTCAAGTTTCATTAATCTGAACCTGTTATTACATGTAACACCTTCATTGTTAACATAAAAGTTTTCTATACCCGGGCCGCTGAAACTTTACACTTGACGTTTACAAATAACAAGTGAAGAGCAAGAAGCTCGAAGCGCTAGATGCTAGGAACGATCCAATCACAGAGCGGTAAAGACATCCGGTGGTCACGTGCCGTAACGTCAAATTTCCCGCGTTGCCGACTTTCTTCAGCGCTACCGTAAACAAAGTTGTGTATCGTGTTGTGTGTTTTTTCTTTTTTTTCTTTTCTTTTTTTTTTTTTTTTTTTTTTTTTCCTCGCTGTGATTTGTTTTTCTGTGAATGATTTAACTTGTCTTTCGGAGTTCAAGTAATTGGATAATGTCACCGAAAAGACGTTTGTCTTGTGACGTTTTCTGAGTAAGTTCTCAATTTCGTATGAATAAAAACTTCGAAGCTTATGCTTTGAACAGGAAGTTCATTCTCGCTTCAAACGATCGGAAAGAAGTTATGGTGCAGAGGCTACAAGAAAGAAATACTGCTGCAGACATGTCAATGTCAAACCTTCTTTTATATTTGCTCTTGAAACAAAATAAGCCCATTACGCCCACATATGTAGTAGACGAATTCGCAAAGGAGCAGCGTCAGAATGTAATAAGGCTGCCACATATCACTGCCATTTTAAACCTATAGAATTAGTATGGAGTGACGTGAAGAGTTACATAAGGAACAATAATAAGTCTTTCACAATAACAGAGGTGGAAAGGCTGTTGCGTGAAGCTGTTGCCAATGTGGATGCTGCATGTTGAAAAAAAAGCCGAGCACGTTGAAAAACTGATTCGGACAGCGCAGACAATTGAACGGATTATCAGTAAACATGAATAGTTAATGATTTGTCGTAGTGATGATGACGATTTTGGCAATGACTATAGTAAAGATGGGGAGCTGGATGTAATTGCACCATTGTCGCCACAAATTGGTGAGTGAAAAGCATTGTGATTATAAAATGTAGAGAGAGAAGTTACTATCTTGATTGTTTTTTTCGTATGTAATGATCCAATGCTTATTGTCTATATTTCATTACTCCATTATTGAAAGCGTGTGCGTTCTTATAGTCTTGTCTACATTACTATGCCGTTAATTAATTGCTGCATTGTGGTAGCAGCCCAAGAACGAATTATTAAACGTACTTTTACTGCTAAATAGTTTACATTTACGAGATGCAACTGAAAACCGTTTCATCTGCTGTGTGAATAGAGGCTAGTGTTGCAACATCGCTAAATCAGTGTAGCCAACTTAACTCACCGTAACGCGAAACGTCAAGTGCAATGTTTCAGCGGCCTGGGTATAGGTGTTGTACGGTGTCATGATGTAACAAGGCTATTACATCATGAGGCGGTACAGCACCCAGAAAACTTTTACGTCAACTGACTCTGGCCGCAGAAGCCTACGCAATTATACCTTCATTGTTCAGTTATAACAATATTGCAATTTCTCTCTTGATAAAAATGTACAGATCTGCACACTATTGTCTAGCATATTCATTTTATTGAACTTGTAAAACTGAAAATTGGTCAACACTAAACCAGTGTGAACAATCCAAATGTTACTGCAAAGTAAACCTGCAGATGATCAAACACAGTTGCACAACATGCAAGAAGCAAGTGCATCATGTCTGAGATTAGCTCCTCTGATAATAAAATTAAAACAATTTGGAATATTATTAAAAGGAGGACAGGGCAACCAAGAGCAGAGAAAGAGGGTATTACCATCAAAACAAATGAAAACTTTATTAACAAAAAGTCAGAAGTTGAAAACATTTTTAATGATTACTTTTTAAATGTTGTAGAGAAAACAGGATCTAAATGTTCATTAGAAGGAGCAAGGCAATTAATGGAAGAGGCCATACCCAAACAATTTGATACAATTGAAATTCCACCCACCTCTCCTTCAGAAATTAGAAAAATAATAAACTCTCTCAAGAGTAAATGGTCATATGGAATTGCTGGCATTTCCAGCATGGTATTAAAAACTTGTTCCCAGGAGATAAGTAGGATTCTCAGTCTCATTTGTTATAGCTCTTTAAAGCAGGGTATTTTCCTGAATAGACTGAAATATGCTATCATTAAACCTTTGCATAAAAAGGTATACATCTCATGTCAACAACTACTGCCCCATCTCACTTATGACAGCCTTATCAAAAATTTTTGAAAAAGTTATATATTCTCCAGTTGCTTCACATATTAGTAAAAATAAAGTTATAACAAAATGTCAGTTTGGTTTTCAAAAAAACTTTCCAATTGAAAATGCTATATATACTTCACTGATGAAATATTAAATGCATTGAATAATCTGACATCACCAGTTGGAATTTTTTGTGATCTCTCAAAGGCTTTTGATTGTGTAAATCATGGGATTCTTCTAGATAAGCTTAAGTATTGTGGTATGAGTGGGACAGTGCACAAATGGTTTAAATCATACTTAACTGGAAGAGTGCAGAAAGTTGAAATAAGCAGTTCCCATGATATAGATGAAACAATTAATTCCTCTAACTGGAGAGATAACAAAAATGGGATCCCACAAGGTTCGGTCTTGGGTCCCTTGCTGTTCGTAATATATGTTAATGACTTGCCATTCTACATCCATGAAGATACTAAGCTACTACCTTTTACTGATGATACAAGTATAGCTATCACATCTGACAAACAGGAATTAACTGATGAAATTGTAGATGATATCTTTCAGAAAGTTATTAAGTAGTTCTCTACTAATGGACTCTCATTAAACTTTGATAAAACCCAGTATATACAGTTTCATACAGTAAATGGCATGACACCATTAATAAATTTAGTCTTTGAATATAAATCTGTAGCTAAGGTAGCATATTCCAAATTTTTAGGTGTTTGCATTGACGAGGGACTGAATTGGAAGAAACATATTGAAGATCTCCTGAAACGTCTGAGTTCAGCTACTTATGCTATCAGAGTCATTGCAAAATTTGGTGATATACATCTCAGTAAATTAGCTTACTACGCTTAATTTCATTCATTGCTTTCATATGGGATCATATTCTGGGGCAATTCAACATTGAATAAAAACGTATTCATTGCACAAAAGCGTGTACTCAGAATAATTTCTGGAGCCCAACCAAGAGCATCCTGCAGACATTTATTTAGGGATCTAGGGATCTTCACTGTAGCTTCACAATACATACTTTCACTCATAAAATTTGTTATTAACAATCTGACACAATGCAAAAGTAATAGCAGTGTGCATAGCTACAACACTAGGAGAAAGGATGATATTCACTATTCAAGGTTAAATCTAACTTTGGCTCAGAAAGGAGTGAATGACAGATAGCCAACTAATATTTAAAAAGAAATTAAAGGAATTTCTCAATGGCAACTCCTTCTACAATGTAGATGAATTTTTTGATAAAACTTCAATATTTTAAGGATTTTTTTTTATATTCATTGTCAAGTGTAGACAACATTTACTAGACTGACACATTCCACATCATTACGAAATGTCGTATATATGATCTATGGAACAAGTATAAATCTAATCTAATCTCTAATCATGCTTTATCGTACATGCCTGTATTATAGTGTTTGGTTGCATTAATGGCAATGCATTTGGCAAGCGGCATGAAGCATGCACTGAGCCTAAGGTGTTGCTAAACCTTTATGAAATTAGTGTAAATTTGTGTTTATCGGGGTCATATGTCATGGAACTGAGTGACTGTAAAAGTGTTGCCATTAGTATATCTGCACTGTTGCCAAGAGAGAAAAAAATATTGCTTCCACATAGCATCAGTCCCAAAGAGCTGTGCAGATAGGAACTTGCTCTCAAACACATTCTTCCTACCATCCACCTGGCCTCAACCTATGTTAGCCTCACTCCCTCTGCTTTCTTATTTATTTGTGTGTGTGAGGGGGGAGGGTCGTGCTGGCAATTTTTCTATCTACCACTTCTTGTAATTTTGTCCCCTCGCACTCGGAATTATTCGCTTCACTTAAAATAGATCCCCTACTTCACTTCTTGATCCATCCTCTTCAGTTTGCAGCTGCCAGTTCAAAGAATTTTTTAACTTATTTCACAAAATTTTTCTACACTTGCCTTTTACTTACTCTGGACATCTCCTTTGACATAGTCCTCTCCACAATTGAGACACTGCTTTCAACACCATTTCCACTTCCAGTTGCAGTCTTGGTATATCATGTCTATTGTTGCAAATTTTCATCCTTTGAAAGTTTTCAACTTCTGAAATTGAAAGAAGTCCACAGGGGCAGGTATTGATAGTATAGATGATTAAGCACTACAATGATTGTTGTGCAATAGTCGTACACCATCAGGATTGAATGTGTGGGTGCATTATTGTGATGCAAGAGCCATGGATTGTCTTGCCAAATTTTAGTCTGTTTCCTTTTCATGTTACTCATAGGCATTGCAGTATAGCCCGATAGCACCAATGATTAACAGTTTGTTCCTCTATTATGAATTCATGATGAACTAATTCTTCGAAGTCGAGGGAAAACTATCGAAGAGTGTCCAGATCAATGGTCATCTGTTCTGTCCAGCCCTTTCTAAACTGCCTAATCCATTCATTACGCCAAGTACAGCTATCCCATTCACTACCATAGGCTTCCTGCATCATTTGGTGTGTGTATCTTGAATTTCACACAAAATTTAATCCTGACATGTTGCAATTCTAACTCTGCCATCTTGAAATTTGGGAACTGTAGAACACAAGATTCTATTGTATACAGCACTGAAAAGTAACTAACAGACACACAGTAGTGAAACTACCAGCAGTTAAACATTCAAAGCAACATCAGTAAGGAAGCCAAGAGTATTTCATGCCAACACTCCATTGGCGTGTAATTACAGAAGTTGTGGTTATTTTATTTTATTTACAGATCACATATCTTTGCCTTCCACTCAGCACCCTTCATTTCATTCTCATCTCATAGACTAGGTTGTGAGTAAAGAAATCCCTTTCTCCTCCTTTCTGTCTTGTCTCAAGAAATATTGACTTTGGAAGCAAGCTACATTTATTTCCATCCCATCTTTGTGTTATGTTTGCATATCTCATTGACAAACCATTGTATCTTTCTTTAAAAAAATCATGTCTCCTCTGAAGAGTTTCTTCAATATTCATCATATATTGCAGTGGGTCTGACAATACTGCTGATTAATCTGGCTGCTGCAAGTAATCGTCAGACGTTCGAATAATTGATTGGTTGTTCCAAGTGGTGTAGCCAGGAAGTTCACCACATGAATCTGTAAGATTTCTGGCTGTGGGGTTAATTGAAGAACAGTGTTAATCAACAGCACTGTAACACATAGATCAGGTTGAAGATGAGCATTGCATCGAAGTCAGCCATCATCTAACTCAAGATGGTTTGAGCAGTAGTATAGCAATCTGTTGTATTTGTGTATGGTTTCTTGTGAGTGGATCAGAAAAGAGGGAACTAACACTGACCTTACTGAAGCAGGCTTGGCCAGTTCCAACTCACAGTCCAGGTGCCTGGAACTGCAAGCTGGAATGTTTTGCAGACAAGGGGGGACAATGTGGCTAAATAAATACTGCATAAATACTGGAAGGTGAGGTATAATTGCTACAAGTTATAAGGCATGATAACTGTCAATGTGGAACTCACTGAAGAGTGCAAAGTCTAACTTGCGATATCATGATATCATAGGAGTGGAAGTCCTACCCCTGCAGCTGAGCACCGTGTGCTCCACATCAGAGTCTGATTCCTAGTCGAATCCTCTCCTGTGCCCCATGCCATTGCTTACATATTCTGGCATCACATCATTTCATAAGTTCTGCAAGCTCCCAACATTTACTTTGAGTTGCCAGTATTCGCTTGTTCAGGATAGCCTGTGCTATGTGGAAGCTTTCCTCCTTGACTATCACACTGCTGTCAGTGTTTACTGGTCTCTTTGTGGTGTCTCGTTTACCATGCAGTATCCGTGGGTGCAAACTTCCAGTCTCTCCAGCCCATCTTACTTCATTTAGCAGCTAATTCCACTGCAGCACTGTGTGTTCACTATGTGATAATGCACTGCCTCACAATCCATTCATCACAATTCTGTGAGAGTTAACAATTTGCAAGAATGTATCCACTAAGCCCAATTTCTCTTCTGCACCTTTGTCCCCTATGGAATTCAAATGAAAACATACTTCCACTCATTTCCAGTTGCTCAGTTATATCAATTTTGTGACCATATTATAGCTCGTTTAAACACTTCTAGTGAGGAAAGGTATTACTGCAATCATTTCTGAACAGCAGTGGTCAGTAATGATGCCTAAGATGTAATTTCATTATAGCAATGTTGGCCAACATGTGGCTGCATTTTGGCAATGTTGCCAGACATGGCGCTGCATTTTGGCAATGTTGCCTGACGTGGCGCCGCATTTTGGCAATGTTGCCTGACGTGGCGCCGCGTTTTGGCAACGTTGCCCGACGTGGCGCCGCGTTTTGGCAACGTTGCCCGACGTGGCGCCGCGTTTTGGCAACGTTGCCCGACGTGGCGCCGCGTTTTGGCAACGTTGCCCGACGTGGCGCCGCGTTTTGGCAACGTTGCCCGTCGTGGCGCCGCGTTTTGGCAACGTTGCCCGTCGTGGCGCCGCGTTTTGGCAACGTTGCCCGTCGTGGCGCCGGGTTTTGGCAACGTTGCCCGTCGTGGCGCCGGGTTTTGGCAACGTTGCCCGTCGTGGCGCCGCGTTTTGGCAACGTTGCCCGTCGTGGCGCCGCATTTTGGCAACGTTGCCCGTCGTGGCGCCGCATTTTGGCAACGTTTCCCGACGTGGCGCCGCATTTTGGCAACGTTGCCCGATGTGGCGCCGCATTTTGGCAATGTTGCCCGACATGGCATTGCATTTTTGCAACGTTGCATGACATGGGACTACGTTTTGGCAGTTATTGCCCGAAAAAGGTCATACGTTTTGGCAGTTATTGCCCGACAAAGGTCATACATTTTAGCAGTTATTGCCCGACAAAGGTCATACATTTTGGCAGTTATTGCCCGACAAAGGTCATACATTTTGGCAGTTATTGCCCGACAAAGGTCATACATTTTGGCAGTTATTGCCCGACAAAGGTCATACATTTTGGCAGTTATTGCCCGACAAAGGTCATACATTTTGGCAGTTTTTGGCCAACATGTGGCTGCATTCTGTTAATGTTGGCCAACATGTGACTGCATTTCGTATTGGCAATATTAACGTTGTGCAATATTGATGGGCCTGTACCTATATACAAATTTTATTGCCTATGTATGGACCAAGCGAGTTGGCACAGTGGTAACACACTGGACTGGAAGGAAGGTGGTTAAAATCCAACTCCCGCCATCCAGATTTAGTTTTTTCGTGATTTCCCTAAATCACTCTAGGCAAATGCCGGGAAGGTTTCTTTCCCCAACAATCGGAGCGATGTCGACGGGGCGTTATACCCTAAGCCTGTTTACGGATACCTCGAGGAGAATAATGCGTAGCCTACCGCTCGAAGGCGTCGCGAGGTTTGCTTGTACCTGTGCGCAAGTTTTGGTGGCAGCTGGCGCGAGCTGGGCGGAGCAGTGGAGATTCGCCGAATGGCAGCAGGGAGGGGCCGGCGCCGGCGGATTCAAGCTTAGAAAGCTTGCAACTGTGTCTACAATGATTTAAATAATAACAAAAAATTGCACTGGTTAAGGTTTTTCATGAGCACAACGCATTCCAGGAAATCATTCACCTTTTGAAGTACTTCACGAGATTATATTGTGTGTGTGTGTGTGTGTGTGTGTGTGTGTGTGTGTGTGTGTGTGTGTTCGAATTACTCTACAAATTTTCATAGGGTTTTCACAGGTTTTATCTGAACCGTCTTGTTCTCGTCTAAATTTGTTTGAAGACACAAAATTGCAAAACGAATACAAGAATTTTCATGATGTTCGTTAGGAAAACACACATACACACACACACACACACACACACACACACACACACACTCACTGTTGGGGTATTTCACAACGATCGGACCAAGGAAGCGAAAGCTTTTGTAATTTAAAATTCTCTCCTTCACCATCGCATCTGTTTCTCGTATTTGAAGACGATAGTCTGCCAAACCGCTAGAAAAAGTAAGTACCACAAAATATTTTTTACGAACACGAACTGGTATTGAATTTACTCGTCTCTAGAATATACGAAATTACTGACTGAGTTGTGTGCTAAGAGCATAGCGAAATTTCTTTTTTACGTAAGTTTTATTTATATTGGACTTCTTGGCAAGAAAAACGAATGATTTATATGAGGTGTATTTCTTCTCAGCTGCTATTAAGTGTTATACTCCAATATTAGAAAATTTTGAGCCGGGACTGGAACTGGGGTCTCCTGCTTGCTAGCCGGCTGCGGTGGCCGAGGGGACTGAGGCGCTCCAGTCACGGTCTGCATGGCCACTACGGTCGGGGGTTCGAATCCCCCCCTCGGGCATGGATATTTGTGCCGTCCTTAGGATAAGCTAGTTGACAAGTAGTTCGTAAGTTTAGGGACTGATGACTCCGTAGTTAAGTCCCATAAACTATACAAACATCCTGCTTACTAGGCAGTTGCTCCAACACTTGCAGCAGCCAGGAACACGGGCTTCACATTTCACACACCTACACGGACTACCCCGGCCGTCTACGGCGTCATGTTACGGACTTGGCGGCCTTTCCCGCCGGTGGTTCAAGTCCTTCCTTGGGCACGTGAAAATTAGTTATTAAGTAATTTGTAAGTCTAGGGACTGATGATCATAGCAGTTTAGTCAAATAGGTTTGCAAACAATTAAACTAATACCCATAATTATGTCGTCCTACTTTGACAGATTAGAACAGATATCGCAATTCCTAATTAAAAACGAATTTGTTAACTAATACTAAGTGATCCTAAAAATACCGTTTTTCCAAAGGCAGTTTAAATTCTTTCATGAGGTGAGCAACCATTTTTCTTCGTATATAAAAATTTAGTCTCAATGCTAATAGGTTGCAAATAGTATTTACTTTGAACGCAGCCCATCATCAGATACACTCCGGCATACAATAAAGAGAAGTGGATAGCTATAAATTCCGTTTTTATCGATTGAGACACTGAACCCTTCCCCAAAAAGAAAGAAGGAAAAAAAAAGACAGTGCGAAAGTCTGTGTCGTGGCTTCCGTCGCGAAGCACGAGCGTATAGGTAATCACCCTGTGTAGAAACTTGTATTAAGTACACAATAATAGTCTATTAACGCAACTGCAGGCCGCTTGCCAGATAATTACGGAAGAAAAAGTGTATTACAACAATTACTGACTGAAGTCGTGTAAGTATATTCATTGGTTTTTCCGGTCTTGTTGTTGGACAATCATCCGGGATAGTTAAATGCAAATCAATTCTGCCGAAATAATTAGTAAGAGAACGACGTTAAGGTTGACAATGAGACACATTCGAACCATTCTCTCAGTAGCTTCGGCAGTTTCCCACTTAGGCTGATTAAGGTAACTAGCAATCTGGGTGATATGGAGGGACTTCAGGAGTCAAAATGTTGATCGTCACAAAGTGCAGGCAGAGTGTGTGACAGACACTTTCCCGAAAAGATCCCACCTACAGCCTGTAAACGAAATACAGCGAGGAGACTATAAAATGTGTGCAGTTAAAGGGGGCACAAAGAAACTGGGAAAACGGTAAGAGCCAGCCGCGGTGGCCGAGGTGACTGAGGCGCTCCAGTCACGGTCAGCACGGCCACTACGGTCGGGGGTTCGAATACACCCTCGGGCATGGATCTTTGTGCCGTAAGAAGTTCATAAGTAGTTTGTAAGTTTAGGGACCGATGACCCTGCAGTTAAGTCCCATAGACTATACAAACATTTGAACATTTGAAAACGGTAAGAGAAAGAAACACGGTGGTTGTGTAAGCAGTGTGATGATTTCTTTGTTCTAGACTGTTTCAAACAGTTCCACATGCGAGTAAATTAGGTTTGATAATTAGGTAACGAAGCAATAAAGGAGGTAGATGAGTTTTGTTACTTGGGCAGTAAAATAACAAATGATGGTCGCAGTACAGAGGATATAAAATGCAAAATGGCAATGGGTAGAAAAGCGTTTTTTAAAAAGAGAAATTTGTTAACATCGAATATTGATTTAAGCCTAAGGAAGTCCTTTCTGAAGGAATTTGTATGGAGTGTTGCCTTGTATGGGAGTGAGACATGGACGATAAACAGTGCGGACAGGAAGAGGATTGAGGCTTTTGAAATATGGTGCTATAGAAGAATGCTGAAGATTAGGTGGGTGGATTGCGTAACTAATGAGGAGGTACTGAACAGAATTGGGGAGAAAAGGAATTTCTGGCATACCTTGACTAAAAGAAGGGATAGATTGATAGGACACATTCTTAGACATCAAGGAATTGTGAATTTAGCGTTGGAGGGAAGTGTGTGGGGGAAAAAATCGCAGGGGAAGACCAAGAGATGCATACAGTAAGCAGATTCAGACAGATGTAGGTTGCCGTTCTCATGTGGAGATGAAGAGGCTTGCTCAGGATAGGGTATTGTGGAGAGCTGCATCAAACCAGTCTCCGGACTGAAGACCACAACAACAACAAAACAAAAACAGCACTTTTGTATTTTTTTTTCTGTATGCACACGTTTCTTTCAATAAAATGTTCCTTAGTACATGCTTATTTCTTGCAAACATTTAAATAATGACATTTAGAAGTTACATTTTTCTTCTTCTGGAAAAGCATTCAGTTTTTAAATGGAAGAAGAAGATAAATTCATTAAGAAAAAAATCGTATAACATATTAAGAAAGAAAGTTTCAAAATTTAATGCCGGTAGTTTTCTTCCTTAATATTTTCTTCACTACTGCTTTAGAAAAATTCGTTAAATTGGTTGAAAAGCCAGACCGCAGAGCCAAAACCTGTGTAAACGGCTCAGTGTGGAAAGTCGTAAATAGTTTCTGAATACTGTCATAGGACCCATATCGGTGGAATCGGCGAAGTCCAGTACCAAGTACAAATGGCAACGGAGAAATTAAATTGTCTGCCGATAGTGGTAATACTTTTCGTAGGCAGTGGATTTTAAAAATAAACCGTGACATTTTTATTTGTAATATTTATTTCTCCCGACAATGATTGCAGAATCCCGACATCCTGGAATTTTTTCAAATATTTCACTCTTCCAATCTATCAACTCTGATGGGAGGAAAGCTATCCCTTTACTGTGTTCTTCAGTTCGGAATTACTGAGCCAGTTTCTGTGTTTTCCCTAACGAGTCGTTTTATCGCCACCGACTGCTACGTCTGTTGCCACCGTAAAAAAAAAAAAAAAAAAAAAAAACCCTCACGAAGTGACTTACGGAGCTGCGAGATCCGGATTTACTCGGCTGGTTTGAGGACTAGAGGACCGGATGCTGCGGTCTGGACAGGTAATCATCTCAGAGCGGCCCTGCTCTCAAAAGCGATTTTATTGTTGGGAACGACGGCCCTATAATAGCCTCTTCCTGGAACCGACCAGGACAGCTGATGGCCTGCTCTCGCCGAAGAGAAACTTCAGCTGCGTCTGACCGACATATTACAATCTCTGACAAAGTTTGGTGACTAGCAGGGGCAGCGCGTCCTGTTCAGTGAACCCCTGGGAAAAAGATCGCGTGAAAAAAATTAAATAAAGTTCTTTTTAATTCTTCGTTTCGTTCTTTTATCAGATCATTTTATATGCACATTCAAAGTATTATTATCGCATGATAAACGTTTTACATAGCGGAGATGCACGTATAGGAGTCGTAGCGCGGCCGCAGCGTTGCAATGCGCATGAGCGGCTGAGGTTCTAATTCTCTTCTGAACCCCTTGGACGCAGCATATGGGCGCTCCCGTGGCAGGAAGGGGCTAGTGGAAAAGCCGCCATTAACATACAATTTTATATATCAAATATTTCACCGACGTTTCGGCCACTATTGCAAGCAATAGTGAAATATTTGATATATTGACGTTGCAGTCCAATACGCAAAAGAGTTTTATCAACAACTTTTTTTTACAGTCACTTAACATTGTAATCAGTTACTTACTGTGTTTTAGTGTTCACGGTGTTTATTATAAAAAATGGACAACGTTCAGTATATTTTAAAAACAAATTTCTCAGCTTTAAGATTGGAAGAAAAGTGTGAAGAAAAAAAAATGTAGGCAGACGCCTCAGCTCGAGTTGAAGCAAGCCCAATCAAGCCGAGACAAAACATTTTTGCACATCTTTTACCGTAGATGAACTATGAACAACAGACTGTTCTTCGAAATAGTCACCTCCTCTAACTGCTGAGCTCCGCGATACATGTCCTTGGAACTTTTCACGAAGTCTTCCTTTGGGGTGGTGTTCAAAAGCCTCATGAGGATTCGTTAGATGTCAGGAATATCGTCAAGTCTCTTTCCTTTCAAAGCAAGTTTGTGTCGAGGAGGATTAAGACCCGGTAAGTATGGTGGATATTCATATTGCACCAAACCCTTTTCTTTCCAGGAACTGTTTGACGATATTGGCTGTGTGTGTGCAATTTGAATATTCACCATACTCGTCAGATCTCAATCCTCCAGAGTTATTCCTATACCATCAACTCAAATTCGCAAAGCATGATCATGTTCGTGATCCAAAAACAAAAGTGTAAAAAAAAAAAACGTTCATTTTGAAGTGGCCACTGAAGATGGTTTAAAATTAAGTAAATCGCATTTGGTCTTGATAAGACATTTATTAAGGCTAGTCTACACGACGACACCACGTTTCATGAAACTGCGCTACTGGCCAGTGCGCGGCAGGCGTACGCGCAACTCGTTGGCGGAACTAAACAGTTTCGGCTCCTTCCAACTTTGGCGAAACTGATTGCGCGTGTTTTTAGGTTAGGTTATAACCAAAACAGAACAAAATGCAACATAAAGGGGAAAAAGAAATAGTCTGGTTTTTGGACATATATGCGATGCATTGGTGTTTGTGGGATTTTAACGATGAAAATTTCAGGAATAAGCAGCGGCGTGTGCTCTTGAAGCAATTATTCGTGAATTAAATATTAATGGGTTAACGGTTAGTGAATTGCAGACTGAAGTACAGTCAATTCGAAATAACTATACAAACGAATTACGGCAATTGTGGATTTCGGAACATGGTATAGGTACTGTAGAGACGAATATGAATCTCTAATTGACCAGATACGTAACGTAATTTGTAATTTCAGTTCTAGTAACAATGCTTCACGCATACAAGTATCTTGTTTCTTTATTGCGTTACTAACGCTGATTAAAAGGAGCGTGAACTGCTCTGGTGACATGCTAAGTTAATTGAAATAACTTCTAGGGTCTTCAACCACAATTTCTTTCAGCAAGGTCGCTGAACAAGCGAGTTGACTTCCTTTTTTTAATCCAGTCACGAACCCAAACACGTTTCTTAATCTGTTTGTTTACTCTTATGCACCGACTTCAAATGTTTGTACAGTCTATGGGACTTAACTACGGGGTCATCAGTCCCTAAACTTACAAACTACTTATGAACTACCTAATCCTAAAGACAGCACAAATATCTATGCCCGAGGGGGGATTCGAACCCCCGACCGTAGTGGCCGTGCAGACCGTGACTGAAGCGCCTCAGTCCCCTCGGCCACCGCGGCCGGCGCACAGACTTCACACAGAGAAGCAATACCTCCGTCACAAATTTTGCAGCTACCAAAACTTTCATTCTACGGTTACTACGGCACTCACAAGACAACGAAACTGAAGTGTATATTATTGTTGGCATGTCTACAGCTATACACAAAACCAGTTGCGAGCAGTTGATTTCACGCAACGAGTGTCGCAACCTGGCGTCGTCGTGTAGACTAGCCTTTGCAGTCGGAAAAGACGGTATTATCATGGATAACTTGTATAACAGCGACTGCGGAAAAAGCAGCTGTAAAAACGAAGACGAAACATGAGCATCTATGCTATTTCTTCATTCACTCTTTTCGATTCGACTACGCAGAGCGCTTGGCACGGGAATCCAGTCAGAGCTACCTGATCACGTCTAGTGCCATTAAACTCGAAAGTGGTCGAATTCCTGCGGTGGACCGCAAAGAGCGCTGAGGCTATATACTGTCGTGGCGTGGGAAGTGCGTGTTTATGTGCAACCGAATCAGGAGCTCAGGTGAACCGAGCAGCCAAGTCGCTACTATGACGACAGGGTCGAACGAGATTTTATATAGTTCGTAACAGTAGCTAATAGTTTAAAAGGTATGCTTTGACCTTCAATGCTTGAAACCATGCTTAGAATAAAACACTATCTTAAAAAAAAGTGATCTGTTTTATTTCCATGCAAATGTTGCATTTTACGAAAGTGAAATTCTAATAGAAACGAAGTAACTAGACAATAAGACCACTGGAAGGAAATTACACGTAATAAAGTGATGACCATGTGTCATTACATTTTCAACACGTTCGGGAATGGCAGCGCGGCCTGAGGCGCTGTCACGCATTGAGTGGCCAGGACAGAAACATTAATTCCTGTTGTGATCTGTTCTTATATAATAGCCACTTTTTTTACGTGTAAAAATTCGATGTGGAGGTTAATGATTCGAATATTTTCCCACTTTACTCGTCTTTCTTATAAACTTACATACTTTTTAGTGTAATTACTTTGGCTTATGAAACGGAAATCTTGAAGATCCTTACCGTTTGTTGTTCATATGTAGCAACAATTGTGAAAATGGGTTTTGCTTTGTTGGGAAACTTGCTTTCGATGTTTCTCAAGTTTGTGACGATTTTCCTTCATCTACATCTGGAGTGGCTGATCTGGTACGTTAAATAATGTAGATCTTGCATTCTATATAAGTTTCTTACGTTCTACACTTACTGATTGACTGGAATTGTAGTGACGAAACATTGACGCCTCTCAGTAGAAAACCGACGTCTTTCTGCTAAAGTTCAGGTCTTCTATTGTTTATTGGCCATTTTGTTCTTAATAGAAAATGAAATCGTTTAAAAAGTCATGATTCCAATATAATCTTAAATAAACTGTCCTGCAAAGTAGCGTTTCATTCCTTCAAATGGTTCTTAGGAAACTATAAGAGACGAATGTGGAGTTAGTTACCAGTTACTACTGTTTTTATGCCACTACGTACCTTTCCTATCGTAAAAGTATGTTAAAATCAATTTTAACGATACTACTCAGTCTCATCCGATATCGTATTGAGAAATGTACCTTGCCAGCCGCTTGGAAAGCTGCTGTCGTCGTCGTCGTCGTCGTCGTCGTCGTCGTCGTCGGTGGTGGTGGTGGTGGTGGTGGTGGTGGTGGTGGTTTTTAGGGGACTAAACAGCTAGGTCATTAGTCCCCGCTGCTAGCGTGGCGTATAACAAAAATCAGTGGGAGTTTCGTGACTATGTTGACAGTGATAGAACTGCAGCGTATCTGCACATTTGTGTGTTCTGTACAAGGAGGTTAGAATAAAGGAGGTTAGAACAAAGGGAGATGGCATTATCTATGCCCAGCACATATGTCAAACGAAGCCTGTCCACCATCTTGGTCAGTTCTGGAATGCTATTTTTCCGTCAAAACTACGCGTTAATTTGACTCTCTTACTGTTGATGCATTGAACTGACAGTCACGGCAAAGTATGTACTTTCAAACAATATACTTCATTAATTAAATGGTAATAAATACTCATTATATTTCAAAACTTAATTTTCAACGGCTAATTTGCAGTCTTTTAACACGTTGTACCTCACGGCATAACCGTTGGATGTTTTATTCCTGTTTTAAGTGATGCAAAACATTAGCTCTACAATGCGAACACTTCTCCAAAATTGACCAATATGTCAGAGGCAGGTTTCACTTTTTCAGCTTAAGGGCGTCTCCTTGTATTCTAACCTCCTTGGTTCTGTACTCGCCTTTTCATTTCCCGTCATATTGGAATTGGGCGAACGAATTTCTATCCTTTTGTACGGTACGTGACAACGAATTGCTTGTTTGGC
Source organism: Locusta migratoria (assembly GCA_026315105.1). NCBI lineage: Eukaryota > Metazoa > Arthropoda > Insecta > Orthoptera > Acrididae > Locusta > Locusta migratoria. Next base: position 326,275,394 of record CM048751.1, on the reverse strand, counting down.
CTTGTTTCGAACTTTGTCAGTATGTGATGTAATAGGCTTTGATGGAAGCGGGCTCGAAACTATTTTCTTTTTCATTTCTATTCTTAGCAGCCATTCGACAGGAAACGGAATATCAACATGAATGACTAGCACCCTCAGACAACTTTCAACCTCCGGGTAGTATAAAGAGCAGTGGTAGAAATCCAGTTACGGCAGTTCTGAATGTCCAGTGATACGCCTGCAGTACTTCTGCTGAATGAATGGGAGACGTACCTCTCTCAGTAACACCACTGCATACTTCGCCGCCAGCGGCACTTCACCTTTTCAAGAACTAAACGTGAAAGAACAGCCGGAAGCAAATTACCGTAACTGCACTTGCCCCGGGAATGGCTTCGCTGGGGGCTTCTCTTTCATCTGCTTCTCTCGTGTTGTATTGTCTCGCAGACTTTACGACGCGTGTAAAGCGATCACGGGGCTCGCCTGCTTTCTAGTAGCCAATCTCAAAAGTCTCGCTTCCGCCCTTCCCAGAAACGTGGGCTGCGCTCCAGCTACAATTTTATTACTACATCGTTCTACGCTTCGCTCTTTGTTTTACCTTTCACATCTTCCGAGAAAGAAAATTCTTAACCCGTGCACCAGATGGCCTATTCAGCTCAGAAAACGCCGCTATCGGAATAGGTTGGAGGAAAGCAACATACTTAACGAGGCAAATACAATTGAGCCGTTGGAGAATTTATGCAAAATATTCCACTTAAAAGTAATTGCAGAATTTCACACCAAACATTCACGCAATAACACCCGCAATATAAAAGGAGAGAAAAACTGTGAAAACAACTGTCTTAGTTGTCCAATATCACATCATCTGTAACGCCTAGCGTATAAATGTGCGACAGCTTTTACACGCAAAATTGAATGTTCTTTCCATTTTAGTAGAAAAAAATTACACTGGCCCATTAAAAATGAAAAGGACCATTGAAAATATTGCCAGTCGTTTTAATATAAAAATTTCAGTCGAATTCGAAAAACAATTATTACACTTTATTCTATAATAACGTGGCCGGTTTCGGTCTTACACTAATATCATCCTTGGACCACCTTCAGACAAATCGATCTTAGGATGATCTTAGTATAAGATCGAAACCGGTCAGTTTATCATAGATATTAAGACATTATACCAGTTCGCTGCATTCCAAAAGCAAGCAATGCTTCCCAAACTCATTGTCAGTTGCATTTTAACGACAAGTTGTCACTATTTTATGTCGCTTTATGAATAGTGCAAATTTTGTATGAAGGTATTATCGATTTTCCCCTCGCCGCGGTGGAATTGCGGAGCGTTCTAAGGCGCCTTGCTGAGGATCGCGCGGTTGCTCCCCGTCGGAGTTTAGAGTTATTACTCAGGCATCTGTTTATGAGTTGTCCTTATGTTAGTTTAACCCTTTAATGCATAGAGTAACTGATCAGCTGCATACTTAATTTATTCCATTATCTCTCAAACTGATCAACGTTTTTCCACAAATTCATTGGTAGCTGCTTGTATACATAGTAGCTCTTCCTAGAAATTATAAATAGTAGAATACTACTGAATCATTTCGACAGTTAGCTGCATTGAGTTACTCCTAACTGTAGTATTCCCCCTTTGCCATGTAAAAGTAGTCAATCACATACTATTGTTGTATTATGAGTTACTTTCTGGAAAGATGAAAGGCATAATAGTGACATTTGCTGCATCGGGTATATCGTGTAAGCACTATATAGCTGACAAGCTATGAACTTTTTGTTGCTGGTTTTTTCAATATTTATCTCACTGATGATTTCGTGTGGCATTTTTGGCCGTTAGACCCCAGCTGAGATGGTGTTCGGCCCCCTGGTGCAAGTTATTAGGTGACACCACATGGGCAACGTGCTCGTCGTGATATAAACACTATAGATTAATCGTCAGTGGTGTATCCAAGGGGGCAGCTTCCCCCCCCCCTCCAGTCCCTCATGGAGCCACACCTCCTCCCCAGACCTAGCTGCAGCCTCCCCTAGACAGAGGGAAAGAAAAATGAAACGGCTCAATCTTCTCAATACGAGTGAAGGCGCAGTGCGGTACGGCGACTTTTTTATCTTATATATAAAACAGTGTGTCCGTATGTGTGTACGTGTTGCATACAAATCTACAGTTTTGATCCAATCTTTCTCTAATTTTATACAAGTAAGCTTCAATCCATGAGATGGGTCGCCGTAAGTGAAAGAATTACGTACGATACATAGTTCACGAGATATGACGTCATAAACAATGATATGCGCGAAAAACTGCTGCATTTTGCGACATTGTTGCTCATTCTCTCCAAAATCATTGGACCGATTTCAATCAAATTTGGTACACACATTCCTTACCGTGAGGTAACAATTGCTGCAGGGTTAAGAATCACATACGGCACATGGTTCAAAAGATATTACGCCATAACCAATAGAAATCGCAAAAAATGCCAAATAATGCGGCGAGACTTTCGAAATACACTGTATGAGAATGACAGTACTTAGTGACTTGCAACAAACTTTAAACATAATTTCAAACCTTTATTAAACTTTTTCTCGCTGGCAACCATAGTAAAATGTTGAACGGAAAAAAGTTTCTCGCTTACTACTTTTCCGCTGTTTATGGCGTAAAATTACGGCTCTCGGTATGACGTTACAATTTATACTTTGAACACTACTCATTGTAGCGACAGGAAATTTTACAGACAGTATAAACATATATTGTTGGACGTATATTCTAAATTGTATCACATTCCGACACGTAGTTCATGAGATATGAGCTCGTAAACAGTAACGTTCATGGAAAATCGCCCCATGAGGCGCCAAGTTCTTTCTATTACTTCTCTACGACTAATTGTATTTTACAGGCATACAGCACTTATACAGATGAATATATTCTTGAAAAATGGCAGGAATAAATAAATAAATATCCGGCCAACACCGGGTTTTCAGCTAGTTTTTTGTAAATCACATAAGCTCTGTGATTGACCTCAGCCCCCACAAGACCACGATCCTGGATACGCCACTGTTAATCGTGGTCGTTTTTTTATAGCTTCAATTACAAAGTCTTGCATTAAAGGGTTAAGTTAAAGTAGCTTATAAACCTAGTTAAGTCCCATAGATTTACAAACATTTGATTTGATTTTCTCTTCGTTTCGGATAAAAATTGCGGGTGGGGTCGGATGGTGGCCTTCAACATCAAGACAGTGAAGTTGCATCATTTGTCACCTGAGCGGGGGCAAGTAGACGTAGCAGAATAACAATGAAAACTTCTCGGGGCGGGGGGGGGGGGGGGAGGAGAATTCCGGGATGATGGTCAACGAATTATAACAAGCACATTTGCGTCAGCAGCGAATGTGGAGTCACCAGTTCCCGGCAAACTGATGTGAAAATGTGCTGATGTCAGCGATTTGGACCCAAATAAATAAATTCGTGAGGTCCATTGGCCTGTTGCAAGTCTTTCAATTGGACGCCACTTCAGCGACTTGGGTGTCCCTAGCCAACACCAGTTATCCAACGGGGAAAGCGGATTTACAGCTTAAAACGCGGAATTTGAACGGGCAGTGCGTACCTACCGGCATAGTCCTCACTGTACGGACGGAGTGTGCCGTGTCCCCGGCGGACAATGACTTGTAGGGCAGGCGCTGTAGCCGTCAGGCTGACGTACAACCGGCTGGCGGTCTGCACGCAGACAATGGCTTGTGACGGAGTCGGCCCCTAAGAAGGCAGCGCCGAACCCGCTTTACGAGTCGTCGTAAAGGGACGACATTCATCAAGTTTTTCCCCGGCCTGTCTTCAGTCCAGTAGAAAGCACGCTCGCTTGCGCTCTGCCCACTCTTTAGGCCCTATCGAGACGGAATCCCGTGTGTGTCCCACTTTTGTCGCTGTAGTTGCATAATCAGCTGCGCCACTCTTTCCTGTCATCCTTGTCGTCAGCCAGCGAGCTTAATCTACAGTAGTGTCCAAAATTAAAGCAGCAAACAAAAATTTTTGGAGCTTGCTTTTGTTTTGCCACACAACAGTATAAACGGGTGACATTGAAGTAGAAACAGTGTAAAGAATACAGAACGGAGTCAAGTACTAGATGCATAACGGTATACGATGGTATGCTCAGTATGTGGTCACCTCTTGCAGCAATACAGGCGTGACGGTGATGCGGCATGCTGTGAATGATGGCATCAGTCTCATGTGGAGGAAATAACACCCTTTCTTACGGCAGAGCTGTTCATATGCCAAGGAGAATGATTTGCAGATGATGTTATACAACTCGTCTACTCAGTGCATCCTAGACAACCTCTGTTCCGGTGTGGAGGTTAATATGCGATTTCTGTCCAATCCTATTTAGACAATACTCATTTTCTTGGCGGCACATTCCATTTTAGTAGGCCCTAATTATTGTCGTCCAAAATCAGGTAACACTTTCTTTTTGAAACACCCCGTCACTACTCTTGATGAACTGTGGTGTCGTGTTGAAGATGCATGGGCATCTGCACCTATACACGCCATCCAAGCTCTGTTTGACTCAATGCACAGGCGTATCATGGCCGTTATTACGGAGAGAGGTGGTTGTTCTGGGTTCTGATTTATCAGGATCTAAGCACCGAAATTCGTCAAAATGTAATTACATGTCAGTTCTAGTATATTTGTCCAATTAATACCCGTTTATCATCTGCATTTCTTCTTGGTGTAGCAGTTTTAATGGCCAGTGGTGTATTATCACTAGACTTACATGTCTATCCCCCAGCTGACCTCTTTCGAGGTGTTTTCCAACAGTATATAAAAGCGAAAAAATATCTGACAACGTTGTTGGGACAGTGGTGACTTCATCCGCTGATATCGGAAGTACATTCATTCGTACCTCATCGATCCAAGTTATAATAGTGAATTCTGTGCTTAGTATTGGTTTGGCTGATGATGCAGAGTCTAGAGATTCTGCAGCATTGGCACGTAAGGAGTTGGAGGTTGTGCAGCGGACACCTGTGTCTTGTCCTGGCCGAGAGGTGTGAGACGCGGACTGGACCCCCGTGGAGTCGTAAGGCGAGACGCCGCCGCCTCCGCGGCTCAGATCGAATTTCCAGAAGCCGCCTGATCCGCAGCCGACTACTGTCTGAAAGCCAATACTGTGGGCCCCTGTGCGCTCTGGAAACGCCGACAGCCCGTTAACACTGCCACTGCCACTGCTACCTGTACCTGTTACAACTACACCCACCCGACCTCAGCTATAGTTTTGCTTATTTATCTCGTGAAGTGTTTGGTGTGTGAAAGTTTACGAGAGCCATTTTTATAATGAATGCACACATTTTTTATTTACCCGTTCATCTTTTTTCAGTATTTCTTCGCTGTTTTATTTCATTATGGTTTTTGTGTTCCATAGGACCCAATGTAGGAGGGAGACTCCATGTTCATGGAACAAGTCAATACACGAATTATTACATAAGAATGGTAATAGAAAGACAAAGTGAAAAGAATCAATAAAGAAAAAATGAATTGGCTTAATTGTTTAACTTTTCCAGGAGTTCCTCTACAGAATAAAAGGAGTGAGCCATGAGGTAACTCTTCAATTTCAATTCGAAAGCGTATGGAATAGTGCTAAGATTCTTTAATTCTTGTGGCAGCTTATTGAAAATGGATGCCGCAGAATACTGTACACCTTTCTGCACAAGTAATGCAAATGTAGATTCGACTTCTGTCTAGTATTCACAGAGTGAAAGCTACTAACTCGTGGGAATAAGCTGATATTAATAACAAACTACATTGAAGAAAAAACATTGTGACGCCAGTGTCAAAATTCCCAGACTACTGAAAAGAGGTCGACGTGACGTTCGTGAACTTACACCTGATATTGCTCGAACCGCCCTTTTTTGAGCCAGAAATATCCTTTTTGCATCAGGCAAGTTACCCCAAAAAATAATGCCGTACGTCATAAGTGAGTGAAAGTAAGCGTAATAGACTACTTTTCGTGTTGAAAAAATCACTTATTTCAGATATTGATCTAATGGTAAATATAACAATTTAGTTTTGGAACAAGATCCTGAACATGCGCTTTCCACGACAGCTTACTATCTGCCTGTATAACTAGAAATTTGAACTGTTCAGTGTCACTTATCATATGACCATTATGTGTAATCAATATGTCAGCTTTCGTCACATTATGTGTTAGAAATTGTAAAAACTGAGTTTTTTTTTAGTTCTACTATATGATGCGCAAATGTTTGATATTCACTACCACAGTCACTAAATGACAATGAAGATTTCTTCCATGACCTTTCTGCATGCGATTCGTAGCAGTCACAATTGTCTCGGGATGTTTAAAGAGTGTTTCTACTGGTAGCAGGGCAATATCAGGCATTTTGAAATGTAGTTATATTTTCAGAAGCTTTTCCATTAATCGAAGGCAGTCGATTCATCTTTAGTAAGGATTCGCATGCATAGGCGAATATTTTCTACCATATATATTTCTTGCGCCAAAATAGAAATTCATGCAGTGTAGGGTTCGCTGCAGACGTCAGTGGCACGTGTACGTTATTATGTAAGCGATTGTTGTTGTAACAGTGGCGGGATCTTTATCGATGCTGCCTAATACAAACGAGCTTCGGCGCCTTTATGCGAAACAGATGCTGCTGACGTTAGTCCTCTGAAGAGCAAGTCGCGTGAACAAGGTCACGCTTTCGGTTTAAGCGACTGCAATCGGTTTTTAGGCGCCAGTTTAACGCGCAGTGCTATTCGCACAATATAGCCGCGAGTTTTCCGGCAAGTGGAAAGGACCAGAAGCAGCTTCAGTCGTGATTTTAGTAAGTGCACGCGAGGAGCAGTCGGCCATCCAGAGTGTATGAGAGATGAGTTTCTGTGTGTTGGAGCTACAACGTCGTTCACCTATTCTAAGGTGGGGAGGCTAAGTCGTGCTTGTCACCTACTAATGAATTGTGTTTATCATATTCCCTGCGTTGTATTTCACCTGTTATTCAGAAAATGTGATGGAGCCAAGCAAAAGAGTGACAATATCTGTGGAACGAGCATGTTAGATTCAAACCAAAATAGTCACGTGTATTTATATGGGGCTGCTGTTTACATTTTTCGCTAAGATCTAAACTTCTATTTGCACGTGTTTGCCCTCTTTTCACACATTTCTTTATTAGTGACAAAGGTGTTAAATTGTTTATACTTCTGATAGAAATTTGAGTTGCAACCAAGTCAAACTACAGTTGTGTATCTTACTAGGGGGTTAAAACACGGCTCAACGAAAATAATTCTTCTATGTGGAATCTGTATTTTAAAAATTGCACAACTTCAACTGTAGGTCAACTAAATAAGTGCCGACAGGGAACAAAAATTTTCTGTTTTTCACATAATTATGGACGAAGTGGCCTTGTGTTTTGATGCAGCGTAACTCGTGACGGGCAAATTAGTGGCACATTACTCAAGTATTTGAGAATGCGGATTGCGGGCACTGCCAAAGACCTTAAACATAATTTCAGACCACTTGGATATTATTTATCGTTGACACTCCCGACAAAGTTTGTTTACTGCTAGATTGCTGTTAATGTGAAATTTCATCCGGTACAACATTTAAGTTTCTAAGTACTAAATCTATTTCCAACACGCTTTACAGACAGTATTCACATACACCACTAAATGTACCTACAATATATCATTTTCCGATAAATGTAAGAATATACGACACATTGTTCACGGAATTCAATTATTTAGGGGACAAGACGTGAGGTTTTCGCTGTCGTACTACAAAGAGACGTGCTTAGTGTGTTCCACAATTTATGTGACGCAAGTCTAGAAATTGTAGAAGGGACTTAGTAGATAAAAGTTTTACACAGGATCCCACGTCTGGAAATTCCATCTAGCGACGTCATAAGAATTTCGATACTGTGATACAAAACTCCTCTACAGCGATCTCTTTGCTTTTCATTTACTGTGAGACGGTGCAATGGAGTACAACAACCAGAATATCTCGAATAAACGTGAGGTCGAAAATGCATACCTTCAGAGCTATGAGAATTTAACCGGTAGAACAAAATATTCCACAGTATCGAAGAAGATGAGCTCCTTACAAAGTAAGTGGCCATATTTAATAGATTTTTCTACCTTGTTTTTCTCCACAGTACCGCCTCCAAAAATACGCAAAGCAAAGAGCCTGCAGTAGATGAGATGCCTTTCACAGTAACGAAGGTGCAGTAATGCTAATAGCATCATTCGATGACATTTCAGGACATGGGTTCTTACGTAAAAATTGGTCTTTTAAGTCGCCCCCCCCCCTCTCCCCCTTACAACCTTTAGAAGTGTGTAACATGAATTGTGAAACACTGTGAATTTGTTGTTTGATACAGAGGTACAATGTATTATAGTGCTCAGAGCTAATACTTATGGCTCAAGTTCTGTGGCCATAAACTAAAAGTCAAATAGTAGATATGTAAAAAAAATTCGTGTTTATTTTATTATTTTTTATTTTTCATCTGTGCTATTAGCTCCGTGCCATACAGATCTCCAAATCATTGTTTAAAGTAGTGACAGTAGACCACATTAATACCGGTACGTCCGCACGGGAGTAGCCGCGTGGTTTAAGGCATCATGCTACGTACAGGGCGGCCGCTCTCGACGAAGGTTCGAATCCATCTTCTCTTTTTCTTTTGTGTATGTATATATATATTTTTTTTTTTTTTTTTGGCCCTTGCCGAACCTTACATTAGTTTGTAAGTCTAGGGACTGATGACCACTACAGTTTGGTCTCATACCTTTACAAACATTTGAAAATATTTTGAAACTTCTGCCGCTAATACATTTCACGGTGTGAGAAAACAAATTGCAGCATTTCTTCTGAACAAGAATTTTTATAGGGACATAGCCGCATAGGAAGGCATTTCACAAACTTACCTAGCATAAGTTATTAAAACATTTGCAACAAACTTGCACAAGCGGTCACAAACTGTGTATTTGTCTTTGGTTTTCTCTCTTCAAAAATTGAAAGCAAAATTTTTAAAATGCCCATCAAAACGTGTATAAAATCCCTTGTAATTTTAAACGTGACCCGCGTTGATTAGTGATGTGAGGATGTTAAAGATACCTCTACAGAGTTTGCCGACAAAACTTACGCCGTTCGATACTAGTGAGGTTTGTAGATGCTTTATATCGACTACAAGAATTGTATTAATGAAGAGATCAACTGTCACCTTCAGCCGTTAACGTTGTACATCTGTTACTTATTAACTAATTTTGATAACTCATTGTTGCCATCTTCAAACCCTGTCTAAACGAAGTATCGACAGACAACAGTCATCTAACTTCGTTTGTCAGGGTCTGAAGATGGTAACAATGAGTTACCGAAATTAGTTAATAAATATCAGATGTACAACGCTAACGGCTGAAGGCGTATATTGTTCTTATAAATAATTATACATCCGTGTCCCAGTCCTCTGAAACAAGATGGACATACAAAGAATCGTGTTTGTCTTGTCTGAATACCTGTTCCGTTAATGTTCCGTGAACAAATCCAAGACAAATCCAAGACTAACTTAAAGTGATCTGGCTCGCGGATTTATTTATTTCTGGAAGCAGTAAGAGCTTTTTAATGCTTGTGCAGGTAGTTAAATCTTGAACATACAGTTACTTTGTTCATTTATAATTTAAATAAGCTTTTTATAGAAAACGTGCTATCAGTCTTGTCAGTATTCAAGTTCTTCTGTCTCCTTAGTATTGTGGTGATGTCGCCAAGGAGATTGTCGTTTTGGCAACAATTCCCTCTGTTTATTCGGAGTATAGATCGTACTATCACGGCAATCTTACAGGTACGCGCAGGGGTTACCCATGTCCCAGCCCTTTCGCATAATTGGCGTATCTTCTCGAACGACTGTACCACGAATTTGTTGGTGTGGTGAGTTTGACCTCTTTTTCTGGTTGCCGTGTTAGCCACTGCCGTTCCTTTTGCTGGTATGGCCTATTTCTTAAAACCCGGATAAAGCAGAATTGCGGAAGCTGTTTTAAGTAGCGGTAGCGGTTTCCCTTCTTTGCTTCTGTGTTCTGCAGTGTCATCGCTGCTTCGCTCTGCCGAAAACCTAACCGCCGGCTCGTCCATTCGACGCGAAGAGGAGGGAGAATTTAACGTTACGTTTGCGAATGGGTCAATGGAGATGAACGCGGATTTGATAGCGTTTTGGCTCATGTCCCAGTCTTTAAAGTGCTAACGGTTACTGGCTGAGTACACCCATAAACGTACAGTTTTTCTTTCATTTTTCTCTTAACATTTAGTTCCTTTTATATTCTGTCTTTCCACATTTGGTTTTTTTATATTATAATGTGGATATTTATGTAAACCTCTTTCATGCAACTGAATAATGAATGCTTTCGTATTGCCATAGGCATTTCGCCTTTATTTGGAATGCGTCATCAGTCGCCTGTAATATATACATGACTTTGTTTTACAATATTTCGTTTTACATTTTTAGTAGTTTAGGTTATGAACAGTTCTGGTGCATTTTCTAAGTGTAATTAATGATATTTCGATGTTATTACTACAATATTTGTCGGATGGTGGTTTTACATTTAGTGCTGATGACTTCAGGTTTTTTTCTCTACGGTATTGTAAACTAACGTACAATGAACTCACTCTCCTATATACTGAGGTGGCCTAACCTGTGTGATGAGCTTGACGTCATTGCTGGTGATTGAGGCCCCTTCCAAAACGGTGATTTTGTTTGCAGGTTTTGGGGTTTCAGCTCAAGAATGTATCCTATCACAGTGATACCACTAAGAGGCTCTAAAAGTGTCCGGTAGGAAGTCGATGTTTCACAACCGCAAACGAGGCTGCCTATTACGAAGACTTTACAAGTAGTGTAAAGAATGAACGTAAGGAGAAGGGATGATACGCGCGAATGGATGAAAGAATGATGAAGCTATCTTGAAGAAAACCACGACAGTGTTAAATCAGGAGTGAACATAACTAAACGTAACAACGTTTAAGAGGTAGTATACAGAGCAGGGCTGTTAGCGAAATATACAGCGTGCGTTTGGGAAGCTGCCATCATTGTTTCCGTGGTTCAGGAAGCAGTGTTTGCCAACTGCGGTGACTCACAGCTTCAACTCATCGTGTGTATATGACCACCTGCTGCGACGAATTATCATCTGCGCCTTGGAGAGCAAAATCTACGACGCATTTAATGTTTGTTATGAGAGAGAGAGAGAGAGAGAGAGAGAGAGAGAGAGAGAGAGAGAGAGAGAGCGCTCCACACTTTGTTCTTCTGTACAAATGTCATCTACATCTACATGGGATACTCTGCAAATTACATTTAAGTGCCTGGCAGAGGGTCTTCATCTGTTCATAACTGACTGGCTCCTGCATGCGTTTGAACTTGATTGCTGTGGACAAGTATTCGTTTTCCTCCTTAGTCTTTACCCTTCATATTACTTACGGGGATGTACAAAACAGTATGAACATCATACAGTATACTTCACTCTGTTTAAAGTTGGCACCACTGCGAATGCTTGACAATGAGACGCGACAGCGGTGCACAATTGAAGTACGAAGTCTTGGGCGTTACCTTACAATATATTACAGTTTTTGTTGTGCGACGGTCAAAATAAATGAAGAGTGAAATGCATCTCTCTCACATTTCCCAAGAGGCCAACTCGATGGTGCTAAGTGGGAGTATCTATAACGCAAACTGCTGCTCTGTTCAACGTTTCACCAACGACAATATCCTCTGTAGTGACAGTCTACATTAAACAAGGTGAAACAACTTCGGCGAAGAGGAATAGTGGGCGAAATCCCAACGACCGACGAGCATTATGAACGATTGTGCCCAGACAACATAAATCTACCACGGCAAAAGAGATTGTAAAAATCGACACACACTTCGATAACTACAGTACGGTTGGAGCATAACATTCCTGGAAGGGCTACAGTTGCTAAACCTTTAATAACGGAAGACAATGCAAGACAGTGATCTTAAAACCTGGACACTTGATGAATGGAAGTATGTGGTACCATCCTGTGAATCAAAGACTACAACAACCGGGATGATGTATCGAAACCCCCAAAATAAGCTTACAATACCGCATGCATACTGTTTCAGTCAAGCATGGTGGGGTTCCGTCATCATTGGGCAGTCTATATGCTGCTCTTCAACTGTTTATGTCGTTACCTTTGAGTCTGTGAAAGAATATCGCAACAATCTTGACATTCAAAAATGTTTATTAAGCTTATGGGACTTAACTACGGGGTCATCAGTCCCTAAACTTATGAACTACTTACGACCTAGGACGGCACAAATATCCATGCCCGAGGGGGATTCGAACCCCCGACCGTAGTGGCCGTGCTGACCGTGACTGGAGCGCCTCAGTCACCTCGGCCACCGCGACCGGCAATCTTGACATTAAAACTACGTATTGACACACTTATATTGGTAACAAATATTGCTATAACAAAATTATAAAGCGCCCACATACAAACATTGATAACACACACTCCAAAATAATTATGCGCGCACGCGCGTACACAGCCAAAAATATTCAGGCGTGCTTTGTAGAGCATCTCCGATGGACAGCAAAATCACCATGTCTCAACATAACTGTACCGGTATGGGAAGTTTTAGAGCAGAGACTGAGGACCAAAGTTACAGCTCTAACAGCGTTGTAGTAATAGGCGAATGTTTTGTACAAGAATGGATAACATTATGTTGGCATCTACAAAGATAATTTGCAATCTGTTTTCCTCGCAGAGTCGCAGCTGTTCTCAAAGCCAATGTTGAACCAACTATTTACTAATAAATAAATATTATGTCTATGTTAGGTGTAAATATTATTTTACTCACTCCTTGAACTCGATGACGTAACTATGTATGACTTCTGTTACGCCATAAACTTCTTATATCCAAATACATGTACACCTACAGCAGGTTTCTGATGTAGTCTGAAGCAATTTAAATAACACCTCGTTGCAAAAGCTTCCACACACTTCTTGTCCGCAGTGTTTATCGTTTTTCGTATTCCATATTTTGGTACATCTACATGGGATACTCTGCAGATCACATTTAAGTGCCTGGCAGAGGGTTCATCGAACCACCATTGTACTATCTCCCATTCCATTCTCGAATAGCGCGCGGGAAGAAAGAACACCTGAATCTCTCCGTTCGAGCTCTGATTTCTCGTATTTTATTTTGATGATCATTTCTACCTATGTAAGTGGGAGTCAACAATATAGTTTCGCATCCGGAGGAGAATGTTGGCGATTTGAGTTTCGTAAGTAGCCCACGACGCAGCGATAAGCGCCGTTGTTGTAATGATTCCCATCCCACTAGGCACTATGAATCAGTACAAGAAAAAGTTCATTAAGGAAGGGCTCTAAGTTGCACACTTAAAGAGTTTTTCTCACCTGACTAGTAGATGATGTGTTTCACAGCCCATGTTTACTGGACTTTTTTCCTTGTTTTGGTGCATAGTGACTCCTGCATAAATATGGAAAAGTAAAAGTTATTCGTTTCGTAGTATCCAAGTTGAATACACGCTCATAGCGTAATTGGATGACATTTCTGGGCATGGTTTCGTGCGGAAAACTTAATTACTAAGTCCCCTGCAGAACCCCTAGAACTTCGCCGGTGTAATTGAGAAACACCTTTTTACTAAAACCCGAAGACCATTGTGTTCTGAGTATTCACAGGCCAAACAACCAGAAAGGGAAGTTTAGGGCTTAACGTCCCGTCGATATCCTGGTCAGTAGTGACAAAAAACACATTCGAATGATTTTTGTCAGGTTGTTGTTATTGCGATCTTCAGTTGACAGATTGGTTTGACGCTGTTCTGCATGCTATCGTGTCATGTACAAGCCTCTTCATATCTCTGTATAAGAACGGAAACCTACAACATATCAAACCTGCTTACTATACTCGTCTCTCGGTCCCCTTGTGCGATTTTTACCCCCACACACTTTCCTCTGATAATATATTAACTATTCCATGTTGTCTCAGAATATGCCCCACCAATCGATCTCTTCTGTTAGTCAAGATACGCCACAATTTTTATCCCAGTTCTGTTTAGCAACCTTCGCCGCGCGGAAATGGCCGCACGCTCTAAGGCGCCTTGCTGCGGAGTGCGTGGCTGTTCCCCGTCGGAGGCTCGAGTCCTCCCTCTGACACTGTCTGTGTGTGTGTGTGTGTGTGTGTGTGTGTGTGTGTGTGTGTGTGTGTGTGTGTTTTTGTTCTGTTTTGTTTTATTATTATTATTATTATTATTATTATTAGCGTGAATTTAAGTCCGTTGTAAGTCTAGGAATCGATGACTACTGCAGTTTGATCCCAAAGGTTTACAAACATTCGAACACGTAACACCTTATTAGTTACGCGATCTACACAGCTAATCTTCAGTATATTTCAAAAGCTTCTATCAACTTTCTGTCTAAGTTCCTGACAGAATTACAGTGTCATCGCAAACAGCAAAATTTTTATTTCTACACACTGAAATTTAATTCCTTTTCCAAATTTATCCGCGCTTTCCTTCATAACTTTCTCAGTTTAGAGATTGAATAACATTGGAGAAAGGCTATAACCCTGTGTTACACCCTTCCCAACCACTGCGTCCCTTTCATGTCCTTCGACACTTACAACTGCTGTCTGTTACTTGTATAAGTTACATGGAATTTTTCGTTCCCTATATTTTATACCTGATACCTTCAAAATCGCCCGTGCCCTTTGAAAGGGACCATGCCGGAATTTGCCTGGAGTGGTTAAGGAGATCGTGGAAAACCTATATCAGGATGGCCGAAGTCGGGTTTTAACCGGTTTTTTCCCGAATGAGAGACCAGTGCGTTACGCCTCAACCAGAATTAATGTGCCTGCCTGCAGCAGTGGCGTTCGAAAGATCGGCGAATGCCCGGTAGGCCAGCGGCTTTGGGTTTGCGGGTGCTGAGTGATCAGCACAAAGATAGCTCGCGCCTTCGCCGGCCCCCACGCTCAATAATGGAACCACTTGCCTGCCTCCACGCACATCCTCCTTGGAGCTGCCGCGTCTGGCCACAGAAAGCCTTGTTCTGGCCTACAGCCCACACTCTACAGTACTCTGCTTTTCTTTTATTGGCTAACTCACCATTTAACATCACGCTACAGTTCCATTTTTGACCTCTTTGTCCAGAGCTGCTCTGCCTTCACCACCGCTACTCTTTCACACTGTCGCTACTCTGATAGGCTTCGTTCTTCCGTCCATGCTCTTCAGCTGTTTGTAGTTGTTTTTTTTTTTAATTATTATTAGAGAACATCTAAACTTACATATTTGTTTCGAAACATCCCGTTTCATTGTGACAACTCTGCCGCGGTGGAGTAGCCGAGCGGTCTAAAGCGTCTCGCTGCGGAGCGCGCGGTTGCTCGCCGTGGAGGTTCGAGTCCTCCCTGGGGCATGGGCGTGTGTGTTGTCCTTAGGTTAGTTTACCTACGTTTAAGTAGTTTGTAAGCTACGGACTGATGACCACGCAGTTTGGTCCGATAGATTTACAAACATTTGAATTTTGTGACAACTCTGTGTTGTTGAACCTCCTGACGTCTACGGGAGCTGCGGCAGGCGCACTTCCTAAAATTATATTAGCAGCGTCACTCACTGCCGCCCAACTTAAAAAAATACTACTTCGTCTTCTTTCGTTTCGGCCATCTTACTACCACGTTAATTCATATCAGCTTAGTTACTTCTCTTCTTCCTTCTTTTCCAACATTCTTTCATTCTCACACTTTGCATCCTTCTTCGCTCTTGTGTCCACGACGACTTCGTTAGCGGTCTATTCTGTCCTCGAAACCTGCAAAGGCCTGAATTTTTAGCTGAAAATCACCCTGTTGTGTATTTCCGGTTGGCGTATTCCCATTTCTTCCAGAGCTCTTTGTACTTCTTCGATCCACCGTATATTGCTTCTCTTGTACAACAATAATTGTGTAAATTTTAACCTCCCCTAGTCCATTCTAAGATTATGTCGAAAAAACATGCTCTTTCTTTTCCCGATGACATTGGATATTTTTTCTATCTTGACCATCTTCGAGCTCCTAATATTTTCGTGAGAATTTTCCTTCCACCAGTTAGTCTCCTGATCATTCCAATTCTTACTAGGTTGAGTGATTCTGCTGCATATAAAGCTTCAGGGCGGATCACTGTCTGGTAGTGTTTCAGTTTTGCATTGATAGAAATATCCTTGTTATTATAGATGTTCCTCGTAAGTTTATATGCTAAATTAATTTTGTTTATTTGTGCTTCCATTGCATCCTTTTCTATCAGTCCAGTGTCTATTTATTCTCCTAGGTATTTCAATTTTTCCTTATTCTATTGGCATCCATCCAGGAGCTGTCGTGATGTTTGTCATATATTTGGATTTTTTCGATAGAGATACTACTTAAAGGCGTTTGTGTATTCTGGTAGAATACAGCAGTTTACAAATAATGAGAGATCATTGTTAATGACAGTGTTTAATAGGATCTGTATACAAAACACAAAATGTGTTAGTATGGGTGTTCGCAGAAATTTTTCCAAGAAAAAGCTTCAAATCGTGCAAGTATTTATAGAGCAAATTCGTTGAGTTTGGAATCAAATGGTGCACCAAGAACTAAATGTGGCTGTGAATATACTAAACAGTTGTGTGTCAAACATTTACAAGTCACTTTTTGCTATTATCTTTCAGCACAAAAAGCGCAAATATGTTCGCATGCGAAAATGTTTGGTGAGGAATGAGGAATGAACTTGAGGCAGCCACTTCCCCCTTTCCTTTTTTGTGCTCCGATGAAGCATTTTCCTTCTGATACTCTTCTTTTTCTCGTTACAGCAAGATGTGCTGCTTACAAAAGACAAATTCCGAAGATCTGTAAGAAAATAAAGAAAGAAATTAAGATTAGAATTTATATCACGTAGTTATTAGAGACGGAGCAAAAGCTCTGATCGTTTTTGCCTGGAGCGATTTAGGGAAATCACGGAGAACATAAATCTGGATGGCCGAAGGCGGGTTTTGAACTATCTTCCTCCCAAATGCGATCCAGTGTGTTACCAATGCACTACCTCACTCGATTCAGAAAATATAGCATTCGCGACTCTCACTGTTACCGCCAGACTGCCAGAGCGACACTAGCGCTCAAAGCGGCGAGCAAGTGAGCCACCAATGTCATATACATCGTACGAATACCGTATTATTTTCCAACCCTTTTCTATGTTATTTACTAAATATTTCATTTTATGCCCTAGGTTAGTCTAATATCAAACAAAAAAAGAAACACCAGTGGAAGTAAAATCAATGAAGAAGATGGCGACAGCTACAACTTACTCACGCAGAAATATGCGCTGATCCGAATGTTTTTGCAGCTTTCTCCATTGAAACCAAAATAATGTACATCAGCGAACACAAAGTTTCAACCATAAAAAGCGTTGCCACGTAGCTGCATAAGTAAACGGGTATGACACTTAATAGCCTTTTCGTTATGTTTTAGTTTTTAGGGCACCTTTTTATTCTTCTGTGTTGGATGACATACTTCCAACTAGCAGCAGAAAAATGTATGAAAATTGTATTATAGTTGAAAATTTACCAAGTGTCATCGTTATGTTATGAAAACGGACGAGTATGGCTGCTGACTCCCATATTTAATTTTGGTGTTAATATTTTCAACACCTTTTGGGTTTTGCCTGCCTTTCTCCTCAGTGTTCTAGACGGTTTTCATCTTATTTCCCGAATTTTCAATATTTTCCCTACAATTTAATGTTTTATAGTTCTGTAGTACAATCTTCAGGATCTTACAATAAAGCTCATAAGAATCAATTTTTTCCATGCCTTTGGGCATCCAGACTGCAGTATGCAGTTGTCTACATGAGTCACTGTCTACCCCGAAAAGATCGAACAATACTTATTGTTTTTCAAGTTTGTGATTTTCAGGCGAATAGTAAAGAAAACATTTCAGCAATATGATAGTTATGTAATCCCCCCCCCCCCCGAGGTCCTTAGGAAATCTGAAAAATAACTGTCTTTTTCTGGTTGTTGTTGCATTTAATTACGCTACAAGCGTTTCATGTTCCAAACAATTGTAAATCTGCATGATATTTTCGTGTGGCATTTTTGGTCGTTGGACCCCTGCTGGCATCTAGTTCGGTCTGCCTGGTGAAGTCTGTAGGAGACGCCACTTAGGCGACTTGCGCGTCGATGACGATGATGATGATGATGATGATATCCAGTCCTCTAGTGGAAAAAATTTCCAACCCGATCGAGAATCAAATCCAGGCTCTCTGCGCGGCAATCTAC
Source organism: Locusta migratoria (assembly GCA_026315105.1). Classification (NCBI taxonomy): domain Eukaryota; kingdom Metazoa; phylum Arthropoda; class Insecta; order Orthoptera; family Acrididae; genus Locusta; species Locusta migratoria. Next base: position 326,257,147 of record CM048751.1, on the reverse strand, counting down.
CATGCTGTCCATTTTTTAATATATACTTTTTTGTATTATTACGGAGGCGGACATAAAGGTCCAAAAAACACAACTTAAAATGCACGAGATACTGCTAACTCAGTAGTGACCCGTGCTGTTCGCTTGGCGCGTTGCTATCGTGGTGGGTAACAAGAAATTCGCTCGAGTGTCGTGACTGGTATGTTATACAGGGTTGCCAGGTTTTTCGATAGCTCTTTCGCCAAATTTTAAACAAAAAATAGCCAAAATATCGCCATCTTTTAATTAATAAAATGCCACTATATAGCCATCTTTATATCAATAAAATGCCAAAATATAGCCATCTTTTTCATCAGTAAAAATGCCGATCATCGCAATTTTAATCAGTTAACTTTATTATGCTAATGGTAGTTATGTGACTCGACAATAATAATCTTGAAATTCAGCGAGTAAGCTGGTTACTTACTAACAAGTGGCACAAACTGTGGCACTCTCACATTCACAGACATCAGAATGCACATTCCAAGGAACCTCTTTCTTCACGGAAACATCTTAGTCCAGCCATGAACTGAACCCAGACAGTGATCAATGGGGCCAGTCAAAATATGGCCATATTGTAAATGTAATAAAATTCAAATGTTTGTAAATCTATCGGGCCAAACTGCGTGGTAATCAGTCCGTAGCTTACAAACTACTTAAACCTAGGTAAACTAACCTAAGGACAACACACACATACACACACACACACACACACCTATGCCCCAGGGAGGACTCGTATCTCCACGGCGAGCAACGGCGCGCTTCGCAGCGAGACGCTTTAGACCGCTCGGCTACTCCACCGCGGCTGTAAATGTAATAGAGAGACTGAGGAGATACAGTGGATACCAAATTTAAGCACGGTTAAGTTTAACTATCACACTTATTAATTTCGGAATTTCGTTTACCAACCACTTACATCTTCTGCAAAGCTGATATTTACACATGTTAAATAGAGTTATTGAATTTCTCAAACATATCTTTACTACATACAGATTCATTACAACATTTTCAATTGAGGTGGACTGTAATTCATAATAATGCACTAAGCATTTCCTACTTTGATGTTCGATTGTCTTTAATCCGTAATAAAACTGAAAACTCAGTCATTAGAACAACAGGGAAATTATCGGTTGTTCTACATCCACATTTATATTCCGCAAATCATTGTTAATCACAGTGAAGTGTGTAGCAAAGAGTTTGTCTCACAGTAGTTATTAGGAATTTCTGTAGTGTTGACGTATGGAGCGCGGAAAAAATATTGATTAAATGCCTCTGTGCATGATGTAATAAATATAACGTTATCCTCGCGGTCTCTACCTGAGTAATAAATGCATACTGGGTTATAGTATATTTCAGGAGCCATCGTGTAAATCCTGTTCTTCAACCGGTGTAAGTAGACTCCTTGAGGTAGTTTGTGTCTGCCTGTCTTCATGAGTCTGCAAGTTCAGTTTCTTTCCATCTCTGTGACACTCTCCCATAGATCAAAGACATTTGAGATACCCCAGCATTCTACCGATTTTTAGTCGGTTTCATTGACGAAATGTCTCAAGAGGCATTGCTTTACATTCTTTACATTCGTTTTATTTGAAGTAAAATTAAGTAGCCATTAAATCGCCAACTTATTCTTTTACTAGCCAGACTGAGTCGCCAGTCGCCAGAAAGCTGGAATGACTACTATTTTAAGAAAAAGATAGCCAAGAATGCGAAAAATCGTCACACCTGGCAACTCTGATGTTATACTGTATTTGTATTGTAATTACAGTCTTGATCGCGGAGGTTAAGTTACCAACTTATCGGCCAGAGAACAGCCACGGCAGCCCTACTGAGACCAGCACCGGCCACATGTGCAGTATTTCCTAAAGATCTATATTAGGTTGAAATCGGTAAATAAATTAAAAAAAAAATAATAAAAGACTTACCTCTGCGATCAAGACTGTTACTACAAAACAAATGTCAAAGAAGATGGCTGTTTTCTCGTAGGACAATGTTATCCAAATTAATGTTGGACTGTGATACAGTAGTCTTCTAATGCTGTCGATACAGGAGACAAGCGCTTCTGAACAGCGACAAGCTAGTGGCAGTGCCCCGCAGAATAGCTGCGAGGCCTTAAATTTAACCTTTCGCCTCGCGCGTTGCCTGCAGTTCGGTGCACCGCAGGCTTGGCAACTGTTGAGCGGTAATTGCGTGCACAGCGGCTCCAACGCAAATAGTACCGCCTCAACCGGCCGTTGTCCCGTGCACCAGATTCGGACCAGCGATACCGGCCACTCTGTCTGGAAGTTCCTGACTGCGCATACGCGCCTGTTATTCCTCTAGAAATACGTGAAGCTACTTGACTGTATTGTGCTGCTTCGACGGATGATACCGTTTAAACAGCTCATTTAGTGGGGTGTCATCGACATTCATTTATTCGTATTGAAACACATTGTACAGCGCGTGTCGGTGCTTCCTTTGTGCGGATATTGGTCAGACTCACTATTATTGTACACGTATACAGTTATCTGTCCCTAACAGTTCGTAGCACGCCTTTGATATTTTTCCTCGGCGTCAATGCAAGCGATATCTGTCGAATAATTAAGTGTCGCGGTATGGATATTGTTCTGAGTATTGACAGTATCATGTATCGCATATTGTTAATTTTTTTTACTCGTGAAAAACACAATGTCATGTTTCGTTGCAATCCTTTACTAAGATATTAATATTCATAGAAATTTACAAAGAATGACTTGATTGTTTCATACAGTCCATGAAGTGGTTAAATAACGCTGTTCCTGCTCTATGGTTGACAGGTTCTTTTATGTACCCTTGTCCGCCCAGTAAGAGTAATTGCCCTGGTAAACGAAGATTTCATAACAAAACATTTGCGTTGTCACGCGATTGGGTAATGCCAGCGTCACATGATTGGCAACATTATCAGGCGAGGTCGCCGGGACAGTAAGTAAAATTTAACTGTTAAAAGTGTGTGCCAAAGTTTGTTATTATATGCAGTGTGCATAAAGTGTACAGAAATACCGGGTTATTATGGAGTAATGGTATCAGAATGTGAAAGTGGCGTTAATAAATTCCAAGATGGAACACTGTTGATAAATCATTGGATGTCACAGACGAGCGAGATAAGTGACAATCTGACAGCACAAATTTCTTACTAATTCTTCAACTTCGCACTGAATGTCGGTAAAGAGAATTTGAAATACGTTCGTATTTGGTCGAATGCATTATGTCGTACCTGTCATTCGTTTAAAATATACCGCACATAGTGCGAGCGATAAATATCTCTACTGCTGCGCTTCCCAAAGATTCCTCGAAATTACCAATTAGTGGAATGAAACTTTCACTCTGCAGCGGAGTGTGTGCTGATATGAAACTTCATGGCAGATTAAAATTGTATGTCGGAAACGGGACTTGAACCTGGGACCTTTGCCTTTCGCGGGCAAGCGCACTACCGACTGTGCTATCCCGACACGACTCACGATGCCGCCTTACAACTTTACTTCTGTCAGTACCTCGCCTCCTACTTTCCAAACTTCACAGAAGCTTTCCTGCAAACACACAAGACTAGCACTCCTGGAAGAAAGGATATGGTGGAGACATGGCTTAGCCACAGCCTAAGCGATGTTTCCAGAATGAAACTTTCACTCTGCAGCGGAGTGTGCGCTGATATGAAACTTCCTGGCAGATTAAAATTGTGTGCCGGAACCGGGACTCGAACGTTAGGCTGTGGCTAAGCCATGTCTCCACCATATCCTTTCTTCCAGGAGTGCTAGTCTTGCATGGTTCGCAGGAGAGCTTCTGTGAAGTTTGGAAAGTAGGAGGTGAGGTACTGGCGGAAGTAAACTTGTGAGGCAGCATCGTGAGTCGTGTCGGGATAGCACAGTCGGTAGTGCGCTTGCCCGCGAAAGGCAAAGGTCCCAGGTTCGAGTCCCGGTTCCGGCACACAATTTTAATCTACCAATTAGTAGATTACGCCACAGAGTAACATACACAGTCGCGACACTCACTGCTGTGAAAGCTGTAATCAACTGACAGTTGCATCGACACTCGCGCTGCCATTGGTGGGCGAGAGACCGTAAGCGTGATGTTTGCTTAATTATATAGAAAAGCTATTACAAATAAATAGTTACTCTAATTTTTGCGTTCCATACATCAGTAAAACATCGGAAGACATAAGTAATCGTGAAATAAATGGAAAAACAGCCGAATTTCATTGATTCAGTGATGCAAAAACTTATTCATACGGCAATATTTACGAATCTCTCGTATTTACGAATATGTTTATATTTGCAGCTCATTCCACTGAAAGTCACATAATATAAACATAGGGAAACAGAAATTGCTGTTACGATCTGTTCTTATGTGATACACTTTCTTCGACGTGTAACAATTCGGATTGGAATCTAATTATTTAAAAAAATTACACTTCTATCGTATTTCGTTTGAACGAATATACTTTTGAGTGTGTGTACTTTTTCTTCGTTTGTTTGGCCATGATGTCCGCAGTTGCTTTCATAATTATGAATGTCAGTGTTTGTCCGTCCATGCAACTACAAATAAAATGCGATTTTTCTCACCAGACGCGTTTCGTTTTAATGACAGTAAGACATATGCATTGGTCTGTAAAAATCACAATTTGTTTTGTTTTTAGATCGAAAACAGTTCGTTAACGAAACAAGAAAAGTAGGCTTAATGTATTGTTACTTACGGAAATTGTGTCTAGTTTTATCCTCACATCATGGAATGCCGGTCTGTTTCATGCAGTACCTCCGATTCTTCATGCTGTGTCATTGTTTTTTCCACTACTTTCGCTGTCACTTTTGCACTGTTCATAATTGCTTATAAAACGAAAGTTTTCGGATCAGATGTAGCAACAATTGTGAACTGGTTCCTTCTTTGTTTGGGGAACTGGTTTTTCGGTTTCAAGGTTTTATTGTCATGTATATGAGGATTTTCCTTCAGCTACAGTTGTAGTGTTTGATCTGGTACATTAGATAATCTAGGTATTGCATTCCATTTAAATTTAATACGTCCAACACTTAGTGATTTGACTGGAAATGTAGTGAAGAAGAAACCTTGACGTTTCTGAGTAGAAAATCGACGTCTTTCTGCAAAATGGTCGGCTGTACTGTTATTAGCCATTTTTTCTTAGTATAAAAAGATATTCTTCAATAAAATTTCGCAGATTTCAGCTGAATCTTAGATAAACTGTCTTGCCTTGTACCGTTTCCTACCTGCCTATGTTTCTTAGTGGAGTTATTTTGCAGTTATCACAGATTTTTGTGACAGTACACAACTTTCCTGATGTAAAAAGTATGTTAAAATCAATTCAAACGATACTCTTCACATGCATCTGATATCCGGTGACTGAGTTTTTCTCATTATGAGCAACAGTTTTTCTCATTTACAGGTGAAATCAAGCGTTGATTTTAACAATAAAACGACTTCTCGTATTCCTAGTACACATCTAGTAGTAATGGTAACGTAATTTCATCTAATTATTAATATTAATGCAGTGATTGTCGTGTTTACATGTGCCCAGGTGAAAAGTACCGTATTGTCAGTTACTTTTAGAAGCAACAGAAGTACATATCTTCTGTATTTGTGTTACGCTATGAATCTTTTACTATTTGCAATTTATGAATGTGATTATCTGTGGGAAGATACTTCAAGCTGCTCTTGAGCAATTTTATATTTCAGCAAGTCAGATATTTCTGGTGATAATCTGCTTTCAATAACGTTATTTAAAGCTAAACATTCATACAGACTATTCACTACACCAATATAGTCACTTCATGCCGAGTGCATCGATGATGTTTCCTCGATACCCTATTGTTTAATGTAAACAGCCAATACTTTGTTTTACTGATAGAGCTGAAGCATTGAATTAAAATTTATGGTGCGGCCGGGAATCGAACCCGGACCTCCATGCTTACTAGGCAGACGTCTTAACCGTTAGATTACCACACCACTAACGATTAAGGCGCCTCGGAATAGTCTTTGTACGATTTCCCTCCACAACACAAACTTTAATTCAGCTTCTTTGTTCCAAAGATAATTGCCACTACTGCCAAGGCTCTCCATGCAGCGGAATAGCACCTCAGCAATGGACATGGTGGAACAATCCTGTTATGGTGATATAAATATCAATAAATACAATGAAAGAATCCCTGAGACGGATTTACGTCTCAAATATGTCAAAGACATTATTGATAGAGCTGAAGCATTGAATTAAATTTGCTTGTTAAAATCGAACATTATGGATGCAAACAGATTTCATTTCTTATAACAAAGAAGCTGAATTAAAGTTTGTGTTGCGGAGGGAAATCGTACATAGACTATTCCGAGGCGCCTTAATCGTTAGTGGTGTGGTAGTCTAACGGTTAAGACGTCTGCCTAGTAAGCATGGAGGTTCGGGTTCGATTCCCGGCCGCACCACAAATTTTAATTCAATGCTTCAGCTCTATCAGTAAAACAAAGTATTGGCTGTTTACATTAAATGCTTCAGCTCTATCAATAATGTCTTTGACATATTTGAGACGTAAATCCGTCTCAGGGATTCTTTCATTGTACTTTGTTTTACGTTTTGGCATCACGGTCTGCAGCAAAAGTCATAAAATATAAACGATTGTATTTTGTTAAAATCGAACATTAAGGATGCAAACAGATTTCATTTCTTATATAAGCACAACGAAACATTTCATATGTATTGTGACGAATCGTAAGGAAGCTGCTGCTCCTTTCAAACTGATATTTGATCTTCTGCTCTTGTGTAAAATGCAAACTGACTCACAGTAGAACGACAACAATCTTTCGCTTAAAATCAGTAGTTCTGTTGCTTGTAAAAACACTGTCAATACGTTTCATCTAGGCATATGTAAAAACTGTACCTATCGCATTAATTCTTGCAGTTGCGACGAACTAACGCCAATTTTACTACTAAAGATCTAATAAGAATACGCTAATATGTTTCATTGTTCAAATACACGCTTAGGTTCCACTACAAAGATTAAGAACTGCAACTCTCAACTCCATTTCGCATTACTCGTAATGATGAAAACGGGTACCTGCCCAGAGTCCCGTGACTCAGATGTTGGCTTCAGTGTAATGACGTCTCGCGCAGTCTATATTATCTATGGTCTATGGTAATTACCCATTGATCTCTATACACTCTGGATATTGAACTTCAGCTGTCTTCGTGTGCCAGCCAAAGATATTCATATTTAGTTTCTTGCCAAATTCAAACATGGCTGCTAAGTAGCATTTCAAGGCAAAGAGAAGAAAATATGTTTAGATTCCACTTCGATATCAGTCTACAACATCGAATATTGAATTAAATTCGAAATAAATAGGTATGCAAGCAATTCTTTGTCATGTAATAACTGATGGAATCTCGTTTGCCAAATTTAAACATGGCAGACAATGGGAAATCGTGTGCAAAACATATGAATGTACAGGCACGCTGCAATTCTATGCTCAAACACCAAAGTTATTCATCCAGTTTGTATAGAGATCACTGTAATTACCAGAGACCAAAGATAACATAGACCGCGTATGTCGTCATTACACTGAAACCAACATCTAAGTCACGTGACTCGGGGCAACAAGCCGTTTTCGTCATAACGAGAAATGTGAAGTGGGGCTGACAGATGTTCTTTTTACCATTTGTAACTGAAATTTGGCTTCGATTTTAACAACAAAATGTCTAATCATATCCTTATAACGCTTTTAGCAGTACAGTTAATGTTATTTCTCCGCAATTCTTAATGTTAATGCGATGGTTATAGTTTTTTCATGTGCCTAGGTGAAACGTATTAATGACTTGCTCTTATTAAGTGAATAGCTGTATTTGTTGCTCTGCGAGTCTCTTACTTTACAACCGCCATGGGAGTAGAAGGCGAAACATCAGTTTTACAAACAGCATCACTTTTCTTACGTTTTCTCAACAATACGTGTTATGCTTTTATAGGAACTAAAAACGGTCTATATCCATAATATCAGCTTTTGCTCACAAACACCAACTGTAATTCTATTTCTTGTAAAAATAACTGAATAAGTGTCAACTCGTCACATATAGAAACAATCATAGCATTACTATTATTATAATTGTGCAAGAGCTATATTACCTTTAGTCCTAGAGGTATAATAAGCGTACAAAATTCGTTTTATTGTTAAAATCAATACTTCAGCAGAAAACTAGAAAAACTGTTGCTCATAAGAGATTCGTTCAAGCAGCTACCAGTTACCAGATTCTGGTAAAATGAGCATGCGCCGAGCTGATGCAGTACCTCGATAACAGCTCTGCACATGCTCAGTTTACTAGAATCTTGTAATTGGTAGCTGTTTAAACGAACCTAATGACGAAAACTCTGTCACGTGACTAGGGCCAATGTTAGATGTCGGTTTCGAACCACAACACAGCAGAGATAGGGACATGCGCAGTCTATGCGATACTTAATCTATGGTAATTACCTTCTGGATAATAATAATCTTTGGTAAGGCAGAGTTTTTATTTTTTTGTTTACATTCTGATAGCGAAAAACAAAAGATGTAGTTCCTAAGTAAAGACGCGTTCGCGCCGAAGTTGGGCATGTCTTCGGGAGATGAGGGACAGTTGTGCAGAGCGAGAGCGAACACTGAGGAACAGAAGAAGACTTCGGCGCAGAAGGAAAGCCGCGGCTGGCTGAAGCGGACTTTGGTGTGCGTGAGGACGAGGATCATCTCGTGGAAGCGGCCGCCCACCACCATCAAGGTCGGACCGCTTTCCCACTGTCACCGATGTACAACGAGTCGACCTTTGGCCAATACATCGATCGTGCCCTGCTTTCAGTTGATGTATGCCTCAGATCGCTACAATCATAGACCAAAGATAACATAGACTGCGCGTGACCCTATCACTGCCGTGTTGTGGTTTGAAACCAACATCTAACATTGTCCCTAGTCACGTGACTTGAGTTTTCGTCGTTATGAGCAATAGTTTTTCTAGTTTTCAGCTGAAGTCAAGTACTGATTTTTACAATGAAACGACTTTTATATGCTTATTACACATGTAGTACTAAACTAACGTAGTTTTTGCACAATTATACTAATATTAATGCGATGATCCTTTTTATATGTGACAAGTTGACACTTGCTGACAGTTCTTTTTACAAGAAATAGAATTACTGTTAGTGTTTGTACAGCAGTATGATTTTTTAACTAATGAATGTAATTATCGACGGCGGGACAATTCTAGCTGGTCTAGACTAAATTTAAATTTCATCAAGTAAGTCATTTCTGCTTTTAATGGCGTTGTACACAGCTATATTTGAATACAGAACATTCAGTATACCTATAAAACTAGTTTTAGTAGTTGTGTTTGCACTTAGATTATTTTAATGTAAATAGCGAGTACTTTTCTTAGTTTACGTATTGGCATCGCTGTATATGCCGAGGTCGTAAAATACAAAAGCTTGTATTGTGTAAAAAATCTGATATTATGAATTTAGACTGCTTTTAGTGCGTATAAAAGCATAACATAACATTAACACGTATTGTTGAGAAAACGCAAGAAAACTGATGCTGTTTGTAAAATTAATTTTTCGTCTTAGTCATTTATACTTTTCACCTAGCACATGTGAAAACTATAACCACCGCGTTAGGAATTGCGGAGAAATAACGTTAGCTGTACTGCTAAAAACGTTATAAAGATATGATTAGACGTTTCGTTGTTAAAATCAACGCCTCATTTCAGTTGTAAATGAGAGAAAGATCTGTCAGCTCCACTTCACATTGCTCTGCTTGTTGCCCCGAGTCAAGTGACTTAGATGTTGGTTTCAGTGTAAAGACGACATACGCAGTCTGTTATCTTTGGTCTATGGCTACAATAGTTCACAGTCGATGGCCGTAGTGTAGTTTACATGTCTTCATGACTTGTAGATGTTGGTAGCCGTGCTATGAATGGCGGGAACTGAGGGAGCCTATCACGAATGATGTTCAGACAGCCAATAATAATGTATCTTCACGTTTTTCGCTTTGTCAACTGTCCGGTGTCGTAGGCATAATTATTTTTTATTTATTTACTTTTTGTACGAGTAATATATTGCGAAATTGTTACCAGACCGGAAAAACGAGAACAATGTACTGCAAGCTTGTAACAGTTTGAGACGAATGGAAATTGAACGCATTCATTCGGCAATAACTGTTACTAGTTATTAATTAAGTCTGTTTCCAGTCAAATCTATTACACCCATGTAGTGATGCTTCTCGATGAGTTTATTTTTTAACACCTTCCCCAGCGTTTGCTTTTCCGACATAAGTGCAATCTACAAAATAAGTTCTGTATATATTTCGATATTTTGATAATTCGTTCTACCTCTCGTTAGATGTATAATTACATAGTTAATAATTCATGACTTAATTAGATTACACTTTTGCTCGTCTGAAACGTGAAGCTATTTTCTACGAACATGACACGACTTTCGATTTTGTTAGTACGCCGATACATACGAGCACAGCTTTAATTTCTGCGAATGAAATGACCAGAAATAAAATTTTTAGTGGAAACTCGCCGGAACATCACCTTCTCCGAAAGTGTCACAATTTTGTAATATATTACCCGTAAAAAAATTATTATTATTATGTCCACACCACCAAATTGTTTAGCTACGTTTAAATCGTAAAATGTAAAGACGCATTTCAATTCGCTGCCTGAACACTATTCTTGATCGGCAGACTTTACCTCTATCTTTAATCGCGCCGCTACCAACATTTTCGTGTCAGGAAGTAGTCGCCGACAAGCTGCACTTTAAAAACAGACGATTGGAGAGAGCAACAACGACTGAGAGGAAGTTGTGAATTAACACATTTGCCATTTAAAACAAAGGATACGAATGTGATATAAGGGCCAATAATGGCTCGGAATCCACGTTAAGGAAGGCAACGCCATACCATATCTAAATGTCATGTAAAACTCTGTGGTGTCCAAACCAATCTTATCATGAGGTGATTGCTTTATTTGTGAAGCATGCAGTGAGGATCAGAAAACCATTATGCTCCTCAGTCAACTGATATGTATCACACGTTTATAAAGAAAGAAAGGAAAAAATCTCTCTAGCGTTACACGGCATTTGAGAACTAAACTAGCGACGCCTTGCAGACTGTAACTAGCTACTCTTTCTCATTGTCAGATAACATTGGCCTAAACCCGTCCGTTTTCCAACGTGTAAGGTGGTGACGCTTTGTTGACTGCTTTTCAGGAGTTCGTTTGCAAAGTTTTTATTTATTTATTTTTATCGGTGTCTGCAAAATTGAGCGACGTACGCTTCCGCTCACGCTTTCTTAGCCAACTATGCGGTCAACGAATGGCATGCATGAAAAAAAGCATGTTGCTTCTCGTTACGTATGAATGTAATATGGGGTATTACCTCAAAATCACTCGTCATTCAGGTACTTACTCTGTCACGCCACAAATCACTCTCGGAAGTGGAACGGTGTCCGACCACGTTAGCAAAGGTTTCTCAACTAAAATAAGGCAATACCGAAATAGAGAGAACACACTATCCACACAATATCCTTATTTCCCGCTTTGAGTGTCGAGCTCTTTATATAGGCTATGTCGCTCGCAGTGAGGCCGCGACTTCTATGTGCGCCGTTTCTTGGAGGTTATCGAAACGCTGTTATTGGGAACTGTATGTTGTGTTGCAGAAAATACACTTCAACCTCGCTAATCCGGCCCTCAGTAGTTCCGCCTCTCAGTAATCCAGCCCACATCCGGAAAAAGGCGCACAACAATGAATTACCGTGCGCAACATTGTTACTACTTAATAAAACCCTAGGCCCATATTTTATGCTCGCTTATTATGATATTCCTGGAGACAGAAACATCTACTGAGTTGGAATAAACAAGGGTTCCGAAATCAACGGTCGTGTCAAATGCAGCTTCTCTGTTCATGTACGACATCAAGGAACTAGTAATCTAAATACAGGCGCCTTCGAGGAGACTATCTTCCGTTTCCTGTACTCGAGCGTTCGACAGAGGTCCACAGTAACGCCGTAACTACTTACATACCAGTGTATATTAGACGGACATCAGAGATGTGCGCCACCTGTTCGATCATCCTTCTTGAAAACGGAAACACTCTTTCACAGAATTCTGCTACCAGTAAGTTCTCCCCTATGCACAGTTGTATTGCTATTCGAACTGTTAATAATCAGTCACTTCGCAAATCCTGTGGCGAATCTAGGGGGTGGGCTAGGTAGCTGCACCCCCCCTCCCCCCCCCCCCACCGAGCATGAGAAAAACCTTTTAATATATATTTTTTTCTCTTTAGAAACCAGGCCAATGATTTTATGCCACTTTCGAAATCAAAATAACCAACATAGATCGGGACAACCTTTTTTCTTTCCGTGACATCAGAACGCCACAAAGTTTCTATGAGCTCAGCCCCCTCCCCCAGGCAAAAATCCCGGATTCGCCACTGCTGATCCTGCATCCATATGTGCAATGAGTAGCCGGATTAGTGAGTTTAGCCGCAAAACATTCTCTTTCGTGGTAGGTTACCCCCTAATTTTCACTCCCCCTCCAATATACATTGGCCGATATTCGTCTTTTATCAAAGATACTTTCATAACAAAAATCATTAAAATTAGTTCACGTATCTCTAAGATATTGCAATTTTTCCATTTTAGCCCTCACTTTGGAGGAACTATACCCCCCCCTCCCCCCTCAAATATGTTTCACCACCGCTAAAAAACAACGTATCCAAATTTCAGAAAAATGGGAGAGTCACTTCTGTAGGTTTACTTGTTAGTCACTGATTCTTGAATAAAACTTTATTCTAACGTAAAATTCTTGCTCAGCGTCAGGAAAGCGAAAAGAAATAAAGCCGTATGACGACATTCAATTGTTAGACAAAGTAATGTGACATTAAAGTAGGATTCGCGTGCGATCAAACAGGTTTCCTGGGGACTAGCAACTGATCGTTGCTATTGCCTTCACATGGGTCATTTACGAAGAGATGGCTCGCTCCTGCGATCCGTCGCTCGTGTTTGGAGTCTTATAGAGATTGCAAATTGTTATGACATTCTGGATATGATTTCGGCATATATTCGCTGTACAAATACGGAGAGGACAGTTAATATACTGTGGGTGCCTTCTCACGCTGGTATCTGCTATAATGAGGAAGTTGATGTATTGGCTAAACAAGCGGCATCCTTAGGCACTGTCTTGGACAGTGGCGTAGCTATCATAGGGCTAGGCGGGGCAGTGCCCCGGGGCCCCCGAGATCAAGGGGCCCCTCGGCCTCCGTGAGCAAAATTCGGTAAAAGTTACAATAGAGCGTCATTTTTAAAATTTTTATATTTATTTATTTATTTATTTTACCTTCCAACCCTACCGTCCATCAATTCTTCCTCCCGTCAAATTAAGCTGCCCACAGTAGCCGCACTGGGCCACAGGGTGACGGAACATTGCTTCTAGTGAGGCCTGTTGACAGGCCAAGCCGACAGTCGCTGAGTACAACAGTCGGCACACTCCAGTCGGTAGAAGTAGCGGCAGCATCACAGCTGTTCAGTCAACAGCTGCGCCTTCCAAGTGTTGCGGCGTGCCGCTTCGCGCAATGTAGAGGATCGCGCGACTCCCAGATACTGTACAAATACATTTACTGTACAGTACTTCTTATTGGAAAGTAGAAGTGTACAGTTCGATTATACGAATAATCGGTTTTCCGAACATCCATGTCCCCCAGTTACACTTCGGATAATCGTCGTTCTACTGTATATAATATTTTTGCTGAATGAAGGATTTTCAACTTTTAACTTTTTGAACACTGCCAACAAACTTCAAACGAAGGAAGTGAAATCCAAAAATTATTCCCATCTCAGAATATAAACATAAAAATGTATTGCTTGTCCGCTAAGATGTGCACCCTGCCACCTGCTGAATTACTAGCAGTATGTGACAATACTGTTCATGGTTTGATTAGCGGCAGGGGGCCATATTTTCGTGGTTGTGTCAAACTTCATTGTTCATTTTTACTAGCTTCTGCCTGAGAGTTCATTCACCGAGTATGGAGAAACTTCGAAAACTATTCCTGGTTGTTTTATCTGTATGTCCTACCCAGGTCCAACTCTATCCCTCTCCAACATTTCATCCAAATCCACCCAGTAGTTTCTGCTTGAAAGCATAATTAACTTTAACAGTTGTAATTATATTAGAGAGTACGATTAAGCCGGCCGCGGTGGACGAGGAGACTGAGGCGCTCCAGTCACGGTCTGCAAAGCCGCTACGGTCGGGGTTCGAATGCCCCCTCGGGCATGGATATTTGTGCCGTCTTTAGTATAAGGTAGTTCATAAGTAGTTTGTAAGTTTAGGGACTGATGACCCCGTAGTCAAGTCCCATAAGCTTAACAAACATTTGAACATTTTTTAGTACGATTAAATATTATCTGCTGCGTGACACAGAGTTATCTACGTAAGAGTTGTTGTTGTTGTGGTCTTCAGTCCGGAGACTGGTTTGATGCAGCTCTCCACAATACCCTATCCTGAGAAAGCCTCTTCATCTCCATATAAGAGCGACAACCTACATCTGTCTGAATCTGCTTACTGTATCCCTCTCTTGGTCTTCCCCTGCGATTTTTTCCCCACACACTTCCCTCCAACGCTAAATTCACAATTCCTTGATGTCTAAGAATGTGTCCTACCAATCTATCCCTTCTTTTAGTCAAGGTATGCCAGAAATTCCTTTTCTCCCCAATTCTGTTCAGTACCTCCTCATTAGTTACGCGATCCACCCACCTAATCTTCAGCATTCTTCTGTAGCACCATATTTCAAAAGCCTCAATCCTCTTCCTGTCCGCACTGTTTATCGTCCATGTCTCACTCCCATACAAGGCAACACTCCATACAAATGCCTTCAAAAGGACTTCCTTAGGTTTAAATCAATATTCGATGTTAACAAATTTCTCTTTTTCAAGAACGCTTTTCTACCCATTGCCATTCTGCATTTTATATCCTCTGTACTGCGACCATCATTTGTTATATTACTGCCCAAGTAACAAAACTCATCTACCTCCTTTATTGCTTCGTTTCCCAATCTAATTCCTTCAGCATCACCTGATTTTCTTACACTGCACTCCATTACCCTAGTTTTGCTCTTGTTAATGTTCATCTTATATGCACCTTTCAGCACACTGTCCATTCCGTTTAACTGCTCTTCCAGGTCCTTTGCTGTCTCTGACAGAATTACTATGTCGTCGGCAAATCGTAACGTTTTTAATTCTTCACCCTGAACTTTAATTCCTTCACCAAATTTCTCCTTGCTTTCCTTTATAGCTTGCTCAATGTACAAATTGAACAACAATGGAGAAAGACTACAACCCTGTCTTACTCCCTTTCCAACCACTGCATCCCTTTCATGCCCTTCAACTCTGACAACCGCTGTCTGGTTTTTGTACAAGTTGTAAATAACCTTACGTTCCCTATATTTTACTCCTGCTTGCTTCAGAACTTGAAAGAGTTTATTCCAATCAACATTGTCAAAAGCCTTCTCCAAATCTACAAAAGCTAGAAATGTAGGTTTGCCTTTTCTTAATCTATCTTCTAGGATAAGCCGTAAAGTGAGTATTGCCTCCCGTGTTCCTACATTTCTCCTGAACCCAAACTGATCTTCCCCGAGGTCGGCTTCTACCAGCTTTTCAATCCTTCTGTATATAATTCGCGTTAATATTTTGCAGCCATGACTTATTAAACTGATGGTTCTGTAGTTTTCACATCTGTCTGCACCTGTTTTCTTTGGAATGGTGATTATAACATTTTTATTAAAGTCTGAGGGTATTTCACCTGTCTCATACATCTTACACACCAGGTGAAACAATTTTGTCATGGCTGGTTCTCCCAGAGACTTCAGTAGCTCTGAGGGAATATCATCTACTCCAGGAGCCTTGTTTCGACTTAGATCTTTCAGGGCTCTGTCAAATTCTTCTCTCAGTACAGTATCTCCTACTTCATCTTCATCTACATCCTCTTCCCTTCCTACAATATTGTCTCGTAGTTCATTTCCTTTATAGAGCCCCTCTATATACTCTTTCCACCTTTCAGCTTTCCCTTCTTTGCTGAGAACTGGTTTTCCATCAGTGTCCTTGATATTCATAGAGCTGTTTTTCTTATCTTCAAATGTTTCTTTTATTTTCCTGTAGGCTGTATCTATTTTTCCCCTATTTATACATTCTTCTACAGATTTGCATTTGGCTTCTAGCCACTCCTGCTTAGCCATTTTGCATTTCCTGTCAATCTCATTTCTTAGTCGTCTGTACTCCATTTTGCCTGTTTCATTTACTGCATTTTTATATTTTCTCCTTTCATCGATTAAATTTAGTATCTCCTGCGATATCCAAGGATTTTTTGTAGGTCTTTCCTTCCTACCTATTTTGTCCTCTGCTACCTTTACTATTTCGTCTCTCAATTTTACCCATTCCTCCTCTACCGTTTTATTTTCCCGTGTTTCTGTCAATTGTTGCCTAAAGCTCCCTCTGAAATTCTTAAGAACGTCAGGTTCCTTCAATTTATCCAGGTCCCATCTCCTTATTTTCCTACCTTTTTGTTGTTTCTTTAGTTTCAGCCTACAGTTCATAACCAACAAGTTATGGTCAGAGTCTATATCTGCCCCTGGGTATGTTTTACACTGTAGAACCTGGTTCCGAAATCTATGTCTTACCATTATAAAATCTATCTGGTATCTTCCGGTGTCTCCTGGTCTCTTCCACGTATACAACCTTCTTTTGTGATTCTTGAACCAGGTGTTTGTTATAACTAAATTATGTTCCGTGCAAAATTCTACCAGGCGGCTTCCTCTTTCGTTCCTTTTGCCCAGACCATATTCAGCCACTATCTTCCCTTCCCTTCCTTGTCCTACTACCGAATTCCAGTCTCCCATAACAATTAAGTTTTCCTCTCCCATAATGGTCTGAATAATTTCCTTTAGCTCCTCATATATTTCTTCGATCTCCTCATCGGCAGAGCTAGTTGGCATATAAACCTGTACTACTGTTGTCGGTGTTGGCTTCGTATCTATCTTGACAATGATAATGCGATCACTGTGCTGGTCATAGTAGTTTACCCGCATTCCTATTTTCTTATTCATTATCAATCCTACTTAAGAGTAAGTTTGCCTTATTATGTCGTCCAGTAAGCGATAAGGACCTGATGAAGTAATATTGTATCTGTATAGTTCATAGGCGCCGATTACGGTTATGCTCGGTCGCTCAAGCATACCCCAAAATTTGAATGGATATGCTCGGCATACCCCACTGAAAATTTTGGTGTTATTTTTTTCTTTACGTTATATTTCTTGATTGTAATTAAATTCGACTATCTCATTCCATTGATGGGCGGCTGGCTTTTGTAATACACCGCTGTAAAAAGATTATATAAAACAAACAGGTAATTGAATTCGTAGGCATTAAAATTCATGTTGACATGTGAGTGAAGTGATAATTTTCTAAATAGTCCGAATGTTAATGGAATGCTGCTTGTAAGTTCAATATCGTAAACTGAAGGCGGTAACCTTTAATTGTTGTATTAAATAGCTAGAAATGAAGTGGGTTTGGTACGATACAATGAAAATGAGTATACTACTAATTTAACGTTTGTGTATCCTCTTAGAAGTCGATTGTCTTAAAGGTATCGTGTTAGTGTTAAGTCGTGACATTTTACAACCTGTTTACTGAATTGGTGTGTGATGTAACAATGGGTTGTGAACCTATTGGTATCGACAGACATGGTATGACAGCAGAAGTGGTTATGGA
The DNA here is from genome assembly GCA_026315105.1 of Locusta migratoria. Lineage (NCBI taxonomy): Eukaryota > Metazoa > Arthropoda > Insecta > Orthoptera > Acrididae > Locusta > Locusta migratoria. The sequence goes on along the minus strand of CM048751.1, from coordinate 326,239,354 downwards.
CTATTTTCGTAATATTGTATAGAAAATAATTCTGCAAAAGAAAGAAGGCAGGAAGACCATTCGATGTTTGTTTTTGTGATAATAAACACAGTATTCAAAATACAGGCACATCATTATCTGATATGCATGTCTAAGAAGACGAAAAGTCTGAAAATGACTTCAGTAGTTACTACAACGGGAGAAAGAGGTTCAAATGGTCGCAAAAGCTGCCCAGTAGTTCTGAAACGTGAAATTGAAATTAATGGCTGTTAATTTCTTTCCCGTATGTTAAAAAATTACTTTTCTCCTTTCAGAGATTAAAATGGTCCTAACACCAGATGAAGCAAAAAAGAAGAAATAGTTCTAAATTAAACCAAATTATTACTTTACTTTTGTACCTGCAATAGGAAAAATATAATAAAGTTTTATTATATTTTGATTATTATTATTATTATTTTTTAAGAAATACCTGTCGGTGGGGGGGGGGGGGGGGCTGCAGGCTGGGAACCACCTCCGCCTTATTGGAAACGCCACTCAACACACCCCAAGATTTTCAAAAGTCGGCGCCTGTGGTATAGTTTTAGTTTAGAGAGGGCCCCAACGTCATTCTTGCCCCGGGGCCCTTGGTGTAGTAGCTACGCCACTGGTCTTGGACCTACAACTACCATACACAGACTTCTTATCTGCGGTCAAGGAATACGTTAAACAACCGTGGTAACAAATGTGGAACGTTCCCCAACAAATGAAAGACGCTTCTTATGCTGTGCTGCAATCTCGGATTTCTACGCAGCCGTGGTTTATGAGGACTCATCTGGATAGATCCGCGATTTCTACCATCATTCGTCTTCGCTTCAATCACGCCTCTTATCCACAACATCTACATCGGATAAACGTCTACGATTCGTCGGTATGTGAGTGTGATCCTGAAACGGAAGCTGATGTCAAGCACATCCTGTTCAGGTGCCCCAAATTTGACCGTGAACGTTTGAACTTCCTGCAGACTTTGGTGAAGATGGGATATCCCCTTCCCCCGTCAGCTTCTTCCCTTTTGTTTACAAGAGACATTCGTGTATATAAAATCATAATTAAGTTTATTAAGAACACTGGACACAATCTATAAGCATGAAGTGTGTAGGTAATATAAGGTTTTGCTTGTGAACATGTGAAAATGTTCCAAAATTATTTAAATTGTAATGTAATGCAGTTTTCTCTTTGTTTGCACTTTCCCATTTTGACAAAATGTACTTCTGTTTTTTTCTGTTTATTTAAATATATGTACATTTCCATTGTGTGATGTAGATGGCCACATTAACACTCAGATGGCCAAATAAAGGGGGGAAAATATTTGTTTGGGACTCATCACCAGTACAGTAACGAAGTCTTAATTACTGCACCAGAAAGTGACTAACGCATTTCCCTCGCAGCGACAGGAGTTGCGTACGATGACGCGAGGCGCCAGTCTTTGCGGAAGTTTTAACACGCATAAAACATGGCCGAACCAAAACAAACACGAGTGCGACCGGTGCGCCATTTATCAAACTGGCTGATATATGACGGCTTGAAACTTCGCCAACTGCACCGCCCCCTCCCCGCTCCAACACGCGCGGCGGAATCCGTATTAATCGGTGTAGCGACAGGCCCAGAGGACTGTGAAACGTGAATGATAAACAGATTTGCAGAATTATTGGCACCGCAAAATTCGGCAAAGAAAGTTCGCACTCCCGTGCGCGCGAAAAAAATGTGTGTTATTTCTCTTCTAGACAGAAGCTGAAAGCTGTACTGCCAGAGAACAACATATTTTCTTCGTCGTAAAATGTCATTCTGGCTGAAGTTAAACTGCGCCACAGATTCAAATAATCCATCAATATGCCGAACGTGGAACTGTTGCTGATACTACACTTCGTTGTCTTCTTTTCCTTAGCGCCTTTCTCAACTTTTTATCTCGTCTTCGTCCTTATCGTGTCCGATTGTCCTTACTCTCATATTCTCTCTTCCTTCATCGCCACTTATTATAAGCGTATCTCAGTATCTCGTTCGCATAGCTGAAATTATACGAGAAACTCTAACGATTCTGTTAAATATGAAATTTTTGCGCTGTCATTTTGCGATTACGAACCGATATGCAATATATTTACTGTAAGTAAAATTCGAAGCTCAATTTCTGCTGCTGTTAAGATACTACAAGCTGTATAGACAGTCACTACGGTCGGGCGTTCGAATCCCCCCTCGGGCATGGATATTTGTGCCGTCCTTAGTCTTAGTTAGTTCATAAGTAGTTGTAAGTTTAGGGACTGATGACCACGTAGATAAGTCCCATAGACTATACAAACATTTGAAACATTGTATAGACAGTGGAATACCACAGAAAACATAGCGCTACTGTCACAGTAGCTCAGGTTTTGGCTTTTCAAGTCTCCACTGGAAAAAAAACTGTGTAGTCCGGCAATCAGTTTTTAGGAGGTTGTAAGAAAAGCTACGTTTCAGACAGTTGCTGTAATGGGAGAGTAGTTGTTAAATTTTGTAATGTGAGAATAACTGTGTCTGCTGTAATGTTCTTCCACGAGTTGAAGTTTCTGGGGAAGATTATTTATGTATACGTTAACATTTAACGTCAGAGATCCGGTGGTCTGATAGTTTATTGACATGTATTTTATGTATTGACTACTATTTCATGTATTTTCTAGCCCTTCAGAAATAGAGATCAGTCTGCAGATTGATAGCGTTGAGAAGATAAATCAATAATACTACCAAATTTACTGCCCTATCCTTTGCATAAATGTCCACTAACTTTAGCATAGACGTCTCGATGTGTTCATGTGCAGCGTTTATTATTATTATAGAATGAAAAGGCATAATTTGAAAAAACCGGGTATTACTCGGATACTATAACGTGGCAGTCAGCGCGACAATAAACAAATGGGGAAGAGAAACAGGCACTCTTCTGCTTGTGTTAGAACACAAGTCATTTCACAGAACGTAAGACTTTCTTACCCTTAGCAAACGACTCTGGCGGAGCCGGTGTTACTGCTTGTAAAGTGGCCACAAGCATAAATTTAACTAGGATGGCAATAGCGTATGCAGTGTCATTGATGTTGCTAGGAATCCAAACTCGCCTCTATATTACCACTTCAAACCGATTGTAACAAACTGCTTGTGTACAAATAAAGCTGTCATAATAAATAGATCGGTTTGGATTTAGAAGAAGTGTAGGAACACGTGAGATAATAATTACAACTTAGAAGATAGATTAAGAAAAGACAAACCTACATCTCTAACTGTGGTAGATTTAGAGAAAACTTTTGAGAATGTTGACTAGAATAAACTATTTCAAATGCTTAAGTCAGCAGGAATAAAGTATGGGGAACCGAAGGTTACTTACAACTGGTACAGAAACTGGACAGCATTTACAAAAGGTGAAGGTCATGAAAGGGAAGCATTGGTTGGGAAGGGAGTAAGATAGGGTTGTAGACTTTCCCAAATGTTGTTCAATCTGTACATTGAGGAAGCTGTGAAGGAAAGTAAGGAGAAATTTGATTAAGCAAATAAAATAAAATAAAATAAAAAAATAAAATAAAAAATTACGGCTTACCGATGACCTCGTAATTCTATCAGGGATAGCAAAGGATTTGGAAGAGCAATTGAATGGAATGGACAGTATCTTAAAAGGGGGATATAAGATGAACAACAAGAGAAGCAAAACAAGGGTGGAAAGTTACCTTGTACGGGAGTGAATCATGGGCTGTAAATAGTTTAGAAAGGAAGAGGCTTACGAATTGTAGTGCTACAGGCAAATGCTGAAGATAGGATGAGTCGATCGCGTAACTAAAGATGTGCTGAATAGAATTGGGAAAGAGTGATTCCTGGCATACCGTGACTAAAAGAAGGGATCGGTTGGTAGGACACTTTCATAGACATCAACGAATAGTCATGTTACCATTGGAGGGAAGTGTTTGGGGAAAAAGAAAGTTGAAATGTTGGTAAACCTAAGCGACCAAACTGGAAAGGTCATCGCACCCGAGACTTACAAACTACATAAAGTAAATAAGCTAAGGACATGACACACACCGATGCCTGAGTGAGGACTCGAACCTGAGGTGAGACCGGCCGCGCAATCCATGAAGTGGCACCTTTACCCTCTTTAAATCCCATGTGCATGACTATGGCAACTACTTTGAATTATCTCTGCGTGCGAGAAACACGTTGTTACGCACGGAAAATATCATGCAAATACTTTTTTACTTCTGAGAATTAACTGTGGACGCTTTCAATGCCACTTACGTATCTTTTTCGCATGTAAAGATCATTAAAAGTAGTGTGTCATAATTATAAAAATTTGTATTTCACTGTAATGTTTTTAAAGGAAATGCCTCTTGCTACTGCAAATGAATGGTTTTATTTTTATTTTTTTAAGTCACCTATACGCGTTTCGCCTTTGTCACAAGGCATCTTCAGTTGGTGTCCTGAAATATTTGTGTGTTTCTGTTTACACATAAAGGTTAGGTTTCTTACACATGTACAAAACATTTCGTTTCTGATTTAAAACAGTTCTTTGTTTGCTATAAAATGGTGTACTTACAGCACTTGCTACTGTCTTCATTTTAGCTAATCGCTTGACAAAGCTGATGTTTTCTCATGGAATCTTCGCCTTACGAGGGCAATTATTTTTACTGAGTGGACGAGGGTACATACTGCTGTGAACCATAAAGCAGGAACAGCATTATTTGTTTACTTTATGGTCTGTACGATACACTAATCGTGTCATTCTGTGTGGTTCGAACAAATGGGCAAAGATTTTCTATCGTGTTGTTGATGTTGCCAACATAATCGCGCGAGGCCGCCGACATGATACGTAAAATTTTACCCCCAGTGACCGTTGTAAACACAATTGGTCGATTTTCGACCACAGGCAATACTAGTTTTTTAAATGCAGGGAGCAGTTCTTTATTTTATCCGCATTCCTCTCCAGTTAATTATAGCAAGCACAGTAATAAGATGATCTGCAGCATCACAAGATGATCAAAACCTCTTGACGTTCGGATCAGCAAGATGGCGACGTATTGGTGCGTCTTTGCCTGTGTAGTTAATGTATGTGAGTGGTGGTATCGCCAGTGCTTGCATTGTTTCGTCAGCTGGTCCACTGTGCCTGTACAGCAACAGACCTCCCCACCGCCGCCCTCGGCAGGTGGTGGTGTTTTTTGCGCGCGCCTGAACAAAAGGAGCATCGCGTGTGGCTGGAGAGGCGGCCGGCTGCCGGTGGCCGGTTCTCGTTTTAGAATCTGCCGCACGCAGCCCGAGCGCTCCGCCGCCGCCGCCGCGGCTGCAGTAGCCCACACTGGCGCTCCGATAATTCAGTCCGGGAAAGCCGGATGCACGCGACGCCACACCTGCTATAACAGCGACGCCTAGAAAGCCGCCTCCAGCCCGATAAATCAGCCACTCTCTCCCGGTGTGCGTGCGTTTCCCTGCGTGTCCACAACACGGGGGTGACTTCCTGGCTGGGGACGCCACGATAACGTAATGCTCCACGCACTCGTCGTACCTCCGAAGTCTTGCGTGGCTTCTCCTCTCATTGGTACATAGATCCACTAAAATTTCTCTGACGTGAAAGTGAAACAGGTATCGACTAAGTGGTTGATGCAGACGCAACAGCGCTTAACTGGGTCGAGCGTCGACAAACTCGCAGTGCGTGACCTTACTTTCATCTGATGCGTTCCATCAGCTTACACCCACTGCATATCTTTCCTGAAAGGCACGCATGTTGTATATTAGAGTACATCATTATCATGGACGTTGCCAGGGGTGGTTTATGGGGTTGAAACCCCCTCCAGAAATGATGACAAAGCTAAAAAAAAGGCATCATTCTGTATCAGGATAAAGCTCGCCTACATTTTGCCAGGTTGGAAAGCCGTTATACATATTTCTCACCATGCAGTCCCCATACTTTTTGTACCGCTGAAGAAAGACATTCATGGCCATCACTATATTTCGGACGAAGAGGTACACACCTGATCCTATAGCTAACGGAATACATTGACGGATTTTGTCTCGCAGTGTCTTAACAGTTATGGTGATTACCACTGAAATACTGAGCACTTTACGTAGTTTTTCCCAGGTGTCTTCTTTTACCATGTCTGATCCTTATAGAAGAGTGTAACTTGCCTGTTTTCCAATCACTAACAATAATTCCTTGCTCAAGGCACCCATGGTGGATAATTGTTAAGATGGGAACTAAATTCGGAGAGGATTCTGCGTAGAAAATGTCGAGCCCTGGAGCTTCATTGTGCTTTAGACATTTGAGCTCTTTTTCAACACCACTATCAGTAATAACAATATGAGTCATCAATATTTCTTGATTTTCCTATGTAAACGAATCAAGGTTCTCGTCTAGTCAGAGAGTATCTCATTTTTTGCCATTAACGGCATTCACGTAACGCAAAAAGCCTAGCCAGGAAGTGTTTCGCTGATAATGCTTCAGATCTTATGTTCGTGAACATTCACTAACTGCGTTCCTGTATGCCATACGTGTTTCAATCCATATTTGCCTGTCATCGTGATATGATTTGCCTTGATCTTTCTATGGAGAATACGTAGATTCTTAAGTTTTCTAATTTTGCTTCTATACTATAACAACTTTTTAGCATCCAGTCCTCTGCAATGAAAAATATACTATATACAGTATTTGTTTTGTTTGCAGTTCTATTATTAGTGTCCATTCATTTTAAACCCCTCCAGAAATCATATCCTGGCTACGCCTGTGATCGTTATCGTATCTTAATATCAAGCAGTAAACCCTACAACCCATGATCTTTAAAAGTATGGACCTCCGTTATAAGAAAATCTATTTTTTCTCTGTACCGATATTTATAAACTAATCACGTGGTACAATACACAAAGTACAAATCTGTGTTGCATTGGAAGATGTCATGTAGTCCAGTAATTCACGTGAGAAGGTCTCCGGAACGATTGTAGCTGCACAGCAGGAATTAACACTTCGATCGCGAAATAGTAATTTGAGGTAGACCCATGGAACATTCCATTTCAGATAAATGTGAGGAATTCGATATTCCGAGATATACAGTGTCAAGATTACGCCGAGTATACCAAATTTCACGCATTACCCCTCAGCACGGACAACGCTGTAGCCGACAGCTTGTCCTGATTGAGAACAGCGGCGTTTGCGTAAGGTCGTCAGTGCTAACAGGCAACCAGCATTGCATGAAATAAAGCCAGAAATCAATGTCGAACACACGACGAACGTATTCGTCACACCCTAGGAGGTTGGAATAGGAGAAGATGGCCTTAACGCAACTAAAGTGACGCCTCTATCGTCATATTACAGAGCCAATAATATTTCTGGTGACGTATGTGATTTTCATTGCATTCCTAGTTGAAAGTAGTACTTTATCTAAATAGAGAAAAAGTTACCTGCATTATATATGAATGAGCAAGCAGAGCAAGAAAGTCATATGCTATTTTTCACAGAAAAATTGTATTGCTAAGTTAATAATTGCTATTTGTTTTAGTGTTTTTCTCTCAGTAACATCTAATTTTCACTTTTATGAGATATGGTTTACGTTGAAAATTTAAAGACCTGGTGATACAGAATTTTAGTATGAATATTTAATGCCGTGGAAACTGCAGAAGGAATTTTCGTATGTATTTAACATAAAGAAGTCTCCTCAGTACTGAGCTTACGAATGGTACAGTTTGGTTCCGTCATTATTGGAAAACTTTTGTTCTGCCTTACCCGTTAACTACTATAACTGACAATTTCAGTCCTTGTAAATCATTTGGATAATATCCTGATTTGTACTCGTAATTATGGGATGAGATTTTACGTTAATAAACCACATTTGAGCTATCTGGGGGGTCTGTGTTTGACCACAAAAGTATACTGTATGAAATATATATTCAGAAATGAGCCATTAAAACCTATGGTAGTTAACAGAGCAAGAACCACACAGTGCTTCAGTCTGAAAATATTTCCTTGCCTCCTCAAGATGGCGGACTGACGTCAATTGACAGCTAAGCTTTGCACAGTAGAGCCATCTTCCCTTATTTTAACTTCCTTGGTTACACCAGTGCGGCGCGATTTGCCCTTAATGGGATACGGCAGCTTACGATCGAATCAACTGTCTCTGCTAATAGCAGGACATCGTGTGCAGCGCCCGTACTGCGTTCGTGAAATAGGTTGGGTCCTATACGACTGGATAACTGTAGCTGGGTCAGATGAGTCCCGATTTCAGTTGGTATTGACTGATGCTAGTGTTAATGTGGCACAGACTCTACGAAGTCGTACACCCAATTTATCAGAAAAGCATTTTGCATGGTGGTTGTGGTCATAAATACGTGGGCTGTTTGTACATCGATTGGGCTGGGTTATCCAGTCTAAATGAACCAATCATTAACTGGAAAAAGTTATACCGGGTTTCATGCAGACCATTTCCAGCTATTCATGCACTTCATGTTTCCAGACAACGATGCAGTTTCTATTATTGGTGACAGTGCGCCAAGGTACTGGGCACAATTATTCCAGATTGGTTTGAACAACATTCTGGATATTTACAACAAATGATTGGGCCACTAAAATCGCTCTACGTAAATCCCATCGAGCATTTATTGGACACTGGGCAGTTCGTGTCCAAAATCCTGCACTGGGAGTTCTTCCGCAATTACGGACAGTTGGAGAAGCAGCATCGCTCAATGTTCCTCCAGAGAACTTCTGAGTACCTGTTGGGTCCATCACACATAGAGTTGCTGTAATTCGCCGTGCAAAACGGAGGTTCGACACAATATTAGTATGCAACTCAGCTTATCTCACCTCAGTTTTAATTTCTGTAGTATTCTTTAGTAAAATGCCCAAACCGTGAACACCATTTTGACACTGTCAGAGAGAATGACGTCGCGCAGTGGTAACACAGTGGACTCTCATTCGGGAGACGGACGTTCTAATCCACCTCGGGAAATCCAGTTTTAGTTTTCCGTTATTGCCTTAAATCACTCCAAGCAAATGCGGGGGTGCTTTCTTTGAATGGGCACAGCCGCATTCCTTCCTCATATTTTCTAACGACCACGCTATCGACAGTATCTTAAACCGTAATCTTCCTTCCTTTCTTTTTTCTGGAACGGTGTTATTGCGCAATACTCAGTATTGCTCGACGAATATGGGGCGTCAGAGGGCCACTTTCCTTTTTGCAGTACCCCCGTGTGTTGCACGTGTGCTAAGAGTAATTAGTCCGCGTGGTTTCACCGGCGTGACGGCCATGCCCGTTTCCGGAGTGACAGTGGCTTGGATGTAGGTTAGCAGCGCCGCGCCACAGGTTCCTGTCAACTGCCGCAGTCGCCAGACCCCTTTGGCGCTGGTGCCTGAGAAGCTGCCAGCAGCAACAAGCTTTCCCGACATCTGCTAGGTCTTGCCGCCTTCCAAGCATCGCTCTGCACGTCGGGTGCACACGAGTCCCGGAAATAAGATGCCGACTGCCCTTTTACTTCATGGGTCTCTTCTGTAATCCAATGTTGCAACTAATTACATCGCTAACGTTACAATCGGTCTCGTCAGAGAGCATTCTCGTCGTATTTACTTCAAAGCAGATTGTAAAAGAACAAAGCTTGAGGAGCATTGTTCGGTTACAAAAGCAATCATTCTGGGCACTGCCCTTTCATTTATAGTAGGGTAAACCCCAGCTCCAGACAAAATTTTCGGGTGTCTTTCAGAGTTACCTTGGTACAAGAACCAGTTGTTTCCGATGACAGACAAGCAGACAACATGATATGGAATGAATAATCTCATCTTGGAGGACCTCTAAATACCTCGAAAGCACGTATTTTATTATCTACTAGTCGACCCGGCAATGCTTCGCAAGTGCTAATATGTATGTTCTCTTGCTTTGAACGTGAAATATGGATAAATTTTTCACAATCAGACGAATGATATTGATATCCCATTATAAAAATGTCTTTCAAGTTATCGCGAATTTTCAAATTTTCCAGGTAATTTTCCCAAATTTTTAGTTCATAAGAGCGTTAATCTTGCGTTGAACGTCAAAGATTAAAATGTCATTGCAATCGGATGAAAGGTTCTCAACTTATAGTGTTGAGTACATTTAGAAACACATTGAAAAAGGAACTTTCCTTTTTTAAGTGTCATTTTTGTTTCACTAAATACTTTTCCAAGACTATAATGAACAAAACAAAAAAAGAATTACCCCTCTCTGTCGTGCGAATAGCCAGTTATAGTGATGAATTCAATCAAAAACACATTGAAAATCGCAGTTTCATTTTTCTCAAATTTTCCAATTTTTCTTTTTTTTCCATACAAACCTTGTCCTGTAAAGCCGTACTCAAGTGATGCTCTTACAACCACATGTCTATGGATTTCTATTCATAAAAAAAAGAAAGCTTTCGGTTTTTCCTAAATTTTTCTACTTTCCGGGCGACTTTTCCAAATTTTTACTTGATGCTGAGCTTCCTATTGCCTTCAACATGCAACGTACAAAAGTTTATCGCGATTGGACGAACAGTATTGATAGCTCACTGGAAAAAGCTGTTTGTTTTTCCCGATTTTCCTCTTTTCCGGCCAACTTTTCCATATTTTATTACCGTTTAAACTTTCCCTGGACTTACACGAATATTTCAAGACTAAAATTAGCCAAATCGGTTCAGCCGTTCTCGAGTTTTAGCGAGACTAACGAACAGCAATTCATTTATATATATTTAGATTTATTTTTTGCGTTCTTTGCCTCTCGTTCTGGGGCCTCCGAACTCGAGAGTTTTTTCAGACTGTCTTGTGCCTCTCGTCCTTGAGGGGGGGGGGGGGCTCCAGATTTCAAAAGTTACTTTTTTATAGTAATACACGTATTTCCAAGTTGACCGGGGGGGGGGGGGCTCATTTTGTTTTGCCCCCGCCCTCCGACAGCCTCAATCCGCCACTACTTCCTACATCATGTTTCATATTGTACATGGTAGAGGATACCTTACGGTGACCACGACTCTGTTTTACCATTACATTGAAAGTTATCTCATCGTATATAATTGGCAATACACCGTCAGGTGCATGGCACAGAGTACCTTGCAATAAACAATGTCTCTTTCACTTATCACCACGAAAGCTGACATATATGAGAGTTTTCCTAGGTAGGGAGGGGGGAAGCAGGAGGGTAAATTGAAAGATAAGGGCCGAGAGAGGGGGAGGATGGGAAAGGAGTGGAGAGATTGGAAAGGAAGTAGTGGCGAATCCAGGATCTTGGTCATGTGGGGGGGGGGGGGGGGCGGAAAGCTGAGCTGATAGAAATTTCTTACCTGAAACTGACGTGATGTCTAGCAAAAACAGTTGTACGATGTCCTGCTGCATGGTTATGCCGTTTTCAGAAGATGCATGTAATCATTGGCCATATTTCTTAAAGAAAAGGGAAAGAAAGAGCTTTTTCTCATGATCTGGGGGAGGGGGGCTGCAGCCCCTAGCCTCGCCCCCACCCCCTGGATTTGTAACTGAAAGAAAGGCATGGATGGAGAGAGAGGAGGGGAATGGAGTTTGACCACGAGAGTATAGAATACATTCCTGGCAACGCCGGGTTTTCAGCTAGTTTTTCATATTTATGGTGCATGAAATTCAAACATCAAGTAATAATCAGCCAAAGCGGTTCGCTGCAACTCTAACATATTCTCGAGAAAATCTACATCAGAGTTTTTGCAAGCACATTTAAATACCTCTGATTACATTATTTGAAAATCAATACAACTATAAAGTGAAACATTGTTGTTGTTTTATACCTTCTCCACTTCGGCCATCAGTCGTTATCTTACTACCCAAATAACAAAACTCATCTACTTTTATTGTCTCATTAACTAATCTAATTCCTTCAGCATCGCCTGATTTTCTGACATTGCATTCCATTACCTTCGTTTTACTCTTGTTAATGTTCATCTTATATCTTCCTTTCAAGACACTGTCCATGCCATTCAATTGCTCTTCCAGATCTTTTGCGGTCTCTGACAGAATTACTAAGTCATAGGCAAACCGCAATGTTTCTATTTCTTCTCCCTGCACTTTAATGCTCTCTCCAAATTTCTCCTTCCATTCCTTCGCTGCCTGCTTAATGTATAGATTGAACAACTGTCTTACTCCCTTCCCAACCTCTGCGTCCCTTTCTTGCCCTACGACTCTAATAACCGCTGTCTGGTTCTTGTATAGGTTGAATATAACTCTTCGTTCCCTGTATTTTACCCCTGCTGTCTCCAGTATTTGGTAGAGTGTATTCCAGTCGACATTGTCAAAAGCTTTCTCCAAATCGACAAACACTAAAAACGTACGTTTCCCTTTCCTTAGCCTATCTTCTAAGATAAGTCGAAATGTGAGTATTGCCTCCCGTGTTCCTACATTTTTCCTAAATCCAAACTGATCTTCCCCGAGGTCGGATTCCACAAGTTTTTCCCATTCGTCTGTAAATAATTCGTGTTAGTATTTTGCAACCATGACTTATTAAACTGATAGTTCTGTAATTTTCACACTTGTCTGCACTTGCTTTCTTTGGAATTAGAATTACTATATTTAGCGCATGCAAATTTCTGAAAATTAATTTTTTATTTTTTATTTAGTCACTGAACCCCGAAAGGCTTATTCCTACTACTACAAACCACCTATCATCCAATTTGTCCATAAAAGACCTTGTGATTGAAGGCGTAGCATTTTTTCTGCAGTGTATGTATGTACCTTCGTCCGTGAAATTGGGCCTGATGTTACCCGATATCCGAAAACATTCATTCAAATCGAGGTGAACGAACCGATATGTCGAAACCGCGCGCGCTCTTCGGTAACTGACCGCCCAAAATGTGGTTGGGCCGGGAGGAAGCCCTGTGTGCAGCGCACAGTGGCCCCGGCGGTAGGAGGCGAAGCCATTAAGCGAGAGTGAAGCCGGAGCCCGCGGACGCGACATGGGGCGTCGCTGTCAAATGGGGCAGGCGGAAGCGGGCTGCGCAATTTCCCATCTGCGGCGGCGGGCGACGCCTAGCGGCCTCCAGCCCACAATGCGGCCGCCGGCCTTTCAGACCTCATCCGCGGCGCAGAAAACCGCGCCGGCTGCGGCGCCCGCCCCCAGTCTGGTCCGCCATGGACGTGTGGAGGCTCAGGGTGACGGCCCCGCGCAGGACCGACAGCTCCGTGCAGGTCGTCATAGAGTCCGACGATGGCACGGTTCGAAATAAGTGTAAGTGCAAGTCTGGCCGTTGTGGGGGTGCCTCTGGTCCTGCGGTACGTCTTTGTAGGCTCTTCGGGACGCACGAATGACTATGGGCTGTGTCCGGCCGAGACCTGAAGGGTCGTTCTGAGTTCGTGACCGCTGTGTGCAGTGTGGTGGAATGTGTTGACTTTCCTGCCGAGGTAGCTGCTTGTGCTTTCCCTATATCTGGATTCTCTAAATAATAACCAAACTCACATTAGAAGCTGACCGAGATCTCGGGCTGATCTACAGATCAATCGTTCATCACACCAAGGCTCTCCAGAAGTCTCACCGCAGAAGTGTTACCCCGCGTAGGTTTTCCAGCCACGTTCATTTCTCAGTCTGCACTGAAACCATAGCTTTACTGCTTCAAGCGCTGTTTTTTAATACTGCTACACTTTTCGTTGGTCATGCAGTCGATGATGATGATTTCGTGTGACATCTTTGGCCGTTAGACCTCATCTGCGATCGTGCTCGGCCTGCCTGCTGCAAGTCTTTTGGTGACGCCACTTGGGCGACTTGCGCGTCGATGATGATAATGATGGATGATGATGATGTACGAAGATGTTTCATCTACATCTACATAGATACTCTACAAATCACATTTAAGTGCCTGGCAGAGGGTTCATTAACCACTTTCATAACCTTCCTCTACCGTTCCATTCTCTAACAGCGCGCGGGAAGAAAGAACACCGAAATCGTTCCGTTTTCAATCTGATATCTCTTTTTTATTGAAATGGTCATGTCTCCCTTACTAGGTGTTTGCTAGCAAAATATTTTCACATTCAGAAGTAAAAGTCGATGATTGAAACTTCGCAAACAGATCACGCCGCAATGAATAACGTCTTTCTTTTAATGATTTCCACCCCAATTCGTGCAACATTTCCGTGACCTCCCCCCCCCCCCCCCCCCGTAACGTGATAAAACAAAACGAGCTGTCCTTCTCTGAACCTTCTCAATGTCTTCCGTCAGTCCCACCTAGTGAGGGTCCCACAAGGGGCAACAGTACTCCAGGAAAGTACGCACAAGTGTGATGTAGGCAGTCTCTTTGGTGGACCTGGTGCATCTTCGAAGCGTTCTGTCAATCCTTTGATTCGCCTTCCCCACAATATTTTCTGTGCGTTCTCTCCAATCTAAGTTGTTCGTAATTGTAACTCCTAGGTATTTGGTAGAATTTACGACCTTAAGGTTTGATTGATTTATCGTGTAATTGAAGTTCAGCGGATTTGTTTTAGTGGTCATGTGTATTACTACACACTTTTCTTTATTTAGTGTCAATTGCCAATTTTCGCACCATGTAGTAATTTTGTCTAAATTGCTTTGCAGTTGCTTTTGATCCTCTGTTGACTTCACTAACCGATAGACGACAGCATCATCCGCGACGTCTAAGGGAGCTATTCAGACTGTCTCTTAAATCGTTTATAAACACAAGGAAGAGTAGGGGGACCTATAACGCTTCACTGGGGAACGCCAGATATCACTTCTGTTTCACTCGATGACTTACGGTCAATTACAACGAACTGTGTTCTTTCTGATAGGAAATCGTGAATCCAATCGCACATTTGGGGAGATAGTCCATAAGCACGCAATTTCATTAGAAGCCGCTTGTGGGGTACAGTGACAAAAGCCTACCGGAAATCCAGAAATATGGAATCGATTTGAGATCCCTTGTCGATGGCACTTAACACTTCATCTGAATAAAGGGAAAGTTTTGTTTCGCAAAAGCGATACTTTCTGAATCCGTGTTCACTATTGATTAATAGGTCGTTCTCTTCGAGGTAGTTCATAATATTGGAACAAAGTATATGTTCCAAAATCCTACTGCAAATCGACGTAAATGAGATTGGCCTGCAATTTTGGGGATCACTCATATTGCCTTTCTTGAATATTGGAATAACTTGGGCAACTTTCCAGTCTTTGGGTACGGATCTTTCGCGGCAAGTGACAAAATTCTCGAGGAAAACGACTTTTAAGTTTTGCAAATTCCCCTTAAGTCGACGTGCGAATGATGCACGACGCAAATGTTCAAATGTTTTTAAACACACGTCTAAGGGAGGACTCGAACCTCCGACGGGGAGCAGAGGCGCACTCCGTAGCGAGGTGCCTTAGAGCGCACGGCCACTCCGGCGCGGCACTTCCGGACAATTGGGCAAAAGTCATAAATAACGAAGCCATCATACTAAATATGTGTAACTAATAGTCCCTCTGTCAGTAATTGCAGAGAAAAATAATAGTTCTCAGTAATTATTATCCAGCTTTTCTGTATTCTTTCTTTGGAAACTGTGTGGTATTTTGTTTTATTGCTAACAACCGAGAAGAGGCATTGTATTGACTGTTACCTGCTTACGTATCCAGGCCAATATTCGAAGTTACTAACATTCTGAATGCAGTTAGATAAGTACTCAGCATGAACCGTTGATTTTGAACCCTTTCTAGTGACCACGACGTCTACGGGACGTTAAACCCTAATTTTCCTTCCTTACTTCTTTGAGCAATGACGAGTTCAGTCTTGTCTTGCTGGTCAAAATTACAGTGGTTTTCGTTCACTTAAGAACATCTAACTTCATAGTATGCAGTGCAGAAAATTGACAAGGCTCTCAAATAATTGTTTCCTGATTATTCTTCGCGGCCACATGTCACGTAGTTTCTCCGTTCCGAAGAGAGATTGCATTCAAGCTGTGACTACGAGTGGAGGGGTTTCTGAAACGCACACAGATGTTTGCAAATGTATTCCCAGTTAGGGACGCTGGCTGATGGTATTAGATTGGAGGATTTTTTTCCTGAAGACGTGTGTGTGTGTGTATGTGTGTGTGTGTGTGTGTGTGTGTGTGTGTGTGTTTTCTGTCTTTCGTAGAAACGTAAAGTGCAGCAATTAAATTGCAGTCTGAGAACTTGGTGAATCACACACCGTTTCCCAGTATTTTTCGTTTCGTAGGGAAAACAATCGCTGTGTATAGCGGGATAATCTTTATCGGAAAAAGTTTAGGTACATAACTGTCTTATTATTGTGTTCTCTAAGGACCTTATTAGTTACACGTCTACCCATGTAATCTTCGGGATTTGTCTGTAGCACCTATCTAAATAGATATCACTGAATATCCCTGGCGCTATTCCTCAGCATGTCGTCACCTTAGAGAAGAACTCAACCTGTCTCGTGGACCACTCGAGGTGATTGGTGTGGGCCTTTGGAAAGTGAGTAGCACAGCACCAGACGTTCTAAACATAGTCGCCCTTGCGGCACGCGTCGCCAGAACGCGGTACTTGGCGCTGCTCGCCTAGGAGGACGCCAGTTCGACTCCCGGTGGCGCAACACATTCCGTGGCTTCCCCTGGAAGAAAAGGACGCGCTCGGCCGTACGCCAGCCGATCAGTATACTGTGCACCTTTGTAGTCCAATTACCATCAGTCGTGTCTCGTGGTATTACTGTGAATGGATACTTGAATCAGATGAAAACGTTTTGGGCACCCTCGATGTCGTTACAGCGCTGCTAGTGAAATCTCACGATTCCACAAAGATTCGAATTTCGTTTTATAGTATTGCTTCAAATGTCTGATAACCTTACAAATGAGTTTCTGTGCTAAATATTTGACTCGAAACATGTAACAGAGAAAAATTTTAAATTGTGTTTTAAGCTTGTTGGAAGTCACTTAGTACCTTTACTGTCAAACACTAGATAAATGTGGGGTAATTTGCTCTTCATTTTAACCAAAAGGTTCATGTCAGTCAGTTCGATGTTCTGACGGGATCCGTCTATAAAAACAGTGACGTTGCCCTACCGATTCCGCCTGCACAGCCACTATAGTCGCATTGGAGTGGAGAAACTATTGAACTGGTATGAAATTTTCACTCTGCAGCGGAGTGTGCGCTGATATGAAACTTCCTGGCAGATTAAAATCGTGTGCCGGAACCGGGATTCAAACCTGGGAGCTTTGCCTTTGGCGGGCAGCTGGTGAACTGGTGCTTTGTACATTGCCATGCCGTTCGTACACCCGATGCTACCGTTTGGGGTGGTGTTGATTTCACTCTTTCATACACGTAGAACGCGTTGACGGTGTACTAACCAGCAGCGTTTCATCTCTGAAGTGTTGGAACCTGTTGGCCTTCCTTACCTTTGGAGGTTGCGACTGTCAGCTTGCAACGGAATAATGTACGACGAAAGGTGGCTCACACTATTCAAGACTACTTCGGTGCACATCGATTGCATTACTGCCTTGGCCTCCGTGTTCTCCCGATTTCTCGCCTACCGGAAACATGTGGCCCTTGGTAGCGGAACGGCAGTCTCGGGATTCACGATCCGCTGCTACACCATATGAACTTCGTCAGTGTCTGGAAGATGTACGGACAGATATACGCCAACAACTCATCCAAAGCTTCTTTCACCCAGTGCCGAGACGTGATTCAGTGGTTATAGCCACCAATGGCGGAAACATTGCTGATTTCATCATCTTCCGCACTTGTCATGGGGTTACGTTTTCGGCCATGTGATCTTTGTACAAACATCTGGTTATGATACCTCCGGCCCTTCTCGGTGTTGCATTTCGGATGACCAGCAGTGTACTCATATACTGTAATCAGGAGGCTAGGAGATTTGGAAGATTGGTAGTTTTGTTTTAAACAAGAGTTCACTGACCCGGGGCTAAGTAGAAGGTGCAGTAATAAAAATCTTGATGTTCGGCGATTAATTCACAGTCGGTACACACATTTTTTCTTTGTCTTGTCGATTATTTAATCTATGATGAAATGTAATTATAAAAACTAAGTAGCACTAAGGTTTGGAATCTAAGTAAATTACACATTCACTTCTGACGGGGGTAGATAAGATTAAAACATCGGAGCATACCACCTATTATAGGTCAATTACTATCAAGCACTGTGCTGTTCACGTCATGTTTCAGGCTAGGTAACTCTTTACCCTGCTGTAGAGGTTCCAACATTATACGGGAAGGGATTTTGAACCCTATATCACATAGCAGACCTTCGGGTACAGTATCTTGACGCGTAGCGAGTCTAGTGCGGGAGAGATGACGTAGCTCCGTTGAAAACAAACGTTTGCTGCTGGCCTTAGTCGGATCCTAAGAATAAAGCGGAAACCGCGCACACCACCACCTTGCTTACGTCTATTAAAAGAATCCCGACCACGACCGTTTAAATAAAAGGGCCATGGCCGAGGCGTTGTCCGACCACGTTTAATTCGAATTTGTGCTGCAGCCATTTTACCATCGCGCGGAGAACGCTAAAATACTGTAGTCACTCTGGATAGCTCAGTTGAGACCTTTCTCGGAGTACTGTGTGGTTTTCGTGTATACATGGTTTCGCCTCTCAGCCCGACATGTACCACTAATTTACTGATATGTATTACTGTTGAGTGGCCGAGGGGACTGAGGCGCTCCAGTCACGGTCTGCACGGCCACTACGGTCGGGGTTCGAATCCCCCCTCGGGCATGGATATTTGTGCCGTCCTAGTTCATAAGTAGTTTGTAAGTTTAGGGACTGATGACCCCGTAGTTAAGTCCCATAAGCTATACAAACATTTTGATTTATTACTGTTGAGTTCTTACAACCTTGTAGATAACATTGCGAACTGGAACGTAGTTCGCCGTTTAAGGGTTGTACTTAAAGCCACGAGATTCAGCTTTTAGTTAGTACGTATTCATATGGCATTAATAATCTGTTCCACATCAGAATCTGCGTATGCTGCAGAATTTTATGTTATTATTCTGTTACTGGTCCTTAATGAGACGCTGATAGCAGCAGCAATCGTTGATTTTAACGCTAGTGACCTACTTACGCGCGTTCTCGATTATTCGCCGGTTCGAACCCATATGTAATAAGAGCTTTGGGAGGGGGGCGGGGAAGAAGCGATACTGTTTTGTTTCGTGAGGAATTAGTTCTCGTAGCATATTGGTACGATAGTGTTTTTAGGTCCTCAGCAATGTCGAAAATCTCAGACTTACTGGGCGAAAACTTCATTATACATGTGTTCCGGTGTTGTGGCCGTTCAAGTCGTGTGACAGTTTTGATTCTAAAGAAACTCGATCTGCTGCTGCAAATTTGTGTACTTCTCAAACACGTTCAGTTAGAAGTTATAGCTTTTTGTGGTCTCATCTGAGTCCTCATACGTCTCGATTCATTCCTTCCACGCTCAAAACACGTGATTGTAGTTTTCCAGGAGACTACTTGGCAACTTCGTTTTCACCTTTTATAAGAACACTTTGTAGTAAATGGCTTATCTGCTACGACTGATTTGACCAAGGAAGTTCATATCAACTGCAGCGTAAGGACACAGTTAAAAATACTAAAACCATCAAGCACGACCACGCCACACAATTTACTCGTCTCGTATTCTTTTTCTTTTCTCGTTCTATTTTCCACCTTGTTTCTCTGATTCGTGTCTCTTCTATTTCGTTTCGTCTCGTCCCTCGTTTGTCTGTTTCGTCTCTTGTTTAGCTTTTTCAGTTTAATTTCCGTTTTTTTTGCACTATATAACGCGGTCGCACAGGGAAAGGTACCGTTACGCCTCGAATTTCTAGTAATTTTGTCTTAAGCTATCACGTTCTTTGTCGTTTGCAACGCTGTCTAATAGTCGGAAGAAAAAAATGTACCTATTTGTGTGGTGGATTTTAAGGTTTACCGCGATGGAGGGGCGAGGGGATGTACGCAAAGAAAGTAAGAAAAATTTCATTTCTAATCGTGATCTGGCTGTAAACGTTTCCTGTTCTTGTTTCTCTGTAACTATCGTCATTTGACGTCTGTCGCTGTGGAACAGTGGGCGGTTACTGATAATAGAATTTTGTAAAACCCTAGTTACAGCCGCTACTTGCTAAAGATAACGATACTTGCGAGGCCCAGAAGAGCCATCAATTCGTACAACTGCTGGGTAAGTGTAAGGGATTTTATTGGTGCTTTTATTTAGAGCTTCTTATAGACAAAGAAGAGTTCGTTTGTATTTAACACAGATCTACAGTTCGATTTCGATATTGGTGAATCTATACACACCTGACCTTCAAAACAAGACGAACTTCACAGTCTCTCTAAGATTTTGTACGGTGCATGGCGGAGGGGTACCTTACAACACACAGTTTGATCGATCAGCATGAAATTTGTAAGATACATATAGTTTTACAAGGACGGAGAGTATACTGCAGTAACTGAATATCGGTACAACACCGGGTTGCCAATTAGTTCACATTGAAAATAAGTAGTTCATTTGAACTAATTCTTCGAAATTGTTGGATAAGTAGTATCAGAAAAAGAATGGTTTCGTTAGAAGAGTTTCTCGATTGTATTGCGGGGAAATACAAGTCATGGAAGGTCGTAATACGTGAAGATCCCGTACCACTGCTTCCAGCCTAGCCTTCATTAATCGCAAGAGCTGATTCGGCGGTTTGCCTTTTTGGAGTACATCTACGTTGTAGTGACGTATTTACAATATCTGGTCTGTCTTTTTCATGAAATTTTCATGGTTTTATGGTTTTATGTCTATCTGCGCGCTGTTACGCTTTTCTTCTTTCGTTTCGGCCATCTTTGGACCACGTTAATTCACATCAGTTTCCTTTCTTCCTCCTCTTCCAGTATTCTTTCATTCTCATACTTTGCATCTTTCTTCGCTCTTCTGTCAACGATGATTTCGTTCTCCTTCTAGTTCTGTCCTCAAATCATGCAAATGCTTGAATTTTTGATGTAAAACCTCCCTTTTGTGTATTTCTTGATCCCGTATTCCCATTTCTTCCAGATCCCTTTGTACTTCTTGGATCCACCGTATTTTGCTTTTCTTGTACAACAAGAATTGTGAAATTTGCTGTGTTAACCTCCCGTGGTCCATTCTGCAAACGTGTCCAAAGAACTCGCACCTTCTTTTCTTAAGGATATTGGATATTATTTCTATTTTGGAATAGAGTTCCTGGTTAGATCGATTGCTAAACTGACCGTCTTCTGTTCTTCGAGGTCCTAATATTCTCCTGAGAATCTTCCGTTCCACCAGTTCTAGCCTCTTGATCACTTCAGTTCTTATTAGGTTGAGTGTTTCTGCTGGATATAAAGCTTCAGGGCGGATCACTGTGTGGTAATGTTTCAGTTTTGCATTGATAGAAATAGTCTTCTTATTATAGATGTTCATTATTAATTTATATGCTAAATTTTGTTTATTCGTGCTTCCATTGTATCCTTTTTTGTCAGTCCAGTGTCAATCCATTCTCCTAGGTATATGAATTTTTCCACCTTCTGAATTTTCCCTCTGTCTATTGCCATCCATCCAGGAGCTTCCGTGATGTTTGTCATATATTTTGTCTTCTCGATAGAGATCTGTAGGCCTGTTTTAGCTGCTTGTCTCTGTAGTTCTTTGGTTTGGTTCACTGCCTTTTCTAATGATTCTGACAGTAAAACAATATCATCCGCGAATGCAAGGCAATCTACTCGTATTCCTTTTATCTTGCACCCCAGTCGTATCCCGCCCACTCCTTTCATTCCTTGTCGCCACTCCCTGATCACCTTGTCGAGTACACAGTTGAAGAGCATAGGGGATAGTCCATCTCCCTTTCTCACTCCGGTATTAATCTTGAAGGACTCCCGACAGTTTTCCTCTGAACTTGACTTTGGATGTTTTATTGTTTAGGGTCTGTCTCACTAGTTCACTGGATTTTCTATCTAATTTCATCTCCTTTAAAATGTGGAATAGTGTTTGCCTCTCTACTTTTATTGTGACATAATATTTTGCTGTTAAGTCTTCAAATATTTTTTAATTTTTACAATTGAAACTAATAGAAGATTTTATTTACATATATTTACACGTAAATATATCATTGGAGTCAAATTACATAACATATTTCAAGACATTTAACACGGAAATAGTGCATCGTGCTGCATAAAATCCTAACAGCACAAAAATCCATGTAAAATGGGAAAGCCATGAAAGTTTCACGAAAGATACAGACCAGGTATTTTACGAGGGATGTTGAAATGAAAAGGTATGAAACGACGCTGTGGGTAAAATTGAAGTCTTCATTCAAAAGCAATCAACAGAGATCTGAGTACAACTATTGCACTGTTTAACGATCCGAAGGATTCCGTGTTCCCGGAATTACTGTGGCTGTGACAAGAGCCAGTTCTCTAGTGGGTCCTTCTGTTCGTCGTCGGATTTGAAGCGCTTCCCTTCGAGATGCTTTTTTAACGGACCAGACAGATGCAAGTCACAGGACAACATGCCCGGGCTGTAGGTCGGATGCTGAAGCTGCTCCCACTTGCACTCGGCCAGTACACTGTGTGTGACCCTGGAGACGTGTGGACACGCGTTATCATGGAGCAGAATCGCTTCGTCCGTGAGCAGCCCAAGCCGTTTGCTCTTGTGTAGGCTACGGAGTGTCTCAGAGTACATGTTAATGGTTTTTCCGTGCTCGAGAAATTCGATGAGCATCGGACCTATGACGTCGAAAAAGACGGTGAGCATCACGATGCCTGCTGAGGGCACAGTTTTGAATTTTTTAGGGGGACGTGACGACGCATGCTTCGCATTATATTCTCCCAAAGCCGCATATTTAAATTTCAACCAGTTTGGTTGTTAAGACGTTTCGTCCCTTTTCATTTGAACACTCCTCGTTCAGGGTGTCCAGAAAAGGACCCCCTCATTTCAAAATTAAATATCTCGAAAACAAATATCGATAGAGGAATGCAGTAAACGGTATGTTTATTGTTAAAGCTGTAAGAAGTTTATACAGCAATTTAAAATAATAGTTACAAAAGCTGCTAACAGATGGCGCTGTAATCGCCATACGTAATGCCCAGTATAAATAGTGATCCGAAGCCCAGAACGATCAGTTCCACTATTGAAACGTGAAAGGAGCTTAGCGTACCGAAGGAAGAGATTAAAACCATATACTCCATTGAACAACGCGTTTTTCTGGTGCTAGAGTACCACAGGTTAGAAGAGAGTCCTACGGTAACAAGGCGAAGTTTTCAAGCGAAAACCATTCGTACGCTCTTCGTAAAATTTCAACGAACAGGCAGCGTAACTGATGATCTAGTGGGACATGTTGGCCGCAAGCAAACTTAAGTTACGCCGGAAAATATCGCCACAGTTTCTGGAATTATTCAGCGAAATCCAATGTCATCCGTCGGTAGAATTGCGTCTGAGACTGGTTTGAAGCGTTCCAGCACGCAGAAAATACTGAGAAAGAGCCTAGACATATTTCCATTCAAAATTCAAACGCACCAGGCCATACCCGTACGAGCTCTGCAACAAAGGGTTGCCTTTGCTAATCAGATGCTCACAATGATTGATAGTGAAGGATTTGATGTTGGCTGCATCTGGTTTACAGATGACGCACACTTCCACCTGAATGGATACGTTAATAAACAGAACTGGCGATTTTGGAGTTCCGAAAAGCCATAATGGTGTGAAGCGAAACCCCTGTATTCTCCTAAAGTTACTGTGTGGGCTGCAGTATGCAGCAGAGGCGTTATTGGCCCCTTTTTTCATTCGAGAAACGGTCACTGGTGCACGTCACGTTCCAATTTTGGAACAATTTGTCGCCACACAGCAAGCATTAGACGATCGACCAGGTACTGAATGGTTTATGCAAGATGGAGCCCGACCACATCTGACCGAACAAGTGTTTCGCTTTCTTGAGGAATACTTCGGGAATCGAGTCATTGCTTTGGAGTATCCCAAATTTACTGGAGCAGGCATGGATTGGCCTCCATATTCGCCGGATTTGACTCCCTGTGACTTTTTTTTGTGGGGCACAGTGAAAGACATGGTCTACCCGAAGCATCCCGCCACGCTGGACGAGCTTGAATCGGCGATTTCTGTGGCATGTGAATCCATTCCGGTTGAGACACTACGAAATGTGATGGCGAATTTCATTCTTCGTTTGCGCCACCTCTGTAGTGCCAATGGTGAACATTTTGAAAACATTGTGATGTGATTGTTTGCAAAGAGAGTTTTCATATGATTATTTCACTTATGTATGCTGATATGAGCTGTACAGCGCCATCTGTTAGCAGCTTTTGCAACTAATATTTCAAACTGCTGTATAAATTTCTTACAGCTTTCACAATAAACATACAGTCTACTGCATTCCTCTATCGATCTTAATTTTGAAATCGGGGAGCCCTTTTATGGACACCCCGTGTATTCGTCACGGCAACGTAGACGTACTTGAAAAGCGCAAGACGCCGAAAGCGCTTTCATGAATAATCAAAGTTGGAAGCTTAGCGTTGGAGGTTTACTTATGCTAACGACTTGGTCCATCTCTGAGCAGCTTATGTAAAGGGAAAACAGGGTTCGTGTGCCTGAAGCAGCACATGACTAGTGCGTGTTGTTGTTCTGTACCGAAGATTACTGGCGCACGCTGCAGCCGCTGGCGCTCGCGTGCAAGTTATCGCGAACTGAAGGCAGGTTGAGGCTGCAGGAAGCGGTCGCGTTTATCGAGTCGCCCACGAGGCCAGCGCGGCTGGCTCCAGTGTGCCGCAGTCGCTGGTGCCGGGGCAGCCTCCCGGCAAACCAGTTCCACCCCGGACCCTGGCCGGTCGCGCCCGATACGGTGCTCGCCGGGTCGTTGACCGCTCGCCTGATTGATGCGGGTGTCGACTGCCCGCTCCAGGGCACGCTCGCCTCTTCCGGAACAGGTGGCCAGCTTCCCGTCTGACGGCGCTCGTCCCAGGTGAGACACTGTCAACAACACTGACGCTAGAGGACGGGTTCCGCGCCGATCAGCTGTTGCAGAAATTTGGAATACTTTTTATGCTCCAGTAAACATTTCTGGAGACCACAAATCACCTCTATAGAAATGCATGTTCCGAAAACAATTGGCCCATGGATTTAGAAAAGTCCTGTGAAGTTGGCACCCCTTTTTTGGAAAATGTACATTTTTTCAGAGTTCTAGACAGATATGCAATAGTTCTGGAGTTCTCTGTACAAAATTTAAATAGTTCTGCAAAATTCCGCCGAAAAATACGAAAAATAAACACAAATTTTAGGTTTTTCTAAATAATTATTTGCCTACTAGCGCAAACATAGATCTGATCACAGTTCTAAATAGCTTTCAAAGAGTTCTACAGGGAATCCTGATACCATTTTTCTGTGCAGCTTATACTTTGAAATAATTACAATAATGAAGTATCAATTTACATGCTACTGTGGAATTTGCACCCGTTTTGTAAAAAAAAAATATTTTTTTTTTTTCCAGACTTCTAGAGAGATGTGCAATAGGTCTTGTTTACGATAAGCAGGAATTACTCAGACGTAAAAACAACAAATTGAATGTGCAGCGGATAGAATGTCTGTCAAGGCCTAAGAAAATATGTATATTTCTCGAATAAGGGGCACAAATACACAACTTATCAGATATTCAGAATTGTGATCATTATTTTTTTTTTTTTTCGGGCAATTACATAGAAGTATTGACATGAACTCTAGAACTATAGTATATGTACATAGAACCCCAAAAAACAATGTGTATTTCTAGAAAAAATGGTGCCAATTTCACAGTAACGTGAAAATGAATTCCACGTTACTGCATTTATCTCATAAAGTGTAATCTGCACAGAAAAATGTCATTGGGATTTCCTGTAGAACTCTTTGAGAGCTATTTAGAACTGTGATCAGAACTATGTTTGTACTAATAGGCAAATAATTATTTAGAAAAACCTAAAATGTGTGGTAATTTTTCGCATTTTTTCGGCGAAATTTTGCAGAACTATTTAAATTTTGTACAGAGAACTCCAGAACTATTGCATATCTGTTTAGAACTGAAAAAAAAATTACATTTTCCAAAAAAGGGGTGCCAACTTCTCAGGACTATTTAGAAAATATCGTTCATCCGAAACACAACTAGCTCTTTATTCACGCGAAGTGATGTGTGCTATCGACAAGGGTTCGCAAATTGATTCCGTATTCCTCGATTTCCAGAAGGCTTTTGACACCGCACCTCACAAACGGCTTTTAATCGAAATGCGTGGTTACGGTATATCGCCCCAAATTTGCGACTGGATAAGGGATTTCCTCTCAGAGAGGACACAGTTCGTAGTAATCGATGGTAAGGCATCGACTAAAACATAGGTGATATCGGGCGATCCACAGGGTAGTGTTATTGGTCCTCTGCTGTTCCTTATTTACATAAGCGATTTAAGAGAAAAACCTATGTAGCTCTCTTAGGTTGTTTGCAGATGACGCCGTCATTTACCGTCTAGTAAAATCATCTGAAGATCAAAACCAACTGCAGAACGATTTGAATAAATCAGTATGGTGTAAAAATTGGTCGTTGACTATAAATAATGAAGTGTGAAGTCGTCCACATGAGTACGAAAAGAAATCAGTTAAACTTTGTTTACAAGATAAATCAATCAAAAGTGAAGGTCGTAAACTCCGCAAAATACCTAGGAATTACTATTACTTCAGACTTAAATTGGAAAGAACACGTAGAGGATGTCGTGGGAAAGGCAAACCAAAGACTGCATTTTGATTGGCAGAACCCTTAAAATATGCAACAGAACTACTAAAGAAACTGCATACACTGCGCTTGTCGGTCCTTATGTGGAGTATTGCTGCCCAGTGTGGGATCCTTATCAGGTGGGTTTGACGGAAGACATCGAAAGAGTCCTAAGAAGGGCAGCTCGTTTCGTATTGTCAAGATACAGGGGAGACAGCGTTATGGAAATGATACAGGATCTGGGATGGGAATCATTACAACACGGCGCTTATCGCTGCGGTGTGGGCTACTTACGAAACTCCAATCGCCAACATTCTCCTCCGAATGTGAAAATATATTGTTGACTCCCACGAACATAGCTAGAAATGATCATCAGAATAAAATACGAGAAATCAGTGCCCGAACGGAGATATTCAGGTGTTCTTTCTTCCCGCGCTGTTAGAGAATGGCATGGCAGATAAAATAGTATAACGGTGGTTCGATGAACCCTCTGCCAGGCACTTAAATGTGATTTGCAGAGTATTCCATGTAGATGTAGATCTTGTGAAACCCAGCTCGCGCTCTTCGTCTACTACACTCTGAAAGCAGCAGATACAGGTTTCCTTTTAGATGACGTTTTTCTTTACTTCAGCAAGACGTTCCATACGGTTCGGTATCGGCGCGTAATGAGAAAACTAAGGACGCAAGGGGTATGAGATCAGCTGCGAGACGGGATGAAAGAGTTCCTAGCAAACAGAACGCAGATTATTATGAACTGAGAGGTCTCACGACGTGATTCCTGCCTAGCTCCAAAGACAGCGTGATTTCGTAGATAACATCCGAATTCAATGACGTGTTTCAGGGATAATGCTGTAGTATATAGAACATTTACAACAGTGGAAACACGTAGTGAAATGCAAGAGGATCTGCAGCGTCTTGCCGCAACCAGTGGCAGTTGGATGATAAACAAATGTAACCTATTGCGAATATATAGAAAGGAAAACCGTTTATTATGTGGTTACGCAATTCTAGAACAGTCACTGGAGGTAATTACTTCCATAAAATATCTTGTAGTCATAACGAGCGATTTGAAATGAACGGCCAAATATAATTAATCATGAATAAGGCAGATGCCAGACTGAAATTCATTGCAAGAACCTTCAGAAAGTGTGGCCACCAACAAAGGAAGTAGGTTAAAAAGCACTCGTTCTGCCGATGCTTGAGTGTTGCTCATCCGTAGTAAGTGCGAAGCGCCATGGAGATGATTAGGATACTCCAATGGCAGATGCCTCAAGAGAGATGTTCTGCATCACGGTATGGGCTTCAGTGGAAGTTTCGAGAGCGTACGTTTCTTGAAGAGACAACCAGTAATTCTATTACTTCCTCCTACGTACAACACAGGAAAATAGCATGAGGATAAAATCAGAGAGATCAGAGCCTACATGGAGGCATACCTGCATTTTTCCCACGTCGAATCGTACGTACCTCTATTAGGATTACCCTCCGCTTGCTGAGTATGAATGTTGATGTGGAAGAGCTGCTGCGAGTGTGCTTAATGCGATCATTCTCCGATGCCATGATTCTCTAATAAGGAAACCGGTGAAATGGCGCGTTTCTTTTTACTTTCTTTACTAAGTAATGTTGACTGCAGCGATAATCACTTCATCTACTGCTGGTTCTGAAACTGATGCCGTTTAAGAGTTGAGAAATCCACTTTTTCATGTACGTACGGTGGGGAAAAGGGGGGGGGGGTTATCTACCGTGAATAGTGTAAGACTGAATACTGCTGTTCATGATACCGAAACGGTATTTTCAGCAAATGATTGAACTCAGAGTTTCATATAATTTTCTTCTCTGTTGCATGCTCTTAACTCTTGTCTCAATCTAGATACATAACAAAGTATATTTTTAATTGGAGCGATATACGTGGTAACGGTCTTAAAAAGATCGAACCTCTTGAAAACTCGAGTTCAGTTCTAAAAGTATCCGAAAAAGTGCTTAAATCGAGAAGGTACATCAGTCGTAATCCGCTGTTGCAGTGTAAACAGCATCAAGTGAGGCTCTCATGCCAGTCCCCGCCGTTACACGCTGCAAGACAACACGGCTAACTTAAAACGTGTTTCCTCTTGACACTACTGTTTACGACAGAGGTATGGGGACATTTACGATTGTTGTAAATGAAGCTGTATGCCAGCTTCGATCACGTGAGAAGAGCTTTGGAAAACTATTCAAATTAGGTACTTTCGCGGAAACCAGCAAACAGTCGAAAGAATTGATGCGACGACGAAATTTGGCCCGAAAGAAACCACTTGCGGACATAGCATACCAATAGCCGATTCCGATCTCTGTGCAGGTTTCTCAGATAGTGTCTGAAGGCCAACACTGGCAAGCCTTCTATCACTGCACTCCTCTTTCATACTAGGTAGTTAAAAAGGATATCCTTTTATCGTGAAACATAGCATGTTTCATTATCCCTGTTGATACAAAAAATTAGAGGATTATACATGAAAGCAAATTGTTCCCATTTGGATACTTACCTCGTGTCGAACACAGTTTCGGTACCTTAAAAAGTTTACAAAACAAAAGGGGTCAATGCCACTCTACATATATTAGAAAAAAATCTACTGACTTTGTTTGAATTTTTGTTCTCTGGTGTATTTTTGGAAGCGAAATGTCCATAAGGGTTTTGCAAGCTTCGTTTGAGAGTTTTTGTCAATTCTGACGAGCAGTCGCACCAGAGGGAGTTTATAGCATACTACAGAGAAAACATGACACCGGCTCATAGACGAAAAACCTCACGGAAATGTTCGAATCCTGACGATGGAACTGTCGTACCGAAATACGTAAAAAAACTTAAATGCGAATAGCTGATCATTAGTCTCAACTTGTAATGTTTTTTATGTAGCGTAGTGTTGTCTGAAAGGACTTTTTGTTTCGTCTATCACAATGGGTCGTCCACAAAGTGATAAAATATACCATAAAATCACAATGCCGAAACTACAGGATTCTAAGTAGGACATAACCTTCAGTGACATACTTTTTGGATGCGGCCTGTTATATACACAGTACTTGTCAAACTTCAATTTTTAGTTGAATGTATAACACTCGCAGATAAACACCAGAGGACAGAAATTACGTGCTCGTGATTGCCCCTGTGAGACTGAGTCTGTACATTGTCGCTGGCTTAACTTGTTTTATCGCAGGAACAGTCACCACAACGAACGCCAACGGAAGCTCGATATTGCTTTATCACAGGACTGATAGGCAAGGTCGTGATTTGTGTGGTCCTTGGCAACGTCTGCGTGCGGTTTTCATCGCAATTTCGGCATACACTTAACTGGCTGAACGCAACTATTAAGTAATTAATTGGTAATTAATTGGTTTCTTGCGTTCTCTCACTTTTTAAGTTTAGCTCTTACCGGTACGACTGCATCTGTTACAGTTTCAGTACCTGTCCGTAAAACATGATATTTCTCTTCGTTCATGTGCAAGACTCCTTTCCAAGAAATCACACCTACCTGGTAATTTCGTCGAAATTTTTTAATGGAAGTTAAAATCTACAACTTTCAATGTATGGTTCGAAAAATCTCCAGGTGACCTCGTTTTCAAGAAAGGTAGGCGGAATGATGCAGCTAGTTACCATCCTATAGATGATAACTTGTTGTAACATAATAAAACCTCTTTTATGCTGACGAGTTACAAATTGTTGGAGACATAAAGCTGATATCTGGAAAACTGCGCCAACACGGACAGCCCAATAACAGGACTTTAGTCATCAACTACAAAATAGAGGATCAGATGAGATACGATACTCAATGTGCCTATCGTAACGTATTTTATTCACGTATTAGGTACAATTGTAATTTGTGTGAGATACAGACCCTATTTTCCTGTCTCAACTAAGGAGTTTTAAATAGCACCATGGGGCTACCGTAATAGTGAAAAGGTCATTCTCGTTGCCCTCTAATATGGTGCGTGATCACCTCGGACGAACAGTACAGTTGCACACTTGCGTAGCGTCGACATTATGAGGTTACCGTTCAGCTCTTGAGGGATATTTTGACCATTTTCTAAGAGTGCAATATCCAGCTCTGAAACCGTCTTGGGGAGAACTGATCTGGCTGCAATGCGTCTGCCGAGTGCATCCCAGACAAGCTCAATCCGGTGAACAAGTAGCTGGCTACTCCATTCTTTCAACTACCACAGCTTCATTCAAGCATGTTGTCCACCAGTGCAGCTCTCTGGAGACGAGCGCTATCATCCATTGGAAGGAACCTATCTCCTATGGCACCAGCGTAGGGCACAACAAAAGGTCGAATGATCTCGTCTCTGTATCTGACTAGTCAAAGCGCTTTTCTGAACGACATAGTGACTCTTGCCAACACCATCCGTCCACCACCATGATATGGTGCACATAACCAGGATTGTACTCCAAATAAAGTGTTCAAATGTTTGTAATCCGATAGGAGTCAACGAATTAGGTTATCAGTGCCTAGACTTCCAAACTACTTGAACTAACTTAAACTAAGGACGACAAATACACTCATACCCGAGGGAGAACTCGAACCTCCGACGGGGAGCGGCCACGCGCACCGCACCAAGGCGCCTTGATGCGCCCGGCTATTCCGTCGCAGCGATTGAACTTCAGAGTTCCACGTTCTCTCCCGATGAGGGCACGATTGTCCGGCTGACCACAAAAATCTTGATTCACCTGTGAACAGAACCCGGCGCCATTCATTACGACTCCTTTCCGATGTTCCTCCGCCAGCTTTTACGGGCTGAATGGTGCTTTGGTTTTAATAAAACACACGCTATAGTCTCCGTGAGTACAGGCGACATTTATGAAGGACTGTTTGTGTTGATATTGCGCTCCTGTTGCTGCCTAGAGGGTGCGTTGCAGATGAGACGCGTTCAGCCTCCTGTCTCGAGGGGCCGTTAACTGGAGATAACGGTCATCTCTTGCTGATGTTACCATTGGACGACCTTGGCCTTGCCGTCTTTTAACAGTTCATGTTGTCTGAAATCGCGTTTAGGTCCTGGAAATTACATTTGGGACACTCCAATAGCTGCAGCCACCTTCCTCTGCGTCTCGTTTCCATCCTTTGTATGGCTCTCCATGCCATAGTTTCGGTTAAGTCACGTTATTTTTGCATTGCATTAGCTGATCACTACACTATCTGAACTCATCTGCTTGGTAATTCGTTTTGTAGAGCAAACCCAAGTCAACACCAATCCTCTCCGCAACATTTTTCTGTCACTGCCACTATTTCTGTTGCCTTAACCCTCGCTTGGTATCAGCTCTAGAAAAACGTGTTGTATGCCTGAGATCTTTTTTGGCCCCAAAGTGATTCAAGGGATGTTATGGAGATAAAATTTGAAATATGTCCATAGAAAGTAAATACAATTTATTGAGAAACATGTGCACAAAGTTTATACTACAACTTCACAATTTCTTCATATAATTAAGTTACATGTAAGTTGTAATTACTTACTACATTTGTTTCAGATATTAAAACATGTTTAGTTTGTTTTTAACACACAATATTCATAACCCACAGACTACGTACTAATACTGTAATTTATTAGTATTATGTGCAATATCATTTACATGGAATTTTATTAGAAATACACTCGTACTCTCTCTCTGTGTCAATCCAGTTCAATCCAGCGTTCAAGAGTTGGGTACATAATTTTGGTATCTTTTGCATGATTATTGATATGCATTACCATTACACTCTGCACATGATTGGTGATAAAAAGTCCGAAACAGTCTGCCTTTGTCTGTAATTGTGGTCTTAGGAGACGTGGAATATGCGCAGTTTCACGTATTACATTCCTTGAAACCTGTTTGTGCACTTCAGGCGGTACTGTGTTATATGTTGTGTGTCCACTTCTAGACACAAAAGTAGATGCACTAGATACCTGAATGCCATTATCTTCTTCAGTCACACACGTCCACTTCATCTCCGACCTGTACATCTTCCTCTATCATATCTCCATCAGAATCACTATCACCCTCGTTTCCAAAAATAGATTCATTATCACTGTCAGTCTTCTGTAAATCTGTCAAAGCCAGTTTGAGTCTGTAGCCCCTTGCAAAACGTGTATCACCATCCATTACGAATAAACTATAACACCACGTCTCCTTTGCACAGAGCTCAATTCCAAACTGTGAATTTGTAGTTGTATTCATTGTTTACAACAATGTACAAATGAATGTCTGTTTATAAGGTACATTATTGGCAAGAGTTATTTTCGTAACAAAACTTACATATGACACTGAAAATCACTTATGGTATACCTGGGGTATTTTCTGACCCCACTGCTCAAATGTTCAAATTTTTGTAGATCTATCGGACCAAACTGCGTGGTCATCAGTCCGTAGCTTACAAACTACTTAAACCTAGGTAAACTAACCTACGGACAAACACACACACCCATGCCCCAGGGAGGATTCGAACCTCCACGGCGAGCAACCGCGCGCTCCGCAGCGAGACGCTTTAGACCGCTCGGCTACTCCACCGCGGCAGGTGACCCCACTGCAAAAATTTCAAATTGTTGTACTACTAAATGAGATATAACCATAAATATTTTACCCTGTTATAATAAAAAAGTCCGTGGATAGCAAGTCTGAAGGATGAGTTGTTTACATCCACATTAAAACTGAAACTTCCTGGCAGATTAAAATTGTGTGCCGGAACCGGGACTCGAACCTGGGACCTTTGCCTCTCGCGGGCAAGCGCACTACCGACTGTGCTATCCCGACTTCACAGTTTGTAAAGTAGGAGGCGAGGTACTGGCAGAAGTAAAGTTGTGAGGCGGCATCGTGAGTCGTGTCGGGATAGCACAGTCGGTAGTGCGCTTGCCCGCGAGAGGCAAAGGTCCCAGGTTCGAGTCCCGGTTCCGGCACACAATTTTAATCTGCCAGGAAGTTTCATATCAGCGCACACTCCGCTGCAGAGTGAAGTTTCATTCTGGCACATTAAAACTGTTTATTTATAGTTAAATGAGCCTTGGGGTCTAAAGACCCCAGGCATCCTGCGAGGGTTAATGTCTCCACTCCGTAGAACCGACGTAAAGAGGTCGAACCATTTTAGTTCATGCTGCAGGTAATAGCTGATAACCTCGACATCTCAACTGATCCTCTAATTGTTTTGACCAGTGTATTTTAGAACGACTTGTTGCTGTATTCGGACACGGAGGACTAACAATTAACCGGCTAATTTTGCTAGTGTGAGAGGCCTTTGTTGCGCTGTGACACGGCGCCGTGTGTTTTGTTGGTCATTACTGCGTATTCCGGGCGGCAAACACATAGGTGGGAAGCGCTAGCCGCGAAGGCCGTATAGCAGGCAGCTGCCAATTTAGCCAGTGGCCGCGGCGCCAGAGCACGCGTGAACTGGCCGACGGCGCTCCAGCCACCTCAGCGGCTGCGTCACTTATGACCGAGAATTTTGTAATTACATTGTTATATTACACCGATTAGAGCGGTATTCTTCATTGTTCTGTTGTAAGCTAGTCTGAAAACCATATGTGCAGTGGCAGAAAAGTCGGTTATTTCGTCCGTTTCCAGTTGTCAAAAAAGGTAACATGCTTTGATACTATCGCCAATTATATATTTACTAGCTGAAAACCCGGCGTTGCCCGGGATGTTAAATATCTGACAGGCTGCATGGAAAACTGCAGTAGGTGTAGATGGAAAGCACGTATTATAAAAATCAGGTTACGGGCTTCCGATTCAACCTTAACAAAAATTGAATATTTTGAAGTAAAAGAACTTTTAAGATTTCTTTTTTCCTAATGCAATAACACACACGACATATGTATATGTTCCAGGCTGTAATACGAATAAATTCTTTGGTGAGCCCACCCCTGACATGAAGATGCCAAATCCAGTCCGAAGTATTTAATACATTGCCCTGTAATTTATTAATCGTAATAGAAAATGCAAGTTCCAGTGGAAACTGCTGTCTCTTGAAGGTAGATTTGTGGGATATAATGGGTATTCGTTGGGTGTACTCTGTTTTATTCCGTTACTTTCCTTGTAGCTCTATGGAAGTAAACTGCTTTCACTTCCAGCCGGATGGAGCAATTTTCCATGAACGTTACTGTTTACGTGCTCATATCTCATGAACTACGTGTCGGAATGTGATACAATTTAAAAGCTATAGTCAGCTATATGCGTTTATACTGTCTGTAAAATTTCCTGACGCTACAATTTGTAGTGTCCAAATTATAAATTGTAACGTCTTACCGAGAGCCGTAGTTTTACTCCATAAACAACGGAAAAGAAGTAAGCGAGAAACTTTTTTCCTTTCATCATTTTACTATGATTGCCAGCGAGAAAAAGTTTAATAAAGGTTTTAAATTATGTTTAAAGTTTGTTGCAAGTCGCTAAGTACTGTCATTCTCATACAGTATATTTCCAAAATCTCGCCGCATTATATGGCATTTTTTGCGATTTCTATTGGTAATGACGTAATATCTTTTGAACCATATGCCGTATGTGATTCTTAATCATGCAGCAATTATTACCTCACGGTAAGGAATGTGTGTACCAATTTTGGTTGAACTCGGTCCAATGGTTTAGGAGAAAATGAGCAGCATTGTCGCAAAAAGCAGCAGTTTTTCGCGCATCTCATTGTTTATGACGTCAAATCTCGTCAACTATGTATCGTACGTGATTCTTACACTTACGGCGACCGTTCTCATGGATTGAAGCTTACTTGTATAAAATTTGAGAAAGATTGGATCAAAACTGTAGATTTGTATGAAACACGTACACACATACGGACACTCTGCTTTATATATTAGTTTATTTTTAAATGGGGGTTTTCAGCCTAAATTACTAATAGGCGTTACAAACATACAACATAGACATATGAAAATTTGCCTGGGGTCGGGATTCGAACCCCGGCACCTCCTGCTTATTATGCAGTTGCGCTAAGTCTCACGACAAAAACACGGGATTAACACACTTGCAAAGACTGGTCAAGAATTATCGACGTCTGTTCATTCTGATATGTCCGAAAGATCTGAGGCCGCAATTCTAAACTGCAATGCACCTAGTCACTATTTGATGCCTATTTTAGTGCGGATGCAGAGGAGGACCGTCATTTCTAGAGTACAGTGTTGGAAGTAGGATCACAAGGCAATTTCGATCGGTCGGCTCTTGTACTTGTTTAGTTTTCGCAGGTGTCTGGGGTGGCGTAGAGCATAGAAACCCAAGCCCGGAAACATCATTCAACTGAGCTATCGAGTGTCCAAGATACGGACGCCGGTCATCCCCTACAACAATTGACGCGACTCACTGTAGCGTAGTCGGACGACGCTTCCCTGGGTATGGTTTTCCAGGCTTACTTTGTTCCTCTAGACGCCTTCTTACATCGTCTAGAAGCTTGTTGGTGTAATTGTATAATTCTGAAACACGAACCGATCACTGTCTTCGACGTATTTGTTGCCGGAAATAGGCACGAGACGAAATTTTGTGTAATAGTCACTAACTATTGACACCAAGAACAACTCGGAAAGTACGATAGAAACAGAAATGTTTGTGAGGCCAAAATATGTCGTTGATTTTCTGTTGCTAAGTGGGTCGCTTCGGAGAGATTGAAGTTCAACTTTATTTTCTTAAATGGGATGCTATAGTTAGGTACTTATTTTCTGATAGCGGCTATCGAGAAGAATCCAAGATGTGTAACAGTAAGGTCTTAGGTCAACGAAGGTCTAAAAGGTGGCAGCAATAAGCACTGTGAAGCCGCCCACCGGTTCTGTCACACTTGTATAGCGACAAGCGCTTCGCAAGAGCGGTCGCTGGCGACATTCTGAGAAGTAAAAATTTCATTCTAATTGCCTTGGCAATGCCTGCAAGCGCCTCCTATTTTGGAGTATTGCTGCGCATTGTCCCCAACAGGTGGGACTGACGGACGATTTAGAGAAGGGCAGCTCGTATTGTATTATCGCGATATAGGGGAGAAAATATCATGGAAATGATGCGCGAGTTGGAATGGAAATCATTAAAAGAAAGGCGTTATTCGTTGCTGCGAGATCTATTTTCGAAATGTCTTTCTCCAACTTTCTCTTCCGTACGCGAACATAGTTTTTAGCACCCAGCTACATAGGGAGACATAATAATAATAATAATAATAATAATAATAATAATAAAATAAGAGAAATCAGATCGAAAACAGAAAGGTTTTGGTGTTCGTTCTTCCCGCGAGCTGTTAGAGAATGAAACTGTAGAGAAATATCATAAAAGCGGTTCTATGAACCCTCTGCCATGCACTTAAATGTGATTTGCAGAGTATTTATGTAGATGTAGATCAAGTGAAACGGATTAATACTCAGTCCATGATAAGAAGATAGCAGCGTTGTGTTGATACCATTGATCATCATATCGAACATCTTCTGTAAATGGACGTTCATGCCATATTTTTGACCTTCGTTGACGTTCAAAGACCGTACTGTTGCACATCATTGGATTCGTCTCGGTAGCCGCTATCAAAATAGAAGCACCAATTTACAGCATCACATTT
The DNA here is from genome assembly GCA_026315105.1 of Locusta migratoria. NCBI lineage: Eukaryota > Metazoa > Arthropoda > Insecta > Orthoptera > Acrididae > Locusta > Locusta migratoria. Next base: position 326,202,226 of record CM048751.1, on the reverse strand, counting down.
TAATTAACGAAGTAGACCATATCTCTGAGGCGGTGCCCCCGTAGTAAGAAAAAATCGCACAGTGTGTTTTACGACCCACTTTAGATTTGTAGTTTTATAAGTTTTTGCAAACAGTTTGGACAAAAATAATAATATATATAATAAAAAATTAATTAATAAGAGTGTGTGAAACCCGTTTAGGGAAAAAATTGTAGGTAGTGGCGGGTACTGAACCTCTGACCTTCAGCGTCATAGCTCAACGCATTGCCCACTACGCTACGACTAACAGTTCAAAGTTGAGTTCTTTAATCTCATACTATTGATGGCAGTTGTTAACTGATGCTAATATGGCACTTGTGGACACTAGATTATCATTTATCGTATGAAGAACGACGTCTTTTTGTTACTCCTTCAGTGCGTCATTGCTTTGAAATGACAACGTGTAAGTTATAATAAGAAAATCATCAAATACGCAACGCAAGAAGGCGTATGCCAGAGTGAGTTTTGGGCGAGGAATGTAACGTGACATCTCCTAACGGCTGGTTTTCGTTAATTCAATGGAGGGTGTCAAAACTCCGTTATTTTTGCAAATATCTCTCAAACGATACGAGATATGGAAAAAACATAAGACAGCAAAGTTGTAGAGAATTTTCTCCTCTATTCAATTCAATTTTCGTGGCAGATGCATGGTTAAGCATCTTCATTTAAATTTCGAGCTGCCAAAAGACGATCGCAAAGTCCCACTTTTAGTGTTACTACCGTAACCTAAAGTGGCCAAAACCAACGCAATCTTCTGGTCCCCGTTATTCCGTGCAACTATTGTCACACAAACTTCTCAACTCCAATCATACTTCAGGAGTGGCAATAATCTCCCTGTATATATGAGTGTTATATTCAGGAGAAAGTAACAGTAAGTAGGAAGTCTACAACGTGAAACCTGGCTGTCAATCCGTGAAATAAAACGTAATAAATATCTTGTAATATTGTACATAATGAGAAGTTGAAGGAAGTGAAAGAGTAAATAGTGATGCAGAAAGCACGACGCACAGAAGTGTCACCAACCGTATGCGTGCAGCAGCTGGTGAAAGACGCGTGAAGCAGGCATGTGGCGGGAGGAAAGCGAGCTGTTTAAAGCGTTGAGCCCGCGGCGCTATGTGGGACGAGGAAATGGAGGGACGGCCGCGGATCAGGCTGACAGCTAAATTGCTGCTCGCTGATTGGCTTTCTCCTGCTGAGCCGCCGGCCCGTCACAGTATCTTCTAGCCCGGCAGTTTCTCGTTTCGCTAGTCACACTGCCTGTGCGGAATGGCGATTTCACGTTCTGTTCTTCACAGTGAGTTTGCAGGGTAACGCTTATGGTCTGTTGGTATCTTAATTAGCGCTGTGCTTCGATGACTCGCCATGTACGCCTTTCTTGTGGTTATTGAGAAGAGGCAACTAATTTGCGCACTTTTTAGATGTTAATGTTCAGGTGTAGACGTTTTGACACTTCAGAGACATTAGCATTAGGAATCCCTTTCTACTTACAAGGAAAGTACTTGGGCTCGAACAAACATATATGTATGAAGGTTTGATTACATGATCTCTACGTATACCTCAATGTGCTGGTGGATGTCGTTTTTCTGCAAAGCTCTGCAACCATGCTCTAGATAACACTGTATATGTAATTGTAGACGCCATACGTAATGCAGATACCTTAACTATAACTTATGTAATAATAATCCTACTTGTTCTCTAGCAATTGTCATCAAAAGCCGTCATGATAGTTGCAGCTTTAACCTTCCCGAAAGACTGTTGGTATTCACTGCCACTGCTTCCACAGCCTCTTACCGCACTTACCGTATCACTACCGCTTGCAATGAGTTCGTCATTATCATCAAATGTCTGTAAATCTATCGGACCAAACTGCGTGTCATCAGTCCGTAGCTTACAAACTACTTAAACCTAGATAAACTAACCTAAGGACAACAAACACACCCATGCCCCAGGAAGGACTGGAACCTCCACGGCGAGCAACCACGCGCTCCGCAGCGAGGCGCTTTAGACCGCTCGGCTACTCCACCGTGGCATTATCATCCCTATTATCATTATTATGAGTTTGTAACAGCAGTATCTAACTTACGCTCATATTTCTGTACCATAACAGATACGAGAAAGTATGCGAATGATTCATCTTCTACACTAATACCACCTTCACGAAGAAGGGTTCTTCGTAACTTCATCTCAACCAATCGCAATACATTAGCAGGATTTATTAGCAATCGCCGCCCCATCTGACGCTTCACCACACAAATAACGTCACAAAACGCAACTTCGGAGGCATACTGCACCGTCCCTACTAGCGAACCGACAGATCAAAGTGCAATGCGGCAAGGCACACGCAGAGGCTTCTAACGGAAGACTTCAGAGTTTTGCAGATGCGGGAGTATCACTAGTGCAATAAGGGATCTTTACATTATCTGTCTTACGATTTTGGTGTATATGTGTTTATTCGAGCCCAAGTACTTTCCTTGTTAGATGGAAACATCGTCGCTTCGCGCGCGCGTCCGAATTGCACATATCCTCATCAACTACTAGAACTATTTAAACCAAAGGTGGTGCACACATCCGTTAATGCAGCAATCATTGTGGCAGTAAGAAACGAGGTGGTTACAATACAGTCAAACGCTAAAATGAAAAAATGAAGCCTGCCTTCGCCATACCACAGAGTCTTGATGTAGTGTTGATGCTTGACGTCGCTTAAAACAGAAAAAAACCGACCAGAGGTTTTGCTGTGTTGTACACCATTTTAAACGAATGATGAATTGCGTTAATTAATATTAAACGCAAAAGAAAAGAAAGGAAAACTACAACGGCATGTGCCGCGTGAAAAAAAAAGACTTTATTTTTCCACCGTTATAGATTGATATCACTTAGCAACAAACTTTACACACAATTTCAAACTCTTACAGAACTTTCTGGCGCTGAAAAACGCAACAATATGATGAAAGGAAAGTAGGTTATACCTTAATCCTGCAGTACAATACATTTGGCTTTACGTTACAATGTATTGTAGAAATTATCAGCAATAAGTCGCAAACATTTATTTATTGGCAAATCTAGATTTCTATCACTGCTTAAAAAAAAAAAACGATTAAAACACTTAAAACATCTCGACCTTCATGTTGGAGGTTGTGTTCTTAGCCGGCCGCGGTGGCCGAGGGGACTGAGGCGCTTCAGTCACGGTCTGCACGGCCACTACGGTCGGGGGTTCGAATCCCCCCTCGGGCATGGATATTTGTGCCGTCCTAGTTCGTAAGTAGTTCATAAGTAGTTTGTAAGTTTAGGGACTGATGACCCCGTAGTTAAGTCCCATAGACTATACAAACATTTGAACATTTTTGTTGTGTTCTTACTCCAACATGGAGGTCGAGATGTTTTAAGTATTTTAATCGTTTTTTAAGCATTGATAATGACCACAAATTGGTCGAAATCTAGATCTGCCAATAAATAAATAATGTTTGCGACTGATTGCTGCAAATTTCTACAAGTCAAATACAGTCGTTGAGCGCAAGTTCCACCATGGAATGAAGTCTGATAATGTTACAATGTATTATTTCAACATTGCTAGTAGTATTCGCGAGATATTTTGCAAACAATATGCACACGTACTATTGAATGTACCTTCGAAATTATATCGTAGGCCGCTACATAGAGCAGGAGATAAGTCATCATAAACAATAAGGTTGATGAGCCAGTTTCTAGATCGATGTTGTGAGCTATGGAAATAAATCGAAGTCTGTAAATATCGTTGTTTATTGGCGTCGTTATTTCGTTTTTCTATAAGAATAAATTTGTGGTTATTTGCCTCGGTTACCACTAGTGATGGGACAACCGACTGTTTTTAACAACCGATTGGTCAATCGGTTGTTTTTTCGTTCAGTCGGTTTTTTCAGTCGAATGAAACAACCGAATGAAAATAGTCTCTGTGGCTGTATGAATGTTTTCACTCACTGGTGGGGTTTGAGTGGTTTCAGTCGATGCGAAACAACCGACTGAAAAAAGTCTTTGTCGGTTTCTGCAGTTATATGGATGTTTTTATTAATTCATCGACTTTGTGTGACTTTATTTGCATACTCCTTCAGCCTTTTCGGGTATAAATGAACCGTGATTCAGCATGAAACATTCTTAAAGACAAATTTTAAGAATATAGCGGTGTGTCCGTGTGTCTGTTTCTATTGCATGCAAATCTGCAGTTTTGTTCCAATCTTGATGAAATTTTGCACATTTGACCTTCAAAGCAAGAGAAACGTCACTCCCTGCATCAAATTTAATTCGGTGCATGGCGGAGGGTACTTTACATACTAACTTCGACAAAAACCACAATTTGGCTGCGATCTTGATGAAATTTTGCACACTAGACCTTTAAAACAAGGCGAAGGTAACTGTGTACAATAAATTTCGTAGGTGCATGGCGGAGGGTACTTTACCTACTAACTTCAACAAATTCCGTTTGTATTCGAATTTTAATGATATATTTCACTCTTCACCTTCAAAGAAAGAGAAAGGTCACCGTCTACATCTACTTAAGTTCGATGCATGAGAGAAGGTATTCCAGATTTCGACGCCAATATATAGTTTATTCCGATCCTGATGAAATTTAGCACACTTGACTTTCAAAACAAGTGGCATCTAAGATTTTGTATGGTACATGGCGAGGGATGGAATAAACCTGCACACCGTTTCACCGATAACCACAGAAATATCTGTGACAAGAGTGAATAATTATGAAACTTGAGATTAATGTTTTCTTACACCGTTGACGAATACAGACGCGCTGAAGGAAATTTACAGCACTGATAAATGTTGTATGTCTTCTCGTACTCCTTCAAATTAGATGGAATTAACAAAAATATTTTTATAAGAAACATTTTTATACAAAATACTTTAATAAACTTTTTTTACAATATCTAATGTTTTAGTGATCTAGCAAATATGCTCAAAGTTAAAATACTTAACTCTGTCCTACTAGTACCTTAGATATGTATGAACAATAAGCCGCAAACCGCACGTTTCTACTTGTTCCCACTTCGGAGATACCCCCCAGGGGGCCCACAGTTCTTTTGTGGGTACGTGTGTGGCGCGCACGGGGCCCCGAGCCGGAGCAGCCTTTCTTCTGCCCCAGGCTGCTTCACTTTCCCTCCCGGTTTATGCCTTCGCCCGGAGACGGGCATATTTCGTGAGATACGGTGGTTCTTGTTGTGGTTTTTCTTCCTTCGTTCCTTCGTTCCTTCCTTTCTTACCCTTCGTTTTCTGTCTTTCTCTCCTTGAACTCTCCTAGCCTTCTTCTCCTCATTAGTCTCCGCCTCGGCGTTTGAGACACTTCTTTCCTTCTTTCTCTTCCTTTCCTATCCTCTTCTTCTTTCCTCCCTGTGCGTGTCTGAAGGCCGACCCACGCATTATCGTGCGTAGCAGGTGACGGGGTAACGCGTAATTCCCCGCCCCGGGTAGACATGTAAGGCACGTACGTACCCCCTGGTAAAGGCCAGGCCCAGGGAGGGGTGATTACCCGAGCTGGTACCTTCCGAACGTGCCGATTGGTCCCTCCGTCAGTTCTCGGGAGGTGTGACCTGAGGTGTGAACAATCACCTAAGGCGGGTAAGCCCTCGGAGAGGGCCCCCACTAGGAAGGAGCGCGCCATCGGAGACGCCGGTAATCACGGGGGACACTTCCGCGATGACTTCCTCCTTATCTTCTTTCATGACGTTGACCCACAAACGTAAGTTAGACTCGCCTCAGCCTAAAAAGACTCTGCCTAATGTTCCTAAATATCTGGTTGTCTCTCGCACCGACGGAAAGGATTTCAATTCTGTCAATCCTTTCGTTATACAGAAAGGTGTAGATGCAATTGCTGGCCCTGTTAAAACCTGTTCACGTCAGCGCAATGGCACATTGTTGCTGGAAGTGGAAAGTGCCTTCCAAGCTCAAAAACTGATACGTACTACGTTGTTGCACACTTTTCCAGTTAAGGTCGAAGCGCACCGCACACTCAACTCGTCACGGGGGGTAGTCTTCACGAGATCCCTTGATGGGTTGTCTGATGAAGACATCCAATCGTATATGTCCGATCAGGGTGTGACAGCCGTCCACAGGGTGATGAAAAAGGTCGATAACCAATTGACACCGACTCGTACTGTGTTTTTGACGTTCGACAGAGTTGACCTCCCGTCGAAGGTCAAAGCAGGGTATGAAGTCATCTCCGTCCGACCTTATGTGCCTAACCCAACGCGCTGTTTTCAATGCCACAGGTACAACCATACCCGTGAACATTGCCCAAATGCAGCAAAGTGTGTCACTTGTGGTAGGGACGCCCATGAGGGGGATTGCCCACCTCCGTCCCCTCACTGCCTAAACTGCAACGGTGACCATGCGGCTTCCTCTCGCGACTGCCCTGTATACAAGGATGAGAAGGTAATCCAGCAAATTCGGGTTACGGAGAAGGTATCAACATCTGCCGCTCGAAAGTTGTTGGCGAGTCGAAAGCCCACTGTCCTCCCAGCGGGTACATACAGTAAGGTACTCACCTCAACTCGACCTACCAAGGATTCCAGTACCCAGACATGTGACTTGACTTTCGCTGACACAGTTGTGCGATCTGCCAGCCCGAAGATTGCCCGTTCCACGTCCCCGCTTCCTCCTGCTGCTTCTAGGGTACAGTCTTCGTCCAACTCTAGTAAACCGCGGGCACCTAAACAAGATGCCCGGACCTTGAAAAAGGAACCCGTCCGTGAGGATTTTCTGCGTTCTCAGGCTTCCCAACCGTCAACTGCCTCTTCACGCCGTCACTCTTCCAGAAGAGCTGACAAGAAAAAGAGTTCCTCTCCTTCCCCGCCGAGGCGTGACCCATCTGTCGCGCCGTCCAACAGTTGCCGGCCTCGGCCGTCTTCTGTTTCACCGGGACGCTCCGTTTGCCGGGCGCCCGGCCCTTTACCGGCGGTGGAAACTGCCCCTCCTGATCAACTCAGGGAGGTGGCAGGCGCGTCGGGCGAACCAATGGAACATGACACTTTGCCCCCAGACAGCGATAGCAGTGCTCCCTCGACATCCGGTCCTCAGCGGCCGTCGAGGTGACCCCGCTCGCTACTTGGTTTTTATCCTTATTTCTTCTCTCATTTTTATCATGGCGCTCCTTCAATGGAACATTCGCGGCTTTCGTTCTAATCGGGAGGAGTTAAAACTACTCCTTCGATTGCACTGCCCGCTTCTAGTCTGCCTCCAGGAAACTAAGTTGCGTCCACGTGATCGTGCAGACTTTCCACACTACACCTCTGTGCGGTTCGACCTGCCACCCGTGGAAGGTGTCCCAGCCCATGGAGGGGTTTTGATGCTCCTTCGAGACGACGTCTATTTCCATCCCATTTCCTTGCACACTCACCTACAGGCAGTTGCCGTCCGCATCACCTTATCCACCTTTACCTTCTCCCTCTGTAATATATATTCGCCATCGTCATCTGCCCTTACTAGGGCAGATGTGCTAAACCTTGTTGACCAGCTCCCTTCACCTTTCGTGTTGGTAGGCGACTTCAATGGCCACCACCCCCTATGGGGCTCTCCGGCACCTTGTCCGAGAGGCTCCCTTTTGGTGGACATTCTCCACCACCTCGATCTTGTCTGCCTCAACACCGGTGCACCGACCTTCCTTTCTGACACAACACACACTTATTCCCATATAGACCTCGCAATATGCACTCCTCAGCTTGCCGGTCGGTTTGAGTGGTATGCACTTTCTGACACGTACTCAAGTGACCATTTCCCTTGTATCATCCACTTCCTACATCATTCCCCATCTCCACGTCCCACCAGTTGGAACATTTCTAAAGCCAACTGGGGGCTTTATTCTTCCATGGCTGTTTTTCACAATCAGAATTTTCCCAACTGTGACAGTCAGGTCGAATACCTCACAGAGGTTATCCTCACTGCTGCTGAACGTTCCATACCTCGTACATCCTCTTCTCCACGTCGTGTCCAGGTCCCTTGGTGGACTGCAGCCTGCCGCGACGCGCTTCGAGCCCGGCGCCGTGCTTTACGCACCTTCCGCCGCCACCCAACTTTGGAGAATTGCATCAATTACAAACGTATGAGAGCGCAGTGCCGTCGTATCATAAACGACAGCAAGAAAGCTTGCTGGACAGATTTTACTAGTTCTTTTAACCGTTTTACTCCCTCCACGGTTGTCTGGGGTGGCCTACGCCGTTTGTCCGGCATCAAGGTCCACTCCCCGATTCCTGGCCTGACCGTGGAGAACGCGGTCCTCGTGGACCCAGCTGATGTTTCAAACGCATTGGGTCGTTTCTTTGCGGAGGTTTCGAGCTCTGCCCATTACCACCCTGCCTTTCTCCCTCGCAAACAGGTAGAGGAGGCACGGCCGCCTTCTTTCCGCTCTTTTAATCGGGACAATTATAACGTCGCCTTCACCATGCAGGAGCTAGATCGTGCTCTCGCCCTGTCCCGGTCTTCTGCTCCCGGGCCCGATTCCATTCACATTGAAATGCTGAAGAACCTCTCTCCAGCGGGCAAGTGCTTTCTTCTTAGTACCTACAATCGCATATGGACTGAAGGTCATGTTCCCACAAGTTGGCGTGAAGCCATTGTTGTCCCCATCCCCAAACCAGGGAAGGACAAACACCTTCCTTCCAGTTATCGTCCTATTTCTCTGACGAGCTGCGTCTGTAAGGTGATGGAACGCATGGTTAACGCTCGGTTGGTCTGGCTCCTCGAATCTCGCCGCCTCCTGACTAATATCCAATGCGGTTTTCGTCGACACCGCTCTGCTGCTGACCACCTCGTTACGTTGTCGACCTTCATTATGAACAACTTTCTGAAGAAGCGTCAAACAGTAGCCGTGTTCTTCGACTTGGAGAAGGCATACGATACCTGTTGGAGAGCGGGCATTCTCCGCACATTGCACACATGGGGCCTTCGGGGCCGCCTTCCTCTTTTCATTCAAGCGTTTTTGGCGGATCGCAAGTTCCGGGTGCGGGTGGGCTCTGTTTTGTCAGATACCTTTTGCCAGGAGAATGGGGTACCACAGGGCTCCGTCTTGAGTGTGGCGCTCTTTGCCATTGCAATCAATCCGATCGTGGACTGCCTTTCAGCCGACGTCTCCGGATCTCTTTTTGTTGACGATTTCGCAATTTATTGTAGCGCCCAGCGGACGTGTCTCTTGGAGCGTTCTCTCCAACGCTGTCTTGACCGTCTGTATTCCTGGAGCATCGCAAACGGCTTCCGATTCTCCACTGAGAAAACTGTGTGTATCAATTTCTGGAGATACAAGGAATTTCTTCCACCTTCTCTACGTCTCGGCCCGGTTGCTCTCCCTTTCGTGGAGACTACAAAATTCTTGGGACTCATGTTGGATCGGAAACTTTGCTGGTCCACGCACGTGTCCTACCTGGCTGCCCGTTGTGCCCGATCCCTTAACGTTCTTCGTGTCCTCAGTGGCACGTCATGGGGAGCGGATCGTACCGTCCTGCTTCACCTTTACCAGGCCATTGTTCAGTCGAAGCTCGACTATGGAAGCCTTGTATACTCTTCAGCACGGCCGTCGATTCTCCGCCGTCTCAACTCTATCCACCATCGTGGATTACGTCTGGCGACCGGTGCATTTTATACCAGCCCTGTTGAAAGTCTGTATGCCGAGGCTGCTGTATTACCCTTGACCAATCGACGTGACATACTCTTGTGTCGATACGCATGCCGCCTACGGTCGATGCCCAACCATCCATCTTACAGATTATTTTTTGACGACTCACTCGATCGCCAATATCAGTTGTCTGCGATTGCCTTGCTTCCACCGGGAGTTCGGTTTCGCCGTCTGCTACAACGGCTCGATTTTACCCTTCCTTCCACCCTTCGGTTGAGCGAAAGCCCATTGCCACCGTGGCATCAGGCCCAGGTTCACACACACCTCGAACTTAGTTCGCTCCCCAAGGAGAGCACTCCGGATTTGGTATTCCGCTCGAGGCTTGTCGAACTCCGTTCGCGGTTCGATAATGCCGTATTTATTTACACTGATGGTTCCAAGAGCACTGCCGGTGTCGGATCTGCCTTCGTCGTCGGGGACAACCGTTTCCAATACAAGCTCCCTGACCGGTGCTCAAACTTCACGGCTGAGCTTTTCGCCCTCCACCAGGCCGTTTTGTATACCTGCCGCCACCGCCACCCTTTCTATGCCATATGTTCTGACTCCCTTAGTGCCCTGCAGAGTCTTAAGGACCCTTTCTCGAACCATCCTCTCGTGTATCGGATCCAACGCTCCCTCCAGTTGCTGGCGGATGACAGCTGTCACGTTTCTTTCCTGTGGGTCCCTGGCCATGTGGGTGTGCCCGGGAATGAGGCCGCCGACACAGCAGCCAAGGCAGCAGCTCTTTTGCCTCGCATGGCTACCTTTTGCGTCCCATCGGACGATGTTCAACGGGCTCTTCGCCGGAGTATCGTGTCGCAATGGCACAGTGTGTGGCTTTCACTGCACAACAATAAATTGCGAACTGTCAAACCGATCCCGACCGCTTGGAGGACATCCTCACGCCCCTCTCGGCGGGAGGAGGTCATCCTGGCTCGGTTGCGGATCGGTCATTGCCGTTTCAGCCACCGTCACTTGCTATCCGCCGAACCTGCACCGCTATGCTCCTGCGGTGAACTGCTGACAGTGCGACATGTTTTACTGACTTGTGTTAATTTTAATCATCTCCGTGTAGCCCTTCACTTTCCGTCTACTCTGGAGGAAATCTTAGCTGATGACACACGAGCAGCTGCTCGAGTTTTGCGTTTTATCAATTTGGCCAACTTATCCAAGGATATTTAACTCTTTTAATTGTCTTTTATCTTTCGTTTTTAGCCTATTGTTGATGTTCTGACAGTCTACATTTTTTTAGATCATAGCGAATCTATGTTCTTGGCTGGGCGCTAATGACCATAGAAGTTGTGCGCCCTAAAACCACAAAAAAAAAAAAAAAAAAAAAAAAACAAAAAAAAAAAAAAAAAAAAAAAAACTTCGGAGATACAGTATGCGAGATTAAACTTGTAGCGATCATTTTGGAACACCCTGTAGTTTCGACGCTTCTTTATTGAGACAGTAAGTAACCGACAACAATCGGCGATGGGACGCCCTGCGACGCCACCAGACACTGTTGTGTGGAGTTTGGCGCGCGCCTGCTGGCGCTGTCAGCAGTGAAAACGCAAGCGAGGCAGCACCCCCTCTCGAGTCCCCGCTCCCCGCGAAAAACGTACTGCCTCTTTTCACTTTAAAAGAAAGAATGATAATTTAGTCAATGTACAAAACTGCAAAAGTGTCGCATGTTTTCATTCGGTTGTTCCCACAGACTACTTTCATTCGAAAAAAAAAAAAAAAAGTAAAACTACGACCGACTGACTCTTTCATTCGGTTGCTCCCACTGACTGGTTTCACTCAAAAGAACTAATGAAAAGGCCAACGTAATGTGTAAATTTTTTCATTCGGTTGGCCCCATCGACTGATTTAACTCAAAAGAAAAGGAATGAGTGGTCCAACCGACTGCGTCGATTTTTTCATTCGGTTGATACCACCGACTGGTTTAACTCAAAAGAACGAATGAATAATTCAACCGATACGAGAAACTACAACCGAATGATCGATTTTTTTCCAACAACCGAATGAATCGATTGTTTTCATTCGATTGTTCCCATCACTAGTTACCACAGAATTTGAATTTACGAACTTTCGATTTCTTCGTTTTGAGTAGCTACGGCGGGAGCAGATGAACAGAATGTAGAACAGATAGATTTTCGTGTACGTCGCATGCTCCATAGTCGGTAAACAGTCTAATAAATATGTATGTTTGTATGTATGTATGTATATGTGAGAAAACGTAGTTTTTCTATCTTTGCTTTCATTCCGGACAGCCACAGGAACGCAAAGCAGGGTATTGATTTGACTATTGTGTCTTCTCGATGACTATATTCACAAGAATTCTTCTATTGTTTACGTTCCCTTTCATTTTGCGTCATACTGAAGCACAGTGAAGCGAGTCCGTTTTTATCTAGTATTAGTATTGGTTACTTCTCTTGTGGTTACAACCATTTCCCAAAGCCCCGACCATATAGATTTTTCTTTCCTTCTTTTTGTGTGCCAGTTTTAAACGTTATATAATAGCTTGGCAGTTCAACTGAGATAGTTTGGACACTGCGCTGAATGAACTTTTACTTGATAACTCGTTTTGGAACCATATTGTTTCCCACCGCCTTGAGTGCAGACCGTTATTTTCACACAACGAAACTGACGTATGTCAAGATAAGAAGCAAAAGTAGTCACTCGAGAGAAATCTTCCTTTTACATTTTCAGTCGCCGCCGGTTATTGTTTTCGATTCAATCCCTCCCCCGCCTCCCTCCTCCCCCCGTCTCCCCCCGCCCCTCTCTCTCCTGGATGCCAAAATAAGTCGTCCTCAAAAACGCCTGGGAGTGGTCCTAGGCGGCATTTTGTGAGCGATAAGTGTTGTTCCGCTGTGTGGTGCCGTTATCACTGACGGACTGCCCCAGGTCAAAGTGCTGCTGAGATCATGGTCTCCACACCCAGTTTGTGAAGGGGATTCAGCCGACGACAGTGCGCTCTGTTTCTGTTCGTTGCTTCGTTCGGATGAAGCATTATTTCCGTAAATCTTTCTCGGCATATGTTATGAAGGTTCAGTGACGGCCGACTCCTGCATTTTTATTTATTCGTGCTAATACTAATTGTCTCGTCACGACACTAACATTAGAACTGCTCCGTAGTCTGAAATATCGAATTTGTGCAACAGCGTTACTTGGGATGAATCTGGTCTTCCTTTCATCGACCCTCTTCTATGTCGAGTGAGCATTTTCGTAATTTTATCCTGTAGATTAAACCGGCAGTTTACAATGCTAGTTGCTCGTTTATGAATTAAATTTCTTCCTGTTTGCTACTTTCCTATCATCCATTTCTGATTAAATAATACCTGTTTGTCGCCTCTAAAAACGCTCAACTAACCCGTGATAACCCCATGAAAATTCTACAAATAATTTTGAAAATTGATGTGATCAAACAGATTAACGACACACATGACTCTTTCAAAGTTCTGTTAAAGAATCGGTTGCGATTTTGGGCGTTGCCTGGGTCAGAATATATCGCAAGGTTGATGGCATGAGGACCGCCCCCCCCCCTATCATATATGTGCGCACTTATCCATTAAACGTGCTATGTGTATAGTGTAGTTATATTAAATGGTATGAAACGAGGATTTCTGCCACATGCACAGTGACGATGTAGGAAGCGTTAGACCTTTTTTCCGCTCATTATTTGGTTGGGGAGGGGAATGGGGATGTCAGCGAAACAAACTTTCGTAAAGGTTTCAAATTGTCTGTTAAATTAGTTGCAAGTCGCTAACTGACCTCTTTTATAAAATACAGGATGAAGAAATGTGGGAATTTCTGGCCGGAGGCTGATGTAATTTTGCAAGGCACTCTTTTTTTTTTTACAGTGTCATACACAGGAGAAATTAGTCGTACTGCTATATAATTGTGAAGGTAATGACATGGTATATGTGGAAAATGTCTGCGAAAGTCACACGAGTACAATTAGCAGCGTAAACGTACTAAGTTGTAATATCAAGCCGAATGCCGTGGTTCGAATAGCGGAAACGGAGTAAGCGAGAAACGTCTCACCTGTCATCATTTTGCTGGGGGCTGTCAACCAGAAAAGTTTCGTAAGGGTTTTAACTTATGTGTAAAGTTTGTTGCAAATCGTTTAGTGCTCATAGTCTCAAACAGTAGATGTATAAATAGTAGGTGCACAATACGAAGTTTTTCGCGCATCTCATTGTTCATTGTGCTGTATCTCGTGTCGTAGGTGGTTTTTAACTCCACAGCGATTGTTACATTACGGTAAGGATTGTGTACCATGTTTGGTTGATATCGGTCTAGTAGTTTAGGAAGAGATATGGAAAAACACATCAGTCCGAAGATTGATCACCACGGTGCTGTACTAGGCATGGTTATGTTTGATGTGGTTGTCATTACGTTCCTCCTACATTTCCACTGACTTACAAGCCAGTTATCGAGGCACCCAGAGTTAAACGTGGATTCCGAACCACGGCGCAACTCTGTACTTTTCATAGCAATAACATTGTTAGACGGGAAGAAGCGAAATGGGTCCGATAAAAATCTCGGGATTGACTGGGGATCGATGTCTGGCACATACTCGGTCACCGAGTCTTATATATAATGAAAATCCAGCTAGGAATTTTTCTAATAATGACAGGATGCAATGCACTGTGAAGACGATCGCTGAGTCGCTGACAGACACGACTTAAATTTAGGGCTCCAGCCTTCCTTAAAGAGTCGAGAATATTTGAATGCAAGGTCACACTGGCGCAATTCTCTCTCTCTCTCTCTCTCTCTCTCTCTCTCTCTCTCTCTCTCTCTCTCTCTCTCTCTCTCTCTCTCTCACACACACACACACACACACACACACACACACACACACACACACACACACACCTTTGGCCTCTGCCTGCTCTATTTTCGGAGGAGGTAGTAAGGTCCAAAACAAGAAAATATGACCAGTAAACATGAATTCCAAAATGCAAACCTTAATAGTTACGAGCGCGTGACAGTAGAACAGACGTTGACAGTATGGAAAATAAAGACGTGCTTAAAGTTCCTACTCCCTGGGGCATGGGTGTGTGTGTGTGTGTGTGTGTGTGTGTGTGTGTGTTGTCCTTAGGTTAGTTTACCTAGGTTTAAGTAGTTTGTAAGCTACGGACTGATGACCACGCAGTTTGGTCTGATAGATTTACAAACATTTGAACATTTGATTTGAAAGTTCCTAAGGTAGCGCCTATCCATTAAAGGACGCATTTTGCTTTTGTTCTTGTACGTAATAACTCGTTGCAAAATTTGAAAAGAAAGGAGCTTGTGGCAGAAGAAAATTGTTTCACATTGTCAAAGATAAAGCTTCTCAGAATGTCACTGGATAACATTAGCGGACACGGGAACTTAACCCAGATATTATGTACACATAAGGCGGCCAACCGTCCCGGATTCTGTCGCTCCATCCCGCATTGTAAGACTCAATAAAGGTGTCCCCCAAAATCCCCAATTTATCCCGCATGTCCCGCATTTTCGTAATTTTCTTATTCGACCGGCTGCAGATTATTCCCATGTATCTTAAGCATAAGTTCATATGCTTGCTGTTTTCAAATAGAAGCAATGTAAGAGTTAAGATACAGTAAATGTCAAGATTCATAGCAGCTTACCTCGCTCACATATTTTGGAAGACGTTATTCGAGAACGTAGAAGTGGTTGAGGAATAAGAACTCCAGATGGATAGATTTACAACAACAAACCGCTTCTTACATATGTTTCGTTGGCGGAGTGGATAGGCTGACGGTTTACGAGCACAAGGGGACGCCAGTTCGAGTACCACTGAAATCAACTTTTGTTTTACACCTGAGCAGGTATTATTTTTTAACATTAATTCGCTACGAATTGTGCAAGTATATACTTTTCCAGATTCGACTTTCTCAAACATATCCCATTTTCAAACTTCCTGGCAGATTAAAATTGTGTGCCGTAACCGGGACTCGAACCTGGGACCTTTGCCTTTCGCGGGCAAGCGCTCTACCGACTGAGCTACCCCGACACGACTCACGATGCCGCCTCACAACTTTACTTCCGCCAGTACCTCGCCTCCTACTTTCCAAACTTCACAGAAGCTCTCTTGCAAACACGCAAGACTAGCACTCCTGGAAGAAAGGATATGGTGGAGACATGGCTTAGCCACAGCCTAAGGGATGTTTCCAGAATGAAACTTTCACTCTGCAGCGGAGTGTGCGCTGATATGAAACTTCCTGGCAGATTAAAATTGTGTGCCGGAACCGGCACACTCCGCTGCAGGGTGAAAGTTTCATTCTGGAAACATCCCTTAGGCTGTGGCTAAGCCATGTCTCCACCATATCCTTTCTTCCAGGGGTGCTAGTCTTGCGTGTTTGCAAGAGAGCTTCTGTGAAGTTTGGAAAGTAGGAGGCGAGGTACTGTCGGAAGTAAAGTTGTGAGGCGGCATCGTGAGTCGTGTCGGGGTAGCTCAGTCGGTAGAGCGCTTGCCGGCGAAAGGCAAAGGTCCCAGGTTCGAGTCCCGGTTCCGGCACACAATTTTAATCTGGTAGGATGTTTCATATCAGCGCACACTCCGCTGCAGAGTGAAAGTTTCATTCTATATCCCATTTTGTAATAGCCTAATCTTCAAACAACGAGGCAAATGATAGTCATAGTAAAAATATTGAAAACGAATGCCTGTATTTGTAATTACTTCGACTGCCTTGTGATGAATCTAAAGTGTTGAGCTAAGATGGACACAATTTTCTGTGCTTACGCGCGGTTTACAAGAGTGGCTCTGCCTTCCATTATCTGTTGTTTCCAGTAGAATATTAGTTCGCACCTCCGGTAGGATTATTCGACCGTTACGCTAACGAGAAAGGACAGGTAGCTCATTTAGAGTGTCAGCCTTGCTGGTTAAGTGGTGTGCACTGGGTAGAATGCCACCAAAGCCATTACTTTCTTTTATTTCTTATCACGGAGCTAATGTTTCTTGCTTACTTACTTTTTCTTGTTAAAAGATTGGATTATAATAAAATAGAATCTTCTAAAAACGTATACAAGCCCATAACTGCACAATTTTTAGCCAATTAATATTTAGAAATATTACATGCAAGAGCTTTAAAAAATAAAATAAATTGACTCCAGGGAGATTCGGACGCGCGTACGTTGCGTTTATAAACCGTCAGCCTATCCACTCACCCAATGAAACTTATGTGAAGCGGTTTGTTGCAGTAAATGTATCCACATGGAATTCTTTTACTTCAAATTGTTTCTACGTTTTCAACTAATGCTTTCCAAAATAAATGATACGTGCGTTGAAGTGCAATGAATCTCGACATACACTGTACCTTAACTATTCAAAAAAATGTTCAAATGTTTGTATAGCTTACGGGACTTAACTACGGGGTCGCCGGCCTCGGTGGCCGAGGGGACTGAGGCGCTTCAGTCACTGTCTGCACGGCTACTACGGTCGGGGGTTCGAAGCCCCCCTCGGGCATGGATATTTGTGCCGTCCTAATTCGTAAGTAGTTCAGAAGTAGTTTGTAAGTTTAGGGACTGATGACCCCGTAGTTAAGTCCCATAGACTCTACAAACATTTGAACGTTTTGAAGTACGGGGTCATCAGTCCCTAAACTTACAAACTACTTACGAACTAGCTAGCACTAAGGGCGGCACAAACATCCGTGCCCGAGGGGGGGATTCGAACCCCCGACCGTAGTGGCCGTGCAGACCGTGACTGGAGCGCCTCAGTCCCCTCGGCCGGCCCTTAACTATTGTCTTGCTTCTTTTTGACGATGTAAACAGTAAGATGAAGCTGCACAGACCGTTGGGTTTGGTAACACTAGCGCTCATGAGCTTGGGCATGCACAATGCTTGGTTGCTTGCTTGGTTTGTTTGTTCGTTCAGGGGACCAAACTGATAAGGTTGTTAGTCCCCCCCCCCCGGGGGGGGGGAGGGGAGGGGGAGGAAGAGTGAGGATGGGAAAGCAGGGAACGTAAAGGGAATGCAGTCCAGGGATGAAAGGAGGATTGCATTAGCTCGTCAGAAAATCAAACATGAGTAGTGCATTTTGTATAAAATTTCGGCTACTTTAATTTTGCTCAGAATGAAAATGTTAGAGATACGCATAGTTTTCGACATATAAGCAAGAAACTGAAAAAAGGGCGAAAATTTTGAGGTTTTTCATTGTGGGCCCGACCTCCTACAAGGCAGCAAACTTGAAATTCGAATTGAATTGTTCAAACGTTTGTAGAACTTATGGGACTTAACTACGGGGTCAATAGTCCCTAAACTTACAAACTACTTATGAACTAGCTAATACTAAGGACGGCACAAATATCCATGCCCGAGGGGGGGATTCGAACCCCCGACCGTAGTGGCCGTGCAGACCGTGACTTGCGCGCCGCAGTACGCTCGGCTACCGCGGCTGGCGAAATTCGAATTCAGCGCCACCAAAAACATACAGGACCGCTGAGAGAAAAAAAAAAAAAAAAAAAAACTTTGGGAATTTTGTTACGGAAAAAGCACCATTTGACTGGGCTATTGCGCGACTTCCGCTGTACGCGAGCAGCGGTAGTGGATGGCGTGCAGCAGGTAGGGCAGTGGGGAAGGCGGCTGCTTTTTCCGCGGAATGCGCTGTCGCTGGCCGCGGAAGTAGCGGCCGGAACTGAGCGGCGGCTGTATTGTGTGGCGTGTCCCAGTGCGGCTGGCGCGCCGCCAGCGCCCGGCTCCAGCCTACTGCCTGCCTAGCCGTCCCGTTACGCGCAGCGCCCGCAGGAATCCACGCGGCTACTTTCTACCGCCAAAAGCCGCCCAGTGCCCAATTAGACGACACCTGCGCGTGCCCACGCGCATATGGGCACTGGCGCGCTCCGCAAACCCCGCACGTCGGCCTAGACTGCTTTCCGAATTGGTTGCCCCCCCGCCCGCTGCGAGTGAAGTAGAACAGCGGTTGCCGGGCGACCGGGCGGCAGCTTTTCGGCAGGATACGGCATGCAAACGCCGTTTCGTTATCTGGTTTCAGATAACCGACACCTTTGACCTTGAATGTTCGGAACAGCACCAGCCGTGCTTACAATGGTGGTATGAATAAAAAAGAGTAGAAGCTCCAGAGAAAATTCTCAGAGCAAAAGAACGTTCTCAATCACCCTGTTTACATGGTCTCCCAAAACCGGATTTCGTAAACAATTTCCCAATTCCGCTTTTAGTTGGTCATCACTACGTTTAAGTGTTCAAATGTTTGTTAAGATTATGGGACTTAACTACGGAGTCATCAGTCCCTAAACTTACAAACTACTTATCAACTACCTTATACTAAGGACGGCACAAATATCCATGCCCGAGGGGGGGATTCGAACGCCCGACCGTAGTGGCCGTGCAGACCGTGACTGGAGCGCCTCAGTCCCCTCGGCCACCGCGGCCGGCTACGTTTAAATGGAACACATCTTCCGGAAGACGAAAACCGATTTTCGTAAACAGTTTCTCGCTGTCGTGTTTACAGATCATGCACTGAAACGTGGCCCCTGAGGGGAGAATGTTGGGAGCTGAAGCTTGCATTCAGCTCGTAGCGCGTTGGCCGTTAGAACAAGCCCCGCCTCTTTCCCCCAGTGCTGCCAGCTTATGGCCTATAGCTTACAGGTTTTAAAAGAAACATGTACGGGCTGAAATCGTCACAAATGGAACACGAAATTATCTCTTTAATGTTTCAGTTATAGAATACTGAAAGTTTATTGTTCAGGGACTTATTAAGCGGGTGTAGCAATGCTTTCTGCTTATTTGTATTGTCGCAAATGAATAACAATCGGAATTAACATTCCTCACACCTCTTTCAAGAACGACGTTCCTTTTTGTAAAAGAAGTCGTCGGGGTATGTGGACTTATTTTAGCATATAACAAAGTGGAAGGCAATAATCAATACCAAGCACAAGTCAACAATACATTGACGATGTCTACGGTGTACAATGCGGTTACGAGGTAAGGTTGGTAGTGAGGGTAAACATTCCGTAGACACACGAACTCGGCCGCCTTTCGCCGATCACAGAGGGGCCACGAAAAAGTGCGCGATCTGTACATGGCATAGCGTGAATCGGATAGCCTAGTCCACTTAAAATGACGGCTGAAAAACAGCTGATTCAGTTCATGATTTAGTCAGCAAAATCACTGTTTTTATTTATCTAAATACAGATTCATGTTCACTTCAATATTTATACTTTTATTTCACATTAGAAAATATCAGTCTTTCAGTATGTTCCGAAAATTCTGAACAAGAAAACACAATCTGACAAGCCAAGAACGCTTCAAAAACGGTTGCGTTTACATGGGCACGAAAATCGATTGTGGAACTGGAAAACCGCTTTAGAGAAGCGGATTTCCAGAATCGATTTTGGGGTGTTTACATGGCCAACGAAAATCGGAATTGGTAAATCGGTTTACGAAATCCAGTTTTGACACCCCATGTAAACGGGGTGCATGTAAACACTCCAAAATCGATTCTGGAAATCAGCTTCTCTAAAGCGGTTTTCCAGTTCCACAACAGATTGTTGTGCCCATATAAACGCAACAGTTTTTGAAGCGTTCTTGACTTGTCAGACTGTGTTATCTTGTTAAAAAATTTCGGCACATATTGAAAGAGTGATATTTTCTAATGTGAAATAAAAGTATAAATATTAGAGTAAACATCAACCTGTGTATTTAAATAAAGAAAAATAGCGTTTTTGCTGACTAAATCAGGAACTGAACCAGCTGTGGGAGATAAATTCTACCAGGAGAATCTGAATTCATATTCAGTATCATGTTTTGTGCTCCCTCAGAGTGAATAAGATTCCTGCCTTTTTTTTTTAAATTATTGCTGAATACATACAGAGTGTTTCAGTATAAACAGAAAGTATGTTAGTTCAAAAATGTTCAAATGTTTGTACAGCTTATGGGACTTAACTACGGGGTCATCAGTCCCTAAACTTACAAACTTCTTATGAACTACTTACGAACTAGGACGGCACAAATATCCATGCCCGAGGGGGGATTCGAACCTCCGACCGTAGTGGCCGTGCAGACCGTGACTGGAGCGCCTCAGTCCTCTCGGCCACCGCGGCCGGCAGTATGTTAGTAAGTGGTACTATGGATCAGTGGCGTAACTAGGACATCGCTTTGGGGGGGGGGGGGGGATAGATCTGTTTGACGAGCAAATTTTTAGTCAGTTTCCAGACAGACTACGATCTACCACTCCTGTTGAAGAAACTAATTCACTTCCATCCAATGAAAGATTATGGTAAAACACCACAATTATTCAATCTTTACCTTTACCAGATTGCTGTTATACGATTTATTTTCTTTCTTTTTTTCTCCCCCTCCCCCCTTTTTCGTGTTCCAGGGGGGGGGGGTTCTATCCCCCTCATCCCCCCCCCCCCCATAGTTATGCCACTGCTATGGATGAATTGCAATAAATAAAAGCCATATAATGTGTCTAGTTTTAATTAACTACAGAGATGCAGCTGTTAGGGTGTGACCCAAACAAATTTAAAGCAAAGGCAAATGAGGACATTTTCATTGATTCTTCCATTTGTTCTCAGTAGAACATTGTCATATTGAATTACAAACACAATTTTGTGTATGTTCTACAAACTTACGTACATTTAGTTAACCAGTTTTTGGCTTACCCTCCCATCTTCAGGCTTTAACTGTTTTTGTCAAAGTTTTTACAATATTTTGTTACAGGTTTGCAAGAGATTGTATTTGTCTAGACTCCATTTCTGCTACAAAATAATTTAACTTTTTTGACAAAAGCAGTTAAAGTCTGAAGATTTCATTGTAAGTTAAAAACAAGTTAACCTAAATATAATTATGCTTTTAATCTAGTATGATGATATTCTACATAGAAGTGAGGGAAGTATCAGTGAAAATGTGCACATTCTCAATTGCTTTTACGCTTGTTTGGGTTACATACTAACAGTTTTATGTCTGTACTCAACAAAAATTGTATGCATGTTACAAGGCATTTTTATTGAAATTTTACTATACTACCGCCTCCTAAAATATTTACTATTTCTCTTGAAAGGTCCTGCATACTAATTGTAAACATAGTTGCAGGATATATAGGTGAGGGTTGTATGTAATCAAAACACTACATTGTTCTTTTTTTCTTTTCTTAGGAACCATTTTATATACTTGATTCAATTATCTTTTTAAATACTGTTAATTCAGTGCAAACACAGCAAAAACTAAGGAAATAGACAGTAAGTTAAGACTACTGTAGCTGCTATTAAATCACCAGAATTCACTAGGACAAAATCAGCCAGGACAGAATGTTAGTAGCCGTTGTCTAACAGGATCAGGCTTTAGAGAGTGTTCATTCTGTACTTTAAAGCAAACTGATGTGCCAGATGATTAGTGGGAAATTCCTCCCTTATTAGCCACTGAAGAATTATAAGGAGGGGCACGCCACCCATTGGCCATGATGTAGCACATTGGCCTGCAGGTGTTGACCCCTGGCTGACACACATCCAGTGCTTCCAGGCCAGTCTGGAGGCTTTCTCCAGCTGCTGGCATTGGCTGCCCTTCCCCTGACACTGGCCCTCCTCCCCTCCCCTCCCCTCCCCTCCCTCCAGCAGGCCAGCAGGTTGTTGTTGTCTCTCTTTCTCTCTCTCTCTGCCTGCCAGTCCAGCCGGCTGGCCAGGAGTCAGTGGACCGCGTCCTGCCGGGCCAGTCTCTCTGCTGCAGTGGGAGGGGAGGCAAAAAGACAACATGTAGCAGCCGGGTCTGAGCGGTGCTGCAGTGACATCTCAGTTGCAGTGTTTGTGCCGGTGCAGTCATAACAGTGTACACAGCATCTTCTGGAAATTAAGTTGTGCGCTGACAGTTCTGTTTGACAGGTGTTATCGGTGTATAAACTAGTGTTTCTTTAGAAGACACCTTTATGAGCGACAAGTATTACTTCTTCAGTGATTCAGAGAACGACATTGAGCATACTACTTAAACGGAACCTAATAAACAAAAGTTTATTCTGCCAGTGCAATTTATAGTGTGTGTCAGAGAAAGTAGTTAGTGAAATTAAAATTCAGAGAGACTTTGCTACTGTTCACTTAAAACAGTATTATACATGCCTCATTGCAGTTCACATTTGCTTAAATATTGGATGGTGTGATGAAAGCACTCACAAGTACAGTTCATTTCGTCCGTAAGCAAACTAATACTCCTACACTTCATCTTTGTCACCACTTGCTGCTAATGACAACCGCCTGACATTACTTAGGCCAGTATTTGCCATGCCGGCGGCTGCTTTGACCCTCCCTAAACAGCCTGTTAGGAAGACACTCGAAAATGGTTGTGCACCACGACCTCTTAATATTGTGAAGAAAGTCCACGAGGATTTGTCACACAGCCAAAAGGGGGGAACAGTGTCGAAGAGCAAATTGAATAATGGCCGGCTTAACGGGTGCCTTCCTGCAAAAACCCCTCTTGCGAGGAGTGCCAGTAATGGCACTGCCAGGGCAGACAAGAACGTTCGGATCCCTAGAATTGTTGCTGCCGAACCAAAGAAGGTGCAACAGTCTTTATCACTGCCAGCAGGTAACTTAACATCAAAGGTCGGTGACCCTATTATCAGTGGAAACGTAGTGGAACCTTGGTCCGTGGTCAATGGAATCGAGGATAAAATTACTCAAAACAAAGTAGGTGCATTAGTTAAAAGTGAGCCTGTCAATGGGACATCGGATGATGCAGGTGATTGTACCGTTGGCAGGATAGTGAAATATCCACTCAGGAGGGAAAGGAGTAGCTCCCACAATAGCAGCTCTCTACCGAAATTTCAAGGTAAACAGACAGGTGGTACAAGGAAAGGTCCTTCAGTTTCAGGTTGCTGGCAGACTACCACAAAAAGCAGGGATGATGGGCACATTCCAATGAAACCTGAACTGAAATCTGTCATCAAGATAACTTCAGAGACTCAGGAGAGAACTAGCAAGTCGGATTTGCAGTCGCCACTCATCTCTCCACCACGAATGAGCAATTCTTGTGACAATTTGTCAACAGTGATTGCTGTCAACTATGTTCCAAACTCTAGTAGCAGTGCTGCAGAGAAGACTGCACTGGCACCTCCTGCAGATTCCAGCAGTGCTGCTGATGCTGTGACATTTTCACCAACAGTAATTCCCATTAATTACAGTGATGCATCAAGTCCAGAACAGCTGCAACCTCCAGTGCCCCCACGTAAAATTTGCTTTAATGGGAAAAGTTCCGTCTGGGGGAAATTACGTGCAAGATCTTTAAGTCAGCCGTCACTAACAAATGAAGCTCTAAATATTAATGTAAGGCATGAAGAAAGTGCACCACCGTTGCCTCCAAGGCCATCATTATCTGCAATACAGAACAAAACACTTAGTCGTGCTGTTAGTGCTGTCAGTATAAATGACCTCCCTTTTGGACATATTCGGTACGGTAATCATTTACCGAGCAGAATACCGAGGAGACTTCCTTCACCGAACCCTCCTTTCTTTGGTGACCATCCAGTAAATGCTAGGAATGGTGATATTCAAGCAAAGAATAATAACCGAAAAGACATTGGAGTGTGTGGTAAAAGTGACCTTCAGTGTGTGCTTCAAAAATATGAAGAACTGGAAAAGGAGTGTGAAGATTTAGTCTCTCATGCAGGGAAGAAACTGGCAGATAAACACACTGTTTCTACCTCAAAACCAAATCATAACAGATCAGCCAGTGAAGTAAATAAAAGAATTAACTCTGAAGTAGGCCTGAGTAATAAGAGCTCTCCTAGAAATGTGTGCTTGGTGCCAAATCCTGACAAGAAAATAGTGAGATCAAAATCTGTTGACAGGTGTAAAAACACTGTTTTCTCAGGCACACACAGATCCAGAAGTGATGTTCAGTCTCCATCTCCTCCAGAAAAGAGTCACATCCAAGACAGAAACCACAAGACTATGAATGTCCAATCAAATTCACCTCTGGCAAAAACTAGCTGCGGTGTTGTAATAAAATCGACATTGAAACGTGATTTCTTTTCAACTGAATCGCTGAACAATAAAACTGAGAAAACTCAAGCTATACATCCGAAAAGTGATGTGGTTTTGACACAAAAAAATGTAACAGATGACTGTAAAAATGTTAATGTCAAACAACTGGTTCTTAAAAATGAAAAACTTGGTAACAAAATGACAGTTTCAACGAGTCTAAATACAAATGAAGACAATGGCGATTCAAAATGTAATGGCAATGACGATAAAGCAAATGTTGGGAATGTGTTTCGTCATTTACGAAGCTTGTCTAGTGAATCTCAAAAATCACTGTATGGGTTAATACATCTGTACCATAGTGGTGGCTACTGGACTGGTTTTCCAAAGTTATCAAAAGAAGAAGTTGATCCATTCTTCAAAAACACAGAGAACCACAGTAAAATTATTGAGGACGTAAAACAAAGAAAAGTAGAAAAAAATAAAAATCAGAAGACTGACTACAGCAACATACTAATGCCTGGGGGAGGTATCGGAGTGGTCCGTGCATATACTGGACGCCAGATTTCAGATTCACGCTACAGGACAGAGCTCGAGGTAATTCTTTACATGGTTTTCTCTAAGTACTAATTGCATGATTTTGCTTTGTCTTCCTTGTCACTCTAAATTCCTCAGATGGCACCCGTCCTACTGGCAAAATGCCTAATGACTGCATTGATCGTAGTTTGTGGGTTGTGGAATTTAAAGTGACATCACTTCATGTCTTCCAGTATTATGCCAGCCATGTCTGCTCAGTGGTTCCCACTAAGGGTATGCAAATAGTTTGGTTTAATAAATGCAATATGATCAATTTTTATAGAAACCAATTGAATGAATATGACTTAAGAGATGATGAAGAGTTCACTGTTTTTTAAATACAATATTTCACTTTACATGAAATCATCAGTTTGATATGGCCAAAGAACATTGGAAAACATTACATAGTAGTTCTGCTTATTGAAACTTGTGTCTTTTACAAAAAAAGCTTTTCCTGTAAACTGTGCAAATTTTTGAAGTTGGGTTAAACAAATTCAGATAGAAACAGTTACTTCATACTATGAGTAATATATAATTTCTTCACAGGAGCCCCTGTAAGAAACTTTACATTCTATTTAAATGTACGTTATTCCATCGGATTACTTTCTGTAACAACTGTCATTTTGCCCTTCACTGAAGATTTAATTGCTTATCACTTTTATATATTTTTGATTTATTGAAACCAGATCTGTAGTGTGATTAACCTCACTTATTTATTCTCTGTTTTCAGATATTCTTCCGTTCCGGTGTTCTTGCACAATTGGAGGCTCAACGAGACGAACGACTAACTGACCATGTTGTGAGGCTACAAGCACAATGCCGAGGATATTTAGCGCGTCGAAAGCTACATAAGCTCAAGGTTTGTTGTTTCTTTAATCACCTTCCTTTAAAGCAGTATTTCTTTAATCTGTGGGTCGCGACCCACAGGGGGACGGGGGGGGGGGGGGTCACAAAGACTTGGTGGCTCCCCGACCATCATAGGAGGAAGTACAGTAGTTGCACCTTAAAACAACCAGATCGGTGCTTGCCTGAATACTACAGGTACTGCCATACAGAAACATAGGCCTAAGGGAAATTTATTTCATGTTAAAAATATGTAATTCATTGTTTCACTTTAATTTTGAATTCAATGTAACACAGGTTGTTTTATAGTTAATACAGTGTGTTAACGATATATAAGCTCAAAGTCTGAAACCTTCTAAGGAATTAATCGATAGGTAAATAAACAAGATGCAGTAATGAAATCTAAAAAAATTTAGAAAACAATCTTAATGAGCATAATTCACTACTAATGCCTAAAATTCAGAACACTCATGCAAAAAGTACATTTCTGTCGGTAATCAAGTGAAATTCTTTCTATTCCAAAGAAATACACCGAAACAACATCTAAGAATTTAAAAATCTGTGTTGATAGAAAGAAAATTAAATTCGTTTGCCTTTGATACTCCAAAAAGATTTTTAGAGTATGCAATGATGACAGGTGTAGTGTTCTCCAGAATATTTATTCTTGGAAAGGGGTCACACAATCAAAAAGTTTTAAAATGCTGCTTTTGAGCAACAATTTTAAATTGTTACATATATAATGGGGAGGGTGGCAGAAAGAGTTGACAGCCTTTATGACTGAATAAAATAAATGCTGGCTGCAGTAAACTAGCAAATAGAGGGTGATGTTACTCAGAAAAAAAAAGTTTTTTATGTAGCTATGCATACACTATCTAGGACACAGTTTTAATATTCCCGTAGTCCTCTGAAATATGAATAATCACTGATAAGACCTGTAGGAGGTGGTCATTTAAATGATGCAGAATGTGAACTTGTAGACACATATACAAACAACCATGAGATAGTATGCTCACAGTGTGTCAGGAACCAGCTTTAAATTATGAACCCAGGATAAAATCTATATATTGCTCCAGCAGGTATAGTGAGGACAAGCTGAGATTAATAACAGCACACACAGAGCTTTATAACAATCATTGGTTCCATGCTCCATATGTGAATGGAATAGGAAGAAAGCTGTAATAACTTGTACTGTAGTTAGCATTCTCTGACTTGTTTTTCACATTGATTTGCACTGTGTAGATATAGAAGTAGGTATAGAGAAAAATGACACACATTGATCTCCAAATAAGAAAATGTAAACATTGGTCACAATATTGTTAAGGCCAAAAACAAACATAAATTCATATTCTGTTTTCACATCTTGTTAGTTTAGTATCCACTGCACTGATAAATAATTTTTTCTTTAAATTCAAATATTCATTTAATGGTTCTATTGTGTGTGTGTGTGTGTGTGTGTGTGTGTGTGTGTGTGTGTGTGTGTGTGTGTGTGTGTGTGAACCAACATGACATAATGATTAGGACATTGTTCAGATCAAAGGAGTAGTAAATGAGCTGATAGCTAGGTAAAAGATATTTGTAAATGTAAGTTATCACCATTGATGATTCCCCCCACCCGTCCTCATCGGAATACACATCGAAAGAGCAATGAGTAGAAGATTCAATCACTTAAAACCAATGAACAAGAGATCTCTTGGAGTACCCAAGTACTGTTCTCACTATTTTCCTTTGGGTATCCACGCTACAGGTCATAGACTTTCATCTCAAATAATAATTTGTGATGCCTCATGTTCACATAAAATGTTTTAATTAATGTGATTGGCTAATTATTCAATAAGCAGTGTTATTGGAATAGTTAAGTGCTTTTGAGTCATAGAGTTGTGCATACACTATGTTACAGATCCAGGACCTGGCAGTGCGCTGCATTCAGCGCAATGTTCGTAAGTTTCTGTTGATCCGTGACTGGCCTTGGTGGCGACTCCTAGTCAGAGTCACTCCCCTGCTCAATGTTCACCGCACTGAAGAAGAGTTGAGAGCCAAGACGGTTAGTTGCCACTGTAGTTCTTTGCATTGCATTCAGTATTTTACAATATAAGATGTGAGTAATTGGTAGTCACCAATTATTGTGCTGCTTTTTGCAGAGGGATCCAGTGGCCTGCAATATTTCATATTCTTAGCATACTAATACAACAAATATTTTTGTTCCAGTCTTCCACTCATATTTAATGTGCTTAAAAAATCCTTGTTGAACTTCAATTTTAAAATTGTCAGCTTCCTATAGTTTGGAATTTAGCTTGTTTGCACAGTTATCAGGAATGGAACTTTCTTTGAAGTTCTGCAGTATTGTATCTTTAGCATTTACCAAGTGAGCTCTGCCTCTAACTTAACATTGTAAGCAGTTATTTAAACAGTTTGGCTTACATCACAAGCACAGTTTTCTTGGTCATGCGAAATATTGTTGAGTTTGGAGTAGTGGTGGGATTATTTGAATTGAGCTACTAATTGTGATAAATAACACCCATAACTTTTGTCTTCTGTCTTCATTGAAAAATTACATTTTAAAATCTTTCCACTGTTGTAAAATCCAATATAACTAATTTCTGTATACAAGCATACCACTGATGTATGAATAAGTGATTAGATTTACATGGTTGTGTGATACATAAACTACTCACCAGACTCCTTTCATGGTGTGTTGCGAAGTTTATACCAATCATGTGCCATGAATTGGAGAGTGGAGCAAGACGTTTATGTACTGTACAAGTGACTGCCATGCTTCACAGATGCATTAGACATCACATCCACCTACTGATAGAGGCTGCATTGTTAAACTACTTGAATCTGGGTGGTCATACAGTGCAATTACCAGGTGTGTGAGCTAATTCAGATATCACAGTAGCTTGATGTTGGCATCAAAAGAGGCTGTCATTCACTCCAGAACACTAGTTCCAGCATTTGGAATGATGTCGTGACCATGATGCATGGCCAAAGAACGAATGTCACTCCATTACGTTCAATGACGTCCTACATCTCCATAATCCCTGATGACTGTTATGTTCAGGTTTGGTGGTGACACAAGCAGAGGGAACATTCCGCCAATATTGTGGAGAGACAGAGAGGTGTAACCTCTGGCATCACACGTCTAGTCATGCCTTGCCAGACATCAGTCATGCCTCGGCAGACATCAAAGACATTCTGCATCTCCAGTCTTCCAACAAGATAATGCATACCCACCGCAGCTCTTGCATGTATGGACTGCCTACAGCATTTTGGCATCCTCTCGTGGCAAGCAAGATCCTCAGAGCTCTCTAACATTAAGTAAATGTGGGATGACATTAGAAGAGGCCTCTTTCCCAGTAGACACGTATGTAATATGAAAAAGGCAGTGGCTCTAACTGTGGGCCACCATAGCTAAGGGGAGTTTACAGAGGCTGTCTGACACCATCATAACCACAGAAGGGTGTGAATTGTGGCCAGTTGGAGGTGTAACACACTACTGACCAGGCATACAAGGACTAGTCTCTTTCATCATATTTTGTAATCAGTTCAATAAAGTCACACAAGCGTGCATCATATGTAGTATCAATCACTTTCAACCATCCTTTCTGGCTGCATGAATTTTTTCTCGGACAGTGTAGTTATAAAACTTCAAGTACTTAAGTCCACTATCCAACTTTGTTAAAAAGCCACCAAAATGGAAGAGCATATGCAGAAGTTTTTACCACCATCAAATGCAGTGGAAAATAATTAGCCACCACTCTTTATTTTTACCTGATATCTTGAAAGGGTGGGTACCTGTTGTAAATACTTGATTCATTTGCTGAGAAGTTAGAAAGCACTTGTCAGACTCCACAGCCAGTTACGTGTTATCACATAAAAACTTAAAATTTGTGGCTTGTCAAATTAGTGTTTTAAAGCCCACTCAGAAAAAGATAATGTGATTTGCAGCAGCATTAAAATTTATAATAACCAAATACAATATGCACAAGGGAACACTATGTTAATGTGATGTAGGGCATGCCCCAAAAGAAGTGTTATAGAACCATTGCTTTTCACAATAAATACATAAATGACCTCATAATTATATCGAAAGCTCAATGAGGCTCTTTGCGGATCACGCAGTAATTTGTTGAGGAGTCACAACATTGGGAAAGGATAACGAAATGCAGGATAATCTGCAATATATCAATGCTTTGTGCCGGGAATGGCAATTGAGTCTCAACATAAAAAAGGGTAAAGTGTGTGTTTATATAGAGAGAAAGCTCCTCTAGTATATAAATACTGAATAGCAGGACAAACACTGGAAGCAGTTGTTCCATAAAATATCTGGGATTAGACATGAGAACCGATTTGAAATGGGACAACCATACAGAATTAATCATCAAAAGGCAGATGCCAGACTAAGATTCATTAGAAGAGTCCTCAGCATCAGCAAATGTAGTCCATCAATAAAGAAAATGGTTTACAAAACTCTTGAACGGCTAGCGCTTGAGTATTGTACGTCAGTGTGAGATCTGTACCAGGTAGAATTAAAGAAGACATATAGAAGGTCCAATGGAGAGCAGCACACTTCATTGTGCGCTCATTTAGTAAGCATGACATGATTAGGAAGATCCAGTGGCAGATGCTGTAAGAGAGACAGTTTGTATCATGGTACAGGCTTCTGTCAAAGTTCTGAGATCATATGTTGCAAAAGTTCAGAGAGCATTTGTTGTGTGAAGAGTCAACCAATATATTGCTTCCTCATATGTATGTTTCATGAAGCTATCACAGGTATAAGATTAGAGCAATTAGAGCCCACACTAGAGTAGGAAGAAGTGACAATGACCTTACATAAAGTACCCTCCGCCACACACCATGACTTGGGATGTAGAGTATCAATGCAGGTGTAGTAGAAGCAGATTGATGAGAGACTGACAGTATTAACTGTAGTTGAGTCTGATGAATGTCTAGGATAAGAAATATGATTGAGGAAATTAGGTTTATCACTGATTAATAAAAGCTAATTTTTATGTTCTCTTCAGTTCTATTTTGATAAATAAACACGGAAATACTTGGGAGATAGACTGACCACTTATTATATTAAATATTGGTGTGGTTTTTAGGGGTGACATCTTCTAGTTCTTAAAACTAAGAGGGCACATGATTCTGTGGTGGTCTGTGTTCTAGATAGAGTTTTCAGCTCAGTGGGGAAGGGACTATCATTTTACTCCAATGTGGTTTATTGTCCTCCATTAAATAAATGTATATGTCAGTGCATTGTTTATAGAAATGAAGGCAATCTTTCTGAAAGCAGCCAGAGGCAGATAAATAAATGAACTTGCTCATATTGAAATTAACAGTGTTAGATAATTTTTTGCATGGAATACTTACTGACTTACATACAATGTTTAACAGCTAAAATGTTCTTCAAATTGCAGCCTAGTTTTTTAATGATCACAACAAAAGTTCATCTCAAAATGTAGGATATTTACTAAAAATGACATCTCTTTTTAGGAGGAACTGGAAGCCCTCCGAGCAAAAGTGGAGAAGTTGGAACAGGAACGCACCCATTTGAAACATGATACAGATCGTCTAGAAGCAAAGGTAAGTGCACACTGTCATGATGCAAGTAGGATTGTAGATACTTTGAAATGACACAGGTGCTTTTACAGGTTGTCCACTTTTTGAAGCTATAGCCTTAAAAAAATCATTGTGGTTTCATGTATCATACCCCAGTCTACATGAGAAAATGACAAACAGTTACATTGAGCATAATCTTTAAGAAGTCACATGTATTTTCACATTAATTTTTACTTCATATAAAAGCTTTAAACCCATGTGAGCGCCAGAAAAGTGCCAGTTTCTGATAAAGTTGTGATTTTCTGTCAGAAAACACACTTGCTGGAGTGGGAAAATTTTCATATTCAATGGCAGTTTTGCATAGCACGGGGCTATTACAAGTTAAAGACTCCAACTATATTTGTATATACAGAGTTATATTGAACACATTTTTTGTTTATTCAGAGTGTGTAATGTGTGGTGCAGACTACAGATTTTGTACTGCAGTTGTGCGCTAAACTTGTGCTACTGCACATGAAAAGCACTGGTAGATTCCCCCCTCGCTCTAAAGTAATTTTCTCCGTAGTATATGGAGCACCACTTACTCCTTGACAGCAAAAATAAGCAAGTACTTAGAACTGATATAGTAGCCATTTGAGTGTCTGGTCTTGTCGAAGAAAGACTGAGTTCTTGGCGTATTGCCAGGGGCATCTGCCACAGTTGTGTCTTGCCTTGAGGGAAAGCTAAATATACCCACACGTATGCTGGCTGTGCCCGGAAATACAGCAGCAATCGGAGAAAAAGTGAACCATGTTAATGTCGTCTTGGTGGAGGCTTTTGCTGTAAATTGTGGATTTCTGCACAGAGTAGATAATTTTCTATCTTAGTTTATCGTACAGCAGCCATGATGATGGAATAATTCTGAAGGCATAAAAAAGTGCTTGCCCACTTAATTAAATATTTCTCTTGCCTTGACAGTTCTGCTGATGTCACACACATGATTTTATTGAGAAATTATGTTGTGGAAAACATGCTTTCAACTTTGGGTATATTATTTATAGGAGTGAATAAATCTATCTTTGACATGAAAGATTTATTTCATGCTTGCTAACCTCCCTATAAATTTTGACAATTTGTGTAATAAAAACATTCCCATAAAAGAGTTGGACACCATTAATTTTACTTTTTCCTTTGACAGTATCATATCCATGAAACATCAATCTAGATCTGCATTGATCAAAAGTATTTGGTCATATTGGTGATATTTTCTTACACATGTTGTTACATATTTTCAACAGGCATCTTCTGAGGCAACACCCTCCCCCCTCTCCCTCCCGCCCCCCCTCTTTTTATTGTAAACAGTTTTCTGTACTTCTTGTTTTCTGGTGTAGTCACCTCCACTTTCACTTCTGTTTCCTCACAAGAGAATTATTCAGCCAGTAAAGAGCATTATCTAGCCATTAAGAACAACTGTCACTGCTGAAGGTACAGTAAATGGGTAGGGCGAGAGAGGGTGTTATTTTTTTAAAATGGGTTTCTTTTCATTTGTTTATCACTTAGGCACTATGGTTTGTGTAACAAATATGGTGTTCACATCATCTATAAAACTTAAACAAATTATTTCTCAACACATAGATGCTGTATGTTACAGTTTCAAAACTGGACTCTATAACATAAACAAGTTTTTTCAGTTTTGCTGGGCGTTTGATATGTCTGTTTTACACCAGTATGAAAACAGCTCATAAACAAAATTAATAATATGCTGATTGTCAGTATTTCCACTTTTGCTTTTGCCTGTAGGGAGGTTTGTGTTTAAAAACTACTTGGTTTTTCCTGCTGTGACTCTCACTGAGGGAACTGCTACTGTGGTGGATGTTTGTGTGCCGGAGTGCATCTGAGCTTGGCAGCTTGCCTGCAGGAGCCGGCGCCTGGGCTGGGAGTGTTCAGTCTGTGCCGGGCTGCTGCCTGGGCACCATGTAGCCCTGAATAACAAGTGGCAGTTTCTCAAAACTGTAGTGTTTCAACAATTATAGGAAGTGCATTTCAAAAAAGCATAACCAGTCCTTCCAAAACTTTTAATTTGCTTCAGTTTAGTGATATAACGAGTTAAACCCAACTACCAGAAATTAAACATGTTTGCTTAATTCACGTTAAAAATAGTTATGCTTCCTGGAAGTTCACGTTTTGGTCCTGGAATAGTGGATAACCAGAAGTACTCTCCTGCATCGTCACTTCTGTCTCCTCACAAGAGAATTATCCAGCCAGTGCGAAGAGCTGTCACAACTGGAGGTCTACCAGAAAGAGCTGCAACTGGATACTCAACAAATCTTCAGAATGGAATGCCATCTGGGAGGCCACCCTTGCCAAAGCGAGGTTCAATCGGTTCGGGATCTCGAGAAATATTCTCTCCGACTGGGGAACGTGAAAGAATTTTTAGTCCGAACAGGGATGTTCGATCACCATCTACTGGAGTTTTCAGCCCTACCAGGAAAGGTTCTTTCTCCAATGAATCACCAAATTATGCGAGGGACAGGATGTCCCCGAGTAGGACACCTTTCAGCCCAACGAGAGGAATGTCCCCAGGTGGAGCTCCTTTCAGCCCGTCCCGCGATGGAAGAGGAACGTCTGTTGCTTCGGATTTTACTCTTCCGAGTTCGAGGTCAGAATCCCCTTATCTACAGTCTGCTTCATCTGTCAGTTCCTTTTCCAGGAGATCGTACAGCCGAGACTCGAGTGTACCTAGGAGAGTGTTTCCACAGAATAGTGCAAATGTTGACTTGAGCTCACTTCAGGGGAAAGAAAAGTCCCCTGTAGTGTTTGGAGCTGGATTAAGTTTCCTAATGGGTGGCAAGAAGCAAACAGTACACCAACAGTTTAAGCCCATTGCTGCACACCTCGATGCCTCGACAGCATCATCTGCTCTGTCTAATAAGATCTCGGAGTTCCTGCGTCGAAGTGACCATGTTATGGATGAGTGGCGCAGGCTCGGGCGTAAGGATCCCGATGATATTTCACAAGCATCTCTTCCTGAAGACAAGCGTAGGATTAAATATGGTGGAAGAAATAAAAGTGCTACAAACATTCTCATAAAGGGGTTTCAGCTCTTCAGCAGATCGAGAACATCTCGATCCCCCAGCATGGCCAAGATAACGGAGGGAGATACGGACCATGGTGGTATGCCAAATGATGATGAGACTTTGGATGAAGCTGATGAGGTGCAGAAAAACATATTTTTCACAGCCTAATTGTATGTTGTTATTAACAGTTTTGAGTGATACAGTGGTTAACAATACTAAAATTATCTACTATTAAAATATTTTTCATTCTACTTTTGGTTAGTTAATATTTGATTTTCCTCTTTGCGGCCTTTTGTGTTTTTTAAAATCACTACCATTATCTACAATTGTTAGAAAGGGTAGATAATACTTTCTGAGAGCTTTGTGAGACATGTTGCTTGAAATTCATGGGACTAAAATGAAACTTTTTAATGTTGCATGTGTTTATTTAGTTGAATAACAGTTATTATGCCTGACATACACTTCAGGCTAACATACATATCCACATTGAATTAGTGGACTATAATATTATGAACATCATGAATGATTAATGCTAGGTTTGTCAGTACTGGTTTGATAGCTCAATTGTTTTCCTCTATTGACATACAAAGTTGACTCTGTCCTGTTCATGAACCAAATAAAAGACTTTCTTGTTGTTGTTAGAACGGAAAATCATTTATTGTCCTCACAGTTAATTAACTTTAATTTGCAAAATGGAGAAATACAATTTCTAATTTAATTTTTCTATGAAGGCTGTCAGTTTTTTATGAGATCTAATTCCTTCAAATGATAAATATTTAACTCACTATTCCAACATTATAATAAGATAGTATATTTAATAATGGTATTAAGTATCTTTTATTTCACACTTTGTAAATTGTTTTTATAAAGCACCCCCCCCCCCCCCCCCCCCAGAAATTTCAATGATGCAGTTTGCGTCATGACCTTTCCTGTGGACACCTCTGAAGTAGATATTGGAATGGATAATGGATACAGAACTTCGGTTTGATCCATGAGTGGTGTGTTGAAGTGATACAAATACAATTAATTAAATTACAGAACTGTAATTGCTGTTAGTCATGGTAGTGCAGTTTCACTGGTTATATAGGTACTAATTCAATGGTATTCAAAGACTTTTTGTAAATTTATGCAGGATACGCCAGCCAGATTTTCTTACTGGCTGATTTATCCCAGTGATGAAAAAGAAAGTAAAAAGAGAAAAATCAGATGATCAGTTCATCATTCAACTGAAAAGAAACATCTGTTGTCAAGTCTCATAAAATGTCATTTATGTGAAAGCTTTGTTTCAGTTACATGTGACAAAATTAAAAATATTATTGACTTCTGATGTATTCATAGGATGTGGCTTTCTGTCCTGAAATACTGTAAGCTAATCAGCACCTGTAAAAGTTATGAGTTAAGAGGAAGAAATCAGTAATTTCATGCATGAGATTAAACATTGATATTATTATTGTAAAGACTGAATGCTTACACTTATCTGTGGCAGTCATATGTTTCTACTTTGATACATTTAATAAATTTTCCATATACTGTAGTTGTAAATGTTGGCTTACACGGAAAACATAACAGTAAGATCAAAATTGTGTATAGTAACAGTTCTGCATACCTTGTCATATAGTGATAATATTAAATCTTGGATTGCAGCTAAGCGAAATGACAGCAGACCTCGCTGAGGAGCATTCAACTGCAACACTTGCCACGGAGCGTCTAGAAGCAGAAACTGCTGAACGTCTGCGACTTGAGAAAGAACTTTCAGAAGTCCAGGTACAGTACTGAAATAAAATTGTTTCTTCTTTCTTTCTGTGATACACAAATAAAATTTTTATCTTAACTTATTAGATATCATTAGTTAAGAAAATTAGTGGAAGCAGTAAGGCAGTAAATGTTTCTGAGATGAGAGAAGAGAAAAGCCTGATAGGAATATCATATTTTTTTCTCTTTCAATTGTATTGCTTGATAAGTCACACAGAATGCCAGCAATACTTCAATTAACATGATTTATATGCTAGTAGTAACTGTTTTTCCATTAAAAATAGCGTCAATCGTGATAAAATATATACATGGAGTTCATTCAACTTACAAAGAGAAATTTTGTTTCACTCATTGCACAGTGCAACACCTTCTCCACTGAGATGTTTAAATATTTTTGAAGAGAGATGGATTGGTTGGCCAGTACTTGCTTAAGTTCCGTATTGCCTACTATCACACAAAAACACAAAAATGGAAACGAAAAATATGACACAAGCTTTCCAAAATATTTACCTCCATCAGATATGAGAGGAGGGAAAACTATGGGAACGGAAGGGAAAGATTATTCATGACCTAGTCAATGAGCAGATGATGGGTTTATTTACTTATGGCTTAGATTCTAGAGGATATTGATGTTCTGGCCTCACTTACATTGCATTAGTTTTATATTTACTTTAATGGTTATTTGGCATTTTCAGCCCATTTTTATAGTACATGAAATCTGACCAGATATGTTGTAGTGATTTTAAATGTGGTTCTGATGTTGGCTGCGTCTGAAATTTGTTGAAGTACATTTACATTCCAGTTTCCATAAATAATTCAAATTACTTCTGTTTGTACAACCAGAAAGACACAAACAGGAATGAAAACTAATACACTATTTTATCATCCAACGGTAGTATAGACAGACAATGAATGGGAGGGGGGGGGGGGGGGGGGGCTCTTACTTATTGATACAGAAATGCTGTTACAGCAACAGTAGATACACAAAATACTACTAATATTTCTTAATGATGAAGTATGCCTTAAAATAATAAATTGCATAAGTTGAAAATTATTAGTGACGTCTTTTCCAGAAAGAGCCAGAAACAGTTTGAAACTAGAATGAAGCATTATCTGCTATGTATGAGGAAAAACTATTGACTTGGGTTGTTTTTTTAATTCCTTCACAGATAAGGCTCTCACCTGTGTTCCTGTATGTGGGGCATTTTTTTCACAAGTATAAGCATTTGATTTTGCATTTTATCCACACCAGAATACAGTACTCATAGACCAGTAAAAGTGTATCAGAATAAAAGCCAAAGGGGGGGGGGGAGGGGGAGAGAGAGAGAGAGAGAGAGAGAGAGAGAGAGAGAGAGAGAGAGAGAGAGAGAGAGAGAGAGAGAGAATAATTTTACAGCTTTTCTTATTAAATCACTTGCGTGCTAACTCTCTTCCCCCATTAGTAAATTACACACTATTTAATTAACAGCTTACTTCATTGATCTGATGATTAGCTAAATTTTATTTTCCTGCACTCATATAGGCCAATGATTACCAATATCCCGTAAAATATAGTTCACAAAAATAAAACAAGAAGTCGTGTGTCAACTATATAGAATCTGAAACAATAATTAATCTCTTAAACAGTCTTCAACATTACCCAGAGGTGAATGGCTCCACAGTGAATAATAATTTAATGTAATATGAGTTTAGAGATCTAGCTGCTTCCATAATCAATTAAGAGTGAAAACGACATTGTTCAATTCCTGAGTTCTGTGGCCTATATACAAAATAAACATTATTATGTTGAACTTGTGTATGGGTATGGTAATGGATATTAAGTAAGATGCATAATATACTCAAGTAAGATAGTGTTAAAGAAAATAAAAGAATCAATTTGCATCCCTAACGGATTTCTGACTTATTGTTTATAACTTTTTCCATTTTCCTTTTGTTGTTGTTGGCCTACCTTCTTGCCTTCTTTTAGAAATGTTTTCAAAGTTGTTAATAGGTATAGTTATCCATGTTCATTTTAGAGTTCAAGAAACTTAATTGTTCCTTTGCTACATCCATTGGCACATTTACTAGTGCCTGTCCTGACTATGGTTTACTTTTTCAGTACCAGAAGCAGAATCTGCAGCAGACCTCAGAACGATTGGAAATGGAATTGCTGTGCATGAGATCTGCAGCTGAGGTGAACGGGTTGGGATCGGATGATGAGGGCGAAGGGGAGGACTCATCGGGAAGCGTGTACAAACAGCGGTACGAGCGAGCTGTGCGGGAACTGGAGTTTACGCGCCGCCGTCTGCAACAGCAGCATGAAGATGACCTTGAGCAGCTTGTTGCGCTGAAGAAGCAATTGGAGAAAAAGGTAATGTTAGGGTGCAGAAACAGTTCCTTGTAGTTAATTTCATTATGAATAAGCCAAAGTTTGGGGCTTACTATTTTCTTTTGTTTCAAAAATAACTGACATTCTGAGCTGTGTTGTTCCTCTGCTCATCCATTTCTATGTTTTAACTGCAACTGTTAAAGTTACTGCTATTCAGAGCTAGCTTTCCAGTCAGAACTGGCTTCCCAGTGTTGTCAAAGTTAAAAGTGGCATTAAAGTTGTTGTCTTGCATTATTACTAAGTCAATTTGCATGTAAGACACAACATAAAGCATATCATTATTATATTCAAGCCAGCTTGGCTTCATGTGAAATGAAAACCATTGAGATTCCACCAGATGCAGAATAATAAGTAGTGTAATGATTACATCAAGTTTATTCTTATGATGAGTGGAGTTAGCATCCATTTTTTTTTTTACAATATTGTTGCAAGTAAATGACACTTACTTTTGCATTAACACAGTCAGTAATAAAACATGTTCGATTATTTTAAGTGTGTTACCTACCTATATAAGCAGTTTGAACACATACTCACTATATAATAGAGCAGTGTTTTCCAGCCTGTGGGTTGTAACCCCCTGAGGGGTTGCAAAGTCTTCGTAGGGGGGGTCGCGGTTGCAGGAGGATGCAGTAGCAGCATGTTTGATGGCAAATCTACATTTTGTGATGTTCAGCTACTATAGTAGAAGTGACACATTGATGTGACAGGGTTTTGTAAAAGTCAGTTATCTGTAGGTGGAAAAATGGCTTTCTTTTGTGACACATTTTGGGGAGCCCTTAAACAGAGATCAAAAGTGTCACAGGCAGAAGATGTACCTATGTCACTTTTGATTTCTGATGATGGGCCGACCTGATTGAAAAACACCGAAACCGTTTCCCCATCTCATGGCGGCTTGTTAATTAAGTGACTGCGATGGAGTGGCCGAGCATTCTAAGATGCCTTGCTGTAGAGCGTGCAGTTGCTCGCCGTCAGAGGTTTGAGTCCTCCCTTGAGCACTTATGTGTGTTATCCTTAGGTTAGTTTAGCATAGGTTAAGTAGTTTGTAAGTCAAGGGACTGATGACCATAGCAGTTTGATCCGGTATTTGAATTCAGTGACTTAACAGTGTTTGTGTAGTACTGCTACAGTTACTTACAACGATCACAATCTCCTTGTGTGTCTTTGTCACATGTTCAAGTATTGCCATGTCGAAAAAACAATCAATAACTTAATATTATTTTTAATCAGTACATAACAAATTGTTTTACTAATGGATCATAGTACTTTTCAGCTGGTAATAAGTTTTCAATGCAGTATTATTTTTATTCGACTGATAGAAATGCCATTTTATTACTGAGTCATAGTAATTTGCCACTGGTTAAGGGTTTACAGTATCCTTTCTGAGAAATATAAAGTTAACAAGCATGCTTGTTTCATACTCGCACATGACAAACGCAAAACCACAAATGGCACAATTAGGTTTATTATTCATGACGGCACCCATACTTCAAATACTTGTAGTCATAAGAGGTTTTTTTTCCATTTTTGGTTTGTTTTCACTACTGTCATTCCCACCTGACGTTGATGGCTGCGCAGACCTTAGATATATATAAGAAAAACAATTAAATACTTTGCCTTTCGAATCACTGACATAGCTTTATTACAGGGCTGGGGGATCACCACAGATTTTTACTCACAGAGGGGGTTAAAGGTTGAAAAACACTGAAATAAAGTGGTGTTTTTCATCAGTGACAAGGAAATTATCAAACAGCTAAGAACTGTAGCTCAGTTGTTAAACTGGATTTGTAGTTCAGAGGTAATGTCTGTGTACAGATAACTGAATTCCTTTATTCTACTGCAAATGGTTACTTTTAAACCTTCCATTGTTTTACTTTCTATTGCAAAAAGAATTACCTATGTTTATTGAACAAAAGACATACTTCTAAATTGTCACAAAAATATTATTTGTTGACCAGTCAAAACTAACTATACACACCACACAAAGAACAATAAGAGAGCTTTAAATTTTAGTGAACTATCAAAAATAAAAGAAAAATAAATAAATAAAAGATTAAGTCAAAAATCAAATTGTGGACAATTATGTATTATTTTTGGTTTGATACTCATCATATGAGTTACATAAACAGGGTAAGACTAAAAGAATTTAACAACTCATTCACATTTAACACTAAAATACCAAACAGTTGTTTTAGAGCTTGTTTTAAGAAACTACAATGCACAATGGGCATCCTCTGCACCAGTTAAAGTATTCATTTCAACTGTGCATTGCACTGGTGGTCCTGGTAGCGGAATGGGCTAATTACGCATTACATGAATCGAACTAGAGATCATTGTCTACAAAATGAGATGTCTACTGATTCTGTAGATTATATCAATAAATTTATGTATCACTTCAATGTTGTAAAGTCCTTTTTGTATTACACACGGCTCATATCGAACATGTAGAGTACAAAGCTTATGTGTTTGTGTAGGACGCCAGATGAAATGTGAAAAAGAGTTTATTTCTCTTTAGTGGTCTGCTCTTTTGATGTTCTTTAAACAGGAGTATACACTGGAAGATAATACTGAGTAAATGTGTTCAATAGTTATTACTATCCTCAAAGAAGTGGAATTTCATGTTCTGAAGATGGTAAGCATTTTATGCTTTTATATGATCAGCGTACAATGTTTACATCTCTAAGAACATTAATTGCTAGTGTTCTTGTCACTTTTCATGCCAAAGGTGTTTAAAAAACTATTTATTTTAATAAAATGTTTTAACCTTTTATTCTTGTAGTTGGCGGATGCTTATGAGGAAGTGGAGGAACAGCGCCAAGTAGTTGGACAGTGGAAGAGGAAAGTACAGAAGCTGAACGCAGAAATGAGTGACCTCCGGCTTCTTTTGGAGGAGCAAAACTCTCGGAACAATCTTCTGGAGAAGAAGCAACGCAAGTACGTATTTGTTTCAATGCAAAGTGGATTTCGTTCTCTGCAGTAGGATAACAGTTGTTTGAAATGTGAGGCTCAAGTCTTGTATTACAATCCTGTGGGAAATGTCTCTTTGTGAGTGTATGACCCACTGAATATTAGTCAAATAGAGGAGGAACCAGTGACTACCTGATATTTGCCAATACTTTGAAGAAGTCTACAAACACTGCTTGCAAAACAATTTGTAGTCGAGATATGTAAGAAAATTATCCAATGTTTGGCTTGGGAGGAGGACTGGCATGCCTAAAGTATTGGACACCTGATCATTCTCAAACTAATTCAATTGGGACTCCAAACATTTCTTCTCCCTGTGGTGCCATCAATGTTGAAGTGTGTCAAAAAGACTTCTTCTGGAATGGAATTTCACTCTACTGCTGTTTCTGCTGAAATGTCTTCTCTTGTCTGAAAGCACATTGCTTTAAATGGCTTACTGAGTTTGGGGAACAGCCAGAAGTTTCAGTGGGTGGTATCAGGAGAGTAAAAAAAAACTGTTGAAGCACAGGAGTTTGGATTTACCAAAAAAAAAAAAAAAAAATAAATAAATAAATAAATAAATAAATAAATAAATAAATAAATAAATAAAAAAATAAAAAATAAAAAAATAAATAAATAAAATAAAATAAAAAAAATCAATTGAGAGAAATGTACTGGAGTATTGTTGAATGGCGGTGTCACTTTCCTGTTTGACCTTGTGCTGCACAATATCACGAAGTATATCCCTGTAGTACTCATTGTTTGACCCTGGTGTACCACATTGTAGGACTCAAAGAAAGCAGTCATCATCACTGATACATGCTGCACCTTTGGCAATTTTCTTTGGTCTTAATGATCAGTGTGATGCCCATAACATCTTCAAGAAAGCAGTTTAAATGTCCCAAAAGTCTTCAACGTGACTGTCCCCCAATAACTGGCAAAATTCAATGTAATAGCACTGCTTCAGTTTTTCCGTCATTTCCCTTGAAATGAAAAACATATGCCAGCATTAAACACTACCATACAACAGTTGCTGCTTCGAGCAACTGATCCTCTCGATTGGTGGAAAAAATTTCAGGACTGAACACAAAAGTTCAAGGTTGGCTCGTGCAGGTATGCTAGACCCAAAACTCCTAAAGTGATCACATAAAACAATAAAATTGGTGACTTTTCTAACAGACCTTGTATACCTTATACCTACAACAATCTTCCCAATTAACAGAATCTGTAGCAGCTGTGTGAGCAGTGAAAGGCCTACAGTCGATGGCCACTATTTGGACGAAGCTTACATGCGAATCTTAGAACCACTGTCATTGCTGTGACATCTGTGCCCAGTTTCTCCAAAGAATTTTCTTGTAATAACATGGAAAGATGTACACAAAATTTTTCATTTTGTGGAAACAAATTCTGCTGTTGTGTGTAGTACTGTTTCATTAGCGACTTCATTTTTGTTAATTAAGAATGTTTATTTTGAAATAAATTTAATTTATTCAGGCCACTCTGTTAGTTCATGTTAACCCATTGCAGTAAATTGGAGTAATGAGGATTCTTTTTGTTGTTTACCATATCATCAGTAACAGGATAAATCACATGTTTATTTTGGCATTTCACAGTTAGTAAAAGGAAGTACACACACCTAAAATGTATATTTTGGATCTTACACTTCAAAAATTGTTGTTAATTTGTGCATCTCTCTTCATAGGTTTGACTCTGAACTTCAGTTACTTCAGGATGAGCTGCGACAAGAAAAGCAACAGAAGGAGCGCATCTCACGTGAAAAAGATTTGGCCATTGCAGAAAAGTATTCCCTTGAGCAGGATCTAAGTGTAAGTTTTGGATTTAGTGTTTTTTTTCCCTTACAAACCTTATGACTTAACAGTCTCGTGATATTGTATATTATTGAGACTCTGTTAATGCCCTGAGCATTTCGGCTAAGTAATCTACTCTGTATTTGTCAACATTTTTAAAACTCAAAGTGTTAGCTGGATACTCGGGTATGCTTGTCTGTCAGTTACAAAGAAGATAAGAATGCAGGAATGGTCACACGGTTGCAGGCACCATGTCAGGGACTGCACAGCTGTTCCCACTGGAGGATGGAATCCTCCCCTGTTTTATTTGTGTTTGTGTGTGTTTTAAGTAGTTTGTAAATGCAGGGACTGATGACCATAGTACTTTGGACCCATACATTTACAAATATAAAGAACAGAAACACTTCACTTCAAAACTCTATATCCCTTGGATATAATGCTGTAAGCATGTCCAAAATCATTATTATTGTTCGTAATACTCTCTACCATTTTCTGTAACTTTTGTTTGCACGCCCTGAGGGTCTGTCACCTGACACGTAACACTCCATGTTACTTTCCGTGCAACAGTGTCTCCTGACTGTACGCAATTAATAGTCCTGCAAGGGAGAATATATAACCCATCAGATCTTACTTATTGCTTAGCTAGCGTTAGATGTCATCACCTGTAAAGAAAATACATCAAAATCTCACTTTTACTTTGGTAAATGACGTTGATGGGTACAGGGATGGGGTGGATAGCAAACGTAACATACACGGATTTTAAACTGGTAAAATGTGTATTTATGTATTAAATGGTCAAAAATTAGGAATGAAAAATTTCATTGAATAAAAGTATTAGTTTTTACTGTCAAATTGTTTCATTAAATTACATAAATATCAGGATAGTGTGTGCCTGTCAATACAATGTTGAATAATTATACAAAAAGTATCAAGATAAATATTGCCAAAACTTGTTGCAATGACATGAAAAAAAGCTATCAGAAATATTTAACTGGCTTTATGAATTGAGAAAAATTATATATAATCAGCAGGATGGATGAGATGCCACCAATTTAACTAACTCAATTACGGTCATTATGTTTAAGGCTCTCATGTAAGCTCCAATGACCACTGTCTGTGTCAACCGCCTCTGAAACTAATAAGTCAAACTATCTGGATTGATGTTTGCTGATCAACTCTCTCCCTATGTTTTGATGATGTAAATAACACCTATCAGCCATTACAATGGTAATACAACCAGTCCACCATGTTGCTACTTCCAATTCACTCATGAGCCATAATGACAGAAAACTCTGTGTGTATCTATAATTGTACGTGAAGTGTAA
Source organism: Locusta migratoria (assembly GCA_026315105.1). NCBI lineage: Eukaryota > Metazoa > Arthropoda > Insecta > Orthoptera > Acrididae > Locusta > Locusta migratoria. The sequence goes on along the minus strand of CM048751.1, from coordinate 326,157,435 downwards.
TGGCCAACACTTGATACTATCAGTCTTAAACCTCTCCACTTGGGAGTATCACACAGATCCGCTATCACAGAGCCACTCCTATCAGTGAAGTACTGTGATAAGAGTCTTATTATGCACCTCTCTGTACGCAGTGTTTGTGCAATTTCGCCCACCGTGTGCACACTCCAAAAAGGGAAGTGCTGGACTCCTGAAAAGTACGCCAACCAAATTAGGTTTATCTCAAGCCATCTCCCCTTCTCTGAACTGTGACTGCATGTCAGAGGCACTGTGAGCCAATCAAAAACACTCTTGCTACCAGGGGATAGTGCACTGTTAAACTGGCCTACTGCTTCTATCTGAGTTAGGCTCTATACAGAATGTTTCTGTTCCATAGCAACGATCTGTTTTCGCCTGTTGCTATGGGCTTTGCTCTATGTAATATTGTGTCAAACTGTTCCTTTTAAGTTGGAAACAATGCTGTGGTTTTTCCATCTTTCCCTCCTTATCTGAAGGCCGAATCTCGCTGTTGTATGACTTGCTAAAAGGCAGATGTTACCGGGGGTTTCCCTGGCTTTGTTCCACCTGCATGTCAATTAAGTAGACAAAAATTGTTCCTTCTGTCTGTATAAATAATGTTTTTTTGCTCCAGCCTCGAATCTGCATATCAGCATGCAATTGTAATATGCATATGTGATTCGTGCGATTACGGATACTGACACAAAGTTGTCATTCCATATTGTGTGTGGTATCAAATTATGATGAATAGATTAACATGGTATGTTTGGAATATGCATGTATGTAGGTCAGAAGAACTTGACTCCTTACACGTCGTAAAATAATTTTAAAACTTTATTTTAAGCTTTGACCTTTCGTTTCTTTCATTCCCAGTGTTCTTCCTAGACAACACCATATCAAAAGGTGCTTCACACAGAATCATGTGTATAAGTCCTTAAAGTTGTGTTGTATTTGAGGAACAACCTTTTTCAGAGGCATTACTCTCTCCAACTTTGAGCTTCTGTTCCGTAATTCTCTATACATAACTGTGAGTATGAGTGTAAACGTGGTTCATATTATTTTATTTTAGCAGCAAATTGTCTATTATTTGGTGCTGTGGTGAAATTATGCTAGCATCGTTGATCTGACAGTGTTAAAAATCAACAAAATAAAATTCAATGTACAAATGTCTGTTGTGCATGGAAAATATGACCAAGAAATAAGAATTTTTCAATAAAAAATATTTAATAACATGAATGCTTACTGCACTGTAATACAGAAAATGATGGATCTTAATTTTTTCAAAGCTGAATTCATAATCTGGGAATGAAAGGGTTAACACCAAGCAACAACAGTGAAACTGATAACTTACTTTTACAAACATGGTAAAATGTGTTTAACGATCCTTTAATATGCGGCTTGACACATTTATGAAATGTAATTAAGCATTGGATTTGAAGAATTTGTTTGCACGCTTTTCAGGGTGTGCGGCTGGAATTGGAACTCAAAGAAGAAAAGGTTGCAGCTCTTACACAGGAGCTAGACGAACTGACGTTTGGAGGCAAGACTGAAGAGGAGGTTGCTCAGCTGAAGAAGGCAAAACATGAATTGGAGAAACGTCTGAAGGAACAGGTATGTATTATTCTTTCATACTTTTATACCACATCTGTAGATTTAAGAAAATATTATATAGATCATAATTACTTTTTGTGTTTCTTACAGAAATTCTTAAAATTTCACTGTTGTATCACTTTTTATCTGTATTGTCAAATGACTAAAGGGCAAGGAAATATGACGTAAAGATATTCTAAAAATCAAAGGGCAGGAGACGCACACACTGTAAAACAGGAAATGTCTTCCTGAAATAGACAAAAATAAAAGAAACCTGCACATGTCACTATGTTTGGTTTGAAAAATATCTGGGATTCCATGAAAAGTAATTGCCACAGAAAAATGAAACATCAAAAAATGTATTTGTGATTTTTGTATGAGATTTCTTATGGGTTTTTTTCTGTAGGTGCATGAAAAATGTAGTATTGGTACTGATACTGATACAAGCTTATATTGCTATTTTTTTCTGATTCTAAATATTAAGAAAAGATTGAAATGTTACATTGTAGGATTACAATGTCTCCAGAATTCAGTTACTGTTGTTCCCTACTGAGTGAAGTTGGATACCTGTTAGGCTGGCCGGGAGGGGGGCAGGGAGTTACAGAATAGGGCTCACAAATTTTGCTCAAAGCACATGAGAAGAAGTGGGTAGATAAACTTTTCAAATTTCTGAAATATCTTGCCTCAGTGTGCCAAAAGTAAAGTGAAAAAGCTCACACAAAGATTTTTGGTTACCGAATAGTTGAGTTTGAGTAATACTATATTCAGTGTTTGTTTGGTACAGTAGACACATCAATGCATTGCAAATTTGCAGCCTGTAGTCGAATCCCAATAGTTCCACTTTTTTCATTTTATTTCATTCCTTTCAATGTTAACTTCTAATTAAAAAATTTAAATATACTTACAATTCATTCTCTCTAAATTACTACAACACCGGGAGTTACCTTCAAGAGAATATGCATTTGTAATACATTTCAATCATACAGCATTAAATCAATGTTCCTGTCGTCACCCCTATGATTAGGTATGCATCAAAATTCACAGAGGGAAGACCTTAATTTAAAAACTTTATTGCAGCCTGCTTTGCACTGAAGTAATTAAAAAAAAAAAAAGTGCTAAAAAATGTTTCTATAAAATGTGCAAGGTGGGAACATTACATTTTAAGGGTGATAATTGCCAAACAATTTAATGTAACGTTAGCAGATCGTAAAGTGCTAGAATTTTTGGAAATACTATTTTCATTCAGAACTTCGCCAAATCATAAAAGTTCACTGTTTAAGTACTTTCATGAATCAAAGTAATTGAAACAAATAAAATACGGTATTTATAAGAATTGAATGTCCAGATTGGAATGTCAATAAGATGAGGATAGGTAGCAGCTTACTATAAAGATGACCTCTAAGCTGTAGACAAGGCATGTAGAATAGTCGTATTCACACAACTTAATTATTCAGCCACACCGTTCACCAAAAAAAGATACACATACATTCTCACATTATCACTTACATGCAGCTCATGTTACACTTATGGTCAGATGTACAGATCTTCAAGCAGTGTGGAGGCGTAAGTAATAATTCATGTTGCACTGGGACTTTGATATTACAGTCAGTTTAACTTCCTGATTTTGATATACTGCACTAGGTTTGATTTTGCTGTTATTCGATGGAATCCCATTATTGTGAAGGCACTTCCTGTTATATCATATGCTTTCTATGGTCTTCATAAGTCTGAATTTCAGGCATATAAAACACAGTACATTCCTCAATGTTTTATATGACACTGATGGACACTGTAATAAAAGTTCCAGGTCACTGCCTACACTTAATTATATAATGCTACAGCTGTTTAAGCTTTTTGCCATTATCAAATGCATCTACGATGTTTTGACATTATAGTCGAGCCAAAATACGGTGATCCCTGGTGCTTGCACCAATCAGCTTTGAGCGCCAGCTGCGGCAGCAGACCATAGGAGTAAGTCAAACACGAACATTGCTCTGGCTCCGCTGTGCACTTTTGCCAGTTCTCTCAGACAACAGTGACCATTAGCTATACTGCCCAGCAGCGAACTAACTATTTCGCAACGTGGTTGCAATCCATTTCTCCAAGTGGGGCGGTCTACCAGCCCAGTAGGCGGAGCCAGGGATGATCTTATTTTGGCCCAACTATAGTTACTAACATTTGGCGTGACTGTTGTAAAAACTCCAGTGAATTAATCACATATTTCACAGTTGTATACTTTTTTTTTTTTTTTTTTTTTTTTGCTATCAGGTTTACTGCAGCTTGTTCTGCTGTGACATTAAATTATAGAATTTTTTTTAAATATTTTGTGTAATTAACAACAGTTCTGCTAAAGATGTTTTATATACATATTATTATTATTATTATTATGGTACACATATGTGTGGAATGCTATGTAATGAAGTATTGTAATTAATTTATCAATTAATGCTTTTTCTAGAGGTAAATTAATCATTCTATTAATAATTCAGTTGAATAATGCTATTTTATGTGACATTGGATGGCATAAGTCAGCATTTATGATAGTCTTTGGTGGTAGGCTTCTTTGGCAAAACGGTTGCTAATTACACAAAATATGAAAAGTTTTCTATAATTTATCATGATAGCGGAATGAGCTTCAGAAAACCTGACAGCAAAATATGTATATAATTGCAAAATACGTGATTAATTCATTGCAGTTTTTACAACAGTCACACCAGGAGTTAGTTACTAACATAAAAACACCATAGATGCGCTTGATAATGACAAAAAGCTGAAACAGCTGTAGCATTATATAATAAAGTGTAAGCGGTGATATGAAACTTATATTACAATAGTCAGTTTATCTTGTGGCTGGAATTCCTTGCTGTAGGCTATAAAGAAAAAGAGCATCGCTTCCTTTGGAATTTTTTGAGGTTGTTTGCTTTTCGTGTGAATTAAAAGAGGACAATAAGAAACTTAACGGATCAACAGAAGAGTTATGCCACCTAGACATAAGTGATCTAATGCAATGCCAGTTATCTGTTGCTTATGAAATACAGACTTCCTTTTAGATAGTTGTGGAAGGAGGATGAGGAAGCTGCGTAAGAAGCATGTAATTTTTTATATTGAAGTCTTCCTGCCCCACTTCTGGTTTCAGAATAATTAGCGTATGAAAAATTAAAATAGTATTATAGACACATTAATATATTGTTTTATTACAAACTATTTTGAATAGTTTATGGCGGTCCTTTTGTAAGTAGGTATGTGTTTAAGACATTAGTTTAGCAGTAATTTAAATTAGAAATCTTCATAAATTTTGGTGTTACTGACTCAGAAATATTCACACTGTTCAGGAGGAGGAACTCGATGAACTTGCAGGCCAAGTTCAGTTGTTGGAGCAAGCAAAACTTCGGCTGGAGATGAGTTTGGAGCAGCAGCGCAAAGAAAGTCGGAGAGAAGCAGCCCAGCGGGATGAAGAGCTGGAGGATGCACGGTGTGCTGCACATAAGAAAGTCAAAGGTGGGTGCACTAAAAGAGTCTCTGTTTGATTTGAAATGTTCTGTGTCTTCATACGTGCAGATGCAAGTCATCTGAAGGAACAGAGTTACAAATAGCAAAAATACCATTCGAAATATGGAAAAGTAGTGTGGTTTGAGGCTGAGTTGAACGTTTGGTGTGTGGCCATTTTGGTTCGCTTATGGAAATTTCAGGATTGAAATACCATAGATAAAAATAAGATCAACAACCAATCACTTACAAATGAATTATGGGAACCACAGCCACACACAATACATGTACAGTTCAGAGGTTGCCTGGCCCAATTTTTTCTGTAAATAGTTCGTTCACTGCATAACAGATACAATTAATGTGGAAAATCAGATGTGAGTAAAACATTGTATGTAAGCAGACTGTAATGTATCCTCATAGAGTTGGTATTATTGTTAATTTGGAAAATTTAAGCTGTGCGGAAGTCTAGGGACTTATGACCAAAGCCACTTGGTTCCATAAGAATTACAAACATTAGAACATTTGGAAAAATTAAAATGAAGATATTTCCTTAACACCTTTGGTTTGTCTAACAAAGGGATTAAAATGAAATAACTTCCATAAAGGAAATATTAAATCTCTCCCTTTAGTTTCTACTCCCTTTAGCTTTGTACAGATAATAGTATGTCATATGGCAGTAAAATAATCTGAGAAAAAAAAATAAAAATAAAAAAAAATACAAAGTTTTATATGACTCGGTACGTGAGCGAAGATTTTCTGGATTCATGAAAGGACCTCCCTACCTCCATTAGAGCATCGTATTAGCAATATTGTCAAATATTAAAAGGTCAGAAGGCAGGAAAGGGAGTCAATTATTTGTAATAAGTGTTATCTATTCATGGCATGAGGATTATGAAACCAAATAGCCAAGTATGCAAAGCAGCAAGAGTTTTTACATCCAAGAGAAAATATGATAAATACTAGAGTGCATGTATTGACTACGTGTAACCTCATGAGAAAAGCAGTTACAGTACTGAGTTTTAAAACTGACATAGCACAGTAGTGTCATTTCAAGGTTCCTCAGGTTGAATTCTCCCACAAACTAGTAATGTGATGACAACAACAACTGGGCAAAGACATTGAAATAATTTTGTTGTTGAGGAAGTCTGTGTGTGGTGCAGTATGAGCATTTGTGAAAGTTAATTTTCTGATTAAAAAAATTCTGAAACTGATGTAAATATGGTGCAGTTACTATTATTACCCTGTATATTGCAAGAACATTCAGTAAATTTATGAGACTAATGGGCAACCAAAAATGACAGACATATCTTCATCATCATTGTCTTCTTGTTCCCTGTCAGAATGGCAAGCAATGCAGCTGGAATGTCTTGTTCTCAGGACCTTCATTACTCCTCATTTTCTCTCAAACTGTTGCCATATTTTCATCCTTGAGCAGCTATCAGTGAATATTATTGGTATAACCCAACATCTAATGATTCAGCATCCACAATAAGCAAATGACTGACTAAAATTCATGGATAGATGCTGAAGATTAAGGTGGTGACACTTTGAATGAAAGTGAGAAGAAAGTAAAGTTCTTGGAACAGTGTGTTCCATCTGTATCAGCTCACATGGACATGGAACAAGATGGAGAGAGAACCTGTGCCGGCCGCAGTGGTGGCAGAGTGCCAGTCACGGTCTGCACGGCCGCTGCGGTTGGGGGTTCAAATCCCCCCCTCGGGCATGGATGTTTGTGCCATCTTTAGAATAAGCTAGTTCATAAGTAGTTTGTAAGTTTAGGGACTGATGACCCTGTACTTAAGTCCCTTAAGCTCTACAAACATTTGAACATTTGAAGAAAACTTGTGATAATGAAGATATCTTGGTCAGCTTTGGGCACTGATTATCTCATAATGGTAATGGATGATTTGGTGATATATTGCAAATATCTCAGAAACAAAGTAGTTCACTGTAATTACCTCTGCAATAAGTTGAATTTACACTAGCAAGAAACTACATCTGTGAAGTGTCACATATCACTACAAAACATGTTGAGATTACTCAAACTTGAAGACAGACTACTACTTGAGCTTCCAGAGCAGCCACTGCAACTCTTTAAGCTTATTCATGGAGGCATTACGCGGTGTTCTTTTGTAGAAGGGCTTTTGATCACAGCATACACAAATAGTGCACAGAATGTCCATTTTCTGCATTTGTAGCCATCAGACAGACATGAATAGTCCAGAAACTTTGATTGTTTCAGTTACATGATCAAATACCTAGGAACTACTAACTGTTACTTTCAAAATTAAAATAAAAGGGCTAAAATAATCTAAACCCATGCTTTCACATTGATTTTTGAAGATTTTGTTTGTTTGTTTGTTTGTTTAAAAATGAATATGCTCAGGATAGAGTAGGGTGGAGAGCTGCATCAAAGCAGTCTCCTGACTGAAGAAAACAACAACAACAACACCAAGTTAAATTTCATTAATTTTGCAAATGTGATAAAATTACAGATCTCTGGCTAGAATACAAGGTATTAAGAATACAATTTGTAATAATACAAAAACTGTAATTTCGAAAAAAAGAAGTTTTGTATTGGCAAAATATAATAATGGAAAGTCCAGTATGTGTGTGCAAAATATAATAATGGAAAGTCCAGACAACACATACAGCACATACAACACATACAGCTATCGGCCATGGCCTTCTTCAGAAAATAGAGCACTCAGGCAATCACACAGGCACACAACACAGTCATACAACCATCACCTCCGACTGCTGCACTTCGAATCACGCTCTGCAGCGAATCGGGGACGGGAGGGGAGGGGATAGAAAGGTTAGGTCATGGTGGTGGGGATGGGTTAGATGGGAATAACGAGATGCAGCTTAGGAATGGAGTGGGGAGGCGGGTGAGGGGAGAAAATAAAATAAAATATATATATATATATATATATATATATATATATATATATATATATAGAAAATGCATGCACACTGCAAGTACACAAGACCGCATTCACACACATACACATGCACCCATGAGCACGCGCGTGCACACACACACACACACACACACACACACACACACACACACACACACACACACACACACGATCACACACCACTCAAAATGGGCGTGGGATAGAGAGGTAGGGACAATACATTCTCCGATCCCGAAATCAACCAGGCCTCAACCTACGATAACTTCCATATATATTTTTCCATACCTTACAGTTCCTACCTCTCTATCCCAAATCTCGCCTATTTTGAGTGGTGTGCGTGCGTGCGTGCGTGCGCGTGCGCGCGCGCATGTGTCAAACAGTGAAATGTATATTAATAAAAAAATAGAATATTATAGATGAAAAAATCCCAGCAGGAAAAATATATATAAAAATAGATGAAGATTACTCACCAGGTGAAAGAGCACAGGTAGTTATAGTAGCACAAATAAATAAAACACACACACACACACACACACACACACACACACACACACACACACACACAGACGCAAACCTAGGCAGACATACTCAGGAGTATGGCTCCTTACCCCCTCCCTTAAAACTGGGTTGTGAAAGCTTGCGTTTCTGTGTGTGTGTGTGTGTGTGTGTGTGTGTGTGTGTGTGTGTGTAATTACCTGTGCTCCTTCGCCTGGTGAGTAATCTTCATCTATTTTTTATATATAATAAAAATAGAATGTATGAAACATAACTTTACTGTGCCTTTGGTTTATACAGCACTGGAAGCCCAGTTAGAATCGGAGCACGAGGAGCGTACTGCTCTCCTGAGGGAACGACACGAACTAGAGAGGCGGTTGGCAGCTGCTGAAGAAATGGCTCGCGCAGGTCGCAGTCAGGAAGAGGAGCAGTTGCAACGACTGCGGCGTGACCTTCGCAGGACTAAGGCCCTATTGCGGGATGCACAGGCGGCACTCGAGAGGGCGAGAGCAGACTCTCCGGGCAAAGCACTCGTTAGACAGCTTCGAAACCAGGTGATTGTATATTAAATATAGTATGGATGTATTTGTCAAATATAAGCGAAGTAAGAGTAATGGAGACCCTTCTGAATACCAGACACATTGAGTTGTTGACAGGACGAGGGGGGAGGGGTGGGGGCAAAAAGATGGGTTAGGCTTTAAGAGAAGCTGGCCATAGCCGTTTGGTCATGTTTCCACAACTTATGGTTGCATGAATGTTTGTTTTCTATTTAACAATACAGTAATAGGACAGTTTACAACTCACCACAAAGACGTGATGACGAGCTGCAACAGGCACATAAAAAGGCACACACATTTAGACATATTTATCTCATATCACTAGTGAGCAGTTTTTCAAGCAATCATCTGAAGAATTTTCTTCACTTTCTGAACCACTAAATTTGTTGGGAAGTTCAGCACCACTATATTCAACCACATTCAGAAGCACTGCCTTAAGAACAATACAGGATAGAGGCTGAAAGTACATGTTTTGTTGTTGAGTATCCAAAGCTGCAGGCAGTAAAGATGACACCTAGTGGCAGTCACCTCAACTAAAACATAACAGCCATGCTACGAAAGTGGGTGTGGGTGCTCTATAATAGCCGAACACTTAGTTATTGATGCTGTACCGAATATGAGATTTTACTTTTTCAAAGGTTGATTTAAAGATTCCATGTTATGCTTGGGATTTTTAGTTTGTAAAATATTACCATTATTATTATTATGTAAAAAAGATAAAAAGTGAGACTAAAAAGAACCCTAAGTGCACTTGCCTTTCTTTTTTAAGCAAGAGCTATTATGCTTAATATCATCCAATGTGTAAGTTTACACCTTTTCTTTTTTACATGCAGCTGGAAGATCTGGAGGTGGCCCGAGCAGCAGCAGTGAAGGCACGTCAGACAGCAGAGTTGGAGCTGAGTGAGGTTCAGGGTATGCTTGAGGAAGCGCAGAGATCTCGGACCGAGGCGGAAGACAGAGCGGCAGCAGCTGCGAGGGAGCGCTCTGAGCTGAGGACACAGTTGGAAGAGAATGAGGAAGAGTTAGCAGAGGTACGAAAAGCTGCAGCTGCTTGTTCAGAAGCAATAAAGTGTGGTTCAGCTGATGCACCTACCAACAGACCACAAGTGATGTTTGTTGCTGGGTTGCCGCTTGCATAAATGAAACTGACAGTCATAATGTGTTTCTGTTGTCTCTAAATAGAATAGAGCCTAAATTGTCCTTTTCCAGTAAGGTAACAAAATGGAAATAGTGGCTTTAAATCTATGTTGTTTACATTTAACAAATAGGTACAAAGCAGGTTTACGACCAATCGTGAGGGCTGTATTTTGCACCATGGAGTGGAAGATGCATTCCAACAACTATAATAATGGCATAAGTTCATTAGAGAGAGAGAGAGAGAGAGAGAGAGAGAGAGAGAGAGAGAGAGAGGGGGGGGGGGGGGGTGACAAAATGATTTTACACTGAATTAATCACACATTGTTATCTTTATTATTGTTATATCCTGGGCCCACAGTGTCAGCAATGTCATAGGCTGATATAATTATGTAAATGTAATCTAGAATACTGTAATATTTACTAATAACTGCAGCTCACATGATGTGCTCATTTTGGCAGAATATTTATGTAATACTCTGTTAAGATGTTATTTTACATGTTGCTGTCTCTTGCAAGTTTTTGTTGTACTGATGTATTACATAATTCCATTTTAATGAAATTGTATGTGAAATATGTATCTTCAAAGTTTCAACTTACAATTTTTGGTAGTTCTTTATCTCTGAGGTGCTATGAAACTGTCTAACTATCAAAAATTGTAAGTTGAAACTATGAAAGTCCATATTTTGCATACAATTTCATTCAAACGGGATTATATCTTACAAAGGCATATGGCTTGTGTGACAAGTTTTGGAAGTGGGAGGAATGGAGCAAGATATTTTGTATGTTGGGTTCACAGCAGAACAGCACTCGTTGAGGTGTAGAAATAATTGTGTGTAGAATGCCCCTTATTTCTGACCATGATAGAGAAAGGTACAGGAATAGGGAGACCAAGATGATGAAGATTTTGTCAAAGAACCTGAAACAGCTGGGTTTTTGGCTTTTTGTGGTTTTTGGCTTTTTATGGGTTAAAGACAGGCTGATGTATGAGTGTCACATTTTAATATAACAGGTTACTGAAGCCAGTGAGTTGTAGTATGATATATAACAGATTTATCTTTCTCTCTTAATTTTTTTAATGTAAGTAAATTTTTTAAGTATTTATTGCGTAACATTTTATAGCTTTGGATTAAAAAATATGTTCTATTATTGAAATCTCAAATATTGTAATAAAGAGAATATTTTTATCTTTAGGTCCTGAAGAAGTACCGTTCGACAGTGCAACAGTTGTCTGCAGAGCAGCTGGCACTGCAGGAGCAGGCAGGCCGCGTTTCAGAACTCGAATCTGAAAGGGCTTCACTGCGTGAACAGCTTGCAGAGCTGACAACTCGCCTCGAGAGCATGGAGACCATGGGAGATCCGTCATCGAGCCTAACACAGCGTCGTCTCGAAATGCGCACCAAGGAGCTGGAGTCAAAACTTGACTTGGAACAAACTACACGTGCTCGCTTAGAGGTAAGCTTTTATCAGTGATGTACAGTTTGAATAAAAAATTGATAGCCCAACTCGTATGGTAATGCTGTTTTAGGAGGAAATGTAATATTTATTTACTTATTACTGAGACATAGCCAATATCAACAATACAATACTGAATATTGAGCTTTCAGAACGCAAACACAGTTACTGTATGAAAAGACAAAGAAAAGTTACGGGAAAATTATGAACTGGGGAAAGAACTGTCTGATAAACATGGCTGGAGAAGGGTTTTTCTTTTTTCTGTGGAAATTTGAAATTTAACATCCATTTTCTTTTTTTCAAATGTTCGTCAAAATCACTCAGAGACTGAACTCCTTTTCTGTCTTGTATCGTATGTGCCTATATCCTGTACATTTGCATTGTAGTGGATATAATGTTATGAAAAGGATAATTGCTGCTTATTGAATAAAGGGTGTGTTAAATTGCAGTGTCACAATGTGAAGACTAAAAAATTTAAGCTTTTACCTGAAAGACCTTTTTCAAAAATAGAAAGTGCACACTAACGTGTGCACAGAGATAACACACCACTATCTGGCTATTGTGGCCAGACTTGAGTACTTCAATTGCATGTGATGGAGGCACAAAGCAACGTAGTTGGACAGGTGTGGAGTTACGAGAAGGCGTGGGTGTTTACAGGAAAAGAATAGTAGGGTAGGGTTCATGAAATGTGCTGTGCTACTTGGGGAGGTGGGGGGGGGGCTTTCATGGATGGGGTCTGGACAGGATAGTGCTGCTAACTGCATAGTAGGGGGGGGGGGGGGGAGAGAAGGTTGGAAAAGAAGTGAAACAGAGAAGGGAAAGACTATTCATAGTATTGTCAGAAGAGAACAACTGGTTGAGGGGTAGTAACAAAGGGGGTAGGTGGATGGAGGATAAGGACTAACAAAGGTTGAGGGCAGGAGGATTACAAGTATGGAGGATGTATTAAAGTATTAGTTTCCACCTGCAAAAGACAGAAAAGCTGCCATTGGTAGGATGAATCCATTGGTGCAAGATGTGAAACAGTCACTGAAGTGACAGATATTGTGTTGGGCATTGACATTGTAATTCTTTTAGGCAGCAGAGGACCTGGAAGAGTAACTGAACAGAATTGACACTGTCTTGAAAGGATGTTACATGATGAGCATTAACTTGAGCAAAAAAAGATTAATGGGATATAGTGTAAGAAAATCAGGCGATGCTGAAGGAATCAGAATAGGTAAGAACACAGTAAAAGTAGTGGGTAACTTCTGTTATTTCGATAGCAAAATAACTTCTGATGCTCGAAGTAAAGAAAATATAAAATGCAGAATGGCTATGGGAAGAAAAGCATCTGTGAAGTGAAATTTGTTGATAACCGAAATTAATTAAAATGTTAGGAAGTCCTTTCTAAAAGAAATTGTGTGCAGTGTAGTATTGTACGAGAATGAAACATGGAGGATAATTATTTCAGGCGGAAAGATGATAGAAGCATTTGAAATGTGGTACTTCAGATGAATGCTGATAATTAGAAGCAAATTGATGAATGAGGTAGAGCTCAACAAAATTAGAGGGGGAAAATAAATTTTTGGAAAATATTGACTAAGAGAAGGGATCAATTGGTGGGACACATTCTGAGATATAAAAGAATCATCAAGTTAGCATTATAGGGAAGTGTGTGGGATAAAAATTGGAGAGGGAGACCGAGAGATGAATGCAGTTAGCAGGTTCAAAAAGGATGTTGTAACTTGCAACTTGCAGTACAAGGAACTTGGACGGGCTGGAAGAAAAGGGTATAGTGTTACAAAATAACTACATTCTTCTTCATGATCGACTTGAGTTTATCAAGGCTTTAATTTGCATACGAGCAGCCTAGCATTGTAGTAGCTACTGTGAGAATCTGTCTTTGTTGCATATATGATGAGCAGTCGGTCACTGCACAGTGGATGCTAGGAGAAGGCAGAGATAATCCACAGAATAAACCAATATGTAACTCTGTTTTTATCTGTAAACTCCGTGTAAATTATCTTTTGTTTACTGTATATTTCTGCAGATAAGACAATGGCTGAATCATTAAAAAAGGGCCCCAAAAACAGAGGTCGACTTCCCCGACGTGACAAAAAAAAAAAAAAAAAAAAAAAAAAAATTAGGTTGAAATTTTGTCTGAAATTGGTAATTTGAATCTAACAGTACAGGTTTGTGGGTAATTTACAAGAAAGCTTACACTTGAAGTAGCTCGGCATGAAATGATATATATCGAACGTACAACTGTAAATCGATTTAGTGTCTTTTAACCATAATTCAGCCGCTACGCGCCCTCAGTACTAAAAAGAAACTTCTTTTTTAACCTATACCTAATCGTCTTAAGGTTACGCTACAGATAACGTTTTTGAAAGTGTAATATTGTTTACAGGTTGAAGCCGCGCTGCGCAGCACATCTGCGATATTACCTTCATGAAATTTACATCGTGGAGGAAAGATTTAGGGAAACAAAGTTTTGTGTAATTTAAAAAAAAAATATTTGCTTTATGATCTTTATTAATTTATTGAAATTTATAGAGGAGTAATTCTTAGCAGGAAAAAAATATATATATAAAAATAGATGAAGATTACTTACCAGGCAAAGGAGCACAGGAAGTGATAGTTGCACAAATAAATTAATAATTTCACACACACACACACACACACACACACACACACACACACACACACACACACAACACTTTCAGCTATCGGCCATGGCCTCCTTCAGAAAATAGAACACTCACGCAGTCACACAGGCACACAACACAGTCATACAACAGTCACCTCCAGCTGCTGTACTTCGAATCGCGCTCTGCGGCATGTAAGTTGGGGAGGAGAGGGGCGAGGAAGGTTGTGTCATGGTGGTGGGGGACACAGCTTAGGAATGGAGTAGGAGGGGAGAAAAATAAAATAAAAGGAACAAAATAACTATATAAAATGAAGAACTTGAGCAACTTCTTTACAAGTGATTTACATATAATGGGTCACACCTTATATACAAGCTGTGTCTGAAAGGTGCGGTGAATGGTCCCATATTTTACAAACCGCACTGATGAGGATGAGGTGCCCCCACATACATGGTGAGAGATATATCAACAAGTGGCCCCTATCGTGCAAAGCACTGCAGTGAAGTGGTGGCAATCTCTGCAACCCAGCTAGCAGGATCATTGTGCGAACTCATGTCATTGCAACATTGAGTGCAAAATGGAGCAATGCTGTAACATCAATTTTTGTTTCAAAGTAGGCAAAACGGTGCCGGAGACCCATGGGATGTTAGTGCAAGTGTATGGTTTTGTAACAGTGAGTGCAAAGTGTGTGTTTGAGTGGTTTAAAAACTTCAGAGAGGGAAAGAAAGGTGTTGAAGATGGGCCACACTCGGGTTGATTGTCCATAATCAGTCCCAGAAAATATTGAATGAGTGCCTGTAGACGATCGGCAGCTCTCTTGGAGACTGGTAGCAGATGTGTTGAAGATCAGCAACAGTTGTGTGGATCCAACAACATGTAATGTAGTGCTTTGAACCATTCCATAAGAAGCATATTGTAGACAATGATCATTTTGAAGGCAGATAAAGTTTCTTTTTTTCCCCTTGAGACAATATGTTGAACTTATCAGAGGCAACTTGTATATCCAAAGTAAAATATATACAGTTTATTACAAAAAGTGTAAGCAATTAAACTAGTAAAAAGATTAACAGTTCATTATTTTTGTTTGTGAACAGGTCCAAATAGCACGACTGAAGGAGGCAGTTGAAAGACTTCAGGATGACGCGGCGGCAGCACGTGCAAAGGAACAGGCAGCGGTAGATGCCTCCCGTAAGCTCCAACGTACAGTTCGCGAACTGCGTGAGGAGCAGACGGCTGCAGCAGCTCGCGAATCTGAGTGGGCTGTTCGTAAGCGTGACCTCGAGAAGCGATTGGAGGCTTCAGAGGCGGAGGCGTCAGCCGCACGGCAGGATCTTCGACTGGCTCTCACACGGATAGAGGATCTCCAGTCGGCAATACGTGGGGAACTCGAAGATGGAGAGGACAGTAATGATGAAGAAAATTCAGATAGGTAAGGGGATTTCTCCTTCTTGAAGAGCAGCAAGGTACAAGTATTAAGTGGTTCTTTATACATGAAGAAAATAAAGGGGTCAAGGAGGCAGAGAAAATGAAATATCCAGTTATTATAATAATAGTAATAATTAATAATAATAAAGGAAAAATAAAGGGACTGGTGTTGGCCATGTAGATGGATGCCAGAAGGAAACTAAAGGACTGCCAACAAATGGTAATAAAGAGGGAAAAAAGGATGGCAGTTAAATGAACTAAAGAATCTTAGCACTAATCCACACGCTTTCAAATCTAAATTGAAGAGTTACCTCATGGCTCACTCCTTTTATTCTGTCGAGGAACTCCTAGAAAAGTTAAACAATTAAGCTAATTCATTTTTTCTTTATTGATTCTTTTCACTTTGTCTTAAGATTGTCGTGTGCAAAGGAGTACTTAAAAATTTTCTATTACCATTCTTGTGTAACAATTAATGTACTGACTTGTTTCATGACCATGGAGTCTCACTCCTCAATTGGGACCTATGGAACAGAAAAACCAATAATAAAATATAAAAGAAAAAAAAAAAGAAAATGCACAATTTACAACATGTGTCCATACAAATGTGTCAAAATGCGTTAGGTTGAGGACTATGTAGTGCTCACAGCAGCAAATTGATTTTGATGTGCATGATGTCACACCTGTTCACATTCCTAATAAGTAGCAGGGAAATATTGGGAGTGATGGTTTGAGAAGTGTTAATGTCAAAGTAAATTTCATTTTATACAAGATGAATTCAGTTAGGTCAATAATGGAGGTCAGATAACAACTCGCTGTAAAGAGGCCTGCTGAGCTGCTGCCAGACATGAAAATAGATAATCACATTCACACAACTAAATTTTTGGCCATGGCCTTTGTCAGAAAAAAAATTAATCATGTTTATTAATGTGCAACTAATTTCTTAATTTATTGTCTTACTCTTATTCTAAACTTAACACTCACCAAAAGAAAAAATTGGCCCAATAGACCAGCCATTTATGCCATTATTCAAAATTTTACTAGCACATTCACAATTCACACATATTAAGAGTTTATGACAGAATGTTGTAAATCAGGCTTTAATGAAAATGAGTTTGGTAGTGTTTCACTGTTTTCTTTGGCATAGTGGTGTATGTATTTATCTGTATATTAGAATTAAAGATGGCACTACAAGGAATAAACTCGGCCAGAGTACATTAACTTTCAGTGTTAATGGATGCCACTACAATTTGTTGTTTCTTTATGTGTGAAGTGAGCAGCACACTTGGTAGTCTATTTTTGGCATAATTTAATGAGTGAAACTATAGAGGCATTTGTGTTGTGGTTGTCTGCTGAATTACTTGCAATCATGAAAGGCACACTCACTTTATTCAATTTTCATCAGGAAGTCAGTTGTGTAAAACAAGCTCAAGGCTGCCTCACAATAATAAATTACATACCCACTCATGATGTATACATATATAAAGTTAAGACATTGCACAATGTCTTCTTTTTGCTTGCTCTTCTTTTTCCCCCCAGGCAGTACATGTGGCTATCTGAAGTACTTAGAATTTTCTCACCATAATATAATTACTGGGTAGCCTTTTAGTTTCCTTGTGATGTCATGAATTAAACAATATAATGTAGTCACATGTGCAAAGGTTTTATCAACAACAACAACAAAAACAACAGCTGCTGCAGGCTACACTTCCATATAAATGTTTTGATTTAAGAATATTTACATTGTCAGATCAAACTGTACTTCTCTAAATGTATGTTTTTTCTACTCTTTTAGTGCTCAAGACAGTGATGCTTCAGAAGATTCCATGAGTATGTACCTCACAAACCATAAAGTTCACATCAACTCCAGCCCTCGTACAACTCGAGCGTCGCTGGAACTGGATATTACCTCGAGGTAAAAGAGAACATTCATTAGTTCAGTAATAAGTGAACAGAAATAATGTGCAGTGCTGCCTGTTTTAGAATTTCTATAAAAAAGGGTGGATGTTTTCATTGCCGCTGTAGCTTATAATAGCATTTTGGTTTTGTTTAGTTTGTAGTGTCAAATTAATGATAATATGTTTCTGCTTAAGAGTCATTGAGTAATTACTAATTGGCTAAAATTGCAGCAATGACAGGGATTTTGAATTAAATTTGTAAGTAATCTGTCTAGTATGAACAAGGTAGAAAATCATTTAGAAGTTCTGTTAAGATATTAGTAGGCACACTTTGACTTTATAGTAAAATTTTAATGAGAGGATAGGTAGACAGAAGAATTCGCAAGAGATACATTGTTGTCTCACTACACGCTAACAATATTCATACACGCTAACAATATTCATTATATTTTAAGTTTGTGGTGGCAACTTCTTGTATGGGATCATCCAGGTATGTGTGATGTTTACCACCACAATTGGAATTCACGTTTTCCATTCAGGAAGATGGTCACTCATTTCACAATCAGTCTGCAGTGTTTTAGCCAACTAAGGATTTTATTCTGTAGAGAACAAAAACATTAGCTGCCAATGCATTCATCTGTCTATTTTATGAAAACAGCATCCTCACAAATGCAGCTATTTAAAATACATTCTCTAAGTTACCACAATCCATGTCAAAAATTTGAAATAGAGAGCTAGAAATCTGTCACATTGAAACAATATATTACAATGTCATGAAATGAGTAACACCAGCTTCGAGATTCCTTCTTTAAATTGATTTTTGTCAAGACTCCTTGAAAGAGTTATTTATTGTCTCGATGGCTTCTTCACTGTTCACTTTTTGCCTAGTCAGGGAACTTTTTCACACGTGAAAGTCCAAGGAAGCCAAATGAGAGGAATAGGGTGTATGTGGAAGCAGCTGGAGAAAAGGCCAATTAGTTTTTTTCTGAGCTTAATAGTTTGAATGTTTTCATGAAACCACATGAAAGTCCAAGGAAGCCAAATGAGAGGAATAGGGTGTATGTGGAAGCAGCTGGAGAAACGGCCAATTAGTTTTCACAGTGGAACAACACTTCCTTTCTTGCCACTCTAGGTCATTTATCCACAGTAGCTGCCTTGAGTTTTTCCACAACAGATGCATAGTACTCTCCAGTGATGGTTTTTCCCATTTCAAGGTTGTCTATAAGAAAAATATCTTTAGGCGCCATTTGCCTCAACTGCTGATAGATTGTATTTCACCTTTTTGGAGGTTATTCCCATCTTGTAGCCCATTGTTTTTACAAGTGATTCCAAGTTTTGTTCATGGTAACATAACAACACACAAAGAATCTTGTGCATTTTTCTTGGGTGGTTGCAAACACTCATCAAATGTTCACACTTGATTTAATTTCATCTTAAGCAATTGTGGCACCTGCCCTGCACAAAGTTGCTTCTTGATCAGTTCATGATGCAATTAATAAAATGCACTCAGTAATTTGAGACACCTATTGCTTCTGCTAAGTCCCACATTTTCACTTACCTATCTGCTGAAACAACATGGATTCTGTCAATGTTTTCTGGTGTAACAATCATTTTTGGAACCCTTCGTTCTGGTGCATGTTCAATGCTTCTCTTTCCTTGCTTAAATTCATTGGCCTAAAGTCTCACCATGTCATAGGAAGGACATGAGTCACCCAGTGTAGGTGCTATTCTTTCGTGGATTTCTTTCACATTTTTATCTTCCACAAAAGATAGTATGATAACACCACACATTCCAGTTCATCCACATCTCACTCTGACGTAAATCACTGTCCAACAATTAGTGCATGTGAGAAGGCTTTGTAACAATTAAATTTTAATCCAAGCCAAGTTGCTTATGAATGACCATTGTATATAAGGCATTTCTATCATCCATAGCATGTAAGGGTTGCCACAAGTTCTGGAATTTCAATTGTGTTAGGGAAATTGGGGAATTTTTAACAGAGAGAAGGAGCAACATTTTGCAATTAATACATTAGAGTTCACTTATTAATAAACACAAAAAATTGTAACAATGGCTTTTATTTAAACAGCTTTCTTATTTACCAAACCGTCAGTTCAATAATCTTGCAAAAGAGGCAATAAAGTGTTGTTAATTCAAAATGAGAGTTAATAATACCTTCAGAAATAATGTCATTTCATCATTTGGAAATTTTGTGTCTTAGACTTGGTCGTGGAAAAATGCTGAAACTGTAACTGGAAATCCTGACAATTGTCAGGAATTTCAATTAGTGAAACTTGTGCAATCATGTGTAAACAAACCTTTACAACATTGTGTTTCTTACTTTGTCTTCAGATCACTGGAGGTGTCTTCACTGAAGAAGCCCAATGACAGCTCTGGGAAGGAGTCGTTTGCATGAGACTGTCTGAACATAGCCTGCTGCGTAGTCAGCAGCTGGCTACCGCGATGAGCCACCTTCAGAGTGGGATGGACTCGGTGGGGGGCAGCCTGTCGCAGAGGGCTCCTGTCCCACATTTCTGAGACTGGACTGAGTACAATAAACTGCAGGATATTCTGTAACAATTTGAACATAATATATAGATTTTAGTACAATAAATTATTGTTTGCTCTCTATTAGCAAAGACATTGTAATGAAGTGTATAAATATGTAAAATTAAAAGCAACTTTGGGCTAATATATAAATATGTATATGTATATCTTTGTATACTGCTGCATACCTTCCCATTATATTTCTTAAAGACTTAAAATTCCTGTCTGTGTCATTGTTAGTTTCCTGAAGAAAACCTTTGACTGTTCTGTTCAGCATTTAAACCTGTTATTGAAAAATAATTGTTTTAGTATATTTATATGTTACTACATTTCCAGTTATAAAATAATTGTGTGTTTCTATGGAAATGTGAACATACTTTCATTGCCATAAATTTCATTCCTGAGAAAGTGAAGTATTTGCCAATAAATGTTTTATAAAATAATGTTTCCTTTACTTAAATATTCATTGATTTTCTTTATTTTTAGAAAACACTGTACAGTTTCTCATTGCTGACTGGAAATATGAAGAGAAGAATGTACATTATCTTTATATATGTGTCATTGTGGCTTGATAGTGAATTTTGATGAAGCAGTAAGACAGCAGCACAAAAGAGCAAACAGGAGTTGCACCAATGCATTTAAATTTATACAAGTAAAACCAATGTTTGTCAGACTCTCATACTACTTCAATTGTCCTTTAAAACTATTTGAAGATATTTGAGATTCATGATAATTTTGAATACAATACTAAATGATTCAAAATGTACTTACCAGTAACTTTATTTTGTGTGTTACTGGAAGATCTAAGATACTTTATTCATAAACTAGCAAACCCGGCAATGCTTCACAGTAGCTTCTCCCTATGTCTATCCCTTCCTTCCCCTTCCTTTGTCCATCTCCTCCTCCCCCTACCATCACATCACTCCCTCTTACTCCACACCATATTCATCTCCTCCCCTTTCTCTCTGTGTCTATATCATCTCCCCTTTTTAAATCCATTCCATTCCCCCATACTCTGTCTCCTCCTTCCCAGCTCTCAGATCTTATTTATTGTTATTGCAATCAGGAACTGGATTGGGGACAGAAGTCAAAGTGGACAGGTAAATCAATTGGAAACAGGTTATTATAGAGATGTTTTGGGCTGTTCTATCTGAGGTTAATAGCTTTAATGGCCGCACGTTTAATGGTTGCATTGTACAAACAGATATGATTATAAGTGTAGGCATAAAAACAACTTTCCTGTTTTATGTTAAAAATGACTGGAAAGAAAAAGAACAAAACAGCACATGTTTACAACACAGCTTAACATATTTTTCTCACAGCGAGCAGTATAGAAATGTTTCTTATAACACATGTATATCATCTTCAGAGTTTTTGAATTGAAGACAAAGTAATTGTAGCGTGATCATACTTTAATGATAGAAATTCCATATGAAACAAAACAATTAACTGAAATAAATTGAATCGATCGGTGGAGAAAGGAACTAAGCCACATTTTAGCAATTTTCACTTTTTTTTACATAACTGTAGTAAACAGACCAAGACACACCTTACTGTTATGAAAGGAACTATGTTTGGCTTCTTCCTGTGGGACTAACATGAGGTACGCTTTATACATGCTGAGGAGAAAGGAATCAAGTCAGTGACTTAGTTCCTTTCCTCGCTGCACATTGTGTCCCACCAGCGAGCTTGTACTACACCAACTACATGCTAGATGGAGTTGGTCTCCAGCATGCAGGTAAAAAGCGCAGCAAAACAGTAACTTAGTGTCAACTTCATCAGGTGTCGCGGTTATTATTGAGTGTTGTAAGTGATTGAAAACTGCCTTTCTAAATGTCAAAAGGACATGCGTGGAAGAAATTATGGAAAATATCATAAATTTGATAGATACCCACATCACATCTTTCCCACTCAAAGAAACTCACTATGCTGATGAAATACCTAGATGCATGCTTGAACCTGAAAACTATGCACAAAATGTTGCATTTTATGCGTAAACTGCAACTGAGGGAGTCGAACTCAACTGTACCCTTTGTTTCAGAGTCAAAACGAATCGCGCCTGAGAATTTCTTTTCGATTTACCTCCTAGCGCTGTGTACGATATTCGTCAGTCTCATTGACTACGATCACGTAGTAAGATTGCGTTACGCATTTGCCGACCAATATTACGCCGACGCAATAGAGGCATTGTTCTAAAAAGAATCCATGACCTGTACTTAATTTGTTTGTAACACTCAAAAATACCATGAAATAACATCAATTCTATCTTTGCCATGCTCCAAAGGTATGATCATGGAGGTAAGAATAATACGGAGGGGCTTGTAAAGAACTCAACGTTTCATGTTAAATCTGACAGATTTAACCTTGTGTGCATAACGGCATCTCCCTTTATTCTAACCTCCTTGGCATATTTGTCCGTTCTGTTACAGTGTATTTGGTAGCTAGACGAGTAGCGAATGAATAATCTGATTGATGGAGGATCGAGAAAATGATCCCAGCTGCAAGCGTACTTTCAGTTTTTCTTTAATTCTGATATAATACGCAGTCAAATGGGACAAAAAGTATCCTATGACTGTCTCCTGCTTCTAAGCTACCTCCCCAGCAATTTTGAGCCAAATCGGTTCAGACGTTCTTTAGTTATAAATAATGTAACTAACACGACTTTCTTTTATATAGATATAGGACAGAATGTATCTCTGTACTAGACCAAAATACTAGATAACAAATTATTTCCTGAAAGGTAGTTTTACTATGTACAAATGATTCAGTAATCAGTACCTCTGCTGAGTGTGTGTGTGTGTGTGTGTGTGTGTGTGTGTGTGTGTGTGAGTGAGTGAGAGAGAGAGAGAGAGAGAGAGAGAGAGAGAGAGAGAGAGAGATAGGGGGGGGGGGGTGACAAAATAATTTTACTGATTTCAACCAAACGTTGCGCGCGCGCACACGCACACGCACACACACATATATATATTCATATATCACACCTTTATAACATGATAAAGAAAGTTCCTGGTGAGTATTTTGAGGCCTATTATTTACATATGTATGACATCACATGAAAAAGATGAGATAACCCCACCAAGTGGATATATTTTTACTCGGTAGAGACGGTCCACTGGTATGCAAATGTGCTAAATCACAGATATGCAAATTAATTTTAAATATAATCCTCATTAATGTTAGTATCAAGGGTCGCCACCATATTTTTTTATTAAAAATATGGAAAAAGATCCAACACCGTAAGTCTACACACACGGTGGCAAGATAATTGATCAGAGTGCACCAAATAGTAAATACAGTCCTCTATCTAATTACCCCTCCAAAATAGTGAGTTAGGAATTTGTAAAGGAAAGTAAATTTATGACTTAAACAAATACACGGAAATTTGGGGTATAGTTAACAATTAGTATAAAGGATTTTGTAAATGAAATCACAGTTAAAAGTGTAGTCAAGCAATGGGTTACAAATGAAAACAAATATTTATAAAAATGATATCATATGCAATAAAATCAGTTAACACTGCGGAATACATGTGTGTTCAGCAAATTGTCTGATTTTTAACAAATAAGTTTTCAAATCAATATACGAAGTCTAATAGGAATGAAACAAATGGAGCCATAACTTTTACATGTCAAGTTTTTAGCACTAAATTACTCAACACAGTGAAATATCTGGCTATACATGTGGCATTGTCCTATCATGAAAAAATAGAAAGGTGGACAGAGGTGGTAAGCAATTAGTTATAGGAAAGAGAAGTTAACATCCATCATATGCACGCACCTACACACTGATTGGTGATTACTGGAACTATATAAAACAACCCTAGCAAATAGCGAGCATCACTTTACCAATAACCTCAAATTGGCTTGATCTGTCAACACTGGATCTCACTGGCGACTGGACGATGTAGGAGTGGAACTGAAAGAGAATAAATTCTTCCGCCCGGGAATCTCACTACGATCTGTGAAGCATTATCTACATTTAACTATAACAGCCCCACTATCATGGCAGATAGCATTTGTCAGGTAAATGCTTCCAATGTTGGATAGGACAGTCATTCACAAAATCAAGTGCAAAATTCAAGTATTGAGCACAAGCATCCGCAGAACGGAACTGCATAAACCACTAGCACGTCGGTACGGCAGTACGATGGTGACTGTCTAATCTCGTCTCAACCAAACAAGAATATAAAACACATGTTTCGCAAAGCAAACAACTGCACCTGAGTTCCTGTCCGGATCAACACATGAAATTTTCAAAGTTCGCAACCTGCTGCAGGCGGATACCTCAGAAAACTAAAGTCCTAAAAATGCTCAGGACTCAGCCAAGAAGAGCGAAGAAACTCTTCAGGTACTAGCAGAAAGAAGTAGTCTGAACTAGCCGGACCCTACACGAGAAGTCTCTTGCCACTCTCAGTCCGCCCACGCAAAAAACTGGGCGTCACGGCCCCCCTAAACTCGATATACCAATCACTGGCGAGCTCTAACCCTCCAGCCAATGAGATGAACAGGCAGCTATGATAGATAACTAGACCTGTCGCCTACAAAGACAGAGCCAATGGGGTCGCTTCCAGAGGATGCCACCCAACCCTCCTTTCAAAAATTCCTCATGCCCATCATTTCCCAGCCTTTTGCTCTAAAAGGAATTTAAAGTCTTATCTAGCGAGCTTGTAGCCCAAATAGCCACAGATAAAAGAGCAAAGTGGAAAGGGGACACGAAACACTAGACAAGACTCCATTGCATGCCGAAATACCACAGGATGCCAGGTAGTATATCACCCTGAAAAAATGTGGCCCGAGTCAGCCCCCGGCTGTATTTCTGCAGACAAGGAAGGCTAACACATACTTCGGAGATAACCTCCTCAAAGGCGTACACTAAGAGGCTCTGTGATGATAGGAACCCAACAGAATGCGGCCCACACTGCCCCCTATCTTAAAGGGAAGTGATACATTTTCGAATGTTTTCCAGAGAGTGTGGCCACCTCAGGTAGTGAGCTGACAGATAGGTCCCCCCTCGCAAACTGCCCCCATATACATGTCGCCAGCGACCAGCCTCTCCAGTCCAGCTCTGCCTTCCGTAGGCAGGGACAGCGCCCAACAGCTAACGACAGCTAACGAATACAGTTCCCAAGAACAAGGTGAATATTGTCATCCAAGTCACATACTCAGTGGCGGCTGGTGATAATGTGCTGCAGCAAACTCTAAATATATTACTAAAATTATGCCATTTCTCTTCGCAAGCAAGCGAGAAATCGCTGTAAAATTACATCCTTTCTCTTGGAATGCGATCCAGACATCACAATAAAATTGTGCCAATTCCCTTCCAATGCGTATTACTATGCTAGTAATAAGGACGAAAACTCATTTTGGAGCGCTCTCGCTGCGATAGCTGGAAACCAAACCAGCTCCGTGTGCTGAAGTGGGATTCAGCCGCGCTGGTACGTGCGCAGAGGCGGCGCAGTCGTCTGTTCGCTAGAGCGCATGCGCAGACGTGACGTCAGGCTCATGTGTGCTGAGACCGACTGCAGCACCAGGCCAATATTGCTCTCCTCACTGCGTGTAACGGTTGCGGAAGAATAGTATCTGACGAGTATTATGGCATACAGAGTCATATAGCGCGGTGGCTCAGGCGTCTTGCGCGTTGTCTCTCAAACCTACTTGTGTGAGGCTCGTATTCAAATACCTCTGAGTCAAAATTTTTAATTTCTGTAAATAAAACTTCAATCACAAACAACATTAGTAATATATAGCCAACATGCGAGTGAAAATGCGCTTTTCAGCCAAGCAGTTTCATTGGTCACTTGTGTAGAACGCAGATGACATGGTGGGGATATTGCTAAGCTTCGTTATTTGCATTGTCAGTCACGCTTTTTATTTTGGTATATTTTGTTTCCTGTTTATTTTTGTAATATTGTAGCATACTGGTCAAATTTTGTACGGGCCGCCACTGCACATACTGCAGATTCACCAAACAATACATTCTGAGGCACATCCTTACATATATCATACTTAAACTACGTTTTGCAAGGGTGATCCAGTGAGTGTATTTTACTATTTAAAACATTATTTCCCACATTGTACACCAGTTTTTTTCTTTAATTCCTTGAAAAACATATAAATGGCATTGTACTGGTTCATGATAACTGACAAGAAAGGTAAATGTTTCAAAGTTGTTAAGTATGAAGTACCAGCTAAGAAACTAAGAATATTCCTATAATTGCCATATAAAAAATAGAAATCGAATAACTTACCCAAAGCACAGGCTCATTGATAGACACAAAAACACAAATAAAAACACACACAAACACAAGATTCAAGCTTTCGCAACCGTTGGCCGCTTCTTCAGGAAAAGAGGAAGGAAGGAGGGGAAAAAGGGTTTTCAACTTAAGAAACCAAATCCCAAAGTCCATGGATCTTATACAAAATTCCTATCAAACAATAGCGGCGAATTCATTACAAAGCTTCACGGAAAGAAGATGGGGAAACTGGAATGAGATCTGGGAAGCAATATACAGACGGTAAAATAATTAGAACAACCACTGAGATCAACGAAACATAGACAATGTTACGGAAATGGTACAGGATCTGGGATGGGAATCATTACAACGGCGCTTATCGCTGCGGCGTGGACTACTTACGAAACTCCAATCGCCAACATTCTCCTCCGAAAGCGAAAATATATTGTTGACTCCCACCTACATAGGTAGAAATGATCATCAGAATAAAATACGAGAAATTAGAGCTCGAACGGAGAGATTCAGGTGTTCTTTCTTTCCGCGCGCTATTCGAGAATGGAATGTGAGTTAAATAGTATAAAGGTGGTTCGATGAACCCTCTGCCAGGCACTTAAATGTGATTTGCAGCCGGCTGCAGTGGCCGAGGGGACTGAGGCGCTCCAGTCACGGTCTGCACGGCCACTACGTTCGGGGGTTCGAATCCCCCCTCGGGCATGGATATTTGTGCCGTCCTTAGTTGTTGGTAGTTCATAAGTAGTTTGTAAGTTTAGGAACTGATGACCCCGTAGTTATGTCCCATAAGCTATACAAACATTGAATATTTTTTTTTTTTTTTTTTTTTTTTTTTTTTTTTTTTTTTTTTTTTTTTTTTTTTTTTTGTGATTTGCAGAGTATCCCATGTAGATGTAGGTAGAAGAATTTGACAGAGTACCGAAAGGCCTAGGTCTAACAAGGCTCCTGGAGTAGACTACATTCCGTTACCTGGTATGTAAGATGTATGAGACAGGCGAAATACCCTCAGACCAAAGTAATGTAATAATTCCCATTCCAAAGAAAGCAGGCGCAGACAGGTGTGAAAATTTCAGAACCATCAGTTTAATAAGTCATGGTTGAAAAAATTCTAACACGTATTATTTACAAAAAACGTCAAATGTTTGTAGAGTCTATGGGACTTAACTACGGGGTCATCAGTCCCTAAACTTACAAAATGTTCAAATGTTTGTATAGTCTATGGGACTTAACTACGGGGTTATCAGTCCCTAAACTTACAAACTACTTATGAACTACTTACGAACTAGGACGGCACAAATATCCATGCCCAAGGGGGATTCGAACCCCCGACCGTAGTGGCCGTGCGGACCGTGACTGGAGCGCCTCAATCCCCTCGGCCACCGCGGCCGGCTATTATTTACAGAAGGATGGAGAAGATAGTACAAGCGGGAAAGAAGCTGACCTCGGGGAAGATGAGTTTGGGTTTCGTCCCTCGGTCTCCCTCTACGATTTTTACCCCACACACTTACTTCTAATGCTAAGTTGACAATTCCTTGATGCTTCAGAGTGTGTCCAACCAATCTATCCCTTCTCTTGGTCAGGATATGCCAGAAACTCCTTTTCTCCCCGATTCGGTTAAGCACCTCCCCATCAGTTACGTGATCTACCTATCTAATTTTCATCATTCGTCTGTAGACCACATTTCAAAAGCTTCTATCATCTTTTTATCTGAACTCCTTATCATCCACGCTTCACTCCCAAACAATGCTACACTCCAGACAAATGCTTTCCGAAAGGACTTCCTAACATTTAAATTAATATTGGATGTCATCAAATTTCGCTTCTTTAGGTACCCTTTTCTTCCCATAGTCATTCTGCATTTTATATCTTCTTTACTTCGGCCATCAGACGTTATATTGCTACCCAAATAACAAAATTCATCTACTAATTTTATTGTGTCATTACCTAATGTAATTCCTTCAGCATCGCCTGATTTTCTGACATTCCATTCCATTACTTCCGTTTTACTCTTGTTAATGTCCATCTTATATCTTCCTTTCAAGACACTGTCCATTCCATTCAATTGCTCTTCCAGATCTTTTGCAGTCTCTGACAGAATTACTACGTCATCAGCAAACCGCAATGTTTTTATTTCTTCTCCCTGCACTTTAATGCCCTCTCCAAATTTCTCCTTCCATTCCTTTACTGCCTGTTCAATGTACAGATTGAACAACAATGGGGAAAGGCTGCAACCCTGTCTCACTCCCTTCCCAACCTCTGCGTCCCTTTCTTGCCCTTCCACTCTAATAACCACTGTCTGGTTCTTGTAAAGGTTGAATATCTCTCTTCGCTCCCTATATTTTACCCCTGCTACTTTCAGAATTTGGAAGAGTGTATTCCAATCGACATTGTCAAAAGCTTTCTCCAAATCGACAAACACTAAAAACGTAGGTTTCCCTTTCCTTAGCCTATCTTCTAAGATAAGTGGTAATGTGAGTATTGCCTCCCGTGTTCCTACATTTCTCCTAAATCCAAACTGATCTTCCTCGAGGTCGGATTCCACAAGTTTTTCCATTCGTGTGTAAATAATTCGTGTTAGTATTTTGCAACCATGACTTGTATTTTCTGACTGCATTTTTGTGGAGTGTTGCCTTGTACGGGAGTGAAACATGGACGGATAAGTAGCTAGCTCTTACAGGTCGTCATCAGCAAATCGCTGTATTTTTATTTCTTCACCCTGAACTTTAATTCCTTATCCAAATTTCTCCTTGTTTTCGTTCACAATGTACACACTGAATAACTTCGGAGAATGAATACAACCCTTTCTTACTCCCTTCCCAACCAATGAATGAACACAATATGACAATCATTGAAGGGGAGTCGTTCCACCCAAAATGACAAAATTTCTCAAGTTTACTTTTATGCAAATTATGAAAATATAGTTGTTCATGCTTAATTTGGCGTTGATTTTATTGAAATTTTCGATTATTTACTATTTTAAATAAATATTTGAAAATAATCATTCACTGACATTTTGAGAATTTTGTTTTCCAACATTTCGCATATTGGCATTTTTATCTGTATCCATATAGTATAGAAGGCTGTGGTTTCGTTTGAGAACTGTCCGTTTCGTAAGTTGCGTACACTAGCGGTACTTCACAGAAAACTGTACATTTGTTTGTATTTGACAACAACAGTTATCCACTAGCTGTGTTTTAGTTTCTGTGTTTCCTGTGAGAGTTTCCATCATGACTGTGTTTTTTTTATGCTGTTCTTACTTTTACTGATGGTTATTCTGGAAGACTACAGGTTTTGTAATATAATGTAATTCATAAAGGTTACAACACCAATAAAAGTGTTATAGACTTGACCAACTGCAAATCATGAAGGCAGAGATTGCAATAATCAATATGTCAAAAGAAGCCAGATCCAAGAGAAGGAGAGAAGCACAGAGTGAGGAAGATGAAGGAGGGGATTAGGAGTACCATCCAGGAGTATTCTAACATACTTTTTATGTATCAGCTAGCCGTATATTAATACTTTTTCTTTAAACTCAATTTTCTCAAAATGACATAGTTCTGTATAAATACCTATATTTCTCAGAAACTTCTGAATCTGCATCAACGAATTATTTACCACATAACATAGATAGTACAGTGATGTTGTAGCACTAATTTAGCAGTATTCAAGAAATTAAAATTTTGAAAATTTACACCAAAAATGATATGTTTAGGGGAAAAAGTCATAACTTTTTCCAGCTGTTATTTTAAAGTGATTGTATTGTTCTACAGTCACAAAACATGCTAGAACATGTAATAAAAACACAATATTTACATACTTAACAGTTCCTGAGAAAACGCGATATTTATATAGACAATTTAACACTGGCGGTACGACTCCCCTTAAGACAATTCCAGAAAACAGTCATACACCGTATTGGAATAATGGTCGTGAAAGGCGAATTGTGAGGTGGTCAGTTTAAAAGATTACATCTGCAAAAATGCAAGATAACTTCACTTGTCATAATATTAAATTAGATTTTTTTTCTTAAGACTGACATCTAGTCGAAACGGTGGCTAGAACACTGTTCTTATCAAACTAAAAACAGGTAAATGATGTGCATAAGGAGATGGAACACACTTCAAAAATTTTCATGCAGAACGAAATCAAGTAGACTTTCTTCGGTGTTTCAATGTTGCTGAGAGTCGCTGACAGATGGTAGCTCTGCATGCACCGTTGCATGCTGCCATCTGCCGTCGACATTGAGCAACAGTGTATTAGTTGCACGGCGCGCCGTTAGAGAGAAGCACCCGCAGTAAATTGATTTCATTACATAAATGGAATTTTCGCAGCGAAATATTGGAAATGATAAACATATCCATACGGAATTGAATACACAGTTTGGTGGACTGCGCTGTAACATGATTAAAAATCTGGGTCAATATGATATTCTTCACTTTGAGGTTTGTTAAGGTGAGCGACCTCCACCCCCTCTTATGGAGTAGAATTGTTAATTCCCAACAT
Source organism: Locusta migratoria (assembly GCA_026315105.1). Classification (NCBI taxonomy): domain Eukaryota; kingdom Metazoa; phylum Arthropoda; class Insecta; order Orthoptera; family Acrididae; genus Locusta; species Locusta migratoria. The sequence goes on along the minus strand of CM048751.1, from coordinate 326,126,555 downwards.
ACAGACCTAGAGAGGCTCAACAGGTACCGACCGGCCACCGTTTCATCCTCCACCCGATGCGGCATGGAGGGGGACGTGGTGAACACCCCACACTCCCGACCACTACGTTCGTTTTTGTGACTGGAGCCGCTACTTCTCAATCAAGTAGATCCTCAATAATAATAATAATAATAATAATTTTATTGTCATTAGGCCATTGAGGCAATAGACAAAGTCACACTGAGAGTACAGTACAGTTCACAGTTAATTAACATGAATACAGTATAGTTCATACTTATTTACATCACATCATAATATTACAACTTATAAACTCATTTATATCACAGAATGGATGGGCAACTAACCAGTCATAAAGAGCTTGTTTGTATGCTTCCTCTGGTAAGTCTTGCACAGCTTGAGGAAGTTTATTAAATAATTTGTGCCCTATAATTTCATAACTATTAATTGATTTTGATAGTCTATGATATGGAGTACAGATACAACTATTCCTCCTTGTGTTATGACAATATATGTTTTCTCTTCGTTTTACTTCTAGTAGCTGTTTCTTTGTATAGATTAAGACGTAATATATATACAAGTTTATGACAGTCATACTTTTATGTTCATAGAATAAAGGTTTACAATATGCCTTCTATGGCGAACCTGTAATTACTCTAATAGCCTTTTTATGCAATAATAGCATGTCATGTATGTGACTGCAGTTTCCCCATAAAATAATACTATAGCATAATATGCTTTGAAAAAATGAAAAATAAGATATTCTAACATATTTTGTAGGCACACAATCCACAAGACGCTTTAACAAATAAATTACTCTAGACAGTTTACCGCTTATATATTTTACATGTTCACCCCAAGATAATTTATCATCCAAGTTAACCCCCAAAAAATTAACATAACTAGGATCGTCTGATGGAAGTTTACTCTCACAAGGGTTGAGTGTATCCTGCTTGCCAACAGTGCTCGTCAAACCATGACGGTGATCTATTCAAATGCTAGTCAAGTCTGACAGTTCTGAACTTCAGTGATCTAGTGGGAAGCGGGATATCCACTGCGGCATAGGCGTTGGCTCTGTGATGGAATGAGGGGATATAATAACAATACAGAAAAAAGAATACCGTATTTTATCGCGTAATTCCCCCCATTTTTCTCGAAAAATTTTCTTGAAAACACTAGGGAGGGAATTATGCGAGTAGTTATTCAGAAAGGAAGAAAAACTTTGTATTATGCAGTAAAAGATACCGGTATACGGCAAATTGTGAAAAAATGGTACCTACAATGCGTTTAAAATTAGTTGCAACTTTTGACATGTCGGTGCGGAGCGAGTGGAGGGTTCGCAGAGTTTGCAGCGTATGCTGAGCACGCCGGCACCATCTAACGCCACGCTGGCACCTGGAAACATTCTTTGTCAAAAAAATGTTCAAATGTTTGTTAAGCTTATGGGACTTAACTACCGGGTCATCAGTCCCTAAACTTACAAACTACTAATCAACTACCTTATACTAAGGACGGCACAAATATCCATGCCCGAGGGGGGATTCGAACCCCCGACCGTAGTTGCCGTGCAGACCGTGACTGGAGAGCCTCAGTCTCCTCGGCCACCACGGCAGGCCATTCTTTGTCGGTAGGGCACAACAATGCATGACAGAACGCAAAGGGCCACCGCACGACACCACGTGCTACTGTTTACACACGCTTTGGCAACAGCGGTGACGGCGGGAGTTGGAAAAAGCCGGCTCACTATTGCTGTTGCCTGGGCAACGTCGTCTCCTTCACCCCGACAAGCCAAACGTCAGAAGTCGCAACTAATATTAAACTTACTGTAGCGGTATTTATTTTCTCAACACAAGGCCCACGGAAAGATCTGGAGCTTGCCTTTGCAGCCACGAGTTTATCTTTTTTGTCTCCGGCAATACCGCATGAATCGACGGAGAAATGCTTTCCTGCAGCTTTTACTCCGTTTCTATCGGCGTAAGATAACACACTTAGTTTAAATTTTGCCGTGTAGTTTGAATATTTCGCCATTATGACGACTAACTGTCCTAGAAATATGTCTGCGGCTTAACGTTTCAAATTTGCGGTATGACAATGGAAATATTCGTTCGTGGCAGTACCGCTGCGTCCGTTGTCAAGTTATTTGAAGGCCTGTTAGAACGAACCAGGAGAGGGAAATATACTAGATATTAATAAAATAATTTTTTAATTATGAAAAATCGTAGGGGAGGGGAATATGCGAGGGGGGAGCTTTTGCGATAAAATACGGTACTACTGAACAATGAATAGTAAACCAATATTCGTGCTACTGTAAAAATACAAACGGAAAAATTTAATGTGTACTATTATAGAATTAAGTAGAAAAAATACAAGTAACTTTCGTAACATTCAGAAATGTAATTGACAGCTGATATTTTGATTTTGAAAAACATACTTTCTTAATTTTTTCTTTAGTTGCCATGTCGTCTTGGGATTTTCCAATATTTTTCTTTTCTCAAAAAAGAGATCAGACTGTCAAACGATAAAGGCAGTTGCGTTTTTGACAAGCTCAAGGTCAAGGTCAAGGTCAAAGTTGATAATGAAAAATCGCTTTTCCAATGCTATACATCGCAATATCGTCTAAAGAGGAGTATTTTTACTAATGTACAGTATATATGGGGTCAACAGTTAATGAGATCCAGGCAATTAAAGCTTTTGTATTTTCATGCTGTAATTTGGTTACTTGTACTCCATCATGGAAATTTTTGTTGGATTTTTTCGATGTAATTGATAATATTCTCATATCTGTATTACCTTTTCTTGCCTTATTTTGAAGCAGAGCATCGGGAAGGGTGATTAGTATTCAATTAAGTGTATTATCTGTTCACAGCCGTTTCATTTATGACACACAGTGCAGAAACAATAAAAGTAAGAAATAAATAAAACTTCTGAAGTATATTATTACGTGAGAGCAGAGAAATTCACGATAGAACAGATGCTATTAAAATTCATGCCTTGTCCATAATCAGTTGTCCGCACCTCCCTTTCAAATTATGCTTTTATACTCTTGGTGCACATAGAAATTAGTATCTGCTAGACCTGTCTTCAGCAATATAAATCAGGTATCTTTTTCAGGAATTATATCCCGGACCACATGTGAATGTGGCAATATGTCGTTCGTATGTTGAGCATGGTGTGAAAAATAATTGTGTTTTGGTTATATTTATAAGATTCAGCTTACTGGCTGTGGAAACGCTGACGAATAGATGGCCACTATTTAGAATTACGTACTAATTTACTTTGGAAGATTTTGATTTTATTTCTTTTTATTGTTTTTGTACTGTGTATCACAAATGAAACAGCTGTAAACAGACAATACACTTAACTGAATATTAATCACACTTCCCTATGCTGTACTTCAAAGTAACGCAAGAAAAGGTATTAACAAATATGAGAATATCATCAAATACATAAAACAATGAGAATATCATCAAATACATAAAACAATCTAATAAACAATTACCATGATGGAGGTTCAAACCTGGGTCCACGGTTTGACAAACCAAGCCCTTCACCTCTCGACCTGTGATGGCGCTCCGAAAGTCGCTTACGTTTACGAGTACCCATGCTGCAGCATAAAAACACAAAAATATTAATTAATCGAACGACATTAATGTTTGACCCCAAAGTGTGTGAAATGTGTCTTTAGACGATCTATTGATGTATAGCATTGAAAACGCGACTTTCCATCATCAACTCTGACCTTAATTTTGTTCAGAAACTACTACGTAAGTGCCTAGCAAAAAGGCGAAACACTTGTTTCTCTATATAAAAGGTGATGTCGCGATTGAGTGACTGACTGACTGATACTGATTGACAGACTCATCATGGCCCAGCCCAAACCACTGAAGATAGAAACTTGAAATTTGTAGATGGTATCGATCTTACTCTGTAGGCGTCATTTAAGAACCGATTTTTCGATATTCCGTCCGTAAGGGGGTGAAATAGGGGCTGAAACGTTTTTTGAAAATACGTTGCTATTTAGGCTATTTTGAAGCTAGAACTACAAAAATTCGGATTTTAATTCAGGGTTCGAATTTAAAAGACATATGTTTCGGCATTTTTTGAAATTCTACTAATAAGGGGGTAAAATAGGGGACGCAAACATTTATTTTCAAAAATATGTTGCTGTTAACTCAGATATTAAGCCACAACTACGAAACTTCCGGTATGGAATCTTGGTCAGGATTAAGAAAAAACACGAGTTTCAGTAATTTTAGAAATTCAACAAGTAAGAGGGTAAAATAAGGGATGAAAAATTCCTTTTGAAAACACGTTTCTATTAAGACAATTTTGAAGCTAGAGCAGAAAAAATTGATATTTGTATTTAAAAAATAAGTGTTTCATTATTTTTGGAAATTCAACCATAATGGGAGTTAAATTGCAGAGGGGATGTTTTCGAAAATCTGTTGCTATTTAGGCAATTTTGAAGCTAGAACTACAAATTTTCGAATTTGGATTCGGGGTTCGAATTTAAAAGACACGTGTTTCGGTATTTTTGGAAATTCGACCAATATGGAGGTTAAATACGGGATGCAAAAATTGATATTAAAATATATGTTGCTGTTAACTCAAATTTCATCTTATAACTACGAAACTTGGGATATAGACTCTTGATCAGGTTTAAAAAGACACGAGTTTCGGTTATTTTGTAAATTCAACGACTAAGGGAATAAAATAGGGGATCAAAAATTCTTTTCGAAAACACATTGTTGTCAAGCCAATTTGGAAGCTAGTGCTGCAAAAAAAGGTATTTGTATTGTTCGTTAGAATTTAAAAAAATCCGTGTTTCGGAATTTTTGGAAATGCAACGATGAAGGGGGATGTTTTTCGAAAATCTTTTGCTATTAAGGCAATTTTGAAACTACAACCCCATTAAATTGAATATGTTTTCTTGGTCAGGATTAAAAACACACGTATTTCGGTATTTTCAGAAAATTAATCATTTAGGGGGTGAAATATGAAATGAAACATTTTTTGAAAATACGTTGCTACTCAGCCAATTTTGAACCCAGAATTACAATAAATGATATTTGCATACTTAGTTGGAATTTAAAAGACTCATGTTGGGGTACTTTTCGAAATTCACCTATTAAGGGGGGCCATAGGGGGTTACAAGTAGTAAAATCAAACGTTTGCAAATCTTAAGAGACTAAACTACGGGGTCATCATTCCCTAAGGCTGACAAACTAATTAAACTAACTTAGACTAACTTATGCTAAGGGCAACACAAACACCACTGCCCGAGGGTCGAATCGAACCCCCAACGGCGAACAACAGCGCGTACCGCAGCATGGCGCCTCAATACGCACGGCCATTCTACCGCGGCTACAAGCAGTATCACAACATTTCATTATGATAGTACTTAAGCAATTCAGACGCTCTCCTTGTAAGAGAACAATAGCACTGCCAAGTAATGATCACTGCATCGACAACTATCGATAGCAAAGACCGACTAAATAAGTGCTGACCAGCTGGGGTATTTATTGACTGGCTGGTAGCGTTTACACGAGGCACGGTTCATTTTGACGGAATGTGCATGGTATTTTCACCCCACTGTCAGGGATACTTTGGTTTCACATTTGCGTAACGATTCGCTTACTTCACCTCTCGAGTAAGCTATGTTACGTCCCAAGTAAGTGTTCTTGCACCACGGCAGAGTGACACAACTAATAGTTCCAGTCCGTGTGCATCTGTCGGACTAGTAATTCGTTTGAACCCAATACCTACCGTTTCAAGCACCAATAAACAGCACAAAAGACTGCTAGAACCAAGCTCTATAACATTACATCAACCACGATGTTCCTCGTATTGAGTAGTCCAATGCTACTTTTCTGGGATGCATAAAAACTTCACCTCAATGTGGAAACTTGTCGTACCCACCATCTGATTAGCGATTTTCAACATTACTTCACTCGTGAACACATCACTTGTGGTTTCCACTACATAAATTTATATATTTCAGTCGCCCCAGATTGGATTTTCACATCACAACTGTTCTGCAGTAATACATTTTGATCTCCAATGCAGCGTTTGTAATTTATAACACCGTTAAATATTTCTATTACTTCTGAAGCAACTCTTTTGCGATAAAATATCGCAGCGATTTTTCTGCAGTATCATGTTAATTCCATTGCCGATTTCTTGTATTGTAACCACCGTTTCGGTGTTTCGCCTATCCTCTGCAATCTGTATGTAGGCAGTGGTCATCAAGAAATGTTATCGCATTTGCTTACCTGAATTAATAGTATATCTTGTGTTAATAGAACATACATTCAGACTACCAACGACGACGTAACTGATAAATGTAAAAAGACTCCTCGAATTTCGAAATTTCAAAATAATTTTCATGTTTTTACACATCTTCATCGATTTATTGATTGATATTTCCACACCTTGGAGTTTTGGTTGTCACGCGATAAAGGTTTGATTTTTCATTTTGTTATTCTTTACAGTTACTGGGCAGCATTAAATAATGTAAAGTACACACACACATATATATATATATATATATATATATATATATATATATATATATATATATATATATATATATAATAGTTTGCAGAGATAACACATTCCTTAGACTTTGCGTATTGTTGATTTTTGCTCATGCATAGCAGCGTATGAAATTTGCAGGAGATATCGAAATAATATTTAAAATTGAGAGTACAGCAATATCTCATTGCATTCTCGAGGTATTGGTTTCACATCCAGCAGGCAGCCTCGCACGGTTCGTTCACTTTTGTCCGAGCAGATTTGGCAGCTGTTACGAAATACTTATTTCATTTTAGCCACACAAAATCATTATTATTATTATTATTATTATTTGTAGTCAAATCTCTTTCCTTTTAAAGAGAATATGCGTCAAGGGAGTAGGAAGTCTGGAGGATTGAGATCCGGCGACTATGGTGGATGTTCAAGGTGCACAACCCCCGCCCCCCTTTTTTTAAATTTTTATTTAATTTATTTATTTATTTATTTTTTTGTTCAGGAACTGTTTGACGACATTGGCCGTGTGGAAGAGCGCTTCGTGCAACTTGAACATCGACCATACCCGCAATTTTGCTTGCAATTTATTTGTTGTATAAAGGCTATCTTGATGTTAGATTTACGGCAGGTTATTTCGATCTTATCGGAGATGGAGCCGTTATAAGTCATTGCGCCACAATGTGGGGGAAAACGAAGATATATTTTTAAAAATCTTGGGTGTACTAACTCCATTGAGGCGACTGCGAAGATTTTTATGTTGTGCAAACGTTTTTTACTAGAGTCCAAGAGCATACTGATAACCAGAATAAAACTACCTTTGGTGAGCACTTAACGAGAAAACAAACATAAAATCCAAGACATTCGACAAAATATGAATATCCTACATAAACTGCCCAAAGGAAAGAAATTAAGCATTTTAGAGAATATACAGATTTATAAACATTTAAAACATCATAAGAAAAATGTTCTCAACGATCAGCTGGAGATGGTGGATAATACCTTTTAGCCGGCCGCGGTGGCCGAGGGGACTGAGGCGCTCCAGTCACGGTCTGCACGGCCACTACGGTCGGGGGTTCGAATCCCCCCTCGGGCATGGATTTTTGTGCCGTCCTAGTTCGTAAGTAGTTCATAAGTAGTTTGTAAGTTTAGGGACTGATGACCCCGTAGTTAAGTCCCATAGACTATACAAACATTTGAACATTTGGAATACCTTTTAAAATATTTTTGATAAGGTGTTGTGGCGTTAGGAGTACCCCCACCACAGTTAGATACTAGATAATGTGCTAGTGACATCACTAACCATGAACGCCACCTAGTCGCCTGTATGGTAACTGTTTTCCATTAAGTTTAAAGTGAGACCGTGCAGTTGGGCTTAATGTGGTGTGAGACGCGTGTCGGCGGCCATTTATGTTGTGGGAGCCATGACTGGTTTTTGTTACCTGACTACGTAATTTTGTAACATTTTTAAAATTTTAAACATAGCGTCTATTGTCAGCGACCGTTATAACGGCAATAGATAAACAAGCAGCCCTCGGGCGCAAATTAAAATTATTTTGACCAGGTTTCGGCAATGCCTCCGTGCAGGCGTGCAGCCCATAGTGGCTAGCTATCTTTAAAAATTCTTTTTAAGCCGTGTGACGTAAGCTATACAGCTGAATAGTATATTTTATTATGTCATTTGTTTTGTTTTATATTTTCTGATGAAGGCAATCTTAGACATTGCCGAAACCTGGTCAAAATAATTTTAATTTGCGACCGAGGGCTGCTTGTGTATCCATTGATGTAATTTTGTGTATTTGACAACCCCACGGAACGCCGTATAGACGCAGATACATGTTATTGGTATGATTATATACACCAGACTTCCATAGGTACGTAGATATAAAAAATAAAATGTATAAACTGTGATTTTTAGCGCTCCTGAGTAGTAAGTCACCCCGTTTACATGGGCTCCCAAAACCGGATTAAGTAAACCGATTTCCCAATTCCGCCTTTGGTTGGTCATGTAAACACTCCAAAATCGATTCTGGAAATCCGCTTCTCTAAAGCGGTTTTCCAGTTCCACAATCGATTTTCATGCCCATGTAAACGCAATCGTTGTTGAAGCGTTCTTGGCTTGTCAAATTGTGTTTTCTTATTAAGAATTTACGGCACATATGGAAAGAGTGATATTTTCTAATGTGAAATAAAAGTATAAATATTAGAGTGAACATAAATCTGTGTATTTAAATAAAGAAAAATGTGATTGTGTAGACTAAATAAGGAACTGAATCAGCTGTTTTCCAGCCGCCATGTTAAGTGAGCTAGGAAATTCGATTCAGGCTATGCCACGTAAACACGACAGCGAAAAACAGTTTACGAAAATCGGTTTTCGTCTTCCGGAAGATGTGTTGCATGTAAACGTAGTGAGTGGCAAGTACGTTGATTGATCTTCTCCTTTTATAGATCTGATGATGAATGTGAGATCAGGCGAAACCGGTCATTGTGGTAGATAAGAAACAAATCAAAATGTTCAAATGTTTGTTAAGCTTATGGGACTTAACTACGGGGTTATCAGTCCCTAAACTTACAAACTACTTAACAACTAGCTTATCCTAAGGACGGAACAAATATTCATGCCCGAGGAGGGGATTCGAACCACCGACCGTAGTGGCCGTGCAGACCGTGACTGAAGCGCCTCAGTCCCCTCGGCCACCGCGGCCGGCAAGAAACAAATCTTGGCAAATCAGTAACAAGGTTCCACAGAAAAGGAGATCGCACCCAGCAACGTGTGTAAATTGTTTAAAAGATCAAAGAACCTTTCTGAATTTCACAGAGGCCTGTACGTCTGCGAATACTGACTCCTGCCCGCACTATTCGTTCTCCACCGCGATTTAGTGACGTTTCCCGCACAAAGCACCGAGTTCTACGTTCTCTCAAGAACACAAAATCTCGTCTCATCTGTGAACAGAACATTAAGACTCCAAACATGATGTTCCCAAGGCCAGTTTCTACGGGCTAAACGGTGTCGGGGGGTTTAATGGGACACACACCCACGGAGGCCACATTCCCAATAGCGATTTCGGACGGTTTGTGTTGACAATTACACATCCTGTTGCTGCCTGGAGGATGCATTGCAGCCGAGTTGCATTCAGCCTTCTCTTTCGACTGGCTGCTGAGATAACGGTCCACTCTTGCTGATGTTACCCTCGGATGACTTTGCCCTTGCCTTCTTTTAACGGTTCCTGTTGCCTGAAATCGCGTCCAGGTCCTGGAAATCACGCTTTGGGACAGCCAAACAGCTGCAGTCCTCCCCCCCCCCCCTCTGTGTGTTTCGCTTCCAACCTTGCTATGACTCTCCAAGCTATAGCTTCGCTGAGTCACGTTGCTGTTCCATTGCACTACGTGCTGACTACTCTATCTGAACAAAAGTGCTTGTACATTTCGTTTGTTACAGTAAACATAAGTCAACACCATCCCTCTCTGTAGCAACTTTGTTATTACCACTATCTCTGTCGCCGTAATGTCCTTGTTTCCACGGCCACTACGGTCGGGGGTTCGAATCCCCCCTCGGGCATGGATATTTGTGCCGTCCTAGTTCGTAAGTAGTTCATAAGTAGTTTGTAAGTTTAGGGACTGATGAGCCCGTAGTTAAGTCCCATAAGCTTAACAAACATTTGAACATTTTTTGTCCTTGTTTCCACTCCGTAGAACCGACAGAAAGATGTCGATCCATTTTAGTTCATGACTTCAGAGCCTAGATATCTCAACTGATTGTTTTGACCAGTGAAATTCGTAGGGCCGACCGCGGTGGCCGAGGGGTCTGAGGCGCTCTAGTCACAGTCTGCACGGCCACTACGGTCGGGGGTTCGAATCCACCTCGGGCATGGATATTTGTGCCGTCCTTAGGATTAGCTAGTTCATAAGTAGTTTGTAAGTTTAGGGACTGATGACCCCGTAGTTAAGTCCATAAGCTATACAAACATTTGAACATTTGATTTGAAATTCGTAGGTGCATGGTGGATGGTGCTTTACAATATTGAGATACACATCTACAGTTTTATTACACCTTGACAAAATTTGCACACCTGACCTTCAAAACAAGAGGAAGTTCACTCTCTACATATGATTTCGTACAGTGTATGGTGTAGGGTACGTTTCTCCAGACTTTTACTCCGTTTCACCGATCACAATGAAATTTGTCAGATATACGAGGCAGGTCCCAAAAGTAAGTTCAGTTATTTTATATATAAAAAACATTTACAGATAAAGAGAAAATATTTATTGTACAAAAATCTACAACAAACTACTTTCTACTTAGCTTCTGAAATTTTGTAGCCACTTTTCATAGCGTGGCACAAGTTTTTGGATGCCTTCTTCACAGTAAGTTGCCGCCTGTGTATTCAACCAGGTGGTAACATTTTCTTTCAGCTAGTCATAATCGTTGAAATGTTGACCACCAAGGACAGAGTTTAGGTGTAAGAAGAGATGAAAGTCGCTAGGAGGGAGGTCTGGGCTTACAGAGGATGATCAAACACATCCCAGTGAAATTCCCGTAAGAGTTTATCATATTCGCCGTGTGAGGTTGGGCATTATCGTGAAAAAAAAAAAAAAAAAAAAAAAAAAAAAAAAAAAAAAAAAAAAAAAAAAAAAACGCCTTTTGATAGTAGTCCTCGGCGCTTGTCCTGTGTTGTGCGGCGCAATTTCTTAATAGTTTCGCAGTATCCATGTGTATTGATTGTTTGGCCTCGAGGTAAGAAATCAGTCAGCAAAGTCCCTTTTCAATCGCAAAAAACGGTGCACATGACTTTTTGAGGCGTCAAGATTTGCTTAGGCTTAACTTTCGTTGAGGATGTAGTGTGCTTACATTCCACTAATTGGCGTTTTGTTTCAGATGTGTCGTACGAAACCCAATTGTAAAGTGTCAAAAACTGAAGTGCACTGCCCATCCGTTGTTTTTTGTGTTGTTCAGTAAGAATTTTTGGTACCCAACGTCAGCAAAGTTTTCGAAATTTCAGCTTTGCAGCAACAATTGTCATGAATTAGTGATCGTGAGTTTTGCGGAAGTTCCATAGCAGGGGCACTAAATGTAAACTTACGGTTGTGCTTAATCTTCTCTTCACTTGTGTGAACCACAGACGGGCGTCCACTTCGTTCTTTATGGGACGGTCTGACTCATCTTCTAACCATTGAATCACTCATAGAATTTCATCCGTAAACCTCGCAGATTTGCCCATGTATTTCCCTTGGTTTAACTTTCTTTGCATTATAAAGAAGCACTACAAAGCACACGTCGGCAGCAGCGATGTGAAAATGGCGTACATGTCTTCTCCTTGAGTCAGTGTAACTGCCACGCATCCTCGGAACTGCGATCGTAGTGCTGCCGCGGATAGAAATAGAAACGGAACTTACTTTGTGGGCGACGCTCGTATGTAATTGTTCATATACAGGGCAGTGAGGAGAGAGGGGACTGGCATCGAGAGGTTAGTGAGAGAGGTATAAGGATGGTTCGGTGGTTAGAGAGGGGGAGGAAGCACAAGTAGTTAGAAAGAGACAGAGAGAACAGGGAGGAGGAGATAGATAGATAGAGAGAGAGAGAGAAGGGAGTACATGAAATAACTCAATACTGGAATACATCAACACCAGAGCAACCCCGCGTTTTCAGCTACCTAATAGAGAGAAGCCTTTGAGGACATAGAGGAAGGTAAGAAATATGCACAGAATTGAGGACAAAGATATTATGGGAATGAGTATAGGATGTACATCCAAATCCCATGTATGTTTACCACTTGCGAAGCATTTGCCGAATTCGCTAGCTAATATTAAAATTGGGCACCTAAATTTTTTATGTCTACGTTTTAAAACAGGTTGACAGAGAAAAACGGGAGCATTTCCACAATCCGATAAACTAGAAGTGGTGAAGGAAAGAAATTCAAATCAGAGTAATTGAAATTTTATTACTTTGCCATTTACGAAACATTGATGTCATTTATATATGTATATATTTTAAAAACGTCCTTCAGATGGCGTCCTCCTGAACGAATACGTTCGTGAAATCAGCTTTGGAGATTACTCATTGACTGCTGCAATATCTCAGCTGGGATACAGCGAATTTAATCCAGCATTCTCTGTTTTAACTCATCCAAGGTTCTTGGTCGAGTCGTGTAGACTTTACTCTTGAGGTAGCTCCACAAATAAATAAATATATATAATCACATACCAGACCAAAGATCTTCTAAAATAAACTGGACTCAGTAACGGCGCTACTGTCGCGGGATAATTTGAACCTTCGGCCGGCCGCCATGATAGTCGTAAGCGCCGCATAAATACGAGTGTCGCTAGGAGATAAATCGTGTATTATATAGCTTCTGCGGTATATATACTAAATTGGTAGTCACGTCTGCATTATTTGACTGTTGCAGTATACATGAAGCACGGCGTTGAAGAGCTGCGTAGCATTTAACTGCATAAATCGATTTAAGAAACGAATAAAAAGAACGAATACTGTCTTCTCATTTATATTTGTCAGGAATACAAGTAGCCCTATTAGTTGTGTTCAGAGATAGTTACTCTCGCTTAACAGGCTGTTACTCAAGACAATATAGGCTTTTACAGGACTGGTAGCTACTCAAAACGAGTTACTTTAGGCAGTACTGGTGGACAGGAAGTTAAAAAAAAAGTTTCATTTTATGAATGTGTAAAATAACTATTGGTGACACAAGATCAGTTGCCTTACTGCATTTCGAATTTTTGTTTATGAAATTAATATTGGCAACTTGTAACGCAGAAGTTGTCATCTGCTTTACAAATACATATAAGAACTGAAAGGGGTTTGCAGAACTATGTATAGTTCCATATATGAATGACACATAGCCACACTGGATGCACTTTGTGAAGTTGAACCCAGTGTCGATAGATGCCGATTTTTGAGCAGTTCACACTTCTGTAAGGTATTCTGCTTACAGCATTAAGGATGCTAATGTTCGTGCTAGGTACCCTAATGCTAATGTTATATGCACTTAATTAAGAAGAAGTTATGACATACCTAGTGTTCTTAAAACAATTTGGTAGTGTTCATATGTTCAAATGTTTGTAAAGCTTATGGGACTTAACTACGGGGTCATCAGTCCCTAAACTTACAAACTACTTATGAACTACTTACGAACTAGGACGGCACAAATAACCATGCCCGAGGGGGCATTCGAACCCCCGACCGTAGTGGCCGTGCTGACCGTGACTGGAGCGCCTCAGTCACCTCGGCCACCGCGGCCGGCAATTTGGTAGTGGCTGGTTCCTGTATTCACAAGGTAAAAAGCTATTTTACAGTTATGTATCTGATGGGATATTTCATTTTCATAGTCAGTTTTTAACATTAACTGTATCGGCAGCCCTATTTCATTTTTCGAGGGTATAAAATATCTAAATATTGGAGAATACAGAAAGCACTCAAGCAAAGACGTAAAATATTGTGAAACTCTTCCGAAATTAATGTTTGTACAAAAATTTCACCATCGTAGAATATAGCGATGAAGTGCCAGAAAATCGTGTCTGACGATAAATACCGTTCATATGCTGTACTTGGAATGCTAAAAAACTAAATGCTAAAATTCGGTTTAGTTAGGAAGAAGAAACGTTGTTGGCCGATTTCTACACCGTATGTGAAATAAATTTACACAAAACCGATAGTTCCTGTATATTCAAACTGTCTGAAGCCGTTTTGTAGTTACATATTTAAATGAAACATAGTTCTCGCGACTTTACTCGAATGAATAAAACCTCTAATCAAAAATGTCTTACACACATCTAAAGTTATTAGTTTCTCCATCACTGGATGCTTGCTTTTGCCGCAACTGTGGTTTAAAATCTTAATGAAAATCCAGCTCCAGTTGCATTTATTGGTGCTTTATTCTCCAATTTTAAACTGACGACACGCCCACTTTTCACATAGCCTCATTGGCCGCTATATGTTCCGTTTTTTTATCCTAACTGACATTTATAATATTTTACTATTGACCTTTACATTTTATCCACTAATGTTTAGAATTTCATGCTTGCAAAGACGTAATGTTTATATCAGAACACATCAGAACATGCCGATTATAATGTTTTGGAATGTTAAATACGACACGCCCATTTTTCTCATGTCGCCATTGGGCGCCAAAAGTTTTAAATTCTCTGAGTTCTATTGTTGTAATTACTTGACGTTGCTTTCTGTGTGGCATAACGTAAGTTTCCTTCTGCTTCTGTACAGTACCTTTATACATATATAACATTCTGTCTTGTACCATGTAATTTTTGTAAACTTATTGTTACACATTATATGCAGGTTTGTCACACTTGAAAATGGCCTAACATAGAGGCCGAAACCGGTAGTGTGGGCTTAAATAAAGCACCAATAAATGCAACTGGAGCTGGAGTTTCATTAAAAAATAACATCTAAAGTTGGCGAAGAAGTTTGCCACCGTAGTAGGCGCTAAGGCGCCCTTCAATTTGCCCGCAATTCGTGGTCGAATTGTAGGGTCTCGTCACAAACGGATAAATCTGGCGATCTCGGGGGCCAGGCAATGTTACCGAATCGTGAGATCACACGGTTCTCGCAAACATGCCGTTGATTGCCGTGCATGTGTGATGTCGCTCTGTCCTGTTGGAACCAGGCTTCCTGAATGTTTGGAAAGTTGTTCAATGCCGGTGTAACTAAATTCGTAATATCTCAATAGAACGATCAACATTGACTGTTGTGGTGTTTCCCTGTTCATTTGCGAAAAATACGGCCCGATATTACCAAGTGATAAAACACCACACCTTACTGTTACTTTATTAGCGTGTAAAGGTCGCTCATGAACGTATTGGGGTTTGTGTTGGCCCAGTAACGGTAGCTTTGTATTCCTACAGGAGGACGCCATCTAAAGGGCGTAATTAAAAAAAAATCGCACTGAAGTGTTTACGGCGCACTTTAGATTTGTAGTTTTGTAAATTTTTACAAACATTTTGGACCAAAATAATAATTTAAATAATAAAAAATTAATTAATAAGGGTGTCTGAAACCCTTTTAGGAAAAAAATTAGGTAGTGGCTGGTTCCGAACCACCGACATTTAGCGTCATAGTCCAACGCCTTGCTACCAATCAAGTCCTTTAAACTCATACTATTGGCCGTTGTTAACGGATGCTAATATGGCATTAGTAGACACTAGATTATCATTTATCGTACGAATAACGATGCGTTTTTGTTAACTCTTCAGTGCGCCATTGCTTTGAAATGACAACGTGCAAGTTACAATAAGAAAATAATCAAATACGCAACGCAAGATGGCGTATGCCAGAGACAGTTCTGGGCGAGGAATGTCACGTGACACCTGCGAACGGCTGGTTTTCGTTAATTCAATGGAGTGTGTCAAAACTCCATTATTTTTGCAAATATGTCTCAAACGATATGAGATATGAAAAAAACGTAAGGGAGCTAAGTTGTAGAGAATTTTCTCCTCTACAAGTTAGGTTATTCGATTTTCGTGTGAGATGAACGGTTCGTTTGCAGTTACAATTATATTACAAACGGCTTTTTTTTTTTTTTTTTTTTTTTTTTTTTTGTATCACTACCGTATTTTTTGTCCGAAAAATTTGAAAAAAAACGGAGGTTCTGGTCTCTGGCGGCCTACAATTATGTCTGTAAAATTTGGTGTTGATCGGTTGAACGGTTCGTCTTAAAAACAGGGAACACGTCATGGACAGACAGACGGACAGACAGACAGACAGACATACCAAAATCGCCGTTATTTTTGCAAATATCTTTGAAACGCTACGAGATATGAAAAAACATAACAGAGCAAAGTTATAGAGAATTTTCTCCTCTACAAATTCGGTTATTCAATTTACGCGTCAGATGAATAGTTAAGGCGTTATTTTCATTTCAATTTCGAACTGTCAAAAGACGATCGCAAAGGCCCACTTTTAGTGTTACTACCGTAACCTAAAGTGAGCCAAAATGATAAATGACATCGAATTTTTATAAGTGGTAAAGTAAGATTTCAATTACTATGAATTAAATTTCTTTCCTCCATCACTTTTAGTTTTATTGGATAATGGAAATGTTCACATTTTTCTAGGTCACCCTGTATAATGATAATCGATCATTAGGTTACAGTTACAGTATATGACTGATCGATTCACTCAAGTAAGCATAATGTCCAATTAGTCAATTGTCAGTCATAATCATCCATCTCTACTGGCAGGTCAGTTTTTCCTGCATCTCTGCAACTTGACAAACCTGCGATGATACGTATTGCTCTTGTTACTGTCGTGCAATACTCTAGAAAGAGACTGCGGAAGTCCTGGCGTCTAGACGCAATAGCAATAGCCACTTTTACGCCAGCTTCTTAATGTTAGCAGTGGAACTTTTTTTTGTATCTCCCTGTGTAATAATAATCGATCATTAAGTTACATTTAAAGTACGCTCCGGGCCATTACAATTGCTACACCACGAAGATGACGTGCTACAGACGCAAAATTTAACGGAAAGGAACAACATGCTTTGGTATGCAAATGATTAGCTTTTCAGAGCATTCACACAAGGTTGGCGTCTGTATCGACACCTACAACGTGCTTACGTGAGGAAAGTTTCCAACCGATTTGTCATACACAAACAGCAGTTGACCGACGTCTGGTGAAACGTTGTTGTGATGCGTTGTGTAAGGAGGAGAAATGCGTACCATCACGTTTCCGACTTTGATAAACGTCGGATTGCAGCCTATCGCGATTGCGGTTTATCGTACCGCGACATTGCTGCTCGCGTTGGTCGCGATCCAATGATATCGAAGCAGGATATCGAATCGGTGGGTTCAGGAGGGCAATACGGAACGCTGTGCTGGATCCCAACGGTCTCGTATCACTAGCAGTCGAGATGACAGGCATCTTATCTGCATGGCCACGTTTCGATCCCTGAGTCAACAGATGGGGACGTTTGCAAGACAACAACCATCTGCACGAACAGTTCGACGACGTTTGCGACAGCAGGGACTATCAGCTCTGAGACCACTGCTGCGGTTACCCTTGATGATGCACCACAGACAGGAGCGCCTTCGATGGAGTACGCAACGACGAACCTGGGTGCGCGAATGGCAAAACGTTATTTTTTCGGATGAATCGAGGTTCTGTTTATAGCACCATGATGGTCGCATCGCGGTGAATGCACATTGGAAGCGTGTATTCGTCATCGCCATACTGCCGTATCACCCGGCGTAATGATATGCGGTACCATTGGTAACACGTCTCGGTCACCTCTTGTTCACATCAACAGCACTTTGAACAAGTGGCAGATTTCAGACCCGTGGCTCTACCCTTCATTCGATCCCTGCGAAACCCTACATTTGAGCAGGATAATGCACGACCGCATGTTACAGGTCCAGTACGGGCCTTTCTGGATACGGAAAATGTTCGACTGCTGCCCTGGCCAGCACATTCTCCAGATCTCTCACCAATTGAAAACGTCTGGTCAATGGTGGCCGAGCAACTGGCTCGTCACAATACGCCAGTCACTACTCTTGATGAACTGTGGTCTCCTGTTGAACCTGCTTGGGCATCTTACCTGTACACGCCAAACTCTGTTTGACTCAATTCCCAGACGTATCAAGACCGTTATTACGGCCAGCCGTGGTTGTTCTGGGTACTGATTTCTCAGGATCTATGCACCCAAATTGTGTGAATATGTAAACTCATGTCAGTTCTAGTCTTCTATCTTCTATCTAATATATAAAGCAGAGTGTCCGTATGTTTGTACGTGTTGCATACAAATCTACAGTTTTGTTCCAATCTTTATGAAATTTTGTACACGTAAGCTTCAATCCATGAGGACGGTCGCCGTAAGTATAACAATCACATACGATATATAGTTCACGAGATATGACGTCATAAACAGTGAGATGAGCGAAAAACTGCTGCATTTAGCGACAATGCTGCGCATTTTCTCCTAAACAATTGGACCGATTTCAACCAAATATGGTACACACATTTCTTACCGTGAGGTAGCAATTGTTGCATGGTTAAGAATCACATACGGCACATGGGTCAAAAGATATTACAACATAACTAATAGAAATCGCAAAAAAATGCCATATAATGCGGCGAGACTTTCGAAATACACTGCATGAGAATGACAGTACTTAGCGACTTGCAGCAAACTTTAAACATAATTTCAAACCTTTATTAAACTTTTTCTCGCTGATAACCATAGCAAAATGATGAAAGGAAAAAAGTTTCTCGCTTACTACTTTTCCGATGGTCATGGAGCAAAACTACGGCATTCGGTATGACGTTACGATTTATAATTTCTACACTACAAATTGTAGCCGTAGGAAAGTTTGCAGACACTATACGCACATATAGTCTAATGTACATTCTAAATTGTATCACAGTACGACACATAGTTCATGCGATATGAGCATATGAACAGTAACCTTCATGGAAAACCGCCCCATCAAGCACCAAGTTTTAATCTATTACTTCTTTACTACAAATTGTATTCCAAGAGATTTTACAGACATACAGCCCTTATAAAATGAATATATACCTGAAAAATGGCAGGAATAAATAAATAAATAAATACCCGGGCAAACCCGGGTTTTTAGTTAGTCTAATACAGGGCTGGGCAAATGCCGTTTGGCGAGCGCGAGCGCTCTCAGCGGCTCACGCGGCCTGCTCGCGGCTCCCCCCCACTCCGCCGGCCAGCAGTGCCCCCCACTCTACTCGACTAGCTGCGCACCTCACTACACCACGCGGAACCACCCGTTCTGTTTGCTTGTGGAAATCGCGTCCGGCGGTTTTTGTTGTTTTCTCCATAATGAAACTGACAAAATCGAAGCTTAGAAGTAGTCTGACTGACATTCATCTGGCTGGTGCAGTGCGCCTAATGACCAGCAATTTCACACCAAATATCGAAATGTTGGTTCAAAATCATTTAAATAAATCCAGAATGATGTAAATTAATGCTAATTTCTTTTTGTTCGTAGTACCTCTCCTATGAAATGACAATTCTTTTATGTGTATGTCACCTTGTTGTTTATCTTGACAGGAAACTGATAGGCTTTGCGATCATAGAGTTTCTTCCCCTTTATGTTTTCTATATATCATAGGAGTTAAGTTTAATTATCCCTTCTACTTCCTCCAGGGAGAAGGTTTTTGTTTTACACTTGATAAATTATACTTATCTTAATAGTTCCTACGTTTTGCTTCCCGCTGCAGTAAGTATTTCAGCTTGTCCTTACTCAGCTTTGCGCACAAAGCGCCCTCACAGCGCACAGCGCTGCTACCCGCGCTGCTGGCTCTCAAGGCCGCTCAGCGCTGCCCTCGCGGCTCTCGCTGCTCGCGGGCAGCCGCGCGAGCAGCTCTCGTGCCCACCCCTGGTCTAATACATAAAGCAGTGTGTCCGTATGTATGTACGTGTTGCATCCAAATCTACAGTTTTGATCCAATTTTTTCAAATTTTGTACACGTAAGCTTCAGTCTATGATTACGGTCGCCGTAAGTGTAAGAATCACGTAGGATACATAGTTCACGAGATATGACGTCGTAAACAATGGGATGGGCGGAAAACTGCTGCATTTAGCGACAATGCTGCTCATTTTCTCCTAAACCATACGACCGATTTCAACCAAATTTGGTACACATATTCCTTACCGTGAGGTAACAATTGCTGAAGGGTTAAGAATCACATACGGCACATGGTTCAGAAGATATGACGTCATAAACAATAGGAATCCCAGAAAACTGCCTTCTAATGCAGAGAGACTTTATAAATACGCTAGATGAGAATGACAGTACTTAGCGACTTGCAGCAAACTTTAAACATAATTTCAAACCTTTATTAAACTTTTTCTCGCTGATAACCATAGCAAAATGATGAAAGGAAAAAAGTTTCTCGCTTACTACTTTTCCACTGTTTATGTAGTAAAACTACGGCATTCGGTATGACGTTACAATTCATAATTTCTGCACTATAAATTGTAGCCGCAGGAAATTTTACAGACAGTATACACGCATATTGTTGAGTGTACTTTCTAAATTGTATCACAGTACGATATGTAGTTCTTGAGGTAAGAGCACATAAACAGTAACGTCCATGGAAAACGGACACATCACGCACAAAGTTTTAATCTATTACTTCTTTACTACTAACTGTATTCCAGAGAGATTTTAGAGATACATCCATTATACAAATGAATATATACCCGAAAAATGACAGGAAGAAATAAATAGATACCCGGGCAGCGCCGGGCTTGTAGCTAGTATAATATATTTGTCCAATGAATACCCGTTTATCAACTGCATTTCTTCTTGGTGTAGCAATTTTAATGGCCAGTAGTGTAATTTTCGACTCTCTCAAATAAGCGAAATGTTCAATTAGTCGATTGTCACTGATAATCAATCCATTCTTACTGCCAAGTCAGTTTTTTCTTGCCAATCAAACCTGCGATGATACGTATCGCTCTCGTTACGGTGGAGCGGTACTCTAGTTCGAGATTGCGGAAGTCCTGGCGTCTAGACGCAATAGCGGGCTGTCGCCAGTTTTACGCCGGCCTCCTAGCCCGAGCAGCGGAGAGCGGTGGGACGGGATCTCATCGAGACAGCGTGCAGGGCGTGCTAACCGCGTCTGGGGTTGCGGAAGGCCACAGAACGGGCCGTCGCCCCCGGGTGGGGTGGCTGGGCGGCGGACTACATCGATACGGCCGAGCAGAGAGAGCCGTTATTATTTGCGCGCCGTCGATGGCTGTCAGCGAACAGCGGCGCGCACTCTGCCAGATTAGCGCGCACGGGTCTACTGCACATCTGTAACACACGCGACGCCACGCCGCCTACTTACGTTATTACGGCCCAGCTAGGGGAGGCACAGGGCAGTACAGAGATGTGCGCGCAAAACGCTCTGCGCCGAATGCGATAAGTGTGGCCACGATAAAGCCGCGGCTGCAATATAACCGCTTGCGACCTCCTACATCTACATACATACTCCGCAATCCACCGCAAGGTGCGTGGCGGAGGGTACAGTGTACCACTACTACGCATTTCCTTTCCTATTCCACTCCCAAATTGAACGACGAAAAAAAGAATGCCTATATGCCTCCGTACGAGCCCTAATTTCTCTTATCTTGTCTTTGTGATCACTACGCCAAATGTAAGTAGGCGGTAGCAAGATCGTGCTACACTCAGCTTCAAATTCTGGGCCTCTAAATTTCCTCAAAAGAATTTCACGAAAAGACCGTCGTCTTTCCTCCAACGATCCAATGATTGCCGGAGCATTTCCGTGACACTCGCGCATTGGTCGAACCTACCGGTAACAAACCTAGCTGCTCGTCTCTGAACCGCCTCTATGTCTTCCTTTAAACTGATCTGCTGCGGATCCCAAACACTTGAGCAATAAAGACGTGGTCGTACAAACGTTTTATACGCGGTCTCCTTTACAGGTGAACTACATCTTCCCAAAATTCTCCCAATAAACCGAAGTCGGCTGTCCGCCTTACTCACAACTGCCCTTACATGTTCGTTCCATTTCATATCGCTCTGCAATATTACCCCTAGATATTTGAACGACGCGACAACATAAAAAAAAGTTCAAATGTTTGCATAGTCTATGGGACTTGATTACGGGGTCATCAGTCCCTAAACTTACAAACTACTTACGAACTAGGACGGAGGGGGGATTCGAACCCCCGACCGTAGTGGCCGTGCAGACCGTGACGGGAGCGCCTCATCTCCTCGGCCACCGCGGCCGGCGCGACAACATCAAGAAGCCCACTACTAATGCTGTATTCGAATATTATGGGATTGTTCTTCCAACTCATGCGCATCACCTTACATTTTTCTACATTGAGAGCTAGCTGCCATTCTTCACACCAACTACAAATTTTGTCTAAGTAATCTTGTATGCTATTACAGTCAGTTAAAGACGATACCCTCCCATACACCACAGAATCATCAGCAAACAGCCGCAAATTACAAGTTACTCTGTCCATCAGATCATTGATATAGATAGAAAATAATAGCGGTCCTATCACACTCTCCTGGGGCACGCCTGACGATAAACTCGTCTCTGATAAATCTCGCCGTCGAGAACAACGTACTGCGTTCTATTACTTAGGAAGCCTTCCAGCCAGTCACAAATCTGTGAACCTATTCGATATGCTCATATCTTCGTTAGCAGTCTGCAGTGTGACACCGCGTCGAACGCCTTTTTGAAGTCGAGAAAAATACAATCCGTCTGTTGCCCTTCATCCATGGCTCGCAAGATGTCATGTGAGAAAAGGGCAAGCTGAGTTTCACATGAACGATGTTTCCTAAGCCCGTGCTGATTCACATAAAGAAGCTTTTCCGTTTCGCCGGATATGGCCACAGCAGGCCTACTGTTGTTATAAATTTAGCGTGTCCCGCTTTCATTTAAAAATTCTTAACTTGGACATTACACTCGAATTCAGAGAAAATAGAACACTTTCAAAGACTAGAGATAGGTGAGTTCTTAGTCGAAGGATGTACCAACGAGCTATACAGGGTGTTACAAAAAGCTACGACCAAACTCTCAGGAAACATTACTCACACACAAAGAAAGAAAATATCTTATGTAGACATGTGTCCGGAAACGCTTAATTTCCATGTTAGAGCTCATTTTATTACTTCTCTTCAAATCACATTAATCATGGAATAGAAACACACAGCAACAGGAACGTATCAGCGTGACTTCAAACACTTTGTTACAGGAAATGTTCAAAATATCCTCCGTTAGCGAGGATACATGCATCCACCCTCCGTCGCATGGAATCCCTGATGCGCTGATGCAGTCCTGGAGAATGGCGTATTGTATCACAGCCGTCCACAATACGAGCACGAAGAGTCTCTACATTTGGTACCGGCGTTGCGTGGACAAGAGCTTCCAAATGCCCCCATAAATGAAAGTCAAGAGGGTTGAGATCAGGAGAGCGTGGAGGCCATGAAATCGTCCGCCTCTATCAATCCATCGGTCACCGAATCTGTTGTTGAGAAGCGTACGAACACGTCGACTGAAATGTGCAGGAGCTCCATCGTGGATGAACCACATGTTGTGTCGTAAAGGTACATGTTCTAGCAGCACAGGTGGAGTATCCCGTATGAAATCATGATAACGTGCTCCAGTGAGCGTAGGTGGAAGAACATGAGGCCCAATCAAGATATCACCAACAATTCCTGCCCAAACGTTTACAGAAAATCTGTGTTGATGACGTGATTGCACAATTGCGTGCGGATTCTCGTCAGCCCACACATGTTGATTGTGAAAATTTAAAATTTACATTTAAAGAGAAATACTAAAATGAGCTCTAACATGGAAATTAATCGTTTCTGGACACATGTCCACATAACATATTTTCTTTCTTTGTGTGTGAGGAATGTTTCCTGAAAATTTGGCCGTACCTTTTTGTAACACCTTGTATAAACTACATACAGTGGCTATCTCTGGCTCCTTGTGGCAGTAACCAGGAACTGTGGCAGCCACTTTTTTCAGCGTCTAGTGCGCCGAATACGAAAGTTCCAACGACGCTATTTACCTGTTTTGGCTTCACATTTTATGTATCGTAGTAAGCTTGAAAGGTTATTTATTTAGCTGAAATCGTGCCCAGTGTATGCGCAGCATATAAATGTACGAATCGCGGTAATAAGACTTTTGGAATATCGTGTTTTCAGTAAGTATTACTATGGTTTCGTTTCTAATATTTCGTGTATTCGTCTTTTTTCCTACAACATTTCTGCATACAATATTCCTACTGTAACTAAAGTAAGCTGTAGTTATATTTTTCAGTTTTCCATTGAAAAATGATGAACTTACAAAACGATGGTTAGCCAATATGAGACCAGAGGCGAGATAAGTGGATACCTACTGCATACAGTTGCATTTGTTCGTCGTATTGTGAGAAGAAATCATGTATGCAACAAATGATACAAAGCGGCTTCTGGATAATGTAATTCCGACGATTTTTTCGTTACCTGAACATCTTCAAACAGCAAAAACGCCAGCAAGGAGGTCTCAAAAGAATGAAAAAGATGGGTGAATCAGTTTCATTTGAAGATATGTCACGTACCCAGGCAGGAGACATGGAACCTCTTTATTGCAAATCATAATTTAACTCATTCAGGCAGCAGTAGGCCTATTTTCCGTTGTTAATCGACGTGTATAACTGAAATCGTCTGATAAACTACACTTTACATCGACGTGTATAACCGAAGTCGTGTGATAAGCTATGCTAGGATCAAAGAAGGTCTTTGGCTTGCATAAAGAATCTAAACAACTGCAAAGAGCTATCGTTCATGTTAGTTAAACAGCTTTTCATTTGCTTCTACATTGCTTTTAAATACTCGGCGCGGTGGCTGATGGGAGCAACCGTAAATACATGTCGCATTTAAATCGTTCGCCAGGTATCAACTTAGATTGTAGGAACAGCACACAGTTTTTTAAAGTTTTTTTGTGAAAACAATAATTTTAAACTATGTACATATTTTTCGTCATTAGTGGAGAACAAAACCTTGAAAATGATTCCTCAATCATTAATTTTGGGTAAGTAATGCGGGATATATGGCGTGCCCACAAAAACACTGATGAGAAATGACATTTTATGGCGAAACCACGGATGCAGGGCTAAGGCCCAATGCCAACCATCAGAGGTGTACTTTGGAATTACCATTCTTCTTGAAGTTCTTTCGTAAATAAACCGGTTCACAAATTTTGTACGCTCTGTCGACTAAGGTTTTAATCACACGTCTTTTTTGTCTAGGGTGGTGGTGGTTGGTGATTTTATGAAGGTATCGATCCGTATGCGCAGCCTTCCTCTAAACCTTGTGACCTAACGTTCCGTCTTCTCGCTTGATCACAGACACATCTAGAAAATGAAGCTCTCTTTCCGTCGTAAAATGGATCCTGGGGTTGGTACTGTTGAGATGTATCAAATAAGCATCAAATTCATCTTCGCGTATTGTACACATTAGGGAGGTATAATCGATATA
Source organism: Locusta migratoria (assembly GCA_026315105.1). Taxonomy (NCBI): domain Eukaryota; kingdom Metazoa; phylum Arthropoda; class Insecta; order Orthoptera; family Acrididae; genus Locusta; species Locusta migratoria. The sequence continues at coordinate 326,101,045 of CM048751.1, read as the reverse complement.
ACAATACCACTAGGCTGGTTTTTACTAGCAGTCTGCAACACTTGTTGTCCAAAAGACTCCATGAATAAATTGGCCACCGCTGGACTTAAAGGGTTGTCCATGGCCATCCCGTCAATTTATTCACGGAATTTGTTGTTATATCGAAAATAATTAGTAGTGAGGCAGTGACTAAACAGAGTCACTCTGTCCGATGGAAAAACTTGCACTGTAGAAGAGATGGTTTCGTTTACCTGCATCATTGTAAATAAAGACACCACGTCGAAACTAACAAGAATGTCACGAGGGGTCACGTTCCTTTAGCTTGTCAATGAAATGAGCTGAACTTTTGATATGACTGTCCGTAGCACCAATTTAGGGCTGCAGTAACGAAGTACAATATCCCGGATCTTACTGTGGTAATCCTCAATCTTCATCACGACGCTTGCGTTTCCCTTGTCAGCGGCAAGGACGATGATGTTGGGATCAATAAGGTTGGCATTACGAGTAACAGTTTCTCAGCCGTGTGGCGCCCCCTACTCCGTCTATATATGCGGCGCTCCCTCGAGCCCTCATTGCAGTTGCCACTTTGCCTCCGATGATGTCTTCCGCAGCCGAAGACGACACGTAAGGGGAAAGTCTTAGCTATCGACCACGGCCTATCAGCCTAGAAATTTAAAGTGAAGCTAACGCCAGCCATGAAAGCCTACATTGTATGATCAACAGTTCCTAATGCAAAGACTTTTTTCCAAGTAGGTATTAATTACATAGAAACCTATAATCTAAAGTGAATTTGCCTATTGGTACTTACGTGCGTAATACACAAGTACTGTTGTTGTTATACGAGTGGGTAGCGTTTTTTATAGCGGTTTTTCTTAAAAACGCGTGTATTTGAAGTCCGCATTCTCCCAACATAAACCAAATTTTTGCGGAACATCTACTTAACTTTTCTTTTAGCTTAAATCTTGTTAAACGAAGGCAGCTACTAGTATCAGTAGTGTATTTTCACCATGAAGTTGTAATTTCTCTACACATTTCGTATTGTTTACTGGTTAGACGCAATAAAGGCCTACACTTCTCAGCTGTTTGAAAAGTAACAAAACAATCTTGATACGCGATTTCTCTAAGACCAAAATAAATAGTAGATGATGCTTCTGCCCACTACCGTCTCTACCATAGGGGCACAAGGGGCACAGGCCCAGGGCCCCCAGCCTGATGGGGGCCCCGAGGAACTCCTTCCTTTATCCTAGGCAATGACTTCTTTAAAGTGACTTTTTGTCGCACTTATAAAGCCCCAGAAGTTGTCTCGAAACGTGTCATATATGGCGTGGCAAGTGACTTGGTTTGCTGTCTGCATGGCGACACTGTTGTAATAGATCTTGTGGCAGCAGTGCGAACTACGGGGGGAAGGGGGACCTCCAGTCTTGGGGGGCCTGCAAATACCTCGAAAGCAAGGTTTTTATATTTTATTTCTTTATTTTTTGCAGCGCTCGTTCTGCTGGGTCCTTAAAATCTCTAAAGCTATTTTTTCAGACTGTCCCGTGTCTCTTGTCCTGCAGGGACCTCCAATTCTTTTTTATAGTAACACGTGTATTTCCAAGTGGCCGGGGCGGGGGCGGGGGGGCTCATTTAATTTTGCCGCCGCCCCGGGCCTCCAACAGCCTTAGTCCGCCACTGTGTGGCAGTCTGTTTCAGACGTCTCGAGACGTCAGCGCAGACAGCCCAGTAGCGGCGGCATCAATGTTGCCCACAAGAATGCAGCAGCTGCATCGTTCTCAGTAGTTGCATGTGGCGCCGCAGAGTGCAATGGAGGGGAAGTTTAGCAAACACACAGTGCTGTCCACTAGAGACGGGCAAACCTGTTCATTTTTGGAACCTAGTTTATCGTGGGACGCTGCTTGTCATGTGAAAGTTGCGTGACAATCTATCCACAAGTGTAAAAACTCTCCTTTTATTCTGCTTTTTTACTGGAGTAAGGAAAATATAAGCTACCGGCACCTACTTTTTTCCCACTTTCTTGACTCTTCTTATAGTCCCAAGTGAAACCCAACTAGCAGCTTGAACTTTATCAAAGGAACTCTTTTATGCGATTTTATCCTGTCTTTTACGTCTTCAGACATATTCTTAATTACGTTATACACAACATCTCGTGCCTGGTTATGCAGAACCCATCCTGCATTAACTGGTGGAGACTGCAATGTCGCACTATGTATGACGATTTCTATTTGGCTATTTTTTTATTTGGCTTCAGACAGAGCCCATTTAATGAGATACAAATCATTAACATATGGAAGCAGCAATACATGAACTTCGATAACTAGTAGGATCTGAAGCAGACTGATGTGGCCTCGCCCGACGATTAGTACGACAATGCGCAACGGCCTCCACTACGAAGGAACCAGTGGACTCGCGCGGTACTTAGGACGGCACTGCGCATCGACCAATGTGTCCACTCCTGGTCAATTCGGCATTGTTTGAGTTTCTACCTTACTAAGCGATAGTTCGTTATCGGGATGCTTCCAAGCGCCATTCGATACACTCTGTTTACTTGGCAATGTCTACTTGATATTTTTGTAGTGTCTTTCAAAAATGTCAAAAAGAACACACTTAAGTGGTTCAGAAAAAAGAAAAACTTGCATTTCAAAAGGAAACCAACAGCAGACTACCTAATCTACTTCATTTTTCACTGTTGAATAAACTAACAGGCTGAGTGATTCACCTAACTCATCATCTCAAGATATCTATAAATCTCAAAGCTTAGAAACGGTGCCCATGTTTAATATAGAGGATAAGATTTGTGTTTCGAGTTCATCAGTTCCAGTTACAGCTGCACACACAGCACAACATGCTTCTTGCATCTCAAGCCACTTGGATTCACCAGACAGAAGTGTGTAACAAAACAAATCTCAAGACCGTGGTAAGTACTGTGATGAAATTTTATCGGAAGAAGTCCGAGATATTTGGATTCACAAGGGCCTAGAGTTAAAAAAAATAGCGACTTCTCAGAAACCACTATACATTTTGCTGTTTTCACTCGCAAATTGACGTATGGTGCGTGTGTGGAAACAAATTGGCTTCTGTTTTCATCAGCCATGAAATATGTGTACTATTACTGTTGCCTCTATTCAATAACATTGTCGGCAATAATTTGAGTTCTTCCAGGGGATAAAAAGATTAGAAGCATATAAATAACTTATTAAAGGAGCATGAGAAAAGTTTACAGCACAGGAAATCAATGATTAGTATTGTTGCAAGAAGCAAAATTGTTGGACTAGTCGATACTGGATTGCTTTCCCAGTTTAATGCTGAGGTCAACTATTGGAGGAGCATATTGAAAAGAATTGTTGCAGTTGTGAAATTCTTGCCGTGTTGGGAATTAGGGTTTCGTGGAGAAAATGACATTTTGGGGTCCAGAAAACAACGTAAATTATTTGATGTTTCGAATTAATAAGCGAATTTGATCCTTTTCTTGCTGATCATATACGGAAGTATGGCAAATGGCTGCAAATATATGCAATGAATTTATTAATGTAATGGGACAGAAAGTTTTAACGACGATTGTCAACGAATTAAAAGCAGCCAAGTACTATTCAATAAGCGTGGATTCCTCGCCATATCTCTCCAATGTTGAGCAGCTAACTTTCATCGTTCGGTACGTAAAACATGGCCAGCCTGTTAGATTGTTCCCTGTGGAAGAGCATAGGGCTCAAAGTGCAGAAGATAACTGTTATTAAGTTTTTGGATAGCTTTGACTTTACAATAAAAGATTGCCGGGAAAGAGCTATGATAATACAGCAAATATGGCTGGAAGGTATTAAAGTCTTCAGGCAGGAATAAAAGAAAAATGTGAATTTGCTATTTTTCTACCATGTGCCACACATTCACTAAATTTAGTAGGTGTTCAAGCGGCTGCATGTATTTCTGAAGCAGTGGCATGCTTTCAGTTTGTTCAAAATTGTCCACTTTTTTTCTGCTTCGAACAATCGATGGAAAATTCTGAAGTCCCTCTCTGAAACCTGATGTTCTGCTCGTGCTGACGCTCTCAACGCTTTGCATAATGGCGGCTGTGATATTTTTTATGTTTTAAAGTCAATTAATAGCAACACTGATCAGTCAGTGGAAACAAGAAATTAGGCTCAAAGGCTTTGCAAGAAAATTAAAAAACTCGAGACCTTTCTCCTAATGGAGCTATGGGATGACCTTTTGAGAACTATCAACAACACAAATGTAACTTTACAAAGCAGTACCATCAAATAGACGTTGCAACAAAAAATTTTGCATCTATTTCCGATTTCATCAGTTCTGCATGCAGTAGATTCGATAAGTATGAAGCTTGAGCCAAAGCCAAATCCAGGTGCTGACTATAAGGGTAATTCCCAAAGGACGAGAATTTGCAGGAAGCATATAATTTTTTCCGAAGGTTCGTCAGAGACTGTCCAACTGAATGCCAAAGAAAACGTTCGTGTAGAAGATTTTTTGCCTATAATGGACACATTGGATTCTAGTTTGAAGGATACGAGAAAGTTAGCGAACATTTTAGTTTCCTTTCTCAGTTACAACAAATCGATTCTGAACAGTCGAGAAATAGGTGGAAAGAATTTGCAGAATTTTATAATACAGATGTTAATGCTGTTAAGCTCATTTCAGAATGTTTCCATTTAAAACAATATTTGAAAAAAATCCAAATGAATCTCCAAAGCTAAGTATATCATCCTTACATTCTTTAATAAAAGCAGGTTAAATAGAAGAAACCTTTCTGAATGTCGAAGTTGCGACCCGTATATTTCTTTGTCTAATGGTAACCAATTGCAGTGACGACCGTTTATTTTCCCAATTAAAGAGAATCAAAAATGAATTACGAACAACTATGCTACAGGAACGACTTACTAATATGTCAATCATGTGCATAGAAAGTGACGTCCTTCAACAGTTGGACTTTGAAGACAGAACAGAAGATTTTGCATTTCAGAAATCCCGAAAGAAACCTTTAACAGTAACGTAAGCCTGTTTTCCAAAACAGTAATCATAAGTATTTTATTTGTGTTTTTCTAACCATAATAACCAATAAATTCACTCAACAAATATACATCTTTCTGATGAGTTCATTCAAAGGAAAATACTGTTTTGTCGTAGGGTCCCCTAATCTGTATGCCAGTTATCTGCATAGAAAGAGACATACTTCAAAAAATGTATCTTCTGTATTCTGGAAATCTTTACAGAAATCATTAATTTTAATTAAAGACTAATTTGTATAACTAATCATTAGTATTTGGTATGTACTATTTTAAAAAATTAAGTCACTAAATAAATGTACACAATTCGATGCATTCATTTTGTTTCTTTTTTTTAAGGGCCCCAAAACACTGAGTGCCCAGGGGCCCCTGCTTGGCTTAAGACGGCCCTGCTTCTGCCACTGTATATTTAGATCTCTACAGTAACTGCGGCACCTGTGCTAAACAATTTAGCTGTGTACAAACATACGAAGACACTCATCTCACATCGTTGAGAAAATTAACACATTCTTTGACCTTGAGTGAGATGTCGGGTACTGTTACCAGTCTTCTAGAATCTAGAAGTACTTTCACTTGGGGGGGGGGGGGATGCAGTGGGGAGAACGTTTCGAAGGCAGAAGAGGTTCTTTCCTAGAAATGCAAAGTGTGGAATAGAAACATTTTGATTGAGGAATAGGCAAAGAAAACCGTACAGGTAGAAGATTGGGGAGTACCGCACAGGTATTATCGCAGGATTAAACATCTTCTCAGATTTATTATCGCAGCCGAACGTGTGCATGCATCTAGGTCAGAGGGAGTAAACGTAATACTTATAACTGGGCTCTTACTGCCAAGTTAATGGTAAATTAGACTCTACTATCGCTGAAATGACGTCACATGCAATCTCGACCCCTGAAGTGATTTTCGTTTTCTCCCCGCCTTTTGGGAGTTTTACTCCTTTTTTGGCAACTACTGCATGTAAACTTAAATGGAACCTAAATGGAAGGACAGACTTATTAGGATATGCAGATGACACTGCAGTGCTACGAGAGTCTGAGGAAGAGATGGTTCAAACTGTGAGGAACCTAGCGCAAAATGCAAGTAAGATCGGGCTACGGATTAATGCGGGAAAAACTGAGGTTATGGAGGTATCCAGAAATCCCATCACAGGTAGGCCTTTGGAAATATGCTGGGTAAGTGGTTCAACAGACAACAAGATTTAAAGCAGGAAGTGAAGCAATGCATTGTGGACGAGTCTGAAACATATTTCAGTATGAGGCAGATAATGTCATCAAATAATCTGTCAATAAAGACCAAACTTAAAGCATACAATGTAGTAATAATTGTTATTGTATGGACCATAAACCTTAAGCACAACAAAGAAAGATGAAGAGAACTTTTTGGTGTTTGAGAGAAAAATCATGAGAAAGATATTTGGGCCAGTCCGTGAAGAGAACTCATGGCGACAGAGAAAGAACAAAGAACTGTATGACCCAATGAAGCAACCCAACGTTGAACAAAAACTTAAAGCACGGAGTATAAGTCTGGCAGGTCATATTGCTAGGAGACCAGACACCTCACGGTCAAAAGCCCGATGGTACCCGTCCAATTGGAAGACCCAGAAACCGATGGGAGGATGAACTACGAAAAGATCTTTGTCAGCTAGGAATTCATGACAACTGGATGAAAGTGCACAAGAGCGTCATTTATGAAGCAGCATTGTGAGGTCGGTGCATGATCTACAGGATCCTCGATTGCCGACTTGATGATGATGATGATGACTGCTTGTAAAGATATAGACTGTTAAGTCCTTTCTATACGAGATGTGCAAGACGCACAAGGAAGTCGTTGTCAATTGCATCGCACCTTGCGATAGACCGTCGAACTACAAATAAGCGTTCAAACACTACACAATTGTTGAGTCGTCTGCTTCACGCGTCTACTTCGTTTGTTGTCAACTTACAGCAACTGAATCGCCGCGTTAACATCACTTTTCGAAACTGTATGATATATTGTGATGATTGAAAGATTTATTTGTGTTTTAGACTGCCACTTTGAAACTGTTTTCGCGCAGTTCATGCGTAACGTCGCTCACATGTGTTAACGTCCTCATTATAAAATGCGATTACATACTTCCAGCCCCTGCGGTTTGAGGCGCCAATGTATGTGATGAACAAGGTCAGGTGTCTATACATAGACCTTCCACTTTGATAAAGCTTAAAGTAATGCTCACCAAAAATAAATATTTCATCTGTTAACTACAACATGTTTCAGGAAAAATAGCAAATATTTTAGAAGATGGTAATAAAGACGTTTTGCAGTTAAAATTTAATATAATTTTTATTGGGTACAGAGGTACAGCTCTTGGTATGTACAACAAACTGATTTGGATATTTTGACTGATTCTTTCGTCGGTTCTTGGCAGATCACCATATTGACTTTTATTTAAATAACCTGTTTTCGACGTAGTTTAAAGTCTGCATGTGTCCTAGTAAGCCGAAAACCGGGTAACTAAGTGGAAATAAACGCGTAGAAGATCCACAAAAGTCTACTTTTAAGTGAGTGTGATGTTGTACTACCAAGAACCGACGGATAAATCAGTGAAAATTTCTTGATTTACATTTGCTCTACATTTGTTTGGATTTCATATTAACAGCTATATCTCTGTTGTTGTTATGGTCTTCAGTCCGGAGACTGGTTTGATGCAGCTCTCCTACTCTATCCTGAGCAAGTCTTTTCATCTCCTCATAAGAACGGCAACCCACATCCACTTGAATCTGCTTACTATACGTGTCTCTTAGTCTCCCTCTGCTATTTTTACCCCACACACTTCCCTCCAATGTTAAATTTACGATTCCTTGATGTCTAAGAATGTGTCCTACCAAGCGATCCCTTCTTTTAGTCAGGGTATGCCAAAAAGTCCTTTTCTCACCAATTCTGTTCAGTACCTCTTCATTAGTTATGCGATCTACCCACCTAATCTTCAGCATTCTTTTGTAGCACCACATTTAAAAGCCTCTGTTCTCTCCCTGTCCGCACTGCTTATCGTCCACGTTTCACTCTCGTACAAGGCAACACTCCACACAAATGCCTTCAGAAAAGACTTCCTTACACTTTAATATTCGATGTTAGCAAATTTCTCTTTTTCAAAAATGCTTTCCTTCCCATTGCCATTCTGCATTTTATATCCTCTGTACTGCGACCATCGCATGTTATTTTACTACCCAAGTAACAAAACTCATCTACCACCTTCATTGTTTCATTACCTACTCCAATTCCTTCAGCATCGCCTGATTCTCTAAGACTGCATTCCATTATTTTTGTTTTGCTCTTGTTAATGTTCATTTTATACGCTCTCTTCTACACACTGTCCATTCCATTCAACTGCTCTTCCAGATCCTTTGCTGTCTCTGACAGAATTACAATGTCATCAGCAAATCGCAATGTTTTTATTTCTTCCCCCTGAACTTTAATCCCTATTCCAAATTTTTCCTTGCTTTCCTTCACCGCCTGCTCGATGTACAAATTGAATATCTCTGTATTCAATAAAAATTGTACACAGGTTATATTAAATTTTTAATGCAATTCCTCTATAGTATCACCTCCTAAAATACTTACGACCGAGTCTAAAAACTACGTTTCTCTGAGCAGGAGACAAGTACCAAAAAATCTTCAAATGTTTGTTAAGCCTAAGGGACTTAACTACGGGGTCATCAGTCCCTAAACTTACAAACTACTTATGAACTAGCTTCAACTAAAGACGGCACAAATATCCATGCCCGAGGGGGGATTCGAACCCCCGACCGTAGTGGCCGTGCAGACCGTGAGTGAAGCGCCTCAGTCTCCTCGGCCACCGCGGCCGGCGAGGCAAGTACACATTCTCAAACAAATTCCCGACTTGGCTTCGTTTGTCAGCTGGGTTCGCATTCGGTCGTCTGCGCATGCGCGAAGCACTTCTATATGCGTGAGAATAGGATCCATCCTATACCGTCTACTAGCGATCGCATCCGTGCATCATGTGCAACTGGACGCGTCTACACTGTACGCGGACGGCGTAACCGGTGCATCATGGGTAATTACATAAGCACTCACTTCCCGTGTAGAAAGGGCTTTAGAGTGAAATGTCCTGGACAGGGAGACAGAGCGAGTGGGAGGGGGGGAGGAGGGGAAGGGAGGGAAGTTGGGCCTGATCTCTCAACACTTTCCCTTTCCAATCGGCGCCTCTACACGTCGCGCTCTGATATCAGAGCTGGTCTGTTTACGGCGGCAGAATGTATTCAGAGGAGCTCTGGGACCAGGGATCGTCCTTTGAGCGTGGCCGCGGCAGGAAGCTGACCGCGGCGCAGGAAGACTGGCTGACGAGCTCGCCTTTTGTTATGCGGCGCCGGAAATCCACTGTGCATCGGCAGGGGGCGGCGCCACAGCTCCACAGGCTGCCAGATTCGACCAGGGCGGAGGGCGCCGATGGCCACCTCGCGTGTCATTCCACATCGCCTCTGCGGAGGCGCTACTGGCTCGTTGAAAAATTGTGACACTTTTAGGCGCTGATACTATTGTCTGTAGTGACTCAAGTCTTGGACAGCGATATGCAAAGATGGTGGCAGTATTACGTATGTAAGGTATAAAGGGGTGGCTGATCTACATCTTCATGGGATACTCTGCAAATCACATTTAAATGTCTGGCAGAGGGTTCTTCGAACCACCGTTATACTATTTACCTCCCATTCCATTCTCGAATAGCGCGCGGGAAGAAAGAACACCCGAATCTCTCCGTTCGAGCTCTGATTTCTCGTATTTTATTCTGATGATCATTTCTTCCTATGTAAGTGGGAGTCAACAATATATTTTCGCATTCGGAGGAGAATGTTGGCGATTGGAGTTTCGTAAGTAGCCCACGTCTGCGATAAGCGCCGCTGTTGTAATGATTCCCAACCCAGATCCTGTATCATTTCCGTAACGCTGTCTCCCCTGCATCGTGACAATACGAAAAAAGCTGCTCTTCTTTGGACTCTTTCGATGTCCTCCGTCAAGATCACCTGATAAGGATCCCACAATGGGCATCAGTACTCCAAAAAAGGACGTTCAAGCGTTGTGTATGCAGTTTCTTTAGTAGTTCTGTTGCATCTTTTAAGGGTTCTGCCAATAAAACGCAGTCTCTGTTTCGCCTTTCCCACGACATTATCTACGTGGTCTTTCCAATTTAAGTGTGAAGTAATAGTAATTCCTAGGTATTTTGTGGAGTTTACGGCCTTCACGTGTGATTGATTTATCTTGTAAACAAAGTTTAACGGATTTCTTTTCTTACTCATGTGGACGACTTCACTCTTCTCATTATTTAGAGTCAATTGCCAATTTTTACACCATACTGATATGTTATTCAAATCGTTCTGCAGTTGGTTTTGATCTTCAGATGATTTTACTACACGGTAAATGACGGCGTCATCTGCAAACAACCTAAGAGAGATACTTAGATTTTCCCCTAAATCGTTTATGTAAATAAGGAACAGCAGAGGACCCCTGGAACGCCCGACATCACCTCTGTTTTTGTCGATGCCTTACCATCGATTACTATGAACTCTCTCCTCTCTGACAGGAAATCCCATTTCCATTCGCAAATTTGGGGCGATACACTATAACCACAACCACGCAATTTGATTAAAAGCCTTGTGTGAGGTACGGTGTCAAAAGCCTTCTGGAAATCAAGAAATACGGAATCGATTTGCGAACCCTTGTCGATAGCACCCACCACTTCGTGTGAATAAAGAGCTAGTTGTGTTTCGCATGAACGATATTTTCTAAATCCGTGTTGAACTTGGGTCAATAGATCGTTCTGTTCGAGATAATTCATAATATTTGATTGTCAGAACTTTCTTCTGGCGATTCAAGTGAAAATGTTTCAGATGTCATTTTTTCTTCTTTATTATGGCTTTTGGTTGCAATGACCATACAGCCAGCAATTATTACAATGGCAACATTAGAATATAATTGATATTCTTACAATATATATACGAATATTAAGAAATATCTAACACCTTACTGCCTTACAATAAAATTAGAAACATAACATTTGTAAGGTAAGATATAAAACGATACAGATTAAACAGCAGTTTTTATAGACGTAATAAAAATAAGTGCAAAAATCACAAAACAAAATGACAGTTTCAAGGACATAATGGAGGTCAAAATGTACAATAAAATACAAAATTACTCCTCCAGTTTCAATCTGTGAAGTTGAAGTTTGAAGTTTGTATATGTACTCGGCCTGGGGCGAAATTGTCCTTCCGTAATACTTCTCTTGGAGAGTCGGTAAACAGTTTCGTTACGGAATATATCTTGATGCCCTTTAATCATAAGTAAATTGATGTCGATGACTACTGTCTGTGCATTTGTTATGGCCTCCAAGATGTCCAATATCAGACGTAATTACGGCCGCACGACAGAAGTTAATCGATTTAGAACACGGACTGGTACTTGCAGCTAGATATGAGGAATTCCATTTGGAAAATCTTCAGGGAATTCAGTATTCCGAAACTGACAAGAATAATGTGCCGAGTAAACCAAATTTCAGACATTATCCCTGTGACGTTACAACAACGTACCACACCCATTTGGAACGCGAAGCGTGCTAGTTTCACAGCGGTTAACGTCGAAAGTTGCAACGACTGAACAACATCAAGCCGCTGATAGGAAGTAAGACTCGCCCAGCTTCGCATCGGCGGTTGGAGCCCACATGAAGAACACGCTGGCGGACGTGACGTCATGCCCAACTGCCATTTCTCCCGCCAAAAATACGGTATTGTCTTTATTTTTAGATACTACGCTGAAACTATTAGAGTTACAGATTAGCACGGAGAAGCAAATGAAAGAGTAGAACAGCACTGTTCAGATGATGTGTTGACATCATTTATATTAATTTTATACCAAACGTTATTGAGAAAACTAATATTCAGTCACTTGGAAAAATCCAGAGGCTAAACTAATTGAAGTTCAATAACAAGCGAGCGCTCAAATGAAAGATCTCATCGAGACGAAAAGTTTGGTATAACCATATTATAGGCAACATTTATATTTCACATAATAATGCACATTTAAGAAAAAACAATAACGATCTGTTAATAACAAGTAATACAAGCAGATACACAAACAGCGAGGTAGTGGTACGTCGCAGGTGTCAAACGTTCACATTATGACCTGTTTAGAATATATTATTATTGTTTATTTTAATATGTTGTCTTTGTGTAAACTAAATTATTTTGCTTATCGACCGTAATTGGTTTAAATTTATGAACACAGTAATTCTGAACAGTGCATTGGAAAGAGAACGAGAAAATCTACATGAAAAACACTTTATCTAAGTGACTGCTTAAAAAGTTCATTGTGCGACGGCCGAAAGAGTTGTTAATCAGGCATGCACACCCTCCTACTCATGTCGGATGCAGTTGAATAGCTGAGGAGGAGACACAAAAGTAAAAGTATCTTCTTATGTGTGCGGGGTTTAGCTTCCTCCCAGTGCCTTCTAGAAGATTGTCTCCCTCCCTCTTCAAAGACCCTAGTCGACGGTTCGAACTAATGAGAACAGTGTTTATTGATTTAAAAACCAGTGTTGAGTGGACAGCAATGTGAAGGACAGCATCAGGTTGAAAACTGGTGCGAGTAGGTAGAAACAGTGAACACTCTGAGAGTGCAAAATACGGTTCACCTGCTAAGAGGCCCTTTCCCTGTAGCCACCCTGGTCGCCCTCAGCAATTAAAAAAAAAAAATCTGTCATGAACATACTGTGATACTTACTGAACTTTTTTTCCTAATTTGGAGTGATTTTAAAAACATTTTATCAATTTTTTATTGAGGAACTGTTTTAGCATAACAGGACATTCAAAATTGTGATCTTATTTTTTTCTGTGTTTCAACCTCATGTATATTATATATTATGATTTGTCTATGTTTCCTTGTAAATTTTGCATTATTATACATGTTGTCCCAATCCCGTGGTATCATCAGCCACATCTGCATCTCCATTGTTTTAGTTTTTATGGAAGTTATTATTTTTCAATGTGTTTTTTTCTTGTTGTTGTTGTATGTGCTGTTTTTGTGTGACGTGCCCCAGCTGTCTATGTCGCCTATAAGGCAACCACATGTTAGTTTTGAAAAGTTTGCTGTATTTGATGTAGTATAATTACCTCAGCCTACATAAAATTTTCAATTGATGAAGGGGTGATGAATATTTCTGTAAAGTTATATTTTATTTAATGTCGCTAGATTATCATTTTGTTAAAACTTGTACCTCACTCTTCGCAAGGCTTGCGGAATAGAATTTTTATTTCATGTGATAAAATATTAGTTAATATTGCTAGGTTTTTCTTATTTTGTTATGTTAATAACTTATTATTACATTAATTACTGTGGCATAAGTAAGCCTTCTTCGCTACGCCACTGTCCCGGTGAAATGTGCAGTTGTTTTACTTTTAAGTGGATGTGCCAGAATCTATGGCTGTCTGAATGTGGGGAGTGATAGATCACTTTGCTTCGTTCTCTCTGGCTCAGTGTCGATAGCTGCTGATAGTACCAAAGAGGTTTCTACACACTTTGGTTACATGCTAGTCGGTGAGCCTTCCCTCAGCGTGAGTCTACTCGCTCTCCATCCCCACCACCGCTGTTTCTTGGGCTTTCCAGCTTTCGGTAGCTTTTCGCGCCCCCGTGGCCGCTCGGCTGTTCATTTTATACTGGGCGTCTGGCGAGGTAAGTTTGGTTCTCCTCTTGCGTCTGCGAGATGGTAGTGTTTCATTGCCTAGCATGTTTAGCTTAGATTCGTGAACTTAGAATCATTTTTTGAAATATTTTCTCCGATTGTGTACGGAAATGTGTTCTCGTTTTTCAATTCCGTGATTTCCAATAGATAAACGCGGTGTGTGTGATTCTAGTTGCAGTTTGATAACAGCCTGGTATGTTAAAACCCTCTGTGACCATGTGGCGGTGTATGAACTCTGTGTAACTACTTTCTAGCTTTGTGGGGCCCGATTTCTAATAGGTGATATGTTCATTTTTGTACGGTGCATGTAAAAATCTTCTCATCGTTTCCGTCCGTGAGTGATATGTGTTCCACGTGGTTGGTTCATAGAACAAAGCCTTCAGCTTCCACTCTTGTTTGTTCCATGCCCATCAGGCAAGTAACTATGCGGGTATCCTTCTGATTTCCACTAATATTTCGCGGTCTTCTCTCCCCGCCTATTTTAATTTTGCTATCTCTTCTCCGACTGGTAGTGCGCACTCTGTCTTTATCAGTAATTCTCTCTGAGCCTTGTAGAACCTCCTTCAATAGCTCCTTATGTAATTCTAATCATTTCTATGGGATGCATGCTGTACTTCTTAATTTTATTTTTCCGACTTTGTAATTATTTCACTTTTACGGGTTTTTGAGACAGGACCTCATCCGTCTCTGTAATCGCTCCCTATCGCGTGTAGCTGCATTTCTTTCGCTTTTTCGTGTAATTCTAAACATTTCTACTGGTTGCATGCCGTAATTTTATTTTTGTTTTTCCGACTCTGTAATTATTTCATTTTTGTGGTTTTCTGAGTAGGACCTCATCCGTTTCTGTAATCGCCCCCTATCGCGTGTAGCTGTATTTCAATCGCTTCCTTATATAATTCTAAGCATTTCTATGGGTTGCATGCTGTAGTTAATTTTGTTCATTTTTCGGAAACTGAATTTATTCAATTTTATCGGTTTTCTGAACCACCGACTTCCAGGGTTTGCAACTATTCGCCTGAATTCACGCCACTTCTTATATAAAACCAGTACCTAGATCGATTTCTAATAGAATGCATTTTAAGAATCCACCGTGATTTTGTATAATGAATCCGATTTTCAACCACTTCACCTTCTGTGGAGTGCGTTCATGTAACGTAGCCGTGTGTCGCCGTTAGCGTGTTTGCTCGCGGTCCAATTCAGATGTAATTTAACTTGGCTATACACACGCACCATCTCAAAACAGGCACGACAGACCAGAGCCAGCTTCAAAGTGTTTTGTAAATTGTATTTTGTGCTACCTCCGACTTGCTGAATTTCGCCTACGATAGCGGCGCCTGCTTCCGCCTCGTCTCAGCACGCTGATTTTGGTGAGTTTCGCTGTGGCATTGCGTGTGTATGAGCGAATGAGTGTTGTTCGTGAATCCTTCCGCTCGAGTAGCGTTAAATCATGTATAATTTAGGCTGGGCACTGTCCGCATTAATCGAAGTAAGATATGCATTTTTATTGTATTAACAAAATTGGTTCCCAATTTTGCTTATTTTCTATGTGAATAAACAAGTTTTAGTTCAGCATAATCCGTAAGTTACCTATAAATTGTGATTTTAGAGCACCGTCCCTCTTTTATTTAGTATTGTGCTTCACAAGTGCTGAGAACAAGCTCAGATGCAATTTTTTCTTATGTCTAAATTCCGTTGCGCCATAAATGTTTTCTTAGTCACCTTTCTAAGATTATTTTAATTGTGGTGGCTTGCTTATTAATGTCTGTGTGTAATAACGTGTGAGCTGCTATGTATATTGACCATTATAGTATTAACTTCCTGTTATTGAAGTAATTTGAAACGAGTCAGTTCTCAGTTAGGGCCAGGGAACAAGGTTTTATAGCAGGGAGTGATGGGTAATTCACACGGACCTTATTTGCTAATTTTAGTGATAAAAAAGCTCTTGTTTCGTAAAGTGGTCGACTTTTACGTTTTTCGTTTTTAATCAGATTGAGAGGCGGTCACTATGCCAGCCAGTATGTTGACTTTTCATTGTTGAAAGTAATTATTGTGCATATGCCACTTTAAATAAAGTGTTGGATTAAAGTAGCGATTCAAACATACCTGCTGTTGCTCTGCATAATTTCATGCCTATAATAGTTGTGCTGTGTGGTCTTCAGTCCGCAGACTGGTTTGATGCAGCTCTCCACGCTACCCTGTCCTGTGCAAGTCTCTTCATTTGAGAATACGTTCGGCGACCTATATCCTTTTGAATTTGCTTACTACATTCGACTCTCGGTCTCCCTCTACGATTTTTACCACACACACTTCCTTCGAATGTTAAGTTGACGCTTTCTTGATGTCTCAATGTGTCCCGCCAATCTAACCCTTCTCTTAGAAAGGATATGCCAGAAACTCCTTTTCTCCCCCAATTTTCTTAACATCTTATTAGTTACGTGATCTACCCATCTAATTTTCATCATTCGTCTGTAGCACCACACTTCAAAAGCTTCTGCCATCTTTTTGTCTGAACTCCTTATCGTCCACGTTTCACTCCCATACAGTGCTACACTCCAGACAAATGTCTTCAGAAAGGTCTTCCTAACATTTAAATTAATATTGAATGTTAACAAGTTTCGTTTCTTTAGAAACGCTTTTCTTCCCATAACTATTCTGCATTTTATATTTTCTTTACTTCGGCCATCAGAAGTAATCTTGCTACCCAAATAACAAAATTCATCTACTAATTTTATTGTCTCATTACCTAATCTAATTCCTTCTGCATCGCCCGATTTGCTGACATTGCATTCCATTACCTTCGTTTTACTCTTGTTAATGTTCATCTTATATCTTCCTTTCAATACACTGTCCATTACATTCAATTGCTCTTCCAGATCTTTTGCGGTATCTGACAGAATTACTATGTCATCGCCAAACCGCAATGCACTACGGTCGGGGGTTCGAATCCCCCCTCGGGCATGGATATTTGTGCCGTCCTAGTTCGTAAGTAGTTCATAAGTAGTTTGTAAGCTTAGGGACTGATGACCCCGTAGTTAAGTCCCTTAAGTTGTACAAACATTTGATTGAAACCGCAATGTTTTTATTTCTTCTCTTGCACTTTAATGCCCTCTCCAAATTTCTCCTTCCATTCCTTCAGTGCCTGCTCAATGTACAGATTGAACAACATTGGGGAAAGGCTACAACCCTGTCTTACTCCCTTCCCAACCTCTGCGTCCCTTTCTTGCCCTTCGACTTTAATAACCGCTGTCTGGTTTTTGTATAGGTTGAATATAACTCTTCGCTTCCTATATTTTACCCCTGATACCTTCAGAATTTGGAAGAGTGTATTCCAGTAGTCATTGCCAAAATGTTTCAAATGTTTGTATAGCCTATGGGACTTAACTACGGGGTCATCAGGCCCTAAACTAACAAACTACTTATGAACTAGCTTATACTAAAGATGGCACAAACATCCATGCCCGAAGGGTGATTCAAACCCCCGACCGTAGTAGCTGTGCAGACCGTGACTGACGCGCCTCAGTCCCGTCGGCCACCGCGGCCGGCCATTTTCAAAAGCTTTCTCCAATTCGACAAACGCTTAAAACGTAGGTTTCCCTTTCCTTAGCCTATATTCTAAGATAAGTCGTAATGTGAGTATTGCATCCCGTGTGCCTACATTTCTCCTAAATCCAAACTAATCTTTTCCGAGGTCGGATTCTACAAGTTTTTCCATTCGTCTGTAAATAATTCGTGTTAGTATCTTGCAACCATGACTTATTAAACTGATAGTTCTGTAATTTTCACACTTGTCTGCACTTTCTTTCTTTGGAATTGGAATAAAAATATTCTTCTTGAAGTCAGAGGGTATTTCTTCTGTCTCATACATCTTGCATACAAGGTGTACAACTTTTTCACGACTGGCTCTCCTAACATCAGCAGTTCAGACGGAATATCCAGGAGCCTTGTTTCGACTCAAGTCCTTCAGCGCTGTCAAATTCTTCTCTCAGTATCATATCTCCTATCTGATCTTCCTCTACTTCATCTTTCATTTCTAGAATACTGGCTTCAAGTTTATTTCCTTTGTATAGGCCACAGGTCAGATTTCCCCTCTTTCCTTGGTACTGGCTTTCCGTCTGAGTTCTCGATATTCATACCGCTGCTTTTCTTGTCTCCAAATATCTCTTTTATTTTTTTGTAGGCAGTATTTATCTTTCCCCTAGTTATGCAGTCTTCTACGGTTCTGCATTTGACCTCTAGCCACTCCTGCTTAGCCAGTCTGCTCTTCCTGTCAATCTCATTTTTCAGACGTTTGTACTCCCTTTTTCCTGTTTCACTTGCTGAATTTTTACATTTTCTCCTCTCATCAATTAAATTCAGTATATCCTGTGTTATCCAGGGATTTCTATTAGGCCTTGTCCTGCTGCCTATATGGCCCTCTGCAGCCTTCACTACTCTGTCTCTCAGAGCTACCCATTCTTCTTCTACTGTATTACTTTCCCCCATTTCAGCCAATCCTTGCCTAATGCTCCCTCTGAAACTCTCAACTACATCTGGTTCTTTCAATTTGTCCAGGTTCCATCTCCTAACCTTTCTGCAGTCTCTTAAGTTTTAATCTGCAGTTCATAACCAATAAGTAATGGTCAGACTCTATATCTGCCCCTGGATATGTATTAAAGTTTAGAACCTGGTTTCTAAATCTGTTCCTTACCATTATAAAGTCAATCTGGTGGTACCTTTCAGTGTCTCCTGGTCTCTTCCACGTATACGGCCTTCTGTCATGATGATTAAACCAAGAGTTGGTAATCATTAAATTGTGCTCTGCGCAAAATTCTACCAAGCGACCTCCTCTTTCATTCCTTTTCCCCAGTCCATATTCACCTACTACATTTTCTTCTCTCCCCTTTCCTACTACCGAGTTCCAGTCCCCCATCACAATCAAGTTTTCGACTCTCTTAACTTTCTGAATGACTTCTTTAATCTTCTCATACATTTTTTCGATATCCTCATCATCGGATGTGGTAGTTGGCATATAAACTTTCAGTTCTGTAGTCGGTGTTGGCTTCGTGTCTGTCTTTACTACGATAATGCGTTCGCTATGCTGTTCATAGTAACTTACCCGCATTCCTAATTTTTATTCATTATCAAACCTAGTCCTGCGTAACCACCAACTAATTTTGTATTGATAACCTTGTACTCACCTGACCAGAAATCCTGTTCATCCTGCCACCGAACTTCACTAATCCCTACCATATCTAACGGTAATGTATCCACACAATAATATTGAGTCCAGCTGCTCGTATTCGGCGCGATCAAGAGGGCGTTGCAGTATTGCGATACCAGATGTATAGTTACTAGAAGTTACACCAAACCAGAGTTGGGCAATACGATTATTTTTCAGAAATCTATTCCTACGATTCAATCCCACTTTATGAATCGATTCCTACGATTCGTTCACGATTCTTTCACTATTCTTTATAGTCTGCAATGACACGATTCTTACAGAATGCCAAAACGTTCATCCTACTCATAGATGGCAATACATGTCTGTGTCATGAATGTTACAATCCAACCTTATGAATCTATTCCTACGATTAGTTCACGATTCTTTCTGGTCTGCGACGACATGATTTTTACAGAAAGCCAAAAAGGAGACAATATGGGGATAGGAGTTTTGGTAATTTTTATATTTATGGTGCGTAAAGTTCAGACTTAAAATAATAATCTGCCGAAGTGATTCGATTCAACTACAAAGAATTCTCAAGACAATACCTTTGAAGTTTTGCAAGCGGATATAAATACATGTCATGGTACCAATCACTTCCATTATAAGCGTAGCTCATGTGGTAGCGTTACAGGTTGTCAGACCAGTAAACGTAGGTCACGTAGTTCGAATGCTGCTGTGCCCTTACAATTTTTTTTAGTTCTATTCGAAAATGCAGACATTTAAATATTAATTTCTTTAAATGTATGGTAATGAACAAATATCTAATCGTTATAAAATACTTTTTATGTAAAATCATCTAGTTTCAGGAAGCACGTCTATATAAATAAATTTTATAAATCAAAATCTGTCTTTAAATACAAAATTTTATTCGAAATACAAGAAATTCGCCTTTTTATATAAAAATGCTTCTTTGTGTAAAATGGGTTTCGTTCAGGAAAGATAAACATAAAACTCGAAATAGTATAATAATAATAATTTCGTGTGGCTCATTGGCCTGGTGCAAGTCATTCAATTGGACGCCACTTCGGCGACTTGCGTGTCTTTAGCCTACCCCAGTTATCCAACCGGGAGAAGGGGACCTACAGCTTAACGTGGAATCCGAACCACGTTTCGTTTCTGGCGCCTCCTCACATCGTTAAAAGGTGAGGATAGGTTAAAACTCAGACTGAAGAAATCCGACCGGGTTTCGAACCCGCGACCCTTCGGTTTCCAGTCGAGCGCTTTATCCAAGACCACCGGGCCAGACCCCTAAATAGTGAAAAAGTTTTCGAAATGGCGTTAAAACATTTAAAATCGCGTTTTCATATAAAAAGAATATTTTTGTAAAATTGAGATTTTACCAAAAATAAGACTATCTAGATGAACTCAAGAAGCAAACACATCTCTAAATCTTTTAATATATGGAGCAGTGTGTCCGTATGTTTGTGTGTTTGTGTGTACGTGTTGCATACAAATCTACAGTTTTGTTCCAATCTTTATGAAATTTTTGTACACGTAAGCTTCAATCCCTGGAGACGGTCGCTGTAAGTGTAAGAATCACGTACTACACATTGTTTATAAACAATTAGATGCGCAAAAAACGGCTGCATTAAGCGACAATGCTGCTCATTATCTCCTAAACTACTGGACCGATTTGAACCACATTTGGTGCACATATTCCTTTCTTGCGATAACAGTTGCTGAAGGAGTAAGAACCGCATACAACACATGGTTCAGAAGATATAATGTCATGAACAATATAGTTCCAACAAACTGCCACGTAATGCGACGAGACTTTTTAAGTACACTCCATGAGAATGACAGGACTTAGCGACTTGCAACAAACTTTACACATAATTTCAAACCTTTATTAAACTTTTTCTCGCTGACAACCACATGAAAATAATGAGAGGGAAAAAGTTTCTTGTTTACTATTTTTCTGCTGTTCATGGAGCAAAACTACGGCATTCTGTATGACGTTGCAGTTTATAATTTATACACTACAAATTGTAGCCACTGGAAATTTTACAGACAGTATACACACATATAGTTGAATGTACCTTCTAAATGTACCTTCTAAATTGTCTCACAATAAGATACGTATTTCATGAGATACGAGCACATAAACAGCAACGTTCATGGAAAACCGCCCCAACACGCATCAGATTTTAATGTATTACATCTTTATAATTGACTCTGCCACTCCCATGAACCACAGACATTGCCGAGGTGGGGTGGCTTGCGTGCCTCAATGATACAGATAGCCGTACCGCATGTGTAAGCACAGCGGAGGGGTATCTGTGGAGAGGCCAGACAAATGTGTGGTTCCTGAAGAGGGGCAGCAGCCTTTTCAGTAGTTACAGGGGCAACAGTCTGGATGATTGACTGAGCTGGCCTTGTAACATCAGCTAATGTGGCTTTGCCACACAGTTACTGCGAACGGCTGAAAGCAACGGGAAACTACAGCCGTTACTTTTCCCAAGGACATGCAGCTCTACTGTATGAACATATGATGATGGTATCCTCTCGGGTAAAATATTCCGGAGGTAAAATAGTCCCTCATTCGGATCTCCGGGCGGGGACTACTCAGGAGGATGTTGTCATCAGGAAAGACAATATTGGCATTCTACGGATCGGAATGTTAGATCCCTTAATCGGGTAGGAAAATTAGAAAATTTAAAAAGGGAGATGGATAGGTTGAAGTAAGATATAGTGGGGATTAGTGAAGTTTGGTGGAGAGAGGAACAGGATATCTGGTCAGGCAAGTACGGGATTATAAATACAAAATCAGTTGGGGGTATTATAGGAGTAGGTCTGATAATGAATAAGAAAATAGGAATGCGGGTGATCGCATTATCGTAGTAAAGATAGATACGAAGCCAACACTGACCACAGTAGTACAGGTTTATATGCCAACTAGCTCTGCCGATGATGAGGAGATCGAAGAAATATATGAGGAGCTAAAGGAAATTATTCAGACAATTAAGGGAGAGGAAAACTTAATTGTTATGGGAGACTGGAATTCGGTAGTAGGACAAGGAAGGGAAGGAAAGATAATAGCTGAATATGGTCTGGGCAAAAGGAATGAAAGAGGAAGCCGCCTGGTAGAATTTTGCACGGAACATAATTTTGTTATAACAAACACCTGGTTTAAGAATCACAAAAGAAGGTGGTATACGTGGAAGAGACCAGGAGACACTGGGAGATACCAGACAGATTTTATAATGGTTAGACATAGAT
This sequence comes from Locusta migratoria, assembly GCA_026315105.1. Lineage (NCBI taxonomy): Eukaryota > Metazoa > Arthropoda > Insecta > Orthoptera > Acrididae > Locusta > Locusta migratoria. The sequence goes on along the minus strand of CM048751.1, from coordinate 326,078,910 downwards.
TTCGGAACCAGGTTTTAAACTGTAAGACTTACCCAGGGGCAGATATAAACTCTGACCGTAACTTGTTGGTTATGAACTGTAGGCTGAAACTGAAGAAACTACAAAAAGGTAGGAAAATAAGGAGATGGGACCTGGATAAATTGAAGGAACCTGAAGTTCTTAAGAATTTCAGAGGGAGCTTTAGGCAACACTTGACAGAAACGGGGGGAAATAAAACAGTAGAGGAGGAATGGGTAGCATTGAGAGATGAAATAGTGAAGGCAGCAGAGGACAAAATAGGTAGGAAGGCAAGACCTACAAAAAATCCTTGGATATTACAGGAGATACTAAATTTAATCGATGAAAGGAGAAAATATAAAAATGCAGTAAATGAAACAGGCAAAATGGAGTACAGACGACTAAGAAATGAGATTTACAGGAAGTGCAAAATGGCTAAGCAGGAGTGGCTAGAAGGCAAATGCAAGGATGTAGAAGAATGTATAAATAGGGGAAAAATAGATACAGCCTACAGGAAAATAAAAGCAACATTTGGAGATAAGAAAAACGGCTCTATGAATATCAAGAACTCTGATGGAAAACCAGTTCTCAGCAAAGAAGGGAAAGCTGAAAGGTGGAAAGAGTATATAGAAAGGCTCTACTAAGGAAATGAACTTAGCGGCAATATTGTACAAAGGGGAGAAGTAGTAGATGAGGATGAAATAGGAGATACTATACTGAGAGATGAATTTGACAGAGCACTGAAAGACCTAAGTCGAAACAAGGCCCCTGGAGTAGATGATATTCCCTCAGAGCTACTGAAGTCTCTGGGAGAGCCAGCCATGACAAAATTGTTTCACCTGGTGTGTAAGATGTATGAGACAGGTGAAGTACCCTCAGACTTTAAGAAAAATGTTATTATCCCCATTCCAAAGAAAGCAGGTGCAGACAGGTGTGAAAACTACAGAACCATCAGTTTAATAAGTCATGGTTGCAAAATATTAACACGAATTATTTACAGAAGGATGGAAAAGCTGGTAGAAGCCGACCTCGGGGAAGATCAGTTTGGTTTCAGGAGAAATGTAGGAACTCGGGAGGCAATACTCACTTTACGGCTTATCCTAGAAGATCGATTAAGGAAAGGCAAACCTACATTTCTAGCTTTTGTAGATTTGGAGAAGGCTTTTGACAATGTTGATTGGAATAAACTCTTTAAAGTTCTGAAGCAAGCAGGAGTAAAATATAGGGAGCGTAAGGTTATTTACAACTTGTACAAAAACCAGACAGCGGTTGTCAGAGTTGAAGGGCATGAAAAGGATGCAGTGGTTGGGAAGGGTGTAAGACTGGGTTGTAGCCTTTCTCCAATGTTATTCAATTTGTACATTGAGCAAGCTGTAAAGGAAAGCAAGGAGAAATTTGGTGAATGAATTAAAGTTCGGGGGGAAGAATTAAAAACATTGCGTTTTGCCGACGACATAATAATTCTGTCAGATACAGCAAAGGACCTGGAGGAGCAATTGAACGGAATGGACAGTGTGCTGAAAGGTACATATAAGATGAACATTAACAAGAGCAAAACTAGGGTAATACAGTGCTGTCTAAGAAAATCAGGTGATGCTGAAGGAATTAGATTAGGTAACGAAGTAATAAAGGAGTTAGATGAGTTTTGTTACTTGGGCAGTAAAATAACAAATGATGGTCGCAGTACAGAGGATATAAAATGCAGAATGGCAATGGGTAGAAAAGCGTTCTTGAAAAAGAGAAATTTGGTAACATCGAATATTGATTTAAACCTAAGGAAGTCCTTTCGGAAGGCATTTGTATGGAGTGTTGCCATGTATGGGAGTGAGACATGGACGATAAACAGTGCAGACAGGAAGAGGATTGAGGCTTTTGAAATGTAGTGCTACAGAAGAATGCTGAAGATTAGGTGGGTGGATCGAGTAACTAATGAGGAGGTACTAAACAGAATTGGGGAAAAAAGAAATTTCTGGCATAACTTGACTAAAAGAAGGGATAGATTGGTAGGACACATTCTTAGACATCAAGGAATTGTGAATTTAGCGTTGGAGGGAAGTGTGTGGGGTAAAAACCGCAGAGGAAGACCAAGACATGGATACAGTAAGCAGATTGAGACATGTAGGTTGCCGTTCTTATGTGGAGATGAAAAGGCTTGCTCAGGATAGGGTATTGTGGAGAGCTGCATCAAACCAGTCTCCGGACTGAAGACCACAACAACAACAATTGACTCTGTTCGCAACGGATTTTACCGACATACAGCACTTATACAAATGAATATATAACTGCAAAATTATACAGTTGTACAACATATAAGTCAACTAGCCCGGGTATTTATTTATTTATTCGTGCCTTCAGTTAGTAGTTCTCCAATCCTTTCTCTCGCTTTCCGTCTCCTTTCTTCTAAAAACGTGTTATATTTATCGGAGAATATATAAAAATAAGGCTGTCTTGCATAATGTACAAAATTATATGTGGAGAATCATAACAAAGAAAGATAGCAATCAAAATACAAATGGCATATAAAATTCGCACGATCTTATATTTATTGAGTTATATGTTGTACAACTGTATACTTCTTAAGCTATATATTCATTTGTATAAGTGCTGTATGTCTCTAAAATCTGTTGCGAATACAATTAGTAGTAAAGAAGTAATAGATTTAATCTTGGTGCGTGATGGGGCGGTCTTCTATGAACGTTACTGTTTACGTGCTCATATCTCATGAACTACGTGTCGGAATGTGATACAATTTAGAAGCTACATTCAACTATGTATGTGTATACTGTCTGTAAAATTTCATGTCGCTACAATTTGTAGTGTTCAAATTATAAATTGTAACGTCATACCGAGAGCCGTAGTTTTACTCCATAACCAGCGGAAAAGTAGTAAGCGAGAAACTTTTTTCCTTTCATCATTTATGGTCCTCTGCAGCCTTCACTACCCTGTCTCTCAGGGCAACCCATTCTTCTTCTACTTTATTACTTTCCCCTGTTTTAGCCAATCCTTGCCTAATGCTCCCTCTGAAACTCTCAACCACCTCTGGTTCCTTCAATTTGTCCAGGTTCCGTCTCCTAACCTTTCTACCTTTCTGCAGTCTCTTAAGTTTTAATCTGCAGTTCATAAACAATATGTTATAGTCAGAGTCTATATCTGCCCCTGGATATGTCTTACAGTTTAGAACCTGGTTTCTAAATCTGTTCCTTACAATTATAGAGTCCATCTGGTATCTTGCAGTGTCTCTTGGTCTCTTCCACGTATACAGCCTTCTTTCATGATGATATTCTTCTGGAACCTGAGGGTATTTTCCCTATCTCATACATGTTGTATATCACGTGGAACAATTTATTCATGACTAGCTCTCGTAACGATGATAGCATGTAAAGTCCAAAAATTCATTGTTTACTACGTCATATCTCCTGAACTATTGGTCCTATCGCAAAATCATTTCTTAGCTGACGTCTTCTACCTATAAACTATATTCCTGCCAAATTTCAGCTTCATAGGTGAAGTAGTTTTCGAGATTTCGTGTTTAGTCAGTGATTGAGTGAGTGAATGAGTGAGTGAGTGAACGAGTGTCCTTTCGCTTTTGTATATATAGAGATTTATTTCGTGTGGCTAAGTGACCTGCTAACAGTGCTCCAGTTGGACGTGCGGCGAAACCAAGCCAGCGCATTTCACCAGCTGCGGCACGTGATAGTGTGACTCTATCAGTCCACTCTTTGAGAAGGAGAGCACATAGCGACTTGCAACAAACTTTAAACAAAGAAACTTCCTGGCAGATTAAAATTGTGTGCCGGAACCGGGACTCGAACCTGGGACCTTTGCCTTTCGCGGGCAAACGCTCTACCGACTGAGCTATCCCGACTCGACTCACGATGCCGCCTCACAACTCTGCTTCCGCCAGTACCTCGCCTCCTACTTTCCAAACTTCACAGAAGCTCTTCTGCGAAAACATACAAGACTAGCACTCCTGGAAGAAACGATATGATGGAGACATGGCTTAGCCATAGCGTAAGGGATGTTTCCAGAATGAAACGTTCACTCTGCAGCAGAGTGTGCGCTGATATGAAACTTCCTGGCAGATTAAAATTGCGTGCCAGAACCGGGACTCGATCCTGGGACCTTTGCCTTTCGCGGGCAAGCGCTCTACCGACTGAGCTATCCCGACTCGACTCACGATGCCGCCTCGCAACTCTACTTCCGCCAGTACCTCGCCTCCTACTTTCCAAACTTCACAGAAGTTCTCCTGCGATACATGCAAGACTAGCACTCCTTGAAGAAAGGATATGGTGGAGACATGTCTTAGCCACAGCCTAAGGGATGTTTCCAGAATGAAAATGACTGTCGTGTCGGGATAGCTCAGTCGGTAGAGCGCTTGCCCGCGAGAGGCAAAGGTCCCAGGTTCGAATCAGGCTCCGGCACACAATTTTAATCTGCCAGGAAGTTTCATATCAGCGCATACTCCGCTGCAGAGTAAAAGTTTCATTGTGGGAACTTTAAATAAAATTTCAAACCTTCAGGAAACTTTTTCTCGCTGACAACCCCAGCAAAGTGACGAATGGAAAAAAGTTTATCTCTTACTACTTTTTCGGCCTTCAAGAATCTTAATTTGATAAAAAAAAGTGGAGACGACCGGTTTTCCTCATTTATTGAATTGTTTGGAAAAGTAAACTACATGATGTGTTGTTGTTGTTGTTATGGTCTTCAGTCCGGAGACTGGTTTGATGCAGCTCTCCACCCTACTCTATCCTGAGGAAGCCTTTTCATCTCCTCATAAGAACGGCAACCCACATCCACTTGACTATGCTTACTATACGCGTCTCTTGGTCTCCCTCTGCGATTTTTATCCCACACACTTCCCTTCAATGCTAAATTTACGATTCCCCGATGTCTAACAATGTGTCCTACCAAGCGATCCCTTCTTTTAGTCAGGGTATGCCAAAAATTCCTTTTCTCGCCAATTCTGTTCAGTACCTCTTCAATGATGTAGTGAACGTAATAAAGCCATTTCAGTGACTAACCACCACTGGCTCGCAGGCAATTCCGCCGTTCCCACAGTGGAATCGGTCGCGATCTTCCGAGGCCACCACTTACCTGCGTCAAGCAGCGCTCGATTCCTCGTCGCCTCATTTCCCCCCGCTGTAGACGGAAATTACCATCGTCAGAATTTCCATACGACTGGGACGTAACCGCGCGAGAGCTGCGTTTGAAGAAGAAGGCGAGGGCCTCACCGACAGAAGGCGGGCGCTGCCTTCAGACGCACTCTTGGGCAGAGCAGGGCGACCGGAAGCGCTGCAGCCGGCGCGGCGGCCGCGATCAAACGCGCATTATTCCGCGCGGCCAATTTGCCGGCTCGCGGAGAGGCGGCCGCTCAAAGGCGCAAGACGGCCGCCGCCCCCGCAAACGCAATCAGGCGCCCGGCCGAACGGGAGGAGCGATCGCCGCCCCCAAATCGCGTTTCCTCCGCCTCCGCCTCCCTGGGGACCGCGCCGATCTGGGTCACCGTGACCCTCACACTCTCCCAGCTTCCCTCTGTTACTCCACTCACTCCTGGAGTAAAGTAAAGAAGGCTCTTGTGGGTGGGCAAGGCGGTACAGGCGCCAAGCTCTCGCTCGATAATACCGCACATCGGAGTAACAGCCTTTTTGCACTCACTGCATATTTTGGTTTGATAACATTTCAAATGTTTGTTAAGCTTATAGGACTTAACTACGAGGTCATCAGTCCCTAAACTTACAAACTACTTATGAACTACCTTATACTAAAGACGGCACAAATATCCATGCCCGAGGGGGGATTCGAACCCCCGACCGTAGTGGCCGTGCAGACCGTGACTGAAGCGCCTCCGTCTCCTCGGCCACCGCGGCCGGCGCATATTTTGGTCGTATGTTAAATATACTAGGGGCAAAACACAATACCCTCACTACGTGATAGTAATTTCGATCCTGCCGATGACAGCGCTAGTAAAGCAGAGTTACTAAACATAGCTTTGACTGAAAACCCAAAGAGATTTTGGTCAAATCTTAAATATACTCGGGGCAAATCACAAACAATACCTTCACTACGTGATAGTAATGGTGATCCTGCCGATGACAGCGCTACTAAAGCAGAGTTATTAAACATAGCTTTTAGAAACTCATTCACCAAAGAAGACGAAACCAATATACCAGATTTCAAATTACGAACTGAGGCCGTAATGAGTAACGTAGAAGTAGATATCATCGGAGTAGTGAAGCAACTAAAATCACTTAACAAAAACAAGTCTTCTGGTCCGGATTGTATACCCATTAGATTTCTATCTGATTATGCTGAAGCGATAGCTCCTTACTTAACAGACATATACAACCGCTCTCTCAAAGAAGGATCTGTACCAAAAGATTGGAAAGTTGCACAGGTTCAAATGTTCAAATGTCCGTAAATCTATGTGACCAAACTGCGTGGTCATCAGTCCGTAGCTTACAAACTACTTAAACCTACGTAAACTAACCTACGGACAAACAACCATGCCCCAGGGAGGACTCGAACCTCCACAGCGAGCAACCGCGCGCTCCGCAGCGAGGTGCTATAGACCGCTCGGCTACTCCACCGCGGCCGTTGCACAGCTCACACCGATATTCAAGAACGGCACTAGTAGTAACCCACTAAACTACAGGCCTATTTCATAGACTTCAATTTGTAGCAGGGTTTTGGAACATATCCTGTATTCAAATATTATGAATTATCTCGAACTGAATGATCTATTGGCCCAAGGTCAACATGGATTTAGAAAATATCGTTCATGCGAAACACAACTAGCTCTTTATTCACACGAAGTGATGTGTGCTATCCACAAGGGTTCGCAAATTGATTCCGTATTCCTTGATTTCCAGAAGGCTTTTGACACCGTACCTCACAAATGGCTTTTAACCAAATTGCGTGGTTACTGTATATCGCCCCAAATTTGCGATTGGATAGGGGATTTCTTGTCAGAGAGGACACAGTTCGTAGTAATCGATGGTAAGTCTTCGACTAAAACAGATGTGATATCGACCGTTCCACAAGGTAGTGTTATTGGTCCTCTGCTGTTCCTTATTTACAAACACGATTTAGGGGAAAATCTAAGTAGCTCTCTTAGGTTGTTTGCAGATGACGCCGTCATTTACCGTCTAGTAAAATCATATAAAGATCAAAAGCAACTGCAGAACGATCTGAAGAAGATATTATGGTGTAAAAATTGGCAATTGACTCTAAATAATGAGAAGTGTGATGTCGTCCACATGAGTACGAAAAGAAATCCGTTAAACTTTGTTTACAAGATAAATAAATCAAACGCGAAGGCCGTAAACTCCACAAAATACCTAGGAATAACTATAACTTCAGACTTAAACTGGAAAGAACACGTAGATAATGTCGTGGGAAAGGCGAACCAGAGACTGCGTTTTATTGGCAGAACCCTTAAAAGATGCAACAGAACTACTAAAGAAACTGCATACACAACGCTTGCACGTCCTTTTTTGGAGTACTGATGCCCATTGTGGGATCCTTATCAGGTGATCTTGACGGAGGACATCGAAAGAGTCCAAAGAAGAGCAGCTTTTTTCGTATTGTCACGATGCAGGGGAGACAGCGTTACGGAAATGATACAGGATCTGGGTTGGGAATCATTACAACAGCGGCGCTTATCGCAGACGTGGGCTACTTACGAAACTCCAATCGCCAACATTCTCCTCCGAATGCGAAAATATATTGTTGACTCACACCTACATAGGTAGAAATGATCATCAGAATAAAATACGAGAAATCAGAGCTCGAACAGAGAGATTCAGTGTTCTTTCTTCTCGCACGCTATTCGAGAATGGAATGGGAGATAAATAATATAATGATGGTTCGATGAACACTCTGCCAGGCACTTAAATGTGATTTGCAGAGTATCCCATGTAGAAGTAGTTGTAGATCTATGGAGCTTCACTGTATCTTCAAAATATGTATATTCACTCATGAAATTTGTTATTTAACAACCTGACCAAATTCAAAAGTAACAGCAGTGTGCATAACTACAACACTAGGAGAAAGGGTGATATTCATTGTTCAAGGTTAATTCTAACTTTAGCACAGAAAGGGGAGAATTATGCTACCACAAACGTCTTTGTTCACTTAGCACGTAGCATCAAAAGTCTGACAAATAGCCAACTGGTATTTAAACAGAAATTAAAGGAACTTCTGAATGATGAAAATTAGATGGGTAGATCACGTAACTAATGAGATTCTTAAGCAAATTTGGGAGAAGAGTTTCTGGCATATCCTTACTAAGAGAAGGGATAGATTGGCGGGACACATTCTGAGACATCAAGGAAGCGCCAATTTAGCATTAGAGGGAAGTCTCTGGGAGTAAAAATCGTAGAGGGAGACCGAGGGATGAACGTCAAAAGGATGTAGGTTGCCGAACTTATTCTCAGATGAAGAGACTTGCACAGAACAGGGTAGCGTGGAGAGCTGCATCAAACCAGTCTGCGGACTGAAGACCACAACAACAGGTGCGCAAAAGCAGCCTAAACTCGACTGCCTTCGTTCCTGGTTCCAACTATATCACAGTCTAAAATACAGAGTCGTGACACTGCTGTGAAAGTTGTTACCAACTGATAGTTGCAACGATACTAGAGCTCCTAGTGGTGGGCAAGGTGCCGTAATAATAATGGTTGATTATAATTACTTTTCTACTTAATTAACCAAATAGTTTCTGTACTTTTTGTGTTCCAAGCATTAGTAAAATATCGAGAGACATAAATAATCGTGAAATAAATGTATATGCAGCCGAGTTTAAATGATTCAGAGATGTATAGGACAACTTATTCATTAGGCAATATTTTACGAATTTGAGTATATTTGCAGCTTATTCCGGTGAAACTAATAGATTTGAATATACGAGATATGTAAATTCCTGTTCCAGTCTGTTCTTACATGACAAGCACTTCCTTTGGCGTGTAACAATTCGGTATGCATTCCATATAAGTTTCTTACGTACAACAGTTCCTTATTTGACTGAAAAGGTGGTGAAGTAGAAAACCGATGTCTTTTAGCGAAAGGTGAAGTCTTATGTTGTTTATGAGCAATTGTTTGTTCTTAACAAAAAATGAAATTCTTCAATAAACAAAGTACCGTTTCATACCTTCCAATGGTTCTTAGGAAACCTAACACAGACAAATGTGGAGTTATCTTGTAGTAATTACCGATTTAATGGTGCTACATACCTTCTCTATCGTAAACAGTGTGTTAAAATCAATTTAAACGATACTATTCAAACTCGTCCAATATCGTATTCAGAAATGTACCTTGCCGGCCGCTTGGAGCGCTGCTCTCTTGGCGTATAACGAAAATCTTTGGGAGTGTCGTGGCTGTATATGTTAGACTATGCATACTACAATTTGAAACTACTGATTTAGGACATCCGAGCGAGATGGCGCAGTGGTAACACACTGGACTCTCATTTGGGAGGACGGTGGTTCAAATCCACCTCCGGCCATCTAGATTTAGGTGATTTCCCTAAATCACTCAAGGCGAATGCCGGGATGGTTCCTTTCAAAGGGCACGGCCGATTTCATTCCCCACCCTTACTCAAAACTCCGAGCATTAGGTCCGTCTCTAATGACCAAGCTTTCGATGGGACTATAAAACCTAAGCTTCATTTGGTTTTGGACAACCTTTTCCACTCCAGGGGGCTCACGGATCATTCGCGAGTACGCGCGTGCCGAGCACGTGGCCCCGAGCTAATGCAGTTTTTCTTCCTTCTTTCCTCCATGGACTGCATTTCCTTTCCCTTCCGCTCCTATCCTATCTTCACTCCTTCCCTTCTCCACCGGGGAACTGATGAGCTCAACAGTTTGGTCCCCCTGTCCCAAATAAACAAACGAACAACACAATATTTGACGTGTTAAGGTTGCAACAGGGTGGCTGTCCCTTTACGGGTGTTTACAAAAACTTGGAAGAATAGGTTATGATTAGTGTACATCTGAAAGGAACTATTATTGCGCAATGGAAAGTTGTTTAGCGTACAGCAAGAACAGCGACCTATCGCAATCTGACTTCAAACATAAAGAAAAGTAAATACAGACAAATGATTTATGAATGATGTTCCGTACCTGACAGTGTTGGCCCTGTTATCATATGACAATAAGCAAATAAATCAAATATTGAATCAAGGGAGAATGACACCTCGCTTCGCAGCACTTCTCATTCTTCACTTCAGATAGTTCATGAAACCGAATTTCTACAATGAACTCAACTACCGCCAGACTACAAATACATGCAATACTAAATCTGATCTCACCTTTCTTTTAAATTAAAAATAATCAATGGAACTAATTAAATCCACTTTACAGAAAATATTAAGAATAATAGTTGATGAATTCATCACAGTTAACATAGACCATAGAAACGAAGAATATGCGTATTATTGCGATGCGTGCAATGAGGCAGTTCCTAAATTGGGGAAGTAACCCTATCCACAGGAAAGGTGTCAGATCTAACAACATTAATATATTGAATAACTATTTTATTACTTCATCATTAAGCAGAACTTTCTCAAACCAACGATATATAATAGTATTGTTAACAAATCGAACGATGTGGAACTGAATGGAAAATTTTAAAATAGAAATAAACGAATTCGCAAAGTATCTATTAAAGTAAAAAATATATATACCAAAAACTTATACTGATAGGCCGCCCCGAACCTCATCAGTCGTCAACTCCAATCTGTCCGTCTCCAACCCGACTCGCTCGTCTCACCTACCAGGCGCAACTCTCTCCGACTGACTCAAGCTCCCGACTGACTACCGAGAGGCAAACCCACTGCCTACTGGCCGCCAAAGATAATCATACTCAACCGGAACAAAGGTGACTGTATATGTTGTTGCCAACATATACGGCATAAACTTAAGATACGAGATCTCCATTCAGTAGTCCCCTTACAAGGTCAATTCACACTGTCCATCAAGTGAAAGTCACGTCACGGCTGTGTCACGTCAAGCTGTATCCACACCGTTCGTCACGTTAATTTGCTTATCCCAATACCCGATGTAGAAAGTGAGGCTATGAGTGGCGATCTGTTATGTAGAAAGTCTTAATTTAATATAGCAATTGAGGAAACTACAACGGTAAATGTTATTGACGGCCATAGAAAACTTTACAATGTATGTTTTTGGTCAACTTAGTGTGGTACAGTGATGGGAAGTGAAACATTTCGAAACATTGACATCGATATTCAACTGAAAATATAAACATAAAAACACATCAAGCAAAATTTATTTGAGAATAAATAGAGCCTATTTACTTTATCCACTACAATTTCTCCGCTGATATTGTTAATAAAGATATAAAGAACCGAATTTTTGTCCTTCATTAGAGCTGATTTTTTTCATTTAAAATGTTATTTAATGAAAATGGCGACATCAAATGACAGTCTTATTCAAATAAACAGTTTAAGTATTTTCTGTTACGATATTGCAAAACAAATCATTTTTCGGTTTCAGATATCCGACCTCGCTTTTAGGAGAATACTCAAATTGAAACAAATACTCAATTCGTCATGAAACCATTGCAATTTACCGCTAAAACGAAATATAATAATAAAATAAAGATTAAAACCTCACAGTTGCGCCGGCCGCGGTGGCCGAGGGGACTGCCGGGCGCCGTGGCTCAGCGCGCCCGGTCAGAGGGCTGAACGGCCTCTGTAATAAAAAAGCTGAGCCAAGAACACATCGAACAAAAACGAACAAACTTGATCAACGTCCGCAACGAACAGAACTACACATAGAGAGAGAAAAAAAAAAAAAAAAAAAAAAAAAGGACTAAGGCGCTCCAGTCACGGTCCGCACGGCCACTACGGTCGGGGGTTCGAATCCCCCCTCGGGCATGGATATTTGTGCCGTCCTAGTTCGTAAGTAGTTCATAAGTAGTTTGTAAGTTTAGGGACTGATAGCCACGTAGTTAAGTCCCATAGACTTTACAAACATTTCATTTTGTCACAGTTGCGCGTAGTCGCCCGCTAAAACATTACAGCATGTGACGAAAGTAGGTTAAGATCCTATATTAGTGGACGACCGTTACGTCAAAACTTTCTTCCCAAGAAACTTAAATGTGGCGTAACGGGACGGTCTAAGGCTCCTATAAGTACGAGCTGACGCGTCCGCCATCTTCATTCCGGTAGCTCTTAACTTAAACATAATGCGGTGCTATAGGATTTGCGTCACGGCACTTTTGCACGACATTATGGGTGGTCGTGTTGCCATAAACTGCTCACATTCCAGAGGTGGCTACAGAACGTTTAGTTTCCCGAGAGATTCTGAGAGAAGAAGAAATGGATCATTAAATGTCGGCCCAAAAACTGGTGATCCGGACCGAGCCCAAGTTATGTATTGTAAGTAAATATTTATTATTATGACTTGAAGCAATATTTAGTAGTAAAAATCGTCTGTGATATTCTAACGTAAGTTTTTGTTTAGCTCTTTCGAAAGAACAGGGAAGCTGTCTGTAGAGAGTTAGCAGCCGCAAAATATCATAACACAGCAAAACATCCCAGAACATACTGTTTTTAGAGCACAATATGTGTGTCTTTAAATGCCAATATTGACGCTTATCTATAAGAGACTATAACATAACTGACAAAGAATACTGTGTAAATTTTACTTACGACTGCGGCGGCGTAGTGTACTAATGTTGGCAACGAAATGTTTGCTTTTTAAGGATTATTAAATTACTGACAAGACACGGGTTCTGTTACATATAAAACCCTGTCAACCTAGAGAAGGAACAGAATTATTTATTTATTTGCTTGTCAACACAAAGGATTATTCCCCTCATTCTATACGATTAGGTTTTCCAAAAACATTCAACGGTTGTTGCCAACATCGGCACCATGTGCCTCTACGACCGTAAACTTTAGATCCTGTACACTAATATTATTTTTCGTTATAGTGTTTGTAATACGTTCTGAAACTTTTTCAATAACGTAATAGGATAGAAGTACATTCAGTAATGTGAGTACGACAATCAGATGTGGTGTATTTGTCAAAGCGGACAACAAACACTTACTGCAGGACGACAAACAAACTTCTCATATTGACACTCATTATTCAAATACAAGCCAAGATCGCTTGAAACTTTTATCTAGATGATCAGTCTCGGCAGAATTAAACGTAGTACCTGATTTTTATCACAGAAATATGTACGTTTCTTGCGCTTTTATCTTTATTTGGACAGAAAAGAAAAACAGCAATAAGTAAAGAAAACGCGAGTTTTTTATGTTTAATCCACATATCGATGTAAACAAAAGCGGAATGCAAGCTCAAAGTAGCACGATCTAAGGCTCCATGCCGGCACTTCCAAAATATTTCACTAAACTTGTACAAAACGACACTGTTCGTATAAGCTACGTGTTGTGTTGAGCATATGCACGGAATGAAAATTGCGGATGCGCCAGCCTGAGTTTTTAGGAGCTCTAGGACGCTCCAGTGAATGCTGTGATTAGAAATGCATTTTGGAATGTTCAGACGGAACGTGACGTGACGGACAGTGTGAATTGGCCTTTACCGTTCTGCAGTGCGCTTGTTTGGAGAAGACAACAGTAAAACTACGCGACGGGAATATAGGATTTGAAAATGGCGCTCCACAAACTGCGGAGTGCCGATTCGTTACAGTAATCTGCATTATAGCTTTGAGAGCAATAAGCAGTGGGCGTATCAGGCACTTTCCTCTGTCGGACGCGGAAGCGGTGGGCCGCTGTTTACACGGCTGGTCTCGCGGCCGGCGATATTTATTTTCGGCTCTGCGGCTCTAATCTGCGCCTCCCGCCCAGATAGCGTCACGCGTTATGTATGGGCTCCGCGTTCGGCTTTTGTTTGCCGTCCGAAAAGTGTCGACGGGTACGCGTCGGCAGATCGTTAAAACAAAAGCCGAGCGCGTTATCCGCGCGCGGCCGCCGACTCGCGCGACATCTCGCGGCAGCGACAATAAACAAGGCCGCGTCGGCGTGAAATATATCTGCGCGGCCGCCTCGTCACAGATCGGGCGCGCGCAGTTCCATCTTCGTCGCCTGTCGCTGCCAATTGCCGGCTGCGCGCGCTGACGCGCCGATCGACAGCAGGGGGCGGCTCTGAGAAATGTCCCGGTCGCGCTACGGTCTCGTGAAAACAATTGTAAAAGCCGAGGAGCGGCCTGATTTGTAGCGCGACAAACTTCATTTTTTGAATACTGAACGTTAGCGACGAGTAAACACAACGAATCATTCCCATGTCCGTTCGATTTCCTCTTAAAATTTTTATCGAACTTGCATTCACTCGTTCTTACGTTTCTTGTGGCCAGCATAAGAGTTCTAACACATCGACATTAAATTCAAACTCCAAACCTACGCCCTTCCTATTAATTATGTCCGTCTCATTGCTTCTTTTCTCTCCAAACGCCCATCCTATTTCACAGTCAATAACGGCAATTCCCGTTTGTTCTACCCCTCCGCCGGAGTGCCCCAGGGCTCCGTCCTTTTGCCCCTCTATCTGTTATATTCAGCGGACATGCCACAACCTCAGCCTCCCGTCCATCTTCTTCAGTATGCTGATGACACCGCCTTCGTTGCTCTTGCCCCATCCCTCGCTCGCTCCCAACATCTCCTTCAGTCCCATCTCTCTGAATTTTCCTCCTGGTGTAACCAGTTGCTCCTTACTGTTAACCCTACAACATCCCAGGCAATCATCATAGGTCGCACCACCCCATCCTTTCACCACCGAGAGCTTTACCTCACCCTCAATGGCCGCCCCATCCCACAAACCAGGACCCTCCGATACCTCGGATTAACCTTAGATAGAGACCTTTCCTGGAACCCCCACCTCAAAACCGTCCGTCAGAAAGCCCTATCCTGTCTTAACCTTTTAAAATGCCTCTCTGGCCGGACATGGGGACTCAAACCTTCCACCATCCAGTATACCTACCATTCCCTCATGCGTCCCGTATTTGCGGCTTCCACCCCGCCTGGAGCTCCGCTCCCCCCTCCTATTACGAATCCCTCAAAATCCTCGAACGCCACGCCCTTCGCCTCGCCTACCGCATCCGCCTCCTTTCCCCCACGCAGATCCTTTACGACCTCATCCCATTCCCACATCTGGTCCAATTCCTTCAACACATCCGCCTAAAGTACATTCACCAAAAGTTAGAGTCCCGTCACCCACTAGTATTTCCTCTCCTCCTGGATACCGAGTCCCTGCCACGCCTTTACCGCCATATCCCTCCCTCCCTTCACCTCCACACCCTCTACGACCTCTCCGAGGGTGGCTTCCGCCACCTACCTCTCCCAGACGACGTTCTCCGCAACCGTCCCGACATCTATCCCTCCTTCCAAATTTAACGTCTCCCTGTAGATTATCTCCCCCTCCTCCCTCCACCACCTGTCCCCCTCCCATCCCCCATTTGGCTCACCCCCTCCTTCTCCACTTCCCCGGGAGTCCTTCCGGTTCCACCCCCCTTTCTTCCCCTCCCCCCCACTCCTTTCCCCTCCCCCGCGCTTCCTCCATCCTCCCCCCAAACCCCCAACCACCACTGCAGGGCCAGTTCAGTGCTAGTGTTTTAATAGTGTTCAGTGCTTCGTGTATCTAGTGTTTCGTCGCCCAGTGTTTTTAACATTGTGCACGGGCCCTTGGGCAATCAGTGTTCAGTGTTTCTTACTCAAACGTCACCGTCGCTTTATGTCTAGCCGTCTGCAATGAGTGTCTTTTAGCCACCGTGGCAACGTATTTTTTAACAACCATGTATGTCTTTCCATTGTCTGTACTTTTTACACTCTACATTTTCATCTTGTCATTGAAAAAGCGCCGTTTTATCACCATGTTTTAATTTTATATTCTGTTGTCCAATGTTATCATTCGCTCGGCTGTAGAGCAGCGTCATAGGCTGCTGTCAGCCTGCCTTGTAACAGGGCATTAAAACACGATAAAGGAAAAAAAATCGACATTACACACAATTGTTACTTAGAAAATTTTATTAACATCCTACCAAAGAGATCTACAAACATGTCAGGTGCCTAATGTCACAAAATTATAAGTAATCACTGGAAAGTATGCAGTTCTACAGGGAAACGCCCTTACGCCGAAAAAGTGAAGAATTGAGGTTTCAAATATCTTACGATCACTGTACGAGGGACGTTAGAAAAGTACGTGCAAAGTCCGAGAGATGGCACAACCGGCGAGTATCGAGGTCATGTTCAGTTAGCATCTTTGGAAAGAACTCACACCAAGTTTCAGCCATATTGGTCTATTTCTTTATGTTTGGCATTCGTGTTAATCAAGGAAGTCGAGTAACTGTCAAAGAATGGAGGAAAAAAATTCGTATGGTGTTAAACATTACTTTCTGAAAGAGAAGCTTGATAAACATTATGGTGACTCTGCACTTTCGATTACAGCAGTTTATGAGTGGTTTAAAAATTTTCGCTCAACGTGCTGGACTCCCGAAATCATTGATAAAATCCATGATATGGTGATGGATGACAGAAGAGTTGAGATGCGTGAGATTGCTAGTGCTGTGGGCATCTCGAATGAATGGGTACATAACATTTTGCATAAACATTCGGACATGAGAAAGGTATCCGCAAGATGGGTGCCACGATTGCTCACCCTTGACCAGAAACGGAATCTGGTGAAGTGTTGCAAGGAAGGTTTGCAGCTGTTCAGGAAGACTTGAAGCGACGTTTCGTCACTGTGGATGAAACATGAATACATTACTATACTCCTAAGACCAAAGAACAATCTAAACAATGTGTTACCAAAAAAAGGCATAGACCGGTCCTTCGACCGGAAAGGTTGTGGCAACGGTCTTTTGGGATTCGCAAGGGATAATCCTCATCGGCTATATGGAACAGAGTAAAACTATTACAGGTGCATATTATTCATCGTTCTTGGACCGTTTGAAAACCGAGCTGGAAGAAAAACGCCGGCGATTCGTCCACAAAAAAGTCCTTTCCATCACGACAATGAACCAGTACACACCTGAGCAATTGTGGTCGCAAAATTATTGGAACTAAGATTCCAACTCGTTTCACATCCCCCCTATTCTCCAGACTTGGCTCTCTCGGACTACTATTTGTTTCCCAATTTGAAGAAATGGCTGGCAGGACGAAGATTTCTTTCAAACGAGGAGGTGATTGCAGAAACTAACAGCTATTTTTCAGGCTTGGACAATTCCTATTATTCGGAAGGAATCAACGAATTAGAACAGCGTTGGACGGAATTGAACAATATAATAAGGGCAGTTTACAATTCATTGCAAAGACGTAACAGCCGGCCGCAGTGGCCGAGCGGTCTGCGGAGCGCCAGTCACAGTCTGCACGGCCGCTACGGCCCGGGGTTGGAATCTCCCCTCGGGCATGGATGTTTGTGTCGTCTTTAGTGTAAGGTAGTTCATAAGTAGTTTGCAAGTTTGGGGACTGATGACGCCGCAGTTAAGTCCCTTAAGCTTAACAAACATTTGAACATTTGAAAGACGCAACGACGAGCTGCGACGGGCACATAAAAAAGACACACTTAAGCTATCGGCCATGGCCTTCTTCAGAATATTGAACATCGAGGCAATCACACAGCCACACTTCGCAGTAACGCCGTCATCTCCGGCTGCCTGTGTGATTGCGTGAATGTTCTATACTCTAAATAAACCATGGATGATACCGGTAGTTTAAGTCTTGTATGTGTGTGTGTCTTTTTTGTGCGGCTATCGCAGCTCGTCGTTACATCTTTGCGGTGAGCTGTAAACTGTAAATATAAGAATTATTTTGATTTATGAATAGCTACACAAAGAACTACACAAACAGTAGTTGTAATATATCTGTCAATATAACACCTAAACAGAATAGATAAACAGCGTATTACAAGGAGAAAAACAGCTACCAATGTATATATAAAGAGTATATTTATGAGTTACGATTATCCAGTTAAATTTAATGGTGTACCTATACCATTTGCTCTACAGTTAACCTGAGGATGCCATCAAGCCGAAACAGGCCTGTCGTAATAAATAATGTAGTTAAAAGCAGCGTCTTAGGAATAAATAATTTTTACCATGTCTCTGAACAGCGGAAGAGTAATAATGACTCTGGTAAATTTCTGGGAAAAAGAGGTCAAGATGAGGCACTAATTACGTCACTGCTAGAGTCGCATTTTGTTGCAGTTGGATTGAAATCCTGTACTGTCACATTTTCGACTTCTATAGGCGGTTGAATGGTACTACGCTCGCAAATTACACTGTTTTGAACTTCACAAAACACAATATTTGTGTACTAACTGCACACTTTACTTGGGCTCTACGTGGATGATGCAGAGGGAGAAACCTTGCGAACGTTGGATTCTGAAGCAAGACACGCCTGATGCCACCAGAGCAGCCAGGTGAAGCTTATGAAGAACCAGGTCACAACATCTGACTAGTCAACAAAAAATTTGAAAGGAAAACAATAAGCCAGAAAAGGTCTAGAAAGTGATTGAAGTGCTCTCAAGACTGCCATTATGAAACACTGGATAATCATAGAATGGATACTTTACACTCCATATTGAGCAAAATCACGTCTTTATGTATCTCATCTTCTGAAGTCCTTAGTGAACCGTAACATAATTATGTCATGTGCATTCATATTATATATATATATATATATATATATATATATATATATATATATATATATATATATATATATATATTTCAAAATGTGTTAGGAATAGCATTAGTAGTAAAGAAGTAATGAAATAGAAGGCCATGCCTGATGTTAGAATTTTACTGCGCGTGAATGTAAGCGGATGGTAATTTTTGACGCATCTAAATGTGTATCACGTCGCAGCTCCTAAACTATGCGCCGCAGTGATATAATTTTGTATGTAAATTCAGTGATTTATGTCGATACTGACTACAAAGTGTGTTGCGAGTACAGTTAGTAGTTAACAAGTAATAAATTAAAATGTTCTGGTAGATGTTGAAGTTTGAGCCTATGAAGTCTGACTCTATGAAAATGTAGAATAGGATACACTTTTTCCCTATATCATCTTCACTGCCTCTTCAACTAGTGGCTAAGCAAAACTGAAATATTTCAGTGTCGTCAGCTTTATAGTTTTTAACATATTTTACCTCTTAATACTCGCTTATTTCAGCGTTTTAAAGTTTCAAATTCGGTAATTAATTACGGGAAATATTGAAAATGACATTTTTGTTGCCTCTGGAACCAATCGGATAAGCCACCTTCAACAGAGAGTCCAGCTCACCGAAAATTTGTATTTTATAGTGTAGGACTGAATGTGAGATGGATAAACGCATCACAGAGAAGACACGAAAATTGATGGCTAATAGTTAAAAGGTAGATATGTGGTGATTCGTGAATGGATCGTTCTTTTGAATAAATACGAATAAAGAATCGTGAGAATCGAATCGTGGATCAAAAGAATCGTTTGTATCGTGACGATTCCAAGGTACGATTCATGCTACAAAAGCAACTGATGTACCATGCCGAATGATTACGAAATCCAGAGAGCAGTCAAGAAGGGGACGCGTATGAATAAAGGAAGCACGACAAAGATCATGAGCCCGTAACTATTGTTCAAGAATTAGTGGTAACAGAAACGAAACAGCGAAATCACAGCTGTCAACACACACGAAGAAATGAAAAGTATAATGAAAATATACGTACCTCTTATATCAACCAGTGCAACGTATACACTCACGTATTTTATACAATTTACATGTAATATATTTAACTGAGCCATTCTGGCGTATGTCACATATCCTGAAAACGGCTCTAACGATTTGGAGATGTTTTTACTTTTTCATTACATAGTTGTATTTTTCGTAAATACTAAATTTCACAAATTTATTATATAAAACGCGATTTTAAATTTATTTGTAACGTTTCCTCGTAAATCATTTTTACTATTTGTTTTTTTTATGTTTATCTGAAAGAACACGATTTTACTTGAAAAACATTTTTATGTTAATTTATAAAAACGCGAATTTCGAGTATCTCGAATAAAACTTAGTATTTAGAAACAGATTATGAATTTTAAAGTTTATCTATATAGAGGTAATTCCTAAAATAAGATAATAAGTATTTTTATAGCGATTAGATATTTATTGATAATCATACATTTAATGAAATATGTATTTAAATGGTTGAAGCAGTCGAACAGAACGACAAAGATAGGATTCGAAATGTCTGACCCTCATTAACTCTTTTGACTATCTACAAAGTTACCCAATGAACTAAGCCCCCACATTTGCAGTAATTGGTGTCTGAATTTTACATATCATAAATGTAAGAAATACAAAAATCCTATATACGCAAATGTGGTCTCCTTTTTGTCATTCTGTAAGAATCGTGCTATCGCAGATAAGGAAGATTCGTGAACGAATCGTAGGAATCGATTCAAAAGCTCAGATTCTAACCTCCATGACATTTTCAGACATGTACTCAGTACTGGCATATATGAGTTGATTGTACACTTATGAAAACTGATTACTTATAGACAGAAAATGAATACTTACAACGGTCGTCTAGAAAGTTCCATCAGAGTTTGCTCCTTCTTTGCATACCGTCACTCTCCTTCCGACTTCAGCGAAGAAATTCCTCAAAACATCTTCCCTTTCGAGCACAGAGAAACAGTTCTTTCTTACCCTATAACGAATATTGCACAACTTAATTCTGCACAAACCGTGACATTAAAACGCGCCACAGACATACATTAAGTAGACTGGGAAAGTCGCTAGTTTTAGTGAAGACCAACCTCCTTTGGGAATCCTGGCGCTATTAGGCTTAAGGCTATTTTATCTTTAAGTTAGTAGATGTTTACAAGCCCTTTATGGTATTAATATGGCGACGACTGCTTCAGTAACAACAATGATACTGCGTAGGGCAATGCCATCAAGTTAATGTCTGTATATCTGACAAGCGCCCAAGTCCCTTATTGTCTACTGAACTCCGCTCTCCAACAGTCAACTGTTCGCAGCGTTACGCAGGTATTACTTTTCCTGCCAGACAATTACAACTGCATTACATACAAACATGGAATTAAAAATGCAAATGGAATTAATGTCACACAGTAATCTCTGTATATAAAAAATAATTGCTGTTCGTTAGTCTCACTTAAAACGTTTTACCACCTTAAAGTGTTCTGTTCACCGACTCAGTGATTGTGGTCTTCATGTCTTAATAAATCTCCACAGTATCAACGTTCACGACAGTTACCTTGATATCTCGTGGATGTAGAATCTTCTTAAAACACAACATCTACATTATCTGCTTACAGGAATCCCTAGAATTCATTCAGAATACGTGCAGCTAGAGAAATGTTCTCTATTTTATGTGTGCGTCAAAATTAAAGCAAGAACTCAGAGCAAACACCAGTTATCTGAAAAGCTGTTTAATTTAATCACT
The DNA here is from genome assembly GCA_026315105.1 of Locusta migratoria. Taxonomy (NCBI): domain Eukaryota; kingdom Metazoa; phylum Arthropoda; class Insecta; order Orthoptera; family Acrididae; genus Locusta; species Locusta migratoria. The sequence goes on along the minus strand of CM048751.1, from coordinate 326,057,495 downwards.
TTTACCTTACAATGCATTACAACAATATGGACATCGGTGCCCAAACCGGCATAGTGGCGGTTTGGAAAGCTGTTACAAGACTGCCTTTTTCGATCTTTGTGTGGCCTCCTTTTATAGTCTGGCCTACAATACCATACATTGTTACAACTATCAAAGATATGAAAAACAATTAGTTTGGCCATGTTATGGCAAGATAATAGCAGCTTTACGTTCAAAATTAAAGGTAATTATTAATAAAATTAATTGATTTTTCCGTCGGTACTTGACAGAACATGATAATAATATCAAAAAGGAACAACTTCCTGATGTTCTGCAAAACTTTTTTATTGGTCACAAACCGGCTTTCGGCTTCTTAGGCCATCATCAGGTGACAACTGAATGTAGTACACATGTTTTCAAAGATGTTAAGATTTACAAAGATGTTATCACAGACATTCTAAGAAGCCGAAAGCCGGTTTGTGACCAATAAAAAAGTTTTGCAGAACATCAGGAAGTTGTTCCTTTTTGATATTATTGTAATTATTAATTTACATCGATTCATAATAATCCTGCTTTCATATATCGGGCTGCAGATCAGAAATAAGCTTAACTATATAATACAACAATACATTGTTTGTTTATACTAATATCTTGAAAAATAGTGAAGGGCAAATGTTCCTACCATGTACAGAATAATGAAATAAAGTATCAGTTGTTTTGCTGTATTCATGTACACGGGAATATTTCATATAGGCTTAGTTAATCTACAATGCTGCCCATGCTGGCAAATTTATATTCGAAACATTTATTATATTTGTCTTTTCATGGCCAGTTCCTACTCAAAAATATAATAGAATATATCTTTAAGCATACTATTTCACTTTGTTTTCCTGAAGTGCATATTAGCTGGTTTTAGTTTCATGGCCATGTGCTCTTGTTTATTTTCCTATTTTATGATGAAATGTTATTTGTTTGTCTTCCTAGCAATGTATGTAACTTCTCTTAATCATTACTTTATCTAGAAATCATGTTTCGTATATTACTCACAGAGACGCGTATAGTAAGCAGATTCAAGTGGATGTGGGTTGCCGTTCTTATGAGGAGATGAAAAGGCTTGCTCAGGATAGAGTAGGGTGGAGAGCTGCATCAAACCAGTCTCCGGACTGAAGACCATAACAACAACATATTACACACACTCTGAGATCACAAATTGGCATTTAACAGTTAAGGTTCTAATAAAATAATTTGTTTAATTTGTTATTTGGGTGATGAAGTAGTAAAAATTTAACTCTTTAGATTGCCTATTACATCTCACACTGAAACCCAGAAATGACTTCACCGATTTCAATCTTTTTTTTGTACAGAGGTGGTTTCAGACAAAATCGAAATTGGTAATGTTGTATAGACGTTACCACTTCGGACTAGACTGTTAGTATGTAATGTCTTATGTTCAACCGACTGCGATAAAATTTTGCACCCCGAACGGAGGAACGGCAATGTCTACATAACACTATTCGTATGCTGCGTGGCGAACGGTACTTTACAACACACTCTGATATCAATCCGCAGTTTTATTCCGATCTTGATGAAAATTTGCACACCTGATCTTCAAACCAAATTCAAATGTTCAAATGTTTGTAAATCTATGGGACTCGACATCTTGGTTATTAGTCCCTAGCTTACAAACTAATTAACCTAAGGTAAACTAAACTAAGGACAACACAAACACCCATGCCCGAGGGGGTAATCGAACCCCCGACGACGGACGGCCGCGCGCACTGCAGCACGGTGCTCCAGTACGCGCGGCTAATTCGCCACGGCTTCAAACCGAGAGGAAGCGTATTACGTGCAGATAAGATATCTGCATGGTGTACAAACTGGCAATTGACCATTAAAAATGCTAAGTGTATCTATATGACCACTAAAAGAAATTCGTTAAATTCAGTGATACGATAAATCAGTCAATCTAACAGGTCGTCAATAGTACTAAATACGTAGGAGTAACAATTAAGAACAACTTAAATTGGAAAGAACACAGAAAATATTGCAGGGAAGGAGGCAGAACACTTACAAGATACAACAGTTCAACTAAAGAAACTGGCTACACTACACTTGTGCGTCCTATTTTGAAGTATTGCAGCGCATTGAGGGATACACACTAATTGGAACTGACAGACGATTTAGAGAAAATAGAACTCGGTTTGTATTATCGCGGTATAGGAGAGAGAGAGAGTGTGTCACGCACGTAAATGATGAACGAGTTGGGGTGGTAATCATTAAAAGAAAGGCGTTATTTGTTGCGGCGAGATCTATTTGTGAAATTTCGTTCACCAACATTCTCTTCAGAATGCGAATATATATTGTTAGCTCCCAACTACATAGGGAGATATGATCTTCATAATAAAATATGAGAAATCAGATCGAAAACAGATTTAGGTGTTCCTTTTTGCCGCGAGCTATTAGGGAATGGCATTATAGAGAAATATCATAAAAGTGGTTCGATGAACCCTCTGCCCTGCACTTCATAGTGACTTGCAGAGTATTCATGAAGATGTGTATTGTTCACATAATATTTAGTATGGTGCATGGAGGAGCGTTTAGTATTTCTGATTTCGACACCGTTAGCACGGATTACTCTGCCGCTCCCATAGGATGTTCAAGTCCCCCGTGGTACATGGGTATGTTTGTATGTTGTCTTTAGCATAAGTTAGATTAAGTAGTTTGTAAGTCTAAAGCCGACGACCTCAGCAGTTTGGTCCTTAAGGTTTACGAACATTGTATTAAAATCGCACTGACGTGTTTTACGGCCCACTTTAGATTTGTAGTTTTATACGTTTTTGCAAACATTTCGGACCAAAATAATAATCTAAATAATGAAAAATTAATTAATAAGAGTGTCTGAAACCCTTTTAGGAAAAATGATTTTAGGCAGTGGCGGGTCCGAACCACTGACCTTCAGCGCCACAGTCCAACGCATTGCCCACTACACTACGACTAATAGTTACGAGTTGTGTTTTTTAATTTCATATTATTAATGTTAAATGATGCTAATACGGTATTTGTAGAAACTAGGTTATCATTGATCTTACGAAGAACTACGTGTTTTTGTTAATTCTTCAATGCGCCATTGCTTTGAAATGACAACGAGTAAGTTACAATAAGAAAATCATCAAATACGCAACGCAAAATGGCGTATGCCACATACAGTTCTGGGCGAGGAATGTCACGTAACATCTGCCAACATCTGAGTTTCGTTAATTCAGTGGAGGGCATCAAAACTCCGTTATTTTTGCAAACATCTCTCAAACGATACAAGATATCAAATGAATAAATAAATAAATAAATAAGGGAACAAAGTTGTAGAGAATTTGCTCCTCTACAAATTCGTTCATACAATTTTCGCGTCAGATGAACGGTTAAGCCGTTATTTTCAGTTAAATTTCGAGCTGTTAAAAGACGATCGCAAAGGCCCACTATTGGTGTTACTAACGTAACCTAAAGTGGGCCAAAATGCATTATTATTTGACCGATCACCACATGCATGGGGGGAAGGAGATTGGCAGAAAGTGAGGGAGATGTTAGGCAGGGGGATGGAGAGAGGGAAAAGCAGCAGCTGGACAGAGAGAGGATGGTGAAGTACATGGACTAACTGTATATTGCCGCGAGAGACGACGAACACCGACTGCCGACGTGACGCAGGGGATAGCGTCACGGACTGCGCCGGTTCAATCCCGCCCACCGGCAAAAAATTTATTTCTTTGTAATTAAGAATTCCAGAAGGTTCTACATCTTTCTTATGTTCACTTGTAAATTCTACTTGTTTCTTATGTTAACTGTTCTTCTAATTTCTGGTAAATTCTGTCTGTGTATAAATAGCAGAGCACTCTGCCCGAGAGGCAGTCAGTGCTGTGTGTATGTTGAGTTCGTAATAAACGTGCTTTCAGTATAAGTGCTGTGTTTAGTTGCCTTCGAAGTCAAGCCTTTTTCCATTTCAACGCGACAATATTGAAATAAAAAAATACACACGTATTTTCAGGTTTTCAGCTGACTAATACGGTTAAAAGCCTAAGAGGAAGGTAAGAATTACACATTGAGATAGGGGAATTGATGAGCAGAGAGATTATGGGAAGAAGAGTAGAAGATGAATTCAATTCCCGAACATGTATTCAATTCCCACGCATATTTAACAGTTCCGAAGCATCGGTATGCTAGTCAACAATAGCCTATTTCTTCTTACATAGAATTATATCTGTACGCGCAAAACAAAACAAGCAACTTTAACAAAGCCAAAGCAACAATATAGTATGAAGAAGGTAACAAAATCACATAGCCCTACTTTTGTTAGTAGCAGTGGGCATACAGACAATGCGAAAAGTCGCAGTACGCCCTTTTACTTATCAAAAACTCTGGATCAATAGGCAAACCTGAATATTTCAGTAAGGAATGGGTGAGGTGGTCTGTCTTTTATTTCAAAAGCCTCTATCCTCTTCCTGTCCGCACTTTTTATCGTCCACGTTTCACTCCCATACAAGGCAACACACTACACAAATGCCTCCAGAAAGGACTTCTTTACGCTTAAATTAAAAGTCGATGTTAACAAATTTCTCTTTTTCAAAAACACTTCTTCTCATTGCCATTCTGCATTTTATATCATCTGTATTATGTTAATTTACTGCCCAAGTAACAAAACTGATCTGCCACCTTCATTGTTTCGTTATATAATCTAATTCCTTCAGCATCGCTTGATTTTCTCGGACTGCACATCATTACTCTTGTTTTGCTCTTATTGATGTTCATCTTATACGCACATTTCAACACACCGTCCATTCCGTTAAACTGCTCTTCCAGGTCCTTTGTTGTCTCTGACACAATTACAATGTCATCGGCAAAACGCAAAGTTTTTATTTCTTCGCACTGAATTTTAATTTCTTCTGCAAATTTCTCCTTGCTCTCCGTTATAGCTAGCTCAATGTACAAATTGAATAACATTTGAGAAAGGTCACAACCCTGTCCTACTCCTTTCCCAACCACTGCATCCCTTTCATAACTGTTGTTTGGTTTTTGTACAATTTGTAAATAACTTTCCGTTCCCTATATTTTACCCCTATTTGCTTCTGAATTTGAGTGTATTCCAGTCAATATTTTCAAAAGCTTTTTCCAAATCTACAAAAGCTAAAAATGTAGGTTTGCCTTTCCGTAATTTATGTTCTAAGATAAGCCGTAAAGTGAGTATTGTCTCCAGTGTTCCTACATTTCTCCTGATTCCAAACTGATCCTTCCCGAGGTCGGCTTCTACTAGTTTTTTCCATCCTGTAAATAATTCTTGTTAGTATTTTGCAACTATGACTTAATGAACTGATGGTTCTGTAATTTTCATACCTGTCTGCACCAGCTTTCGATGGAATGGGGATTATTAAGATTTTCTTAAAGTCGATGGGTATTTCTCCTGTTTTATACATCTTACGCACCAGGTGAATTAGTTTCGTCTCCCATAAATTTCAGTAGATCTGAGGGAATGTCGTCCATTCCAGGGCATGTTTCGACCGAGGTCTTTCAGTGCTCTGTCAACTCATCTCCAGTATCTCCTATTTCACCCTCATCTACTTCATCTTACCCTCATACAAAATAGTCTCGAAGTTCATTCCCTCTGTAGAACCCCTCTATATGCCCTTTCCACCTTTCAGTTTTCCCTTCTTTTCTGGGAACTGGTTGTCCATCTAAGTTCCTTACATTAATACAGCTGCTTTTATTGTCTCCAATGTCTCTTATTTTCCTGTAGGCGGTATCTATTTTCCCCTATTTATAAATTCTTCTACAGACTTCATTTGACTTCTAGTCACTGCTGATTAGTTATTTTGCACTTTCTGTCAATCTTATTTCTTAGTCAAATGTACTCCATTTTGCCTGTTTCATTTACAGCATTTTTATATTTTCTTCTTTCATGAATTAAATTTAGTATTTCCTGTGATATCCAGTCTCTCAATTAAGTTTTCCTCTCCCTTAATTGTATGAATAATTTCCTTTACCTCCTGCAACATTTCTTCTATGTCCTCACCATCGCCAGAGCTAGTTGGCACATAAACTTCTACTATGTAGTAGCTGTTGGCTTGGTATCTATCTTGACTACAATAATGCGATCACTGCGCTGCTCATAGTAGTTTACCTGCGTTCCTATTTTCTTATTAATTATCGCACCTACTCATGTAATATCCTGATACAATAAATACAACTGATCTTGTATTTAGAATCCTGTACTCACGCGACTAGAAATCCTGTTCCTCCTTCATACGAACATCATTAATTCCCATTATATCTAACTTCAACCCATCTCTTTCTCTTTTTAAATTTTCTAACTTCCCTACCCGATGCGTAGAATGCGTGTTGTCTTTCCCGATGACGAGATCCTCCTATGTAGTCCCCGCTCTTCCTGAATATTTTATCCGAGAGGATGTCATCATATATCCATACAGTAGAGCTGCATGTCCTCGGGGGAAATGTAATGGCTGTAGTTTCATCTTGCTTTCAGCCGTTCGCAGTAACTGTGTGGCAAAGCCACATTACTTGATGTTACAATGCCAGCTCAGTCAATCTTCTAGACTGTTGCCCCTGTAACTACTGAAAAGGCTGCTGCCCCTCTTCAGGAACCACACGTTTGTCTGGCCTCTCCACAGATACCCCTCCGCTGTGGTTGCACCTACGGTACGGCTATTTGTATCGTTCAGCCAGCGAGCCACCCCACCTCGGCAATACCTGGGGTTTATTGGAGTGAAGTTTATACTATAAATAGAAATGGTACATAGTAAAAACAATCAAATTCGAAAAAATCTCATTTATTAAAATAAAATGACTTGTTTCTACGCAGTTAGTCAATTGCTTTGAAATTAAGAGCACCAAAAATCATATGTTTGTAAATATATGGGACTTAACACCCATGTCCTTAGGAGGACTCGAATCTCAGACGCCGGCGCAATCGGTTCCACTGCGCGGCGCAGGGCGCGGACCGCGGAGGGGTCACTCCGCGGCGGAGGGAATTTAAAAGGCCCGCTACCGGGCTAGAATCCAGCAGTTCCCTTCGAGCAGCCGTAGCGTGCGGATCTCCGTGCCGGCACGTTTCCAGGAGCTCAGTCCGTCAGTTCACCTGATGATGGCGACATGTATGATCGCTAAATATTGTGCCCGTTGGACACTATAGACCGACAGTACACCCGTGGATATTTTGAGTATCTGCTTTGATTGTTTGACCACGCGGTAAGAAGTCAATGAGTAGGATGCCTTTCCAGTCCCAGAACACTGTGCACATCCTTTTCCGAGGTGTCATGATTTGCTTCGGCTTTACCTTTGGTGGGGATGAAGTGTGCCTCCATTCCATTGATTGCCGCTTACTCTCAGGGGTGTCGTAAGAAACCCACGTTTCATCTCCTGTGACTATCCGTCTCAGAAATTCTTCGCCGCTTTCAGCATAACGGGTCAAAAACTCAAGTGCGTTGTGTTTTGTTTTGCTCAGTGAGAATCTTTGGTACCCAACGTGAGCAACGTTTACGGAATTTCAGTTGTTTGGTAACAATTTCATGCGTCAGTGATCGTGAAATTTGGGGGAAGTCCATAGCAAGAGCACTAATTTGAAACCTATGGTTTTCTTGGATCTTGTCATCAATCGCGTGTACCAGTTTTTCTGTAACCAAAGGTGGACGCCCACTTCGTTCTTCATCGTGCACATCACTACGCCCGCCATTGAACTGTCGGACCCATTTTCTCACCATCGAATCACTCATCGCATTTGGTCCGTAAACATCGCAAATTTGCCGATAAATTTCACTTGGTTTCACTTTCCACGCATTCAGAAACCGAATGACCGACCTGATTTCTCAGGCGGCGGGATTTTCAATCAATGCCGACATTTCAAACAAGCACAACAAAGCGTATGTAACTGTCAGCGATCTCCAAATGGCGCACGTTCTTCTCCTTGATACACATCGTCTACAGCGCTGCAGCGGAGATAAATTGAAATGGGGAACTTACTTTCTGGACGCGCCTCGTATTAATCATAACCACAGAAAATTAGCAAACTGCACATAATTAACTATATTTTTCCTTGACTCTGCATTAAAGTTCATAACCATTAAATAAAACATTTATCTGCTGTGACCGTAATATATTTCCAAACTGAAGTGCTACGTGTTCACAGTCTGAACACCGGATCTGAACTCGTACATGTTCACATTCTGACCATCGAATCTGAACTGCCTTCGGCAGCGCGACCCGTGTAGGCTTCTACTCGCTCTGACTGGCGCCAAAACATGGCCGACGCGCGTCATCTGCCTTTTTGTTAGTTATTTCGTTCTCATTTGCATTTGATTTTTATACATTTTATTTTACTGGGACGTAATATAACACTGAGGGGTTCCGCACTCAGCATTGTACCTCGGTTCTACCATTTGTTTATTAAATATTAATTAAAATATGATCGTGTTTTGGCGTGCGACCGCATTATACGAGTATATCAGCCAATCAGAGCGAGGTACGTTCCTTCCAACGCGAACCGAACAGGTAGCACCTGTTACGCTTCAAACACTAACTGGGAGCTAAGAGATATTAAACTTGTACAAAAACCAGGCAGCAGTTATTAGAGTCGAAAGGTATGAAACGGCCGCAGTGGTTGGGGAAGGGAGTAAGACAGGGTTGTAGCCTTTCCCCATGTTGTTCAATCTGTACACTGAGCAACCAGTGAAGGAATGCAAGGAGAAATTTGAAGAGAGAATTAAAGTCCACTGAGAGGGAATAAAAACATTGAGGTTTGTCGGCGATATAGTAATTCTGCACCTGGAAGAGCAACTAAACGGAATGGCCTCTGTCTTGAAACAAAGATAATGGAATGTCTTGCCAGAAAATCAGGCGATGCTAAAGGAATTAGATTAGGTAATTGGACAAATGTAATAAATGAGTTTCGTTATTTATGTAGCAAGATAACTTCTGATGGCCGAAGTAAAGAAGATATAAAATGCAGAATGGCTATGGGAAGAAATCGTTTCTGAAGCAGCGATATTTGTTGACAACCAATATTAGTTTAAATGTTAGGAAGTCCTTTCGGAAAACATTTGTCTGGAGTGTGCATTGTATGGCATTGAAACGTGGACGATAAGGAGTTCAGACAAAAAGATGATAGGTTTTGAAATGTGGTGCTACAGACGAATGATGATTAGATGGGTAGATCACATAACTAATGACGTGGTGCTAAACAGAATTGGGGAGAAAAGGAGTTTCTGGCATATCCTGATTAAGAGAAGGGATTGATTGGTGGGACATACCCAGAGACATCACGGAATCGACAACTTAGCATCAGAAGAAAATGTGTGAAGTAAAAATTGTAGAGGGAGACCGAGGGACGGATGCATTAAGCAGATTCAAAAGTATGCATGATGCTGTACGTATTTTCAGATGAAGAGGCTTGCAGAGGATAGGGTAGCGGGGAGAGCTACAACAACAAAAAGCCATAAATATTACAATATCTTAACATTTTTCTACTTTTTATTTCTACATCTACATCTGCATGGGGTACTCTGCAAATCACATTTACGTGCCTGGCAGAGGGTTCATTGAACCAGCATTATACTATTTATCTCCCATTCCATTCTCGAATAGCGCGCGGGAAGAAAGAACACATGAATCTCTCCATTCCAGCTCACATTTCTCGCATTTTATTCTGATGATCATTTCTACCTATGTAAGTGGGAGTCAACAATATATTTTGGCATTCGGAGAAAATGTTGGCGATTGGAGTTTCGTAAGTAGCCCACGCCGCAGCGATAAGCCGGCCGCGGTGGCCGAGGGGACTGAGGCGCTTCAGTCACGGTCTGCACGGGGTTCGAATCCCCCCTCGGGCATGAATATTTGTGCCGTCCTTAGTCTTAGCTAGTTCATAAGTAGATTGTAAGTTTAGGGACTGATGACCCCGTAGTTAAGTCCCATAAGTTCTAAAAACATTTGAACATTTGGAGCGATAAGCGCCGTTGTTGTAATGATTCCCATCCCAGATCCCGTATCATTTCGGTAACGCTGTCTTCCCTGTATCGTGACAATACGAAACGAGTTGCCCTTCTTTGGGCTCTTTCGATGTCCTCCTTCAAACCACCTGATAAGGATCCCACACTGGGCAGCAATACTCCAAAAATGGAAGGACAAGCGTAGTGTATGCAGTTTCTTTTGTAGTTGTGTTGCATGTTTTCAGGGTTCTGCCAATAAAACGCAGTCTCTGCTTCGCCTTTCCCACGACATTGTCTACGTGTTCTTTCCAATTTGACTGAAGTAAGAGAAATTCCTAGGTATTTTGTGGAGTTTACGGCCTTCACATTTGATTGATTTATCTTGTAAACAAAGTTTAACGGATTTCTTTTCGTACTCATGTGGACGTCTTCACACTTCTCATTAATTAGAGTCAATTGCCAATTTTTACACCATACTGATATCATATTCAGATCGTTCTCCAGTTGGTTTTGATCTTCAGATGATTTTACTTGACGGTAAATGACGGCGTCATCTGCAAACAACCTAAGAGAGCTACTTAGATTTTCCTCTAAATCGTTTATGTAAATAAGGAGCAGCAGAGGACCAATAACACTACCCTGTGGAAAGCTGGATATCACCTTTCTTTTAGTCGATGCCTTACTACGAACTGTGTCCTCTCTGACAGGAAATCCCCTATCCAGTCACAAATTTGGGGCGATATACCATGTTGTTGTGTTGTTATGGTCTTCAGTCCGGAGACTGGTTTGATGCAGCTCTCCACAATAACCTATCCTGGGCAAGCCTTTTCATCTCCTCATAAGAACGGCAACCCACATCCACTTGAATCTGTTTACTATACGCGTCTCTCGGTCTCCCTCTGCGATTTTTACCGCACACACTTCCATCCAATGCTAAATTTACGATTCCTCGATGTCTAAGAATGTGTCCTTCAGATGATTTTACTAGACGGTAAATGACGGCGTCATCTGCAAACAACATAAGAGAGCTACATAAGCGATCCCTTCTTTTAGTCAGGGTATGCCAAAAATTCCATTTCTCAACAATTCTGTTCAGTACCTCTTCATTAATTATGCGATCTACTCATCTAATCTTTAGCATTATTCTGTAGCACCACATTTCAAAAGCCTCTATCCTCTTCCTGTCCGCACAGCTTAACCACGCAATTTGATTAAAAGCCGTTTGTGAGGTACGGTGTCAAAAGCCTTCTGGAAATCAAGAAATACGGAATCGATTTGCGAACTTTTGTCGATAGCACCCATCACTTCGTGTGAATAAAGAGCTAGTTGTGTTTCGCATGAACGATATTTTCTAAATCCGTGTTGACCTTGGGTCAATAGATCGTTCTGTTCGAGATAGCCGCGGTGGAGTAGCCGAGCGGTCTAAAGCTTCTCGTTGCGGAGCTCGCGGTTGCTCGCCGTGGAGGTTCGAGTCCTCCCTGGGGCATGGGTGTGTGTGTTTGTCCTTAAGTTAGTTTACCTAGGTTTAAGTAGTTTGTAAGCTACGGACTGATGACCACGCAGTTTGGTCCGATAGATTTACAAATATTTGAACATTTGTTCGAGATAATAATTTCTACATATGTTACTGGAATAACGGCAATAAAAAACCTGAAATCGATTAGATAAAAACCGGTTACCTTGGGAGATTTTTACAATAAATTCGAAGTGGAGATGCCCCTGATCCCTAGGTCTCGAGAGCGAAAAGAGCGACCTGGGTTTCCCAGAACGAATTAGCTTTCTGATTTTACATTTCAGACCATTTCATTTTGGTCTCCTCCCCCCTCCCCCTCATCTCTTGCCGATTACTCCAGTTTGTGGTAGCTACTACACCACGATGTACTTTGTGAAACGCATGCGCGATGTAAATTTGGACGATTCTTTGGTAATTACCCCGCACCCAGAGCAGAGCAATAGCACCGCCGGCGCGACCCGTATTTAATACGTCTGGAAGAACGGCGGCGGAGTGACAGGTTCCCCTCTCAGAGGGAGGCCCGGGGCGTTGTGTGGCGTGGCCGGGGTGCAGGTGTCGCCGGTAAGCCATATTTTCCACGGTGGCCACCCTCAGCCGCCACAAACGGGCGCATGTTTACTTTTCCCCCCACCCCCGCTTATATATATATATTTTTTTTTTTTTTTACGCTGTTGGCCGTTTCATCTCGCGCTCCAGTGCCCGCGCAGTCCGCTAGCGGCGCTTAGGAGCGCAATATTACAGCGCCGCTCCCGCAATCCTATATAGCGCCACATAATACCCCGACACGCGGCAACAAAAGCAAAAAAGAGAAGGAAAACCGCGCCGGGCGGCCTGCGGCTCGTTTAAAAAACAAAAGGAACAAAAAAAGAGATGGCGGCGGCCGCTTTAGACGGCGGGAGGCGGAGGGCACCCGAGTGCTGGCTGCGGCCACAATACGCGCAAGTTTTTATGCTCTGTGCCGCTGGATGGCGGGCAAAAAAACTGCGGAAAATAACTAGGGGAAACAAAAAAAAAAGGTTCTCTTGCGGCGGGAGGGAAGCGGCCGGCGAAAATGCGCTTATATTAAGCCCGATCATATATTAATTTCACACTTAAAAAGACAACGGTGTATGACAATGGTCGAGGCGTGCGCGCCGGTTCGGCACAATCGGCTTACCGGACGCGGCTGCAAAGCTCCTTACTGCGGGGGCGGCGCCGGGGGCGGTGCGGGGGCGGCGTCTTGCGGGGGCGGCGTCGGGCTGTGGTCGCGTGGCCACAGCAGGTGTACTGCGTCCGCGCAGAAGAGTCCACGTCACTATACATTACCTTACCTTCCCGAACCGCGAACTTAAAGAACTGTTACACACACACACATTTTTTGACAGTAGTACAAACTGCAAAAAAAAAAAAAAAAAAAAAAAAAAAAAAAAAAAAAAAAAAAAACGTCGCTGTGGCATGTATATATATACTAGCTGACCCGATGAACTTCGAATCACTTACCTCTTAATATAAACCATACTAAATTAAATTACATGTATTTTAGACCCAGTAGCTTCATAAAGGCATCATCAGATAGTCTGAGTATCGGCTCGATAGAGGGGCCGCGGTGGAGTAGCCGAGCGGTCTAAGGCATCTCGCTGCGGAGCGCGCGGTTTCTCGCCGTGGAGGTTCGAGTCCTCCCTGGGGCATGGGTGTGTGTGTTTGTCCTTAGGTTAGTTTACCTAGGTTTAAGTAGTTTGTAAGATGTAGTTTGTAAGATGACCACGCTGTGTGGTCCGATAGATTTTTGAACATTTGAAAGAGTGGGCAAATCACGCATACATGTCCACATTCGTGGAAGTTCAGGGATGGTTTAAACGGCGACAAAATATGGAAAAATTGCGAGGAAAATTTAGATTTAAAACATGTAGAATAATGACTTGATTGTTGTGTTAGTTGCGTTCGAAAATATACTTTGAAAGACTAAACTTCGCTTTACACGATCTGAACTCGTATATGAAGTGTCAAAAATAAAAACGAATTGCTGTTCGTTAGTCTCGCTAAAACTCGAGAACGGCTAAACCGATTTGGCTATATATCATTACATAAACCACTGAATCTAAAAGGTAAAGCAGTCAACAATCTGAAGATTGGTTTGAACACCACAGTGCTTTACTAAGCATGGTACTGTTTGGAGGTGGTATGCCGTTGCCTTCCTCCGACCTTCGAACTGACTCACCCAGCCAGTTATAGAGGGACCTACAGTTTAACGTGGGTTCCGAACCATGGTGCTACTCGGTATTTTTCACGTGAGCAATACTGCCAGAGGTGAAAGAAGTGGAAAGTGACAGATAAAAATCCTAGGACCTGGCGGGGATCGAACCCGCGACCTTTGGCTTTGTAGTCTGGCACTCTACCACTGTGCAACCGAGGCGCAACACTGAATCTATTGTGATGAAATCTGGCAAGTACCGGATAAGATATTTTAGAAAGTGTGTAATTCAAGATATTTTGATTTGAAGTTTATAAAGCGAAATATCAAACAATAATTACTCTGGAAAAGTTATTTACTCTTTGACTTCTTAAATATTTTACAGAAGTTATAATGAACTTTTAAAAATGTATTCTCTTTTGTAGAAAGTGAATAGAACGGCAGAACAACAGAAGTATGTATGTACACTTTCTTTCAACGTCAAATGTGCAAAAGTTTAGCGCAGTCGTACGAATGATATTGATATCCCAAAGAAAAGAGCTCTTTAAGTTTTCCACAATTGTTTCTATTTTGTGGCCAAGTATTCCATACTTTTACTTCACTCAAACCTTACTCTCACTTTGAACGGCAAATGTGCAAAATTTTATCGCAATCAGATGAATGTTATTAATATTTCATTGAAAAATATATTTCTATTTATTCCAATTTTCCGGGATACTTTTCCAAATTTTTATTTCATAAGAACGTTACTCTTGCTTTGAAAGTGAAATATGCCAAATTTTATCTCAATCAGACGAATGATATTGATATCCCATTGAAAAAAGCTCTTTCAGTTTCTCGCAAATTTCAAAATTTCCGGGTAACTTCTTCAAATTTTTCATTCATAAGAAAGTTAATCTTTCGTTGAACGTCAAATGATCAAAATTTTATCGCAGTCGGATGAACGGTTCTCAACATATAGATTTGAGTACATATAGAAACACATTGAAGAAGGGACTTGGTTCGAATTTTGCGACTTCCTTTTTAATTGAACATATTTTTTTTCTTGAAACTTTTCCAAAACCATAATTAACAAAACAAAAACAGAATTACCCCCTCTCCGTTGTGCGAATGCTGTACTCAAGTGCCGACCGCGGTGGCCGAGGAGACTGAGGCGCTCCAGTCACGGTCTGCACGGTCACTATGGTCGGGGGTTCGAATCCCCCCTCGGGCATGGATATTTGTGCCGTCCTTAGTATAAGGTAGTTGATAAGTAGTTTGTAAGTTTAGGGACTGATGACCCCGTAGTTAAGTCCCATAAGCTTAACAAACATTTATCTTTTATTTGTACTCAAGTGATGCTCTTACAATCATGTGGCAATTGACTTTTATTCATAGAAAAAACAATTTTCCTACTTTCCGGGCGAGTTTTCCAAATTTTTTATTTGTTGCGAACCTTCCTCTTGCTTTCAACACGAAATGTACAAAATTTTATCCCAATTGGAAGAACGGTATTGATAGCTCACTGGAAAAAGCTGTTTCAAGTTTTCCCCATTTTCCTCTTTTTCCGGACAACTTTTCCATATTTTATCACCGTTTAAACCTTCTGTGAACTTACACAAATATTTCAAGACCAAAATTAGCCAAATCGATTCAGCCGTTCTCAAGTTTCAGCGAGACTAACGAACAGCAATTCATACATATATATATATATATATATATATATATATATATATATATATATATATATATATATATAAGATGAAAAAACTTCATCTTAATATGTATATATGCAAATTTAGGTGTTTGTGCCTATATTTCACTCTGCAGCCAAAACTACACATCGCAAACGAATGGTGTTTGTATGTGGTAGTAGGTATCAGTCTCCCATGGTGTGGTAAAGGGTCGATAACGATAAAGCGTTGGAAGATAATAGGAGTTGAAAGTTACCGACTTATATAAAACTGTACAATGGAGCCGAACGATCTCTCTGTGTCGTGTAGTACAAAAGCGAAAGGACACTCATTCACTCACTCACTGACTAAAAATGAAATCTCGAAAACTACTTCACCTATGAAGCTGAAATTTGGCGGTAATGTAGTTATAGGAAGAAGACTTCACATAAGAAAGGACTTAGCGATAGGGCCGGTAATTCAGGAGATATGACGTCATAAACAACAGAAACTTACCCGACTTGGAGCGCGTGATACTGTGACTTTATAAGTCCACTATTTGAGAAGGAGAGCACGTAGCGACTTGAAACAAGCTTTAAACATAATTTCAAACCTTTAGGAAACATTTTGTCTCTGACAACCCCAGCAAAATGATGAAAAGAAAAAAAGTTTATCGCTTATTACTATTTCGGCGTTCATTTGGAAAAATTACGGCATTTGGCAGGCCGTTACAATTTATTATTCGCACACTATTAATTGTAGTCACGAAAAATGTTACAGAAAGTATACACACGTACCACTAAACGTACGTTCGAAATTTTATCATAGTACAACTCACAGTTCACTGCCGGCCGCGGTGCCCGAGCTGTCTGCGGCGCGCCAGTCACGGTCTGCACGGCCTCTACGGTCGGGGGTTCGAATCCCCCCGCCCCCCCCCCTTGGGCATGGATGTTTTTGTTGTATTTAGTATAAGGCAGTTCATAACTAGTTTGTGAGTTTAGGGACTGATGTCCCCGCAGTTAAGTCCTATAAGCTTCACAAACATTTGAACATTTGCAGAGTTAAGAATCACAAACGACACATGGTTCGGGAGATATGACGACATAAACAATAGGAATCGCAAAAAATTGCCACATAATGCGACGAGTTATATTCATACACTGTATTAGAATGAGAGTACTTAGCGACTTGCAACAAACTTTAAAGATAATTTCAAATCTTTGTAATAATTTTTCTCGCTGACAACCACAGTAAAACGGTAAAAGGAAAAAAAGTTTCTCGCTTTTCGTTTTCCGCTGTTCATGGACTAAAACGGCATTCGGTATGGCGTTACAATTTATAACTTCTACACTACAAATTGTAGCCGCAGAAAATTTTACAGAAAGTATATACACATATAGCTAATGTAATTTCGAAATTGTATCACACTACGACATGTAGTTCATGATATATGAGCGCACAAACAGTAACGTTCATGGAAAACCGCTGGTGTGTAAGACGTACGAGACAGGAGACATACCCTCAGACTTTAAGAAAAATGTAATAATCCCCATTCCAAAAGCAGGCGCAGACAGATGTGGAAATTACAGAAGCATCAGTTTAATAAGTCATGCTGGCAAAATTTTAACACGAATTATTTACAGAAGAATGGAAAAGTTGGTAGAAGCCGACCTTGGGGAAGATCAATTTGGATTCAGGGGAAATGTAGGAACCCTGGAGGCAATCCTGACTTTATGGCTTATCTTAGAAGGCGAACCTACATTTCTAGCTTTTGTAGATTTGGAGAAAGCTTTTGATAATGTTGATCAGCTCTTAAAATCAGCAGGAGTGAAATATAGGGAACGGGAGGTTATTTACAACTTGTACAAAAACCAGACAGCAGTTATCAGAGTTCAAGGGCACGAAATAGATGCAGAGGTTGGGAAGGGTGTAAGACAGGGTTGTAGCCTTTCTCCAATGTTATTCAATTTGTACATTGAGCAACCTATAAAAGAAAGCAGGCAGTATTGCTCATGTGAAAAATACCGAGTAGCACCGTGGTTCGGAACCCACGTTAAACTGTAGGTCCCCCTATAACTGGCTGGGTAAGTCAGTTCGAAGGTCGGAGGAAGGCAACGGCATACCACCTCCAAACAGGACCATGCCTAGTAAAGCACTGTGGTGTTCAAACCAATCTTCAGATTGTTGACTGCTTTACCTTAGGAGAAATTTAGAGAAGGAATTAAAGTTCAGGGTGAAGAAATAAAAACATTGCGTTTTGCCGATGACATTGTAATTCTGTCAGAGACAGCAAAGGTCCTGGAGGAGAAATTGAACGGAATGGACAGTGTGTTGAAAGGAGCATATAAGATGAACATTAACAAGAGCAAAACAAGGGTAATGTAGTGCAGCTTAAGAAAATCAGGTGATGCTGAAGGCATTAGATTATGCAACGAAACAATAAAGGAGGTAGATGAGTTTTGTTACTTGGGCAGTAAAATAACAAATGATGGTCGCAGTACAGAGGATATAAAATGCAGAATGGCAATGGGTAGAAAAGCGTTCTTGAAAAAGAGAAATTTGTTAACCTCGATTATTGATTTAAGCCTAAGGAAGTCCTTTCTGAAGGCATTTGTGTGGAGTGTTGCTTTGTATGGGAGTGAAAAATGGACAGTACGGACAGGAAGAGTATAGAGGCTTTTGAAATGTGGTGTTACAGAAGAATTCTGAAGGTTAGGTGGGTGGGTCGTGTAACTAATGAGGAAGTAATGAACAGAATTGGGGAGAAAAGGAATTTCTGGCATACTTTGACTAAAAGAAGGGATCGATTAGTAGGACACATTCTTAGACATCAAGGAATTGTGAAATTAGTGTTGGAGGGAAGTGTGTGGGGTAAAAATCGCAGAGGGAGACCAAGAGATGAATATAGGAAGCAAATTCAATTGGATGTAGGTTGCCGTTCTTATGAGGAAATGAAGAGGCTTGCTCAGGATAGATTAGGTTGGAGAGCTGCATCAAACCAGTCTCCGGACTGAAGACCACAACAACAACACAACAGCACTTAATCAAATGAATGTATACCTGAAAAAGTATAAAAAATATATTATAATATATAAAAATATAATTCAATAAATACGTACGTATTTTATATGTCATTTTTATTTTAATTACTGTCTCTCGTAGTTTGGATACTGCACTTATAATTTGGAACATATGCGACACAGCTTTATTTCTTAAATATTCTCCCATAAATATATAACTTGATTTTAGATGAAAAACAAATCGCACTGACGTGTTTTACGGCCCACTTTAGATTTGTAGTTTTGTAAGTTCTTGCACCACTCCCATGAACCACAGACATTGCCGAGGTGGGGTGGCTTGCGTGCCTCAACGATACAGATAGCCGTACCGTAGGTGCAACCACAGCGGAGGGGTATCTGTGGAGAGGCCAGACAAACGTGTGGTTCCTGAAGAGGGGCAGCAGCCTTTTCAGTAGTTACAGGGGCAACAGTCTGGATTATGACTGAGCTGACCTTGTAACATCACCTAATGTGGCTTTGCCACACAGCTACTGCGAACGGCTGAAAGCAAGGGGAAACTACAGCCGTTACCTTTCCCGAGGACATGCAGCTCTATTGTATGAACATATGATGATGGCATCCTCTCGGGTAAAATATTCCGGAGGTAAAATATTCCCCCATTCGGATCTCCGGGCGGGGACTACTCAGGAGGATGTTGTCATCAGGAAAGACAATACTGGCATTCTACGGGTCGGAGCGTGGAATGTTAGATCCCTTAATCGAGTAGGAAAATTAGAAAATTTAAAAAGGGAAATGGATAGGTTGAAGTTAGATATAGTGGGGATTAGTGAAGTTCGGTGGCAGGATGAACAGGATTTCTGGTCAGGTGAGTACAGGATTATAAATACAAAATCAATTGGGGGTATCACAGGAGTAGGATTGATTATGAATAAGAAAATAGGAATGCGGGTAAACTACTATGACCAGCACAGTGATCGTATTATCATTGTCAAGATAGATACGAAGCCAACACCGACAACAGCAGTACAGGTTTATATGCCAACTAGCTCTGCCGATGATGAGGAAATCGAAGAAATATATGAGGAGCTAAATGAAATTATTCAGACAATTAAGGGTGAGGAAAACTTAATTGTGATGGGAGACTGGAATTCGGTAGTAGGACAAGGAAGGGAAGGGAAGATAGTAGGTGAATATGGTCTGGGCAAAAGGAATGAAAGAGGAAGCCGCCTGGTAGAATTTTGCACGGATCATAATTTAGTTATAACAAACACCTGGTTCAAGAATCACAAAAGAAGGTTGTATACGTGGAAGCGACCAGGAGACACCGGGAGATACCAGTTAGATTTTATAATGGTAAGACATAGATTTCGGAACCAGGTTTTACAGTGTAAGACATACCCAGGGGCAGATATACTCTGACCATAACTTGTTGGTTATGAACTGTAGGCTGAAACTGAAGAACCTACAAAAAGGTAGGAAAATAAGGAGATGGGACCTGGATAAATTGAAGGAACCTGAGGTTCTTAAGAATTTCAAAGGGAGCTTTAGGCAACAATTGACAGAAACGGGGGAAAATAAAACAGTAGAGGAGGAATGGGTAGCATTGAGAGATGAAATAGTGAAGGTAGCAGAGGACAAAATAGGTAGGAAGGCAAGACCTACAAAAAATCCTTGGATATCACAGGAGATACTAAATTTAATCGATGAAAGGAGAAAATATAAAAATGCAGTAAATGAAACAGGTAAAATGGAATACAGACGACTAAGAAATGAGATTGACAGGAAGTGCAAAATGGCTAAGCAGGAGTGGCTAGAAGGCAAATGCAAGGATGTAGAAGAATGTATAAATAGGGGAAAAATAGATACAGCCTACAGGAAAATAAAAGAAACATTTGGAGATAAGAAAAACAGCTCTATGAATATCAAGGACACTGATGGAAAACCAGTTCTCAGCAAAGAAGGGAAAGCTGAAAGGTGGAAGGAGTATATACAGGGGCTCTACAAAGGAAATGAACTTAGAGACAATATTGTAGGAAGGGAAGAGGATGTAGATGAAGATGAAATTGGAGATACTGTACTGAGAGAAGAATTTGACAGAGCCCTGAAAGACCTAAGTCGAAACAAGGTCCCTGGAGTAGACGATATTCCCTCAGAGCTACTGAAGTCTCTGGGAGAACCAGCCATGACAAACCTGTTTCACCTGGTGGGTAAGATGTATGAGACAGGTGAACTACCCTCAGATTTTAAGAAAAATGCTATAATCCCCATACCAAAGAAATCAGGTGCAGACAGGTGTGAAAACTACAGAACCATCAGTTTAATAAGTCATGGTTGCAAAATATTAACACGAATTATATACAGAAGGATGGAAAAGCTGGTAGAAGCCGACCTCAGGGAAGATCAATTTGGGTTCAGGAGAAATGTAGGAACACGGGAGGCAATACTTACTTTCCGGCTTATCCTAGAAGATAGATTAAGAAAAGGCAAACCTACATTTCTAGCTTTTGTTGATTTGGAGAAGGCTTTTGACAATGTTGATTGGAATAAACTCTTTAAAGTTCTGAAGGAAGCAGGAGTAAAATATAGGGAGCGTAAGGTTATTTATAACTTGTACAAAAACCAGACAGCGGTTGTCAGAGTTGAAGGGCATGAAAGGGATGCAGTGGTTGGAAAGGGAGTAAGATAGGGTTGTAGTCTTTCTCCATTGTTATTCAATTTGTACATTGAGCAAGCTATAAAGGAAAGCAAGGAGAAATTTGGAGAAGGAATTAAAGTTCAGGGTGAAGAATTAAAAACATTGCGTTTTGCCGACGACGTAGCAATTCTGTCAGATACAGCAAAGGACCTGGAAGAGCAATTGAACGGAATGGACAGTGTGCTGAAAGGTGCATATAAGATGAACATTAACAAGAGCAAAACTAGAGTAATGGAGTGCAGTGTAAGACTATCAGGTGATGCTGAAGGAATTAGATTGGGAAACGAAGCAATAAAGGAGGTAGATGAGTTTTGTTACTTGGGCAGTAAAATAACAAATGATGGTCGCAGTACAGAGGATATAAAATGCAGAATGGCAATGGGTAGAAAAGCGTTCTTGAAAAAGAGAAATTTGTTAACCTCGATTATTGATTTAAGCCTAAGGAAGTCCTTTCTGAAGGCATTTGTGTGGAGTGTTGCCTTGTATGGGAGTGAGACATGGACGATAAACAGTGCGGACAGGAAGAGGATTGAGGCTTTTGAAATATGGTGCTACAGAAGAATGCTGAAGATTAGGTGGGTGGATCGCGTAACTAATGAGGAGGTACTGAACAGAATTGGGGAGAAAAGAACTTTCTGGCATACCTTGACTAAAAGAAGGGATAGATTGGTGGGACACATTCTTAGACATCAAGTAATTGTGAATTTAGCATTAGAGGGAAGTGTGTGGGGTAAAAATCGCAGAGGAAGACCAAGAGATGGATACAGTAAGCAGATTCAGACAGATGTAGGTTGCCGTTGTTATGTGGAGATGAAGAGGCTTGCTCAGGATAGGGTATTGTGGAGAGCTGCACCAAACCAGTCTCCGGACTGAAGACCACAACAACAAGTTCTTGCAAACATTTTGGACCAAAATAATAATCTATATAATAAAAAATTAATTAATAAGTATGTCTGAACCCCTTTTAGGAAAAATTTTTTTTAGGTAGTCCCACAAATTATGCACTACGGTACAGCTAAAAGTTAGGAGCCGTGTTCTTAAATCTGGTACTATTAATGGCCATTGTTAACTGATGCTAATATGACATTTGTAGACACTATATTATCATTTATCGTACGAAGAACGACGCGTTTTTGTTAATTCTTCAGTGCGCCATTGCTTTGAAATGAAAACGTGTAAGTTACAATAAGTTAATCATCAAATACGCAACGCAAGATGGCGTATGCCACAGAGAGTTCTGGGCGAGGAATGTCACGTGACATCTGCGAACGGCTGTTTTTCGTTAATTCAATGGAGGGTATCGAAACTCCGTTATTTTTTTCAAATATCGCTGAAACGATACGACATATGAAAAAGACATAAGGGAGCAAAGTTGTAGAGAATCTTCTCCTCTGCAAATTCGGTAATTCAATTTTCGTGTCAGATGAATGGTTAAGCCGTTATTTTCATTCAAATTTCGAGTTGTCAAAAGACCATTGCAAAGGCCCACTTTTAGTGTTACTACCGTAACCTAAAGTGGGCCAAAAAGAGATTGACAGAGGGAGAAAGAAGGATAGGAGAAGTACTAATTCAAGGCTGGATTAAAAAGTAAATACCCGGGGAACGCCTGGTTTTTCAGCTAGTATAAAATAAAATTGAAGATAACGTATTTTTACGTAACTAGAGTTTTATTATGTTTTGTTTAATTTTTGTGAATGAAAAATCTGTTGTTCTAGAGTGAAGTTATTTGAAGTCTGCAGCTTCGTTACGACAGAATTAAACTAACTGACATAAATAATCTGTATTGCATCAGAAGTTTACAACAGAGCTGACAGAACCACAGTTAAGCTTTACAGCCTCACTTCAACTCACGGGTCTATTGACTTGAACGTCATCTATCTGTCTAGTACAAGTAGAACAATCCGCAATTTTGAGTCCCACGATCAATGCGCGCATTTAAAGACTACGAAACACATACGCTTTATAATATGCTCACAAGGGCATTAAATATACTTTTCTAAAGCAGAAAATATTACAGTGTAGTAAATGTATTGGCTTACATCTGACTGTAAGAGATAAGCAACTGAAAGATAGTGGTTAGAAGGATAGTTACAGATATGATATATTCACTTACATTCCATACTAGATGACCCGGTGACTTCGAATCACTTACCTCTTAATATAAATCATATTAATTTCAATCATATGTATTTTAGACCCAATAGCTTTATAAAGTCATCATCAGATAGTCTAAGTACCGGTGAACGTCAGATGTACAAAAGTTTATCGCAATCGTACGAATAATATTGATATTGAAAATAAATCAGCTCTGTGAATTTTATCCATTATGGATGTTGAACTCCGTGACTGTTTCTTATAGGTTGTGGAAATAAAATCCGGTACCAGTGACAATTATTTTTTTAGTTGTATGGTAGCAAATTAGATTATGTAAACTGGTCATTATGAAATACAATGGCAATAAATTCGACTAGAGTGAAAAATGGTTTTTACCATATGTTCGTTTCAAAAGATTTGTATAAATTTCGGTGCGTTTTTGTGATGTATTTCTAATAGAGGCTGTTTCTATTTTGTTCTGTGTTTAGTTGTGAGGGGGTAATGAGTTACAGTTTTTGTTTGTGAATAACTCGTTGAAAATGTTCAGAAAAAATTATTTGCTAGCTCCACCTATATATATTTGTAACTGGTAGCGGATTTTATTTCCACAACCTAAAACAGCTCTTTCAGTTTTGCCAAAATTTTCCTATTTTCTGGCCAACTATTCCAAACTTTTACTTCACTCAAACCTTCCTCCCGAAGTCGAATGTACAGCATTTTATCGCAATCAGATGAATGGTATTGATATTTCAGAATAATATGTTTCTATTTTTTCCTGAATTTTCCAATCTTCAGGGAACTTTTCCAAATTTTTATTAAATAAGACCATTTCTTTTGCTTTGAACGTCAAATATGCAACATTTTATCGTAATCAGACGAATCATATTGATGTCACAATGAAAAAAGCTCTTTCAGTTTCTTTCTAATTTTCAAATTTTCCGGCTAATTTTCCGAATATTTATTTCTTCGCCGAACGTCAAATGATCAAAATTTTATCGCAATCGGATGAAGGGTTCTTAACTTATAGTGTTGAGTACATTTAGAAACACAATGAAAAAGGATCTAGATTCGAAATTCGCGACTTTCCCTTTTAACTGTCCCTGTTTTTTTTTTTTTTTTTTTTTTTTTTTTTTTTTTATTGAAAACTTTTCCAAGACCATAATGAACAAACAAATAAAAATTTATCCTTCTCTGTCGTGCGAATAGTCAGTTATAGTGCTGAATTCAGTCAAAAACACATTGAAAAGCGCATTTTAAGTTTGTCTCAAATTTTCCAACTTCCCAAAAAAATTAATTTCGTACAAACCTTGTCCTATCAAGCAGTACACAAGTGATGCTCTTACAACCATGAGGCAATTCCTTTTATTCATAGAAAAAAATCGCTTTCGATTTTTCGTAAATTCTCCTACTTTCCGGGCGATTTTACCAAATTTTTATTTGATGCGAACCTTCCTCTTGCTTTCAACACGAAATGTACAAAATTTTCTCGCAATTGGACGAACGGTATTGATAGCTCACTGGGAAAAGCTGTTTCAGTTTTTCCAGATTTTTCCTCTTTTCCGGACAACTTTTCCATATTTTATCACCGTTTAAATCTTTCCTGGACTAACACGAATAGTTCCAGACTAAAATTAGCCAAATCGGATCAGCCATTCTCGAGTTTTACCGAGACTAACGAACAGCAATTCATTTTTATATATAGATATACAGGGTGAGTTACCTAACATTACCGCTGGATATAGTTCGTAAACCACATCAGATACTGACGAACCGATTCCACAGACCGAACGTGAGGACAGGGGCTAGTGTAATTGGTTAATACAAACCATAAAAAAATGCACGGAAGTATGTTTTTTAACATAAATATACGTTTTTTTATATGGAACTACCATTCTAAATATTTAGCAAATACACTTAAAATACGTTACAATTATAGTATTTTCTGGTATATAAATTGTACATCCACATACGTTTACGGTAACTAAGAGTTGCATTCGAAAACAGTTACGGAATGATGTTATATTGCGATACTGTACTTCCCGGATTCACCGTCTAATGTCTCCCGTATTTTACACACATCATATTTTAGAGATGATTTTACTTCAAAAATCTGTTTAATGACTTTGAACGTCTGGTTTCGTTAAATACCGACTAAATAAAGTCTCTCTGGTAGCAAACACTTTGAAATGAAGTGAATGTTGAATGCCATGTTTTGAATTTAATGCCTTTCATGAACGACGTCTTTCCTGTTCCCATTCTTTGTGAAGTTCAATTTATTATTTTTCCAGACATCCTGGTTACAAAACTTCCTGACAGATTAAAATTGTGTGGCCGGCCGCGGTGGCCGAGGGGACTAAGGCGCTGCGTCACGGTTTGCACGGCCACTACGGTCGGGGGTTCGAATCCCCCCTCGGGCACGGATATTTGTGCCGTCCTAGTTCGTAAGTAGTTCATAAGTAGTTTGTAAGTTTAGGGACTGATGACCCCGTAGTTAAGTCCCATAGACTATACAAACATTTGAACATTTTTGAAAATTGTGTGCCGGAACCGGTACTCGAACCTAGGACCTTTGCCTTTCGCGGTCAAGGGCTCTACCGATTTTATTTTTTCCTTCGTTCTATGGGTAGATCAGTTCATTGCGGTCGTTGTTCCTTTTTGTTCGTTGTCGTTCGATGAGTTCTTGGCTCAGCTTTTTTATTGCAGAGAGGCGTTCAGCCCTCTGACCGGGCGCGCTGAGCCACGGCGCGGCGTCCGGAACCGACGGAGCTATCCCGACACGACTCACGACGCCGCCTCACAACTTCACTTCCGCCAGTACCTCGCCTCCTCTTTCCAAACTTGACAGAAGCTCTCCTGCGAACCATGCAACACTAGCACTCCTGGAAGAAATGATATGGTGGAGACATGGCTTATCCACAGCCTAAGGGTTGTTTCCAGAATGAAACTTTCACTCTGCAGCGGAGTGTGCGCTGATATGAAACTTCATGACAGATTAAAATTGTGTGCCGGAACCGGGACTCGAACCTGGGACCTTTGCCTTTCGCGGGCAATCGCTCTACCGTCTGAGCTATTACGACACAATGCCACCTCACAACTTCACTTCCGCCAGTACCTCGCCTCGTACTTTTCAAACTTCACAGAAGCTCAACTGCGCATCATGCAACACTAGCACTCCTGGAAGAAAGGATATGGTGGAGACATGGCTTAGCCACAGCCTAAGTACATTAAAATTAAACACTGAATATAATTTAAAACGTCTGTAAAATTTGGTACCGATCAGTTGAACGGCGTGCCCAAAAAATGGGAACACTTTACAGACAGACACACAGGTCGCAGGCCTTGCCGTTATTTCACCAGGTATCTTTGCAACGGTGCGAATTATGAAGGAAATAAAACCATGATAAGAGAGCAAAGTTGTAGAGAATTTTCTCCTCTATAAATCCGTTTATTCAGTTTGCGTCTCAGATGAACGGTTAAGGCGTTATTTTCAATTAAATTATGAACTACCAAGAGGCCAAACCAAACGGCCCACTTTCAGTGTTACTGACCTAAAGTGAGCCGCGGCGGAGTGGACGAGCGCATTGAGGCGCTATGCTCCGATGCGCGAGGCCGCTCCCCGTCGGGGGGTTCGAATCCTACCTCGGGCATGTAAGTTTCTGTTGTCTTTAGTATAAGTTAGTTTATAAGTGGCTTGTAAGTTTAGGGACTGATGTCCCCGCATTAAGTCCCATAAGCTTAACAAACATTTGAACATTTGACCTAAAGCGGACCAATTAGTACACCTGCATTTCATTCCATTCCATGATGATGGTGGTGGTGGTGGCTGGTGCAGCAACAGTGTTGAATAATTTAAAAATGCTCAGTCTCTGTTGCAGTATTTTATTTTCCAATTACGCGTTTCGCGCTGTTAGCGCATCGTCAGACTGGAAAAAGACAAATGTTTTGTTACAGTCCGTGTACCTGGCGGGCAGCGAATCTAATGTGGCTAAGGTGAGTAAATTTGAAAATTCAGACTTACTTGGGCGGAGATGGAGCCACATAACTATCTATTGCTGTGTAGGAGGTATCTTAACAATTTGTGTTATTGGGCGCCTGCAAAGAGGTAAACGTACAAAGTACGTAAGGGTTATTTGAACTAGAGACTAAAGGGGTGTGGTATGGAAATTAATGGAACGCTTTTATATGAAGCTTTTTTATATAAACCGTTCCATTAAAAAAAGTCAGCAACACTGTCAGAGGTGAAACAACTGAAAACTGACAGATAAAAAATCCTAGGACATAGTGGGGATCGAACCTGGGACCTTCTGATTCATAGTCTGTCACCATAGCTGTGCCATCGACGCAAGGGAGTCAAATTTTGTCCTTCCGAGTGGCGGGATGGTCCTTTCGGAGAATTGCCACACAAGTTGGAAGTGTTCAGTGGCGGACTAAGGTTGTTGGAGGCCCGGTGCGGCGGCGAAACAAAATAAGGCCCCCCGTCCACTTCGAAATACACGTATTACTATAAAAAAGAATTGGAGAGCCTCTCCCCCCCCAGGACGAGAGGCATGGAACAGTCTAAAGAAAATAGCTTTCGATATTTGGAGGCCCCAGCAAAACGAGACGCCAAGCGCGTTAAAATAAATAAATAAATAAAACCTTGCCTTAGAGCAGTGCTTCCCAACCTTTCCAGTCCTGTTACCCCTGAGACCAATTAGAAAAAGTCACCCCCCCCGCCCTTACCCATTTAAAATATTATCAAAGAAACAGTACATGAGAATACAAACAATGTTTATTAATCATAATGAACTGCATAAGATACACGATTTTTTTTACAATTTCAATGTAGCAATTACATTCAGTGTGAAGGCTGGTACTGTTTAGCAGACGCAAGTTTTTTAATGTTTGGTTCAGTTTTGCTTAAGGCGCATCCCAAGTCATGTTCCACATTCAGACGGTTTCTGGCCTTAGTTTTTGTCAGCAACGTTGAGAAACCACTCTCACATCCTTAGAGCTCTGTCAGCAATAATAGGAAATTCAGCTGCTACTTTTCGCCAAAAAGTACAAAGGTCGTAATTTTGAAATTCCATTCTGAATGTGCTATTTTCACGCAGTACGAGAAATTCTACTTTGGCTGAAACATCTTAGTCTTTGAAAATTTCCTCTTCAACAGAAAATGGTCTCAATATCCAGGAGTTCAGCTGACAATTATCCATGTCTGAGAAATATTGCTTCATTGAGTTTATAATTGCAGACAAGTGCTGAACAATGGAAGTTTCACACATGATTCTTTCAGTTTCCTCATTTACGAACTGATCACAGAGATGTGTAAACATCGATAGATCTCCGACTTGGTAAAGTTCTAATTTACGGACGAAACTTGCAATTTTATCCTGCGCTGTCAAAATATTCGTCGTATTTCCTTGTAGTGAAATACTCAGATTCTTAATTTCACTGAAAAAGTCACCAAGATACGCCAACATTTTCACAAATGTTTTTTCTTTGATTTTTGAGTACAATTCTTTCTCTTTTTGTGTTCCTTGGTTTTCAAAAAAGAGTCCTATTTCATTACGTAACCCATAAACCCTGTTAAAAACCTTTCCTCTCGACAACCAGCGTACCTTTGTGTGGAACAAAAGAGCATTAAATTTAGGACGTACTTCATCCATAAAACTTTAAATAATCTTGAGTTCGTAGCACTGCCACGAATAAAATTCACAATTTTTATTACGTAATTCAACGTGCTTTGTAAATCTGGAGCAAGAGTCTTGACAGCCAGAGCATAACTTTGTACGACGCAATGGTAAGACATAGCTTGAGGGGCAACATGTTTCACGAGGGTTTGGAACCCAGACCGAATTCCCATCATTGAAGGTGCTCCGTCTGTACAAACACCAACCAACTTTGACCAGTCAAGTCCGTTTTCCTTAATGAACTGTTTCAGAATTTCGAATATGTCTGCACCATGAGATGTAGTGGGCAAATTGTAAATTATACCGTGTTAATATATTTAAGTGATAAAAATTTGCTAATTTGGCTATTCAAATGTTCAAATGTTTGCTTATGGGACTTAACGACGGGGTCATCAGTCCCTAAACTTACAAACTACTGATGAACTAGCTAATACTAAGGACGGCACAAATACCCATGCCCGAGGGGGGATTCGAACCCCCGACCGTAGCGGCCATGCAGACCGTGACTGAAGCGCCTCATTCCCCTCGGCGACCGCGGCCGGCTGCAGAACAGGTATTCTTCTTTTATACAGTCCGTGACTGAAGCCTGTGACTGAAGCGCCTCAGTCCCCTCGGCCACCGCGACCGGCTGCAGAACAGGTATTCTTCTTTTATACAGTTGTCTTTGATGTACCGAGTAAATGCCAGTAATTGTGAACATGAAGCTACATCTGTTGACTCGTCCAGTGGCAGAGCAAACATAGAATTTCTTTTAATTTCAGAAATAACTGTTGTTAAAATGTCTTCACTCATCTCTCGAATACGACTTTGAATAGTTGTATTGGAGAGTGATATCTGTTTAATCTTAGCCACACGTTGCTCACCAATAACGAGCGACACTGCATCATACAAACAAGGCTTGATGAGATCCTCTCCTTTTTGTTCAGAGCAATGCGATAAGACATTTGGTAAGAGGCCTTTGCCTTTTGCACATTTCCTGTCGAGTCCACTCGCGAAGATTTCAGAGCAGTCTCTTTTCTCTTAAAGAAACCTATGTCTTTATCTGCAAACTCCTTATGAACTTTCTCGAAATGTTCTTTTAATTTTTCTAGGTTTCATGCTCTCTGCAGAAAGAACTTTATTATTACAAGATTTGTGAAACCCCATTGCAGAAATGTTTCTCTGTATGAACTCTTTTTTCTGCATGTAGAAGCCATGGTACCTAAAACGAACGTAAAATACTGTCACGAAATGTACATGAATTACCCACGAACTTGTAACAGTATTTAGAAAAACACATAAAAAGTAGTGACATATTACATATGGTACTTACCAAACGGGTGTAGGATCTTGCTTTCAGAGCGAAAAAACTAACGATCCGTGGGAGACGATGGCTCCTAGGAAGGCGGAAAACACTGATCGCGCGGCGAGCTATTAATTACAACTGTGGGTAGGCCGGGCCTGTCCTTATATTTTTGCCAACAATAGAATGGGAAAGTAAGCATTGTTTATATGCGGACCAAAACAAAAGCATTCAACAATACATGAATGACGCACGTGACGAGGTGTGAACAACACACACTTACTGGGACCACAAACTGCACGACTTGCAGGAGTTACGCACAGAAGGAAAATTGGCTTCATATATTGTTAGTAAACAAAACTGAAACCGCTGCAGAATGGAAAACACTCGGAACAGGGTCGTGCAAACCAGTAACAAAGCAGACGACTGAGGCTACAAAACAATGACTACCTCACACAACACGGGTATTTAGATACTGTTGGCTGCTGCCAGGAACAAATGACTGCCGGCCAAAGCATTCCCGACGTTTACCGACTCAGGACTAGGAAGAGGTCTGCCATCTACAAGGTTACACGATGTGTAGTAGTAGGCTATTTACTCTTTATTAACCGCGATTGTACCGTTATTGGGTCATCAAAAACATCAAATAGAAGAAAAAGAGAACAATTCACAATGCAAACATCTAATGCGGGAATTGTTATCATTAAACAACGAGAGGGAAAACAAGACGTGTGCTGCGGAGCTGTCATTTGATATAATTATTTAAAAAATTGTATCCACTATCGGTACCTTACATATTACCCCCACAGAATTACCGTTTTACCCGGTTCGGAACCCTTGCTTTAGAGGTATTTGGAGCCCCCCCATTCCCAAGCCCGGAGGCTCTGGGCGGTCTGTCACCTGCCACCCCCCCACCCCTTAGTCATCAACTGGACGTGCTGGTTGCAATGGTCAAGTGAATATTCTCAGTTCTGTAGTCGACATTCTAAGCTTCCAAGCAGCACGAACAACCAGCAAGATCATTTTATAAGGGCAGTCGTGACAAATCCTGCAGCCATCACAGCACGAATAGGAGGGTTTGCAAGAGTCCAAATGTCAATTCGCACAGTTATAAAAGTGTTACTAGCATTGGGAATACGGGCAAGCACACCAGTAGTCCGTCTTCCACTCAGGACACGGTATCAAGTCGACGTGCTCCGCCCTACTAGTGCCGTCAGACGAGAGCCTGGAAAATGGAACGGTGTGCCATGGTCTTCGGCGAGGAAAGAAGATTATGCTTGCACACAAGAGACGGTCCTTTGTGTGTACGATGTAGAACTGGCGAGCACACTGTCGTAGAGTGAACTCGTCCAAGACACCTTGAAACATGTCCACTGAATGTGTGGTCGTCTTCCATTTTGAGTTATTCATTACTCTTAAGTGTTTCTCCACCATTAATATTGTCTATTTGTAGGTCAATTCCTTTATTAAGGATCAATATCCCATGTTTATATATGTTTCCATCTATGTGATTGAACTTGTGTGTTCGTATTAATGTGGATGGTTGCTTTTAATATTGAATGACTGCCGTACAATCGCTTACAGTCGCCGCCACGCGCTTTAGGCCTCGTTTACTTCGCATGGCTCCGTATGTCGTCTGCACTTCTATCTGCTGCGTGGCCAGAGACAAGCTTACTTGGCAAGATGGCGTGGTGGCCTGTTCTTAGTGTAGTACCAACATAATCATGGACGAAAGAGGAGATAAAAGAGACCTCTCTGGAGCTCTAGTAGAGGAAATTATCTTCTTCAGGTAGCGAGAGTTGGTAGACAGTAGGCTCTGAATGCGCTCGCTCTGAATCGCATTTAGCGCGCCCTACATCCGGTGCGTGGAGTGGAAGGCTTTGAGCGTGGCCTGAGGCTCCTCTCTTGCCGCGACCGCCGAAGTGAGTGTATCGGCGAATCATGCTGAGGGATTGACATGCTGTTAGAACTTTACCTTGTTCATGACCAGGCAATCTTGGTTTATCAATGATAGTTTTCTTGAGTAATTCTTTCACTATGTGAGATGAAGTGTTTCTTAATTTACAGAACTCGAGTAATTCAGTGTAAATTTAGTATTCATATTTCCAATCCGGGTATGATTTTTGTGACTAGTTTTCTCAAGTTAGCAGACACGTGTCGTGTCTGTATCCGCGAGTGTACTAAATTTTTTCTCGAAATTTCTTGGTTGATTCCATCTTTCCTGTCTTTGTATGACCAATTCCACCATGTGCTGTCATAACGGTGTTTACTTCGGCCTTCAGCCATGCTTTTACTGATACTAGCTTTCTTCTATATGAATTTTCGAGGAGTGTACTTTACTTGCTTAATCTAAATTAATGT
Source organism: Locusta migratoria (assembly GCA_026315105.1). Taxonomy (NCBI): domain Eukaryota; kingdom Metazoa; phylum Arthropoda; class Insecta; order Orthoptera; family Acrididae; genus Locusta; species Locusta migratoria. The sequence continues at coordinate 326,025,077 of CM048751.1, read as the reverse complement.
ACTTTTGTAAATTCTATGTAATTCACCGTGGTCGTACACCACGTGGTATTTAAGGATAGTATGCCGCCGCCTCCCTGTACATGAGTTCGTTTGGTGTAAGGTTTGATTTTAATTGTGCTTGAAGACGCCCGCCATCTCGTCAAAACACCGCCGACTCCTTGTTCTGTTGGTGCTATGAAGTGTTGCCCCACGAGTAATCTGTTGCAAGCGGTATGAGTGTGTGTCTGAGTGAATGAATGTACTTTCCTTTGTCTACTGTGTACTTGCAAATTTCCTCCCACATTAACTCCACATTCATAAAGGGCATAAACAATTTTATTACGGGCAGTAACATTATGATTAAATTCACTTTTGTACAAGATGTGTGCTTCATTGTGCTTAATTTGGTCTCCCCACATTTATCTGCTTGTTCATTTTATTGAATAGATAATGATCTAAAGTACCTAATCTCTGCTTTATAATTTCATGCTCCCCATCCCATGTTTAATTATTTATCCCCTTTTTTAAACATTAATTTTGTGTTTTTTTAAAACGTTGGCTGCTCCCTTAAGGAGTGAGCAGTTAGATAAATTTCTGTTGCGATAGTACTAAGGCCACTCGGAAAGTAATTTAGAGCAGCAGTGAGCATTTTAACTTGCATTTGCCGATCTCCACTGCCCAAAATCTTACATAGAAAATTTAACAAGTTACTTTCAACCTTATAACGTTTTAATTTGTTATAGCCCCTCTATCCTTTGATAACAATACCTACATTACCGAAACAAACAACCTATACCTAAAGTAAAATTCGAGTCCCACAACAAAACTAATAGCAACCCAGACAAACTAACTTATAATACGTAATATATAGATACTTCTGAACACTTTAGCAGTTCTATATATTTATAAATGAATTGTTGTTCGTTAGTTTTGCTAAAACTCGAGAACGGCTGAACCCATTTGGCCAATTTTAGTCTTGAAATATTCGTGTAAGTCCAGGGAAGATTTAAACGGTAAAAAATATGGAAAAGTTGTCCGGAAGTGAGGAAAATCTGGAAAAACTGAAACAACTTTTTCCAGTGAGCTATCAATGCCGTTCGTCCAATTGCAATAAAATTTTGTGGCGATTTTTTGTATGAATAAAAATCAATTGCTACATGGTTGTAAGAGCATCACTTGAATACTACTTCACAGAACAAGGTTTGTATGAAATAAAAGTTTTGGAAAATCTACCGGAAAATGGAAAATTTGAGAAAAACTGAAAGTGCGTTTCTCAATATGTTTTTAATTGAATTCAGCACTGTAACTGACTATTCGCACGACGGAGAGGTGTAATTTTTTCTATTTTTTTCCCATTATGGTCTTGGAAAAGTTTTCAGTAAAAAAAAAAAAAAAAAAAAAAAAAAAGGACAGTTAAAAAGAAAGTTGCAAAATTCGAACCATGTTCCTTTTCCAATACTATTAGTTGAGAACCTTTCATCTGATTGCGATGAACGTTCTTATGAACTAAAAGTTTGGGAAAGTTACCCGGAAAATTGGAAAATTCGCGAGAAACTGAAAGAGCTTCTTTCAATGGGATATCAATATAATTCGTCTGATTGAGATAAAATTTTGTGTATTTGATGTTCACAGTAAGAGTAACGTTGTTATGAAATAAAAAATTGGAAAAGTTTCCCGGCAAATTAGAAAATTTAGAAAAAAAGAAAAATATCGACATGAAATATCGGCATCATTCATCTGATTGCAATAAAATTTTGCGCATTCGACGTTCAAAGCGAGGGGAAGGTTTGAGTGAAGTAAAAGTTTGGAATAGTTGGCCAGAAAATAGGAAAATTTGTGGAAAACTGAAAGAGCTCTTTTCTTTGGGATATTAATATCATTCCTACGATTGCGATAAGTTTTTGCCCATTTGACGTTCAAATCAAGAGTACATACATATTAGCAATTGGAAGTTTTGCCGGGTCGACTAGTTTAATAATAATCAGGGGCGCGGAATCCATGGGTGCTCCGGTGCTGGCGCAACCCCCAGAAAATTTTTGCGGGTGCTCAGTGCCGAGGCGAAATTCGGGGTAAAATTCAATAAAGAGCATGCTCCATATTGATGCTGCGATTGCTTGACGCCTGATTATCCTATTTTTGTTCGGAAAAGAAAAGTTACATTTCAGAAGCCTAATAAAAAGAATTCATATGTTTTTAAAACAGATGTTTTGTATTTATTTCCTGAATTGCGTGTTTCCCGGATATAGCATGAAGCTACATCGAAGCAGTTGGAGTATGAGGTAGTGTGTTACCATTGCGCCACCTCGCTCGGTCTCATTGGAGGTGAGTGTGCGCAGTCCTTAGCTTATGTTAATTCGAACAGTTTGTAAGTCTAGGGATAGATGACCACGTCAGTTTGGTCCATTAGGTTCACAAACACTTGATTGAACATCTTCCTCCGTTCGGAGCTTCTAACGACACCAACTCTTCTGGAACGTGGATTTATACTGTTGAAATATGAGTATCCTACATAATGGATACATATTTCATTATAACAGTCAGATTTATAGCAATCCACTTCACTTTAGATGGGGAAGATCGAACATAAATATTTTAATTATCTTGGTTCTTTAAGACGGACATCTGCGTTGTTGTTGCTCAGCATTCAGCAAAATACAAAATAGTAGAATATGTTTCAGGAGATTCAATTAAATAATCACAGACATTCTTGATAATAGTTCCATTGTGACGGAAAAAATTTATTTAGTTGTGCAGCATTATAATGTCAGAAACATTTAGTCTCAGATAACAGAGATGTTAACATGTTTGTACCTATGAACTGAGTGACAGAGCATGGCTCGCACTTCAACATTTGCAGCATAACCGCGTAATAATGCTAATGACAATGTTTTGTAATTCACAATTAAACAATATTCTTTTACTTTAAATATGCCAGAATACACAAATTAAAATATTACATTTAAGCTTTAACTATTTATCTCAATGTATGTACGTGTTTCATGAAATGTGTATTTAATGTGGTACAAAAATTGAAGTAGTGTTTTGACTCATTTTAAAATAACTCAATTTATTTACGTTATTTATGTTTTCGAAATGCACACACATCTGTTTTGCCAATATTGTGTAGACCTACTATTATTGAGAAACGGAATTTTAATGTATTTCAGTTTGCGGTCTAGTTTTTTATTAATACCGATTTGTGTAAAGTAGTTTCGTCTATTTCGAAGATAATTTCTTAGTACCAAACGGATTATTAATTTTAGTATGTGAAAAATGATCAGTATTTAATTTAGGATCGAGTGATATATAAAACATTGTCTGCCCGAATTTCTTTAAACAAAAGGTATGTAATAACGTTGTGCAATAGTTATAACATGCAGTCTTGTTGTTTTTATACAAATTAGTATCTATATAGGTTCAGCAATTTCCGAAACTAAGTGTAACACATTTTTAGTGTTTGCAGCTATTATTTACGAAAGTATAAAAATTGAAAATTACGTAAATGGACAGCCAAAGTTGTGTTTAAATCAACATACTGCTTCTTAAAAGCATTTTACTAATAGTGTTAATAGTATGTTAAACTAAACGTGAAAAGGTGATATTTTACATGTCCGGTAGCGAAGTTTTATTTTAGGTGTACGATATTTCGTGTTTGTAATGTTGGCAACTGATTTTTGTAGGGAGTGTGCAACATAGCAGAAACGTTACACGCTCACCGTAAGACTAGAAAGCCGCAAATATGCTTACATAAGAATTCAGACATTATTCTGACAGATTCGCGATCGACAATATTGCGCATACAGAATCATGCTGTCAATGATACCTATAACTGTTTGGTGTAGCAGATAAAACGCTTTATTGCTACTATACAGCGTCATAACAAGCAAACCAGTTTGCTGTGGGTCAAGGTGCACCACCGTCCTTCCTCACAATACTTTTGCCAGTACCTCGTCTCCTAGTTTCAAACTACACAGACGTTATCTCCGAACCTTGCAGGAATAGCACTGCTGGAAGAAAGGATGTGTTGGATATGTTGCAGGCAAAGCCCGAAATCAGCCAGATCGGGAACTGGCCGGCCAAGTCGCGAAGTGGCCAATATCGCCTTCAATTGGCCGGCCAATGTCCGATCTTTTCCTGATTTCGGGATTTGGCCGGCCAGTTCGCGAAGTGGCGTAGACCGATCGGCCAGAATCGGAGACAAATAAATGCGGGCTGAAAGTGTATAGTTTCAAGCTGTATGCAAAGTATTTATCAATCTCAGTAATAAAAAGTATACAATCCGTCCACATTATAAATATTTTTAATATAGCCGGTATTCACTTATTACATCAAGTTAAGCTTTTATGACATTTGGAGTTACACAATACTTTCTTATTTGTGCCTTTGCAGCGATTTGTGGCGCATTTAGTCGAGCAGTTGCATCGATTGTATCCTTGGCCACTGGTCAGGGACTGTAAGGATGATATGGTTCGCAATGATTTTTCTTCTTTGGGCACGTATTCCAGCGTGTTCAGTTTCTCGGGCAGAATAGAGAACTCGTTTCTGGAATATAGTTGCTTCAGAACACCATGCTCTGTTCCCAGCTTGTAGAAAGTGCCTTCGACGTTCATCACAACGGCAAGAACGCTTCTGGGATATACATCTTGTATACGAATGCGAACATTGTCTCCAACTTTTGCGTCTGAATTTTTAAGCATCTTAGCATCTTGTGCTTGTAAATTGTCGTGAGGTCTCTCCCTCTTCTTTCTGATTTCTTGCTTGTTATAACATAGTTTGAAAATAACTTTTCCTCCGTATCCATCTGCTTCATTACTTCTTCTACATATTGCATGAACACTTTTGACGCATAATATACAACAATGAGCGGCACCACACTCTTCTTCACAAACCACACAGTATATTTTCGGCTTATTATTGTCGTATAACTGATCTTTACTTCCCGATGGTTCGATCCCTATATGGTGTCAGTTTCATTGTTGGGAGTAGTCCCTAAATTTATAGCGTCGTCCATTTCTCTTTCAACTTTCTCAAGGTATTCCTCTGTAACTATGTTATCAATAATTTCTTTAGGCAGATGTGAAGTACTCAGCCCCACTTTTTCTTTACAGCCAAACATTACCTCGTATGAGGACTGCTGAATTCCGTGATGAAAAGAACGATTTTTCATTAATTGAATGAATCGAAGACCCGCGGCCCAATGCGCTGAATTACTTGTCTGCATCCATGTCATTAACGTATTCTGTACATCCCGGTTCGCCCATTCGATAGAACCTTGGCTTTGACTATGTATGGGTTGTCCATGTACCAATTTCAGTTTAGGGCACATGTTACTCAGCTCATTTATAACTTTGTTCGAAAACTCTCTACCATTATCTGACTGTAGCACACTTGGAGCACCTATAGTGGTAAAGATGTCAAGCAAATGGTAAGCGACTTCTTCTGCTCTTTTGCTTTTCAGGTGTCGTAGTAGTATAAATGTAGTTAAGTGATCTTGATAATTGAGTATGAACTTGTACTCCCCATCAGGACTACTTTGCATGTCTATCAGATGTACCTGGCATCTTGAATTAAATTCTTTAAACATTAGAAGTCTGGAAACTAAACATTTCTTTGGATTAGATAATTTAATCTTACACGGTTTGCATAAGCGAAGATACAAAGTAATGACCTCTTTGGTGACATTTTTGTACCTTAAGTGGAGTTCCTTCTCCATCCGTTGTGCGACCTCCATGTCCTGTTTTTAAGTGAGTTTCGTGCAGTATTTCGAACAGTTCTTCGGTGTGGAGATAATAGAAAGTAGCACTATTGTCTCCTGTTACTGGTGCAATAAATTTTTCTTTTCCTTCAACTTCAATAACATCGTACTTTCTTAGTCGACGATAGTGAATGCTTTCTTTTCTCTGCTTTGGCTTGTTTAACGTCCTCTATAAAAGAACAGTATCTATCTCTGGTGATTATTCCGCTGTTATTTGCTTTTTCTTGCAGCAGCGTATGCAAAGTGTCCAGGAACCTGCTTTTCACATCAAATATCGTTTCCGCATCTGCAAGTATCCCACCTTCATCGTGAATATCGTCACCGCGTGACGTATGTGTCAACCTGCCGAAGAATGATACGAACAATTGAAATTGAAGGACCTTACGAGGGATGAGGCCTAGGTCTTACAAGGAGACCACATGGGTATCGGAATTTAGAATTTTTTTTCATATTTATGGTACGTGTAGTTCAGAACTTCAATAAACACCCTCAAAAATTCTCGAGAAAATCAAATTGAAATTTGCAAGTACATGTAAGTACCAATAACTAAAGGAATTGCGGCATCTGTCGATGTAGCTCAATCAAATGAGTGGTAGACATAAATTGTAGATACAATGGTTTATTAAATAAAATAAAAATTATTAAATAAAATTTGTTATATCATAAAAAGTGGTAGCGTGCTGGTTTCACAACGGTAGAGTCGGTGGTTCGAATCCCGCTGTGACAGGTTTTTTTATTCGTTTTCGAATACTTACACCATTTTAAAACCTAATGGTAATTTTATGAACAATGAACGTATTTTTGCTTATTCGTAATTTTTTTTTTAAAAAAGGTTATCCATAATGATTAAATTTTGAAAAAAGGAAACACAAGAGACACTGCAAATTTCATATTTGTAGCAACACTGAAAAATAAAATAAAATCATTTAGATGTGGTCTCAGACATACCAGGATGATAAGCGTCGTAAAAACATGTACAACAATTTTCACGACATCGAACACATGGTCGCAATTTTTCTTTGATATGTCAACTGGAAAGCAAACTTCATTTACGTTCATGAAGATTCCTCTTGAATGGCACAATTTAGAAGTGAACCACGCATATGTGATCATTTCACCAAAGATTGGAGAACACAGTTGGTGATGATGATTGAATGACGTATGACAGAATCTTCTACATCACTAGTTTCAAGTCCCCGTTCGATAAGGTAGGCACAGTTTTGCATCGTCGTAGCTGTTCACTAACTGAACAATCAAAGACAACCGTCTTCGACTAATAGTGAAGCCAATACCGTAAAAAATGTAACTTGTTACGTTTTCTTGAGTGAAACCATCGTTACTAACAATCTTTTATACGTAGTAGAAAATTTCTAACAAACAAAAATACGTGCATTTTTCGTAAAAAATACGATTAGATATTAAAACTGGGTAAGTATTGAACACAACGAAAAAAAAACCTACCACGGCGGGATTCGAACCCCCTACCTCTTGGGTGTAAGGCCACAATGATACCACTAAAGCTAAACATACACATACTATTGAACTTTTAATTATTAGTACTTGCATGTACTTGAAGAACTTCAAAGTCAATTTTCTCGAGAATTTTTGAGAATTGCGTCGAATGGCTTTGGCTGATTGTTATGTGAGTTCTGAACTTCACGTACCATAATTATCAAAAGATTCTAAAATCCGATACCCGTGTGGTCTCCTAGTTAGAAGCAAATAATTAATAACGATATGTTCGATTACTGATTTATGGCGAAGTGGGGGCAAATAACAATAAAAAACATTGACAAATAAAAAATCTGCTGAAAAATGCACTAATACGGGAAAGAAAAATGCCACAAATCGTAACTGTACTCACAATTAACCCAATTTGAGACGAAGACAAACAAGAAAGACGGCACACGGCACAGTTAACACAGAGTGAGACATATGGTGACTACTATACAATGTTGCCACATCACAGCACCCAGTGCGATTTATACGGGTATTACGCAACATGTGTGCAGTCACATCGCGTTCTGGCCAGGAACCACCGGCCAAGTGGCGAACTGGCTGGCGAAAGTCGGATATACGTCGCTTCATTCAAGTAATCGGACTCTTTATTATTTTGTCAAGTAGGCTCAACCACATAGATCGTGTATAAAACACTATAATATGACGCGTTTCAAGGGTCAAGCCCTCATCAGATAAAATATACAAGAATCTTTAAAACCCGAGACAAATAAAATCTAAAACGTAATAAAAGAAAACGTGGTTACTTCCCTTGTAACCGTGTCTCCGTAGAAAGCTCAGCATACTGTGCCTCGTCAATATTAAAAACAGTCCCCAGTACTGGCGGCGCATAGCACTAGTGAAGCGCACGGAGTCAACAACACGAGTGGGGCGCACGTATGAACATGAAAACAAAGACCTCTAAATGCCAAAGACTATCCACAAGGCAGTGGGTACATTCAGGTGTACAGTAAGACAGAGGTTGAAATTTAAAATAAAAACTTTGTGGACCTATTATAACAAAAGTCGTTTATTTTAAATTTCAACCTCTGTCTTACTGTACACCTGAATGTACCCACTGCCTTGTGGATAGTCTTTGGCATTTAGAGGTCTTTGTTTTCATGTTCATACGCGCGCCCCACTCGTGTTGTTGACTCCGTGCGCTTCACTAGTGCTATGCGCCGCCAGTACTGGGGACTGTTTTTAATATTGACGAAGCACAGTATGCTGAGCTTTCTACGGAGACACGGTTACAAGGGAAGTAACCACGTTTTCTTTTATTACGTTTTAGATTTTATTTGTCTCGGGTTTTAAAGATTCTTGTATATTTTATCTGATGATGAGGGCTTGACCCTTGAAACGCGACATATTATAGTGTTTTATACACGATCTATGTGGTTGAGCCTACTTGACAAAATAATTAAGCATACAACCACGACCTCAAATCAATAATGGATATTATCGGACTCTGGCCAATCCATCCGGCCAAAGTGCGAAGTGGCCGGCCAGTTCGCGATCTGGCCGCTCTTCGGGCTTTGGCTGTAACAGATACATGGCTTAGCCACAACCTAAGAGATGTTTCCAGAATGAAACTTTCACACTGCCGCGGAGTGTGTGCTGATATCAAACTTCCTGCAGATTAAAAGTGTGTGCTATTCCTGCAAGGTTCACAGGAAAACTTCTATCAAGTTGGGAAAGTAGGATACGAGATACTGGCAGAAATAAAGTTGTAAGGACGGACAGTTATGCGTGGCGGTATAACTCAGACGGTAGTGCGCTTTCCCGCGAAAGGTAAAGGTCCCATCGTCGAATCGTGGTTCCGGAATTCAATTTTTATCTGCCAGGAAGTTTCATATCAAGGCACACTCCGCTGCAGAGTGATAATTTCAATTTGAACTATCAAAGTGTTCTTTACACAGAACTTCTGAAAGACGTGCTGCAGCAGAACAGAATCTTATGGAACAATAAGTGACCTCCATGAAGCTAAGAAAGAGAAAGGCATTATGCCGCTATACTAGCACGGATCCCTGAACGCTCATGGTACTCGATCAGTATGTTCCATAGGAAATTTTTGGTCACCATGGTCCCCCTTCCCATCAACCACAGACTGGCTACATTTCACTGACTCGCCCCTATGTGACTGTGGCACAGGGGAAGGCCTCCATGACATTTTCGACAGACCATTGCATTTCCACGCGACAACCGATTTACTAGTTCAAATGTTTGTTGAGCTTATGGGACTTAGATTTACTAGTGTTTGCTGCTGTATGGACATAAGCTTCCTACTAAAGTGAAGACACTATTCGCAGCACATGAATTATTGGTCTGTTTCCTCATAATTTGTATAGAATACCTTGACTATCAGAAAAAGTGCTTTTTTGATTGTGTCTTTGCACTCCTGGAATAATTATTTTCCATGGCGTTAGATGACAGTGGTATCAGTATATGCAACAACTAAGGTGACATTTCAAATACATTTCTAAAGAAATATTGAATTTAATATTTCCTAACAAAAAGAAATTAAAGAAAAACATACTCGAGAGAAAGGTAGTCGTTAACTACATCATCAGTAAAAGGGTCATAAATCAGTTCGACATCCGCAATGTCCTCGAAAGGCATTTGCACCAGTTCGTCATCCTTCACGAAGTCAGTGATGGTGGCATCTTCAGATTTCGTGATCAAATCAAAGATAGCGTTTGCAATGCGTCTTTCTTCTTCGTGTTCTTCACGAACGGTAATTCAGTTTGGAGTAAAACCTTAACACCCTGTTTGCGACAATTCTCATCACACACAGTGTTGTTGTTGTGGTCTTCAGTCCAGAGACTGTTTGATGCAGCTCTCCACCCTACTCTATCCTGAGCAAGGCTATTCATCTCCTCATAAGAACGGCAACACACATCCATTTGAATCTGTTTACTGTATTCGTCTCTTTGTCTTCCTTTGCTATTTTTACCCCACTCACTTCCCTCCAACGCTAAATTCACGATTCCTTTATGTCTAAGAATGTGTCCTACCAATATATCCCTTCTTTTAGTCAAATTATGCCACGGATTCCTTTTCTCCGCAGTTCTGTTCAGTACCTCTTCATTAATTACGCTATCTACTCTCCTAATCTCCAGCATTCTTCTGTAACACCACATTTCAAAAGCCTCTATCCTCTTCCTGTCTGAACTATTTATCGCCCAAGTTTCACTCCCATAAAAGGCAGCACTCCATCAAAATGCATTAAGAAAAGATTTCCTTGCGATTAAATTAATGTTCGATGTTAACAAATTAGTCTTTTCCAAAAACGCTTTTCTTTCCACTGCCATTCTGCATTATATATAAAATATTCAAATGTTAGTAAATCTATTGGTCTCAACTACTCCGTAGCTTACAAACTACTTACACGAAGGTAAACTAACCTAAGAACAACACAACCATGCCCGAGGGGGACTCGAACCCCCGACGTCGAACGGCCGTGCTCACCGCAGCAAGGCGCCCCAATGCACACAGCTAATCCGCCGCGACCATTTTATATCCTCTGTAGTGTGATCATCATATGTTATTTTACTGACCAAGTAACGAAACTCATCTTAATCCAATTCCTTCAGCATCGCCTGATTTTCTCAGACTGCATTTTATTACCCTCGTTTTGCTCTTGTCAATATACATCTTATACGCCCTTACAAAACACTGTCCATTCCGTTAAATTGCTCTTACAGGTCCTTTGATGTCTCTGATAGAATTATGTCACTGGCGAAACGCCATGTTCATATTTCTTCACCCTGAACTTTAATTCCTTCTCCACATTTCTCCTTGCTTTCCTTCACAGCTTACTTATAGCTTCAACACACAGTTAAGTTCTCGACGCGTGAAATTACTACTGTGATTTGCTCGAAATCGTTCAAGTCCTTGCACATTACGTTGTCCTAATGGTTTGCTAAAAGGGAACAAAGTTAGAAGAAAATCCATGATGTCGTGGCCTCCCCTTGTCAGTGTTGCTTAAACAGGAACATATTTATAATTGTAGAAAACATTGTTGTGAGGGTTAAGCGATCTGTTATAACGAGATAAATTAAACTGTCTAAGATCGCCATATTTTATTTTTAAATGACCGGTTTCAGCAACAATGTATTGCCATCTTCAATATAATCCACTGTAAATAAAGTGTAAAAGATACAGCGTTACAAGCAGATGTCAGAACTACATAGTACTGTATGAAAATGACGAATAAAAAGCGCAGCTTGCCCGTTTGGCTGTCGCTGGTGGCCACGACCAGTGACGTTCCGTCGCAGTCAATAAACTGCTGCTGATGGCTGAGTTGCCGAGGTTTAAATAGCTAAAACACGCACGTGTGTACCTTCACGATCAATTTTTGAACAATACCTCATAAATGATAAGCATCCTGAAAGTGACATTACACAGTGTCTCAAGGTTCCTCACACTGCTCCTAAAGTTTTGCTATTGTACACTAGGGATGGAGGTTATCGCTGAAACAACCGGTTTTCGGTTATACCGGTTCTTTTCATCACCAGTTTAACCGCACTGTAAAAACTAACCGGTTTTCGGTTTTTTATTGCTTTTATTTCCAGCAAAGTTCGACCGAAACTTAATTGGCAGCCGAAACAGAAACCGTAATCGAATTTTCGGTTCTTCTAGTTCCGGCCGAAAACGAAACTTAGGAAGTTTATTTAAAATTTTGGTAAATTTACGTTATACGACAAATCACTAGTCTTTCCATATTTTGCAAGATCCCCTCCCAATTACTACGCTTTCTTGAGTGTGTGTGAGCCTAGCCAGGAGTCTGTAGAAGACAGAAGACAATATACAGATTTATTGGCCTAGTATTTCTATCCGACAGTTGCGAATACTGAGCCAACCACTCCTTAAGTTGGACTTGGAGTCAGCGCATATGAATATCTAGTTATACACACACACACACACACACACACACACACACACACACACACACATATATATATATATATATATATATATATATATATATATATATATATATATATATATATTACAGTCAGTAAATGAACTTCAAACAGTGCTGCAGAAGTATTTTGAAAAATAAAGTCACAGTTCTGACTAACAGTATGATTGCTGTCGGTGTAAATTTACGCAAATTGAACTAGAAAAGCGGTATACCACATGCCCGAGGAATGTTCAAATGGGTGTGAGTTCGTATGAGACCTAAGTGCTTAGGTCATCGGTCCCTAGACTTACAAACTACTTAAACTAACTTACGCTAAGGACAACATACACACCCATGACCGAGGGAGGAGGGAGGATTCGAACCTCCGACTGGAGCAGCCGCGCAGTCCGTGACATGGAGCCTCAGACGGCACGGCTACCTCGCGAGGCATCACATGATTAATGTTACCTAAACCCATATTGGTTATTAAAACGCCCCTCACTTTCAAGCAATCACATTAATAAAACTTGTTAGCATAGCAATATAATACATTTAAAGTTTTGACCAACGTATTGAGAAGCTAACAACACTCTGTTCTTTAATATCCAACAGTAAAAGCAGTCAAGAAAACTCATTTATTAAAATGGCCGCTTTCGGCACATTTAGTCAGTCTTTATCAGATTATTATTTTAAAAAAAAACCACACATTTTGAATCACTGCTACAGAAAGTAGTTGTACCGGTTTCTTACCCGGTTCTTGGCAGTAACTAAAAAAACCGGTTACAACCGACATCAAATAAATACCGATAAAAATCGGTTATTCAAAACTAAAATACCGGTATCGGTTTTAACCGGTCGGTTTTTCCCATCCCTATTGTACACCTTGGAAGAATTAAAAATATTTACTTACTATAAAAATAATCCCTTAACACTCATTATGAACAGTTGGATTTTCGTTAGAGAACTTTTTCGATCTTTTCGAACGTGTCATTTAAAGGATGGCTGCTTTTACTGCTAATTCAATACATGGTACTGATTACATCTTCTATTTAATGGCCCTTTATGTAATAATTACTATAACATACCAACGTCTCCATGGAACGGCGTCCCCGATGACACTAACCGACACCATAAAATGACGCCCGCAGACAGCCATCAGACACCACCATCTTTATAGAAACATCCCTGGCGACCCTAACCGACGCCAGCGGATGATGACGCAAATACTGTCTGCTAAGTTCCACGCGGCCGCGGTGGCCGAGGTGACTGAGGCGCTCCAGTCACGGTCAGCACGGCCACTACGGCCGTCCTAGTTCGTAAGTAGTTTGTAAGTTTAGGGACTGATGACCCCGTAGTTAAGTCCCATAAGCTTAACAAACATTTATATTTTGTTCCACGTGGACATCAATAATGGAATAGAATCGACATGGCAACGTTTATCTACCTAAAACAACAATAACTGTAAACAGCCATGGAACCGTAGAAACGGTGTCCCTGACGTCATCAACCGTCAACAGCAGGCGACATCATCATCGTCCTTCGTTTTACATGATAGTTGTTTTAAGCACTGTTTGTAGTATTGTACAACATTCCTTTTTACATTATTAATGTCAAAATGATTATACATATTTCACTTTATTCCAGTTATGACTGACTGGTTGGCGCTGACGTCATGAAGATACACACGCGCAAATTTTAGCTATTTAACCCATTGCAAACTGCTCGTGTTCAACAGCAGCAGCCAAATGGGCCAAGCTACGTTTTTTATTCGTCATTTGTAAATAGTAACATGTAACTTGCTTGCAGATTAAAATTGTGTGCCGCAACCGGGAATCCAACATGGGACCTTTGCCTTTCGCGGGCAAGGCTCTACCGACTGAGCTATCCCGACACGACTCACGATGCCGCCTCACAACTTTACTTCCACCAGTACCTCGCCTCCTACTTTCCAAACTTCACAGAAGCTCTCCTGCGAACCATGCAAGAGTAGCACTCCTGGAAGAAAGGATATGGTGGAGACATGGATTAGCCACAGCCTAAGGGATGTTTCCAGAATGAAACTTTCACTCTGCAGCGGAGTGTGCGCTGATATGAAACTTCCTGGCAGATTAAAATTGAGTGCCAGAACTGGGACTCGAACCTGGGACCTTTGGTGGTGGCGAAAGGAAAATTTGTGAGGCGGCATCGTGAGTCGTGTCGGGATAGCTCAGTCGGTAGAGCGCATGCCCGCGAAAGGCAAAGGTCCTAGGTTCGAGTCCCGGTTCCGGCACACAATTTTAGTCTTCCAAGAAGTTTCATATCAGCGCACACTCCGCTGCAGAGTGAAAGTTTCATTCTAGTAACATGTAGTTCTGACATCTGTTTGTAACGCAGTATCTTGAACATTTTATTTACAGTGGATTATATCTGAAGATAGCATTACATTGTTGCCGAAATAGTTCATTTTAAAAATAAAATATTGCGTTCTTACACTGTTTGATTAATTTATCTAGGAACATATTTGCCTGTACAGGATGAATCTTATGAAGAAAACAGCAACCAACCACATTTGATTATGCTATTTATTTGCTAAATAGCGCCGTTATCGATGTCGAACTTTTCAATTCATTATCAGACGACTGTTCACGTCCACATACGTGCTATTTACATTTTGTTTATGCACATAATTTTGCTTGTGGTGAAAAGGCCTTAGATACGTAGTGTCCTACAATAAAAAAAGACGATTGGAGTTGCTTACTCAGGTCGAAAAGTCGGTTCCATTACGTTGTATTGCTGATTCCTGCTGCTGTTGATGCAATGGGCACTTGTGTATCACTTATGTCTCTTATGCGGAGCAGCATAGCGCGAACAACCAGAAACACACACACACACACACACACAAACCAATATAATACACAATATGGTAACACACCAATATGTACACTTATGTATCACTCCTCACGTCACTAAATATACCACAGTCTAAGTAATTTTTTTAACTGTAAATTCAGCTCTCTTCTTAATTTATGCCTATGTCACTGAATGTACAATGCACATGTATAACGTTTATTATGTGTAAAATATTTTATGTCTCTCCTTTGTCAAATACTTCCATGTCAAATTAATGTACATATATTTGATAGAAAACTATGTGATACACAAACTGCCCATTGCATCAACAGCAGCAGGAATCAGTAATACAACGTAATGGAACCGACTTTTCGACGTGAGTAAATGAATAACAGGAGAAACTGTATGGTAAAAGTTTGTTTACAACATTTTTCAGTAGCTTAGCCATATTGACGCTCGAGTAAGCAACTCCAATCATCTTTTTGTATTGTAGCTCATTACGTAACTAAGGACTTTTCGCCACAAGCAAAATTATGTCCATAACCAAAATGTAAATAGCATGTATGTGGACGTGAGCAGTCGTCTGACGATGAACTGAAAAGTAACGGCGCTATTTAGTAAATAAATACCACAAACAAATGTGTTTGCCCGCTGTTTTCTTCTTTGTAAGAATCATCCTGTATTTCATACACAACCACGGGCTCAAAATGTCAGTTTTTGACAAAATAGCATATTTGCCTATTTTGTGCTCGGACAGCAGCTTCCCTTCTTTTTCTGGGAACAGCGGCTTGTGCTGGGGGATGGTCGAAAAGCCGTGGTCCGTCTCCCAAAATTTTAGAAACTGGGTACTTAAAATCGAAATAAGACAAATTTACACACGAACAAATTTTCATTGTATATCCACAAAAACTATGTTCTTTTGTTTATAAATTTAAATATATAACACTTCGTAAATGTTCATAGGTTCACATAATAAATCTGAAAACTGAGCTACATGACCCTATTCGCCTTCTTCAAGTAAGGGGAATCGGGACATCAGTTTGGCGAATACGGTCAGTACAAAAATGTATGCATCACTTTAAATCTCTTGTTCCCTACTGCACCAACCCAATTCTCATGGTACCATTCCCTGCCATTTCCTTGACATTGAATCCAGTCACCGAGTTTCGCCGATGTTGGATCGCTGTATTTAATGTTGCAGAGTTCACAAGATATGTCAACCTCATCTGTTTCTTCGGAGGATTCTGATGAACTTGACGCTGATGTTTCATGCTGTAGGTCTTGTCTGTTCTTAACCTGCCGTTTCTGTAAACTTTTGGGCTGGGATGAGATTTTTCTTTTCTTTTCCAGTCTATTTTTTGTTGCATTTATATTTTTTGGGGATATAAGAAGTAGTGCCTTCTGTTTTCTGACCACATTTTACCTTTGCTGGATAATGCTTTCCACTTTACAGTCGCCGTTGTACACAGGTACCTCAAACAATTCCGCTGCATGCCGCTGACTTCTACCCTCCCGGTAAGCTTTAACTGCATTTTGCATGTCATCCTCGCTCCACAAAGTAACGGGTTTTCTTTTATATTTCCCCAGCTGCAATAAAAAGCCGAAAACGAATTAATAAAACACGAAACAATATAATAACTGCAACGAATCGAAATAAAAGCACTGACGCTTTGCACCCTGATTGCAATGACACGATTTGGCAGAAATGCAAATTATTTTTTCCCTACGTTGGCATTCCTGAACAAGCATATCTATGCCCCATTAATACCATAATCTTTTCTCCATTATATAAACTTGCTTCTAAACGAATACTTAACAAATTAATAAACGAATTACCAGAGATATTGTGAACTATGTCGTTTGTTATGAATTAATATATATATATATTTTAGGACAGCAATTAATTATCTTGGGTCGCCACCATATTTCTCCAAAATATGGAAAATTAAAATGTTACTGATCAGCTATGATGTCATCATAGATATTTTCAAACAAATGATAAATATTCCTACTCTATTGCAATATATGAGTTGTACAAAAAAAAAAATGTACTTGAAACATTATTGGTAAACTGTGGAATATAACTATTCTATTTCCCCTCCAAAATAGTGAAAAAGGAATGTTCTTAAATGAAAGACGATCTGCACAAAATCAATTTATTATAATTAAACATAAAAAATCGTATCTTGACAAAAAAAAATCATATGACATTTCCTATCATGTAAAACAGATAATGGTATTCAAACAATCTTTTATAAATGTAAAAATATTGAGACACAAAAATAACTGAGTCAAAGGTCGGAGGTTTTGCAAAATAGAATGCTATTAGATTGGCTACACAGAGGCTTGAAATTATCGTTAGCCCTAAGCTCCCCAGAGTAAATAGGCAGATCTCAAAAGAATAAAATAAGGGACAGAATCCAACAAGTCTGATTCATATAACCCCCCTGCAAGTGCGTCACCTTACCCACACAGATGATCATTGACGGCAGCGTCTCAGGCTCGCAGGCAGCAGACGGTGGGAGCGGATGAGCTGAAATTTTTTATCCGACCGTGCTGCGACCTGTTAACACAGCGTCACTAGCGTCGGCGTCGCTAGGCAGTTGCTGTGCGATTCTATCACGCTAGCACACTAATCAATAGGTGACACAAAGCGCACTTGGCACAAATCGATCAGTCACCTGTGTAATAAGATCTGGAAAAACAGTGCCCGATTCGCAAAGGCGCGAATGCTCAAATAGAGACAAAACGAAAACTGTGGCAGCTCACAGCGTAACCACCGGACAATGTAAAGTCCGTGAAGTAAACACAAGTTCTACAAGGTCCGAATCTTCGGAATCAAACACAAGTCTAACCAGAGGACCTATAATACGATGTCCTTCCCACGAATCTAAACGGAGTCTTGCGTGTCTTCCTAGGAACGAACACTTCGGGCGGTCGAATAGGAGTTTCCTGAGGTCCGTACACTTCGGACGCTCAAGCAGGAGTCCCCATGCCTCCTCGCGCTCTGCCGCAGCTCACGGCAAGTGACGGCGGCCACACCCATGCACAAAAGACGCACCAATCTCTGCTAACGGCTAATCATCAAACCCATTGGATGGCGTAGCACCGTTGACAAAATGTTTAGCTGTCATACTAAAGTATTTGGACGAATCAGGATGCGTTCTCTGCGGCTGCCAAAAGGCTCTGCCCACGCCACCAAAGCATCCCGCGGATTTCACCGTTCCCAGGGTGAATGCTCTGCAAGAACTTTCACCTTGCTCCTAGCACAGACAAATGTATACAGACGGGAAACCTCCGTAAGGGCCCGGTCCTACGCTCCGGGGTGCGGGGAGGGAGGGTTTTCAGCAGTTCCGTTAGATGTCCCATGATGGCGCTGCAGTCAGAAGCAGCCCTTTAAACTGGCTAGAGCAGGCGGCAGGTAGCGGCTGCCCCCACCACCACTTCCCCTCACAGCCGTGGCCTCGTGGCAGGCGGCACGAGCTCTCCCCTGTCTCCCCTCCACGCTACCCTCTGACGTGCGAGAGGCACCCTAAGCCAGCGATCCGCCTGACACCTGCTAGCAGCTTCCGGAACTACGAGGGGAGCGTAGGACAGTGGTTTAGGGTAGGCTGCTTCTCTGTATATGTTACTCTGTGCTCCTAGCTATGGTCACACGACCTAAAAATGTTGACGATGTGCTATATGTACAGCCGCTGGAGCCAAACCCCTGGGGTGCCAGACGGGCAGAAAGCTTTCCTCTCAACCTAACCATTCCTCGCACTGACTATGTTCAAACTCTGCAGCCTTCAAGGAAGTTTTTTAGATAACGCCTAAGGGCAATACGTCTCCATAAACAGCCCAGGGCCCAGAGCACTCTACTATTGTTTGTATCCGGCAAATTCCTCTCTTTCGGAACGGCCGAATGACTCAAAAGGCAGTCCCCCGCTATCGCCCACCGAAAACCGCGGTCCAGCATTGTGTGAAGTGTCCAACTCACTCGAAAAAATTCTGCCAGGTAAAACTGTCAGACCCTCGGCGGCTATGGCTACTTCGCCCCCCGCCTGTAGCGTCGGCGCCGAGCAGGTCAAGCCAGTCCCTCTCGTCCTTCCCCGAAGGCGAGCGAAAGGAGGTGGGAGGGGGAGACCTGCAAGAGCTTCTCTGCTCTGCGCGGCCTGACCGTACCCAATACGGAAAACCATTTCTTAGCCGCCAAGCTGCGCCAATAAACATTAAAATCCCGAAATTTTATATAAACATAGAATGTACTACAATCCCAGGAGCCCATCACCCCTGATATGTCCCCAAAGGCACAGAAATCAAAATAAATAAAGATCTACAGAGAAAAATGTTACATACTTAAATAATTAGCGTAAAGAGAAAGATACAGTATCTCCAGGTTAGTATGAAATATAGACTAATTACAGTCTCCGTCTTACAATATATGAATTTGAATCCAAAGCTATTTACAAAGGAGAAAATTTTAAGAACGTACCGCAAACAGCGCAATCTTGTTCAAATGTTTCTATAGTCTATGGGACTTAACTACGGGGTCATCAGTCCCTAAACTTACAAACTACTTATGAACTAGAATGAAACTTTCACTCTGCAGCGGAGTGTGCGCTGATATGAATCTTCCTGGCAGATTAAAATTGTGTGCCGGAACCGGGACTCGAACCTGGGACCTTTGCCTTTCGCGGGCAAGCGCTCTACCGACTGAGCTACCCCGACACGACTCACGACGCCGCCTCACAACTTTACTTCCGCCAGTACCTCGCCTTATGAACTACTTACGAACTAGGACGGCACAAATATCCATGCCCGAGGGGGGATTCGAACCCCCGACCGTAGTGGCCGTGTAGACCGTGACTGGAGCGCCTTAGTCCCCTCGGCCACCGCGGCCGGCACCGCAATCTTCCACAAATTTTTACACAACAGCGAAGACGCCTGACAACGTCCATCACTTTCCAACTCATACACAGAGTTCCAACAGTTACCGCTGTGTGGCAGCACTTCCCATACTAGTTCGTACATGGCGATTAGGCCTGAATTTCTAAAACTGAGCTGATTCGTCTCCCGACCCGATTCGGCCGACCTTACTCTACATTATCAGAGTGGCCATCCAGAACCGTCAGTTTTCTGCGGGACGCCGCGCCGTCCGGCCGGTCGTATGCTGCGAAGCACGCGCGCAGCTTTACTTGGCACCGCAAGGCGTCAGCGCAGCCAGGAGGGTGGGGGGCCGAAGCTGCCCCCTGTCCCCGGCGGCCGCGGGCGACAGCAATCCAATAAGCTGGTCCCAGGGGCGCGGCTAACACGCCATCCTGCGCCTCTTACACTTTTTTAGCCGCTATCGCGCCGCCCCGTCTCGTCTCCTATCGTATCGTTTCCCCGGACACCGAATTTCTGGCTGCCCACCGCGCCGCAGTAGCGAGCGACCAGATAAAAGCCGAAGGCGGGGACCCGAGACCATAATGATCCGGGCGTCCTCGCCGCGAGAAGAGAGGCAATTTCGCGCCCGATAATGTCGCTATGATTTAAGAAAATAGAGTCCCGAGATAAGGTCGGAAACTGCGCACAGATGACGCGCGTATCAAATATTGGCAAATAACAGGATTTTCCACCCCATCGAATGGTGTAGCAACGCATTCTACATCTATGTCGGATACTCTGCAAATCACATTTAAGTGCCTGGCAGAGGGTTCATCGAACCACCATTATACTATACACCTCCCATTACATTCTCGAATAGCGCACGGGAAGAAAGAACACCTGAATGTCTCCGTTCGAGCTCTGATTTCTCGTATTTTATTCTGATGGTCATTTCTACCTATGTAAGTGGGAGTCAACAATATATTTTTGCATTCGGAGGTGATGGTTGGCGTTTGGAGTTTCGTAAGTAGCCCACGCCGCTGCGATAAGCGCCGTTGTTGTAATGATTCCCATCCCAGATCCTGTATCATTTCCGTAACGCTGTCTCCCCTGTATCTTGACAATAAGAAACGAGCTGCCCTTATTTGGACTCTTTCGATGTCTTCCGTCAAACCCACCTGATAAGGATCCCACACTGGGCAGCAATACTCCAAAAATGAACGGACAAGCGTAGTGTGTGCAGTTTCTTTTGTAGTTCTGTTGCATCTTTTAAGGGTTCTCCCAATAAAACGCAGTCTCTGGTTCGCCTTTCCAACGACATTATCTACGTGTTCTTTCCAATTTAACTCGAAGTAATAGAATTCTCAGGTATTTTGTGGAGTTTACGGCCTTCACTTTTGATTGATTTATCTTGTAAACAAAGTTAAAAGGATTTCTTTTTGTACTCATGTGGACGACTTCACACTTCTCATTATTTAGAGTCAATTGCCAATTTTTACACCATACTGATATCTTATTCAGATCGTTCTGCAGTTGGTTTTGATCTTCAGATGATGTTACTAGACGGTAAATGACGGCGTCATCTGCAAACAACCTAAGAGTGCTACTTAGATTTTCCCCTAAACCGTTTATGTAAATAAGGAACAGCAGAGGACCAATAACACTACACTGTGGAACGTCCGATATCACCTCTGTTTTAGTCGATGCCTTATCATCGATTACTACGAACTGTGTCCTCTCTGACAGGAAATCCCCTATCCAGTCGCAAATTTGGGGCGATATACCATTTCCTCACAATTTGATTAAAAGCCCTTTGTGAGGTACGGTGTCAAAAGCCTTCTGGGAATCAAGAAATACGGAGTCGATTTGCGAACCCTTGTCGATAGCACCCATCACTTCGTGTGAATAAAGAGCTAGTTGTGTTTCGCAAGAACGATATTTTCTGAATCCGTGTTGACCTTGGGTCAATAGATCGTTCTGTTCGAGATAATTCATAATATTTGAATACAGGATATGTTCCAAAACCCTGCTGCAAATTGACGTCAATGAAATAGGCCTGTAGTTTAGTGGGTTACTGCTACTGCCTTTCTTGAATATAGATGTGACCTGCACAACTTTGCAATGTTTTAGTACAGATCCCTCTATGAGAGAGCGGTTGTATATGTATTAAGTAAGGAGTTATCGCTTGCTGGTTGTGTGTTACTGCGTCAGCGAACAAATTTTCAGAATTTTCTTTACTATTTTGTTGTAGTTATTGTTCTAATTGTCAGTGGCAAGTGGCCAGAAAAAGAATGAACGTTAGTGGGCAAGAGGTAAATTATTCTGTTGAACACTTTCAGTGGCATACATTGTGTCACGAGCCGCGACATTGCTGCGATAAGAACAATGATTTGTTACTGTTAATCGATTTCCTTTATTTAAATCAGTCATGTCAATTTTTCTGTCACGGTTTCGTCACAAGACATTCGGTTTCAGTCAGTTGTGACGGATCAGTAGCAGAAAATGAACAGAAAAACAGGTAATGTATGAATGCATGGTCACGCAGCGATATTAATGAATAAATGAATGAATCTTCTCCGGCCCCCAACAATGTCAGGTGCTTCTCTCTCTCTCTATCTCTCTCTCTCTCTCTCTCTCTCTCTCTTTTCTCCTGGTGTTGGTGCCAAAGTTAAGGCTGCCAATCGTCCCGGATTCTGCGGGACAGTCCCGCATTTGGACTCGACGTCCCGCAAAATGGCGAAAACGCCACGCATTCCAGTAATTTTAAAATCATTGGTCTAAGAGATTAAGCCGAAACTATTTGTGTACGGCACGCTATGTCACACTGCTTGCGAGTCAACTTCACACTGCATCATCTACGAATAAATGACAGTCTTATTAGAATTATATATATATCTTACCTTCAGGAATAAAAATGTGATAAAATTCTGAAAATGAAACAACTAAAGTGAGTGGGCATTGCATGTAGTAAGGCACAATTAAACTCTGCACTTCATCGAAAGAACTTCTATAATAGTAGAGTAGTTCAAATGTTTTAAAAAAATATATTTTTCAGATTTAATTCTATTTTATTGCAAAACATAATTGAAGACCTCGGGGGAAAATAACGATAACCCTCATTTATAAAGGGCTGAGATTTGAGGACTTGTATGTTTGAAAAATAGTTTTTATTACATGTTTTAATATTTATATTTGCCAATTCTCTGCAGATTCATGTACTTGAAAGAAATGAAGCATTCTGTCGGATAAGATTGTTTGCATCAAATACATTAAAAATACGAAAGTTGAGGTTTGTCATTATTTACCCCCGAGATCTTCAATTCTCTGGGCGGAGTAATCTGCTTATCAGAATGTGTAGAGCACGATGCTATAAAAGTAGTATAGACAACGAAGGTGATCGGAGAAACGTAACGGAGAAAGCAATATGTAAAAGTTGGAAGACTCTAAATTCAAAATAGGATATGAGCGGACACGGAAAGTTGAGGTTTGTCATTATTTTCCCCCCGAGATCTTCAATTCTCTGGGCGGAGTAATCTGCTTATCAGAATGTGTAGAGCACGATGCTATAAAAGTAGTATAGACAACGAAGGTGATCGGAGAAACGTAACGGAGAAAGCAATATGTAAAAGTTGGAAGACTCTAAATTCAAAATAGGATATGAGCGGACACGGGACGAACAAGCGAGCCTCAGTGACGTCACAGCCTGCAGCCAAAAGCGGAAGCAACCGACTCGGGATGTAAACATCAAATATATAAAGCAGAGTTTCCGCATGTTTGTGTGTTTGTGGGTTTGTGTGTACGTGTTGACACAAATCTACGGTTTTCTACCAATCTGTATGAAATTTATCAAAATAATAATAATAATAATAATAATTTAAAAAATGTTGAAATGTTTGTATAGCTTATGGGACTCAACTATGGGGTCATCAGTCCCTAAACTTACAAACTACTTATGAACTAGCTAACACTAAGGACGGCACAAATATCCATTCCCTAGGGGGGATTCGAACCCCCGACCGTAGTGGCCGTGTAGACCGTGACTGGCACGCCGCAGTCCCCTCTGCCACCGCGGCCGGCATGAATTTTGTCATACGAAAGCTTCAATCCATGAGGACGGTCGCCGTAAGTGTAAGAATCACGTACGATATATAGTTCACGAGATTTCATAAAGAATGAAATGCGTGAAAAACTGCTGCATTTACCGACAATGCTGCTTATTTTTTCCTAAATCACTGGACTGATTTCAACCAAATTTGGTACACTCATTCCTTACCTGAGGTAACAATTGCTGCAGGATTAATAATCACATACGACACGTGTTTCAGAAGATATGACGTCAAACAATAGGAATAGCAACAAAAAAAATCCACATAATGCGTCGAGACTTTAAAAATAAGGAGAGTACTTAGCGACTTGCAACAAACTTTAAACATAATTTCAAACCTTTATTAAACTTTTTCTCGATGACAACCATCGTAAAATGATGAAAGGAAAAAAGTTTCTTGCTTACTGCTTTTCGCGGTTTATGGAGTAAAATTACGGCATTCGATATGACGTCACAATTTATAATTTGTACACTACACGACAGGAAATTTTACAGTGTACACACATGTAGTTGAATGTATCTTCTAAATTGAATCACATTCCGTTCATGAAAAATGAGCACATAAACAGTAACGTTGTAAGGAGTCAGGTTATCCTTACATGGCTTTGCGACAAATCTCGACCCAGAAATGAATAGTACAAATCGAGACGATTAATTAGAGACCTCACTCAATGGGGTGAGAATGTTATGAACAAACATTACTTACAATTTAATTTCAAGTACGTGGAGTTATGTCGCAATTAGCGACTAAACAAATACGAGGTTGGCACATATTACACAACAGGGCGAACGGCTGAATTTTTCATGGTAGGAAGGGAGCAGGCCGTTACGCAATTTTACGACAGAGGGACGGGCTTCAGCCGACGTAAAAAAAAAAAAAAATAAAAAAATAAAAAAATAAAAAAAAAAAAAATGACCAGCGTGGCAGCGCGAGGCAGTGACGTGGCAGGAAGCGGCAGGACACGTAGCAAATATTCCACGTAGTCTGATGAAACTTTTAAAACAGGTGACGCCACAATCACGCCTTGTGCAGATGAGACGCGCCTTCTCATTGGCCGGACAGTTCCTGCATGTCTTTGTAAGAAGCCACCTGATTGGTTCAGATAAAGAGACGCGCACCCAGGCGGATATACACTGCGAGAAAGCAGGAATGAGTCTCACTCTGGTGAGAGCAACCTTGGTGCGAGCACTTTGACGTGGCCTGAGCGTTGCGGTCGGAGCAACTCTGTGGTGTATAGAACGACTTACAGTGTATCTCCAGTGGGAGGACATTCTACGGTTGGCGTTGTTCCTAGTGTTTTTGATCGAGATACTTCTTATCCGATAGGGAACTATCACAGAGAGATTAGTTGACGCCTGTGGGCGCATTTTGTGAGCGGCAGCCGCGGTGGAGTAGCCGAGCGGTCTAAAGCGTCTCGCTGTGGAGCGCGCGGTTACTCGCCGTGGAGGTTCGAGTCCTCCCTGGGGCATGGGTGTGTGTGTTTGTCCATAGGTTAGTTTTCCTAGGTTTAAGTAGTTTGTAAGCTACGGACTGATGACCACGCAGTTTGGTCCGATAGATTTACAAACATTTGAACATTTTTTGGTGAGCGGCAGGACGGAGGGTCGTAATACGACGTACCAAGCCGAGATATATGGACTAGGGAAGACGAGGGCCGCCTTGACTTTATAATCGAGACGTAAGTAAAGTTGAATCGACCTCAGTCGATTAAGAATATAAAAGAATAGCTTGAGTACAAAGGACGCAGCCGACGGCGCAGTAAAAGGCATTGTGAGCAGCACGCTTAGGCGAATTTCCTCCCCACCCCCTGACATTACAGATAACTCTGAAGCATTGCACAATAGCGACAACCTCGTACGTAAACTGACAAGACCGGCATTTTGTGTAAATTCAACTACATGCGGTGTTCAGTTATTCTAAGTAATTTCTGTGGTGTCGCACAAGTCAGAAGTGCGCGCCACGTACTTTCGCCCTCCAAGTTAAGTAATGTATTATTTCTACGAAATATATCAGCTATACTAATCTAGCTTAGTGTTTCTAGTTTCTGCTGTCCCACTGGTTGGTCACCTCAGACTCAGTAATCGCACACGCGTGCAACCGGTTTTTCTGTGTCGGTCTCTCTCTACTCTGTCACCGACACCCAGGATAACCGGCGGAAACGAGACACAAAAGTGGTGACGAGGATCGATAGAAGAACCTTGGACCAGCCCGCTTGCAGCAGCCAGACAGCAGTAGTCGGAGCACGCAGAAATTGCTCCCGCCCACCCACCCTTATTATAAGATTTTTGGGGGAACATATTCTGTTACGTGTTTTGTGGACGTATTTGTTGCAGAGAGAATTGAAGTGCTTAACCCGCAAATGTAAATTTACTTGCTCTTGTGGACTTCCTTATAATGACGTTATGTTGAGAGATGCGATTACACAGAACATTCAGGATCCCAGAATTAGAACAGCAATTCTGAAACAGTCTGACCCCTCATTAGATACTGTATTGCATCTTATTGAAGCGCATGACACCTTTGACTTAGCAGATGTAGAAATGCAAAGAGACAGTGTTAACTCGGTGCGCCGCAACGGACGCTTTTCTAGTCACAGTTCTCATTCTAGCCCTAGTGATTCCTATAATTCTACCAGCCATGCTGAACAGAAAGTGAACAGTAGCCAATGTAACAGTGCGAAACAAAAGTCTCCCCGTCGTGTTAGAAACAGTAATGTGAATAACGGGCATCAATGCTCTTACCAGAAAAATGTTCCTAAATCTTGCCTCCAGTGTGTATCTCGCCACAAACGTGCGCAATGCCCGAGTCACAACACCATTTGTTATCAGTGTGGCAAATCGGGACATGTACAGACAGTGTGTATGCAAAACAATGATTCAAAGAATGGTGCCGTTAGGAATAGTGCTTCTCAGAGTGCGAGAACAGTTCATGCTGTAAATGTCATACACGCTGTGGACTTGGACAGTGCTTCTCTAGATTCTAAAATGCAAGGTAGTTCTTCTGCGCCTACGGCAAAACTATGTAGTGAGCCACGTTGCAAGCGCCGTCGAGCACTTAAAACAGTGCAACGGAAAAGTGTTCAGGACAAGCAAAATGACTATGTACAGTGTAATTCTGTAGTGAACCTAGTGCCTTCTACAACTTCTCCTTGTAAAAGTGCCCAGTACTGTGTAGCTAGTGACAGTAGACTTGAGGTAGCTACTCAAAAGTTTAGTAGAGTAGTTAGTGAATCTGCTGTAGTCTCACATTGCGCGGACGCCGATCCGGCGGTAGGGCCATCTAGGGACAGTGTTATTAATCTGTGTGCCAATTCTGCGCCGCTTCCTACCGCACGCAGCCCGCGCATGCGTAAGGGCAGTAAACAAGCTGTATCAGACATTGCCCACATTCGCGCACCTGTCGAGCGCCACAAGCAAAAACTTTTTGTGACTCTTTGCATAGAAAATAAGACTGTGAAATTTCAGCTTGATACTGGTTCCGCTGTCACATTAATTAATAAAGACACTTATGAACTTCTGGGTGCACCAAAATTGTCGCCGTAACAACAAGTGCTAACGGCATATACGTGTCAAAATATTCCAGTGCTAGGAACGTGTAGCCTGCCGGCCTCTTTTCAAGGTGTCACAAAAACAGTTGCTTTTGTAGTTCTTCAGGCCAAATCTACACAGAACATCTTTGGACTAGATGCTTTTGACTTGTTTGGTTTATCAATTCAAAGAGATGTGCTTCAAATTTCGTCAGTAGTGCCTCAGGACAAAATAAATGCATTGTGTGAGAAATACAGTGACTTGTTTTCGCCGGAACTAGGTTGTGCAAAAGACTTTGTGGCACATGTAACTTTAAAAGAATCTGCAGTTCCAAAATTTCGTAAAGCTAGACCAGTGCCTATCGCAATGCGTGATACAGTTGCCGAAGAACTTAAACGTTGGCAAGATAGTGGGGTGATTTCTCCGGTTCTGCGAGTCAGTGGGCCTCGCCTTTAGTAATTATACCCAAGCCGTCGGGAAAACTTCGTCTCTGTGCGGACTTCAAATCAACAGTGAACAGTCAAACAATTGTAGACACTTACCCCCTGCCCTGACCTGAGAAACTGATGGACAAATTAGGACAGTCTCGCATCTTTTCTAAGATTGATTTAGCAGAGGCATATTTACAGATTCCACTTGATGACGAGTCCAAAAAGTTTTTCGTCATTAATACTGACATGGGCCTTTTTCAATTTCAACGCCTACCCTTTGGCAGTTCTTCCGCCCCCGCTATTTTTCAGCGATTTTTGGACAGCTGACAGTTTCTGTACCGTGTTGCTCGAACTACTTAGATGACACTGTGGTATCCCAGACGTACAGTTGAAGAACATTTAGCAAATCTGGAGTGCCTTTTTAAAGTGTTGACTGCAGCAGGTCTCCGTTGTAAAAAAAGCAAAGTGTTCGTTTTTTTAAATTGAAATAGAGTACCTAGGCC
Organism: Locusta migratoria; assembly: GCA_026315105.1. Taxonomy (NCBI): domain Eukaryota; kingdom Metazoa; phylum Arthropoda; class Insecta; order Orthoptera; family Acrididae; genus Locusta; species Locusta migratoria. The sequence continues at coordinate 325,996,696 of CM048751.1, read as the reverse complement.
ATGTGGTTAATGCCCAAGGAATACATCCCTTACAGTCACATCTTAGAGCAATAAAAGACTTGCCTCCTCCCAAGAATGTGCACGAATTGCAAGCAGTTATGGATAAGCTTAACTATTATTTCAGATTTATTCCCAATGTCTCTCAGATTGCAGCTCCACTGCATCACTTACGTAGGAAGAATGTTCCTTTTGTATTCTCTAAAGATTGCCAGGTTGCCTTTGACAAATTAAAGTCTGCACTACTCAGTGATGCATGTTTGATTCCCTTTGACCCCCAGAAGCCTGTGGTGTTAGCAGTTGATGCCTCGTCGTACGGTCTAGGTGCAATATTGTCACATCGTATTGGTTCTCACGATCGTCCTATTGCCTTTGCATCCAAGCTACTGACGCCAACGCAACAGAATTACAGCCAGATAGAAAAGGAGGCCTTGGCAATCATTTACGGCGTCACAAAGTTTCATCATTATCTCTATGGCAGAAAATTCTATTTTTTGACAGACCACAAGCCTCTCACGTCGTTGTTCTCACCCACAAAGCCAATTCCGCCACGAACGGCACAAAAGGTTCAGAGATGGTCCTTAATATTGTCAAATTATCAGTATGAGATTTTGTACCGACCTACCTCTAAACATGCCAACGCGGACACAATTTCCCGACTTCCGGTTGGCCAGGATGTGTTGTTTGATTCTGCAGAAATGGCATGTTGTCAGATAGACTCCAGCGATGCTTCCGCTGTCGCAGACTTCCCTTTGAACTCTCGTCGTGTTGCACAGGAAACAGTGGCGGATGCAGACCTAAGTGTGGTAGCACGTTTTGTTTGCTTTGGTTGGCCAGCCAGAGCCAAAGACGTTGTGTGGCCTCTGGTTCGACGTTATTTTGCACAACGTCATGCATTGTCTTTAAGTCAGGGTGTTCTGCTGTTACATACCGACAACGACCAAACGAGAGTGACTGTTCCTCGTTCTCTGCTACGTGAAGTGTTACGCCTCCTGCATCAAGGACATTGGGGCATCGTTAGGACAAAGCAACTGGCCAGACGTCATTGTACCTGGGTTGGTATGGACGCTCAGATAGAGAGCATGACATCACAGTGTACAGTTTGTGCGGAGCATCAGGCGGCTCCTCCGCAACGTTTCTCAGACTGGCCACGCCCCAAGGGACCATGGCAACGTTTACACATTGACTTTGCCGGATCTTTCTGGAATACGCGCTGGTTAATCGTTGTAGATGCTTTCAGCAAGTTTCCTTTTGTGATCTCCATGAACTCAACGATGGCTTCTAGTACAATCAGTGCCTTAACATCAGTGTTTTGCATCGAAGGTTTGCCTGAAACTATCGTCAGTGACAATGGACCTCAGTTTGTTAGTGCGGAATTTCAACAGTTTTGTCGTGTGAATGGCATTCAGCATATCACCACCGCACCTTTTCACCCTCAGTCCAATGGTGAAACAGAACGTTTCATTCGAACATTCAAGTTACACATGGAAAAAATGAAAGGTCAGCACTCCAGGCAGCAAGCTCTTCAAATTTTCCTGTCTACGTATCGGTGCATGCCACGTGACGGCCCGTCTCCTGCCGAGCCGCTACACGGCCGCCGTCACCGCACTCTCCTTCACCTGCTGCAGCCTCCCATACACCGAGTCCGTTCATATGGCGCTTCGCGTTTTCAGGTTTCTACGCCGGTGCTGTACAGGGTGTCTGCTGGCAACAAGACAAGATGGACGCCATGCACCATTCAGCGCGTGCTCGGTCGCAATATGTATGTTGTACGTTCTTCCACAGGGTCGGAGCTGCGGCGCCACGCAAACCAATTGCGCCTGCACAGGCCGCGCGATCCTGTCTCTAGTTTCTTGATTCCAGACCCAGTTCACAGCCAGGGAGCACAGCCACATCGCTCGCCGCTGGGCCCAGCGTCCCCGGACTTCGACATCGTTCCCATGGAGATCGACGCGCCTCCGTCACCGCCGCGGCTGACAGCGTCACCGAGAGGGACTCCGGGACCGTGCGTGCCCCCGCCGCCTGGGCCACGCACCTCAGAAGAAGATGACCTGCTCCCTCTGGGCGGAGGGGTGCGCCCTTCCCCTGGTTTTGGTGGGTTTCCCGGGGGATCGCAAGGTGTATACCGGGGCACGGACGGCGTCTCGATCCCAGCCTCAGCTACGACGCCCCTCCTCCCAGCGCCGTCGCCGTGGCCCTCAGCCCTACGCCACGACGGCGCGGCGGTTTGGGGGGGGAGGGGTGTGGTGTCGCACAAGTCCAAAGTGAGCGCCACCTACTTTCGCCGCTCGCCGCCATGCACGCACGGCGTGGCGTTCTTATGTCAGCCACGAGCGCCCTCTGCTGCAACTCCGCTCGTGGCCACCACTGAACGACATCGTTCACTTGGGTCTGAGATAGGAACCAGTTAACACTTCGGAATCAGATAGGCACCAGTGAAGACTTGGCTATCGGACAGGCACTAGGCAGGCCTCTAGCTCAACTATGTATCAGCAGTACTGAGCTATGTAAAAGTTAAGTATTGTATAAATTCTGTGCAATATATATCTCGTTCTAATTTACTCTAGTGTTTCTAGTTTCTGATGTCCCACTGGCTGCTCACCTGCGTACCTGCACAAGCGTGCTTCCTTTATTCCTGTGTCGGTCTTTCTACTGGGCCACCGACACCTAAGACGGAAACGAGACTCAAAAGCGGCAACGAGGCTGGGACACAAGAAATACAGTAGAAGAAGAATGGGTGGCTCTGATACATAGGGCAGTGAAGATCGCAAAGGATCATGTAGGCGGAAGAACAATGCGTAATAGAAATCCCTGGATAACACAGGATATACTGAACATAACTGATGAGAGGAGAAAATATAAAAATTCAGCAAATGAAGCAGGCAAAAGGGAGTACAAACGTCTGAAAAATGAGATTGACAGGAAGCACAGACAGGCAAAGCAGGAGTGGCTAGAGGACAAATGCAGAACCGTAGAGGAATGTATAACTAGGGGAAAGATAGATACCGCCTACAGGAAAATAAGAGATATTTGGACACAAGAAAAGAAGCTGTATGAATATCAAGAACTCAGACGGAAAACCAGTTCTAAGCAAAGAGGAGAAAGCTGAACTATGGAAGGAATATATAGAGAGCCTATACAAAGGAAATAAACTTGAAGGCAGTATTCTAGAAATGAAAGACCAAGTAGAGGAAAATGAGATAGGAGGTATAATACTGCGGGAAGAATTTGACAGAGTGCTGAAACAAGGCCTCTGGAGTAGATGATATTCCGTCTGAACTGCTGATATCGTTAGGAGAGCCAGTCATGAACAAATGCAAGATGTATGGGACAGGGGAAATACCCTCCGACCTCAAGAAGAATATTGTAATTCCAATTCCAAAGAAAGCAAGTGCAGACAAATGTGAAAATTACAGAAAAGTTCAATACATCATGGTTGCAAAATACTAACACAAATTATTTACAGGCGAATGGAAAAACTTGTGGAATCCGTATTTTTGTGTTTTGTGGTTTTAGGGCGCACAACTTCTACGGTCATTAGCGCCCAAACAAGAACTTAGATTCACTAGATCTCAAAAAAAAAAAAAAAAAAAAAAAAAAAAAAAAATTGGTGACTGTCAGAAAATCAAGAAGAGGCTAAAAACGAAAGATAAAGGACAATGAGAAGGGTTAAATATCCTTCGATAAGTTGGCCAAGTTGATAAAACGCAAAACTCGAGCAGCTGCTCGTGTGTCATCAGCTAAAATTTCCTCCAGTGTAGGCGGAATGTAAAGGGCTACACAGAGATGATTAAAATTTACGCAAGACAATAAAACGTGTCGCACCGTCAGCAATTCACCGCAGGAGCACAGCGGTGCAAGATCGGCGGTTAGCAAGTGACGGTGGCTGAGACCGGGCCACGATGACCTCCTCCCGCCGAAAGGGGCGTGAGGAGGTCCTCCAAGCGGTCGGGATCGGTTTTACAGCTCGCAATTTATTGTTGTACAGAGAAAGCCACGCATTGTGCCATGACGACACGATACTCCGGCGAAGAGCCCGTTGAACATCGTCCGATGGGACGGAAAAGGTAGCCATGCGAGGCAAAAGAGCTGCGGCCTTGGCTGCTATGTCGGCGGCCTCATTCCCGGGCACACCCACGTGGCCAGGGACCCACAGAAAGAAACGTGACAGCTGTCATCTGCTAGCAACTGGAGAGAGCGTTGGATCCGGTGCACGAGAGGGTGGTTCGAGAAAGGGTCCTTAAGACTATGCAGGGCACTAATGGAGTCCGAACATATGGCATAGAAAGGTTGGCGGTGGCGGCAGGTATACAAAACGGCCTGGTGGAGGGCAAAAAGCTCAGCCGTGAAGTTCGAGCACCGGTCAGGGAGCTTGTATTGGAAACGGTTGTCCCCGACAACGAAGGCAGATCCGACACCGGCAGTGCTCTTGGAACCATCAGTGTAAATAAATATGGCATTATCAAACCGCGAACGGAGTTCGACAAGCCTCAAGCGGTATACCAAATCCGGAGTGCTCTCCTTGGGGAGCGAACTAAGTTCAAGGTGAGTGTGAACCTGGGCCTGATGCCACGGTGGCAATGGGCTTTCGCTCAACCGAAAGGTGAAAGGAAGGGTAAAATCGAGCCGCTGTAGCAGGCGGCGGAACCGAACTCCAGGTGGAAGCAAGCCAATCGCAGACAACTGATAATGGCGATCGAGTGAGTCGTCAAAAAATAATCGGTAAGATGGATGGTTGGGCATCGACCGCAGGCGGCATGCGTACCGACACAAGAATATGTCACGTCGAGTGGTCAAGGGTATTACAGCAGCCTCGGCATACAGACTTTCAACAGGGCTGGTTTAAAATGCACCGGTCGCCAGACGTAATCCCCGATGGTGGACAGAGTGGAGACGGCGGAGAATCGACGGCCGTGCAGAAGAGTATAGAAGGCTTCCGTAGTCGAGCTTCGACTGAACAATGGCCTGGTAAAGGTGAAGCAGGACGGTACGATCCGCTCCCCATGACGTGCCACTGAGGACACGAAGAACGTTAAGGGATCGGGCACAACGGGCAGCCAGGTAGGACACGTGTGTGGACCAGCAAAGTTTACGATCCAACATGAGTCCCAAGAATTTCGTAGTCTCCACAAAAGGGAGAGCAACAGGGCCGAGACGTAGAGAAGGTGGAAGAAATTCCTTGTATCGCGAGAAGTTTATGCACAGTTTTCTCAGTGGAGAATCGGAAGCCGTTTGCGATGCTCCAGGAATATAGACGGTCAAGACAGCGCTGAAGAGAACGCTCCAAGAGACACGTCCGCTGGGCGCTGCAATAAATTGCGAAATCGTCAACAAAAAGAGATCCGGAGACGTCGGCTGAAAGGCAATCTACGATCGGATTGATTGCAATGGCAAAGAGCGCCACACTCAAGACGGAGCCCTGTGGTACCCCATTCTCCTGGCAAAAGGTATCTGACAAAACGGAGCCCACCCATACCCGGAACTTGCGATCCGCCAAAAACGCTTGAATGAAAAGAGGAAGGCGGCCCCGAAGGCCCCATGTGTGCAATGTGCGGAGAATGCCAGCTCTCCAACAGGTATCGTATGCCTTCTCCAAGTCGAAGAACACTGCTACTGTTTGACGCTTCTTTAGAAAGTTATTCATAACGAAGGTCGACAACGTAACAAGGTGATCAGCAGCAGAGCGGTGTCGACGAAAACCGCATTGGATATTAGTCAGGAGGCGGCGAGATTCGAGGAGCCAGACCAACCGAGCGTTAACCATGCGTTCCATCACCTTACAGACGCAGCTCGTCAGAGAAATGGGGCGATAACTGGAAGGAAGGTGTTTGTCCTTCCCTGGTTTGGGGATGGGGACAACAATGGCTTCACGCCAACTTGTGAGAACATGATCTTCAGTCCATATGCGATTGTAGGTACTAAGAAGAAAGCACTTGCCTGCAGAAGAGAGGTTCTTCAGCATCTCAATATGAATGGAATCGGGCCCGGGAGCAGAAGATCGGGACAGGGCGAGAGCACGGTCTAGCTCCTGCATGGTGAAGGCGAAGTTATAATTTTCACGATTAAAAGAGCGGAAAGAAGGCGGCCGTGCCTCCTCTTCCTGTTTGCGAGGGAGAAAGGCAGGGTGGTAATGGGCAGAGCTCGAAACCTCCGCAAAGAAACGGCCCAATGCGTTGGAAACATCAGCGGGTCCACGAGGACTGCGTTCCCCACGGTCAAGCCAGGAATCGGGGAGTAGACCTTGATGCCGGATAAACGGCGTAGGCCACCCCAAACCACCGTGGAGGGAGTAAAACGGTTAAAAGAACTAGTGAAAGCAGTCCAGCAACTTTCTTGCTGTCGTTTATGATACGACAACATTGCGCTCTCATACGTTTATAAGTGATGCAATTCTCCAAAGTTGGGTGGCGGCGGAAGGTGCGTAAAGCACGGCGCCGGGCTCTAAGCGCGTCGCTGCAGGCTGCAGTCCACCAAGGGACCTGGACACGACATGGAGAAGAGGATGTACGAGGTATGGAACGTTCAGCAGCGGTGAGATTAACCTCTGTGAGGTATTCGACCTGACTGTCACAGTTGGGAAAATTCTGATCGTGAAAAACAGCCAAGGAAGAATAAAGCCCCCAGTCGGCTTTAGAAATGTTCCAACTGGTGGAACGAGGATATGGGGAATGATGCAGGAAGTGGATGATATAAGGGAAATGGTCACTTGAGTACGTGTCAGAAAGCGCATACCACTCAAACCGACCGGCAAGCTGAGGAGTGCATATTGTGAGGTCTATATGGGAATAAGTGTGTGTTGTGTCTGAAAGGAAGGTCGGTGCACCGATGTTGAGGCAGACAAGATCGAGGTGGTGGAGAAGGTCCACCAAAAGGGAGCCTCTCGAACAAGGTACCGGAGAGCCCCAGAGGGGGTGGTGGGCATTAAAGTCGCCTACCAACATGAAAGGTGAAGGGAGCTGGTCAACTAGGTGTAGCACATCTGCCCTAGTAAGGGCAGATGACGATGGCGAATAGATATTACAGAGGGAAAAGGTAAATGTGGATAAAGTGATGCGGACAGCAACTGCCTGTAGGTGAGTATGCAATGAAAGGGGATGGAAATAGACGTCGTCTCGAAGGAGCATCAGAACCCCTCCATGGGCTGGGATACCTTCCACGGGTGGCAGGTCGAACCGCACAGAGGTGTAGTGTGGAAAGTCTGCACGATCACTTGGACGCAACTTAGTTTCTTGGAGACAGACGAGAAGCGAGCAGTGCAACCGAAGGAGTAGTTTTAACTCCTCCCGATTGGAACGAATGCCGCGAATATTCCATTGAAGGAGCGCCATGATAAAAAATGAGATAAGAAATAAGGATAAAAACCAACTAGCAAGCGGGGTCACCTCGACGGCCGCTGAGGACCGGATTTCGAGGGAGCACTGCTATCGCTGTCTGGGGGCAAAGGGTCATGTTCCATTGGTTCGACCGACGCGCCTGCCACCTCCCTGAGTTGACCAGGAGGGGCAGTTTCCACCGCCGGTAAAGGGCTGGGCGCCCGGCAAACGGAGCGTCCCGGTGAAACAGAAGACGGCCGAGGCCGGCAACTGTTGGACGGCGTGACAGACGGGTCACGCCTCGGCGGGGAAGGAGAGGAACTCTTTTTCTTGTCAGCTCTTCTGGAAGAGTGACGGCGAGAAGAGGCAGTAGACAGTTGGGAAGCCTGAGAACGCAGAAAATCCTCACGGACGGGTTCCTTTTTCAAAGTCCGGGCATCTTGTTTAGGTGCCCGCGGTTTACTAGAGGTTGACGAAGACTGTATCTTAGAAGCAGTAGGAGGAAGCGGGGACGTAGAACGGGCAATCTTCGGGCTGGCAGAACGCACAACTGTGTCAGCGAAGGTAAAATCACACGTCTGGGTACTTGAATCCTTAGTAGGTCGAGTGGAGGTGAGGACCTTACTGTATGTGCCCGCTGGGAGGTCAGCAGGCTTTCGACTCGCCAACAACTTTCGAGCGGCAGATGTCGATACCTTTCCCGTAACCCGAATTTGCTGGATGACCTTCTCATTCTTGTATACAGGGTAGTCGCGAGAGGAAGCCGCATGGTCACCGTTGCAGTTAAGGCAGTGAGCGGTCGGAGGTGGGCAATCCCCCTCATGGGCGTCCCTAACACAAGTGACACATTTTGCTGCATTTGGGCAAGATTCACGGGTATGGTTGTACCTGTGGCATTGGAAGCAGCGCGTTGGGTTTGGAATATAAGGGCGGACAGAAATAACTTCGTAACCTGCTTTGACCTTCGACGGGAGTTCAACCCAGTCGAACGTCAAAAACACAGTACGAGTCGGTGTCAGCTGGTTATTTACCTTTTTCAAAACCCTATGCACGGCTGTGACACCCTGATCTGACATGTAGGTTTGTATGTCTTCATCAGACAACCCGTCAAGGGATCTCGTGAAGACTACCCCCCGTGACGAGTTGAGTGTACGATGCGCTTCTACCTTGACAGGAAACGTGTGTAACAGTGTAGTCCGGATTAGTTTCTGAGCTTGGAAGGCACTGTCCACTTCCAGCAAAAATGTGCCATTGCGCTGACGCGAACAGGTTTTAACAGGGCCAGCAATTGCATCTACACCTTTCTGGATGACGAAAGGATTTACAGACGTGAAATCTTTTTCATCGGTGCGAGAGACAACAAGAAATCTCGGTAGATTAGGCAGAGTCTTCTTTAGCTGAAGCGAATCTATCTTCCGTTTCTGGGTCAACGTCAGTGAAGAAGAGGAGGAAGTCATCGCGGAAGTGTCCCCCGTGATTACCGGCGTCTCCGATGGCGCGCTCCTTCCTAGTTGGGGCCCTCTCCGAGGGCTTACCGCCTTAGGTGATTGTTCACACCTCAGCTCACACCTCCCGAGAACTGACGGAGGGACCAATCGGCATGTTCGGAAGGTACCAGCTCGGGTAATCACCCCTCCCTGGCCCTGGCCTTTACCAGGGGGTACGTACGTGCCCTACTTGTCTACCCGGGGCGGGGAATTACGCATTACCCCGTCACCTGCTACGCATGATAATGCGTGGGTCGGCCTTCAGACACGCACAGGGAGGAAGAAGAAGAGGATAGGAAATGAAGAGAAAGAAGGAAAGAAGTGTCTCAAACGCCGAAGCGGAGACTACGGAGGAGGAGAGGAAGGCTAGGAGAGTATAAGGAGAGAAAGACAGAAGCAAAGGTTTGGAAAGGAAGAAACCAAGGAATGAGAGAAGCGACTACAAAAAACGACCTGAACTAGCAAAGGACGCCCGTCTCCGGGCGAAGGCATAAACCGGGAGGGAACGTGGAGCAGCCTGGGGCAGAAGAAAGGCTGCTCCGGCTCGGGGGCCCCGTGCGCGCCACACACGTACCCACAAAAGAACTATGGGCCCCCTGGGGGGCTTGTGGAATCCGACCTTGGGGAAGATCAGTTTGGATTTAGAAGAAATGTAGGAACACGGGATGCAATACTCATATTACGACATATCTTAGAAGATAGGCTAAGGAAGGGGGAAACCTACGTTTTTAGCGTTTGTCGATTTGGAGAAAGCTTTTGACAATGTCGACTGGAAAACACTCTTCCAAATTCTGAAGGTATCAGGGGTAAAATATAGGGAGCGAAGAGTTATATTCAACCTATACAAAAACCAGACAGCAGTTATCAGAGTCGAAGGGCAAGAAAGGGAAGCAGAGGTTGGGAAGGGAGTAAGACAAGGCTGTAGTAGACTTTCCCCAATGTTGTTCAATCTGTACATTGAGCAAGCAATAAAGGAATGCAAGGAGAAATTTGGAGAGGGAATTAAAGTTCAGGGAGAAGAAATAAAAAACTTTGCGGTTTGCCGATGATATAGTAGTTTTGTCAGAGACTGCAGAGGATCTGGAAGAACAATTGAATGGAATGGACAGTGCCTTGAAAGGAATATATAAGATGAACATTAACAAGAGTAAAACGAGGATAATGAAATGGAATGTCAGAAAATCAAACGATTCTGACGGAATTACATTAGGTAATGAGACAATAAAAGTAGTAGATGAGTTTTGTTATTTGGGTAGCAAAATGACTTCTGATGGCCGAAGTAGAGAATATATAAAATGCATAATGGCTTTGGGAAGAAAAACATTTCTAAAGAAGCGAAATCTGTTAACATTCATTATTAATCTAAATGTTAAGAAGTCCTTTCTGAAAGCATTTGTCTGGAGTGTAGCATTTTATGGAAGTGAAACGTGGACACTAAGGAGTTCAGACAAAAATCTGATAGAAGCTTTTGAAATATGAAAATTAAATGAGTGGACCATGTAACTAATGAGGAGGTGCTTAATCGAATTGGGGAGAAAAAGAGTTTCTGGCATATCCTGACTAAGAGAAGGGATAGGTTCGTAGGAAACATTCTGAGACATCAAGGAATCGTCAGCTTAGTATTAGAAGGAAGTGTGTGTGGTAAAAATTGTAGAGGGAGACCAGGGACGAATACAGTAAGCAGATTCAAAAGGATGTAGGTTGCCGAAAGTTTTTTCAGATGAAGAGACTTGCACAGTACAGACAGCTGCATCAAACCAGTCTGCAGACTGAAGACGACAAAAACAACAGATGATGCTCCACAGAAGAGTTTGGAGAAGCTGGGGTGAGAAAGCCGGCTCTGAGAGATATAGAAGTAAACTTGTCTATCGCTTTGCCTTGCATTCCAAAAATTACGCCCGTATCACCCAGAACGAGTCCACGAAAGCTTGTGACTGACTTTGCACGAAAGGTCGCATTGTGTCACTGGTTGCTCCAAAAATGGATTGAGCGATCCTATTTCCTCCAAATAGTGCTGTTTTCTGCCTCGGCCTCACATTTGATCGAGATGGTATTTCGAAGAGCAGTGATAGCCACGCTGTAGTAGACTCACATCACCATGTATGTTTTGCTGTGAATATCTGGGCCCGCATTGTAGGCGACAAACGTAATGGGCCCTATCACTAGCTGGCCATCTCAATGGTCACCTGTACTTGAAGTTTGTCTAATGAATTCTCTCTGAGTTGTTGCCGAAGAACGTATCTTTCATTGTTCGTGAGCGCACTTGAATGCAACATAACGGTGCATCGCCTCACTTCAGTGTCGATGTCCGCAACCATCTCAGTGCTGTATTTCCTGGTGGCTGGACTGGGAGATCCTATTACATGACATGTGAAGCCACCTGTCCTGATGTTGTTGGTTTTTGGAAGGGACTAAACAGCGACGTTCATCAGTCCCTTGTTCCAGTCTTAGAGATAAAACATTGTGTTAAACGTTCCTAAGTAAATGCGTTAACAAGTCAAAGTTTAAAAATCCCAGGTAAATATGAAGAAAGGATACAAGTAAAAACGAAGAAGGGATAAAATGTCTGAAACAGTACAAGAGTTTTTTTGCTGGGTGATCACAGAAATATAAGGAACACATACAGCCCTCTGGGACACTTTAAAACCACCTACCTAAACGACTTAGGCGGGTGGAGGACAGAGCAATAACAGACACACAAAAACATTAAATGGATTTGTAAAATCCACACACACAGATAAAATTTAAAACAATCAACCATGGAGGCCATTGTCAGCTAAAGCAAGCTGCAAAGCGTCAGGGATATTAAAATTTCGTCGTTTTGCAGCAAAATTGTGACATTCAAGTAAGATGTGGGCGACTGTCAAAGGCGCACCACATCGACACTGAGGAGGATCCTCGCGATGCAGAAGGTGACCGTGCGTGAGTCAAGTATGGCCTATGCGAAGCCGGCAAAGAACAACCGACTCCCTGCAAGAAGCCCTCAGGGAGGTCTTCCATGCAGCGGTAGAGGGCTAGACAACACGGAGCTTATTTGGTTCGGTCGAGTCTGCCCATTCGGAATTCCACACCCCAACGACCTTGCGGGTCAACTGGGATCGGAGGTCTGAGACTGGGAGGCCAGTATCGAGGGACCGTGAAGTAGTGGCCTGATTGGCCAGCTGATCGAAGCGTTAATTGCCCGGTATACCTATGTGGCCCGGTATCCAGACAAAAGCGACAGAACGGCCTTACTCGCCAAGGGCGAAGACAGCATCTTGAATTTCTCGTACCACAGTGTGTTTGGGGAGAAACTGGTCGAGGGCCTGTAAGCCACTCAGGGAGTCGCTGAAGATGACAAACGACCCCTGAGGCGAGCTCTCAAAATACCGACCAGTTTCGCGGTGATGCTGCTTCAAGCAGTCCTGAAATCCTTTGATTATCTCCTGTGGGAATATCTAAAGTCAGCTGTGTATGAGACCTTAGTGGGCACGGAAATGGAATTAGTGTCTAGAATTGTAGCTGCTTGTATTGCTATTCGAAACACACCAGGGATACTTCTTATAGTTTGGTGTGGTGTCTGTTCTTTCGGACACCAATGTATAACGTGTATTTATACGCGGAGACGGGGTATGGTTCATTTTCTTCAGCGCAGGTGCGATCATACGTTCGACGTCGCACGGGAACCTGCAATGGTGAGAATCAAAGGTCATGGATGATGGGGGCGCTACAAACGTTGCGCGCGACTTGTGGACGTTTGCGACGAACGGGAGGCGAGCACGGGTAGCCAAGTGGATAAGGCGACCGCTGGCCCGAAGGAGAGACCCGAGTTCCATTCCCGACCCGGATTACACTTATCGCCATTGTGTAATTTCAAAGCCCCAACGCAATTACTGTCAATACTTTCCTTCCTAATTCCTAAACCTTCTCCTCTTTAATAAATAATGTGGAAACACACCAGGATATTCCTCAAGGTATGTTAGAAACTTGTTCGTCGATGTGATGCTAGGTTGGAGGTTTGTAAGATGCAGTGAAAATGATACCATCATTGCAGGCGTGATGGTATTTACAGTTATATGTACACTTCTGGCCATTAAAATTACTACACCAAGAAGAAATGCAGATTGGACAAATATATTATACTAGAACTAACATGTGATTATATTTTTACGCAATTTGGGTGCATAGATCCTGAGAAATCAGTACCCAGTACAACAACCTCTGGCCGTAATAATGGCCTTGATAGACCTGTCTATTGAGTCAATCAAAGCTTGGATGGCGAGTACAGGTACAGATGCCATTGCAGCTTCAATAAAAATACCACAGTTCACCAAGAGTAGTGACTGGCGTATTGTGACGAGCCAGTTGATACGCCACCATTCTAGTTCTAGTGTTTGTTAAGCTTATGGGACTCAACTACGGGGTCATCAGTCCCTAAACTTACAAACTAGTTAGGAACTAACTTATGCTAAAGACAACACAAAAATCCATGTCCGAGGGAGGACTCGAACCTTCGACGCGGGAGGCCGCAACGTGGCGCTCCAGACCGTTCGGCTACTCTCGCGCTGCTTGGCCACCATTGACCAGACGTTTTCCGTTGCTGAAAGATCTGGAGAATGTGCTGGCAGGGCAGCAGTCGAACATTTTCTGTATCCAGAGAAGCCCGTACAGGGCGTGCAACATGCGGTCGTGCATTATTCTGCTGAAATGTAGGGTTGCCAACCTTGTGTGAATGCTCTGAAAAGCTAATCATTTGCATATCACAGCATATTCTTCCTGTCGGTTAAATTTCGCGTCTGTAGCACGTCATCTTTGAGGTGTAGCACTTTTAATGGCCAGGAGTGTACTTCTTTGACTTGGAGCCACATCTGGTCAACATTCATGTTTAGGGTTTGGAATGAGTCGAAAATGTCTTCCAAGAAGCAATTTAGTGTATTTCTATCTGCTTTTCTCAACAAATATGCTTTTCCTCTATTTTTGGTTACTTTGAGACTTCCGATATTCAATCTCGCTACGACAACTCTGTGTTCACTAATATCCGTATCGGTTTTGATGCTCGTTATGAGCTCAGGATTATTTGTTGTTAAGAGATCAAGTGTGTTTTCACATCCATTTACAATTCTAGTTGGCTCATTAACTAACTGTTAGATGTAATTCTCAGAGAATCGCTCGATGTTTTATGCGTACCTCCTGATTTGAACATATAATTTTGTCAACAGCTTGAGGGTAAATTGAAATCACCGCCTACTATTAATGTATGAACCAGGTCTGTTTTTACAATTTGGCACATGTTTTCTTTGAACTTTTCTGCTATTGTATCGTCAGACTCGGGAGGCCGGTAAAAGGAACCAATTATTAACTTCTTACGATTTTCAGGTACACCTTCTACCGATAATAGATCACAGGAAGTATCGACTTCAACATCGCTATACGAAAGACTACTTTTGACGGCGACAAACACGCCTCCACCTATTTTGTTTAATCTATACTTTCTGAACACAGCTTTTTTGCAAAAACTTCGGCTGTACTTATTTCCGGCTTGAGGCAACTTTCACTGCCTATAATGTCTTTCGGTACTTTCTATGTGATCATGGAACTGTGCGAAGCCGTGGCTTTCTGCTTAGTACCACGATACATGGAAACCGTAATGGAAACTAAGTGGCAGATCCCCTTGCAGCCATACAGACGGGATGAAGTCCTTCACACTCGTCTTCTCACAGACCACAGATCTCTGATACAAAGCTTCTGACTTCTGCGGGATGACCCTTCACTGCGTGGTACTTGTGTTGTACATGCCACAGTGCACCAATATTTAGTAGACTGTCCTATTTTCAGGTACGAAATTAAATGTTTGTCCAAACGTAAAGTCAAGTCATTTGGACGCATTGTCCTACATATTCGGACCTGTAACACAGTACTTGTTGCTTACAAGTGATATCTGATATGTTAATTACTTTATTGCTTGGAAATAAATTATTATTCGAAGTACATCATTAAATCGCGAGTGTGATAACTTGCTTTTCTCGAGGCTGAAGCAAGTAACCGTTCATACATATACACTGAGGGAATATTGTTGGTTCCAATTTATCAGTTAAAATACCATTGCAGACAGTACTTAGCAACAATTTCCGATGCTTACAAATTATGGTGCAATACTTCGTTATGCACGAGCGCGCATCTCTGCGTTAGCGGCAGGTTGACATTCGAAGCGTGGGCGAGCCGAAACGCGATGTTAGCGTGTGCGTTATTGGCCGGCTCATCGGAGCGCCTAAGGCCCAGGTAAAAGCGTATCCCCGATAGGCGAATGATCGCTGACGTGGAGAGAGTGGGGGGGGGGGGGGGGGGTAGGGACGTTCGTTGCGACGACTGACAGCGGCAGTGAACACTCTGGAGCTTGGCCTGGCGGCGACAGGTTGTGTCGAATGCGAGCGAGCATTCTGTGGGCGCGATTTGCGCATTTACGAGTGTGGACCAAGTGAGAGAGACAGAAGACTCTTTTTCAGTGCTTTACTGAAACGAGCAGCTCTGTGGGAAGCAAATCTGATGTTACCTCTTATTAAGAGTAAACCGATTCGCTGAGTTGGTCAGCCACTTCTTGTCTGACACGAGTATACACAAAGTGAAATAGTTAGCGCCTGTGGGCGAATTGCAGTGGCATCGCAATGGGTTGATTGATGCAATCAGCGTACCACGCCAGTAGCGAGACTATGAATTGTTAGGGTTTTCAACATCATTGAGATGTAGGAAATATTTCGATCAACAGAAGTTGATCCAACCAGACAAGTTAGGTTTGTTTCCAGCGACGACGCACCAGCTTGCAGCCAGTTCAGCAAACAGTACTGTGTGCAATGCTTATGCTTAGATCACAGACTTAGTGCGACAGCCTCGAGCGTATCTGCAGCTTTGTTTGTTCATCTGAAATAAAGTTAAGTGCGTTGTTTCAGCCATTTTTTGCCGAGTTTTCTTTACCTTAAAGTTCAGTTAAAAATTATGTTTATTCTTCCAAAACCACTTACTTTCTATCGAAAAAATAATAATCTGGAGTTCTTTTAAAATTTAAATTCTTTTAATACGCATTTTTTTGGTTAAATAAATTAAGGACTTACACAGAAATCGTGTTTACTTTCAGTAGCTAGTAACGCCAAATTTGTACCCCGTTTGTCAAAATGTTTGTAAAGCTTATGGGACTTAACTACGGGGTCATCAGTCCCTAAATTTACAAACTACTTATGAACTACTTACGAACTAGGACGGCACAAATATCCATGCCCGAGGGGGGATTCGAACCCCCGACTATAGTGGCCGTGCAGAAATGTTCAAATGTTTGTTAAGCTTATGGGACTTAACTACGTGGTCATCAATCCCTAAACTTACAAACTACTTATAAGCTACTTACGAACTAGGACGGCACAAATATCCATGCCCGAGGGGGGATTCGAACCCCCGACCGTAGTGGCCGTGCAGACCGTGACTGAAGCGCCTCAGTCTCCTCGGCCACCGCGGCCGGCCCCCGTTTGTCCTTACTAGCAATGTTTAGATATAGATACAGGTGTTGTATCGGTGTTGGGTTGAGTAATGTTGCAGAAACACATCTTAATCTGGCGAAGGACATCTGTCTGAGTTATACGCGACTTGCTGTTAGGTTCTTCCATGCATGTAACGATCAGCTAGGTGGTATCGATATGTCGATGACACTTTTGTGCTATGGTCACACAGTGCAGAGAAATTAGATGCCTTCTTAACGCATCTCAATGGTATCAACCCCAGAATACAATTTACAATGGAGAGCAACGGACAGCTGAATTTTCTCGATGTGTCTGTAATCAAGCATGTGGATGGGACGTTGACGACAAGGTCTACAGGAAGGTTACTCATACTGACAGTTTCCTGCATAAAGACTCTAACCACCATCCCAGACAAATAAGAGGTGTGGTTAAAACATTGGTTGATAGGGCGCATAAAATTTGTGAACCTACTTATTTAAAAGATGAGATGGAGCATTTACGATCCACCTTCCAGAAGAACGGCTATTCTACCAAAGAAATAGAGCCCTTCGTCCCAGGGAGAAAGTAAATGTCAACAAGGAACAACAACTGTCCAAGGGGAAAGTTTTTCTTCCGTTCATAAATAAGGTTACAGGCCATATTGGAAAAGTGCTGGGCAAGTATGAGGTAGAAACCGTTTCAGACCTACGAGGAAGATAAAAGAATATTTAAGATCTGCAAAAGATGTACGACATCCGTTGAATACACCAGGTGTATATAAAATCCCTTGCAGCTGTGGTTCAGTCTACATTGGAACTACAAAAAGAAGCGTCAATTCTCGTCTGGTCGAACATAAAAGGAATTGCCGCTTGGGGTACACGGAGAAATCGGCAGTAGCGGAACATGTATACCAAGAAGGCAACCATGAAATTAAATTTAATGAAACTAGTGTCATCTCAAAAACACCACACTATCATACGCGAACATATAGAGAAGCAATCGAGATCTATAAACATCACAATAATTTTAACAGGAAAGAATTTGGACTTCTGCTTTACACCAGCGGAACGACAGTCGATTCTTGTCTGCTAAGAATGTAGGCAATACCAAAGATAGTGTCGTTGTTGTTGATGTTGTTTGTTGTTTTGTTTCTTTGACTTCGGTTTCAAACCATTCAGTCATTTCTTTGTTAGAATCAATGCCATATAATACTATTATTTTCTTCCTTTATTTTATATAGTCCTTTAATGCCCAAATTAGGTTAGTAATGACCATTATATTTTAATCTTTCCGTTACATATAAACTCGATTATGGCTTCGTAAACTTTTGTGTTGGATTCGTATAGTAAGGATTTCATTGTCATTGGTTGTGGCACTTTATTTTTGATGATAGATGATAAAAAAAGCTTTCCTCGCTTCTTGATATTTTGGGCATTGAAAAAATAAATGGTTCGTATCTTCTCGCGAGATGCCATCACAATCACAATCGGTATAAGTGTTCAGGGAATGAGCCATGGTTAAATCTTATTCTACTTAATGTACTCGTTGCTTGTCGGGGTCCATTGACTATATCAAACCATGGTCTTTTAGGTATTCTATCTTGTATGTGAGCATAGTTGCGTCCTTTGTAGCGTGAGCTGTGTGTCCATTCTTCTTGCCAAGAGTCAAATGCCCTTTTGCGAATAATATGACCATATTCGGTGTAAGGAAGTTTTAGCTCTAGTTTTGTCCCATTACTTGTTGCCTGCTTTGCCAGCTGGTCCACTTTCTCGTTGCCTGGTATGCCACAATGTGCCTTCACCCACATGAATATGATCTTTTTCTGTCTTCTCAAACTTTCATTATACCGTAGGCGGATTTGTAGCAGGTATTCATTCGTGGATTTCGATAGTTTTATATTAGACATTGCTTGTAGTACACTCTTACAGTCCGATAATATTACAAAGTGTGAGTAATTCTGATTTATAGTGTACTGTATCGCCTTTAGAACTGCATATGTCTCAGCCAAATAAAACGAAGCATTCTCTGGTAATTTAAATTTTTGCTCCATTTGTAGTTTTGGACTGTAAATGGCACATCCAGCGCCATTTCCGTCCGCTGACTTTGATCCATCTCTGTATATGTGAATTATCTTGTTTCCTGATACCTGCAGTTGTCTTTGCATGGCTGAGATCGTCTCCAAAAACTGAGTCTTTCCCTCTATTATTTGGAACGGGATGTGGTCCCTGAGCACGAAATAGTCATATTTGTATATAGGCCACAGTGTGTTCGATAAAATATTTCTGCAGATGTTTGCAATATCATTGTAGGTTGTAGCTATATCATACAGCTTTTGCCCCAATTTCCAGTGGATGAATGAAACAGACGTACTATTTCATTTATTGTGTGTTGTGAACATGACAGCTTCTCTAAAATGAATCTGTCCATGAGCATCTTCCTCCTTATATGTAGGGGCATCTCACGAGCTTCCACCAGTAGTGCATTTGTTGGAGTGGATTTCATTGCACCTAGGCAAGTGCGAATACATCGGTACTGGAATCTGTCTAGCTTCTCTAACTGCTTGTTTGTTGCATAGTTGTAGAACATGCTGCCATAGTCTAGTCTGGAACGGATGAGGGCACGATACAAGAGCAGCATCACTGAAGGACGTGCCCCCCACCATGTCCTGGTGAGGGATCTAATGATATTCAGTATTTGTTTACTTTTTCCAATTACTGTATTAATATGTGCTATCCAAGAGAGTTTACTGTCCAAAGTCATTCCTAGAAATCGATCACTCGCCTTTACTGGTATTCTTTTGTCATCCATATGTATTAAACAATCCCTTGGTACTTTAGTCTTTCTAGTGAATATAACTATTGAAAATTTCTCTGGTGCAATCGTGAGTCCATTTCCACAAAGCCACTGATTTAAGTTTTTTATAGATGAAGTAAGATTATTTATTGTCTCTTGTAATATTTTGTGAGAGGTGAACACACATATGTCGTCAGCAAACTGAATAATATTAACTGCTTGAATTAGTGTTTTTTCTATGTCGAATGTATAAATTGCATAAAGCAGTGGGCTGAGAACTGATCCTTGTGGTACTCCATTGCCCACTAACCGGGGACCCTCAAGTTCATGATTCACTCTAATATACACAATTCTTTCACTTATTAATGTCGATATTGCTTCCACAAATCCGACGTTACGTGATGTCTTGTGGTGCCCTCTGCATTGCCTATATATACGGCGCTCCCTCAAGTTCTCATCGCAGTCCGCCACTCTACCTCTGAAGATGTGTTCCACAGCCGAAGATGAAACGTTAGGGGAAAGTTTTAAAAATCGACCACGGCTTATGAGCCCGGAAGTTTTAAATGAAACTGCTGAATAGTATTTTTGGGTTTTCCAGGCAGGCAGTGCTGAACAAGTTGACTTTTTTTCCCGGTTTGGAACGTACCATTCGCTGTCAAGCAGGCACCGATAACGCAGTGCGAGTCGACCTCAGGGGCCTTTAGGCTCCTGTAGGTGCGACACGGCAGCCACAGCCCAGACAGGGAGCAGTAAATTGGCCAAGAAGTCGGCGCGTGTACTCGGCGGGGACGTAAAAAAAGGGCAGGGAGAGGTTGGCGGCCCTGGGACACCGCGCTCCTAGCAGCCGTGTAATCCGCTCCGCCAGTGGACGCTATATTAATCCTTTTACTCGCGGGTATCTGCCGGCAGTGCGCGCGCAATACCGCGCAGAGGGCGCGCTGCGCGTGATGTATGCTGTGGGGGTGTGGGGGGGGGGGGCGATTACAAATATAAAATGTAAAATCGTGCCGCTAGCGGGCGCCGTGTATATTTCACCCGTGCCACGCAGATAAGTGTGGCCCGCGCTCACCGTATTGGGGGGCATACATCAGAGGAGGCCAGGCGAGACCGCGCGATCGTCTTGTGCTGTGACCGGCGCCGCCTCCCCAGGGGCTGGTCGGCCTTGCTGAGGGAGCGCGATGTCAAAAATATTTCGCCCTGCGGTGCAGCGGGGAAAAAGGTCCGCGGTTATCGGCACAGCTCCGCTACTGTGCACACAACGCGAGCTTGCGACGTCTCTGCCGCCGCACCGCAGTGCGTACATTATTCACGGTGATTTTTTTCCCCACCGTTTACTACAGGGATTGATCCAGGAGAAGATGCGGAATAAATCGATCCAGTTAACTTATGTACGGAAATTATGGTTTCCATGCTAATGATAATTTATTAATTCTAGACACTACAACAACTCCTTCATCCTTAATCCGCGCAGCTTCAGGGTGTCCAGAAAAGAGCTCACTGATTGCAAAATGAAATATCTCGGAAACAAAGATCGATAGAGGAATGCAGTAAACAGTATGTTTAATGTGAAAGCTGTAAGAAGTTTATACAGCAGTTAGAAATGACATCTTGCGAGCCATGGACGAAGCGCAACAGGCAGATTGTGTTTTTCTCGACTTCAACAAGGCATTCGACGCGGCGCCACACTGCAGACTGCTAACGAAGATACGAGCTTATGGAATAGGTTCACAGATTTGTGACTGGCTGGAAGACTTCCTAAGTTCAAAAATGTTCAAATGTTTGTAAATCTATCGGACCAAACTTCGTGGTCATCAGTCCGTAGCTTACAAACTACTTAAACCTAGGTAAACTAACCTAAGGACAACTCACACACCCATGCCCCAGGGAGGATTCGAACCTCCACGGCTAGCAGCCGCACGCTCCGCAGCGAGACGCTTTAGACCGCTCGGCTACTCCACCGCGGCCACTTCCTAAGTAATAGAACGCAGTACGTTGTTCTCGACGGCGAGTGTTAATCAGAGACGAATGTATCGTCAGGCGTGCCGCAGGGGAGTGTGATAGGATCGCTATTATTTTCTATCTATATAAATGATCTGATGGACAGAGTAAGTTGTAATTTGCGGCTGTTTGCTGATGATGCTGTGGTGTATGGGAGGGTGTCGTCTCTAACTGACTGTAATAGCATACAGGATGACTTAGACAAAATTTCTAGTTGGTGCGAAGATTGGCAGCTAGCTCTCAATGTAGAAAAATGTAAGGTGATGCGCATGAGTAGAAAAAACAATCCCATAATGTTGGAATACAGCATTAGTAGTGAGCTTCTTGATGATGTCGCGTCGTTCAAATATCTAGGCGTAACATTGCAGAGCTATATGAAATGGAACGAGCATGTAAGGACAGTTGTGAATAAGGCGAATAGCCGACTTCGGAGAATTTTGGGAAGATGTACTTCACCTGTAAAGGAGACCGCGTATAAAGCGCTTGTACGACCACGTCTTGAGTATTGGTCAACTGTTTGGGACCCGCAGCAGATCAGTTTAAAGGAAGACATAGAGGCGATTCAGAGACGAGCAGCTAGATTTGTTACCGGTAGGCAAGTCAATTGGGGATCGCTGGAAGAAAGACGACGTTCTTTTCGTGAATTTCTGTTACGTAAATTTAGAGGGCCGGAATTTGAAGCTGAGTGTAGTACGATCTTGCTGCCGCCTACTTACATTTCGCGTAAAGATCACAAAGACAAGATAAGAGAAATTAGGGCTCGTACGGAGGCATATAGGAATTCTTTTTTTCCTCGTTCAACTTGGGAGTGGAATAGGAAAGGAAATGCCTAGTAGTGGAACAGTGTACCATCCTTTCGCCTTACGGTGAATTCCGGAGTATGTATGTAGATGTAGTTACAAAAACTGCTAACAGATGGCGCTGTAATTGCCATACGTAATGCCTAGTATAAATAGTGATCCGAAGCCCCGAGCGATCAGTTCCACTATTGAAACGTGAAAGGAGGTTAGCGTACCGAAGGAAGAGATTAAAACCATGTACTCCATTGAAAAACGCGTTTTTCTGGTGCTTGGGTACCACAGGTTAGAAGAGAGTCCTACGGCAACAAGGCGAAGTTTTCAAGCACGATTTAATGTTCCAAAAGAACCCGATGTAAAAACCATTCGTATGCTCTTCGCAAAATTTCAACGAACAGGCAGCGTAACTGATGATCTAGTGAGGCATGTTGGCCGCAAGCAAACCGCAGTTACACCTGAAAATATCGCCACAGTTTCTGGAATTATTCAGCGAAATCCAATTGCATCAGAGATTGCTTTGAAGCGTTCCAGCACGCAGAAAATACATGTTTTTATTCAAAATTCAAACGCACCAGGCCATACCTGTACGAGTGTGCATCAAAGGGTTGCCTCTGCTAATCAGATGCTCACAATGATTGATAGTGAAGGATTTGTTCAAAATGTTCAAATGTTTGTTAAGCTTATGGGACTTAACTACGGGGTCATCAGTCCCTAAACTTACAAACTACTTACGAACTACCTTATACTAAGGACGGCACAAATATCCATGCCCGAGGGGGGATTCGAACCCCCGACCGTAGTGGCCGTGCAGACCGTGACTGGAGCGCCTCAGTCCCCGCGGCCACCGCGGCCGGCAAGGATTTGTTGTTGGTTGCATCTGGTTTACAGATGAAGCACATTTCCACCTGAATGGATACGTGAATAAGCAGAACTGGAGATTTTGGGGTTCCGAAAAGCCTTATTGGTGTGAAGTGAAACCCCTGTATTCTCCTAAAGTTGCTGTGTGGGCTGCAGTATGCAGCAGAGGCATTATTGGACCTTTTTTCATTCGAGAAACGTACACTGGTGCACGTTACGTTGCAATTTTGGAACAATTTGTCGCCACAGAGCAAGCGTTATAGGATCGACCAGGTTTATGCAAGATGGAGCCCGACTACATCGGACCGAACAAGTGTTTCGCTTTCTTGAGAAATACTTCGAGAATCGAGTCATTGCTTTGGAATATCCCAAATTTACTGGTGCAGGCATGGATTGGCCTCCATATTCGCCGTATTTGACTCCCTGTGACTTTTTGTGGGGCACAGTGAAAGACATGGTCCACCCGATGCATCTCGCCACGCTGAACGAGGTTGAATCGGCGATCTCTGTGGCATGTGAATCCATTTCGGTTGAGACACTACGAAATGTGATGGCGAATCTCATTCGTTTGCGCTATCTCTGTAGTGCCAATGGTGAACGTTTTGAAAACATTGTGATGCAGTGGCGGCGCTAGACGAAAACTGGGCGACGTTAAACATCAAAACAAAACAAAAATTTGACAATGTTTCGCGAGGCCCCCACAGGCGTGAGGCCGTCGGCGGTGGCCGACGCCGCCGACGCCTAGCGCCGCTATTGTTGTGATTGTTTGCAAAGAGTGTTTTCATACGCTTATTTCACTTATGTATTCTGATATAAGCTGTACAGCGTACAGCGCCATCTGTTAGCAGCTTTTGTAACTATTATTTAAAAATGAGGAATAAACTTCTAATAGCTTTCACAATAAACATATCATTTACTGCATTCCTATATCAATCTTTGTTTTCGAGATATTTAATTTTGAAATCAGGGAGCCCTTTTCTGAACACCCTGTATTATTCACGGTGATTTTTTACCACCGTGTACTACAGGGATTGATCGAGGAGAAGATACGGAATAAATCAATCCAGTTAACTTATGTCCGAAAATGTATGGTTTCCAGGCTAATGATAATTTATTCATTCTAGACACTCCAACAACTCCTTCATCCTTAATCTGCGCATCTATGATCGTAACAAAATAGGTGGGAACACAACTGACCGGAACCACTCTTTCTCAGGAATCTTTAATGTAGTACAAAGTGGTTAGTGATTGGAAAATAGCGCAGATGACTCCCGTTTATAAGAAAGACTAGCCGTCCCGGCAATGCTTCGCAATTGCTAATATGTATATACTCTTGCTTTGAACGTGAAATGTGCAAAATTGTATATATAAAAAAAAAAACAGCTCTTTCAGATTTCCACAAATTTTCCTATTTTTCTGGCCAACTATTCCAAGCTTTCACTTCACTCAAACCTTCCTCTCGCTTTGAACATTGAATGTGCAACATTTTATCACAATCAGACGAAGGATATTGATATCCAATTGAAAACAGCTCTTTCAGTTTCTCGCGAATTTTCAAATTTTCCGGGTAACTTTCACAAATTTTTAGTTCGTAAGAACGTTCACTTTCGTTATACGTCAAATGATGAAAATTTTATCTCATTCTGATGAACGGTTCTCAACTTATAATGTTAAGTACATTTAAAAGCACATTGAAATAGGAACGTGGTTCCAATTTTGCGACTTTCCTTTTTAACTGTCCCTCTCTCACTCTTTTTTTTTTTTTTTTTACTCAAAAGTTTTACAAGTCCATAATGAACAAAACAAAAAAAGGACTACCCCTCTCCGTCGTGCGAATAGTCAGTTATAGTGCTGAATTCAATCAAAAACACATTAAAAAATGCACTTCCAGTTTATCTCACATTTTTCAATTTTCCGGTAGATTTTCCAAAAACTTTATTTCATACAAACCTTGTCCTATCGAGCCGTACTCAAATGATGCTCTTACAACCATGCTGCAATTGATTTTTATTCATAGAAAAATATTGCTATGGCTTTTCCTACATTTTCCTGCTTTCTGGGCGATGTAAACCCTACTATTGCTTTCAACATGAAATTTACAAATTTTATCGCAATTGGACGAACCGTATTGATAGCTCACTGGAAAAAATGTAAATTGGGGAAACTAACTACTGAATAGACACAGTTTGAAAGACGACCGTCTGTCGTCTTACATATATTTTTTATAAAATTGTAATTTATTTGATGTCGCTAGATTAGTATTTTGTTAAAACTTTAAACACGTCCACATAACGTGTCCCATTTAATTGACTCCCCATGAACAAATGTTGACAAGCTTCAGACATTTTTTTTTAGTGTAGCAAGACACTCCACTCGCAATATGCCAGATACCAGGCATTATATACTGATTTAGTTTTATCTGTATGTAAAATTCTGTCTATGTTGTACATGAGGCCCCAAATATGTTTTAGTGTGTACTGGCCCTGGCTTCCACAGAATGAATGAAACTTTGTATGTAAGAAAGTTTAGGAAGTGCTAGGCGCGCTTCATCTGTTTTGTGTCGTCGTTTCTTTCAAACGCTGGGTGTTGAATGTCTCTGGGGAAGAAGTAGGTTTGCCAACTGCTGAGCAGAACCCAGTATTAGCAAAGATTCCTAATGTTGCTTGCTCTTAACCTCCTTGGCTGGGGGTTGGTCAGGTTACATGCCTGACGAACGGTGACGCTCTCTGAGCTCCCCTCCACTATCGCTGCTCAGTAACGGCTAGGCAGTGGTGAAGAGAGCTATTCATTCGCTTCTTTGTTCCTGGTAGGGTAAGTACCTCTGGGTTTGGTTCTACTGTGGCCTTGTGGCTCGACTTAGTTCAGGCTCCATAGTCATACTTATGCCTTTTTGCGAGTTTAATTCTGGGAGTAGCAGCTACACTATGAGTAGTAGTGAGATTTTGCGTAATTTCGTACAGGATTGCTAATTTTATGTCGATTTTTGCTGAAATCTGATTCTGATGCTCTGATGGTGTTTCGTTAGCATCGTTCTTGCACTTTGTAACTTTTAAATCATTTCTTCGCCTGTTTAAATATGTTCAGTATCTTTCGCGTTCTTATCGTAGTTGAATTGTAATATTTTCAGGGATTCGCAGTGCCTATACTGTTCGTACTTAGTTGACAGAACACATGGATGATATCAGACTAAGCCTTCATCTTTTCCATCATTCAGTGCACATGAGTGGTTAATAATTGTATAGCTATTTTGCTAAGGTGTTTCCTAGTGAGTGTTGCGTGATAATTTTCCCCAAAAATTGTCCATTCCAACTAGTAATCTGTGTACTTGTCGGCCCACGTGTGCGCCGATTAGCTCGTTCCCTGTCGTGGCTATTAACATTAAATAGATATTTTTCCTCTGTGTAGAAAGAACCATCGCACGACGTCTATTGTGTTTTTAATTGTCATGAAATAGAATTATTTCACTTCTCTGAATTTTTGTGACCGAACTCTGTATTGTGCTGTAGCAATCTGTAACCTTGCTTATCTAATAGATATCATTCCTCTGGTCAGAAAGAATGGTTACACGATATATTTCGCGATCTTATTCTCTTCGACATTGTTTTTGTTAACTTTAGCATATTTTGAGTCCGACTTAGTAGAGTGCTGTATTGATCTAACAACTTTAACCTTCTGTAGTTATCTTCTCCCTGTGCTAAACGAACGCCAGAGCGACCGTTTTTAGATATTATTTAATGGAATCTTGATTCAATGTATAGTTAGAAGTTCTAGGGAAACTTTAACTTCCATCTGTACACCGCACTCTGTGGTCTTAATCCAAGTACGTTTGTTTCTGATAGTTGATCATGAGCCTAAGCCACTAGCTTGACACGTTATGGAAGCGAAGTAATATTTCATTGTGCACGAATGAATCTTCGATCTGCATTCTCCACATTGCTTGGCTGTCGTCTTGGTGTATTGGTGTTGGGTGCTTGGTAAGTACCTGCATGGCTTGGCGTATGAATCTGTGTGTGAATGTGCTGCAATTCCTCCGTTCCCCCCTCAACTTTGCAAGTGGGCAATTTTAGTGCTATGTAATTGTGGATATTCTGAATATTTTGTAAGGTGTGTTTTTTATTCTATTTTTAAAAAATGGTCTTCCTCCTTGTTGTTCATGTGTTGAATAATAAATTAACTTGTTAAATTATTATGCTTTTGAGCTAATTTAAATTCTCTCCTCGTCATTTATTTTGAATTAATGTGGGGTAATTTGTTCATGTATCTTGTGATTCTGCTCCCTTCTGAAGCATTATTTGCGTTTCCGTTGCCAACTTTCATGATTTTTTACTTAGATCCATGACTGAGGATCATTATTTGTGTGCAGTTTCCTTGAAAGATTGCCGTAAAGGTAGACTGTTTGCTTAACTTATAGAATCAGAGTTTTGCTTAAGGGAACTGTATACTTCCGCCGCTGTGTGAATATCGCCGTAATTAGATTTTGTGAGTAAGCAGTCAATTGTTAACTTCACAAACAGGGCTAGTTTACAGTCAAAAGAACAGCGGGGGGAGTTTCAACCTTGGGCGCGAAGTATGACGCTCCATCGTCACTGTGTGTGTAAATTTTATGAGGATTACGGGTTGAGTGCCGCGATATCTCTTTCTCACCATCACTCTTGCTTGATTCTGTATAACAACCCCTGCGAGATGAAATATCCCTCTTCTCCTTAAACGATTCCCTCGAAACATCGCGACTCTATCGAGCAGAACAACGTTTTGACGTTTGCGTCTCTAACAAATCCTGCTCTCTGTCACTCATATTGAAATATTGTACTAAATTATTCTTGTTATTAAGTAATCGAGCCCTGCTCCTTGTTAACATAAGTTTTAATCTGAAACACTACACATAAAATCATTTTCCTTCGCCATACAATGATATCCCTATTTACAAATGACAAAATACATATAAAATTTGCAAAAATATACTGACACAATATCCCTATGATATGAAAAATTATTGTTTTACCAAATATTTTTAAATACCCCTCAAAAATATTCACAAATAGTGAACACCGTTAAACAATGCAGAGTGGTGCAGAAACCAGACACTTTGAATGCTGAAAGGCAATGATTATTAAGCGTTGCGCACATAAACTAACTACAAATCTTATCGCTAATGGCCCTGATTGCAACAGAAATTTATCTGCCTACTTCCCAGAAGAATCCACTGTCCGAAAGAAAAAAAATGTTCAAATGTTTGTTAAGCTTATGGGACTCAACTACGGGGTCATCAGTCCCTAAACTTACAAACTACTTATGAACTACTTACAAACTAGGACGGCACAAATATCCATGCCCGAGGGGGGATTCGAACCCCCGACCGTAGTGGCCGTGCTGACCGTGACTGGAGCGCCTCAGTCACCTCGGCCACCGCGGCCGGCACTGTCCGGAAGATCCTATGGCATGGTCGCCAAATGAAGTGTCGTTGCTCTTTTCTCTTCATTTATTATTTATTGTGTCAACTGAATGTTGACTGTCATTTGAGTTCTATTACCTTTTCTGTCAAATTTGCAGATAGCTCATTAACATGCAAATGAAGAAATTGTTTTTAAATTATCTATCATCACAAAACAATCAAGTTATTGAAGGGTCACCACTATTTTTTTTATTATTATTAAAAAAAATGAAAATTATTAAAACTATGAAACTGAGAATTTACTGTGCCTAAGTGAAAGAAGTGGCGACCAGTAGTCTAATCTCACTTATTTCTTTATTTTGTGAAAGTGCGTGTTTCCATACACTGTTGCTGGAAGCACACAAATCCCCTCACCTACCTAACACAGACAAGAGATAACCCCTCCAAAATATGTGAAAGGTGGTTGAAATCAGGCACACAATGTTCATAAATAGTTACTGTATTTAAAAATATATATGTCAATTTATCCAAAACACAACATGCATGAAAAAGTGTCAATTCCTTTAAAAAGAAATCATACAGAAATGACTTGAAATAGCACAAACAAAATTATCTAATGATCAGAATACCTTTTACAGAATAAAGGACAAAAATCTTAACACCAAAAGAAAAGGTACAAGTTCGACTGGCTATAGTCATAAATTTGGTGTGTTAACCTATCAAAAAATGTATTTAAAAGTCAGTATAAGGTTAAGTACTGAAACAGACACTCTCGATTAAAAATCGACTATGACAACCTCGCAAACTCACACCTACGTCCCACCTACCAACCACCATACAATAATCTTTTTACTATTTGTGTGTTCGCGCTACTTTACCATATACAGTTGAACAGCATCACCGCTGTCAAAGGGCCACTGATAGAAGAGCAGGCTCATGAATGCGGTGTTGTTGTGATCTTCAGTCCAGAGACTGGTTTGATGCAGCTCTCCACCCTACTCTATCCTGAGCAAGCCTTTTCATCTCCTCATAAGAACGACAACCCACATCCACTTGAATCTGCTTACTATACGCGTCTCTTGGTCTCCCTCTGTGATTTTTACCCCACACACTTCCCTCCAACGCTAAATTCACAATTCCTTGATGTCTAAGAATGTGTCCTACCAATCTATCCCTTCTTTTAGTCAAGGTATGCCAGAAATTTCTTTTCTCCCCAATTCGGTTCAGTACCTCCTCATTAGTTACGCGATCCACCCACCTAATCTTCAGCATTCTTCTGTAGCACCACATTTCAAAAGCCTCTATCTTCTTTCTGTCCACACTGCTTATCGTCCATGTTTCACTCCCATACAAGGCAACATTCCATACAAATGCCTTCAGAAAGGACTTCCTTAGGCTTAAATCAATATTCGATGTTAACAAATTTCTCTTTTTCAAAAACGCCTTTCTACCCATTGCCATTCTGCATTTTATATCATCGGTACTGCGACCATCATTTGTTATTTTACTGCCCAAGTAACAAAACTCATCTACTTCCTTTATTGTTTCGTTACCTAATCTAATTCCTTCAGCATCACCTGATTTTCTTACACTGCACTCCATTACCCTAGTTTTGCTCTTGTTAATATTCATCTTATATGCACCTTTCAGCACACTGTCCATTCCGTTTAATTGCTCTTCCAGGTCCTTTGCTGTATC
Source organism: Locusta migratoria (assembly GCA_026315105.1). Taxonomy (NCBI): domain Eukaryota; kingdom Metazoa; phylum Arthropoda; class Insecta; order Orthoptera; family Acrididae; genus Locusta; species Locusta migratoria. The sequence goes on along the minus strand of CM048751.1, from coordinate 325,966,900 downwards.
TGACAGAATTACTATGTCGTCGGCAAAACGCAATGTTTTTAATTCTTCACCCTGAACTTTAATTCCTTCTCAAAATTTCTCCTTGCTTTCCTTTATAGCTTGCTCAATGTACAAATTGAACAACATTGGGGAAAGGCTACAACCCTGTCTTACTCCCTTTCCAACCAATGCATCCCTTTCATGCCCTTAAACTCTGACAACCGCTGTCTGGTTTTTGTACAAGTTGTAAATAACCTTACGTTCCCTATATTTTACTCCTGCTTGCTTCAGAACTTTAAAGAGTTTATTCCAATCAACATTGTCAAAAGCCTTCTCCAAATCTACAAAAGCTAGAAATGTTGGTTTGCCTTTTCTTAATCTATCTTCTAGGTTGTGGATGGGAAATTATCTACCCAATCGGCGCGGCAATTACTAAAGTATTAGATCTATGAAAAATACAGCATTTTTCCAACCCAGTGGTGTATGCTGATATTCAAGAGCAGTAAATTATCCTAATTACGAGTGAGCTTGTTCTAAAACAACAGCCACTTCAGAATATTTACAACTTTCTCAGTATAACTGTGAATGCAAAGAGCATTCTGTGTCCACCGACTTGCAAGGTCCAAAAACTTCAGAGTCCTTGCCGCAACTCCTCGCTTCTACCAAGAGGTCTGGACCATCCGGTGTCCTCCACGCTTGTCCTCTCACGCTTGTCTCACAACGCTCTCCCCCCAAAAAAACTTTCTTTGGCCACCAGACTCCACCCACATGTGACGTCTAGCCAGTAAGAGAGAGGACCTAATGGTCTCGCCAATCAAATCACTTTGCTATTGTTAGTGCTACTAAGCTCCTCCGACTCAAAAACTTTCCCAGGCCTGATAGTCACATGACACAGTTCCCAGAAACAGCGTGAAATTTTGTTTCACGATAGGCATCTCCAGATGGCTAAATTAAATATTATCCCATGGGCGCCCTCTCCCATCATGAGAACCCTCAGCATCCCACGCCTCGCCAACGTGGCGCCAGCAAAAGTCGTAAAGTTTGGTGCAGGCCGACCGCGACCGAGTGAGCCTGGGGCGGCTCACTCTCCCCAACCCCTGGGGCTGGGTGACATCCTGTCCCGTATCTTTATACATCGGTGGCCGCGAAACAAGGGCAGCATTGTCTCCCCGGTTTTTCGCAGGTGGCGGCAAACGCCTAAAAACAATTACCCAGTTGGCTTATTCCCAATGCACCAAAATCATGCAATGATCATTTCTATCATCTGGCATTAAGAATTTGGAGAAATTAGAATACAAAGAACCCAACATCCAATTAAATCGACAGACTAAATGAAATTGGAAAATATGAATATAAATAGTATTACTACCTCTCAAAATATTAGTTAATATTGCTAGGATTTCGTTATTTTAATAATTTATTACTGTCTCTTTGAGAATGTGTACTTGTTTTACTTTTAAGTGGATGATCTAATGGCTGTCTGAATGTGGGTGGTAATAGCTCGCTTTGCATGGTTCTCTCTGGCTCAGAGTCGATAGTTAGTCGTTACCAACCCCTGCTACTAATGCAACCAAAAAGGTTTCTACACCCTTTGGTTACAAGCTAGTCGACGAGCCTTCTCCAGGGCGAGTCTCACAATCTTCTCTCTCCACCACTGCTGTTATCATGGATATCGCAGTTTCCGGTAGCTTTCCTGCCCCTCCTGGCCGCTAGGTCTTCACTTGGTGCTCGGATTCCGGTGAGGTAAGATTGGTTCTGCTCGTGTCTGCGGAGATAGTAGCGATTCATTGTCTAGCATGTTTAGCTTAGACTCTTGAACTTAAATTCATTTTTTTAAATATTATTTCCGATCGTGTGTGGAAATGTGTTCCAGTTTTTCAATCCAGTGATTTCCAACAGATAAACACGGTGTATGTGTTACTGGTTGCAGTTTGATAACGGTCTAGTATATTCAAACCTTATGTGATCATGTGACGGTGTACAAACTCCTTGTAAATTCTTTCTAGCTTTGTGAGGCCCAGTTTCTAAAAGACGATATGTTCGTTTTTGTACAGTGCATGTAAAACTTTCCTATCGTTTTCTTCCATGAGTGATGTGTTCCACATGGTTGGTTCTTAGAACAAAGCCTTCAGCTTCCACTATTGTTTGTTCCATGCCCATCAAGCAAGAAACTATGCATGCAACCTTCTGATTTCCACAAACATTTCATGATCTTCTCTCCCCGTCTATTTTAATTTTGTTGTTTCTTCTCCTAACTTGTGGTATGCACTCAGTCTTTGTCAGTAATTCTCTCTGAGCCTGGTACAACCTCCTTCAATAGCTTGCTTATGAAACTCTAAACATTTCTATGGGTTGCATGCCATAGTTTTATGTTTCGACTTCGTTATTATTTCATTTTCCTGGTTTTTTGAGACCAGACTTCATCTGCATCTGTAATCGCTCCCAATCACATGTTGCTGCATTTCAGTAGCTTCCTTATGAAATTCTACGCAGTTCTAGGGGTTGCATGTCATAGTTAATTTTATTTTTCGGAAATTGAATTTATACATTTTATCGGTTTCAGAACCACGAGGGTCCAAACTCCAACTTCAGAGGTTTGCAGCTAGGCACCTGAATTCAAGCTAGTCCCCAGATAGTTTACTCTCACATTGCAACTTAAGAGTCCGCCATGATTTTGTGTAATAAATCAGATATTTAACCAATTCACCTTCAGTGGGGTGCGAACATGGAACGTAGTCGCGTGTCGCCGCTAGCGTGTTTGCTCGCGGTCTAATCTAAATCCAACTTAACGTGGCTATACTCACGCACCATCTCAAATCAGACATGACAAACCAGAGCCATCTTCACAGTTTTATTGTATATTGTGTTGTGTGGTACCTCCGGGCTTGCTGAATTTTGCCTATGGTAGCGGCGCCTGCTTCTCCCTCGCTTCATCTCGCTGATTTTGGTGAGTTTCGCTGTTCTATTGCGTGTGTGTGAGCGAGTGAGTGTCGTTTGTAAATCCTCCCCCCAGCAGCGTTAAGTTCTGTGTAATTTATGAAATTCGATGCTGGGCACCGTCAGTATTAGAACATGTACATGGGATGCTTTTTATTGTATTAAGAAAATTGGTTCCCCATTTTGCTTGCGTTCGACCGGAATACACAAGTTAAGTTCAGTATAATTTTGACTTGCCTATAAATTGTAGTTTTCGAGCACCTTCCCCCTTTTTATTTAATATTGTCACCAGTGCTGAGAACAAGCTCAGATTCAATTTTTGTTTTTAAGTTCCGTTGCGCCGTAAATGTTTTTCGTTAGCCCCCTTTATGAAATAACGGTAATTGTGGTGGCTTGTTTATTAATGCATGTGTGTAATTTCGTGTGAGTTGCTACGTATGTTGCCCACTGTATCGTTAACTTCCTGTTATTAGAGTAGTCTGAACCCAGTCCGTTTTAAGTTTGGGCCAGGGAACAAGAATTTGCAGCAGGGAGTAACCGGTAGCTCACACATACCTTTTGCTAATTTTACTTCCAAAATTAAGCTTCTTTATAACTAAACTCTTATCTGGATACCTCCTCCCAGAATTAAGCTTTTATTTCGTACAGTGGCCTACTTTTCAGGTTAACAATGTACTTTATTTCACAAAGGGAATCAGATCCGTTAACTGACGAAAATAGGAATAGTTATCAAAACTTTAAAAATGTCAAATAATTTCAGGTTACAATACATCTACATCTATACTCCGCAATCGACCGTAAGGTGCGTGGCGGAAGGTACACTGCACCACTACTAGGCATTTCCTTTCCTATTCCCCTCCCAAATAGAACGAGGCATAAAAGAATGCCTATATGCCACCGTACGAGCCCTAATTTCTCTTATCTTGTCTTTGTGATCACTACGCGAAATGTAAGTAGGAGGCAGCAAAATCGTACTACACTCAGCTTCAAATTCCGGCCCTCTAAATTTTATACGCGGTCTCCTTTACAGATGAAGTACATCTTCCCAAAATTCTCCCAATAAACCGAAGTCGGATGTCCGCCTTACTCACAACTGTCCTTACATGTTCGTTCCATTTCATATCGCTCTGCAGCGTTACGCCTAGATATTTGAACGACGCGACTGCATTAATAAGCTCACTACTAATGCTGTATTCGAAAATTATGGGATTATTTTTCCTATTCTTGCGCATCACCTTACATTTTTCTACATTTAGAGCTAGCTGCCATTCTTCGCACCCACTAGAAATTTTGTCTAAGTCATCCTGTATGCTATTACAACAGTCAGTTTAAGACGACACCCTCCCATACACCACAGCATCATCAGCAAACAGCCGCAAATTACAAGTTACTCTGTCCATCACATCGTTTATATAGATAGAAAATAATAGCTGTCCTATCACACTCCCCTGGGGCACGCCTGACGATACACTCGTCTCCGATGAACACTCGCCGTTTAGAACAACGTACTGCGTTCCATTACTTAAGAAGTCTTCCAGTCAGTCACAAATACAAAAATGACACTAATAAATGACTGGAAAGTTCCTACTATAACTGTCATTTCGGACAGTGGTCAATAATTCACAAAACGAAGGAGACCAAGGGAGCGTGCTCTAATTACAAGCGTTTTCCACATAAAATGATGCTTAAATAAACCGTCAAAAGGAAGAATCATAATTCTCGCCCAGATAAGCATTTGCAGGCAATACTCAACCAAATGACGCCGGAGCCGGCGTCGCTGGAACTGCGACGGTGGCGGCAGTGCGATGGTGTGCCGCAGTCACGGTCCGATCGAAAGAAATAAAACTTCTCAAGACAGAAGCGTTAAAGCCCTCCTCTCAGCCTCTGTGTGCACGGTAAGCACACACTGTCTGACGAAACCACAGGCTCGGCTATGTCTCGCCAACTCAGACTGTGTGTACTAGACACAAGATTGTTGAGTGTGCAATTGACACCAAAGCTGGCAACAACGTTATCAGCGCGTCGGTGCTGCTGATTCAAACTGACTGAGCCTATTAACACATCTACGATACTGAGATCGACAGACAACTTTCACACGGTGCCTGGAAAGTGAATCTGAAACTCCAAGCCCACAAATGACAATAGGTGAAAAGTAACCGAAGTCTCAAAACAAACATAAGCAAGCACCTAAGTCGCGCCGAGCGCTCTCGTCGGTTGTCTAAAAACGAAGTCAAAACTCATACAAGAAGGCATCTAAATCGAACCGATCGTACTCGTCGGCTGCCTAAAACGTAGTCTCTTCTAGAGCGAGGCTACCCCCTCACTAGAAAGCGAGAGCCAGTCGCTCTCTAGGCGCCAATTTTCCTCCACACGGCGCCAAGATGGCTTCGAAGAAACTGCCCTCCCGCGCAGTGCAGTCCAATGACGACCGTTCCTGCACAGCACGCCCCACATAGCCGTTTGCGCGGTACGTATTCCTCCGCGGGTCGGTCACTGACCTGAACTTAACGGTACGTCACGGTGTGTCTCTGCCGTTCCCAGGGTAATCACGACGCAAATATCGACGCCCCTCGGTGCGCGCCACACCGGCCTGAAGGTCGGTAGCAGCTGACCGCCACTGCACGGCCCTCACGCTGTGTAAACAATGTGTGCCTCCTACGAAGGCTCATTCTTCTCCTCACTTGAGGTTCGTTCGAGTGGCGCTGCTGACGATCTGAAACGGTTTGAGGCGTTCGAGTGCACTTTTGACTCTTTCTGACGAGATCTGACTGACCAATCAGATGTTCGAGTAGCCGAGCTGATACTTTGAGATCGTTTATTTAAGTAAGCAGATTTTCGTCAAACCGTTTTCTGACTGACTCCAAAGCGTTTAACAAGCCTCCTCCAAAACACAAGTCTCCTCCAAAACACAAGCTTGCACATTTACGAAGACGTTTGTGTTCCAAGCCTTCCATTTTCTCTTTATTGAGGATGAGTTTTGTATATTAGACAGCAGTCTTTCAACTTATGTGGCCTTCTAATACAGTACATCCCCTTTTTATTACATCCATACAAACTATAAATGAAAGGTGTGGAAATATTCATAACATACGAATTTAAAGATGAATGCATATGTTTTTACAGTTTGGATTGTGATACGAGGTGCGTCCAGAAAGTAAGTTCCGTTTGGTAATAAAATGAAATTGTACACAGATACAGAAGAAATTGTTATTGCACAAAATTATACAACTCTTAATCTACTTTTCCACATAACTGCCGTAATTTTGCAGACATTTGTCATAGTGTGGCGCCAGGTTTTGTATACCTTCTTCATAGAAATTTGCCGCCTGTGTCTTC